>OX336388.2:1670294650-1672694650 GCA_946902985.2 Meconema thalassinum | reverse complement strand
TTTTTGAATGGTATGGACTCCGTCTTACGGAAAGAATTCATGATGAAAATTAATAAATGTAAAACAAAAATACTGGAATGCAGCCGAAATAAATCAGAAACCTCTATGGAGATAAAACTGGCAGGTGAAAAGCTAAAGGAAGTAGGAGACTTCTGTTACTTAGGAAGCAGAATAACCAGTGATGGACGAAGCAAAGAGGATATAAAAAGTAGGTTGGCTCAGGCAAAGAAAGCATTTCTACAAAAAAGGAATCTGCTGACATCGAATATAGATTTAGGTATTAGGAAGTCATTTTTGAAAGCCATTGTCTGGAGCGTGGCGCTCTATGGAAGTGAAACTTGGACTATTGGTGCAGCAGAAAAGAGGAGAATTGAGGCATTTGAAATGTGGTGTTACAGGAGAATGATGAAGATCAGATGGGTAGATAGGGTTACAAACGAAGAGGTATTAAGACGAGTGGGAGAGGAGAGATGTTTCTGGCAACTGCTAATGAAGAGAAGAGATAGGTTGGTAGGACACATACTAAGACACCCAGGAATAGCAAGCTTAGTTATGGAAGGAAGGGTCGAGGACAAGAACTGTAGGGGTAGACCAAGGTTAGAATATGTTAAACAGATTGCCTCGGATGTAGGGTGTCGGAGCTATGTAGAGATGAAACGATTAGCTCAGGACAGGGAGGCATGGAGAGCTGCATCAAACCAGTCAAAAGACTGAAGACTTAAACAACACAACAGTAACATCGATACTAATTATGACAGGAAACTGTAACTTCGTTACTAATTATGACAAGTAACTGTAATTTCGATACAAATTATGACAGGTAACTGTAACTTCGTTACTAATTATGACAAGTAACAGTACCTTCGATGCTAATTATGACAGGTAACTGTAACTTCAATACTAATTATGACAATGAACTGTAATTTCGATACAAATTATGGCAGGTAACTGTAACTTCGTTACTAATTATGACAAGTAACTGTAATTTCGATACAAATTTTGGCAGTTAACTGTAACTTCGATACTATTTATGACAGGTAACAGTAACATCGATACTAATTATGACAAGTAACTGTAAGTTCGATACTAATTATGACAGGAAACTGGAACTTCGTTACTAATTATGACAAGTAACTGTAATTTCGATACAAATTATGGCAGGTAACTGTAACTTCGATACTAATTATCACAGGTAACAGTAACTTCGATACTAATTATGACAAGTAACTATAACTTCGATACAAATTATGACAGGTAACTGTAACTTCGATACTAATTATGACAAGAAACTCTAACTTCGTTACTAATTATGACAAGAAACTTTAATTTCGATACTAATTATGGCAGGTAACTGTAACTTCGTTACTAATTATGACAAGTCCCTGTAATTTCGATACAAATTATGGCAGGTAACTGTAACTTCGATACTAATTATGACAAGTAACTGTATCTTCCATACTAATTATGACAGGTAACAGTAACTTCGTTACTAATTATGACAAGTAACTGTAATTTCGATACAAATTTTGGCAGGTAACTGTAACCTCGATACTAATTATGACAGGTAACAGTAACTTCGATACTAATTATGACAAGTATCTGTAACTTCGATACTAATTATGACAGGTAACTGTAACTTCGTTACTAATTATGACATGTAACTGTAATTTCGATACAAATTATGGCAGGTAACTGTAACTTCGTTACTAATAATGACAAGTAACTGTAATTTCGATACAAATTATGGCAGGTAACTGTAACTTCAATACTAATTATGGCAGGTAACTGTAACTTCGATACTAATTATGAGAGGTAATAGTAACTTCGATGCTAATTATGACAGGTAACTGCAACTTCTTTACTAATTATGACAAGTAACTGTAATTTATATACTAATTATGGCAGGTAACTGTAACTTCGTTACTAATTATGGGAAGTAACTGTAATTTCGATGCAAATTATGACAGGTAACTGTAACTTCGATTCTTATTATGACAGGTAACAGTTACTTCGATACTAATTATGGCAGGTAACTGTAACTTCGATACTAATTATGACAGGTATCAGTAACTTCGGTACTAATTATGACAAGTAACTGTAACTTCGATACTAATTTTGACAGGTAACTGTAACTTCGTTACTAATTATGACAAGTAACTGTAATTTCGTTACAAATTATGGCAGGTAATTTTAATTTCGATACTAATTATGACAGGTGACTGTAACTTCGATACTAATTATGACAGGTAACAGTATCTTCGATACTAATTATGACAAGTAACTGCAACTTCGATACTAATTATAACAGGTAACTGTAACTTCGTTACTAATTATGACAAGTAACTGTAATTTCGATACAAATTTTGGCAGGTAACGGTAACTTCGATACTATTTATGACTGGAAACAGTAACTTCGATACCAATTATGACAAGTAACTGTAACTTCGATACTAATTATGACAGGTAACTGTAACTTCGATACTAATTAGGACAAGTAACAGTAACTTCGGTACTAATTATGACATGTAACTGTAACTTCGATACTAATTATGACAGTTAACTGTAACTTCGTTACTAATTATGACAAGGAACTGTAATTTCGATACAAATTTTGGCAGGTAACTGTAACTTCGATACTAATTATGACAAGTGCCTGTAATTTCGATACAAAATATGGAAGGTAACTGTAACTTCCATACTAATTATGACAGGCAACAGTAACTTCGATACTAATTATGACAAGTAACTGTAACTTCGATACTAATTATGACAGGTAAATGTAACTTAGTTACTAATTATGAAAAGTAACTGTAATTTCGATACAAATTATGGCAGGTAATTGTAACTTCGATACTAATTATGACAGGTAACAGTATCTTCGATACTAATTATGACAAGTAACTATAACTTCGATACAAATTATGACAGGTACCTGTAACTTCGGTACTAATTAAGACAAGAAACTCTAACTTCGTTACTAATTATGACAAGTAACTGTAATTTTGATAAAAAATTATGGTAGGTAACAGTAACTTCAATACTAATTATGACAGGTAACAGTAACGTCGATACTAATTATGACAAGTAACAGTACCTTCGATGCTAATTATGACAGGTAACTGTAACTTCGATACTAATTATGACAAGGAACTGTAATTTCGATACAAATTTTGGCAGGTAACTGTAACTTCGATACTAATTATGACAAGTGCCTGTAATTTCGATACAAAATATGGCAGGTAACTGTAACTTCGATACTAATTATGACAAGTAAATGTAACTTCGTTACTAATTATGACAGGTAACTGTAACTTCGTTACTAATTATGACAAGTAACTGTTATTTCGATACAAAATTTTGGCAGGTAACTGTAACTTCGATACTAATTATGACAGGTAACAGTAACTTCGATTCTAATTATGACAAGTAACTGTAACATCGATACTAATTATGACAGGTAACTGTAACGTCGTTACTAATTATGACAAGTAACTGTAATTTCGATACAAATTATGGCAGGTAACTGTAACTTCGATACTAATTATGACAAGTCCCTGTAATTTCGATACAAATTATGGCAGGTAACTGTAACTTCCATACTAATTATGACAGGTAACAGTAATTTCGATACTAATTATGACAGGAAACTGTAACTTCGTTACTAATTATGACAAGTAACTGTAATTTCGATACAAATTATGACAGGTAACTGTAACTTCGTTACTAATTATGACAAGTAACAGTACCTTCGATGCTAATTATGACAGGTAACTGTAACTTCGATACTAATTATGACAAGGAACTGTAATTTCGATACAAATTATGGCAGGTAACTGTAACTTCGTTACTAATTATGACAAGTAACTGTAATTTCGATACAAATTTTGGCAGTTAACTGTAACTTCGATACTATTTATAACAGGTAACAGTAACATCGATACTAATTATGACAAGTAACTGTAAGTTCGATACTAATTATGACAGGTAACTGGAACTTCGTTACTAATTATGACAAGTAACTGTAATTTCGATACAAATTATGGCAGGTAACTGTAACTTCGATACTAATTATCACAGGTAACAGTAACTTCGATACTAATTATGACAAGTAACTATAACTTCGATACAAATTATGACAGGTAACTGTAACTTCGATACTAATTATGACAAGAAACTCTAACTTCGTTACTAATTATGACAAGAAACTTTAATTTCGATACTAGTTTTGGCAGGTAACTGTAACTTCGATACTAATTATGACAAGTGCCTGTAATTTCGATACAAAATATGGCAGGTAACTGTAACTTCCATACTAATTATGACAAGTAACAGTAACATCGATACTAATTATGACAGGAAACTGTAACTTCGTTACTAATTATGACAAGTAACTGTAATTTCGATACAAATTATGACAGGTAACTGTAACTTCGTTACTAATTATGACAAGTAACAGTACCTTCGATGCTAATTATGACAGGTAACTGTAACTTCAATACTAATTATGACAAGGAACTGTAATTTCGATACAAATTATGGCAGGTAACTGTAACTTCGTTACTAATTTTGACAAGTAACTGTAATTTCGATACAAATTTTGGCAGTTAACTGTAACTTCGATACTATTTATGACAGGTAACAGTAACATCGATACTAATTATGACAAGTAACTGTAAGTTCGATACTAATTATGACAGGTAACTGGAACTTCGCTACTAATTATGACAAGTAACTGTAATTTCGATACAAATTATGGCAGGTAACTGTAACTTCGATACTAATTATCACAGGTAACAGTAACTTCGATACTAATTATGACAAGTAACTATAACTTCGATACAAATTATGACAGGTAACTGTAACTTCGATACTAATTATGACAAGATACTCTAACTTCGTTACTAATTATGACAAGAAACTTTAATTTCGATACTAATTATGGCAGGTAACTGTAACTTCGTTACTAATTATGACAAGTCCCTGTAATTTCGATACAAATTATGGCAGGTAACTGTAACTTCGATACTAATTATGACAAGTAACTGTATCTTCCATACTAATTATGACAGGTAACAGTAACTTCGTTACTAATTATGACAAGTAACTGTAATTTCGATACAAATTTTGGCAGGTAACTGTAACCTCGATACTAATTATGACAGGTAACAGTAACTTCGATACTAATTATGACAAGTATCTGTAACTTCGATACTAATTATGACAGGTAACTGTAACTTCGTTACTAATTATGACATGTAACTGTAATTTCGATACAAATTATGGCAGGTAACTGTAACTTCGTTACTAATTATGACAAGTAACTGTAATTTCGATACAAATTATGGCAGGTAACTGTAACTTCAATACTAATTATGGCAGGTAACTGTAACTTCGATACTAATTATGAGAGGTAATAGTAACTTCGATGCTAATTATGACAGGTAACTGCAACTTCTTTACTAATTATGACAAGTAACTGTAATTTCTATACTAATTATGGCAGGTAACTGTAACTTCGTTACTAATTATGAGAAGTAACTGTAATTTCGATGCAAATTATGACAGGTAACTGTAACTTCGATTCTTATTATGACAGGTAACAGTTACTTCGATACTAATTATGGCAGGTAACTGTAACTTCGATACTAATTATGACAGGTATCAGTAACTTCGGTACTAATTATGACAAGTAACTGTAACTTCGATACTAATTTTGACAGGTAACTGTAACTTCGTTACTAATTATGACAAGTAACTGTAATTTCGTTACAAATTATGGCAGGTAATTTTAATTTCGATACTAATTATGACAGGTGACTGTAACTTCGATACTAATTATGACAGGTAACAGTATCTTCGATACTAATTATGACAAGTAACTGCAAATTCGATACTAATTATAACAGGTAACTGTAACTTCGTTACTAATTATGACAAGTAACTGTAATTTCGATACAAATTTTGGCAGGTAACGGTAACTTCGATACTATTTATGACTGGAAACAGTAACTTCGATACCAATTATGACAAGTAACTGTAACTTCGATACTAATTATGACAGGTAACTGTAACTTCGATACTAATTAGGACAAGTAACAGTAACTTCGATACTAATTATGACAAGTTACTGTAACTTCGATACTAATTATACAGGTAACTGTAACTTCGTTACTAATTATGGCAAGTAACTGTAATTTCGATACAATATATGACAGGTAACTGTAACTTCGATACTAATTATGACAGGTATCAGTAACTTCGGTACTAATTATGACAAGTAACTGTTACTTCGATACTTATTATGACAGTTAACTGTAACTTCGTTACTAATTATGACAAGGAACTGTAATTTCGATACAAATTTTGGCAGGTAACTGTAACTTCGATACTAATTATGACAAGTGCCCGTAATTTCGATACAAAATATGGAAGGTAACTGTAACTTCCATACTAATTATGACAGGTAACAGTAACTTCGATACTAATTATGACAAGTAACTGTAACTTCGATACTAATTATGACAGGTAAATGTAACTTAGTTACTAATTATGAAAAGTAACTGTAATTTCGATACAAATTATGGCAGGTAATTGTAACTTCGATACTAATTATGACAGGTAACAGTATCTTCGATACTAATTATGACAAGTAACTATAACTTCGATACAAATTATGACAGGTACCTGTAACTTCGGTACTAATTAAGACAAGAAACTCTAACTTCGTTACTAATTATGACAAGTAACTGTAATTTTGATAAAAAATTATGGTAGGTAACAGTAAATTCAATACTAATTATGACAGGTAACAGTATCGTCGATACTAATTATGACAAGTAACAGTACCTTCGATGCTAATTATGACAGGTAACTGTAACTTCGATACTAATTATGACAAGGAACTGTAATTTCGATACAAATTTTGGCAGGTAACTGTAACTTCGATACTAATTATGACAAGTGCCTGTAATTTCGATACAAAATATGGCAGGTAACTATAACTTCCATACTAATTATGGCAGGTAACTGTAACATCGTTACTAATTGTGACAAGTAACTGTAATTTCGATACAAATTATGACAGGTAACTGTAACTTCGTTTCTAATTATGACAAGTAACAGTACCTTCGATGCTAATTATGACAGGTAACTGTAACTTCGATACTAATTATGACAAGGAACTGTAATTTGGATACAAATTATGGCAGATAACTGTAACTTCGTTACTAATTATGACAAGTAACTGTAATTTCGATACAAATTTTGGCAGGTAACTGTAACTTCGATACTAAATATGACAGGTAACTGTAACTTCGTTACTAATTATGACAAATAACTTTAATTTCGATACTAATTTTGGCAGGTAACTGTAACTTCGTTACTAATTATGACAAGTCCCTGTAATTTCGATACAAATTATGGCAGGTAACTGTAACTTCGATACTAATTATGACAGGAAACTGTAACTTCGTTACTAATTATGACAAGTAACTGTAATTTCGATACAAATTATGACAGGTAACTGTAACTTCGTTACTAATTATGACAAGTAACAGTACCTTCGATGCTAATTATGACAGGTAACTGTAACTTCGATACTAATTATGACAAGGAACTGTAATTTCGATACAAATTATGGCAGGTAACTGTAAATTCGTTACTAATTATGACAAGTAACTGTAATTTCGATACAAATTTTGGCAGTTAACTGTAACTTCGATACTATTTATGACAGGTAACAGTAACATCGATACTAATTATGACAAGTAACTGTAAGTTCGATACTAATTATGACAGGTAACTGGAACTTCGTTACTAATTATGACAAGTAACTGTAATTTCGATACAAATTATGGCAGGTAACTGTAACTTCGATACTAATTATCACAGGTAACAGTAACTTCGATACTAATTATGACCAGTAACTATAACTTCGATACAAATTATGACAGGTAACTGTAACTTCGATACTAATTATGACAAGAAACTCTAACTTCGTTACTAATTATGACAAGAAACTTTAATTTCGATACTAATTATGGCAGGTAACTGTAACTTCGTTACTAATTATGACAAGTCCCTGTAATTTCGATACAAATTATGGCAGGTAACTGTAACTTCGATACTAATTATGACAAGTAACTGTATCTTCCATACTAATTATGACAGGTAACAGTAACTTCGTTACTAATTATGACAAGTAACTGTAATTTCGATACAAATTTTGACAGGTAACTGTAACCTCGATACTAATTATGACAGGTAACAGTAACTTCGATACTAATTATGACAAGTATCTGTAACTTCGATACTAATTATGACAGGTAACTGTAACTTCGTTACTAATTATGTCATGTAACTGTAATTTCGATACAAATTATGGCAGGTAACTGTAACTTCGTTACTAATTATGACAAGTAACTGTAATTTCGATACAAATTATGGCAGGTAACTGTAACTTCAATACTAATTATGGCAGGTAACTGTAACTCGGATACTAATTATGAGAGGTAATAGTAACTTCGATGCTAATTATGACAGGTAACTGCAACTTCTTTACTAATTATGACAAGTAACTTTAATTTCTATACTAATTATGGCAGGTAACTGTAACTTCGTTACTAATTATGAGAAGTAACTGTAATTTCGATGCAAATTATGACAGGTAACTGTAACTTCGATACTAATTATGACAAGGAACTGTAATTTCGATACAAATTATGGCAGGTAACTGTAAATTCGTTACTAATTATGACAAGTAACTGTAATTTCGATACAAATTTTGGCAGTTAACTGTAACTTCGATACTATTTATGACAGGTAACAGTAACATCGATACTAATTATGACAAGTAACTGTAAGTTCGATACTAATTATGACAGGTAACTGGAACTTCGTTACTAATTATGACAAGTAACTGTAATTTCGATACTAATTATGGCAGGTAACTGTAACTTCGATACTAATTATCACAGGTAACAGTAACTTCGATACTAATTATGACAAGTAACTATAACTTCGATACAAATTATGACAGGTAACTGTAACTTCGATACTAATTATGACAAGAAACTCTAACTTCGTTACTAATTATGACAAGAAACTTTAATTTCGATACTAATTATGGCAGGTAACTGTAACTTCGATACTAATTATGAAAGGTAACAGTAACCTCGATACTAATTATGACAAGTAACTATAACTTCGATACTAATTATGACAGGTAACAGTAACCTCGATACTAATTATGACAAGTAACTGTAATTTCGATACAAATTATGACAGGTAACAGTAACTTCGTTACTAATTATGACAAGTAACAGTACCTTCGATACTAATTATGACAAGTAACTATAACTTCGATACAAATTTTGGCAGGTAACTGTAACATCGATACTAATTATGACAAGTCCCTGTGATTTCGATACAAATTATGGCAGGTAACTGTAACTTCCATAATAATTATGACAGGTAACAGTAACTTCGATACTAATTATGACAGGAAACTGTAACTTCGTAACTAATTATGACAAGTAACTGTAATTTCAATACAAATTATGACAGGTAACTGTAACTTCGTTACTAATTATGGCAAGTAACAGTACCTTCGATGCTAATTATGACAGGTAACTGTAACTTCGATACTAATTATGACAAGGAACTGTAATTTCGATACAAATTATGGCAGGTAACTGTAACTTCGATACTAATTATGACAAGTAAATGTAACTTCGTTACTAATTATGACAGGTAACTGTAACTTCGTTACTAATTATGACAAGTAACTGTTATTTCGATACAAAATTTTGGCAGGTAACTGTAACTTCGATACTAATTATGACAGGTAACAGTAACTTCGATTCTAATTATGACAAGTAACTGTAACATCGATACTAATTATGACAGGTAACTGTAACGTCGTTACTAATTATGATAAGTAACTGTAATTTCGATACAAATTATGGCAGGTAACTGTAACTTCGATACTAATTATGACAAGTCCCTGTAATTTCGATACAAATTATGGCAGGTAACTGTAACTTCCATACTAATTATGACAGGTAACAGTAATTTCGATACTAATTATGACAGGAAACTGTAACTTCATTACTAATTATGACAAGTAACTGTAATTTCGATACAAATTATGACAGGTAACTGTAACTTCGTTACTAATTATGACAAGTAACAGTACCTTGGATACTAATTATGACAAGTAACTATAACTTCGATAAAAATTTTGGCAGGTAACTGTAACATCGATACTAATTATGACAAGTCCCTGTAATTTCGATACAAATTATGGCAGGTAACTGTAACTTCCATAATAATTATGACTGGTAACAGTAACTTCGATACTAATTATGACAGGAAACTGTAACTTCGTAACTAATTATGACAAGTAACTGTAATTTATATACAAATCATGACAGGTAACTGTAAATTCGTTACTAATTATGACAAGTAACAGTACCTTCGATGCTAATTATGACAGTTAACTGTAACTTCGATACTAATTATGACAAGGAACTGTAATTTCGATACAAATTATGGCAGGTAACTGTAACTTCGATACTAATTATGACAAGTAAATGTAACTTCGATACTAATTATGACAGGTAACTGTAACTTCGTTACTAATTATGACAAGTAACTGTTATTTCGATACAAAATTTTGGCAGGTAACTGTAACTTCGATACTAATTATGACAGGTAACAGTAACTTCGATTCTAATTATGACAAGTAACTGTAACATCGATACTAATTATGACAGGTAACTGTAACGTCGTTACTAATTATGACAAGTAAATGTAATTTCGATACAAATTATGACAGGTAACTGTAACTTCGTTACTAATTATGACAAGTAACAGTACCTTCGATGCTAATTATGACAGGTAACTGTAACTTCGATACTAATTATGACAAGGAACTGTAATTTCGATACAAATTATGGCAGGTAACTGTAAATTCGTTACTAATTATGACAAGTAACTGTAATTTCGATACAAATTTTGGCAGTTAACTGTAACTTCGATACTATTTATGACAGGTAACAGTAACATCGATACTAATTATGACAAGTAACTGTAAGTTCGATACTAATTATGACAGGTAACTGGAACTTCGTTACTAATTATGACAAGTAACTGTAATTTCGATACTAATTATGGCAGGTAACTGTAACTTCGATACTAATTATCACAGGTAACAGTAACTTGGATACTAATTATGACAAGTAACTATAACTTCGATACAAATGATGACAGGTAACTGTAACTTCGATACTAATTATGACAAGAAACTCTAACTTCGTTACTAATTATGACAAGAAACTTTAATTTCGATACTAATTATGGCAGGTAACTGTAACTTCGATACTAATTATGACAGGTAACAGTAACCTCGATACTAAATATGACAAGTAACTATAACTTCGATACTAATTATGACAGGTAACAGTAACCTCGATACTAATTATGACAAGTAACTGTAATTTCGATACAGATTATGACAGGTAACAGTAACTTCGTTACTAATTATGACAAGTAACAGTACCTTCGATACTAATTATGACAAGTAACTATAACTTCGATACAAATTTTGGCAGGTAACTGTAACATCGATACTAATTATGACAAGTCCCTGTGATTTCGATACAAATTATGGCAGGTAACTGTAACTTCCATAATAATTATGACAGGTAACAGTAACTTCGATACTAATTATGACAGGAAACTGTAACTTCGTAACTAATTATGACAAGTAACTGTAATTTCAATACAAATTATGACAGGTAACTGTAACTTCGTTACTAATTATGGCAAGTAACAGTACCTTCGATGCTAATTATGACAGGTAACTGTAACTTCGATACTAATTATGACAAGGAACTGTAATTTCGATACAAATTATGGCAGGTAACTGTAACTTCGATACTAATTATGACAAGTAAATGTAACTTCGTTACTAATTATGACAGGTAACTGTAACTTCGTTACTAATTATGACAAGTAACTGTTATTTCGATACAAAATTTTGGCAGGTAACTGTAACTTCGATACTAATTATGACAGGTAACAGTAACTTCGATTCTAATTATGACAAGTAACTGTAACATCGATACTAATTATGACAGGTAACTGTAACGTCGTTACTAATTATGACAAGTAACTGTAATTTCGATACAAATTATGGCAGGTAACTGTAACTTCGATACTAATTATGACAGGTAACAGTAACCTCGATACTAATTATGACAAGTAACTATAACTTCGATACAAATTATGACAGGTAACTGTAACTTCGATTCTAATTATGACAAGGAACTGTAATTTCGATACAAATTTTGGCAGGTAACTGTAACTTCGATACTAATTATGACAAGTGCCTGTAATTTCGATACAAAATATGGCAGGTAACTGTAACTTCCATACTAATTATGACAGGTAACAGTAACATCGATACTAATTATGACAGGAAACTGTAACTTCGTTACTAATTATGACAAGTAACTGTAATTTCGATACAAATTATGACAGGTAACTGTAACTTCGTTACTAATTATGACAAGTAACAGTACCTTCGATGCTAATTATGACAGGTAACTGTAACTTCAATACTAATTATGACAAGGAACTGTAATTTCGATACAAATTATGGCAGGTAACTGTAACTTCGTTACTAATTATGACAAGTAACTGTAATTTCGATACAAATTTTGGCAGTTAACTGTAACTTCGATACTATTTATGACAGGTAACAGTAACATCGATACTAATTATGACAAGTAACTGTAAGTTCGATACTAATTATGACAGGAAACTGGAACTTCGTTACTAATTATGACAAGTAACTGTAATTTCGATACAAATTATGGCAGGTAACTGTAACTTCGATACTAATTATCACAGGTAACAGTAACTTCGATACTAATTATGACAAGTAACTATAACTTCGATACAAATTATGACAGGTAACTGTAACTTCGATACTAATTATGACAAGAAACTCTAACTTCGTTACTAATTATGACAAGAAACTTTAATTTCGATACTAATTATGGCAGGTAACTGTAACTTCCATACTAATTATGACAGGTAACAGTAACATCGATACTAATTATGACAGGAAACTGTAACTTCGTTACTAATTATGACAAGTAACTGTAATTTCGATACAAATTATGACAGGTAACTGTAACTTCGTTACTAATTATGACAAGTAACAGTACCTTCGATGCTAATTATGACAGGTAACTGTAACTTCAATACTAATTATGACAAGGAACTGTAATTTCGATACAAATTATGGCAGGTAACTGTAACTTCGTTACTAATTTTGACAAGTAACTGTAATTTCGATACAAATTTTGGCAGTTAACTGTAACTTCGATACTATTTATGACAGGTAACAGTAACATCGATACTAATTATGACAAGTAACTGTAAGTTCGATACTAATTATGACAGGTAACTGGAACTTCGATACTAATTATGACAAGAAACTCTAACTTCGTTACTAATTATGACAAGAAACTTTAATTTCGATACTAATTATGGCAGGTAACTGTAACTTCGTTACTAATTATGACAAGTCCCTGTAATTTCGATACAAATTATGGCAGGTAACTGTAACTTCCATACTAATTATGACAAGTAACTGAATCTTCCATACTAATTATGACAGGTAACAGTAACTTCGTTACTAATTATGACAAGTAACTGTAATTTCGATACAAATTTTGGCAGGTAACTGTAACCTCGATACTAATTATGACAGGTAACAGTAACTTCGATACTAATTATGACAAGTATCTGTAACTTCGTTACTAATTATGACATGTAACTGTAATTTCGATACAAATTATGGCAGGTAACTGTAACTTCGATTCTTATTATGACAGGTAACAGTTACTTCGATACTAATTATGAGAGGTAATAGTAACCTCGATACTAATTATGACAGGTAACAGTAACTTCGATACTAATTATGACAGGTAACTGTAACTTCGTTACTAATTATGACATGTAACTGTAATTTCGATACAAATTATGGCAGGTAACTGTAACTTCGTTACTAATTATGACAAGTAACTGTAATTTCGATACAAATTATGGCAGGTAACTGTAACTTCAATACTAATTATGGCAGGTAACTGTAACTTCGATACTAATTATGAGAGGTAATAGTAACTTCGATGCTAATTATGACAGGTAACTGCAACTTCTTTACTAATTATGACAAGTAACTGTAATTTCTATACTAATTATGGCAGGTAACTGTAACTTCGTTACTAATTACGAGAAGTAACTGTAATTTCGATGCAAATTATGACAGGTAACTGTAACTTCGATTCTTATTATGACAGGTAACAGTTACTTCGATACTAATTATGGCAGGTAACTGTAACTTCGATACTAATTATGACAGGTATCAGTAACTTCGGTACTAATTATGACAAGTAACTGTAACTTCGATACTAATTTTGACAGGTAACTGTAACTTCGTTACTAATTATGACAAGTAACTGTAATTTCGTTACAAATTATGGCAGGTAATTTTAATTTCGATACTAATTATGACAGGTGACTGTAACTTCGATACTAATTATGACAGGTAACAGTATCTTCGATACTAATTATGACAAGTAACTGCAACTTCGATACTAATTATAACAGGTAACTGTAACTTCGTTACTAATTATGACAAGTAACTGTAATTTCGATACAAATTTTGGCAGGTAACGGTAACTTCGATACTATTTATGACTGGAAACAGTAACTTCGATACCAATTATGACAAGTAACTGTAACTTCGATACTAATTATGACAGGTAACTGTAACTTCGATACTAATTAGGACAAGTAACAGTAACTTCGATACTAATTATGACAGGTTACTGTAACTTCGATACTAATTATAACAGGTAACTGTAACTTCGTTACTAATTATGGCAAGTAACTGTAATTTCGATACAATATATGACAGGTAACTGTAACTTCGATACTAATTATGACAGGTATCAGTAACTTCGGTACTAATTATGACAAGTAACTGTTACTTCGATACTAATTATGACAGTTAACTGTAACTTCGTTACTAATTATGAAAAGGAACTGTAATTTCGATACAAATTTTGGCAGGTAACTGTAACTTCGATACTAATTATGACAAGTGCCCGTAATTTCGATACAAAATATGGAAGGTAACTGTAACTTCCATACTAATTATGACAGGTAACAGTAACTTCGATACTAATTATGACAAGTAACTGTAACTTCGATACTAATTATGACAGGTAAATGTAACTTAGTTACTAATTATGAAAAGTAACTGTAATTTCGATACAAATTATGGCAGGTAATTGTAACTTCGATACTAATTATGACAGGTAACAGTATCTTCGATACTAATTATGACAAGTAACTATAATTTCGATACAAATTATGACAGGTACCTGTAACTTCGGTACTAATTAAGACAAGAAACTCTAACTTCGTTACTAATTATGACAAGTAACTGTAATTTTGATAAAAAATTATGGTAGGTAACAGTAACTTCAATACTAATTATGACAGGTAACAGTAACGTCGATACTAATTATGACAAGTAACAGTACCTTCGATGCTAATTATGACAGGTAACTGTAACTTCGATACTAATTATGACAAGGAACTGTAATTTCGATACAAATTTTGGCAGGTAACTGTAACTTCGATACTAATTATGACAAGTGCCTGTAATTTCGATACAAAATATGGCAGGTAACTATAACTTCCATACTAATTATGGCAGGTAACTGTAACATCGTTACTAATTGTGACAAGTAACTGTAATTTCGATACAAATTATGACAGGTAACTGTAACTTCGTTTCTAATTATGACAAGTAACAGTACCTTCGATGCTAATTATGACAGGTAACTGTAACTTCGATACTAATTATGACAAGGAACTGTAATTTGGATACAAATTATGGCAGATAACTGTAACTTCGTTACTAATTATGACAAGTAACTGTAATTTCGATACAAATTTTGGCAGGTAACTGTAACTTCGATACTAATTATGACAAGTAACTGTATCTTCCATACTAATTATGACAGGTAACAGTAACTTCGGTACTAATTATGACAAGTAACTGTAACTTCGATACTAATTTTGACAGGTAACTGTAACATCGATACTAATTATGACAAGTCCCTGTGATTTCGATACAAATTTTGGCAGGTAACTGTAACTTCGTTACTAATTATGACAAGTAACAGTACCTTCGATGCTAATTATGACAGGTAACTGTAACTTCAATACTAATTATGACAAGGAACTGTAATTTCGATACAAATTATGGCAGGTAACTGTAACTTCGTTACTAATTTTGACAAGTAACTGTAATTTCGATACAAATTTTGGCAGTTAACTGTAACTTCGATACTATTTATGACAGGTAACAGTAACATCGATACTAATTATGACAAGTAACTGTAAGTTCGATACTAATTATGACAGGTAACTGGAACTTCGCTACTAATTATGACAAGTAACTGTAATTTCGATACAAATTATGGCAGGTAACTGTAACTTCGATACTAATTATCACAGGTAACAGTAACTTCGATACTAATTATGACAAGTAACTATAACTTCGATACAAATTATGACAGGTAACTGTAACTTCGATACTAATTATGACAAGAAACTCTAACTTCGTTACTAATTATGACAAGAAACTTTAATTTCGATACTAATTATGGCAGGTAACTGTAACTTCGTTACTAATTATGACAAGTCCCTGTAATTTCGATACAAATTATGGCAGGTAACTGTAACTTCGATACTAATTATGACAAGTAACTGTATCTTCCATACTAATTATGACAGGTAACAGT
Organism: Meconema thalassinum; assembly: GCA_946902985.2. Lineage (NCBI taxonomy): Eukaryota > Metazoa > Arthropoda > Insecta > Orthoptera > Tettigoniidae > Meconema > Meconema thalassinum. Next base: position 1,672,677,758 of record OX336388.2, on the reverse strand, counting down.
AACTTCGTTACTAATTATGACAAGTAACTGTAATTTCGATACAAATTTTGGCAGGTAACTGTAACCTCGATACTAATTATGACAGGTAACAGTAACTTCGATACTAATTATGACAAGTATCTGTAACTTCGATACTAATTATGACAGGTAACTGTAACTTCGTTACTAATTATGACATGTAACTGTAATTTCGATACAAATTATGGCAGGTAACTGTAACTTCGTTACTAATTATGACAAGTAACTGTAATTTCGATACAAATTATGGCAGGTAACTGTAACTTCAATACTAATTATGGCAGGTAACTGTAACTTCGATACTAATTATGAGAGGTAATAGTAACTTCGATGCTAATTATGACAGGTAACTGCAACTTCTTTACTAATTATGACAAGTAACTGTAATTTCTATACTAATTATGGCAGGTAACTGTAACTTCGTTACTAATTATGAGAAGTAACTGTAATTTCGATGCAAATTATGACAGGTAACTGTAACTTCGATTCTTATTATGACAGGTAACAGTTACTTCGATACTAATTATGGCAGGTAACTGTAACTTCGATACTAATTATGACAGGTATCAGTAACTTCGGTACTAATTATGACAAGTAACTGTAACTTCGATACTAATTTTGACAGGTAACTGTAACTTCGTTACTAATTATGACAAGTAACTGTAATTTCGTTACAAATTATGGCAGGTAATTTTAATTTCGATACTAATTATGACAGGTGACTGTAACTTCGATACTAATTATGACAGGTAACAGTATCTTCGATACTAATTATGACAAGCAACTGCAACTTCGATACTTATTATAACAGGTAACTGTAACTTCGTTACTAATTATGACAAGTAACTGTAATTTCGATACAAATTTTGGCAGGTAACGGTAACTTCGATACTATTTATGACTGGAAACAGTAACTTCGATACCAATTATGACAAGTAACTGTAACTTCGATACTAATTATGACAGGTAACTGTAACTTCGATACTAATTAGGACAAGTAACAGTAACTTCGATACTAATTATGACAAGTTACTGTAACTTCGATACTAATTATAACAGGTAACTGTAACTTCGTTACTAATTATGGCAAGTAACTGTAATTTCGATACAATATATGACAGGTAACTGTAACTTCGATACTAATTATGACAGGTACCAGTAACTTCGGTACTAATTATGACAAGTAACTGTTACTTCGATACTAATTATGACAGTTAACTGTAACTTCGTTACTAATTATGACAAGGAACTGTAATTTCGATACAAATTTTGGCAGGTAACTGTAACTTCGATACTAATTATGACAAGTGCCCGTAATTTCGATACAAAATATGGAAGGTAACTGTAACTTCCATACTAATTATGACAGGTAACAGTAACTTCGATACTAATTATGACAAGTAACTGTAACTTCGATACTAATTATGACAGGTAAATGTAACTTAGTTACTAATTATGAAAAGTAACTGTAATTTCGATACAAATTATGGCAGGTAATTGTAACTTCGATACTAATTATGACAGGTAACAGTATCTTCGATACTAATTATGACAAGTAACTATAACTTCGATACAGATTATGACAGGTACCTGTAACTTCGGTACTAATTAAGACAAGAAACTCTAACTTCGTTACTAATTATGACAAGTAACTGTAATTTTGATAAAAAATTATGGTAGGTAACAGTAACTTCAATACTAATTATGACAGGTAACAGTAACGTCGATACTAATTATGACAAGTAACAGTACCTTCGATGCTAATTATGACAGGTAACTGTAACTTCGATACTAATTATGACAAGGAACTGTAATTTCGATACAAATTTTGGCAGGTAACTGTAACTTCGATACTAATTATGACAAGTGCCTGTAATTTCGATACAAAATATGGCAGGTAACTATAACTTCCATACTAATTATGGCAGGTAACTGTAACATCGTTACTAATTGTGACAAGTAACTGTAATTTCGATACAAATTATGACAGGTAACTGTAACTTCGTTTCTAATTATGACAAGTAACAGTACCTTCGATGCTAATTATGACAGGTAACTGTAACTTCGATACTAATTATGACAAGGAACTGTAATTTGGATACAAATTATGGCAGATAACTGTAACTTCGTTACTAATTATGACAAGTAACTGTAATTTCAATACAAATTATGACAGGTAACTGTAACTTCGTTACTAATTATGGCAAGTAACAGTACCTTCGATGCGAATTATGACAGGTAACTGTAACTTCGATACTAATTATGACAAGGAACTGTAATTTCGATACAAATTATGGCAGGTAACTGTAACTTCGATACTAATTATGACAAGTAAATGTAACTTCGATACTAATTATGACAGGTAACTGTAACTTCGTTACTAATTATGACAAGTAACTGTAATTTCGATACAAATTTTGACAGGTAACAGTAACTTCGTTACTAATTATGACAAGTAACAGTACCTTCGATGTTAATTATGACAAGTAACTATAACTTCGATACAAATTTTGGCAGGTAACTGTAACATCGATACTAATTATGACAAGTCCCTGTGATTTCGATACAAATTATGGCAGGTAACTGTAACTTCCATAATAATTATGACAGGTAACAGTAACTTCGATACTAATTATGACAGGAAACTGTAACTTCGTAACTAATTATGACAAGTAACTGTAATTTCAATACAAATTATGACAGGTAACTGTAACTTCGTTACTAATTATGGCAAGTAACAGTACCTTCGATGCGAATTATGACAGGTAACTGTAACTTCGATACTAATTATGACAAGGAACTGTAATTTCGATACAAATTATGGCAGGTAACTGTAACTTCGATACTAATTATGACAAGTAAATGTAACTTCGATACTAATTATGACAGGTAACTGTAACTTCGTTACTAATTATGACAAGTAACAGTACCTTCGATGCTAATTATGACAGGTAACTGTAACTTCGATACTAATTATGACAAGGAACTGTAATTTCGATACAAATTATGGCAGGTAACTGTAAATTCGTTACTAATTATGACAAGTAACTGTAATTTCGATACAAATTTTGGCAGTTAACTGTAACTTCGATACTATTTATGACAGGTAACAGTAACATCGATACTAATTATGACAAGTAACTGTAAGTTCGATACTAATTATGACAGGTAACTGGAACTTCGTTACTAATTATGACAAGTAACTGTAATTTCGATACTAATTATGGCAGGTAACTGTAACTTCGATACTAATTATCAGAGGTAACAGTAACTTCGATACTAATTATGACAAGTAACTATAACTTCGATACAAATTATGACAGGTAACTGTAACTTCGATACTAATTATGACAAGAAACTCTAACTTCGTTACTAACTATGACAAGAAACTTTAATTTCGATACTAATTATGGCAGGTAACTGTAACTTCGATACTAATTATGACAGGTAACAGTAACCTCGATACTAATTATGACAAGTAACTATAACTTCGATACTTATTATGACAGGTAACAGTAACCTCGATACTAATTATGACAAGTAACTGTAATTTCGATACAAATTATGACAGGTAACAGTAACTTCGTTACTAATTATGACAAGTAACAGTACCTTCGATACTAATTATGACAAGTAACTATAACTTCGATACAAATTTTGGCAGGTAACTGTAACATCGATACTAATTATGACAAGTCCCTGTGATTTCGATACAAATTATGGCAGTTAACTGTAACTTCCATAATAATTATGACAGGTAACAGTAACTTCGATACTAATTATGACAGGAAACTGTAACTTCGTAACTAATTATGACAAGTAACTGTAATTTCAATACAAATTATGACAGGTAACTGTAACTTCGTTACTAATTATGGCAAGTAACAGTACCTTCGATGCTAATTATGACAGGTAACTGTAACTTCGATACTAATTATGACAAGGAACTGTAATTTCGATACAAATTATGGCAGGTAACTGTAACTTCGATACTAATTATGACAAGTAAATGTAACTTCGTTACTAATTATGACAGGTAACTGTAACTTCGTTACTAATTATGACAAGTAACTGTTATTTCGATACAAAATTTTGGCAGGTAACTGTAACTTCGATACTAATTATGACAGGTAACAGTAACTTCGATTCTAATTATGACAAGTAACTGTAACATCGATACTAATTATGACAGGTAACTGTAACGTCGTTACTAATTATGACAAGTAACTGTAATTTCGATACAAATTATGGCAGGTAACTGTAACTTCGATACTAATTATGACAGGTAACAGTAACCTCGATACTAATTATGACAAGTAACTATAACTTCGATACAAATTATGACAGGTAACTGTAACTTCGATTCTAATTATGACAAGGAACTGTAATTTCGATACAAATTTTGGCAGGTAACTGTAACTTCGATACTAATTATGACAAGTGCCTGTAATTTCGATACAAAATATGGCAGGTAACTGTAACTTCCATACTAATTATGACAGGTAACAGTAACATCGATACTAATTATGACAGGAAACTGTAACTTCGTTACTAATTATGACAAGTAACTGTAATTTCGATACAAATTATGACAGGTAACTGTAACTTCGTTACTAATTATGACAAGTAACAGTACCTTCGATGCTAATTATGACAGGTAACTGTAACTTCAATACTAATTATGACAAGGAACTGTAATTTCGATACAAATTATGGCAGGTAACTGTAACTTCGTTACTAATTATGACAAGTAACTGTAATTTCGATACAAATTTTGGCAGTTAACTGTAACTTCGATACTATTTATGACAGGTAACAGTAACATCGATACTAATTATGACAAGTAACTGTAAGTTCGATACTAATTATGACAGGAAACTGGAACTTCGTTACTAATTATGACAAGTAACTGTAATTTCGATACAAATTATGGCAGGTAACTGTAACTTCGATACTAATTATCACAGGTAACAGTAACTTCGATACTAATTATGACAAGTAACTATAACTTCGATACAAATTATGACAGGTAACTGTAACTTCGATACTAATTATGACAAGAAACTCTAACTTCGTTACTAATTATGACAAGAAACTTTAATTTCGATACTAATTATGGCAGGTAACTGTAACTTCTTTACTAATTATGACAAGTCCCTGTAATTTCGATACAAATTATGGCAGGTAACTGTAACTTCGATACTAATTATGACAAGTAACTGTATCTTCCATACTAATTATGACAGGTAACAGTAACTTCGTTACTAATTATGACAAGTAACTGTAATTTCGATACAAATTTTGGCAGGTAACTGTAACCTCGATACTAATTATGACAGGTAACAGTAACTTCGATACTAATTATGACAAGTATCTGTAACTTCGATACTAATTATGACAGGTAACTGTAACTTCGTTACTAATTATGACATGTAACTGTAATTTCGATACAAATTATGGCAGGTAACTGTAACTTCGTTACTAATTATGACAAGTAACTGTAATTTCGATACAAATTATGGCAGGTAACTGTAACTTCAATACTAATTATGGCAGGTAACTGTAACTTCGATACTAATTATGAGAGGTAATAGTAACTTCGATGCTAATTATGACAGGTAACTGCAACTTCTTTACTAATTATGACAAGTAACTGTAATTTCTATACTAATTATGGCAGGTAACTGTAACTTCGTTACTAATTATGGGAAGTAACTGTAATTTCGATGCAAATTATGACAGGTAACTGTAACTTCGATTCTTATTATGACAGGTAACAGTTACTTCGATACTAATTATGGCAGGTAACTGTAACTTCGATACTAATTATGACAGGTATCAGTAACTTCGGTACTAATTATGACAAGAAACTGTAACTTCGATACTAATTTTGACAGGTAACTGTAACTTCGTTACTAATTATGACAAGTAACTGTAATTTCGTTACTAATTATGGCAGGTAATTTTAATTTCGATACTAATTATGACAGGTGACTGTAACTTCGATACTAATTATGACAGGTAACAGTATCTTCGATACTAATTATGACAAGTAACTGCAACTTCGATACTAATTATAACAGGTAACTGTAACTTCGTTACTAATTATGACAAGTAACTGTAATTTCGATACAAATTTTGGCAGGTAACGGTAACTTCGATACTATTTATGACTGGAAACAGTAACTTCGATACCAATTATGACAAGTAACTGTAACTTCGATACTAATTATGACAGGTAACTGTAACTTCGATACTAATTAGGACAAGTAACAGTAACTTCGATACTAATTATGACAAGTTACTGTAACTTCGATACTAATTATAACAGGTAACTGTAACTTCGTTACTAATTATGGCAAGTAACTGTAATTTCGATACAATATATGACAGGTAACTGTATCTTCGATACTAATTATGACAGGTATCAGTAACTTCGGTACTAATTATGACAAGTAACTGTAACTTCGATACTAATTATGACAGTTAACTGTAACTTCGTTACTAATTATGACAAGGAACTGTAATTTCGATACAAATTTTGGCAGGTAACTGTAACTTCGATACTAATTATGACAAGTGCCTGTAATTTCGATACAAAATATGGAAGGTAACTGTAACTTCCATACTAATTATGACAGGTAACAGTAACTTCGATACTAATTATGACAAGTAACTGTAACTTCGATACTAATTATGACAGGTAAATGTAACTTAGTTACTAATTATGAAAAGTAACTGTAATTTCGATACAAATTATGGCAGGTAATTGTAACTTCGATACTAATTATGACAGGTAACAGTATCTTCGATACTAATTATGACAAGTAACTATAACTTCGATACAAATTATGACAGGTACCTGTAACTTCGGTACTAATTAAGACAAGAAACTCTAACTTCGTTACTAATTATGACAAGTAACTGTAATTTTGATAAAAAATTATGGTAGGTAACAGTAACTTCAATACTAATTATGACAGGTAACAGTAACGTTGATACTAATTATGACAAGTAACAGTACCTTCGATGCTAATTATGACAGGTAACTGTAACTTCGATACTAATTATGACAAGGAACTGTAATTTCGATACAAATTTTGGCAGGTAACTGTAACTTCGATACTAATTATGACAAGTGCCTGTAATTTCGATACAAAATATGGCAGGTAACTGTAACTTCCCTACTAATTATGGCAGGTAACTGTAACATCGTTACTAATTGTGACAAGTAACTGTAATTTCGATACAAATTATGACAGGTAACTGTAACTTCGTTACTAATTATGACAAGTAACAGTACCTTCGATGCTAATTATGACAGGTAACTGTAACTTCGATACTAATTATGACAAGGAACTGTAATTTGGATACAAATTATGGCAGATAACTGTAACTTCGTTACTAATTATGACAAGTAACTGTAATTTCGATACAAATTTTGGCAGGTAACTGTAACTTCGATACTAAATATGACAGGTAACTGTAACTTCGTTACTAATTATGACAAATAACTTTAATTTCGATACTAATTTTGGCAGGTAACTGTAACTTCGTTACTAATTATGACAAGTCACTGTAATTTCGATACAAATTATGGCAGGTAACTGTAACTTCGATACTAATTATGACAGGAAACTGTAACTTCGTTACTAATTATGTCAAGTAACTGTAATTTCGATACAAATTATGACAGGTAACTGTAACTTCGTTACTAATTATGACAAGTAACAGTACCTTCGATGCTAATTATGACAGGTAACTGTAACTTCGATACTAATTATGACAAGGAACTGTAATTTCGATACAAATTATGGCAGGTAACTGTAACTTCGTTACTAATTATGACAAGTAACTGTAATTTCGATACAAATTTTGGCAGTTAACTGTAACTTCGATACTATTTATGACAGGTAACAGTAACATCGATACTAATTATGACAAGTAACTGTAAGTTCGATACTAATTATGACAGGTAACTGGAACTTCGTTACTAATTATGACAAGTAACTGTAATTTCGATACAAATTATGGCAGGTAACTGTAACTTCGATACTAATTATCACAGGTAACAGTAACTTCGATACTAATTATGACAAGTAACTATAACTTCGATACAAATTATGACAGGTAACTGTAACTTCGATACTAATTATGACAAGAAACTCTAACTTCGTTACTAATTATGACAAGAAACTTTAATTTCGATACTAGTTTTGGCAGGTAACTGTAACTTCGATACTAATTATGACAAGTGCCTGTAATTTCGATACAAAATATGGCAGGTAACTGTAACTTCCATACTAATTATGACAGGTAACAGTAACATCGATACTAATTATGACAGGAAACTGTAACTTCGTTACTAATTATGACAAGTAACTGTAATTTCGATACAAATTATGACAGGTAACTGTAACTTCGTTACTAATTATGACAAGTAACAGTACCTTCGATGCTAATTATGACAGGTAACTGTAACTTCAATACTAATTATGACAAGGAACTGTAATTTCGATACAAATTATGGCAGGTAACTGTAACTTCGTTACTAATTATGACAAGTAACTGTAATTTCGATACAAATTTTGGCAGTTAACTGTAACTTCGATACTATTTATGACAGGTAACAGTAATATCGATACTAATTATGACAAGTAACTGTAAGTTCGATACTAATTATGACAGGTAACTGGAACTTCGTTACTAATTATGACAAGTAACTGTAATTTCGATACAAATTATGGCAGGTAACTGTAACTTCGATACTAATTATCACAGGTAACAGTAACTTCGATACTAATTATGGCAAGTATCTATAACTTCGATACAAATTATGACAGGTAACTGTAACTTCGATACTAATTATGACAAGAAACTCTAACTTCGTTACTAATTATGACAAGAAACTTTAACTTCGATACTAATTATGGCAGGTAACTGTAACTTCGTTACTAATTATGACAAGTCCCTGTAATTTCGATACAAATTATGGCAGGTAACTGTAACTTCGATACTAATTATGACAAGTAACTGTATCTTCCATACTAATTATGACAGGTAACAGTAACTTCGTTACTAATTATGACAAGTAACTGTAATTTCGATACAAATTTTGGCAGGTAACTGTAACCTCGATACTAATTATGACAGGTAACAGTAACTTCGATACTAATTATGACAAGTATCTGTAACTTCGATACTAATTATGACAGGTAACTGTAACTTCGTTACTAATTATGACATGTAACTGTAATTTCGATACAAATTATGGCAGGTAACTGTAACTTCGTTACTAATTATGACAAGTAACTGTAATTTCGATACAAATTATGGCAGGTAACTGTAACTTCAATACTAATTATGGCAGGTAACTGTAACTTCGATACTAATTATGAGAGGTAATAGTAACTTCGATGCTACTTATGACAGGTAACTGCAACTTCTTTACTAATTATGACAAGTAACTGTAATTTCTATACTAATTATGGCAGGTAACTGTAACTTCGTTACTAATTATGAGAAGTAACTGTAATTTCGATGCAAATTATGACAGGTAACTGTAACTTCGATTCTTATTATGACAGGTAACAGTTACTTCGATACTAATTATGGCAGGTAACTGTAACTTCGATACTAATTATGACAGGTATCAGTAACTTCGGTACTAATTATGACAAGTAACTGTAACTTCGATACTAATTTTGACAGGTAACTGTAACTTCGTTACTAATTATGACAAGTAACTGTAATTTCGTTACAAATTATGGCAGGTAATTTTAATTTCGATACTAATTATGACAGGTGACTGTAACTTCGATACTAATTATGACAGGTAACAGTATCTTCGATACTAATTATGACAAGTAACTGCAACTTCGATACTAATTATAACAGGTAACTGTAACTTCGTTACTAATTATGACAAGTAACTGTAATTTCGATACAAATTTTGGCAGGTAACGGTAACTTCGATACTATTTATGACTGGAAACAGTAACTTCGATACCAATTATGACAAGTAACTGTAACTTCGATACTAATTATGACAGGTAACTGTAACTTCGATACTAATTAGGACAAGTAACAGTAACTTCGATACTAATTATGACAAGTTACTGTAACTTCGATACTAATTATAACAGGTAACTGTAACTTCGTTACTAATTATGGCAAGTAACTGTAATTTCGATACAATATATGACAGGTAACTGTAACTTCGATACTAATTATGACAGGTATCAGTAACTTCGGTACTAATTATGACAAGTAACTGTTACTTCGATACTAATTATGACAGTTAACTGTAACTTCGTTACTAATTATGACAAGGAACTGTAATTTCGATACAAATTTTGGCAGGTAACTGTAACTTCGATACTAATTATGACAAGTGCCCGTAATTTCGATACAAAATATGGAAGGTAACTGTAACTTCCATACTAATTATGACAGGTAACAGTAACTTCGATACTAATTATGACAAGTAACTGTAACTTCGATACTAATTATGACAGGTAAATGTAACTTAGTTACTAATTATGAAAAGTAACTGTAATTTCGATACAAATTATGGCAGGTAATTGTAACTTCGATACTAATTATGACAGGTAACAGTATCTTCGATACTAATTATGACAAGTAACTATAACTTCGATACAAATTATGACAGGTACCTGTAACTTCGGTACTAATTAAGACAAGAAACTCTAACTTCGTTACTAATTATGACAAGTAACTGTAATTTTGATAAAAAATTATGGTAGGTAACAGTAACTTCAATACTAATTATGACAGGTAACAGTAACGTCGATACTAATTATGACAAGTAACAGTACCTTCGATGCTAATTATGACAGGTAACTGTAACTTCGATACTAATTATGACAAGGAACTGTAATTTCGATACAAATTTTGGCAGGTAACTGTAACTTCGATACTAATTATGACAAGTGCCTGTAATTTCGATACAAAATATGGCAGGTAACTATAACTTCCATACTAATTATGGCAGGTAACTGTAACATCGTTACTAATTGTGACAAGTAACTGTAATTTCGATACAAATTATGACAGGTAACTGTAACTTCGTTTCTAATTATGACAAGTAACAGTACCTTCGATGCTAATTATGACAGGTAACTGTAACTTCGATACTAATTATGACAAGGAACTGTAATTTGGATACAAATTATGGCAGATAACTGTAACTTCGTTACTAATTATGACAAGTAACTGTAATTTCGATACAAATTTTGGCAGGTAACTGTAACTTCGATACTAAATATGACAGGTAACTGTAACTTCGTTACTAATTATGACAAATAACTTTAATTTCGATACTAATTTTGGCAGGTAACTGTAACTTCGTTACTAATTATGACAAGTCCCTGTAATTTCGATACAAATTATGGCAGGTAACTGTAACTTCGATACTAATTATGACAGGAAACTGTAACTTCGTTACTAATTATGACAAGTAACTGTAATTTCGATACAAATTATGACAGGTAACTGTAACTTCGTTACTAATTATGACAAGTAACAGTACCTTCGATGCTAATTATGACAGGTAACTGTAACTTCGATACTAATTATGACAAGGAACTGTAATTTCGATACAAATTATGGCAGGTAACTGTAACTTCGTTACTAATTATGACAAGTAACTGTAATTTCGATACAAATTTTGGCAGTTAACTGTAACTTCGATACTATTTATGACAGGTAACAGTAACATCGATACTAATTATGACAAGTAACTGTAAGTTCGATACTAATTATGACAGGTAACTGGAACTTCGTTACTAATTATGACAAGTAACTGTAATTTCGATACAAATTATGGCAGGTAACTGTAACTTCGATACTAATTATCACAGGTAACAGTAACTTCGATACTAATTATGACAAGTAACTATAACTTCGATACAAATTATGACAGGTAACTGTAACTTCGATACTAATTATGACAAGAAACTCTAACTTCGTTACTAATTATGACAAGAAACTTTAATTTCGATACTAATTATGGCAGGTAACTGTAACTTCGTTACTAATTATGACAAGTCCCTGTAATTTCGATACAAATTATGGCAGGTAACTGTAACTTCGATACTAATTATGACAAGTAACTGTATCTTCCATACTAATTATGACAGGTAACAGTAACTTCGTTACTAATTATGACAAGTAACTGTAATTTCGATACAAATTTTGGCAGGTAACTGTAACCTCGATACTAATTATGACAGGTAACAGTAACTTCGATACTAATTATGAAAAGTATCTGAAACTTCGATACTAATTATGACAGGTAACTGTAACTTCGTTACTAATTATGACATGTAACTGTAATTTCGATACAAATTATGGCAGGTAACTGTAACTTCGTTACTAATTATGACAAGTAACTGTAATTTCGATACAAATTATGGCAGGTAACTGTAACTTCAATACTAATTATGGCAGGTAACTGTAACTTCGATACTAATTATGAGAGGTAATAGTAACTTCGATGCTAATTATGACAGGTAACTGCAACTTCTTTACTAATTATGACAAGTAACTTTAATTTCTATACTAATTATGGCAGGTAACTGTAACTTCGTTACTAATTATGAGAAGTAACTGTAATTTCGATGCAAATTATGACAGGTAACTGTAACTTCGATTCTTATTATGAGAAGTAACAGTTACTTCGATACTAATTATGGCAGGTAACTGTAACTTCGATACTAATTATGACAGGTATCAGTAACTTCGGTACTAATTATGACAAGTAACTGTAACTTCGATACTAATTTTGACAGGTAACTGTAACTTCGTTACTAATTATGACAAGTAACTGTAATTTCGTTACAAGTTATGGCAGGTAATTTTAATTTCGATACTAATTATGACAGGTGACTGTAACTTCGATTCTAATTATGACAGGTAACAGTATCTTCGATACTAATTATGACAAGTAACTGCAACTTCGATACTAATTATAACAGGTAACTGTAACTTCGTTACTAATTATGACAAGTAACTGTAATTTCGATACAAATTTTGGCAGGTAACGGTAACTTCGATACTATTTATGACTGGAAACAGTAACTTCGATACCAATTATGACAAGTAACTGTAACATCGATACTAATTATGACAGGTAACTGTAACTTCGATACTAATTAGGACAAGTAACAGTAACTTCGATACTAATTATGACAAGTTACTGTAACTTCGATACTAATTATAACAGGTAACTGTAACTTCGTTACTAATTATGGCAAGTAACTGTAATTTCGATACAATATATGACAGGTAACTGTAAATTCGATACTAATTATGACAGGTATCAGTAACTTCGGTACTAATTATGACAAGTAACTGTAACTTCGATACTAATTATGACAGTTAACTGTAACTTCGTTACTAATTATGACAAGGAACTGTAATTTCGATACAAATTTTGGCAGGTAACTGTAACTTCGATACTAATTATGACAAGTGCCTGTAATTTCGATACAAAATATGGAAGGTAACTGTAACTTCCATACTAATTATGACAGGTAACAGTAACTTCGATACTAATTATGACAAGTAACTGTAACTTCGATACTAATTATGACAGGTAAATGTAACTTAGTTACTAATTATGAAAAGTAACTGTAATTTCGATACAAATTATGGCAGGTAATTGTAACTTCGATACTAATTATGACAGGTAACAGTATCTTCGATACTAATTATGACAAGTAACTATAACTTCGATACAAATTATGACAGGTACCTGTAACTTCGGTACTAATTATGACAAGAAACTCTAACTTCGTTACTAATTATGACAAGTAACTGTAATTTTGATAAAAAATTATGGTAGGTAACAGTAACTTCAATACTAATTATGACAGGTAACAGTAACGTCGATACTAATTATGACAAGTAACAGTACCTTCGATGCTAATAATGACAGGTAACTGTAACTTCGATACTAATTATGACAAGGAACTGTAATTTCGATACAAATTTAGGCAGGTAACTGTAACTTCGATACTAATTATGACAAGTGCCTGTAATTTCGATACAAAATATGGCAGGTAACTGTAACTTCCATACTAATTATGGCAGGTAACTGTAACATCGTTACTAATTGTGACAAGTAACTGTAATTTCGATACAAATTATGACAGGTAACTGTAACTTCGTTACTAATTATGACAAGTAACAGTACCTTCGATGCTAATTATGACAAGGAACTGTAATTTGGATACAAATTATGGCAGATAACTGTAACTTCGTTACTAATTATGACAAGTAACTGTAATTTCGATACAAATTTTGGCAGGTAACTGTAACTTCGATACTAAATATGACAGGTAACTGTAACTTCGTTACTAATTATGACAAATAACTTTAATTTCGATACTAATTTTGGCAGGTAACTGTAACTTCGTTACTAATTATGACAAGTCCCTGTAATTTCGATACAAATTATGGCAGGTAACTGTAACTTCGATACTAATTATGACAAGTCCCTGTAATTTCGATACAAATTATGGCAGGTAACTGTAACTTCCATACTAATTATGACAGGTAACAGTAACTTCGATACTAATTATGACGGGAAACTGTAACTTCATTACTAATTATGACATGTAACTGTAATTACGATACAAATTATGACAGGTAACTGTAACTTCGTTACTAATTATGACAAGTAACAGTACCTTCGATACTAATTATGACAAGTAACTATAACTTCGATACAAATTTTGGCAGGTAACTGTAACATCGATACTAATTATGACAAGTCCCTGTAATTTCGATACAAATTATGGCAGGTAACTGTAACTTCCATAATAATTATGACATGTAACAGTAACTTCGATACTAATTATGACAGGAAACTGTAACTTCGTAACTAATTATGACATGTAACTGTAATTTCAATACAAATTATGACAGGTAACTGTAACTTCGTTACTAATTATGACAAGTAACTGTACCTTCGATGCTAATTATGACAGGTAACTGTAACTTCGATACTAATTATGACAAGGAACTGTAATTTCGATAAAAATTATGGCAGGTAACAGTAACTTCGATACTAATTATGACAAGTAAATGTAACTTCGATACTAATTATGACAGGTAACTGTAACTTGGTTACTAATTATGACAAGTAACTGTTATTTCGATACAAAATTTTGGCAGGTAACTGTAACTTCGATACTAATTATGACAGGTAACAGTAACTTCGATTCTAATTATGACAAGTAACTGTAACATCGATACTAATTATGACAGGTAACTGTAACGTCGTTACTAATTATGACAAGTAACTGTAATTTCGATACAAATTATGGCAGGTAACTGTAACTTCGATACTAATTATGACAGGTAAGAGTAACCTCGATACTAATTATGACAAGTAACTATAACTTCGATACAAATTATGACAGGTAACTGTAACTTCGAAACTAATTATGACAAGGAACTGTAATTTCGATACAAATTTTGGCACGTAACTGTAACTTCGATACTAATTATGACAAGTGCCTGTAATTTCGATACAAAATATGGCAGGTAACTGTAACTTCCATACTAATTATGACAGGTAACAGTAACTTCGATACTAATTATGACAGGAAACTGTAACTTCGTTACTAATTATGACAAGTAACTATAATTTAGATACAAATTATGACAGGTAACTATAACTTCGTTACTAATTATGACAAGTAACAGTACCTTCGATGCTAATTATGACAGGTAACTGTAACTTCGATACTAATTATGACAAGGAACTGTAATTTCGATACAAATTACGGCAGGTAACTGTAACTTCGTTACTAATTATGACAAGTAACTGTAATTTCGATACAAATTTTGGCAGGTAACTGTAACTTCGATACTATTTATGACAGGAAACAGTAACTTCGATACTAATTATGACAAGTAACTGTAAGTTCGATACTAATTATGACAGGTAACTGGAACTTCGTTACTAATTATGACAAGTAACTGTAATTTCGATACAAATTATGGCAGGTAACTGTAACTTCGATACTAATTATCACAGGTAACAGTAACTTCGATACTAATTATGACAAGTAACTATAACTTCGATACAAATTATGACAGGTAACTGTAACTTCGATACTAATTATGACAAGAAACTCTAACTTCGTTACTAATTATGACAAGAAACTTTAATTTCGATACCAATTATGGCAGGTAACTGTAACTTCGTTACTAATTATGACAAGTCCCTGTAATTTCCATACAAATTATGGCACGTAACTGTAACTTCGATACTAATTATGACAACTAACTGTAACTTCCATACTAATTATGACAGGTAAGAGTAACTTCGTTACTAATTATGACAAATAACTGTAATTTCGATACAAATTTTGGCAGGTAACTGTAACCTCGATACTAATTATGACAGGTAACAGTAACTTCGATACTAATTATGAAAAGTATCTGTAACTTCGATACTAATTATGACAGGTAACTGTAACTTCGTTACTAATTATGACATGTAACTGTAATTTCGATACAAATTATGGCAGGTAACTGTAACTTCGTTTCTAATTATGACAAGTAACTGTAATTTCGATACAAATTATGGCAGGTAACTGTAACTTCAATACTAATTATGGCAGGTAACTGTAACTTCGATACTAATTATGAGAGGTAATAGTAACTTCGATGCTAATTATGACAGGTAACTGCAACTTCTTTACTAATTATGACAAGTAACTGTAATTTCTATACTAATTATCGCAGGTAACTGTAACTTCGTTACTAATTATGAGAAGTAACTGTAATTTCGATGCAAATTATGACAGGTAACTGTAACTTCGATTCTTATTATGACAGGTAACAGTAACTTCGATACTAATTATGGCAGGTAACTGTAACTTCGATACTAATAATGACAGGTATCAGTAACTTCGGTACTAATTATGACAAGTAACTGTAACTTCGATACTAATTATGACAGGTTACTGTAACTTCGTTACTAATTATGACAAGTAACTGTAATTTCGTTACAAATTATGGCAGGTAATTGTAATTTCGATACTAATTATGACAGGTGACTGTAACTTCGATACTAATTATGACAGGTAACAGTATCTTCGATACTAATTATGACAAGTAACTGCAACTTCGATACTAATTATAACAGGTAACTGTAACTTCGTTACTAATTATGGCAAGTAACTGTAATTTCGATACAAATTTTGACAGTTAACGTTAACTTCGATACTAATTATGACAGGTAACAGTAACTTCGATACTAATTATGACAAGTAACTGTAACTTCGATACTAATTATGACAGGTAACTGTAACTTCGATACTAATTAGGACAAGTAACAGTAACTTCGATACTAATTATGACAAGTTACTGTAACATCGATACTAATTATAACAGGTAACTGTAACTTCGTTACTAATTATGGCAAGTAACTGTAATTTCGATACAAATTATGACAGGTAACTGTAACTTCGATACTAATTATGACAGGTATCAGTAACTTCGGTACTAATTATGACAAGTAACTGTAACTTCGATACTAATTATGACAGTTAACTGTAACTTCGTTACTAATTATGACAAGGAACTGTAATTTCGATACAAATTTTGGCAGGTAACTGTAACTTCGATACTAATTATGACAAGTGCCTGTACTTTCGATACAAAATATGGCAGGTAACTGTATTTTCCATACTAATTATGACAGGTAACAGTAACTTCGATACTAATTATGACAAGTAACTGTAACTTCGATACTAATTATGACAGGTAACTGTAACTTCGTTACTAATTATGAAAAGTAACTGTAATTTCGATACAAATTATGGCAGGTAATTGTAACTTCGATACTAATTATGACAGGTAACAGTACCTTCGATACTAATTATGACAAGTAACTGTAATTTTGATAAAAAATTATGGTAGGTAACAGTAACTTCAATACTAATTATGACAGGTAACAGTAACGTCGATACTAATTATGACAAGTAACAGTACCTTCGATGCTAATTATGACAGGTAACTGTAACTTCGATACTAATTATGACAAGGAACTGTAATTTCGATACAAATTTTGGCAGGTAACTGTAACTTCGATACTAATTATGACAAGTGCCTGTAATTTTGATACAAAATATGGCAGGTAACTGTAACTTCCATACTAATTATGACAGGTAACAGTAACTTCGATACTAATTATGACAGGAAACTGTAACTTCGTTACTAATTATGACAAGTAACTGTAATTTCGATACAAATTATGACAGGTAACTGTCACTTCGTTACTAATTATGACAAGTAACAGTACCTTCGATGCTAATTATGACAGGTAACTGTAACTTCGATACTAATTATGACAAGGAACTGTAATTTCGATACAAATTATGGCAGGTAACTGTAACTTCGTTACTAATTATGACAAGTAACTGTAATTTCAACACAAATTATTACAGGTAACTGTAACTTCGTTACTAATTATGACAAGTAACAGTACCTTCGATGCTAATTATGACAGGTAACTGTAACTTCGATACTAATTATGACAAGGAACTGTAATTTCGATACAAATTATGGCAGGTAACTGTAACTTCGTTACTAATTATGACAAGTAACTGTAATTTCGATACAAATTTTGGCAGGTAACTGTAACTTCGATACTAAATATGACAGGTAACTGTAACTTCGTTACTAATTATGACAAATAACTTTAATTTCGATACTAATTATGGCACGTAACTGTAACTTCGTTACTAATTATGACAAGTCCCTGTAATTTCGATACAAATTATGGCAGGTAACTGTAACTTCGATACTAATTATGACAAGTCCCTGTAATTTCGATACAAATTATGGCAGGTAACTGTAACTTCCATACTAATTATGACAGGTAACAGTAACTTCGATACTAATTATGACAGGAAACTGTAACATCATTACTAATTATGACAAGTAACTGTAATTTCGATACAAATTATGACAGGTAACTGTAACTTCGTTACTAATTATGACAAGTAACAGTACCTTCGATACTAATTATGACAAGTAACTATAACTTCGATACAAATTTTGGCAGGTAATTGTAACATCGATACTAATTATGACAAGTCCCTGTAATTTCGATACAAATTATGGCAGGTAACTGTAACTTCCATAATAATTATGACAGGTAACAGTAACTTCGATACTAATTATGACAGGAAACTATAACTTCCTTACTAATTATGACAAGTAACTGTAATTTCAATACAAATTATGACAGGTAACTGTAACTTCGTTACTAATTATGACAAGTAACAGTACCTTCGATGCTAATTATGACAGGTAACTGTAACTTCGATACTAATTATGACAAGTTACTGTAACTTCGTTACTAATTATGACAAGTTACTGTTATTTCGATACAAAATTTTGGCAGGTAACTGTAACTTCGATACTAATTATGACAGGTAACAGTAACTTCGATTCTAATTATGACAAGTAACTGTAACATCGATACTAATTATGACAGGTAACTGTAACGTCGTTACTAATTATGACAAGTAACTGTAATTTCGATACAAATTATGGTAGGTAACTGTAACTTCGATACTAATTATGACAGGTAACAGTAACCTCGATACCAATTATGACAAGTAACTATAACTTCGATACAAATTATGACAGGTAACTGTAACTTCGATACTAATTATGACAAGGAACTGTAATTTCGATACAAATTTTGGCAGGTAACTGTAACTTCGATACTAATTATGACAAGTGCCTGTAATTTCGATACAAAATATGGCAGGTAACTGTAACTTCCATACTAATTATGACAGGTAACAGTAACTTCGATACTAATTATGACAGGAAACTGTAACTTCGTTACTAATTATGACAAGTAACTGTAATTTCGATACAAATTATGACAGGTAACTGTAACTTCGTTAGTAATTATGACAAGTAACAGTACCTTCGATGCTAATTATGACAGGTAACTGTAACTTCGATACTAATTATGACAAGTAAATGTAACTTCGATACTAATTATGACAGGTAACTGTAACTTCGTTACTAATTATGACAAGTAACTGTTATTTCGATACAAAATTTTGGCAGGTAACTGTAACTTCGATACTAATTATGACAGGTAACAGTAACTTCGATTCTAATTATGACAAGTAACTGTAACATCGATACTAATTATGACAGGTGACTGTATCTTCGATACTAATTATGACAGGTAACAGTATCTTCGATACTAATTATGACAAGTAACTGCAACTTCGATACTAATTATAACAGGTAACTGTATCTTCGTTACTAATTATGGCAAGTAACTGTAATTTCGATACAAATTTTGGCAGTTAACGGTAACTTCGATACTAATTATGACAGGTAACAGTAACTTCGATACTAATTATGACAAGTAACTGTAACTTCGATACTAATTATGACAGGTAACTGTAACTTCGATACTAATTAGGACAAGTAACAGTAACTTCGATATTAATTATGACAAGTTACTGTAACATCGATACTAATTATAACAGGTAACTGTAACTTCGTGACTAATTATGGCAAGTAACTGTAATTTCGATACAAATTATGACAGGTAACTGTAACTTCGATACTAATTATGACAGATATCAGTAACTTCGGTACTAATAATGACATGTAACTGTAACTTCGATACTAATTATGACAGGTAACTGTAACTTCGTTACTAATTATGAAAAGTAACTGTAATTTCGATACAAATTATGGCAGGTAATTGTAACTTCGATACTAATTATGACAGGTAACAGTACCTTCGATACTAATTATGACAAGTAACTGTAATTTTGATAAAAAATTATGGTAGGTAACAGTAACTTCAATACTAATTATGACAGGTAACAGTAACGTCGATACTAATTATGACAAGTAACAGTACCTTCGATGCTAATTATGACAGGTAACTGTAACTTCGATACTAATTATGACAAGGAACTGTAATTTCGATACAAATTTTGGCAGGTAACTGTAACTTCGATACTAATTATGACAAGTCCCTGTAATTTCGATACAAATTATGGCAGGTAACTGTAACTTCCATACTAATTATGACAGGTAACAGTAACTTCGATACTAATTATGACAGGAAACTGTAACTTCATTACTAATTATGACAAGTAACTGTAATTTCGATACAAATTATGACAGGTAACTGTAACTTCGTTACTAATTATGACAAGTAACAGTACCTTCGATACTAATTATGACAAGTAACTATAACTTCGATACAAATTTTGGCAGGTAATTGTAACATCGATACTAATTATGACAAGTCCCTGTAATTTCGATACAAATTATGGCAGGTAACTGTAACTTCCATAATAATTATGACAGGTAACAGTAACTTCGATACTAATTATGACAGGAAACTATAACTTCCTTACTAATTATGACAAGTAACTGTAATTTCAATACAAATTATGACAGGTAACTGTAACTTCGTTACTAATTATGACAAGTAACAGTACCTTCGATACTAATTATGACGGGTAACTGTAACTTCGTTACTAATTATGACAAGTAACTGTTATTTCGATACAAAATTTTGGCAGGTAACTGTAACTTCGATACTAATTATGACAGGTAACAGTGACTTCGATTCTAATTATGACAAGTAACTGTAACATCGGTACTAATTATGACAGGTAACTGTAACGTCGTTACTAATTATGACAAGTAACTGTAATTTCGATACAAATTATGGCAGGTAACTGTAACTTCGATACTAATTATGACAGGTAACAGTAACCTCGATACTAATTATGACAAGTAACTATAACTTCGATACAAATTATGACAGGTAACTGTAACTTCGATACTAATTATGACAAGGAACTGTAATTTCGATACAAATTTTGGCAGGTAACTGTAACTTCGATACTAATTATGACAAGTGCCTGTAATTTCGATACAAAATATGGCAGGTAACTGTAACTTCCATACTAATTATGACAGGTAACAGTAACTTCGATACTAATTATGACAGGAAACTGTAACTTCGTTACTAATTATGACAAGTAACTGTAATTTCGATACAAATTATGACAGGTCACTGTAACATCGTTAGTAATTATGACAAGTAACAGTACCTTCGATGCTAATTATGACAGGTAACTGTAACTTCGATACTAATTATGACAAGTAAATGTAACTTCGATACTAATTATGACAGGTAACTGTAACTTCGTTACTAATTATGACAAGTAACTGTTATTTCGATACAAAATTTTGGCAGGTAACTGTAACTTCGATACTAATTATGACAGGTAACAGTAACTTCGATTCTAATTATGACAAGTAACTGTAACATCGATACTAATTATGACAGGTGACTGTAACTTCGATACTAATTATGACAGGTAACAGTATCTTCGATACTAATTATGACAAGTAACTGCAACTTCGATACTAATTATAACAGGTAACTGTAACTTCGTTACTAATTATGGCAAGTAACTGTAATTTCGATACAAATTATGACAGGTAACTGTAACTTCGATACTAATTATGACAGGTATCAGTAACTTCGGTACTAATTATGACAAGTAACTGTAACTTCGATACTAATTATGACAGTTAACTGTAACTTCGTTACTAATTATGACAAGGAACTGTAATTTCGATACAAATTTTGGCAGGTAACTGTAACTTCGATACTAATTATGACAAGTGCCTGTAATTTCGATACAAAATATGGCAGGTAACTGTATTTTCCATACTAATTATGACAGGTAACAGTAACTTCGATACTAATTATGACAAGTAACTGTAAGTTCGATACTAATTATGACAGGTAACTGGAACTTCGTTACTAATTATGACAAGTAACTGTAATTTCGATACAAATTATGGCAGGTAACTGTAACATCGATACTAATTATCACAGGTAACAGTAACTTCGATACTAATTATGACAAGTAACTATAACTTCGATACAAATTATGACAGGTAACTGTAACTTCGTTACTAATTATGACAAGTAACAGTACCTTCGATACTAATTATGACAAGTAACTATAACTTCGATACAAATTTTGGCAGGTAACTGTAACATCGATACTAATTATGACAAGTCCCTGTAATTTCGATACAAATTATGGCAGGTAACTGTAACTTCCATAATAATTATGACATGTAACAGTAACTTCGATACTAATTATGACAGGAAACTGTAACTTCGTAACTAATTATGACATGTAACTGTAATTTCAATACAAATTATGACAGGTAACTGTAACTTCGTTACTAATTATGACAAGTAACTGTACCTTCGATGCTAATTATGACAGGTAACTGTAACTTCGATACTAATTATGACAAGGAACTGTAATTTCGATAAAAATTATGGCAGGTAACAGTAACTTCGATACTAATTATGACAAGTAAATGTAACTTCGATACTAATTATGACAGGTAACTGTAACTTGGTTACTAATTATGACAAGTAACTGTTATTTCGATACAAAATTTTGGCAGGTAACTGTAACTTCGATACTAATTATGACAGGTAACAGTAACTTCGATTCTAATTATGACAAGTAACTGTAACATCGATACTAATTATGACAGGTAACTGTAACGTCGTTACTAATTATGACAAGTAACTGTAATTTCGATACAAATTATGGCAGGTAACTGTAACTTCGATACTAATTATGACAGGTAAGAGTAACCTCGATACTAATTATGACAAGTAACTATAACTTCGATACAAATTATGACAGGTAACTGTAACTTCGAAACTAATTATGACAAGGAACTGTAATTTCGATACAAATTTTGGCACGTAACTGTAACTTCGATACTAATTATGACAAGTGCCTGTAATTTCGATACAAAATATGGCAGGTAACTGTAACTTCCATACTAATTATGACAGGTAACAGTAACTTCGATACTAATTATGACAGGAAACTGTAACTTCGTTACTAATTATGACAAGTAACTATAATTTAGATACAAATTATGACAGGTAACTATAACTTCGTTACTAATTATGACAAGTAACAGTACCTTCGATGCTAATTATGACAGGTAACTGTAACTTCGATACTAATTATGACAAGGAACTGTAATTTCGATACAAATTACGGCAGGTAACTGTAACTTCGTTACTAATTATGACAAGTAACTGTAATTTCGATACAAATTTTGGCAGGTAACTGTAACTTCGATACTATTTATGACAGGAAACAGTAACTTCGATACTAATTATGACAAGTAACTGTAAGTTCGATACTAATTATGACAGGTAACTGGAACTTCGTTACTAATTATGACAAGTAACTGTAATTTCGATACAAATTATGGCAGGTAACTGTAACTTCGATACTAATTATCACAGGTAACAGTAACTTCGATACTAATTATGACAAGTAACTATAACTTCGATACAAATTATGACAGGTAACTGTAACTTCGATACTAATTATGACAAGAAACTCTAACTTCGTTACTAATTATGACAAGAAACTTTAATTTCGATACCAATTATGGCAGGTAACTGTAACTTCGTTACTAATTATGACAAGTCCCTGTAATTTCCATACAAATTATGGCACGTAACTGTAACTTCGATACTAATTATGACAACTAACTGTAACTTCCATACTAATTATGACAGGTAAGAGTAACTTCGTTACTAATTATGACAAATAACTGTAATTTCGATACAAATTTTGGCAGGTAACTGTAACCTCGATACTAATTATGACAGGTAACAGTAACTTCGATACTAATTATGAAAAGTATCTGTAACTTCGATACTAATTATGACAGGTAACTGTAACTTCGTTACTAATTATGACATGTAACTGTAATTTCGATACAAATTATGGCAGGTAACTGTAACTTCGTTTCTAATTATGACAAGTAACTGTAATTTCGATACAAATTATGGCAGGTAACTGTAACTTCAATACTAATTATGGCAGGTAACTGTAACTTCGATACTAATTATGAGAGGTAATAGTAACTTCGATGCTAATTATGACAGGTAACTGCAACTTCTTTACTAATTATGACAAGTAACTGTAATTTCTATACTAATTATCGCAGGTAACTGTAACTTCGTTACTAATTATGAGAAGTAACTGTAATTTCGATGCAAATTATGACAGGTAACTGTAACTTCGATTCTTATTATGACAGGTAACAGTAACTTCGATACTAATTATGGCAGGTAACTGTAACTTCGATACTAATAATGACAGGTATCAGTAACTTCGGTACTAATTATGACAAGTAACTGTAACTTCGATACTAATTATGACAGGTTACTGTAACTTCGTTACTAATTATGACAAGTAACTGTAATTTCGTTACAAATTATGGCAGGTAATTGTAATTTCGATACTAATTATGACAGGTGACTGTAACTTCGATACTAATTATGACAGGTAACAGTATCTTCGATACTAATTATGACAAGTAACTGCAACTTCGATACTAATTATAACAGGTAACTGTAACTTCGTTACTAATTATGGCAAGTAACTGTAATTTCGATACAAATTTTGACAGTTAACGTTAACTTCGATACTAATTATGACAGGTAACAGTAACTTCGATACTAATTATGACAAGTAACTGTAACTTCGATACTAATTATGACAGGTAACTGTAACTTCGATACTAATTAGGACAAGTAACAGTAACTTCGATACTAATTATGACAAGTTACTGTAACATCGATACTAATTATAACAGGTAACTGTAACTTCGTTACTAATTATGGCAAGTAACTGTAATTTCGATACAAATTATGACAGGTAACTGTAACTTCGATACTAATTATGACAGGTATCAGTAACTTCGGTACTAATTATGACAAGTAACTGTAACTTCGATACTAATTATGACAGTTAACTGTAACTTCGTTACTAATTATGACAAGGAACTGTAATTTCGATACAAATTTTGGCAGGTAACTGTAACTTCGATACTAATTATGACAAGTGCCTGTACTTTCGATACAAAATATGGCAGGTAACTGTATTTTCCATACTAATTATGACAGGTAACAGTAACTTCGATACTAATTATGACAAGTAACTGTAACTTCGATACTAATTATGACAGGTAACTGTAACTTCGTTACTAATTATGAAAAGTAACTGTAATTTCGATACAAATTATGGCAGGTAATTGTAACTTCGATACTAATTATGACAGGTAACAGTACCTTCGATACTAATTATGACAAGTAACTGTAATTTTGATAAAAAATTATGGTAGGTAACAGTAACTTCAATACTAATTATGACAGGTAACAGTAACGTCGATACTAATTATGACAAGTAACAGTACCTTCGATGCTAATTATGACAGGTAACTGTAACTTCGATACTAATTATGACAAGGAACTGTAATTTCGATACAAATTTTGGCAGGTAACTGTAACTTCGATACTAATTATGACAAGTGCCTGTAATTTTGATACAAAATATGGCAGGTAACTGTAACTTCCATACTAATTATGACAGGTAACAGTAACTTCGATACTAATTATGACAGGAAACTGTAACTTCGTTACTAATTATGACAAGTAACTGTAATTTCGATACAAATTATGACAGGTAACTGTCACTTCGTTACTAATTATGACAAGTAACAGTACCTTCGATGCTAATTATGACAGGTAACTGTAACTTCGATACTAATTATGACAAGGAACTGTAATTTCGATACAAATTATGGCAGGTAACTGTAACTTCGTTACTAATTATGACAAGTAACTGTAATTTCAACACAAATTATTACAGGTAACTGTAACTTCGTTACTAATTATGACAAGTAACAGTACCTTCGATGCTAATTATGACAGGTAACTGTAACTTCGATACTAATTATGACAAGGAACTGTAATTTCGATACAAATTATGGCAGGTAACTGTAACTTCGTTACTAATTATGACAAGTAACTGTAATTTCGATACAAATTTTGGCAGGTAACTGTAACTTCGATACTAAATATGACAGGTAACTGTAACTTCGTTACTAATTATGACAAATAACTTTAATTTCGATACTAATTATGGCACGTAACTGTAACTTCGTTACTAATTATGACAAGTCCCTGTAATTTCGATACAAATTATGGCAGGTAACTGTAACTTCGATACTAATTATGACAAGTCCCTGTAATTTCGATACAAATTATGGCAGGTAACTGTAACTTCCATACTAATTATGACAGGTAACAGTAACTTCGATACTAATTATGACAGGAAACTGTAACATCATTACTAATTATGACAAGTAACTGTAATTTCGATACAAATTATGACAGGTAACTGTAACTTCGTTACTAATTATGACAAGTAACAGTACCTTCGATACTAATTATGACAAGTAACTATAACTTCGATACAAATTTTGGCAGGTAATTGTAACATCGATACTAATTATGACAAGTCCCTGTAATTTCGATACAAATTATGGCAGGTAACTGTAACTTCCATAATAATTATGACAGGTAACAGTAACTTCGATACTAATTATGACAGGAAACTATAACTTCCTTACTAATTATGACAAGTAACTGTAATTTCAATACAAATTATGACAGGTAACTGTAACTTCGTTACTAATTATGACAAGTAACAGTACCTTCGATGCTAATTATGACAGGTAACTGTAACTTCGATACTAATTATGACAAGTTACTGTAACTTCGTTACTAATTATGACAAGTTACTGTTATTTCGATACAAAATTTTGGCAGGTAACTCTAACTTCGATACTAATTATGACAGGTAACAGTAACTTCGATTCTAATTATGACAAGTAACTGTAACATCGATACTAATTATGACAGGTAACTGTAACGTCGTTACTAATTATGACAAGTAACTGTAATTTCGATACAAATTATGGTAGGTAACTGTAACTTCGATACTAATTATGACAGGTAACAGTAACCTCGATACCAATTATGACAAGTAACTATAACTTCGATACAAATTATGACAGGTAACTGTAACTTCGATACTAATTATGACAAGGAACTGTAATTTCGATACAAATTTTGGCAGGTAACTGTAACTTCGATACTAATTATGACAAGTGCCTGTAATTTCGATACAAAATATGGCAGGTAACTGTAACTTCCATACTAATTATGACAGGTAACAGTAACTTCGATACTAATTATGACAGGAAACTGTAACTTCGTTACTAATTATGACAAGTAACTGTAATTTCGATACAAATTATGACAGGTAACTGTAACTTCGTTAGTAATTATGACAAGTAACAGTACCTTCGATGCTAATTATGACAGGTAACTGTAACTTCGATACTAATTATGACAAGTAAATGTAACTTCGATACTAATTATGACAGGTAACTGTAACTTCGTTACTAATTATGACAAGTAACTGTTATTTCGATACAAAATTTTGGCAGGTAACTGTAACTTCGATACTAATTATGACAGGTAACAGTAACTTCGATTCTAATTATGACAAGTAACTGTAACATCGATACTAATTATGACAGGTGACTGTATCTTCGATACTAATTATGACAGGTAACAGTATCTTCGATACTAATTATGACAAGTAACTGCAACTTCGATACTAATTATAACAGGTAACTGTATCTTCGTTACTAATTATGGCAAGTAACTGTAATTTCGATACAAATTTTGGCAGTTAACGGTAACTTCGATACTAATTATGACAGGTAACAGTAACTTCGATACTAATTATGACAAGTAACTGTAACTTCGATACTAATTATGACAGGTAACTGTAACTTCGATACTAATTAGGACAAGTAACAGTAACTTCGATATTAATTATGACAAGTTACTGTAACATCGATACTAATTATAACAGGTAACTGTAACTTCGTGACTAATTATGGCAAGTAACTGTAATTTCGATACAAATTATGACAGGTAACTGTAACTTCGATACTAATTATGACAGATATCAGTAACTTCGGTACTAATAATGACATGTAACTGTAACTTCGATACTAATTATGACAGGTAACTGTAACTTCGTTACTAATTATGAAAAGTAACTGTAATTTCGATACAAATTATGGCAGGTAATTGTAACTTCGATACTAATTATGACAGGTAACAGTACCTTCGATACTAATTATGACAAGTAACTGTAATTTTGATAAAAAATTATGGTAGGTAACAGTAACTTCAATACTAATTATGACAGGTAACAGTAACGTCGATACTAATTATGACAAGTAACAGTACCTTCGATGCTAATTATGACAGGTAACTGTAACTTCGATACTAATTATGACAAGGAACTGTAATTTCGATACAAATTTTGGCAGGTAACTGTAACTTCGATACTAATTATGACAAGTCCCTGTAATTTCGATACAAATTATGGCAGGTAACTGTAACTTCCATACTAATTATGACAGGTAACAGTAACTTCGATACTAATTATGACAGGAAACTGTAACTTCATTACTAATTATGACAAGTAACTGTAATTTCGATACAAATTATGACAGGTAACTGTAACTTCGTTACTAATTATGACAAGTAACAGTACCTTCGATACTAATTATGACAAGTAACTATAACTTCGATACAAATTTTGGCAGGTAATTGTAACATCGATACTAATTATGACAAGTCCCTGTAATTTCGATACAAATTATGGCAGGTAACTGTAACTTCCATAATAATTATGACAGGTAACAGTAACTTCGATACTAATTATGACAGGAAACTATAACTTCCTTACTAATTATGACAAGTAACTGTAATTTCAATACAAATTATGACAGGTAACTGTAACTTCGTTACTAATTATGACAAGTAACAGTACCTTCGATACTAATTATGACAGGTAACTGTAACTTCGTTACTAATTATGACAAGTAACTGTTATTTCGATACAAAATTTTGGCAGGTAACTGTAACTTCGATACTAATTATGACAGGTAACAGTGACTTCGATTCTAATTATGACAAGTAACTGTAACATCGGTACTAATTATGACAGGTAACTGTAACGTCGTTACTAATTATGACAAGTAACTGTAATTTCGATACAAATTATGGCAGGTAACTGTAACTTCGATACTAATTATGACAGGTAACAGTAACCTCGATACTAATTATGACAAGTAACTATAACTTCGATACAAATTATGACAGGTAACTGTAACTTCGATACTAATTATGACAAGGAACTGTAATTTCGATACAAATTTTGGCAGGTAACTGTAACTTCGATACTAATTATGACAAGTGCCTGTAATTTCGATACAAAATATGGCAGGTAACTGTAACTTCCATACTAATTATGACAGGTAACAGTAACTTCGATACTAATTATGACAGGAAACTGTAACTTCGTTACTAATTATGACAAGTAACTGTAATTTCGATACAAATTATGACAGGTCACTGTAACATCGTTAGTAATTATGACAAGTAACAGTACCTTCGATGCTAATTATGACAGGTAACTGTAACTTCGATACTAATTATGACAAGTAAATGTAACTTCGATACTAATTATGACAGGTAACTGTAACTTCGTTACTAATTATGACAAGTAACTGTTATTTCGATACAAAATTTTGGCAGGTAACTGTAACTTCGATACTAATTATGACAGGTAACAGTAACTTCGATTCTAATTATGACAAGTAACTGTAACATCGATACTAATTATGACAGGTGACTGTAACTTCGATACTAATTATGACAGGTAACAGTATCTTCGATACTAATTATGACAAGTAACTGCAACTTCGATACTAATTATAACAGGTAACTGTAACTTCGTTACTAATTATGGCAAGTAACTGTAATTTCGATACAAATTATGACAGGTAACTGTAACTTCGATACTAATTATGACAGGTATCAGTAACTTCGGTACTAATTATGACAAGTAACTGTAACTTCGATACTAATTATGACAGTTAACTGTAACTTCGTTACTAATTATGACAAGGAACTGTAATTTCGATACAAATTTTGGCAGGTAACTGTAACTTCGATACTAATTATGACAAGTGCCTGTAATTTCGATACAAAATATGGCAGGTAACTGTATTTTCCATACTAATTATGACAGGTAACAGTAACTTCGATACTAATTATGACAAGTAACTGTAAGTTCGATACTAATTATGACAGGTAACTGGAACTTCGTTACTAATTATGACAAGTAACTGTAATTTCGATACAAATTATGGCAGGTAACTGTAACATCGATACTAATTATCACAGGTAACAGTAACTTCGATACTAATTATGTCAAGTAACTATAACTTCGATACAAATTATGACAGGTAACTGTAACTTCGATACTAATTATGACAAGAAACTCTAACTTCGTTACTAATTATGACAAGAAACTTTAATTTCGATACTAATTATGGCAGGTAACTGTAACTTCGTTACTAATTATGACAAGTCCCTGTAATTTCGATACAAATTATGGCAGGTAACTGTAACTTCGATACTAATTATGACAAGTAACTGTATCTTCCATACTAATTATGACAGGTAACAGTAACTTCGTTACTAATTATGACAAGTAACTGTAATTTCGATACAAATTTTGGCAGGTAACTGTAACCTCGATACTAATTATGACAGGTAACAGTAACTTCGATACTAATTATGACAAGTATCTGTAACTTCGATACTAATTATGACAGGTAACTGTAACTTCGTTACTAATTATGACATGTAACTGTAATTTCGATACAAATTATGGCAGGTAACTGTAACTTCGTTACTAATTATGACAAGTAACTGTAATTTCGATACAAATTATGGCAGGTAACTGTAACTTCAATACTAATTATGGCAGGTAACTGTAACTTCGATACTAATTATGAGAGGTAATAGTAACTTCGATGCTAATTATGACAGGTAACTGCAACTTCTTTACTAATTATGACAAGTAACTTTAATTTCTATACTAATTATGGCAGGTAACTGTAACTTCGTTACTAATTATGAGAAGTAACTGTAATTTCGATGCAAATTATGACAGGTAACTGTAACTTCGATTCTTATTATGACAAGTAACAGTTACTTCGATACTAATTATGGCAGGTAACTGTAACTTCGATACTAATTATGACAAGTGCCTGTAATTTCGATACAAAATATGGCAGGTAACTGTATTTTCCATACTAATTATGACAGGTAACAGTAACTTCGATACTAATTATGACAAGTAACTGTAAGTTCGATACTAATTATGACAGGTGACTGTAACTTCGATACTAATTATGACAGGTAACAGTATCTTCGATACTAATTATGACAAGTAACTGCAACTTCGATACTAATTATAACAGGTAACTGTAACTTCGTTACTAATTATGACAAGTAACTGTAATTTCGATACAAATTTTGGCAGGTAACGGTAACTTCGATACTATTTATGACTGGAAACAGTAACTTCGATACCAATTATGACAAGTAACTGTAACTTCGATACTAATTATGACAGGTAACTGTAACTTCGATACTAATTAAGACAAGTAACAGTAACTTCGATACTAATTATGACAAGTTACTGTAACTTCGATACTAATTATAACAGGTAACTGTAACTTCGTTACTAATTATGGCAAGTAACTGTAATTTCGATACAATATATGACAGGTAACTGTAACTTCGATACTAATTATGACAGGTATCAGTAACTTCGGTACTAATTATGACAAGTAACTGTAACTTCGATACTAATTATGACAGTTAACTGTAACTTCGTTACTAATTATGACAAGGAACTGTAATTTCGATACAAATTTTGGCAGGTAACTGTAACTTCGATACTAATTATGAAAAGTGCCTGTAATTTCGATACAAAATATGGAAGGTAACTGTAACTTCCATTCTAATTATGACAGGTAACAGTAACTTCGATACTAATTATGACAAGTAACTGTAACTTCGATACTAATTATGACAGGTAAATGTAACTTAGTTACTAATTATGAAAAGTAACTGTAATTTCGATACAAATTATGGCAGGTAATTGTAACTTCGATACTAATTATGACAGGTAACAGTATCTTCGATACTAATTATGACAAGTAACTATAACCTCGATACAAATTATGACAGGTACCTGTAACTTCGGTACTAATTATGACAAGAAACTCTAACTTCGTTACTAATTATGACAAGTAACTGTAATTTTGATAAAAAATTATGGTAGGTAACAGTAACTTCAATACTAATTATGACAGGTAACAGTAACGTCGATACTAATTATGACAAGTAACAGTACCTTCGATGCTAATTATGACAGGTAACTGTAACTTCGATACTAATTATGACAAGGAACTGTAATTTCGATACAAATTTTGGCAGGTAACTGTAACTTCGATACTAATTATGACAAGTGCCTGTAATTTCGATACAAAATATGGCAGGTAACTGTAACTTCCATACTAATTATGGCAGGTAACTGTAACATCGTTACTAATTGTGACAAGTAACTGTAATTTCGATACAAATTATGACAGGTAACTGTAACTTCGTTACTAATTATGACAAGTAACAGTACCTTCGATGCTAATTATGACAGGTAACTGTAACTTCGATACTAATTATGACAAGGAACTGTAATTTGGATACAAATTATGGCAGATAACTGTAACTTCGTTACTAATTATGACAAGTAACTGTAATTTCGATACAAATTTTGGCAGGTAACTGTAACTTCGATACTAAATATGACAGGTAACTGTAACTTCGTTACTAATTATGACAAATAACTTTAATTTCGATACTAATTTTGGCAGGTAACTGTAACTTCGTTACTAATTATGACAAGTCCCTGTAATTTCGATACAAATTATGGCAGGTAACTGTAACTTCGATACTAATTATGACAAGTCCCTGTAATTTCGATACAAATTATGGCAGGTAACTGTAACTTCCATACTAATTATGACAGGTAACAGTAACTTCGATACTAATTATGACGGGAAACTGTAACTTCATTACTAATTATGACATGTAACTGTAATTTCGATACAAATTATGACAGGTAACTGTAACTTCGTTACTAATTATGACAAGTAACAGTACCTTCGATACTAATTATGACAAGTAACTATAACTTCGATACAAATTTTGGCAGGTAACTGTAACATCGATACTAATTATGACAAGTCCCTGTAATTTCGATACAAATTATGGCAGGTAACTGTAACTTCCATAATAATTATGACATGTAACAGTAACTTCGATACTAATTATGACAGGAAACTGTAACTTCGTAACTAATTATGACAAGTAACTGTAATTTCAATACAAATTATGACAGGTAACTGTAACTTCGTTACTAATTATGACAAGTAACTGTACCTTCGATGCTAATTATGACAGGTAACTGTAACTTCGATACTAATTATGACAAGGAACTGTAATTTCGATAAAAATTATGGCAGGTAACAGTAACTTCGATACTAATTATGACAAGTAAATGTAACTTCGATACTAATTATGACAGGTAACTGTAACTTCGTTACTAATTATGACAAGTAACTGTTATTTCGATACAAAATTTTGGCAGGTAACTGTAACTTCGATACTAATTATGACAGGTAACAGTAACTTCGATTCTAATTATGACAAGTAACTGTAACATCGATACTAATTATGACAGGTAACTGTAACGTCGTTACTAATTATGACAAGTAACTGTAATTTCGATACAAATTATGGCAGGTAACTGAAACTTCGATACTAATTATGACAGGTAACAGTAACCTCGATACTAATTATGACAAGTAACTATAACTTCGATACAAATTATGACAGGTAACTGTAACTTCGATACTAATTATGACAAGGAACTGTAATTTCGATACAAATTTTGGCACGTAACTGTAACTTCGATACTAATTATGACAAGTGCTTGTAATTTCGATACAAAATATGGCAGGTAACTGTAACTTCCATACTAATTATGACAGGTAACAGTAACTTCGATTCTAATTATGACAAGTAACTGTAACATCGATACTAATTATGACAGGTAACTGTAACGTCGTTACTAATTATGACAAGTCCCTGTAATTTCGATACAAATTATGGCAGGTAACTGTAACTTCCATACTAATTATGACAGGTAACAGTAACTTCGATACTAATTATGACGGGAAACTGTAACTTCATTACTAATTATGACATGTAACTGTAATTTCGATACAAATTATGACAGGAAACTGTAACTTCGTTACTAATTATGACAAGTAACTATAATTTAGATACAAATTATGACAGGTAACTATAACTTCGTTACTAATTATGACAAGTAACAGTACCTTCGATGCTAATTATGACAGGTAACTGTAACTTCGATACTAATTATGACAAGGAACTATAATTTCGATACAAATTATGGCAGGTAACTGTAACTTCGTTACTAATTATGACAAGTAACTGTAATTTCGATACAAATTTTGGCAGGTAACTGTAACTTCGATACTATTTATGACAGGAAACAGTAACTTCGATACTAATTATGACAAGTAACTGTAAGTTCGATACTAATTATGACAGGTAACTGGAACTTCGTTACTAATTATGACAAGTAACTGTAATTTCGATACAAATTATGGCAGGTAACTGTAACTTCGATACTAATTATCACAGGTAACAGTAACTTCGATACTAATTATGACAAGTAACTATAACTTCGATACAAATTATGACAGGTAACTGTAACTTCGATACTAATTATGACAAGAAACTCTAACTTCGTTACTAATTATGACAAGAAACTTTAATTTCGATACCAATTATGGCAGGTAACTGTAACTTCGTTACTAATTATGACAAGTCCCTGTAATTTCCATACAAATTATGGCAGGTAACTGTAACTTCGATACTAATTATGAGAAGTAACTGTAACTTCCATACTAATTATGACAGGTAAGAGTAACTTCGTTACTAATTATGACAAATAACTGTAATTTCGATACAAATTTTGGCAGGTAACTGTAACCTCGATACTAATTATGACAGGTAACAGTAACTTCGATACTAATTATGAAAAGTATCTGTAACTTCGATACTAATTATGACAGGTAACTGTAACTTCGTTACTAATTATGACATGTAACTGTAATTTCGATACAAATTATGGCAGGTAACTGTAACTTCGTTTCTAATTATGACAAGTAACTGTAATTTCGATACAAATTATGGCAGGTAACTGTAACTTCAATACTAATTATGGCAGGTAACTGTAACTTCGATACTAATTATGAGAGGTAATAGTAACTTCGATGCTAATTATGACAGGTAACTGCAACTTCTTTACTAATTATGACAAGTAACTGTAATTTCTATACTAATTATCGCAGGTAACTGTAACTTCGTTACTAATTATGAGAAGTAACTGTAATTTCGATGCAAATTATGACAGGTAACTGTAACTTCGATTCTTATTATGACAGGTAACAGTAACTTCGATACTAATTATGGCAGGTAACTGTAACTTCGATACTAATAATGACAGGTATCAGTAACTTCGGTACTAATTATGACAAGTAACTGTAACTTCGATACTAATTATGACAGGTTACTGTAACTTCGTTACTAATTATGACAAGTAACTGTAATTTCGTTACAAATTATGGCAGGTAATTGTAATTTCGATACTAATTATGACAGGTGACTGTAACTTCGATACTAATTATGACAGGTAACAGTATCTTCGATACTAATTATGACAAGTAACTGCAACTTCGATACTAATTATAACAGGTAACTGTAACTTCGTTACTAATTATGGCAAGTAACTGTAATTTCGATACAAATTTTGACAGTTAACGGTAACTTCGATACTAATTATGACAGGTAACAGTAACTTCGATACTAATTATGACAAGTAACTGTAACTTCGATATTAATTATGACAGGTAACTGTAACTTCGATACTAATTAGGACAAGTAACAGTAACTTCGATACTAATTATGACAAGTTACTGTAACATCGATACTAATTATAACAGGTAACTGTAACTTCGTTACTAATTATGGCAAGTAACTGTAATTTCGATACAAATTATGACAGGTAACTGTAACTTCGATACTAATTATGACAGGTATCAGTAACTTCGGTACTAATTATGACAAGTAACTGTAACTTCGATACTAATTATGACAGTTAACTGTAACTTCGTTACTAATTATGACAAGGAACTGTAATTTCGATACAAATTTTGGCAGGTAACTGTAACTTCGATACTAATTATGACAAGTGCCTGTAATTTCGATACAAAATATGGCAGGTAACTGTATTTTCCATACTAATTATGACAGGTAACAGTAACTTCGATACTAATTATGACAAGTAACTGTAACTTCGATACTAATTATGACAGGTAACTGTAACTTCGTTACTAATTATGAAAAGTAACTGTAATTTCGATACAAATTATGGCAGGTAATTGTAACTTCGATACTAATTATGACAGGTAACAGTACCTTCGATACTAATTATGACAAGTAACTGTAATTTTGATAAAAAATTATGGTAGGTAACAGTAACTTCAATACTAATTATGACAGGTAACAGTAACGTCGATACTAATTATGACAAGTAACAGTACCTTCGATGCTAATTATGACAGGTAACTGTAACTTCGATACTAATTATGACAAGGAACTGTAATTTCGATACAAATTTTGGCAGGTAACTGTAACTTCGATACTAATTATGACAAGTGCCTGTAATTTTGATACAAAATATGGCAGGTAACTGTAACTTCCATACTAATTATGACAGGTAACAGTAACTTCGATACTAATTATGACAGGAAACTGTAACTTCGTTACTAATTACGACAAGTAACTGTAATTTCGATACAAATTATGACAGGTAACTGTCACTTCGTTACTAATTATGACAAGTAACAGTACCTTCGATGCTAATTATGACAGGTAACTGTAACTTCGATACTAATTATGACAAGGAACTGTAATTTCGATACAAATTATGGCAGGTAACTGTAACTTCGTTACTAATTATGACAAGTAACTGTAATTTCGATACAAATTATTACAGGTAACTGTAACTTCGTTACTAATTATGACAAGTAACAGTACCTTCGATGCTAATTATGACAGGTAACTGTAACTTCGATACTAATTATGACAAGGAACTGTAATTTCGATACAAACTATGGCAGGTAACTGTAACTTCGTTACTAATTATGACAAGTAACTGTAATTTCGATACAAATTTTGGCAGGTAACTGTAACTTCGATACTAAATATGACAGGTAACTGTAACTTCGTTACTAATTATGACAAATAACTTTAATTTCGATACTAATTATGGCACGTAACTGTAACTTCGTTACTAATTATGACAAGTCCCTGTAATTTCGATACAAATTATGGCAGGTAACTGTAACTTCGATACTAATTATGACAAGTCCCTGTAATTTCGATACAAATTATGGCAGGTAACTGTAACTTCCATACTAATTATGACAGGTAACAGTAACTTCGATACTAATTATGACAGGAAACTGTAACATCATTACTAATTATGACAAGTAACTGTAATTTCGATACAAATTATGACAGGTAACTGTAACTTCGTTACTAATTATGACAAGTAACAGTACCTTCGATACTAATTATGACAAGTAACTATAACTTCGATACAAATTTTGGCAGGTAATTGTAACATCGATACTAATTATGACAAGTCCCTGTAATTTCGATACAAATTATGGCAGGTAACTGTAACTTCCATAATAATTATGACAGGTAACAGTAACTTCGATACTAATTATGACAGGAAACTATAACTTCCTTACTAATTAGGACAAGTAACTGTAATTTCAATACAAATTATGACAGGTAACTGTAACTTCGTTACTAATTATGACAAGTAACAGTACCTTCGATGATAATTATGACAGGTAACTGTAACTTCGATACTAATTATGACAAGTAAATGTAACTTCGATACTAATTATGACAGGTAACTGTAACTTCGTTACTAATTATGACAAGTTACTGTTATTTCGATACAAAATTTTGGCAGGTAACTGTAACTTCGATACTAATTATGACAGGTAACAGTAACTTCGATTCTAATTATGACAAGTAACTGTAACATCGATACTAATTATGACAGGTAACTGTAACGTCGTTACTAATTATGACAAGTAACTGTAATTTCGATACAAATTATGGTAGGTAACTGTAACTTCGATACTAATTATGACAGGTAACAGTAACCTCGATACTAATTATGACAAGTAACTATAACTTCGATACAAATTATGACAGGTAACTGTAACTTCGATACTAATTATGACAAGGAACTGTAATTTCGATACAAATTTTGGCAGGTAACTGTAACTTCGATACTAATTATGACAAGTGCCTGTAATTTCGATACAAAATATGGCAGGTAGCTGTAACTTCCATACTAATTATGACAGGTAACAGTAACTTCGATACTAATTATGACAGGAAACTGTAACTTCGTTACTAATTATGACAAGTAACTGTAATTTCGATACAAATTATGACAGGTAACTGTAACTTCGTTAGTAATTATGACACGTAACAGTACCTTCGATGCTAATTATGACAGGTAACTGTAACTTCGATACTAATTATGACAAGTAAATGTAACTTCGATACTAATTATGACAGGTAACTGTAACTTCGTTACTAATTATGACAAGTAACTGTTATTTCGATACAAAATTTTGGCAGGTAACTGTAACTTCGATACTAATTATGACAGGTAACAGTAACTTCGATTCTAATTATGACAAGTAACTGTAACATCGATACTAATTATGACAGGTGACTGTAACTTCGATACTAATTATGACAGGTAACAGTATCATCGATACTAATTATGGCAAGTAACTGTAATTTCGATACAAATTTTGGCAGTTAACGGTAACTTCGATACTAATTATGACAGGTAACAGTAACTTCGATACTAATTATGACAAGTAACTGTAACTTCGATACTAATTATGACAGGTAACTGTAACTTCGATACTAATTAGGACAAGTAACAGTTACTTCGATATTAATTATGACAAGTTACTGTAACATCGATACTAATTATAACAGGTAACTGTAACTTCGTTACTAATTATGGCAAGTAACTGTAATTTCGATACAAATTATGACAGGTAACGGTAACTTCGATACTAATTATGACAGGTATCAGTAACTTCGGTACTAATTATGACAAGTAACTGTAACTTCGATACTAATTATGACAGGTAACTGTAACTTCGTTACTAATTATGAAAAGTAACTGTAATTTCGATACAAATTATGGCAGGTAATTGTAACTTCGATACTAATTATGACAGGTAACTGTAACTTCGATACTAATTATGACAAGTGCCTGTAATTTCGATACAAAATATGGCAGGTAACTGTATTTTCCATACTAATTATGACAGGTAACAGTAACTTCGATACTAATTATGACAAGTAACTGTAACTTCGATACTAATTATGACAGGTAACTGTAACTTCGTTACTAATTATGAAAAGTAACTGTAATTTCGATACAAATTATGGCAGGTAATTGTAACTTCGATACTAATTATGACAGGTAACAGTACCTTCGATACTAATTATGACAAGTAACTGTAATTTTGATAAAAAATTATGGTAGGTAACAGTAACTTCAATACTAATTATGACAGGTAACAGTAACGTCGATACTAATTATGACAAGTAACAGTACCTTCGATGCTAATTATGACAGGTAACTGTAACTTCGATACTAATTATGACAAGGAACTGTAATTTCGATACAAATTTTGGCAGGTAACTGTAACTTCGATACTAATTATGACAATTCCCTGTAATTTCGATACAAATTATGGCAGGTAACTGTAACTTCCATACTAATTATGACAGGTAACAGTAACTTCGATACTAATTATGACAGGAAACTGCAACTTCATTACTAATTATGACAAGTAACTGTAATTTCGATACAAATTATGACAGGTAACTGTAACTTCCATAATAATTATGACAGGTAACAGTAACTTCGATACTAATTATGACAGGAAACTATAACTTCCTTACTAATTATGACAAGTAACTGTAATTTCAATACAAATTATGACAGGTAACTGTAACTTCGTTACTAATTATGACAAGTAACAGTACCTTCGATGCTAATTATGACAGGTAACTGTAACTTCGATACTAATTATGACAAGTAAATGTAACTTCGATACTAATTATGACAGGTAACTGTAACTTCGTTACTAATTATGACAAGTAACTGTTATTTCGATACAAAATTTTGGCAGGTAACTGTAACTTCGATACTAATTATGACAGGTAACAGTGACTTCGATTCTAATTATGACAAGTAACTGTAATTTCGATACAAATTATGGCAGGTAACTGTAACTTCGATACTAATTATGACAGGTAACAGTAACCTCGATACTAATTATGACAAGTAACTATAACTTCGATACAAATTATGACAGGTAACTGTAACTTCGATAATAATTATGACAAGGAACTGTAATTTCGATACAAATTTTGGCAGGTAACTGTAACTTCGATACTAATTATGACAAGTGCCTGTAATTTCGATACAAAATATGGCAGGTAACTGTAACTTCCATACTAATTATGACAGGTAACAGTAACTTCGATACTAATTATGACAGGAAACTGTAACTTCGTTACTAATTATGACAAGTAACTGTAATTTCGATACAAATTATGAGAGGTCACTGTAACTTCGTTAGTAATTATGACAAGTAACAGTACCTTCGATGCTAATTATGACAGGTAACTCTAACTTCGATACTAATTATGACAAGTAAATGTAACTTCGATACTAATTATGACAGGTAACTGTAACTTCGTTACTAATTATGACAAGTAACTGTTATTTCGATACAAAATTTTGGCAGGTAACTGTAACTTCGATACTAATTATGACAGGTAACAGTAACTTCGATTCTAATTATGACAAGTAACTGTAACATCGATACTAATTATGACAGGTGACTGTAACTTCGATACTAATTATGACAGGTAACAGTATCTTCGATACTAATTATGACAAGTAACTGCAACTTCGATACTAATTATAACAGGTAACTGTAACTTCGTTACTAATTATGGCAAGTAACTGTAATTTCGATACAAATTATGACAGGTAACTGTAACTTCGATACTAATTATGACAGGTATCAGTAACTTCGGTACTAATTATGACAAGTTACTGTAATTTCGATACTAATTATGACAGTTAACTGTAACTTCGTTACTAATTATGACAAGGAACTGTAATTTCGATACAAATTTTGGCAGGTAACTGTAACTTCGATACTAATTATGACAAGTGCCTGTAATTTCGATACAAAATATGGCAGGTAACTGTATTTTCCATACTAATTATGACAGGTAACAGTAACTTCGATACTAATTATGACAAGTAACTGTAACTTCGATACTAATTATGACAGGTAACTGTAACTACGTTACCAATTATGAAAAGTAACTGTAATTTCGATACAAATTATGGCAGGTAATTGTAACTTCGATACTAATTATGACAGGTAACAGTTCCTTCGATACTAATTATGACAAGTAACTGTAATTTTGATAAAAAATTATGGCAGGTGACTGTAACTTCGATACT
This sequence comes from Meconema thalassinum, assembly GCA_946902985.2. NCBI lineage: Eukaryota > Metazoa > Arthropoda > Insecta > Orthoptera > Tettigoniidae > Meconema > Meconema thalassinum. The sequence goes on along the minus strand of OX336388.2, from coordinate 1,672,635,000 downwards.
AATTATGACAGGTAACAGTATCTTCGATACTAATTATGACAAGTAACTGCAACTTCGATACTAATTATAACAGGTAACTGTAACTTCGTTACTAATTATGGCAAGTAACTGTAATTTCGATACAAATTTTGGCAGTTAACGGTAACTTCGATACTAATTATGACAGGTAACAGTAACTTCGATACTAATTATGACAGGTAACAGTAACTTCGATACTAATTATGACAGGTAACAGTATCTTCGATACTAATTATGACAAGTAACTGCAACTTCTATACTAATTATAACAGGTAACTGTAACTTCGTTACTAATTATGACAAGTAACTGTAATTTCGATACAAATTTTGGCAGGTAACGGTAACTTCGATACTATTTATTACTGGAAACAGTAACTTCGATACCAATTATTACAAGTAACTGTAACTTCGATACTAATTATGACAGGTAACTGTAACTTCGATACTAATTAGAACAAGTAACAGTAACTTCGATACTAATTATGACAAGTTACTGTAACTTCGATACTAATTATAACAGGTAACTGTAACTTCGTTACTAATTATGACAAGTAACTGTAATTTCGATACAATATATGACAGGTAACTGTAACTTCGATACTAATTATGACAGGTATCAGTAACTTCGGTACTAATTATGACAAGTAACTGTAACTTCGATACTAATTATGACAGGTAACTGTAACTTCGTTACTAATTATGAAAAGTAACTGTAATTTCGATACAAATTATGGCAGGTAATTGTAACTTCGATACTAATTATGACAGGTAACTGTAACTTCGATACTAATTATGACAAGTGCCTGTAATTTCGATACAAAATATGGCAGGTAACTGTATTTTCCATACTAATTATGACAGGTAACAGTAACTTCGATACTAATTATGACAAGTAACTGTAACTTCGATACTAATTATGACAGAACTGTAACTTCGTTACTAATTATGAAAAGTAACTGTAATTTCGATACAAATTATGGCAGGTAATTGTAACTTCGATACTAATTATGACAGGTAACAGTACCTTCGATACTAATTATGACAAGTAACTGTAATTTTGATAAAAAATTATGGTAGGTAACAGTAACTTCAATACTAATTATGACAGGTAACAGTAACGTCGATACTAATTATGACAAGTAACAGTACCTTCGATGCTAATTATGACAGGTAACTGTAACTTCGATACTAATTATGACAAGGAACTGTAATTTCGATACAAATTTTGGCAGGTAACTGTAACTTCGATACTAATTATGACAAGTCCCTGTAATTTCGATACAAATTATGGCAGGTAACTGTAACTTCCATACTAATTATGACAGGTAACAGTAACTTCGATACTAATTATGACAGGAAACTGTAACTTCATTACTAATTATGACAAGTAACTGTAATTTCGATACAAATTATGACAGGTAACTGTAACTTCGTTACTAATTATGACAAGTAACAGTACCTTCGATACTAATTATGACAAGTAACTATAACTTCGATACAAATTTTGGCAGGTAATTGTAACATCGATACTAATTATGAAAAGTCCCTGTAATTTCGATACAAATTATGGCAGGTAACTGTAACTTCCATAATAATTATGACAGGTAACAGTAACTTCGATACTAATTATGACAGGAAACTATAACTTCCTTACTAATTATGACAAGTAACTGTAATTTCAATACAAATTATGACAGGTAACTGTAACTTCGTTACTAATTATGACAAGTAACAGTACCTTCGATGCTAATTATGACAGGTAACTGTAACTTCGATACTAATTATGACAAGTAAATGTAACTTCGATACTAATTATGACAGGTAACTGTAACTTCGTTACTAATTATGACAAGTAACTGTTATTTCGATACAAAATTTTGGCAGGTAACTGTTACTTCGATACTAATTATGACAGGTAACAGTAACTTCGATTCTAATTATGACAAGTAACTGTAACATCGGTACTAATTATGACAGGTAACTGTAACGTCGTTACTAATTATGACAAGTAACTGTAATTTCGATACAAATTATGGCAGGTAACTGTAACTTCGATACTAATTATGACAGGTAACAGTAACCTCGATACTAATTATGACAAGTAACTATAACTTCGATACAAATTATGACAGGTAACTGTAACTTCGATACTAATTATGACAAGGAACTGTAATTTCGATACAAATTTTGGCAGGTAACTGTAACTTCGATACTAATTATGACAAGTGCCTGTAATTTCGATACAAAATATGGCAGGTAACTGTAACTTCCATACTAATTATGACAGGTAACAGTAACTTCGATACTAATTATGACAGGAAACTGTAACTTCGTTACTAATTATGACAAGTAACTGTAATTTCGATACAAATTATGACAGGTCACTGTAACTTCGTTAGTAATTATGACAAGTAACAGTACCTTCGATGCTAATTATGACAGGTAACTGTAACTTCGGTACTAATTATGACAAGTAAATGTAACTTCGATACTAATTATGACAGGTAACTGTAACTTCGTTACTAATTATGACAAGTAACTGTTATTTCCATACAAAATTTTGGCAGGTAACTGTAACTTCGATACTAATTATGACAGGTAACAGTAACTTCGATTCTAATTATGACAAGTAACTGTAACATCGATACTAATTATGACAGGTGACTGTAACTTCGATACTAATTATGACAGGTAACAGTATCTTCGATACTAATTATGACAAGTAACTGCAACTTCGATACTAATTATAACAGGTTACTGTAACTTCGTTACTAATTATGGCAAGTAACTGTAATTTCGATACAAATTTTGGCAGTTAACGGTAACTTCGATACTAATTATGACAGGTAACAGTAACTTCGATACTAATTATGACAAGTAACTGTAACTTCGATACTAATTATGACAGGTAACTGTAACTTCGATACTAATTAGGACAAGTAACAGTAACTTCGATACTAATTATGACAAGTTACTGTAACATCGATACTAATTATAACAGGTAACTGTAACTTCGTTACTAATTATGGCAAGTAACTGTAATTTCGATACAAATTGTGACAGGTAACTGAAACTTCGATACTAATTATGACAGGTATCAGTAACTTCGGTACTAATTATGACAAGTAACTGTAACTTCGATACTAATTATGACAGTTAACTGTAACTTCGTTACTAATTATGACAAGGAACTGTAATTTCGATACAAATTTTGGCAGGTAACTGTAACTTCGATACTAATTATGACAAGTGCCTGTAATTTCGATACAAAATATGGCAGGTAACTGTATTTTCCATACTAATTATGACAGGTAAGAGTAACTTCGATACTAGTTATGACAAGTAACTGTAACTTCGATACTAATTATGACAGGTAACTGTAATTTTGATAAAAAATTATGGTAGGTAACAGTAACTTCAATACTAATTATGACAGGTAACAGTAACGTCGATACTAATTATGACAAGTAACAGTACCTTCGATGCTAATTATGACAGGTAACTGTAACTTCGATACTAATTATGACAAGGAACTGTAATTTCGATACAAATTTTGGCAGGTAACTGTAACTTCGATACTAATTATGACAAGTGCCTGTAATGTTGATACAAAATATGGCAGGTAACTGTAACTTCCATACTAATTATGACAGGTAACAGTAACTTCGATACTAATTATGACAGGAAACTGTAACTTCGTTACTAATTATGACAAGTAACTGTAATTTCGATACAAATTATGACAGGTAACTGTCACTTCGTTACTAATTATGACAAGTAACAGTACCTTCGATGCTAATTATGACAAGTAACTGTAACTTCGATACTAATTATGACAAGGAACTGTAATTTCGATACAAATTATGGCAGGTAACTGTAACTTCGTTACTAATTATGACAAGTAACAGTACCTTCGATGCTAATTATGACAGGTAACTGTAACTTCGATACTAATTATGACAAGGAACTGTAATTTCGATACAAATTATGGCAGGTAACTGTAACTTCTTTACTAATTATGACAAGTAACTGTAATTTCGATACAAATTTTGGCAGGTAACTGTAACTTCGATACTAAATATGACAGGTAAATGTAACTTCGTTACTAATTATGACAAATAACTTTAATTTCGATACTAATTATGGCATGTAACTGTAACTTCGTTACTAATTATGACAAGTCCCTGTAATTTCGATACAAATTATGGCAGGTAACTGTAACTTCGATACTAATTATGACAAGTCCCTGTAATTTCGATACAAATTATGGCAGGTAACTGTAACTTCCATACTAATTATGACAGGTAACAGTAACTTCGATACTAATTATGACAGGAAACTGTAACTTCATTACTAATTATGACATGTAACTGTAATTTCGATACAAATTATGACAGGTAACTGTAACTTCGTTACTAATTATGACAAGTAACAGTACCTTCGATACTAATTATGACAAGTAACTATAACTTCGATACAAATTTTGGCAGGTAATTGTAACATCGATACTAATTATGACAAGTCCCTGTAATTTCGATACAAATTATGGCAGGTAACTGTAACTTCCATAATAATTATGACAGGTAACAGTAACTTCGATACTAATTATGACAGGAAACTATAACTTCCTTACTAATTATGACAAGTAACTGTAATTTCAATACAAATTATGACAGGTAACTGTAACTTCGTTACTAATTATGACAAGTAACAGTACCTTCGATGCTAATTATGACAGGTAACTGTAACTTCGATACTAATTATGACAAGTAAATGTAACTTCGATACTAATTATGACAGGTAACTGTAACTTCGTTACTAATTATGACAAGTAACTGTTATTTCGATACAAAATTTTGGCAGGTAACTGTAACTTCGATACTAATTATGACAGGTAACAGTAACTTCGATTCTAATTATGACAAGTAACTGTAACATCGATACTAATTATGACAGGTAACTGTAACGTCGTTACTAATTATGACAAGTAACTGTAATTTCGATACAAATTATGGCAGGTAACTGTAACTTCGATACTAATTATGACAGGTAACAGTAACCTCGATACTAATTATGACAAGTAACTATAACTTCGATACAAATTATGACAGGTAACTGTAACTTCGATACTAATTATGACAAGGAACTGTAATTTCGATACAAATTTTGGCAGGTAACTGTAACTTCGATACTAATTATGACAAGTGCCTGTAATTTCGATACAAAATATGGCAGGTAACTGTAACTTCCATACTAATTATGACAGGTAACAGTAACTTCGATACTAATTATGACAGGAAACTGTAACTTCGTTACTAATTATGACAAGTAACTGTAATTTCGATACAAATTATGACAGGTAACTGTAACTTCGTTAGTAATTATGACAAGTAACAGTACCTTCGATGCTAATTATGACAGGTAACTGTAACTTCGAAACGAATTATGACAAGGAACTGTAATTTCGATACAAATTATGGCAGGTAACTGTAACTTCGTTACTAATTATGACAAGTAACTGTAATTTCGATACAAATTTTTGCAGGTAACTGTAACTTCGATACTATTTATGACAGGTAACAGTAACTTCGATACTAATTATGACAAGTAACTGTAAGTTCGATACTAATTATGACAGGTAACTGGAACTTCGTTACTAATTATGACAAGTAACTGTAATTTCGATACAAATTATGGCAGGTAACTGTAACTTCGATACTAATTATCACAGGTAACAGTAACTTCGATACTAATTATGACAAGTAACTATAACTTCGATACAAATTATGACAGGTAACTCTAATTTCGTTACTAATTATGACAAGAAACTTTAATTTCGATACTAATTATGGCAGGTAACTGTAACTTCGTTACTAATTATAACAAGTCCCTGTAATTTCGATACAAATTATGGCAGGTAACTGTAACCTCGATACTAATTATGACAGGTAACAGTAACTTCGATACTAATTATGACAAGTATCTGTAACTTCGATACTAATTATGACAGGTAACTGTAACTTCGTTACTAATTATGACATGTAACTGTAATTTCTATACAAATTATGGCAGGTAACTGTAACTTCGTTACTAATTATGACAAGTAACTGTAATTTCGATACAAATTTTGGCAGGTAACGGTAACTTCGATACTAATTATGACAGGTAACAGTAACTTCGATACTAATTATGACAGGAAACTGTAACTTCGTTACTAATTATGACAAGTAACTGTAATTTCGATACAAATTATGACAGGTAACTGTCACTTCGTTACTAATTATGACAAGTAACAGTACCTTCGATGCTAATTATGACAAGTAACTGTAACTTCGATACTAATTATGACAAGGAACTGTAATTTCGATACAAATTATGGCAGGTAACTGTAACTTCGTTACTAATTATGACAAGTAACAGTACCTTCGATGCTAATTATGACAGGTAACTGTAACTTCGATACTAATTATGACAAGGAACTGTAATTTCGATACAAATTATGGCAGGTAACTGTAACTTCTTTACTAATTATGACAAGTAACTGTAATTTCGATACAAATTTTGGCAGGTAACGGTAACTTCGATACTAATTATGACAGGTAACAGTAACTTCGATACTAATTATGACAGGAAACTGTAACTTCGTTACTAATTATGACAAGTAACTGTAATTTCGATACAAATTATGACAGGTAACTGTCACTTCGTTACTAATTATGACAAGTAACAGTACCTTCGATGCTAATTATGACAAGTAACTGTAACTTCGATACTAATTATGACAAGGAACTGTAATTTCGATACAAATTATGGCAGGTAACTGTAACTTCGTTACTAATTATGACAAGTAACAGTACCTTCGATGCTAATTATGACAGGTAACTGTAACTTCGATACTAATTATGACAAGGAACTGTAATTTCGATACAAATTATGGCAGGTAACTGTAACTTCTTTACTAATTATGACAAGTAACTGTAATTTCGATACAAATTTTGGCAGGTAACTGTAACTTCGATACTAAATATGACAGGTAAATGTAACTTCGTTACTAATTATGACAAATAACTTTAATTTCGATACTAATTATGGCATGTAACTGTAACTTCGTTACTAATTATGACAAGTCCCTGTAATTTCGATACAAATTATGGCAGGTAACTGTAACTTCGATACTAATTATGACAAGTCCCTGTAATTTCGATACAAATTATGGCAGGTAACTGTAACTTCCATACTAATTATGACAGGTAACAGTAACTTCGATACTAATTATGACAGGAAACTGTAACTTCATTACTAATTATGACATGTAACTGTAATTTCGATACAAATTATGACAGGTAACTGTAACTTCGTTACTAATTATGACAAGTAACAGTACCTTCGATACTAATTATGACAAGTAACTATAACTTCGATACAAATTTTGGCAGGTAATTGTAACATCGATACTAATTATGACAAGTCCCTGTAATTTCGATACAAATTATGGCAGGTAACTGTAACTTCCATAATAATTATGACAGGTAACAGTAACTTCGATACTAATTATGACAGGAAACTATAACTTCCTTACTAATTATGACAAGTAACTGTAATTTCAATACAAATTATGACAGGTAACTGTAACTTCGTTACTAATTATGACAAGTAACAGTACCTTCGATGCTAATTATGACAGGTAACTGTAACTTCGATACTAATTATGACAAGTAAATGTAACATCGATACTAATTATGACAGGTAACTGTAACTTCGTTACTAATTATGACAAGTAACTGTTATTTCGATACAAAATTTTGGCAGGTAACTGTAACTTCGATACTAATTATGACAGGTAACAGTAACTTCGATTCTAATTATGACAAGTAACTGTAACATCGATACTAATTATGACAGGTAACTGTAACGTCGTTACTAATTATGACAAGTAACTGTAATTTCGATACAAATTATGGCAGGTAACTGTAACTTCGATACTAATTATGACAGGTAACAGTAACCTCGATACTAATTATGACAAGTAACTATAACTTCGATACAAATTATGACAGGTAACTGTAACTTCGATACTAATTATGACAAGGAACTGTAATTTCGATACAAATTTTGGCAGGTAACTGTAACTTCGATACTAATTATGACAAGTGCCTGTAATTTCGATACAAAATATGGCAGGTAACTGTAACTTCCATACTAATTATGACAGGTAACAGTAACTTCGATACTAATTATGACAGGAAACTGTAACTTCGTTACTAATTATGACAAGTAACTGTAATTTCGATACAAATTATGACAGGTAACTGTAACTTCGAAACGAATTATGACAAGGAACTGTAATTTCGATACAAATTATGGCAGGTAACTGTAACTTCGTTACTAATTATGACAAGTAACTGTAATTTCGATACAAATTTTTGCAGGTAACTGTAACTTCGATACTATTTATGACAGGTAACAGTAACTTCGATACTAATTATGACAAGTAACTGTAAGTTCGATACTAATTATGACAGGTAACTGGAACTTCGTTACTAATTATGACAAGTAACTGTAATTTCGATACAAATTATGGCAGGTAACTGTAACTTCGATACTAATTATCACAGGTAACAGTAACTTCGATACTAATTATGACAAGTAACTATAACTTCGATACAAATTATGACAGGTAACTCTAATTTCGTTACTAATTATGACAAGAAACTTTAATTTCGATACTAATTATGGCAGGTAACTGTAACTTCGTTACTAATTATGACAAGTCCCTGTAATTTCGATACAAATTATGGCAGGTAACTGTAACCTCGATACTAATTATGACAGGTAACAGTAACTTCGATACTAATTATGACAAGTATCTGTAACTTCGATACTAATTATGACAGGTAACTGTAACTTCGTTACTAATTATGACATGTAACTGTAATTTCTATACAAATTATGGCAGGTAACTGTAACTTCGTTACTAATTATGACAAGTAACTGTAATTTCGATACAAATTTTGGCAGGTAACGGTAACTTCGATACTAATTATGACAGGTAACAGTAACTTCGATACTAATTATGACAAGTAACTGTAACTTCGATACTAATTATGACAGGTAACTGTAACTTCGATACTAATTAGGACAAGTAACAGTAACTTCGATACAAATTATGACAAGTTACTGTAACTTCGATACTAATTATAACAGGTAACTGTAACTTCGTTACTAATTACGGCAAGTAACTGTAATTTCGATACAAATTATGACAGGTAACTGTAACTTCGATACTAATTATGACAGGTATCAGTAACTTCGGTACTAATTATGACAAGTAACTGTAACTTCGATACTAATTATGACAGTTAACTGTAACTTCGTTACTAATTATGACAAGGAACTGTAATTTCGATACAAATTTTGGCAGGTAACTGTAACTTCGATACTAATTATGACACGTGCCTGTAATTTCGATACAAAATATGGCAGGTAACTGTAACTTCCATACTAATTATGACAGGTAACAGTAACTTCGATACTAATTATGATTAGTAACTGTAACTTCGATACTAATTATGACAGGTAACTGTAACTTCGTTACTAATTATGAAATGTAACTGTAATTTCGATACAAATTATGGCAGGTAATTCTAACTTCGATACTAATTATGACAGGTAACAGTATCTTCGATACTAATTATGACAAGCAACTATAACTTCGATACAAATTATGACAGGTACCTGTAACTTCGGTACTAATTATGACAAGAAACTCTAACTTCGTTACTAATTATGACAAGTAACTGTAATTTCGATACAAAATATGGCAGGTAACTGTAACTTCCATACTAATTATGACAGGTAACAGTAACTTCGATACTAATTATGACAGGAAACTGTAACTTCGTTACTAATTATGACAAGTAACTGTAATTTCGATACTAATTATGGCAGGTAACTGTAACTTCGTTACTAATTATGACAAGTCCCTGTAATTTCGATACAAATTATGGCAGGTAACTGTAACCTCGATACTAATTATGACAGGTAACAGTAACTTCGATACTAATTATGACAAGTATCTGTAACTTCGATACTAATTATGACAGGTAACTGTAACTTCGTTACTAATTATGACATGTAACTGTAATTTCTATACAAATTATGGCAGGTAACTGTAACTTCGTTACTAATTATGACAAGTAACTGTAATTTCGATACAAATTTTGGCAGGTAACGGTAACTTCGATACTAATTATGACAGGTAACAGTAACTTCGATACTAATTATGACAAGTAACTGTAACTTCGATACTAATTATGACAGGTAACTGTAACTTCGATACTAATTAGGACAAGTAACAGTAACTTCGATACAAATTATGACAAGTTACTGTAACTTCGATACTAATTATAACAGGTAACTGTAACTTCGTTACTAATTACGGCAAGTAACTGTAATTTCGATACAAATTATGACAGGTAACTGTAACTTCGATACTAATTATGACAGGTATCAGTAACTTCGGTACTAATTATGACAAGTAACTGTAACTTCGATACTAATTATGACAGTTAACTGTAACTTCGTTACTAATTATGACAAGGAACTGTAATTTCGATACAAATTTTGGCAGGTAACTGTAACTTCGATACTAATTATGACACGTGCCTGTAATTTCGATACAAAATATGGCAGGTAACTGTAACTTCCATACTAATTATGACAGGTAACAGTAACTTCGATACTAATTATGATTAGTAACTGTAACTTCGATACTAATTATGACAGGTAACTGTAACTTCGTTACTAATTATGAAATGTAACTGTAATTTCGATACAAATTATGGCAGGTAATTCTAACTTCGATACTAATTATGACAGGTAACAGTATCTTCGATACTAATTATGACAAGCAACTATAACTTCGATACAAATTATGACAGGTACCTGTAACTTCGGTACTAATTATGACAAGAAACTCTAACTTCGTTACTAATTATGACAAGTAACTGTAATTTCGATACAAAATATGGCAGGTAACTGTAACATCCATACTAATTATGACAGGTAACAGTAACTTCGATACTAATTATGATTAGTAACTGTAACTTCGATACTAATTATGACAGGTAACTGTAACTTCTTTACTAGTTATGAAAAGTAACTGTAATTTCGATACAAATTATGGCAGGTAACTGTAACTTCCATACTAGAGTTTAGTGCTTTTCAGTCGGTCAACACGAATGTACCCAAAAGAGATGGGTTATGCCCTAATCCTGAAATAAATTACATGAGATTAATAAAACAATACCGACTGAAAAGCACTAAACTCTTGTTTACTAAGGCAACACTGAAAATATGGCTTCAAACACCACAACAAACTTCCATACTAATTATGACAGGTAACAGTAACTTCGATACTAATTATGATTAGTAACTGTAACTTCGATACTAATTATGACAGGTAACTGTAACTTCGTTACTAATTATGGCAAGTAATTGTAATTTCGATACAAATTATGACAGGTAACAGTAACGTCGATACTAATTATGACAAGTAACAGTACCTTCGATGCTAATTATGACAGGTGACTGTAACTTCGATACTAATTATGACAAGGAACTGTAATTTCGATACAAATTTTGGCAGGTAACTGTAACTTGGATACTAATTATGACAAGTGCCTGTAATTTCGATACAAAATATGGCAGGTAACTGTAACTTCCATACTAATTATGACAGGTAACAGTAACTTCGATACTAATTATGACAGGAAACAGTACCTTCGATGCTAATTATGACAGGTAACTGTAACTTCGATACTAATTATGACAAGGAACTGTAATTTCGATACAAATTATGGCAGGTAACTGTAACTTCGTTACTAATTATGACAAGTAACTGTAATTTCGATACAAATTATGACAGGTAACTGTAACTAGGTTACTAATTAAGACAAGTAACAGTACCTTCGATGCTAATTATGACAGGTAACTGAAACTTCGATACTAATTATGACAAGGAACTGTAATTTCGATACAAATTATGGCAGGCAACTGTAACTTCGTTACTAATTATGACAAGTAACTGTAATTTCGATACAAATTTTGGCAGGTAATTGTAACTTCGATACTAAATATGACAGGTAACTGTAACTTCGTTACTAATTATGACAAATAACTTTAATTTCGATACTAATTATGGCAGGTAACTGTAACTTCGTTACTAATTATGACAAGTCCCTGTAATTTCGATACAAATTATGGCAGGTAACTGTAACTTGGATACTAATTATGACAAGTCCCTGTAATTTCGATACAAATTATGGCAGGTAACTGTAACTTCCATACTAATTATGACAGGTAACAGTAACTTCGATACTAATTATGACAGGAAACTGTAACTTCATTACTAATTATGACAAGTAACTGTAATTTCGATACAAATTATGACAGGTAACTGTAACTTCGTTACTAATTATGACAAGTAACAGTACCTTCGATACTAATTATGACAAGTAAATATAACTTCGATACAAATTTTGGCAGGTAACTGTAACATCGATACTAATTATGACAAGTCCCTGTAATTTCGATACAAATTATGGCAGGTAACTGTAACTTCCATAATAATTATGACAGGTAACAGTAACTTCGATACTAATTATGACAGGAAACTATAACTTCCTTACTAATTATGACAAGTAACTGTAATTTCAATACAAATTATGACAGGTAACTGTAACTTCGTTACTAATTATGACAAGTAACAGTACCTTCGATGCTAATTATGACAGGTAACTGTAACTTCGATACTAATTATGACAAGGAACTGTAATTTCGATACAAATTATGGCAGGTAACTGTAACTTCGATACTAATTATGACAAGTAAATGTAACTTCGATACTAATTATGACAGGTAACTGTAACTTCGTTACTAATTATGACAAGTAACTGTTATTTCGATACAAAATTTTGGCAGGTAACTGTAACTTCGATACTAATTATGACAGGTAACAGTAACTTCGATTCTAATTATGACAAGTAACTGTAACATCGATACTAATTATGACAGGTAACTGTAACTTCGTTACTAATTATGACAAGTAACTGTAATTTCGATACATATTATGGCAGGTAACTGTAACTTCGATACTAATTATGACAGGTAACAGTAACCTCGATACTAATTATGACAAGTAACTATAACTTCGATACAAATTATGACTGGTAACTGTAACTTCGATACTAATTATGACAAGGAACTGTAATTTCGATACAAATTTTGGCAGGTAACTGTAACTTCGATACTAATTTTGACAAGTGCCTGTAATTTCGATACAAAATATGGCAGGTAACTGTAACTTCCATACTAATTATGACAGGTAACAGTAACTTCGATACTAATTATGACAGGAAACTGTAACTTCGTTACTAATTATGACAAGTAACTGTAATTTCGATACAAATTATGACAAGTAACTGTAACTTCGTTACTAATTATGACAAGTAACAGTACCTTCGATGCTAATTATGACAGGTAACTGTAACTTCGATACTATTTATGACAAGGAACTGTAATTTCGATACAAATTATGGCAGGTAACTGTAACTTCGTTATTAAATATGACAAGTAACTGTAATTTCGATACAAATTTTGGCAGGTAACTGTAACTTCGATACTATTTATGACAGGTAACAGTAACTTCGATTCTAATTATGACAAGTAACTGTAACATCGATACTAATTATGACAGGTAACTGTAACGTCGTTACTAATTATGACAAGTAACTGTAATTTCGATACAAATTATGGCAGGTAACTGTAACTTCGATACTAATTATGACAAGTAAATGTAACTTCGATACTAATTATGACAGGTAACTGTAACTTCGTTACTAATTATGACAAGTAACAGTTATTTCGATACAAAATTTTGGCAGGTAACTGTAACTTCGATACTAATTAAGACAGGTAACAGTAACTTCGATTCTAATTATGACAAGTAACTGTAACATCGATACTAATTATGACAGGTAACTGTAACGTCGTTACTAATTATGACAAGTAACTGTAATTTCGATACAAATTATGGCAGGTAACTGTAACTTCGATACTAATTATGACAGGTAACAGTAAACTCGATACTAATTATGACAAGTAACTATAACCTCGATACGAATTATGACAGGTAACTGTAACTTCGATACTAATTATGACAAGGAACTGTAATTTCGATACAAATTTTGGCAGGTAACTGTAACTTCGAGACTAATTATGACAAGTGCCTGTAATTTCGATACAAAATATGGCAGGTAACTGTAACTTCCATACTAATTATGACAGGTAACAGTAACTTCGATACTAATTATGACAGGAAACTGTAACTTCGTTACTAATTATGACAAGTAACTGTAATTTCGATACAAATTATGACAGGTAACTGTAACTTCGTTACTAATTATGACAAGTAACAGTACCTTCGATGCTAATTATGACAGGTAACGGTAACTTCGATACTAATTATGACAAGGAACTGTAATTTCGATACAAATTATGGCAGGTAACTGTAACTTTGTTACTAATTATGACAAGTAACTGTAATTTCGATACAAATTTTTGCAGGTAACTGTAACTTCGATACTATTTATGACAGGTAACAGTAACTTCGATACTAATTATGACAAGTAACTGTAAGTTCGATACTAATTATGACAGGTAACTGGAACTTCGTTACTAATTATGACAAGTAACTGTAATTTCGATACAAATTATGGCAGGTAACTGTAACTTCGATACTAATTATCACAGGTAACAGTAACTTCGATACTAATTATGACAAGTAACTATAACTTCGATACAAATTATGACAGGTAACTCTAATTTCGTTACTAATTATGAAAATATACTTTAATTTCGATACTAATTATGGCAGGTAACTGTAACTTCGTTACTAATTATGACAAGTCCTTGTAATTTCGATACAAATTATGGCAGGTAACTGTAACCTCGATACTAATTATGACAGGAAACAGTAACTTCGATACTAATTATGACAAGTATCTGTAACTTAGCCTCCGTGGCTTAGGCGGCAGCATGCCGGCCTCTCACCGCTGAGTCCGTGGTTCAAATCCCGGTCACTCCATGTGAGATCTGTGCTGGACAGAACGGAGGCAGACAGGTTTTTCTCCGGGTACTCCGGTTTTCCCTGTCAAAATTTCATTCCAGCAACACTCTCCACTATCATTTCATTTCATCTATCATTCATTTCATCATTGCCCCAGAGGAGTGCGTCAGGCCTCGGCAGCCGGCACAGTTCATATCCTCGCCGCTAGATAGGGGCTTCATTCATTCCATTCCTGACCCGGTCGGAGACTGGAAGCAGGCTGTGGATTTTCATTCATCTGTAACTTCGATACTAATTATGACAGGTAACTGTAACTTCGTTACTAATTATGACATGTAACTGTAATTTCTATACAAATTATGGCAGGTAACTGTAACTTCGTTACTAATTATGACAAGTAACTGTAATTTCGATACAAATTATGGAAGGTAACTGTAACTTCAATACTAATTATGGCAGGTAACTGTAACTTCGATACTAATTATGAGAGGTAATAGTAACTTCGATGCTAATTATGACAGGTAACTGCAACTTCTTTACTAATTATGACAAGTAACTGTAATTTCTATACTAATTATGGCAGGTAACTGTAACTTCGTTACTAATTATGAGAAGTAACTGTAATTTCGATGCAAATTATGACAGGTAACTGTAACTTCGATTCTTATTATGACAGGTAACAGTAACTTCGATACTAATTATGGCAGGTAACTGTAACTTCGATACTAATTATGACAGGTATCAGTAACATCGGTACTAATTATGACAAGTAACTGTAACTTCGATACTAATTATGACAGGTAACAGTATCTTCGATACTAATTATGACAAGTAACTGCAACTTCGATACTAATTATAACAGGTAACTGTAACTTCGTTACTAATTATGGCAAGTAACTGTAATTTCGATACAAATTTTGGCAGGTAACGGTAACTTCGATACTAATTATGACAGGTAACAGTAACTTCGATACTAATTATGACAAGTAACTGTAACTTCGATACTAATTATGACAGGTAACTGTAACTTCGATACTAATTAGGACAAGTAACAGTAACTTCGATACTAATTATGACAAGTTACTGTAACTTCGATACTAATTATAACAGGTAACTGTAACTTCGTTACTAATTATGGCAAGTAACTGAAATTTCGATACAAATTATGACAGGTAACTGTACCTTCGATACTAATTATGACAGGTATCAGTAACTTCGGTACTAATTATGACAAGTAACTGTTACTTCGATACTAATTATGACAGTTAACTGTAACTTCGTTACTAATTATGACAAGGAACTGTAATTTCGATACAAATTTTGGCAGGTAACTGTAACTTCGATACTAATTATGACACGTGCCTGTAATTTCGATACAAAATATGGCAGGTAACTGTAACTTCCATACTAATTATGACAGGTAACAGTAACTTCGATACTAATTATGATTAGTAACTGTAACTTCGATACTAATTATGACAGGTAACTGTAACTTCGTTACTAATTATGAAAAGTAACTGTAATTTCGATACAAATTATGGCAGGTAATTGTAACTTCGATACTAATTATGACAGGTAACAGTATCTTCGATACTAATTATGACAAGTAACTATAACTTCGATACAAATTATGACAGGTACCTGTAACTTCGGTACTAATTATGACAAGAAACTCTAACTTCGTTACTAATTATGACAAGTAACAGTAATTTTGATAAAAAATTATGGTAGGTAACAGTAACTTCAATACTAATTATGACAGGTAACAGTAACGTCGATACTAATTATGACAAGTAACAGTACCTTCGATGCTAATTATGACAGGTAACTGTAACTTCGATACTAATTATGACAAGGAACTGTAATTTCGATACAAATTTTGGCAGGTAACTGTAACTTGGATACTAATTATGACAAGTGCCTGTAATTTCGATACAAAATATGGCAGGTAACTGTAACTTCCATAGTAATTATGACAGGTAACAGTAACTTCGATACTAATTATGACAGGAAACAGTACCTTCGATGCTAATTATGACAGGTAACTGTAACTTCGATACTAATTATGACAAGGAACTGTAATTTCGATACAAAATTTGGCAGGTAACTGTAACTTCGATACTAATTATGACAAGGAACTGTAATTTCGATACAAATAATGGCAGGTAACTGTAACTTCGTTACTAATTATGACAAGTAACTGTAATTTCGATACAAATTATGACAG
The DNA here is from genome assembly GCA_946902985.2 of Meconema thalassinum. Classification (NCBI taxonomy): domain Eukaryota; kingdom Metazoa; phylum Arthropoda; class Insecta; order Orthoptera; family Tettigoniidae; genus Meconema; species Meconema thalassinum. Next base: position 1,672,617,628 of record OX336388.2, on the reverse strand, counting down.
GTAACTGTACCATCGTTACTAATTATGACAAGTAACAGTACCTTCGATGCTAATTATGACAGGCAACTGAAACTTCGATACTAATTATGACAAGTCCCTGTAATTTCGATACAAATTATGGCAGATAACTGTAACTTCGATACTAATTATGACAAGTCCCTGTAATTTCGATACAAATTATGGCAGGTAACTGTAACTTCCATACTACTTATGACAGGTAACAGTAACTTCGATACTAATTATGACAGGAAACTGTAACATCATTACTAATTATGACAAGTAACTGTAATTTCGATACAAATTATGACAGGTAACTGTAACTTCGTTACTAATTATGACAAGTAACAGTACCTTCGATACTAATTATGACAAGTAACTATAACTTCGATACAAATTTTGGCAGATAACTGTAACATCCATACTAATTATGACAAGTCCCTGTAATTTCGATAGAAATTATGGCAGGTAACTGTAACTTCCATAATAATTATGACAGGTAACAGTAACTTCGATACTAATTATGACAGGAAACTGTAACTTCGTAACTAATTATGACAAGTAACTGTAATTTCAATACAAATTATGACAGGTAACTGTCCCTTCGTTACTAATTATGACAAGTAACAGTACCTTCGATGCTAATTATGACAGGTAACTGTAACTTCGATACTAATTATGACAAGGAACTGTAATTTCGATACAAATTATGGCAGGTAACTGTAACTTCGATACTAATTATGACAAGTAAATGTAACTTCGATACTAATTATGACAGGTAACTGTAACTTCGTTACTAATTATGACAAGTAACTGTTATTTCGATACAAAATTTTGGCAGGTAACTGTAACTTCGATACTAATTATGACAAGTAACTGTAATTTCGATACATATTATGGCAGGTAACTGTAACTTCGATTCTAATTATGACAAGTAACTGTAACAGCGATACTAATTATGACAGGTAACTGTAACTTCGTTACTAATTATGACAAGTAACTGTAATTTCGATACATATTATGGCAGGTAACTGTAACTTCGATACTAATTATGACAGGTAACAGTAACCTCGATACTAATTATGACAAGTAACTATAACTTCGATACAAATTATGACAGGTAACTGTAACTTCGATACTAATTATGACAAGGAACTGTAATTTCGATACAAATTTTGGCAGGTAACTGTAACTTCGATACTAATTATGACAAGTGCCTGTAATTTCGATACAAAATATGGCAGGTAACTGTAACTTCCATACTAATTATGACAGGTAACAGTAACTTCGATACTAATTATGACAGGAAACTGTAACTTCGTTACTAATTATGACAAGTAACTGTAATTTCGATACAAATTATGACAAGTAACTGTAACTTCGTTACTAATTATGACAAGTAACAGTACCTTCGATGCTAATTATGACAGGTAACTGTAACTTCGATACTATTTATGACAAGGAACTGTAATTTCGATACTAATTATGGCAGGTAACTGTAACTTCGTTATTAAATATGACAAGTAACTGTAATTTCGATACAAATTTTGGCAGGTAACTGTAACTTCGATACTATTTATGACAGGTAACAGTAACTTCGATACTAATTATGACAAGAAACTCTAACTTCGTTACTAATTATGACAAGAAACTTTAATTTCGATACTAATTATGGCAGGTAACTGTAACTTCGTTACTAAATATGACAAGTAACTGTAATTTCGATACAAATTTTGGCAGGTAACTGTAACTTCGATACTATTTATGACAGGTAACAGTAACTTCGATACTAATTATGACAAGTAACTGTAAGTTCGATACTAATTATGACAGGTAACTGTAACTTCATTACTAATTATGAGAAGTAACTGTAATTTCGATGCAAATTATGACAGGTAACTGTAACTTCGATTCTTATTATGACAGGTAACAGTAACTTCGATACTAATTATGGCAGGTAACTGTAACTTCGATACTAATTATGACAGGTATCAGTAACATCGGTACTAATTATGACAAGTAACTGTAACTTCGATACTAATTATGACAGGTAACTGTAACTTCGTTACTAATTATGACAAGTAACTGTAATTTCGTTACAAATTATGGCAGGTAATTGTAATTTCGATACTAATTATGACAGGTGACTGTAACTTCGATACTAATTATGACAGGTAACAGTATCTTCGATACTAATTATGACAAGTAACTGCAAGTTCGATACTAATTATAACAGGTAACTGTAACTTCGTTACTAATTATGGCAAGTAACTGTAATTTCGATACAAATTTTGGCAGGTAACGGTAACTTCGATACTAATTATGACAGGTAACAGTAACTTCGATACTAATTATGACAAGTAACTGTAACTTCGATACTAATTATGACAGGTAACTGTAACTTCGATACTAATTAGGACAAGTAACAGTAACTTCGATACTAATTATGACAAGTTACTGTAACTTCGATACTAATTATAACAGGTAACTGTAACTTCGTTACTAATTATGGCAAGTAACTGTAATTTCGATACAATTTCTGACAGGTAACTGTACCTTCGATACTAATTATGACAGGTATCAGTAACTTCGGTACTAATTATGACAAGTAACTGTAACTTCGATACTAATTATGACAGTTAACTGTAACTTCGTTACTAATTATGACAAGGAACTGTAATTTCGATACAAATTTTGGCAGGTAACTGTAACTTCGATACTAATTATGACACGTGCCTGTAATTTCGATACAAAATATGGCAGGTAACTGTAACTTCCATACTAATTATGACAGGTAACAGTAACTTCGATACTAATTATGATTAGTAACTGTAACTTCGATACTAATTATGACAGGTAACTGTAACTTCGTTACTAATTATGAAAAGTAACTGTAATTTCGATACAAATTATGGCAGGTAATTGTAACTTCGATACTAATTATGACAGGTAACAGTATCTTCGATACTAATTATGACAAGTAACTATAACTTCGATACAAATTATGACAGGTACCTGTAACTTCGGTACTAATTATGACAAGAAACTCTAACTTCGTTACTAATTATGACAAGTAACTGTAATTTTGATAAAAAATTATGGTAGGTAACAGTAACTTCAATACTAATTATGACAGGTAACAGTAACGTCGATACTAATTATGACAAGTAACAGTACCTTCGATGCTAATTATGACAGGTAACTGTAACTTCGATACTAATTATGACAAGGAACTGTAATTTCGATACAAATTTTGGCAGGTAACTGTAACTTGGATACTAATTATGACAAGTGCCTGTAATTTCGATACAAAATATGGCAGGTAACTGTAACTTCCATACTAATTATGACAGGTAACAGTAACTTCGATACTAATTATGACAGGAAACAGTACCTTCGATGCTAATTATGACAGGTAACTGTAACTTCGATACTAATTATGACAAGGAACTGTAATTTCGATACAAATTATGGCAGGTAACTGTAACTTCGATACTAATTATGACAAGGAACTGTAATTTCGATACAAATAATGGCAGGTAACTGTAACTTCGTTACTAATTATGACAAGTAACTGTAATTTCGATACATATTATGACAGGTAAGTGTACCTTCGTTACTAATTATGACAAGTAACAGTACCTTCGATGCTAATTATGACAGGTAACTGAAACTTCGATACTAATTATGACAAGTCCCTGTAATTTCTATACAAATTATGGCAGATAACTGTAACTTCGATACTAATTATGACAAGTCCCTGTAATTTCGATACAAATTATGGCAGGTAACTGTAACTTCCATACTAATTATGACAGGTAACAGTAACTTCGATACTAATTATGACAGGAAACTGTAACATCATTACTAATTATGACAAGTAACTGTAATTTCGATACAAATTATGACAGGTAACTGTAACTTCGTTACTAATTATGACAAGTAACAGTACCTTCGATACTAATTATGATAAGTAACTATAACTTCGATACAAATTTTGGCAGGTAACTGTAACATCCATACTAATTATGACAAGTCCCTGTAATTTCGATAGAAATTATGGCAGGTAACTGTAACTTCCATAATAATTATGACAGGTAACAGTAACTTCGATACTAATTATGACAGGAAACTGTAACTTCGTAACTAATTATGACAAGTAACTGTAATTTCAATACAAATTATGACAGGTAACTGTCCCTTCGTTACTAATTATGACAAGTAACAGTACCTTCGATGCTAATTATGACATGTAACTGTAACTTCGATACTAATTATGACAAGGAACTGTAATTTCGATACAAATTATGGCAGGTAACTGTAACTTCGATACTAATTATGACAAGTAAATGTAACTTCGATACTAATTATGACAGGTAACTGTAACTTCGTTACTAATTATGACAAGTAACTGTTATTTCGATACAAAATTTTGGCAGGTAACTGTAACTTCGATACTAATTATGACAGGTAACAGTAACTTCGATTCTAATTATGACAAGTAACTGTAACATCGATACTAATTATGATAGGTAACTGTAACTTCGTTACTAATTATGACAAGTAACTGTAATTTCGATACATATTATGGCAGGTAACTGTAACTTCGATACTAATTATGACAGGTAACAGTAACCTCGATACTAATTATGACAAGTAACTATAACTTCGATACAAATTATGACAGGTAACTGTAACTTCGATACTAATTATTACAAGGAACTGTAATTTCGATACAAATTTTGGCAGGTAACTGTAACTTCGATACTAATTATGACAAGAGCCTGTAATTTCGATACAAAATATGGCAGGTAACTGTAACTTCCATACTAATTATGACAGGTAACAGTAACTTCGATACTAATTATGACAGGAAACTGTAACTTCGTTACTAATTATGACAAGTAACTGTAATTTCGATACAAATTATGACAAGTAACTGTAACTTCGTTACTAATTATGACAAGTAACAGTACCTTCGATGCTAATTATGAGAGGTAACTATAACTTCGATACTATTTATGACAAGGAACTGTAATTTCGATACAAATTATGGCAGGTAACTGTAACTTCGTTACTAAATATGACAAGTAACTGTAATTTCGATACAAATTTTGGCAGGTAACTGTAACTTGGATACTATTTATGACAGGTAACAGTAACTTCGATACTAATTATGACAAGTAACTGTAAGTTCGATACTAATTATGACAGGTAACTGGAACTTCGTTACTAATTATGACAAGTAACTGTAATTTCGATACAAATTATGGCAGGTAACTGTAACTTCGATACTAATTATCACAGGTAACAGTAACTTCGATACTAATTATGACAAGTAATTATAACTTCGATACAAATTATGACAGGTAACTGTAACTTCGATACTAATTATGACAAGAAACTCTAACTTCGTTACTAATTATGACAAGAAACTTTAATTTCGATACTAATTATGGCAGGTAACTGTAACGTCGTTACTAATTATGACAAGTCCCTGTAATTTCGATACAAATTATGGCAGGTAACTGTAACTTCGATACTAATTATGACAAGTAACTGTAACTTCCATACTAATTATGACAGGTAACTGTAACTTCGTTACTAATTATGACAAGTAACTGTAATTTCGATACAAATTTTGGCAGGTAACTGTAACCTCGATAGTAATTATGACAGGTAACAGTAACTTCGATACTAATTATGACAAGTATCTGTAACTTCGATACTAATTATGACAGGTAACTGTAACTTCGTAACTAATTATGACATGTAACTGTAATTTCGATACAAATTATGGCAGGTAACTGTAACTTCGTTACTAATTATGACAAGTAACTGTAATTTCGATACAAATTATGGCAGGTAACTGTAACTTCAATACTAATTATGGCAGGTAACTGTAACTTCGATACTAATTATGAGAGGTAACAGTAACTTCGATGCTAATTATGACAGGTAACTGCAACTTCTTTATTAATTATGACAAGTAACTGTAATTTCTATACTAATTATGGCAGGTAACTGTAACTTCGTAACTAATTATGAGAAGTAACTGTAATTTCGATGCAAATTATGACAGGTAACTGTAACTTCGATTCTTATTATGACAGGTAACAGTAACTTCGTTACTAATTATGGCAGGTAACTGTAACTTCGATACTAATTATGACAGGTATCAGTAACTTCGGTACTAATTATGACAAGTAACTTTAACTTCGATACGTATTATGACAGGTAACTGTAACTTCGTTACTAATTATGACAAGTAACTGTAATTTCGTTACAAATTATGGCAGGTAATTGTAATTTCGATACTAATTATGACAGGTGACTGTAACTTCGATACTAATTATGACAGGTAACAGTATCTTCGATACTAATTATGACAAGTAACTGCAACTTCGATACTAATTATAACAGGTAACTGTAACTTCGTTACTAATTATGGCAAGTAACTGTAATTTCGATACAAATTTTGGCAGGTAACGGTAACTTCGATACTAATTATGACAGGTAACAGTAACTTCGATACTAATTATGACAAGTAACTGTAACTTCGATACTAATTATGACAGGTAACTGTAACTTCGATACTAATTAGGACAAGTAACAGTAATTTCGATACTAATTATGACAAGTTACTGTAATATCGATACTAATTATAACAGGTAACTGTAACTTCGTTACTAATTATGGCAAGTAACTGTAATTTCGATACAAATTATGACAGGTAACTGTAACTTCGATACTAATTATGACAGGTATCAGTAACTTCGGTACTAATTATGACAAGTAACTGTAACTTCGATACTAATTATGACAGTTAACTGTAACTTCGTTACTAATTATGACAAGGAACTGTAATTTTGATACAAATTTTGGCAGGTAACTGTAACTTCGATACTAATTATGACAAGTGCCTGTAATTTCGATACAAAATATGGCAGGTAACTGTAACTTCCATACTAATTATGACAGGTAACAGTAACTTCGATACTAATTATGACAAGTAACTGTAACTTCGATACTTATTATGACAGGTAACTGTAACTTCGTTACTAATTATGAAAAGTAACTGTAATTTCGATACAAATTATGGCAGGTAATTGTAACTTCGATACTAATTATGACAGGTAACAGTATCTTCGATACTAATTATGACAAGTAACTATAACTTCAATACAAATTATGACAGGTACCTGTAACTTCGGTACTAATTATGACAAGAAACTCTAACTTCGTTACTAATTATGACAAGTAACTGTAATTTTGATAAAAAATTATGGTAGGTAACAGTAACTTCAATACTAATTATGACAGGTAACAGTATCGTCGATACTAATTATGACAAGTAACAGTACCTTCGATGCTAATTATGACAGGTAACTGTAACTTCGATACTAATTATGACAAGGAACTGTAATTTCGATAGAAATTTTGGCAGGTAACTGTAACTTCGATACTAATTATGACAAGTGCCTGTAATTTTGATACAAAATATGGCAGGTAACTGTAACTTCCATACTAATTATGACAGGTAACAGTAACTTCGATACTAATTATGACAGGAAACTGTAACTTCGTTACTAATTATGACAAGTAACTGTAATTTCGATACAAATTATGACAGGTAACTGTCACTTCGTTACTAATTATGACAAGTAACAGTTCCTTCGATGCTAATTATGACAGGTAACTGTAACTTCGATACTAATTATGACAAGGAACTGTAATTTCGATACAAATTATGGCAGGTAACTGTAACTTCGTTACTAATTATGACAAGTAACTGTAATTTCGATACAAATTAAGACAGGTAACTGTAACTTCGTTACTAATTATGACAAGTAACAGTACCTTCGATCCTAATTATGACAGGTAACTGTAACTTCGATACTAATTATGACAAGGAACTGTAATTTCGATACAAATTATGGCAGGTAACTGTAACTTCGTTACTAATTATGACAAGTCCCTGTAATTTCTATACAAATTATGGCAGATAACTGTAACTTCGATACTAATTATGACAAGTCCCTGTAATTTCGATACAAATTATGGCAGGTAACTGTAACTTCCATACTAATTATGACAGGTAACAGTAACTTCGATACTAATTATGACAGGAAACTGTAACATCATTACTAATTATGACAAGTAACTGTAATTTCGATACAAATTATGACAGGTAACTGTAACTTCGTTACTAATTATGACAAGTAACAGTACCTTCGATACTAATTATGATAAGTAACTATAACTTCGATACAAATTTTGGCAGGTAACTGTAACATCCATACTAATTATGACAAGTCCCTGTAATTTCGATAGAAATTATGGCAGGTAACTGTAACTTCCATAATAATTATGACAGGTAACAGTAACTTCGATACTAATTATGACAGGAAACTGTAACTTCGTAACTAATTATGACAAGTAACTGTAATTTCAATACAAATTATGACAGGTAACTGTCCCTTCGTTACTAATTATGACAAGTAACAGTACCTTCGATGCTAATTATGACATGTAACTGTAACTTCGATACTAATTATGACAAGGAACTGTAATTTCGATACAAATTATGGCAGGTAACTGTAACTTCGATACTAATTATGACAAGTAAATGTAACTTCGATACTAATTATGACAGGTAACTGTAACTTCGTTACTAATTATGACAAGTAACTGTTATTTCGATACAAAATTTTGGCAGGTAACTGTAACTTCGATACTAATTATGACAGGTAACAGTAACTTCGATTCTAATTATGACAAGTAACTGTAACATCGATACTAATTATGATAGGTAACTGTAACTTCGTTACTAATTATGACAAGTAACTGTAATTTCGATACATATTATGGCAGGTAACTGTAACTTCGATACTAATTATGACAGGTAACAGTAACCTCGATACTAATTATGACAAGTAACTATAACTTCGATACAAATTATGACAGGTAACTGTAACTTCGATACTAATTATTACAAGGAACTGTAATTTCGATACAAATTTTGGCAGGTAACTGTAACTTCGATACTAATTATGACAAGAGCCTGTAATTTCGATACAAAATATGGCAGGTAACTGTAACTTCCATACTAATTATGACAGGTAACAGTAACTTCGATACTAATTATGACAGGAAACTGTAACTTCGTTACTAATTATGACAAGTAACTGTAATTTCGATACAAATTATGACAAGTAACTGTAACTTCGTTACTAATTATGACAAGTAACAGTACCTTCGATGCTAATTATGAGAGGTAACTGTAACTTCGATACTATTTATGACAAGGAACTGTAATTTCGATACAAATTATGGCAGGTAACTGTAACTTCGTTACTAAATATGACAAGTAACTGTAATTTCGATACAAATTTTGGCAGGTAACTGTAACTTCGATACTATTTATGACAGGTAACAGTAACTTCGATACTAATTATGACAAGTAACTGTAAGTTCGATACTAATTATGACAGGTAACTGGAACTTCGTTACTAATTATGACAAGTAACTGTAATTTCGATACAAATTATGGCAGGTAACTGTAACTTCGATACTAATTATCACAGGTAACAGTAACTTCGATACTAATTATGACAAGTAATTATAACTTCGATACAAATTATGACAGGTAACTGTAACTTCGATACTAATTATGACAAGAAACTCTAACTTCGTTACTAATTATGACAAGAAACTTTAATTTCGATACTAATTATGGCAGGTAACTGTAACGTCGTTACTAATTATGACAAGTCCCTGTAATTTCGATACAAATTATGGCAGGTAAATGTAACTTCGATACTAATTATGACAAGTAACTGTAACTTCCATACTAATTATGACAGGTAACTGTAACTTCGTTACTAATTATGACAAGTAACTGTAATTTCGATACAAATTTTGGCAGGTAACTGTAACCTCGATAGTAATTATGACAGGTAACAGTAACTTCGATACTAATTATGACAAGTATCTGTAACTTCGATACTAATTATGACAGGTAACTGTAACTTCGTAACTAATTATGACATGTAACTGTAATTTCGATACAAATTATGGCAGGTAACTGTAACTTCGTTACTAATTATGACAAGTAACTGTAATTTCGATACAAATTATGGCAGGTAACTGTAACTTCAATACTAATTATGGCAGGTAACTGTAACTTCGATACTAATTATGAGAGGTAACAGTAACTTCGATGCTAATTATGACAGGTAACTGCAACTTCTTTATTAATTATGACAAGTAACTGTAATTTCTATACTAATTATGGCAGGTAACTGTAACTTCGTAACTAATTATGAGAAGTAACTGTAATTTCGATGCAAATTATGACAGGTAACTGTAACTTCGATTCTTATTATGACAGGTAACAGTAACTTCGTTACTAATTATGGCAGGTAACTGTAACTTCGATACTAATTATGACAGGTATCAGTAACTTCGGTACTAATTATGACAAGTAACTTTAACTTCGATACGTATTATGACAGGTAACTGTAACTTCGTTACTAATTATGACAAGTAACTGTAATTTCGTTACAAATTATGGCAGGTAATTGTAATTTCGATACTAATTATGACAGGTGACTGTAACTTCGATACTAATTATGACAGGTAACAGTATCTTCGATACTAATTATGACAAGTAACTGCAACTTCGATACTAATTATAACAGGTAACTGTAACTTCGTTACTAATTATGGCAAGTAACTGTAATTTCGATACAAATTTTGGCAGGTAACGGTAACTTCGATACTAATTATGACAGGTAACAGTAACTTCGATACTAATTATGACAAGTAACTGTAACTTCGATACTAATTATGACAGGTAACTGTAACTTCGATACTAATTAGGACAAGTAACAGTAATTTCGATACTAATTATGACAAGTTACTGTAATATCGATACTAATTATAACAGGTAACTGTAACTTCGTTACTAATTATGGCAAGTAACTGTAATTTCGATACAAATTATGACAGGTAACTGTAACTTCGATACTAATTATGACAGGTATCAGTAACTTCGGTACTAATTATGACAAGTAACTGTAACTTCGATACTAATTATGACAGTTAACTGTAACTTCGTTACTAATTATGACAAGGAACTGTAATTTTGATACAAATTTTGGCAGGTAACTGTAACTTCGATACTAATTATGACAAGTGCCTGTAATTTCGATACAAAATATGGCAGGTAACTGTAACTTCCATACTAATTATGACAGGTAACAGTAACTTCGATACTAATTATGACAAGTAACTGTAACTTCGATACTTATTATGACAGGTAACTGTAACTTCGTTACTAATTATGAAAAGTAACTGTAATTTCGATACAAATTATGGCAGGTAATTGTAACTTCGATACTAATTATGACAGGTAACAGTATCTTCGATACTAATTATGACAAGTAACTATAACTTCAATACAAATTATGACAGGTACCTGTAACTTCGGTACTAATTATGACAAGAAACTCTAACTTCGTTACTAATTATGACAAGTAACTGTAATTTTGATAAAAAATTATGGTAGGTAACAGTAACTTCAATACTAATTATGACAGGTAACAGTATCGTCGATACTAATTATGACAAGTAACAGTACCTTCGATGCTAATTATGACAGGTAACTGTAACTTCGATACTAATTATGACAAGGAACTGTAATTTCGATAGAAATTTTGGCAGGTAACTGTAACTTCGATACTAATTATGACAAGTGCCTGTAATTTTGATACAAAATATGGCAGGTAACTGTAACTTCCATACTAATTATGACAGGTAACAGTAACTTCGATACTAATTATGACAGGAAACTGTAACTTCGTTACTAATTATGACAAGTAACTGTAATTTCGATACAAATTATGACAGGTAACTGTCACTTCGTTACTAATTATGACAAGTAACAGTTCCTTCGATGCTAATTATGACAGGTAACTGTAACTTCGATACTAATTATGACAAGGAACTGTAATTTCGATACAAATTATGGCAGGTAACTGTAACTTCGTTACTAATTATGACAAGTAACTGTAATTTCGATACAAATTAAGACAGGTAACTGTAACTTCGTTACTAATTATGACAAGTAACAGTACCTTCGATCCTAATTATGACAGGTAACTGTAACTTCGATACTAATTATGACAAGGAACTGTAATTTCGATACAAATTATGGCAGGTAACTGTAACTTCGTTACTAATTATGACAAGTAACTGTAATTTCGATACAAATTTTGGCAGGTAACTGTAACTTCGATACTAAATATGACAGGTAACTGTAACTTCGTTACTAATTATGACAAATAACTTTAATTTCGATACTAATTATGGCACGTAACTGTAACTTCGTTACTAATTATGACAGGTCCCTGTAATTTCGATACAAATTATGGCAGGTAACTGTAACTTCGATACTAATTATGAAAAGTCCCTTTAATTTCGATACAAATTAGGGCAGGTAACTGTAACTTCCATACTAATTATGACAGTTAACAGTAACTTCGATACTAATTATGACAGGAAACTGTAACTTCATTACTAATTATTACAAGTAACTGTAATTTCGATACAAATTATGACAGGTAACTGTAACTTCGTTACTAATTATGACAAGTAACAGTACCTTCGATACTAATTATGACAAGTAACTATAACTTCGATACAAATTTTGGCAGGTAATTGTAACATCGATACTAATTATGACAAGTCCCTGTAATTTCGATACAAATTATGACAGGTAACTGTAACTTCCATAATAATTATGACAGGTAACAGTAACTTCGATACTAATTATGACAGGAAACTATAACTTCCTTACTAATTATGACAAGTAACTGTAATTTCAATACAAATTATGACAGGTAACTGTAACTTCGTTACTAATTATGACAAGTAACAGTACCTTCGATGCTAATTATGACAGGTAACTGTAACTTCGATACTAATTATGACAAGTAAATGTAAGTTCGATACTAATTATGACAGGTAACTGTAACTTCGTTACTAATTATGACAAGTAACTTTTATTTCGGTACAAAATTTTGGCAGGTAACTGTAACTTCGATACTAATTATGACAGGTAACAGTAACTTCGATTCTAATTATGACAAGTAACTGTAACATCGATACTAATTATGACAGGTAACTGTAACGTCGTTACTAATTATGACAAGTAACTGTAATTTCGATACAAATTATGGCAGGTAACTGTAACTTCGATACTAATTATGACAGGTAACAGTAACCTCGATACTAATTATGACATGTAACTATAACTTCGATACAAATTATGACAGGTAACTGTATCTTCGATACTAATTATGACAAGGAACTGTAATTTCGATACAAATTTTGGCAGGTGACTGTAACTTCGATACTAATTATAACAAGTGCCTGTAATTTCGATACAAAATATGGCAGGTAACTGTAACTTCCATACTAATTATGACAGGTAACAGTAACTTCGATACTAATTATGACAGGAAACTGTAACTTCGTTACTAATTATGACAAGTAACTGTAATTTCGATACAAATTATGACAGGTAACTGTAACTTCGTTACTAATTATGACAAGTAACAGTACCTTCGATGCTAATTATGACAGGTAACTGTAACTTCGATACTAATTATGACAAGGAACTGTAATTTCGATACAAATTATGGCAGGTAACTGTAACTTCGTTACTAATTATGACAAGTAACTGTAATTTCGATACAAATTTTTGCAGGTAACTGTAACTTCGATACTATTTATGACAGGTAACAGTAACTTCGATACTAATTATGACAAGTAACTGTAATTTCGATACAAATTATGACAGGAAACTGTCACTTCGTTACTAATTATGACAAGTAACAGTTCCTTCGATGCTAATTATGACAGGTAACTGTAACTTCGATACTAATTATGACAAGGAACTGTAATTTCGATACAAATTATGGCAGGTAACTGTAACTTCGTTACTAATAATGACAAGTAACTGTAATTTCGATACAAATTAAGACAGGTAACTGTAACTTCGTTACTAATTATGACAAGTAACAGTACCTTCGATCCTAATTATGACAGGTAACTGGAACTTCGATACTAATTATGACAAGGAACTGTAATTTCGATACAAATTATGGCAGGTAACTGTAACTTCGTTACTAATTATGACAAGTAACTGTAATTTCGATACAAATTTTGGCAGGTAACTGTAACTTCGATACTAAATATGACAGGTAACTGTAACTTCGTTACTAATTATGACAAATAACTTTAATTTCGATACTAATTATGGCACGTAACTGTAACTTCGTTACTAATTATGACAAGTCCCTGTAATTTCGATACAAATTATGGCAGGTAACTGTAACTTCGATACTAATTATGAAAAGTCCCTGTAATTTCGATACAAATTAGGGCAGGTAACTGTAACTTCCATACTAATTATGACAGTTAACAGTAACTTCGATACTAATTATGACAGGAAACTGTAACTTCATTACTAATTATTACAAATAACTGTAATTTCGATACAAATTATGACAGGTAACTGTAACTTCGTTACTAATTATGACAAGTAACAGTACCTTCGATACTAATTATGACAAGTAACTATAACTTCGATACAAATTTTGGCAGGTAATTGTAACATCGATACTAATTATGACAAGTCCCTGTAATTTCGATACAAATTATGGCAGGTAACTGTAACTTCCATAATAATTATGACAGGTAACAGTAACTTCGATACTAATTATGACAGGAAACTATAACTTCCTTACTAATTATGACAAGTAACTGTAATTTCAATACAAATTATGACAGGTAACTGTAACTTCGTTACTAATTATGACAAGTAACAGTACCTTCGATGCTAATTATGACAGGTAACTGTAACTTCGATACTAATTATGACAAGTAAATGTAAGTTCGATACTAATTATGACAGGTAACTGTAACTTCGTTACTAATTATGACAAGTAACTTTTATTTCGGTACAAAATTTTGGCAGGTAACTGTAACTTCGATACTAATTATGACAGGTAACAGTAACTTCGATTCTAATTATGACAAGTAACTGTAACATCGATACTAATTATGACAGGTAACTGTAACGTCGTTACTAATTATGACAAGTAACTGTAATTTCGATACAAATTATGGCAGGTAACTGTAACTTCGATACTAATTATGACAGGTACCAGTAACCTCGATACTAATTATGACATGTAACTATAACTTCGATACAAATTATGACAGGTAACTGTATCTTCGATACTAATTATGACAAGGAACTGTAATTTCGATACAAATTTTGGCAGGTGACTGTAACTTCGATACTAATTATAACAAGTGCCTGTAATTTCGATACAAAATATGGCAGGTAACTGTAACTTCCATACTAATTATGACAGGTAACAGTAACTTCGATACTAATTATGACAGGAAACTGTAACTTCGTTACTAATTATGACAAGTAACTGTAATTTCGATACAAATTATGACAGGTAACTGTAACTTCGTTACTAATTATGACAAGTAACAGTACCTTCGATGCTAATTATGACAGGTAACTGTAACTTCGATACTAATTATGACAAGGAACTGTAATTTCGATACAAATTATGGCAGGTAACTGTAACTTCGTTACTAATTATGACAAGTAACTGTAATTTCGATACAAATTTTTGCAGGTTACTGTAACTTCGATACTATTTATGACAGGTAACAGTAACTTCGATACAAATTATGACAAGTAACTGTAAGTTCGATACTTATTATGACAGGTAACTGGAACTTCGATACTAATTATGACAAGTAACTGTAATTTCGATACAAATTATGGCAGGTAACTGTAACTTTGATACTAATTATCACAGGTAACAGTAACTTCGATACTAATTATGACAAGTAACTATAACTTCGATAAAAATTATGACAGGTAACTCTAATTTCGTTACTAATTATGACAAGAAACTTTAATTTCGATACTAATTATGGCAGGTAACTGTAACATCGTTACTAATTATGACAAGTCCCTGTAATTTCGATACAAATTATGGCAGGTAACTGTAACCTCGATACTAATTATGACAGGTAACAGTAACTTCGATACTAATTATGACAAGTATCTGTAACTTCGATACTAATTATGACAGGTACCTGTAACTTCGTTACTAATTATGACATGTAACTGTAATTTCTATACAAATTATGGCAGGTAACTGTAACTTCGTTACTAATTATGACATGTAACTGTAATTTCGATACAAATTTTGGCAGGTAACGGTAACTTCGATACTAATTATGACAGGTAACAGTAACTTCGATACTAATTAAGACAAGTAACTGTAACTTCGATACTAATTATGACAGGTAACTGTAACTTCGATACTAATTAGGACAAGTAACAGTAACTTCGATACAAATTATGACAAGTTACTGTAACTTCGATACTAATTATAACAGGTAACTGTAACTTCGTTACTAATTATGGCAAGTAACTGTAATTTCGATACAAATTATGACAGGTAACTGTAACTTCGATACTAATTATGACAGGTATCAGTAACTTCGGTACTAATTACGACAAGTAACTGTAACTTCGATACTAATTATGACAGTTAACTGTAACTTCGTTACTAATTATGACAAGGAACTGTAATTTCGATACAGATTTTGGCAGGTAACTGTAACTTCGATACTAATTATGACACGTGCCTGTAATTTCGATACAATATATGGCAGGTAACTGTAACTTCCATACTAATTATGACAGGTAACAGTAACTTCGATACTAATTATGATTAGTAACTGTAACTTCGATACTAATTATGACAGGTAACTGTAACTTCGTTACTAATTATGAAAAGTAACTGTAATTTCGATACAAATTATGGCAGGTAATTGTAACTTCGATACTAATTATGACAGGTAACAGTATCTTCGATACTAATTATGACACGTAACTATAACTTCGATACAAATTATGACAGGTACCTGTAACTTCGGTACTAATTATGACAAGAAACTCTAACTTCGTTACTAATTATGACAAGTGACTGTAATTTTGATAAAAAATTATGGTAGGTAACAGTAACTTCAATACTAATTATGACAGGTAACAGTAACGTCGATACTAATTATGACAAGTAACAGTACCTTCGATGCTAATTATGACAGGTAACTGTAACTTCGATACTAATTATGACAAGGAACTGTAATTTCGATACAAATTTTGGCAGGTAACTGTAACTTGGATACTAATTATGACAAGTGCCTGTAATTTCGATACAAAATATGGCAGGTAACTGTAACTTCCATACTAATTATGACAGGTAACAGTAACTTCGATGCTAATTATGACAGGTAACTGAAACATCGATACTAATTACGACAAGGAACTGTAATTTCGATACAAATTATGGCAGGTAACTGTAACTTCGTTACTAATTATGACAAGTAACTGTAATTTCGATACAAATTTTGGCAGGTAATTGTAACTTCGATAATAAATATGACAGGTAACTGTAACTTCGTTACTAATTATGACAAATAACTTTAATTTCGATACTAATTATGGCAGGTAACTGTAACTTCGATACTAATTATGACAAGTCCCTGTAATTTCGATACAAATTATGGCAGGTAACTGTAACTTCCATACTAATTATGACAGGTAACAGTAACTTCGATACTAATTATGACAGGAAACTGTAACTTCATTACTAATTATGACAAGTAACTGTAATTTCGATACAAATTATGACAGGTAACTGTAACTTCGTTACTAATTATGACAAGTAACAGTACCTTCGATACTAATTATGACAAGTAACTATAACTTCGATACAAATTTTGGCAGGTAACTGTAACATCGATACTAATTATGACAAGTCCCTGTAATTTCGATACAAATTATGGCAGGTAAATGTAACTTCCATAATAATTATGACAGGTAACAGTAACTTCGATACTAATTATGACAGGAAACTATAACTTCCTTACTAATTATGACAAACAACTGTAATATCAATACAACTTATGACAGGTAACTGTAACTCCGTTACTAATTATGACAAGTAACAGTACCTTCGATGCTAATTATGACAGGTAACTGTAACTTCGATACTAATTATGACAAGGAACTGTAATTTCGATACAAATTATGGCAGGTAACTGTAACTTCGATACTAATTATGACAAGTAAATGTAACTTCGATACTAATTATGACAGGTAACTGTAACTTCGTTACTAATTATGACAAGTAACAGTTATTTCGATACAAAATTTTGGCAGGTAACTGTAACTTCGATACTAATTATGACAGGTAACAGTAACTTCGATTCTAATTATGACAAGTAACTGTAACATCGATACTAATTATGACAGGTAACTGTAACGTCGTTACTAATTATGACAAGTAACTGTAATTTCGATACAAATTATGGCAGGTAACTTTAACTTCGATACTAATTACGACAGGTAACAGTAACCTCGATACTAATTATGACAAGTAACTATAACTTCGATACAAATTATGACAGGTAACTGTAACTTCGATACTAATTATGACAAGGAACTGTAATTTCGATACAAATTTTGGCAGGTAACTGTAACTTCGATACTAATTATGACAAGTGCCTGTAATTTCGATACAAAATATGGCAGGTAACTGTAACTTCCATACTAATTATGACAGTTAACAGTAACTTCGATACTAATTATGACAGGGAACTGTAACTTCGTTACTAATTAAGACAAGTAACTGTAATTTCGATACAAATTATGACAGGTAACTGTAACTTCGTTACTAATTATGACAAGTAACAGTACCTTCGATGCTAATTATGACAGGTAACTGTAACTTCGATACTAATTATGACAAGGAACTGTAATTTCGATACAAATTATGGCAGGTAACTGTAACTTCGTTACTAATTATGACAAGTAACTGTAATTTCGATACAAATTTTTGCAGGTAACTGTAACTTCGATACTATTTATGACAGGTAACAGTAACTTCGTTACTAATTATGAAAAGAAACTTTAATTTCGATACTAATTATGGCAGGTAACTGTAACTTCGTTACTAATTATGACAAGTCCCTGTAATTTCGATACAAATTATGGCAGGTAACTGTAACCTCGATACTAATTATGACAGGTAACAGTAACTTCGATACTAATTATGACAAGTATCTGTAACTTCGATACTAATAATGACAGGTAACTGTAACTTCGTTACTAATTATGACATGTAACTGTAATTTCTATACAAATTATGGCAGGTAACTGTAACTTCGTTACTAATTATGACAAGTAACTGTAATTTCGATACAAATTATGGCAGGTAACTGTAACTTCAATACTAATTATGGCAGGCAACTGTAACTTCGATACTAATTATGAGAGTTAATAGTAACTTCGATGCTAATTATGACAGGTAACTGCAACTTCTTTACTAATTATGACAAGTAACTGTAATTTCTATACTAATTATGGCAGGTAACTGTAACTTCGTTACTAATTATGAGAAGTAACTGTAATTTCGATGCAAATTATGACAGGTAACTGTAACTTCGATTCTTATTATGACAGTTAACAGTAACTTCGATACTAATTATGGCAGGTAACTGTAATTTCGATACTAATTATGACAAGTAACTGCAACTTCGATACTAATTATAACAGGTAACTGTAACTTCGTTACTAATTATGGCAAGTAACTGTAATTTCGATACAAATTTTGGCAGGTAACGGTAACTTCGATACTAATTATGACAGGTAACAGTAACTTCGATACTAATTATGACAAGTAACTGCAACTTCGATACTAATTATAACAGGTAACTGTAACTTCGTTACTAATTATGGCAAGTAACTGTAATTTCGATACAAATTTTGGCAGGTAACGGTAACTTCGATACTAATTATGACAGGTAACAGTAACTTCGATACTAATTATGACAAGTAACTGTAACTTCGATACTAATTAGGACAGGTAACTGTAACTTCGATACTAATTAGGACAAGTAACAGTAACTTCGATACTAATTATGACAAGTTACTGTAACTTCGATACTAATTATAACAGGTAACTGTAACATCGTTACTAATTATGGCAAGTAACTGTAATTTCGATACAAATTATGACAGGTAACTGTAACTTCGATTCTAATTATGACAGGTATCAGTAACTTCGGTTCTAATTATGAGAAGTAACTGTAATTTCGATGCAAATTATGACAGGTAACTGTAACTTCGATTCTTATTATGACAGGTAACTGTAACTTCGATACTAATTATGGCAGGTAACTGTAACTTCGATACTAATTATGACAGGTATCAGTAACTTCGGTACTAATTATGACAAGTAACTGTAACTTCGATACTAATTATGACAAGTTACTGTAACTTCGATACTAATTATAACAGGTAACTGTAACTTCGTTACTAATTATGGCAAGTAGCTGTAATTTCGATACAAATTATGACAGGTAACTGTAACTTCGATACTAATTATGACAGGTATCAGTAACTTCGGTTCTAATTATGACAAGTAACTGTAACTTCGATACTAATTATGACAGTTAACTGTAACTTCGTTACTAATTATGACAAGGAACTGTAATTTCGATACAAATTTTGGCAGGTAACTGTAACTTCGATACTAATTATGACACGTGCCTGCAATTTCGATACAAAATATGGCAGGTAACTGTAACTTCCATACTAATTATGACAGGTAAAAGTAACTTCGATACTAATTATGATTAGTAACTGTAACTTCGATACTAATTATGACAGGTAACTGTAACTTCGTTACTAATTATGAAAAGTAACTGTAATTTCGATACAAATTATGGCAGGTAATTGTAACTTCGATACTAATTATGACAGGTAACAGTATCTTCGATACTAATTATGACAAGTAACTATAACTTCGATACAAATTATGACAGGTACCTGTAACTTCAGTACTAATTATGACAAGAAACTCTAACTTCGTTACTAATTATGACAAGTAACTGTAATTTTGATAAAAAATTATGGTAGGTAACAGTAACTTCAATACTAATTATGACAGGTAACAGTAACGTCTATACTAATTATGACAAGTAACAGTACCTTCGATGCTAATTATGACAGGTAACTGTAACTTCGATACTAATTATGACAAGGAACTGTAATTTCGATACAAATTTTGGCAGGTAACTGTAACTTGGATACTAATTATGACAAGTGCCTGTAATTTCGATACAAAATATGGCAGGTAACTGTAACTTCCATACTAATTATGACAGGTAACAGTAACTTCGATACTAATTATGACAGGAAACAGTACCTTCGATGATAATTATGACAGGTAACTGTAACTTCGATACTAATTATGACAAGGAACTGTAATTTCGATACAAATTATGGCAGGTAACTGTAACTTCGTTACTAATTATGACAAGTAACTGTAATTTCGATACAAATTATGACAGGTAACTGTAACTTCGTTACTAATTATGACATGTAACAGTACCTTCGATGCTAATTATTACAGGTAACTGAAACTTCGATACTAATTATGACAAGGAACTGTAATTTCGATACAAATTATGGCAGGTAACTGTAACTTCGTTACTAATTATGACAAGTAACTGTAATTTCGATACAAATTTTGGCAGGTTATTGTAACTTCGATACTAAATATGACAGGTAACTGTAACTTCGTTACTAATTATGACAAGTAACTGTAATTTCGTTACAAATTATGGCAGGTAATTGTAATTTCGATACTAATTATGACAGTTGACTGTAACTTCGATACTAATTATGACAGGTAACAGTATCTTCGATACTAATTATGACAAGTAACTGCAACTTCGATACTAATTATAACAGGTAACTGTAACTTCGTTACTAATTATGGCAAGTAACTGTAATTTCGATACAAATTTTGGCAGGTAACTGTAACTTCGATACTAATTATGACAGGTAACAGTAACTTCGATACTAATTATGACAAGTAACTGTAACTTCGATACTAATTAGGACAGGTAACTGTAACTTCGATACTAATTAGGACAAGTAACAGTAACTTCGGTACTAATTATGACAAGTTACTGTAACTTCGATACTAATTATAACAGGTAACTGTAACTTCGTTACTAATTATCGCAAGTAACTGTAATTTCGATACAAATTATGACAGGTAACTGTAACTTCGATACTAATTATGACAGGTATCAGTAACTTCGGTTCTAATTATGACAAGTAACTGTAACTTCGATACTAATTATGACAGTTAACTGTAACTTCGTTACTAATTATGACAAGGAACTGTAATTTCGATACAAATTTTGGCAGGTAACTGTAACATCGATACTAATTATGACACGTGCCTGTAATTTCGATACAAAATATGGCAGGTAACTGTAACTTCCATACTAATTATGACAGGTAACAGTAACTTCGATACTAATTATGATTAATAACTGTAACTTCGATACTAATTATGACAGGTAACTGTAACTTCGTTACTAATTATGAAAAGTAACTGTAATTTCGATACAAATTATGGCAGATAATTGTAACTTCGATACTAATTATGACAGGTAACAGTATCTTCGATACTAATTATGACAAGTAACTATAACATCGATACAAATTATGACAGGTACCTGTAACTTCGGTACTAATTATGACAAGAAACTCTAACTTCGTTACTAATTATGACAAGTAACTGTAATTTTGATAAAAAATTATGGTAGGTAACAGTAACTTCAATACTAATTATGACAGGTAACAGTAACGTCGATACTAATTATGACAAGTAACAGTACCTTCGATGCTAATTATGACAGGTAACTGTAACTTCGATACTAATTATGACAAGGAACTGTAATTTCGATACAAATTTTGGCAGGTAACTGTAACTTGTATACTAATTATGACAAGTGCCTGTAATTTCGATACAAAATATGGCAGGTAACTGTAACTTCCATACTAATTATGACAGGTAACAGTAACTTCGATACTAATTATGACAGGAAACAGTACCTTCGATGCTAATTATGACAGGTAACTGTAACTTCGATACTAATTATGACAAGGAACTGTAATTTCGATACAAATTATGGCAGGTAACTGTAACTTCGTTACTAATTATGACAAGTAACTGTAATTTCGATACAAATTATGACAGGTAACTGTAACTTCGTTACTAATTATGACAAGTAACAGTACCTTCGATGCTAATTATGACAGGTAACTGAAACTTCGATACTAATTATGACAAGGAACTGTAATTTCGATACAAATTATGGCAGGTAACTGTAACTTCGTTACTAATTTTGACAAGTAACTGTAATTTCGATACAAATTTTGGCAGGTTATTGTAACTTCGATACTAAATATGACAGGTAACTGTAACTTCGTTACTAATTATGACAAATAACTTTAATTTCGATACTAATTATGGCAGGTAACTGTAACTTCGTTACTAATTATGACAAGTCCCTGTAATTTCGATACAAATTATGGCAGGTAACTGTAACTTCGATACTAATTATGACAAGTCCCTGTTATTTCGATACAAATTATGGCAGGTAACTGTAACTTCCATACTAATTATGACAGGTAACAGTAACTTCGATACTAATTATGACAGGAAACTGTAACATCATTACTAATTATGACAAGTAACTGTAATTTCGATACAAATTATGACAGGTAACTGTAACTTCGTTACTAATTATAACAAGTAACAGTACTTTCGATACTAATTATGACAAGTAACTATAACATCGATACAAATTTTGGCAGGTAACTGTAACATCGATACTAATTATGACAAGTCCCTGTAATTTCGATAGAAATTATGGCAGGTAACTGTAACTTCCATAATAATTATGACAGGTAAGAGTAACTTCGATACTAATTATGACAGGAAACTGTAACTTCGCAACTAATTATGACAAGTAACTGTAATTTCAATACAAATTATGACAGGTAACTGTCCCTTCGTTACTAATTATGACAAGTAACAGTACCTTCGATGCTAGTTATGACAGGTAACTGTAACTTCGATACTAATTATGACAAGGAACTGTAATTTCGATACAAATTATGGCAGCTAACTGTAACTTCGATACTAATTATGACAAGTAACTGTAACATCGATACTAATTATGACAGGTAACTGTAACGTCGTTACTAATTATGACAAGTAACTGTAATTTCGATACAAATTATGGCAGGTAACTGTAACTTCGATACTAATTATGACAGGTAACAGTAACCTCGATACTAATTATGACATGTAACTATAACTTCGATACAAATTATGACAGGTAACTGTATCTTCGATACTAATTATGACAAGGAACTGTAATTTCGATACAAATTTTGGCAGGTGACTGTAACTTCGATACTAATTATAACAAGTGCCTGTAATTTCGATACAAAATATGGCAGGTAACTGTAACTTCCATACTAATTATGACAGGTAACAGTAACTTCGATACTAATTAAGACAGGAAACTGTAACTTCGTTACTAATTATGACAAGTAACTGTAATTTCGATACAAATTATGACAGGTAACTGTAACTTCGTTACTAATTATGACAAGTAACAGTACCTTCGATGCTAATTATGACAGGTTACTGTAACTTCGATACTAATTATGACAAGGAACTGTAATTTCGATACAAATTATGGCAGGTAACTGTAACTTCGTTACTAATTATGACAAGTAACTGTAATTTCGATACAAATTTTTGCAGGTTACTGTAACTTCGATACTATTTATGACAGGTAACAGTAACTTCGATACAAATTATGACAAGTAACTGTAAGTTCGATACTTATTATGACAGGTAACTGGAACTTCGATACTAATTATGACAAGTAACTGTAATTTCGATACAAATTATGGCAGGTAACTGTAACTTTGATACTAATTATCACAGGTAACAGTAACTTCGATACTAACTATGACAAGTAACTATAACTTCGATACAAATTATGACAGGTAACTCTAATTTCGTTACTAATTATGACATGAAACTTTAATTTCGATACTAATTATGGCAGGTAACTGTAACATCGTTACTAATTATGACAAGTCCCTGTAATTTCGATACAAATTATGGCAGGTAACTGTAACCTCGATACTAATTATGACAGGTAACAGTAACTTCGATACTAATTATGACAAGTATCTGTAACTTCGATACTAATTATGACAGGTACCTGTAACTTCGTTACTAATTATGACATGTAACTGTAATTTCTATACAAATTATGGCAGGTAACTGTAACTTCGTTACTAATTATGACATGTAACTGTAATTTCGATACAAATTTTGGCAGGTAACGGTAACTTCGATACTAATTATGACAGGTAACAGTAACTTCGATACTAATTATGACAAGTAACTGTAACTTCGATACTAATTATGACAGGTAACTGTAACTTCGATACTAATTAGGACAAGTAACAGTAACTTCGATACAAATTATGACAAGTTACTGTAACTTCGATACTAATTATAACAGGTAACTGTAACTTCGTTACTAATTATGGCAAGTAACTGTAATTTCGATACAAATTATGACAGGTAACTGTAACTTCGATACTAATTATGACAGGTATCAGTAACTTCGGTACTAATTACGACAAGTAACTGTAACTTCGATACTAATTATGACAGTTAACTGTAACTTCGTTACTAATTATGACAAGGAACTGTAATTTCGATACAAATTTTGGCAGGTAACTGTAACTTCGATACTAATTATGACACGTGCCTGTAATTTCGATACAAAATATGGCAGGTAACTGTAACTTCCATACTAATTATGACAGGTAACAGTAACTTCGATACTAATTATGATTAGTAACTGTAACTTCGATACTAATTATGACAGGTAACTGTAACTTCGTTACTAATTATGAAAAGTAACTGTAATTTCGATACAAATTATGGCAGGTAATTGTAACTTCGATACTAATTATGACAGGTAACAGTATCTTCGATACTAATTATGACACGTAACTATAACTTCGATACAAATTATGACAGGTACCTGTAACTTCGGTACTAATTATGACAAGAAACTCTAACTTCGTTACTAATTATGACAAGTGACTGTAATTTTGATAAAAAATTATGGTAGGTAACAGTAACTTCAATACTAATTATGACAGGTAACAGTAACGTCGATACTAATTATGACAAGTAACAGTACCTTCGATGCTAATTATGACAGGTAACTGTAACTTCGATACTAATTATGACAAGGAACTGTAATTTCGATACAAATTTTGGCAGGTAACTGTAACTTGGATACTAATTATAACAAGTGCCTGTAATTTCGATACAAAATATGGCAGGTAACTGTAACTTCCATACTAATTATGACAGGTAACAGTAACTTCGATGCTAATTATGACAGGTAACTGAAACTTCGATACTAATTACGACAAGGAACTGTAATTTCGATACAAATTATGGCAGGTAACTGTAACTTCGTTACTAATTATGACAAGTAACTGTAATTTCGATACAAATTATGGCAGGTAACTGTAACTTCAATACTAATTATGGCAGGTAACTGTAACTTCGTTACTAATTATGAGAAGTAACTGTAATTTCGATGCAAATTATGACAGGTAACTGTAACTTCGATTCTTATTATGACAGTTAACAGTAACTTCGATACTAATTATGGCAGGTAACTGTAATTTCGATACTAATTATGACAAGTAACTGCAACTTCGATACTAATTATAACAGGTAACTGTAACTTCGTTACTAATTATGGCAAGTAACTGTAATTTCGATACAAATTTTGGCAGGTAACGGTAACTTCGATACTAATTATGACAGGTAACAGTAACTTCGATACTAATTATGACAAGTAACTGCAACTTCGATACTAATTATAACAGGTAACTGTAACTTCGTTACTAATTATGGCAAGTAACTGTAATTTCGATACAAATTTTGGCAGGTAACGGTAACTTCGATACTAATTATGACAGGTAACAGTAACTTCGATACTAATTATGACAAGTAACTGTAACTTCGATACTAATTAGGACAGGTAACTGTAACTTCGATACTAATTAGGACAAGTAACAGTAACTTCGATACTAATTATGACAAGTTACTGTAACGTCGTTACTAATTATGACAAGTAACTGTAATTTCGATACAAATTATGGCAGGTAACTTTAACTTCGATACTAATTACGACAGGTAACAGTAACCTCGATACTAATTATGACAAGTAACTATAACTTCGATACAAATTATGACAGGTAACTGTAACTTCGATACTAATTATGACAAGGAACTGTAATTTCGATACAAATTTTGGCAGGTAACTGTAACTTCGATACTAATTATGACAAGTGCCTGTAATTTCGATACAAAATATGGCAGGTAACTGTAACTTCCATACTAATTATGACAGTTAACAGTAACTTCGATACTAATTATGACAGGGAACTGTAACTTCGTTACTAATTAAGACAAGTAACTGTAATTTCGATACAAATTATGACAGGTAACTGTAACTTCGTTACTAATTATGACAAGTAACAGTACCTTCGATGCTAATTATGACAGGTAACTGTAACTTCGATACTAATTATGACAAGGAACTGTAATTTCGATACAAATTATGGCAGGTAACTGTAACTTCGTTACTAATTATGACAAGTAACTGTAATTTCGATACAAATTTTGCAGGTAACTGTAACTTCGATACTATTTATGACAGGTAACAGTAACTTCGTTACTAATTATGAAAAGAAACTTTAATTTCGATACTAATTATGGCAGGTAACTGTAACTTCGTTACTAATTATGACAAGTCCCTGTAATTTCGATACAAATTATGGCAGGTAACTGTAACCTCGATACTAATTATGACAGGTAACAGTAACTTCGATACTAATTATGACAAGTATCTGTAACTTCGATACTAATAATGACAGGTAACTGTAACTTCGTTACTAATTATGACATGTAACTGTAATTTCTATACAAATTATGGCAGGTAACTGTAACTTCGTTACTAATTATGACAAGTAACTGTAATTTCGATACAAATTATGGCAGGTAACTGTAACTTCAATACTAATTATGGCAGGCAACTGTAACTTCGATACTAATTATGAGAGTTAATAGTAACTTCGATGCTAATTATGACAGGTAACTGCAACTTCTTTACTAATTATGACAAGTAACTGTAATTTCTATACTAATTATGGCAGGTAACTGTAACTTCGTTACTAATTATGAGAAGTAACTGTAATTTCGATGCAAATTATGACAGGTAACTGTAACTTCGATTCTTATTATGACAGTTAACAGTAACTTCGATACTAATTATGGCAGGTAACTGTAATTTCGATACTAATTATGACAAGTAACTGCAACTTCGATACTAATTATAACAGGTAACTGTAACTTCGTTACTAATTATGGCAAGTAACTGTAATTTCGATACAAATTTTGGCAGGTAACGGTAACTTCGATACTAATTATGACAGGTAACAGTAACTTCGATACTAATTATGACAAGTAACTGCAACTTCGATACTAATTATAACAGGTAACTGTAACTTCGTTACTAATTATGGCAAGTAACTGTAATTTCGATACAAATTTTGGCAGGTAACGGTAACTTCGATACTAATTATGACAGGTAACAGTAACTTCGATACTAATTATGACAAGTAACTGTAACTTCGATACTAATTAGGACAGGTAACTGTAACTTCGATACTAATTAGGACAAGTAACAGTAACTTCGATACTAATTATGACAAGTTACTGTAACTTCGATACTAATTATAACAGGTAACTGTAACATCTTTACTAATTATGGCAAGTAACTGTAATTTCGATACAAATTATGACAGGTAACTGTAACTTCGATTCTAATTATGACAGGTATCAGTAACTTCGGTTCTAATTATGAGAAGTAACTGTAATTTCGATGCAAATTATGACAGGTAACTGTAACTTCGATTCTTATTATGACAGGTAACTGTAACTTCGATACTAATTATGGCAGGTAACTGTAACTTCGATACTAATTATGACAGGTATCAGTAACTTCGGTACTAATTATGACAAGTAACTGTAACTTCGATACTAATTATGACAAGTTACTGTAACTTCGATACTAATTATAACAGGTAACTGTAACTTCGTTACTAATTATGGCAAGTAGCTGTAATTTCGATACAAATTATGACAGGTAACTGTAACTTCGATACTAATTATGACAGGTATCAGTAACTTCGGTTCTAATTATGACAAGTAACTGTAACTTCGATACTAATTATGACAGTTAACTGTAACTTCGTTACTAATTATGACAAGGAACTGTAATTTCGATACAAATTTTGGCAGGTAACTGTAACTTCGATACTAATTATGACACGTGCCTGCAATTTCGATACAAAATATGGCAGGTAACTGTAACTTCCATACTAATTATGACAGGTAAAAGTAACTTCGATACTAATTATGATTAGTAACTGTAACTTCGATACTAATTATGACAGGTAACTGTAACTTCGTTACTAATTATGAAAAGTAACTGTAATTTCGATACAAATTATGGCAGGTAATTGTAACTTCGATACTAATTATGACAGGTAACAGTATCTTCGATACTAATTATGACAAGTAACTATAACTTCGATACAAATTATGACAGGTACCTGTAACTTCAGTACTAATTATGACAAGAAACTCTAACTTCGTTACTAATTATGACAAGTAACTGTAATTTTGATAAAAAATTATGGTAGGTAACAGTAACTTCAATACTAATTATGACAGGTAACAGTAACGTCTATACTAATTATGACAAGTAACAGTACCTTCGATGCTAATTATGACAGGTAACTGTAACTTCGATACTAATTATGACAAGGAACCGTAATTTCGATACAAATTTTGGCAGGTAACTGTAACTTGGATACTAATTATGACAAGTGCCTGTAATTTCGATACAAAATATGGCAGGTAACTGTAACTTCCATACTAATTATGACAGGTAACAGTAACTTCGATACTAATTATGACAGGAAACAGTACCTTCGATGATAATTATGACAGGTAACTGTAACTTCGATACTAATTATGACAAGGAACTGTAATTTCGATACAAATTATGGCAGGTAACTGTAACTTCGTTACTAATTATGACAAGTAACTGTAATTTCGATACAAATTATGACAGGTAACTGTAACTTCGTTACTAATTATGACATGTAACAGTACCTTCGATGCTAATTATTACAGGTAACTGAAACTTCGATACTAATTATGACAAGGAACTGTAATTTCGATACAAATTATGGCAGGTAACTGTAACTTCGTTACTAATTATGACAAGTAACTGTAATTTCGATACAAATTTTGGCAGGTTATTGTAACTTCGATACTAAATATGACAGGTAACTGTAACTTCGTTACTAATTATGACAAGTAACTGTAATTTCGTTACAAATTATGGCAGGTAATTGTAATTTCGATACTAATTATGACAGTTGACTGTAACTTCGATACTAATTATGACAGGTAACAGTATCTTCGATACTAATTATGACAAGTAACTGCAACTTCGACACTAATTATAACAGGTAACTGTAACTTCGTTACTAATTATGGCAAGTAACTGTAATTTCGATACAAATTTTGGCAGGTAACTGTAAATTCGATACTAATTATGACAGGTAACAGTAACTTCGATACTAATTATGACAAGTAACTGTAACTTCGATACTAATTAGGACAGGTAACTGTAACTTCGATACTAATTAGGACAAGTAACAGTAACTTCGGTACTAATTATGACAAGTTACTGTAACTTCGATACTAATTATAACAGGTAACTGTAACTTCGTTACTAATTATCGCAAGTAACTGTAATTTCGATACAAATTATGACAGGTAACTGTAACTTCGATACTAATTATGACAGGTATCAGTAACTTCGGTTCTAATTATGACAAGTAACTGTAACTTCGATACTAATTATGACAGTTAACTGTAACTTCGTTACTAATTATGACAAGGAACTGTAATTTCGATACAAATTTTGGCAGGTAACTGTAACATCGATACTAATTATGACACGTGCCTGTAATTTCGATACAAAATATGGCAGGTAACTGTAACTTCCATACTAATTATGACAGGTAACAGTAACTTCGATACTAATTATGATTAATAACTGTAACTTCGATACTAATTATGACAGGTAACTGTAACTTCGTTACTAATTATGAAAAGTAACTGTAATTTCGATACAAATTATGGCAGATAATTGTAACTTCGATACTAATTATGACAGGTAACAGTATCTTCGATACTAATTATGACAAGTAACTATAACCTCGATACAAATTATGACAGGTACCTGTAACTTCGGTACTAATTATGACAAGAAACTCTAACTTCGTTACTAATTATGACAAGTAACTGTAATTTTGATAAAAAATTATGGTAGGTAACAGTAACTTCAATACTAATTATGACAGGTAACAGTAACGTCGATACTAATTATGACAAGTAACAGTACCTTCGATGCTAATTATGACAGGTAACTGTAACTTCGATACTAATTATGACAAGGAACTGTAATTTCGATACAAATTTTGGCAGGTAACTGTAACTTGTATACTAATTATGACAAGTGCCTGTAATTTTGATACAAAATATGGCAGGTAACTGTAACTTCCATACTAATTATGACAGGTAACAGTAACTTCGATACTAGAGCCTCCGTGGCTTAGGCGGCAGCACGCCGGCCTCTCACCGCTGGGTCCGTGGTTCAAATCCCGGTCACTCCATGTGAGATCTGTGCTGGACAGAACGGAGGCAGACAGGTTTTTCTCCGGGTACTCCGGTTTTCCCTGTCAAAATTTCATTCCAGCAACACTCTCCACTATCATCTCATTTCATCTGTCATTCATGTAATCATTGCCCCTGAGGAGTGCGTCAGGCCTCGGCAGCCGGCACAGTTCATATCCTCGCCGCTAGATGGGGGCTTCATTCATTCCATTCCTGACCCGGTCGGAAACTGGAAGCAGGCTGTGGATTTTCATTTTCAACAGTAACTTCGATACTAATTATGACAGGAAACAGTACCTTCGATGCTAATTATGACAGGTAACTGTAACTTCGATACTAATTATGACAAGGAACTGTAATTTCGATACAAATTATGGCAGGTAACTGTAACTTCGTTACTAATTATGACAAGTAACTGTAATTTCGATACAAATTATGACAGGTAACTGTAACTTCGTTACTAATTATGACAAGTAACAGTACCTTCGATGCTAATTATGACAGGTAACTGAAACTTCGATACTAATTATGACAAGGAACTGTAATTTCGATACAAATTATGGCAGGTAACTGTAACTTCGTTACTAATTTTGACAAGTAACTGTAATTTCGATACAAATTTTGGCAGGTTATTGTAACTTCGATACTAAATATGACAGGTAACTGTAACTTCGTTACTAATTATGACAAATAATTTTAATTTCGATACTAATTATGGCAGGTAACTGTAACTTCGTTACTAATTATGACAAGTCCCTGTAATTTCGATACAAATTATGGCAGGTAACTGTAACTTCGATACTAATTATGACAAGTCCCTGTTATTTCGATACAAATTATGGCAGGTAACTGTAACTTCCATACTAATTATGACAGGTAACAGTAACTTCGATACTAATTATGACAGGAAACTGTAACATCATTACTAATTATGACAAGTAACTGTAATTTCGATACAAATTATGACAGGTAACTGTAACTTCGTTACTAATTATGACAAGTAACAGTACCTTCGATACTAATTATGACAAGTAACTATAACATCGATACAAATTTTGGCAGGTAACTGTAACATCGATACTAATTATGACAAGTCCCTGTAATTTCGATAGAAATTATGGCAGGTAACTGTAACTTCCATAATAATTATGACAGGTAAGAGTAACTTCGATACTAATTATGACAGGAAACTGTAACTTCGCAACTAATTATGACAAGTAACTGTAATTTCAATACAAATTATGACAGGTAACTGTCCCTTCGTTACTAATTATGACAAGTAACAGTACCTTCGATGCTAGTTATGACAGGTAACTGTAACTTCGATACTAATTATGACAAGGAACTGTAATTTCGATACAAATTATGGCAGGTAACTGTAACTTCGATACTAATTATGACAAGTAAATGTAACTTCGATACTAATTATGACAGGTAACTGTAACTTCGTTACTAATTATGACAAGTAACTGTTATTTCGATACAAAATTTTGGCAGGTAACTGTAACTTCGATACTAATTATGACAGGTAACAGTAACTTCGATTCTAATTATGACAAGTAACTGTAACATCGATACTAATTATGACAGGTAACTGTAACTTCGTTACTAATTATGACAAGTAACTGTAATTTCGATACATATTATGGCAGGTAACTGTAACTTCGATACTAATTATGACAGGTAACAGTAACCTCGATACTAATTATGACAAGTAACTATAACTTCGATACAAATTATGACAGGTAACTGTAACTTCGATATTAATTATGACAAGGAACTGTAATTTCGATACAAATTTTGGCAGGTAACTGTAACTTCGATACTAATTATGACAAGTGCCTGTAATTTCGATACAAAATATGGCAGGTTACTGTAACTTCCATACTAATTATGACAGGTAACAGTCACTTCGATACTAATTATGACAGGAAACTGTAACTTCGTTACTAATTATGACAAGTAACTGTAATTTCGATACAAATTATGACAGGTAACTGTAACTTCGTTACTAATTATGACAAGTAACAGTACCTTCGATGCTAATTATGACAGGTAACTGTAACTTCGATACTAATTATGACAAGTAAATGTAACTTCGATACTAATTATGACAGGTAACTGTAACTTCGTTACTAATTATGACAAGTAACTTTTATTTCGGTACAAAATTTTGGCAGGTAACTGTAACTTCGATACTAATTATGACAGGTAACAGTAACTTCGATTCTAATTATGACAAGTAACTGTAACATCGATACTAATTATGACAGGTAACTGTAACGTCGTTACTAATTATGACAAGTAACTGTAATTTCGATACAAATTATGGCAGGTAACTGTAACTTCGATACTAATTATGACAGGTAACAGTAACCTCGATACTAATTATGACAAGTAACTATAACTTCGATACAAATTATGACAGGTAACTGTAACTTCGATAATAATTATGACAAGGAACTGTAATTTCGATACAAATTTTGGCAGGTGACTGTAACTTCGATACTAATTATAACTAGTGCCTGTAATTTCGATTCAAAATATGGCAGGTAACTGTAACTTCCATACTTATTATGACAGGTAACAGTAACTTCGATACTAATTATGACAGGAAACTGTAACTTCGTTACTAATTATGACAAGTAACTGTAATTTCGATACAAATTATGACAGGTAACTGTAACTTCGTTACTAATTATGACAAGTAACAGTACCTTCGATGCTAATTATGACAGGTAACTGTAACTTCGATACTAATTATGACAAGGAACTATAATTTCGATACAAATTATGGCAGGTAACTGTAACTTCGTTACTAATTATGACAAGTAACTGTAATTTCGATACAAATTTTTGCAGGTAACTGTAACTTCGATACTATTTATGACAGGTAACAGTAACTTCGATACTAATTATGACAAGTAACTGTAAGTTCGATACTAATTATGACAGGTAACTGGAACTTCGTTACTAATTATGACAAGTAACTGTAATTTCGATACAAATTATGGCAGGTAACTGTAACTTCGATACTAATTATCACAGGTAACAGTAACTTCGATACTAATTATGACAAGTAACTATAACTTCGATACAAATTATGACAGGTAACTCTAATTTCGTTACTAATTATGACAAGAAACTTTAATTTCGATACTAATTATGGCAGGTAACTGTAACTTCGTTACTAATTATGACAAGTCCCTGTAATTTCGATACAAATTACGGCAGGTAACTGTAACCTCGATACTAATTATGACAGGTAACAGTAACTTCGATACTAATTATGACAAGTATCTGTAACTTCGATACTAATTATGACAGGTACCTGTAACTTCGTTACTAATTATGACATGTAACTGTAATTTCTATAAAAATTATGGCAGGTAACTGTAACTTCGTTACTAATTATGACATGTAACTGTAATTTCGATACAAATTTTGGCAGGTAACGGTAACTTCGATACTAATTATGACAGGTAACAGTAACTTCGATACTAATTATGACAAGTAACTGTAACTTCGATACTAATTATGACAGGTAACTGTAACTTCGATACTAATTAGGACAAGTAACAGTAACTTCGATACAAATTATGACAAGTTACTGTAACTTCGATACTAATTATAACAGGTAACTGTAACTTCGTTACTAATTATGACAAGTAACTGTAATTTCGATACAAATTATGACAGGTAACTGTAACTTCGATACTAATTATGACAGGTATCAGTAACTTCGGTACTAATTATGACAAGTAACTGTAACTTCGATACTAATTATGACAGTTAACTGTAACTTCGTTACTAATTATGACGAGGAACTGTAATTTCGATACAAATTTTGGCAGGTAACTGTAACTTCGATACTAATTATGACACGTGCCTGTAATTTCGATACAAAATATGGCAGGTAACTGCAACTTCCATACTAATTATGACAGGTAACAGTAACTTCGATACTAATTATGATTAGTAACTGTAACTTCGATACTAATTATGACAGGTAACTGTAACTTCGTTACTAATTATGAAAAGTAACTGTAATTTCGATACAAATTATGGCAGGTAATTGTAACTTCGATACTAATTATGACAGGTAACAGTATCTTCGATACTAATTATGACAAGTAACTATAACTTCGATACAAATTATGACAGGTACCTGTAACTTCGGTACTAATTATGACAAGAAACTCTAACTTCGTTACTAATTATGACAAGTGACTGTAATTTTGATAAAAAATTATGGTAGGTAACAGTAACTTCAATACTAATTATGACAGGTAACAGTAACGTCGATACTAATTATGACAAGTAACAGTACCTTCGATGCTAATTATGACAGGTAACTGTAACTTCGATACTAATTATGACAAGGAACTGTAATTTCGATACAAATTTTGGCAGGTAACTGTAACTTGGATACTAATTATGACAAGTGCCTGTAATTTCGATACAAAATATGGCAGGTAACTGTAACTTCCATACTAATTATGACAGGTAACAGTAACTTCGATACTAATTATCACAGGAAACAGTACCTTCGATGCTAATTATGACAGGTAACTGTAACTTCGATACTAATTATGACAAGGAACTGTAATTTCGATACAAATTATGGCAGGTAACTGTAACTTCGTTACTAATTATGACAAGTAGCTGTAATTTCGATTCAAATTATGACAGGTAACTGTAACTTGGTTACTAATTATGACAAGTAACAGTACCTTCGATGCTAATTATGACAGGTGACTGAAACTTCGATACTAATTATGACAAGGAACTGTAATTTCGATACAAATTATGGCAGGTAACTGTAACTTCGTTACTAATTATGACAAGTAACTGTAATTTCGATACAAATTTTGGCAGGTAATTGTAACTTCGATAATAAATATGACAGGTAACTGTAACTTCGTTACTAATTATGACAAATAACTTTAATTTCGATACTAATTATGGCAGGTAACTGTAACTTCGTTACTAATTATGACAAGTCCCTCTAATTTCGGTACAAATTACGGCAGGTAACTGTAACTTCGATACTAATTATGACAAGTCCCTGTAATTTCGATACAAATTATGGCAGGTAACTGTAACTTCCATACTAATTATGACAGGTAACAGTAACTTCGATACTAATTATGACAGGAAACTGTAACTTCATTACTAATTATGACAAGTAACTGTAATTTCGATACAAATTATGACAGGTAACTGTAACTTCGTTACTAATTATGACAAGTAACAGTACCTTCGATACTAATTATGACAAGTAACTATAACTTCGATACAAATTTTGGCAGGTAACTGTAACATCGATACTAATTATGACAAGTCCCTGTAATTTCGATACAAATTATGGCAGGTAACTGTAACTTCCATAATAATTATGACAGGTAACTGTAACTTCGATACTAATTATCACAGGTAACAGTAACTTCGATACTAATTATGACAAGTAACTATCACTTCGATACAAATTATGACAGGTAACTCTAATTTCGTTACTAATTATGAAAAGAAACTTTAATTTCGATACTAATTATGGCAGGTAACTGTAACTTCGTTACTAATTATGACAAGTCCCTGTAATTTCGATACAAATTATGGCAGGTAACTGTAACCTCGATACTAATTATGACAGGTAACAGTAACTTCGATACTAATTATGACAAGTATCTGTAACTTCGATACTAATTATGACAGGTAACTGTAACTTCGTCACTAATTATGACATGTAACTGTAATTTCTATACAAATTATGGCAGGTAACTGTAACTTCGTTACTAATTATGACAAGTAACTGTAATTTCGATACAAATTATGGCAGGTAACTGTAACTTCAATACTAATTATGGCAGGTAACTGTAACTTCGATACTAATTATGAGAGGTAATAGTAACTTCGATGCTAATTATGACAGGTAACTGTAACTTCGTCACTAATTATGACATGTAACTGTAATTTCTATACAAATTATGGCAGGTAACTGTAACTTCGTTACTTATTATGGCAAGTAACTGTAATTTCGATACAAATTATGACAGGTAACTGTAACTTCGATACTAATTATGACAGGTATCAGTAACTTCGGTTCTAATTATGACAAGTAACTGTAATTTCGTTACAAATTATGGCAGGTAATTGTAATTTCGATACTAATTATGACAGGTGACTGTAACTTCGATACTAATTATGACAGGTAACAGTATCTTCGATACTAATTATGACAAGTAACTGCAACTTCGATACTAATTATAACAGGTAACTGTAACTTCGTTACTAATTATGGCAAGTAACTGTAATTTCGATACAAATTTTGGCAGGTAACGGTAACTTCGATACTAATTATGACAGGTAACAGTAACTTCGATACTAATTATGACAAGTGCCTGTAATTTCGATACAAAATATGGCAGGTAACTGTAACTTCCATACTAATTATGAAAGGTAAGAGTAACGTCGATACTAATTATGACAAGTAACAGTACCTTCGATGCTAATTATGACAGGTAACTGTAACTTCGATACTAATTATGACAAGGAACTGTAATTTCGATACAAATTATGGCAGGTAACTGTAACTTCGTTACTAATTATGACAAGTAACTGTAATTTTCTATACAAATTTTGGCAGGTAACTGTAACTTCGATACTAATTATGACAAGTGCCTGTAATTTCGATACAAAATATGGCAGGTAACTGTAACTTCCATACTAATTATGACAGGTAACAGTAACTTCGATACTAATTATGACAGGTAACTGGAACTTCGTTACTAATTATGACAAGTAACTGTAATTTCGATACAAATTATGGCAGGTAACTGTAACTTCGATACTAATTATGACAAGTAACTGTTACTTCCATACTAATTATGACAGGTAACAGTTACTTCGATACTAATTATGACAAGTAACTATAGCTTCGATACAAATTATGACAGGTAACTGTAACTTCGATACTAATTATGACAAGAAACTCTAACTTCGTTACTAATTATGACAAGTAACTGTAATTTTGATTAAAAAATTTGGTAGGTAACTGTAACTTCAATACTAATTATGACAGGTAACAGTAACTTCGATACTAATTATGACAGGTAACTGTAACTTAGTTACTAATTATGACAAGTAACTTTAATTTCGATACTAATTATGGCAGGTAACTGTAACTTCGTTACTAATTATGACAAGTCCCTGTAATTTCGATACAAATTATGGCAGGTAACTGTAACTTCGATACTAATTATGACAAGTAACTGTAACTTCCATACTAATTATGACAGGTAACTGTAACTTCGTTACTAATTATGACAAGTAAATGTAATTCGATACAAATTTTGGCAGGTAACTGTAACCTCGATACTAATTATGACAGGTAACAGTAACTTCGATACTAATTATGACAAGTAACTGTAACTTCGATACTACTTATGACAGGCAACTGTAACTTCGTTACTAATTATGACATGTAACTGTAATTTCGATACAAATTATGGCAGGTAACTGTAACTTCGTTACTAATTATGACAAGTAACTGTAATTTCGATACAAATTATGGCAGGTAACTGTAACTTTAATACTAATTATGGCAGGTAACTGTAACTTCGATACTAATTATGACAAGAAACTCTAACTTCGTTACTAATTACGACAAGTAACTCTAATTTTGATTTAAAAAATTATGGCAGGTAACTGTAACTTCGATACTAATTAATACAGGTAACAGTAACTTCTATACTAATCATGACAGGTTACTCTAACATCGTTACTAATTATGTCAAGTAACTGTAACTTCGATACTAATTATGACAAGTGACTGTAACTTCGATACTTATTATGACAGGTAACTGTAACTTCATTACTAATTATGACAAGAAACTGTAAATTCGATACTATTTATGACAGGTAACTGAAACTCCGATACTAATTATGACAAGTAACTGTAACTTCGATACTAATTATGTCAAGTAACTGTAACTTCGATACTAATTGTGACAGGTAACAGTAACTTCGATATTAATTATGACAAGTAACAGTAACTTCGATACTTATTATAACAAGTAATTGTAATTTCGATACAAATTTTGGCAGGTAACTGTAACTTCGATACTAATTATGACAGGAAACAGTAACTTTGATACTAATTATGACAAGTAACTGTAACTTCGATACTAATTATGGCAGGTAACTGTAACTTCGTTACTAATTATGACAAGTAACTGTAATTTCGATACAAATTATGGCAGGTAATTGTAACTTCGATACTAATTATGACAGGTAACAGTATCTTCGATACTAATTATGGCAAGTACTATAACTTCGATACAAATTATGACAGGTACCTGTAACTTCGGTACTAATTATGACAAGAAACTCTAACTTCGTTACTAATTATGACAAGTAACTGTAATTTTGATAAAAAATTATGGTAGGTAACTGTAACTTCAATACTAATTATGAAAGGTAAGAGTAACGTCGATACTAATTATGACAAGTAACAGTACCTTCGATGCTAATTATGACAGGTAACTGTAATTTCGATACAAATTATGACAGGTAACTGTAACTTCGTTACTAATTATGACAAATAACAGTACCTTCGATGCTAATTATGACAGGTAACTGTAACTTCGATACTAATTATGACAGGTAACTGTAACTTCGATACTAATTATGACAAGGAACTGTAATTTCGATACAAATTATGGCAGGTAACTGTAACTTCGTTACTAATTATGACAAGTAACTGTAATTTCGATACAAATTTTGGAAGGTAACTGTAACTTCGATACTAATTATGACAGGTAACAGTTACTTCGATACTAATTATGACAAGTAACTGTAACTTCGATACTACTTATGACAGGCAACTGTAACTTCGTTACTAATTATGACATGTAACTGTAATTTCGATACAAATTATGGCAGGTAACTGTAACTTCGTTACTAATTATGACAAGTAACTGTAATTTCGATACAAATTATGGCAGGTAACTGTAACTTCAATACTAATTATGGCAGGTAACTGTAACTTCGATACTAATTATGACAGGTAACTGTAACTTCGATACTAATTATGACAAGAAACTCTAACTTCGTTAATAATTATGACAAGTAACTGTAATTTTGATTAAAAAATTTGGTAGGTAACTGTAACTTCAATACTAATTATGACAGGTAACAGTAACTTCGATACTAATTATGACAGGTAACTGTAACTTAGTTACTAATTATGACAAGTAACTTTAATTTCGATAATAATTATGGCAGGTAACTGTAACTTCGTTACTAATTATGACAAGTCCCTGTAATTTCGATACAAATTATGGCAGGTAACTGTAACTTCGATACTAATTATGACAAGTAACTGTAACTTCCATACTAATTATGACAGGTAACTGTAACTTCGTTACTAATTATGACAAGTAAATGTAATTCGATACAAATTTTGGCAGGTAACTGTAACCTCGATACTAATTATGACAGGTAACAGTAACTTCGATACTAATTATGACAAGTAACTGTAACTTCGATACTACTTATGACAGGCAACTGTAACTTCGTTACTAATTATGACATGTAACTGTAATTTCGATACTAATTATGGCAGGTAACTGTAACTTCGTTACTAATTATGACAAGTAACTGTAATTTCGATACAAATTATGGCAGGTAACTGTAACTTCAATACTAATTATGGCAGGTAACTGTAACTTCGATACTAATTATGACAAGAAACTCTAACTTCGTAACTAATTATGACAAGTAACCGTAATTTTGATAAAAAATTATGGTAGGTAACAGTAACTTCAATACTAATTATGACAGGTAACAGTAACGTCGATACTAATTATGACAAGTAACAGTAACTTCGATGCTAATTATGACAGATAACTGTAACTTCGATACTAATTATGACAAGGAACTGTAATTTCGATACAAATTTTGGCAGGTAACTGTAACTTCGATACTAATTATGACAAGTGCCTGTAATTTCGATACAAAATATGGCAGGTAACTGTAACTTCCATACTAATTATGACAGGTAACAGTAACTTCGATACTAATTATGACAGGAAACTGTAACTTCGTTACTAATTATGACAAGTAACTGTAATTTCGATACAAATTATGACAGGTAACTGTAACTTCGTTACTAATTATGACAAGTAACAGTACCTTCGATGCTAATTATGACAGGTAACTGTAACTTCGATACTAATTATGACAAGGAACTGTAATTTCGATACAAATTATGGCAGGTAACTGTAACTTCGTTACTAATTATGACAAGTAACTGTAATTTCGATACAAATTTTGGCAGGTAACTGTAACTTCGATACTAATTATGACAGGTAACAGTAACTTCGATACTAATTATGACAAGTAACTGTAAGTTCGATACTAATTATGACAGGTAACTGGAACTTCGTTACTAATTATGACAAGTAACTGTAATTTCGATACAAATTATGGCAGGTAACTGTAACTTCGATACTAATTATCACAGGTAACAGTAACTTCGATACTAATTATGACAAGTTACTATAACTTCGATACAAATTATGACAGGTAACTGTAACTTCGATACTAATTATGACAAGAAACTCTAACTTCGTTACTAATTATGACAAGTAACTTTAATTTCGATACTAATTATGGCAGGTAACTGTAACTTCGTTACTAATTATGACAAGTCCCTGTAATTTCAATACATATTATGGCAGGTAACTGTAACTTCGATACTAATTATGACAAGTAACTGTAACTTCCATACTAATTATGACAGGTAACT
This sequence comes from Meconema thalassinum, assembly GCA_946902985.2. Lineage (NCBI taxonomy): Eukaryota > Metazoa > Arthropoda > Insecta > Orthoptera > Tettigoniidae > Meconema > Meconema thalassinum. The sequence continues at coordinate 1,672,574,902 of OX336388.2, read as the reverse complement.
GTAACTTCGTTACTAATTATGACAAGTAATTGTAATTTCGATACAAATTTTGGCAGGTAACTGTAACCTCGATACTAATTATAACAGGTAACAGTAACTTCGATACTAATTATGACAAGTATCTGTAACTTCGATACTAATTATGACATGTAACTGTAATTTCGATACAAATTATGGCAGGTAACTGTAACTTCGTTACTAATTATGACAAGTAACTGTAATTTCGATACAAATTATGGCAGGTAACTGTAACTTCAATACTAATTATGGCAGGTAACTGTAACTTCGATACTAATTATGAGAGGTAACAGTAACTTCGATGCTAATTATGACAGGTAACTGTAACTTCGTTACAAATTATGGCAGGTAACAGTACCTTCAATTATAATTATGACAGGTAACTGTAACTTCGATACTAATTATGGCAGGTAACTGTAACTTCGTTACTAATTATGAGAAGTTACTGTAATTTCGATGCAAATTATGGCAGGTAACTGTAACTTCGTTACTAATTATGAGAAGTAACTGTTATTTCGTTGGAAATTATGACAGGTAACTGTAACTTCGTTACTAATTATGACAAGTAACTGTAATTTCGTTCCAAATTATGGCAGGTAACAGTACCTTCAATTATAATTATGACAGGTAACTGTAACTTCGATACTAACTATGACAAGGAACTGTAATTTCGATACAAATGATGGCAGGTAACTGTAACTTTGATACTAATTATGACAGGTAACAGTATCTTCGATACTATTTAAGACAAGTAACAGTAACTTCGTTACTAATTATGACAAGTAACTCTAATTTTGATTAAAAAAATTATGGCAGGTAACTGTAACTTCGATACTAATTAATACAGGTAACAGTAACTTCGATACTAATCATGACAGGTTACTGTAACATCGTTACTAATTATGTCAAGTAACTGTAACTTCGATACTAATTATGACAAGTGACTGTAACTTCGATACTTATTATGACAGGTAACTGTAACTTCATTACTAATTATGACAAGAAACTGTAAATTCGATACTATTTATGACAGGTAACTGAAACTCTTATACTAATTATGACAAGTAACTGTAACTTCGATACTAATTATGTCAAGTAACTGTAACTTCGATACTAATTGTGACTGGTAACAGTAACTTCGATATTAATTATGACAAGTAACAGTAACTTCGATACTTATTATAACAAGTAATTGTAATTTCGATACAAATTTTGGCAGGTAACTGTAACTTCGATACTAATTATGACAGGAAACAGTAACTTTGATACTAATTATGACAAGTAACTGTAACTTCGATACTAATTATGGCAGGTAACTGTAACTTCGTTACTAATTATGACAAGTAACTGTAATTTCGATACAAATTATGGCAGGTAACTGTAACTTCGATTCTAATTATGACAGGTAACAGTAACTTCGATACTTATTATGGCAGGTAACTGTAACTTCGATACTATTTATCACAGGTATCAGTAACATCGGTACTAATTATGACAAGTTACTGTAACTTCGATACTAATTATGACAGGTAACTTTAACTTCGTTACTAATTATGACAAGTAACTGTAATTTCGATACAAATTATGGCAGGTAATTGTAACTTCGATACTAATTATGACAGGTAACAGTATCTTCGATACTAATTATGACAAGTAACTATAACTTCGATACAAATTATGACAGGTACCTGTAACTTCGGTACTAATTATGACAAGAAACTCTAACTTCGTTACTAATTATTACAAGTAACTGTAATTTTGATAAAAAATTATGTTAGGTAACTGTAACTTCAATACTAATTATGAAAGGTAAGAGTAACGTCGATACTAATTATGACAAGTAACAGTACCTTCGATGCTAATTATGACAGGTAACTGTAACTTCGATACTAATTATGACAAGGAACTGTAATTTCGATACAAATTATGGCAGGTAACTGTAACTTCGTTACTAATTATGACAGGTAACTGTAATTTCGATACAAATTTTGGCAGGTAACTGTAACTTCGATACTAATTATGACAAGTGCCTGTAATTTCGATACAAAATATGGCAGGTAACTGTAACTTCCATACTAATTATGACAGGTAAGAGTAACTTCGATACTAATTATGACAGGAAACTGTAACTTCGTTACTAATTATGACAAGTAACTGTAATTTCGATACAAATTATGACATGTAACTGTAACTTCGTTACTAATTATGACAAATAACAGTACCTTCGATGCTAATTATGACAGGTAACTGTAACTTCGATACTAATTATGACAGGTAACTGTAACTTCGATACTAATTATGACAAGGAACTGTAATTTCGATACAAATTATGGCAGGTAACTGTAACTTCGATACTAATTATGACAAGTAACTGTAACTTCCATACAAATTTTGGAAGGTAACTGTAACTTCGATACTAATTATGACAGGTAACAGTTACTTCGATACTAATTATGACAAGTAACTGTAAGTTCGATACTAATTATGACAGGTAACTGGAACTTCGTTACTAATTATGACAAGTAACTGTAATTTCGATACAAATTATGGCAGGTAACTGTAACTTCGATACTTATTATGACAAGTAACTGTAACTTCCATACAAATTATGACAGGTAACAGTAACTTCGATACTAATTATGACAAGTAACTATAACTTCGATACAAATTATGACAGGTAACTGTAACTTCGATACTAATTATGACAAGAAACTCTAACTTCGTTACTAATTATGACAAGTAACTGTAATTTTGATTAAAAAATTTGGTAGGTAACTGTAAATTCAATACTAATTATGACAGGTAACAGTAACTTCGATACTAATTATGACAGGTAACTGTAACTTAGTTACTAATTATGACAAGTAACTTTAATTTCGATACTAATTATGGCAGGTAATTGTAACATCGTTACTAATTATGACAAGTCCCTGTAATTTCGATACAAATTATGGCAGGTAACTGTAACTTCGATACTAATTATGACAAGTAACTGTAACTTCCATAGTAATTATGACAGGTAACTGTAACTTCGTTACTAATTATGAGAAGTAAATGTAATTCGATACAAATTTTGGCAGGTAACTGTAACCTCAATACTAATTATGACAGGTCACAGTAACTTCGATACTAATTATGACAAGTAACTGTAACTTCGATACTAATTATGACAGGCAACTGTAACTTCGTTACTAATTATGACATGTAACTGTAATTTCGATACAAATTATGGCAGGTAACTGTAACTTCGTTACTAATTATGACAAGTATCTGTAATTTCGATACAAATTATGGCAGGTAACTGTAACTTCAATACTATTTATGGCAGGTAACTGTAACTTCGATACTAATTATGAGAGGTAACAGTAACTTCGATGCTAATTATGACAGGTAACTGCAACTTCGTTACTAATTATGACAAGTTACTGTAATTTCGACACTAATTATGGCAGGTAACTGTAACTTCAATACTAATTATGGCAGGTAACTGTAACTTCGATACTAATTATGAGACGTAACAGTAACTTCGATGCTAATTATGACAGGTAACTGTAACTTCGTTACAAATTATGGCAGGTAACAGTACCTTCAATTATAATTATGACAGGTAACTGTAACTTCGATACTAATTATGGCAGGTAACTGTAACTTCGTTACTAATTATGAGAAGTAACTGTAATTTCGATGCAAATTATGGCAGGTAACTGTAACTTCGTTACTAATTATGAGAAGTAACTGTAATTTCGATGCAAATTATGACAGGTAACTGTAACTTCGTTACTAATTATGACAAGTAACTGTAATTTCGTTACAAATTATGGCAGGTAACAGTACCTTCAATTATAATTATGACAGGTAACTGTAACTTCGATACTAACTATGACAAGGAACTGTAATTTCGATACAAATGATGGCAGGTAACTTTGATACTAATTATGACAGGTAACAGTATCTTCGTTACTAATTATGACAAGAAACTCTAACTTCGTTACTAATTATGACAAGTAACTTTAATTTCGATACTAATTATGGCAGGGACTGTAACTTCGTTACTAATTATGACAAGTCCCTGCAATTTCGATACAAATTATGGCAGGTAACTGTAACTTCGATACTAATTATGACAAGTAACTGTAACTTCCATACTAATTATGAAAGGTAATTGTAACTTCGTTACTAATTATGACAAGTAATTGTAATTTCGATACAAATTTTGGCAGGTAACTGTAACCTCGATACTAATTATAACAGGTAACAGTAACTTCGATACTAATTATGACAAGTATCTGTAACTTCGATACTAATTATGACATGTAACTGTAATTTCGATACAAATTATGGCAGGTAACTGTAACTTCGTTACTAATTATGACAAGTAACTGTAATTTCGATACAAATTATGGCAGGTAACTGTAACTTCAATACTAATTATGGCAGGTAACTGTAACTTCGATACTAATTATGACAGGTAACAGTTACTTCGATACTAATTATGACAAGTAACTGTAACTTCGATACTACTTATGACAGGCAACTGTAACTTCGTTACTAATTATGACATGTAACTGTAATTTCGATACAAATTATGGCAGGTAACTGTAACTTCGTTACTAATTATGACAAGTAACTGTAATTTCGATACAAATTATGGCAGGTAACTGTAACTTCAATACTAATTATGGCAGGTAACTGTAAATTCGATACTAATTATGACAGGTAACTGTAACTTCGATACTAATTATGACAAGAAACTCTAACTTCGTTACTAATTATGACAAGTAACTGTAATTTTGATTAAAAAATTTGGTAGGTAACTGTAACTTCAATACTAATTATGACAGGTAACAGTAACTTCGATACTAATTATGACAGGTAACTGTAACTTAGTTACTAATTATGACAAGTAACTTTAATTTCGATAATAATTATGGCAGGTAACTGTAACTTCGTTACTAATTATGACAAGTCCCTGTAATTTCGATACAAATTATGGCAGGTAACTGTAACTTCGATACTAATTATGACAAGTAACTGTAACTTCCATACTAATTATGACAGGTAACTGTAACTTCGTTACTAATTATGACAAGTAAATGTAATTCGATACAAATTTTGGCAGGTAACTGTAACCTCGATACTAATTATGACAGGTAACAGTAACTTCGATACTAATTATGACAAGTAACTGTAACTTCGATACTACTTATGACAGGCAACTGTAACTTCGTTACTAATTATGACATGTAACTGTAATTTCGATACTAATTATGGCAGGTAACTGTAACTTCGTTACTAATTATGACAAGTAACTGTAATTTCGATACAAATTATGGCAGGTAACTGTAACTTCAATACTAATTATGGCAGGTAACTGTAACTTCGATACTAATTATGACAAGAAACTCTAACTTCGTAACTAATTATGACAAGTAACCGTAATTTTGATAAAAAATTATGGTAGGTAACAGTAACTTCAATACTAATTATGACAGGTAACAGTAACGTCGATACTAATTATGACAAGTAACAGTAACTTCGATGCTAATTATGACAGATAACTGTAACTTCGATACTAATTATGACAAGGAACTGTAATTTCGATACAAATTTTGGCAGGTAACTGTAACTTCGATACTAATTATGACAAGTGCCTGTAATTTCGATACAAAATATGGCAGGTAACTGTAACTTCCATACTAATTATGACAGGTAACAGTAACTTCGATACTAATTATGACAGGAAACTGTAACTTCGTTACTAATTATGACAAGTAACTGTAATTTCGATACAAATTATGACAGGTAACTGTAACTTCGTTACTAATTATGACAAGTAACAGTACCTTCGATGCTAATTATGACAGGTAACTGTAACTTCGATACTAATTATGACAAGGAACTGTAATTTCGATACAAATTATGGCAGGTAACTGTAACTTCGTTACTAATTATGACAAGAAACTGTAATTTCGATACAAATTTTGGCAGGTAACTGTAACTTCGATACTAATTATGACAGGTAACAGTAACTTCGATACTAATTATGACAAGTAACTGTAAGTTCGATACTAATTATGACAGGTAACTGGAACTTCGTTACTAATTATGACAAGTAACTGTAATTTCGATACAAATTATGGCAGGTAACTGTAACTTCGATACTAATTATCACAGGTAACAGTAACTTCGATACTAATTATGACAAGTTACTATAACTTCGATACAAATTATGACAGGTAACTGTAACTTCGATACTAATTATGACAAGAAACTCTAACTTCGTTACTAATTATGACAAGTAACTTTAATTTCGATACTAATTATGGCAGGTAACTGTAACTTCGTTACTAATTATGACAAGTCCCTGTAATTTCAATACATATTATGGCAGGTAACTGTAACTTCGATACTAATTATGACAAGTAACTGTAACTTCCATACTAATTATGACAGGTAACTGTAACTTCGTTACTAATTATGACAAGTAATTGTAATTTCGATACAAATTTTGGCAGGTAACTGTAACCTCGATACTAATTATAACAGGTAACAGTAACTTCGATACTAATTATGACAAGTATCTGTAACTTCGATACTAATTATGACATGTAACTGTAATTTCGATACAAATTATGGCAGGTAACTGTAACTTCGTTACTAATTATGACAAGTAACTGTAATTTCGATACAAATTATGGCAGGTAACTGTAACTTCAATACTAATTATGGCAGGTAACTGTAACTTCGATACTAATTATGAGAGGTAACAGTAACTTCGATGCTAATTATGACAGGTAACTGTAACTTCGTTACAAATTATGGCAGGTAACAGTACCTTCAATTATAATTATGACAGGTAACTGTAACTTCGATACTAATTATGGCAGGTAACTGTAACTTCGTTACTAATTATGAGAAGTTACTGTAATTTCGATGCAAATTATGGCAGGTAACTGTAACTTCGTTACTAATTATGAGAAGTAACTGTTATTTCGTTGGAAATTATGACAGGTAACTGTAACTTCGTTACTAATTATGACAAGTAACTGTAATTTCGTTCCAAATTATGGCAGGTAACAGTACCTTCAATTATAATTATGACAGGTAACTGTAACTTCGATACTAACTATGACAAGGAACTGTAATTTCGATACAAATGATGGCAGGTAACTGTAACTTTGATACTAATTATGACAGGTAACAGTATCTTCGATACTATTTAAGACAAGTAACAGTAACTTCGTTACTAATTATGACAAGTAACTCTAATTTTGATTAAAAAAATTATGGCAGGTAACTGTAACTTCGATACTAATTAATACAGGTAACAGTAACTTCGATACTAATCATGACAGGTTACTGTAACATCGTTACTAATTATGTCAAGTAACTGTAACTTCGATACTAATTATGACAAGTGACTGTAACTTCGATACTTATTATGACAGGTAACTGTAACTTCATTACTAATTATGACAAGAAACTGTAAATTCGATACTATTTATGACAGGTAACTGAAACTCTTATACTAATTATGACAAGTAACTGTAACTTCGATACTAATTATGTCAAGTAACTGTAACTTCGATACTAATTGTGACAGGTAACAGTAACTTCGATATTAATTATGACAAGTAACAGTAACTTCGATACTTATTATAACAAGTAATTGTAATTTCGATACAAATTTTGGCAGGTAACTGTAACTTCGATACTAATTATGACAGGAAACAGTAACTTTGATACTAATTATGACAAGTAACTGTAACTTCGATACTAATTATGGCAGGTAACTGTAACTTCGTTACTAATTATGACAAGTAACTGTAATTTCGATACAAATTATGGCAGGTAACTGTAACTTCGATTCTAATTATGACAGGTAACAGTAACTTCGATACTTATTATGGCAGGTAACTGTAACTTCGATACTATTTATCACAGGTATCAGTAACATCGGTACTAATTATGACAAGTTACTGTAACTTCGATACTAATTATGACAGGTAACTTTAACTTCGTTACTAATTATGACAAGTAACTGTAATTTCGATACAAATTATGGCAGGTAATTGTAACTTCGATACTAATTATGACAGGTAACAGTATCTTCGATACTAATTATGACAAGTAACTATAACTTCGATACAAATTATGACAGGTACCTGTAACTTCGGTACTAATTATGACAAGAAACTCTAACTTCGTTACTAATTATTACAAGTAACTGTAATTTTGATAAAAAATTATGTTAGGTAACTGTAACTTCAATACTAATTATGAAAGGTAAGAGTAACGTCGATACTAATTATGACAAGTAACAGTACCTTCGATGCTAATTATGACAGGTAACTGTAACTTCGATACTAATTATGACAAGGAACTGTAATTTCGATACAAATTATGGCAGGTAACTGTAACTTCGTTACTAATTATGACAAGTAACTGTAATTTCGATACAAATTTTGGCAGGTAACTGTAACTTCGATACTAATTATGACAAGTGCCTGTAATTTCGATACAAAATATGGCAGGTAACTGTAACTTCCATACTAATTATGACAGGTAAGAGTAACTTCGATACTAATTATGACAGGAAACTGTAACTTCGTTACTAATTATGACAAGTAACTGTAATTTCGATACAAATTATGACATGTAACTGTAACTTCGTTACTAATTATGACAAATAACAGTACCTTCGATGCTAATTATGACAGGTAACTGTAACTTCGATACTAATTATGACAGGTAACTGTAACTTCGATACTAATTCTGACAAGGAACTGTAATTTCGATACAAATTATGGCAGGTAACTGTAACTTCGATACTAATTATGACAAGTAACTGTAACTTCCATACAAATTTTGGAAGGTAACTGTAACTTCGATACTAATTATGACAGGTAACAGTTACTTCGATACTAATTATGACAAGTAACTGTAAGTTCGATACTAATTATGACAGGTAACTGGAACTTCGTTACTAATTATGACAAGTAACTGTAATTTCGATACAAATTATGGCAGGTAACTGTAACTTCGATACTTATTATGACAAGTAACTGTAACTTCCATACAAATTATGACAGGTAACAGTAACTTCGATACTAATTATGACAAGTAACTATAACTTCGATACAAATTATGACAGGTAACTGTAACTTCGATACTAATTATGACAAGAAACTCTAACTTCGTTACTAATTATGACAAGTAACTGTAATTTTGATTAAAAATTTTGGTAGGTAACTGTAAATTCAATACTAATTATGACAGGTAACAGTAACTTCGATACTAATTATGACAGGTAACTGTAACTTAGTTACTAATTATGACAAGTAACTTTAATTTCGATACTAATTATGGCAGGTAACTGTAACATCGTTACTAATTATGACAAGTCCCTGTAATTTCGATACAAATTATGGCAGGTAACTGTAACTTCGATACTAATTATGACAAGTAACTGTAACTTCCATAGTAATTATGACAGGTAACTGTAACTTCGTTACTAATTATGAGAAGTAAATGTAATTCGATACAAATTTTGGCAGGTAACTGTAACCTCAATACTAATTATGACAGGTCACAGTAACTTCGATACTAATTATGACAAGTAACTGTAACTTCGATACTAATTATGACAGGCAACTGTAACTTCGTTACTAATTATGACATGTAACTGTAATTTCGATACAAATTATGGCAGGTAACTGTAACTTCGTTACTAATTATGACAAGTATCTGTAATTTCGATACAAATTATGGCAGGTAACTGTAACTTCAATACTATTTATGGCAGGTAACTGTAACTTCGATACTAATTATGAGAGGTAACAGTAACTTCGATGCTAATTATGACAGGTAACTGCAACTTCGTTACTAATTATGACAAGTAACTGTAATTTCGACACTAATTATGGCAGGTAACTGTAACTTCAATACTAATTATGGCAGGTAACTGTAACTTCGATACTAATTATGAGACGTAACAGTAACTTCGATGCTAATTATGACAGGTAACTGTAACTTCGTTACAAATTATGGCAGGTAACAGTACCTTCAATTATAATTATGACAGGTAACTGTAACTTCGATACTAATTATGGCAGGTAACTGTAACTTCGTTACTAATTATGAGAAGTAACTGTAATTTCGATGCAAATTATGGCAGGTAACTGTAACTTCGTTACTAATTATGAGAAGTAACTGTAATTTCGATGCAAATTATGACAGGTAACTGTAACTTCGTTACTAATTATGACAAGTAACTGTAATTTCGTTACAAATTATGGCAGGTAACTGTAACCTCAATACTAATTATGACAGGTCACAGTAACTTCGATACTAATTATGACAAGTAACTGTAACTTCGATGCTAATTATGACAGGTAACTGTAACTTCGTTACAAATTATGGCAGGTAACAGTACCTTCAATTATAATTATGACAGGTAACTGTAACTTCGATACTAATTATGGCAGGTAACTGTAACTTCGTTACTAATTATGAGAAGTAACTGTAATTTCGATGCAAATTATGGCAGGTAACTGTAACTTCAATACTAATTATGGCAGGTAACTGTAACTTCGATACTAATTATGACAAGAAACTCTAACTTCGTAACTAATTATGACAAGTAACCGTAATTTTGATAAAAAATTATGGTAGGTAACAGTAACTTCAATACTAATTATGACAGGTAACAGTAACGTCGATACTAATTATGACAAGTAACAGTAACTTCGATGCTAATTATGACAGATAACTGTAACTTCGATACTAATTATGACAAGGAACTGTAATTTCGATACAAATTTTGGCAGGTAACTGTAACTTCGATACTAATTATGACAAGTGCCTGTAATTTCGATACAAAATATGGCAGGTAACTGTAACTTCCATACTAATTATGACAGGTAACAGTAACTTCGATACTAATTATGACAGGAAACTGTAACTTCGTTACTAATTATGACAAGTAACTGTAATTTCGATACAAATTATGACAGGTAACTGTAACTTCGTTACTAATTATGACAAGTAACAGTACCTTCGATGCTAATTATGACAGGTAACTGTAACTTCGATACTAATTATGACAAGGAACTGTAATTTCGATACAAATTATGGCAGGTAACTGTAACTTCGTTACTAATTATGACAAGTAACTGTAATTTCGATACAAATTTTGGCAGGTAACTGTAACTTCGATACTAATTATGACAGGTAACAGTAACTTCGATACTAATTATGACAAGTAACTGTAAGTTCGATACTAATTATGACAGGTAACTGGAACTTCGTTACTAATTATGACAAGTAACTGTAATTTCGATACAAATTATGGCAGGTAACTGTAACTTCGATACTAATTATCACAGGTAACAGTAACTTCGATACTAATTATGACAAGTTACTATAACTTCGATACAAATTATGACAGGTAACTGTAACTTCGATACTAATTATGACAAGAAACTCTAACTTCGTTACTAATTATGACAAGTAACTTTAATTTCGATACTAATTATGGCAGGTAACTGTAACTTCGTTACTAATTATGACAAGTCCCTGTAATTTCAATACATATTATGGCAGGTAACTGTAACTTCGATACTAATTATGACAAGTAACTGTAACTTCCATACTAATTATGACAGGTAACTGTAACTTCGTTACTAATTATGACAAGTAATTGTAATTTCGATACAAATTTTGGCAGGTAACTGTAACCTCGATACTAATTATAACAGGTAACAGTAACTTCGATACTAATTATGACAAGTATCTGTAACTTCGATACTAATTATGACATGTAACTGTAATTTCGATACAAATTATGGCAGGTAACTGTAACTTCGTTACTAATTATGACAAGTAACTGTAATTTCGATACAAATTATGGCAGGTAACTGTAACTTCAATACTAATTATGGCAGGTAACTGTAACTTCGATACTAATTATGAGAGGTAACAGTAACTTCGATGCTAATTATGACAGGTAACTGTAACTTCGTTACAAATTATGGCAGGTAACAGTACCTTCAATTATAATTATGACAGGTAACTGTAACTTCGATACTAATTATGGCAGGTAACTGTAACTTCGTTACTAATTATGAGAAGTTACTGTAATTTCGATGCAAATTATGGCAGGTAACTGTAACTTCGTTACTAATTATGAGAAGTAACTGTTATTTCGTTGGAAATTATGACAGGTAACTGTAACTTCGTTACTAATTATGACAAGTAACTGTAATTTCGTTCCAAATTATGGCAGGTAACAGTACCTTCAATTATAATTATGACAGGTAACTGTAACTTCGATACTAACTATGACAAGGAACTGTAATTTCGATACAAATGATGGCAGGTAACTGTAACTTTGATACTAATTATGACAGGTAACAGTATCTTCGATACTATTTAAGACAAGTAACAGTAACTTCGTTACTAATTATGACAAGTAACTCTAATTTTGATTTAAAAAATTATGGCAGGTAACAGTAACTTCGATACTAATTAATACAGGTAACAGTAACTTCGATACTAATCATGACAGGTTACTGTAACATCGTTACTAATTATGTCAAGTAACTGTAACTTCGATACTAATTATGACAAGTGACTGTAACTTCGATACTTATTATGACAGGTAACTGTAACTTCATTACTAATTATGACAAGAAACTGTAAATTCGATACTATTTATGACAGGTAACTGAAACTCTTATACTAATTATGACAAGTAACTGTAACTTCGATACTAATTATGTCAAGTAACTGTAACTTCGATACTAATTGTGACAGGTAACAGTAACTTCGATATTAATTATGACAAGTAACAGTAACTTCGATACTTATTATAACAAGTAATTGTAATTTCGATACAAATTTTGGCAGGTAACTGTAACTTCGATACTAATTATGACAGGAAACAGTAACTTTGATACTAATTATGACAAGTAACTGTAACTTCGATACTAATTATGGCAGGTAACTGTAACTTCGTTACTAATTATGACAAGTAACTGTAATTTCGATACAAATTATGGCAGGTAACTGTAACTTCGATTCTAATTATGACAGGTAACAGTAACTTCGATACTTATTATGGCAGGTAACTGTAACTTCGATACTATTTATCACAGGTATCAGTAACATCGGTACTAATTATGACAAGTTACTGTAACTTCGATACTAATTATGACAGGTAACTTTAACTTCGTTACTAATTATGACAAGTAACTGTAATTTCGATACAAATTATGGCAGGTAATTGTAACTTCGATACTAATTATGACAGGTAACAGTATCTTCGATACTAATTATGACAAGTAACTATAACTTCGATACAAATTATGACAGGTACCTGTAACTTCGGTACTAATTATGACAAGAAACTCTAACTTCGTTACTAATTATTACAAGTAACTGTAATTTTGATAAAAAATTATGTTAGGTAACTGTAACTTCAATACTAATTATGAAAGGTAAGAGTAACGTCGATACTAATTATGACAAGTAACAGTACCTTCGATGCTAATTATGACAGGTAACTGTAACTTCGATACTAATTATGACAAGGAACTGTAATTTCGATACAAATTATGGCAGGTAACTGTAACTTCGTTACTAATTATGACAAGTAACTGTAATTTCGATACAAATTTTGGCAGGTAACTGTAACTTCGATACTAATTATGACAAGTGCCTGTAATTTCGATACAAAATATGGCAGGTAACTGTAACTTCCATACTAATTATGACAGGTAAGAGTAACTTCGATACTAATTATGACAGGAAACTGTAACTTCGTTACTAATTATGACAAGTAACTGTAATTTCGATACAAATTATGACATGTAACTGTAACTTCGTTACTAATTATGACAAATAACAGTACCTTCGATGCTAATTATGACAGGTAACTGTAACTTCGATACTAATTATGACAGGTAACTGTAACTTCGATACTAATTATGACAAGGAACTGTAATTTCGATACAAATTATGGCAGGTAACTGTAACTTCGATACTAATTATGACAAGTAACTGTAACTTCCATACAAATTTTGGAAGGTAACTGTAACTTCGATACTAATTATGACAGGTAACAGTTACTTCGATACTAATTATGACAAGTAACTGTAAGTTCGATACTAATTATGACAGGTAACTGGAACTTCGTTACTAATTATGACAAGTAACTGTAATTTCGATACAAATTATGGCAGGTAACTGTAACTTCGATACTTATTATGACAAGTAACTGTAACTTCCATACAAATTATGACAGGTAACAGTAACTTCGATACTAATTATGACAAGTAACTATAACTTCGATACAAATTATGACAGGTAACTGTAACTTCGATACTAATTATGACAAGAAACTCTAACTTCGTTACTAATTATGACAAGTAACTGTAATTTTGATTAAAAAATTTGGTAGGTAACTGTAAATTCAATACTAATTATGACAGGTAACAGTAACTTCGATACTAATTATGACAGGTAACTGTAACTTAGTTACTAATTATGACAAGTAACTTTAATTTCGATACTAATTATGGCAGGTAACTGTAACATCGTTACTAATTATGACAAGTCCCTGTAATTTCGATACAAATTATGGCAGGTAACTGTAACTTCGATACTAATTATGACAAGTAACTGTAACTTCCATAGTAATTATGACAGGTAACTGTAACTTCGTTACTAATTATGAGAAGTAAATGTAATTCGATACAAATTTTGGCAGGTAACTGTAACCTCAATACTAATTATGACAGGTCACAGTAACTTCGATACTAATTATGACAAGTAACTGTAACTTCGATACTAATTATGACAGGCAACTGTAACTTCGTTACTAATTATGACATGTAACTGTAATTTCGATACAAATTATGGCAGGTAACTGTAACTTCGTTACTAATTATGACAAGTATCTGTAATTTCGATACAAATTATGGCAGGTAACTGTAACTTCAATACTATTTATGGCAGGTAACTGTAACTTCGATACTAATTATGAGAGGTAACAGTAACTTCGATGCTAATTTTGACAGGTAACTGCAACTTCGTTACTAATTATGACAAGTAACTGTAATTTCGACACTAATTATGGCAGGTAACTGTAACTTCAATACTAATTATGGCAGGTAACTGTAACTTCGATACTAATTATGAGACGTAACAGTAACTTCGATGCTAATTATGACAGGTAACTGTAACTTCGTTACAAATTATGGCAGGTAACAGTACCTTCAATTATAATTATGACAGGTAACTGTAACTTCGATACTAATTATGGCAGGTAACTGTAACTTCGTTACTAATTATGAGAAGTAACTGTAATTTCGATGCAAATTATGGCAGGTAACTGTAACTTCGTTACTAATTATGAGAAGTAACTGTAATTTCGATGCAAATTATGACAGGTAACTGTAACTTCGTTACTAATTATGACAAGTAACTGTAATTTCGTTACAAATTATGGCAGGTAACAGTACCTTCAATTATAATTATGACAGGTAACTGTAACTTCGATACTAACTATGACAAGGAACTGTAATTTCGATACAAATGATGGCAGGTAACTTTGATACTAATTATGACAGGTAACAGTATCTTCGTTACTAATTATGACAAGAAACTCTAACTTCGTTACTAATTATGACAAGTAACTTTAATTTCGATACTAATTATGGCAGGGACTGTAACTTCGTTACTAATTATGACAAGTCCCTGCAATTTCGATACAAATTATGGCAGGTAACTGTAACTTCGATACTAATTATGACAAGTAACTGTAACTTCCATACTAATTATGACAGGTAATTGTAACTTCGTTACTAATTATGACAAGTAATTGTAATTTCGATACAAATTTTGGCAGGTAACTGTAACCTCGATACTAATTATAACAGGTAACAGTAACTTCGATACTAATTATGACAAGTATCTGTAACTTCGATACTAATTATGACATGTAACTGTAATTTCGATACAAATTATGGCAGGTAACTGTAACTTCGTTACTAATTATGACAAGTAACTGTAATTTCGATACAAATTATGGCAGGTAACTGTAGTTTCAATACTAATTATGACAAGTAACTGTAACTTCGTTACTAATTATGACAAGTAACTGTAATTTCGATACAAATTTTGGCAGGTAACTGTAACTTCGATACTAATTATGACAAGTGCCTGTAATTTCGATACAAAATATGGCAGGTAACTGTAACTTCCATACGAATTATGACAGGTAAGAGTAACTTCGATTCTAATTATGACAGGAAACTGTAACTTCGTTACTAATTATGACAAGTAACTGTAATTTCGATACAAATTATGACAGGTAACTGTAACTTCGTTACTAATTATGACAAATAACAGTACCTTCGATGCTAATTATGACAGGTAACTGTAACTTCGATACTAATTATGACAGGTAACTGTAACTTCGATACTAATTATGACAAGGAACTGTAATTTCGATACAAATTATGGCAGGTAACTGTAACTTCGTTACTAATTATGACAAGTAACTGTAATTTCGATACAAATTTTGGAAGGTAACTGTAACTTCGATACTAATTATGACAGGTAACAGTTACTTCGATACTAATTATGACAAGTAACTGTAAGTTCGATACTAATTATGACAGGTAACTGGAACTTCGTTACTAATTATGACAAGTAACTGTAATTTCGATACAAATTTTGGCAGGTAACTGTAACTTCGATACTAATTATGACAGGTAACAGTAACTTCGATACTAATTATGACAAGTGACTGTAACTTCGATACTTATTATGACAGGTAACTGTAACTTCATTACTAATTATGACAAGAAACTGTAAATTCGATACTATTTATGACAGGTAACTGAAACTCCGATACTAATTATGACAAGTAACTGTAACTTCGATACTAATTATGTCAAGTAACTGTAACTTCGATACTAATTGTGACAGGTAACAGTAACTTCGATATTAATTATGACAAGTAACAGTAACTTCGATACTTATTATAACAAGTAATTGTAATTTCGATACAAATTTTGGCAGGTAACTGTAACTTCGATACTAATTATGACAGGAAACAGTAACATTGATACTAATTATGACAAGTAACTGTAACTTCGATACTAATTATGGCAGGTAACTGTAACTTCGTTACTAATTATGACAAGTAACTGTAATTTCGATACAAATTATGGCAGGTAATTGTAACTTCGATACTAATTATGACAGGTAACAGTATCTTCGATACTAATTATGACAAGTACTATAACTTCGATACAAATTATGACAGGTACCTGTAACTTCGGTACTAATTATGACAAGAAACTCTAACTTCGTTACTAATTATGACAAGTAACTGTAATTTTGATAAAAAAATTATGGTAGGTAACTGTAACTTCAATACTATTTATGAAAGGTAAGAGTAACGTCGATACTAATTATGACAAGTAACAGTACCTTCGATGCTAATTATGACAGGTAACTGTAACTTCGATACTAATTATGACAGGTAAGAGTAACTTCGATACTAATTATGACAGCAAACTGTAACTTCGTTACTAATTATGACAAGTAACTGTAATTTCGATACAAATTATGACAGGTAACTGTAACTTCGTTACTAATTATGACAAATAACAGTACCTTCGATGCTAATTATGACAGGTAACTGTAACTTCGATACTAATTATGACAGGTAACTGTAACTTCGATACTAATTATGACAAGGAACTGTAATTTCGATACAAATTATGGCAGGTAACTGAAACTTCGTTACTAATTATGACAAGTAACTGTAATTTCGATACAAATTTTGGAAGGTAACTGTAACTTCGATACTAATTATGACAGGTAACAGTTACTTCGATACTAATTATGACAAGTAACTGTAACTTCGATACTACTTATGACAGGCAACTGTAACTTCGTTACTAATTATGACATGTAACTGTAATTTCGATACAAATTATGGCAGGTAACTGTAACTTCGTTACTAATTATGACAAGTAACTGTAATTTCGATACAAATTATGGCAGGTAACTGTAACTTCAATACTAATTATGGCAGGTAACTGTAACTTCGATACTAATTATGACAGGTAACTGTAACTTCGATACTAATTATGACAAGAAACTCTAACTTCGTTACTAATTATGACAAGTAACTGTAATTTTGATTAAAAAATTTGGTAGGTAACTGTAACTTCAATACTAATTATGACAGGTAACAGTAACTTCGATACTAATTATGACAGGTAACTGTAACTTAGTTACTAATTATGACAAGTAACTTTAATTTCGATAATAATTATGGCAGGTAACTGTAACTTCGTTACTAATTATGACAAGTCCCTGTAATTTCGATACAAATTATGGCAGGTAACTGTAACGTCGATACTAATTATGACAAGTAACTGTAACTTCCATACTAATTATGACAGGTAACTGTAACTTCGTTACTAATTATGTCAAGTAAATGTAATTCGATACAAATTTTGGCAGGTAACTGTAACCTCGATACTAATTATGACAGGTAACAGTAACTTCGATACTAATTATGACAAGTAACTGTAACTTCGATACTACTTATGACAGGCAACTGTAACTTCGTTACTAATTATGACATGTAACTGTAATTTCGATACTAATTATGGCAGGTAACTGTAACTTCGTTACTAATTATGACAAGTAACTGTAATTTCGATACAAATTATGGCAGGTAACTGTAACTTCAATACTAATTATGGCAGGTAACTGTAACTTCGATACTAATTATGACAAGAAACTCTAACTTCGTAACTAATTATGACAAGTAACCGTAATTTTGATAAAAAATTATGGTAGGTAACAGTAACTTCAATACTAATTATGACAGGTAACAGTAACGTCGATACTAATTATGACAAGTAACAGTAACTTCGATGCTAATTATGACAGATAACTGTAACTTCGATACTAATTATGACAAGGAACTGTAATTTCGATACAAATTTTGGCAGGTAACTGTAACTTCGATACTAATTATGACAAGTGCCTGTAATTTCGATACAAAATATGGCAGGTAACTGTAACTTCCATACTAATTATGACAGGTAACAGTAACTTCGATACTAATTATGACAGGAAACTGTAACTTCGTTACTAATTATGACAAGTAACTGTAATTTCGATACAAATTATGACAGGTAACTGTAACTTCGTTACTAATTATGACAAGTAACAGTACCTTCGATGCTAATTATGACAGGTAACTGTAACTTCGATACTAATTATGACAAGGAACTGTAATTTCGATACAAATTATGGCAGGTAACTGTAACTTCGTTACTAATTATGACAAGTAACTGTAATTTCGATACAAATTTTGGCAGGTAACTGTAACTTCGATACTAATTATGACAGGTAACAGTAACTTCGATACTAATTATGACAAGTAACTGTAAGTTCGATACTAATTATGACAGGTAACTGGAACTTCGTTACTAATTATGACAAGTAACTGTAATTTCGATACAAATTATGGCAGGTAACTGTAACTTCAATACTAATTATCACAGGTAACAGTAACTTCGATACTAATTATGACAAGTTACTATAACTTCGATACAAATTATGACAGGTAACTGTAACTTCGATACTAATTATGACAAGAAACTCTAACTTCGTTACTAATTATGACAAGTAACTTTAATTTCGATACTAATTATGGCAGGTAACTGTAACTTCGTTACTAATTATGACAAGTCCCTGTAATTTCAATACAAATTATGGCAGGTAACTGTAACTTCGATACTAATTATGACAAGTAACTGTAACTTCCATACTAATTATGACAGGTAACTGTAACTTCGTTACTAATTATGACAAGTAATTGTAATTTCGATACAAATTTTGGCAGGTAACTGTAACCTCGATACTAATTATAACAGGTAACAGTAACTTCGATACTAATTATGACAAGTATCTGTAACTTCGATACTAATTATGACATGTAACTGTAATTTCGATACAAATTATGGTAGGTAACTGTAACTTCGTTACTAATTATGACAAGTAACTGTAATTTCGATACAAATTATGGCAGGTAACTGTAACTTCAATACTAATTATGGCAGGTAACTGTAACTTCGATACTAATTATGAGAGGTAACAGTAACTTCGATGCTAATTATGACAGGTAACTGTAACTTCGTTACAAATTATGGCAGGTAACAGTACCTTCAATTATAATTATGACAGGTAACTGTAACTTCGATACTAATTATGGCAGGTAACTGTAACTTCGTTACTAATTATGAGAAGTTACTGTAATTTCGATGCAAATTATGGCAGGTAACTGTAACTTCGTTACTAATTATGAGAAGTAACTGTTATTTCGTTGGAAATTATGACAGGTAACTGTAACTTCGTTACTAATTATGACAAGTAACTGTAATTTCGTTCCAAATTATGGCAGGTAACAGTACCTTCAATTATAATTATGACAGGTAACTGTAACTTCGATACTAACTATGACAAGGAACTGTAATTTCGATACAAATGATGGCAGGTAACTGTAACTTTGATACTAATTATGACAGGTAACAGTATCTTCGATACTATTTAAGACAAGTAACAGTAACTTCGTTACTAATTATGACAAGTAACTCTAATTTTGATTTAAAAAATTATGGCAGGTAACTGTAACTTCGATACTAATTAATACAGGTAACAGTAACTTCGATACTAATCATGACAGGTTACTGTAACATCGTTACTAATTATGTCAAGTAACTGTAACTTCGATACTAATTATGACAAGTGACTGTAACTTCGATACTTATTATGACAGGTAACTGTAACTTCATTACTAATTAAGCCAAGAAACTGTAAATTCGATACTATTTATGACAGGTAACTGAAACTCTTATACTAATTATGACAAGTAACTGTAACTTCGATACTAATTATGTCAAGTAACTGTAACTTCGATACTAATTGTGACAGGTAACAGTAACTTCGATATTAATTATGACAAGTAACAGTAACTTCGATACATATTATAACAAGTAATTGTAATTTCGATACAAATTTTGGCAGGTAACTGTAACTTCGATACTAATTATGACAGGAAACAGTAACTTTGATACTAATTATGACAAGTAACTGTAACATCGATACTAATTATGGCAGGTAACTGTAACTTCGTTACTAATTATGACAAGTAACTGTAATTTCGATACAAATTATGGCAGGTAACTGTAACTTCGATTCTAATTATGACAGGTAACAGTAACTTCGATACTTATTATGGCAGGTAACTGTAACTTCGATACTATTTATCACAGGTATCAGTAACTTCGGTACTAATTATGACAAGTTACTGTAACTTCGATACTAATTATGACAGGTAACTTTAACTTCGTTACTAATTATGACAAGTAACTGTAATTTCGATACAAATTATGGCAGGTAATTGTAACTTCGATACTAATTATGACAGGTAACAGTATCTTCGATACTAATTATGACAAGTAACTATAACTTCGATACAAATTATGACAGGAACCTGTAATTTCGATACAAAATATGGCAGGTAACTGTAACTTCCATACTAATTATGACAGGTAAGAGTAACTTCGATACTAATTATGACAGGAAACTGTAACTTCGTTACTAATTATGACAAGTAACTGTAATTTCGATACAAATTATGACATGTAACTGTAACTTCGTTACTAATTATGACAAATAACAGTACCTTCGATGCTAATTATGACAGGTAACTGTAACTTCGATACTAATTATGACAGGTAACTGTAACTTCGATACTAATTATGACAAGGAACTGTAATTTCGATACAAATTATGGCAGGTAACTGTAACTTCGATACTAATTATGACAAGTAACTGTAACTTCCATACAAATTTTGGAAGGTAACTGTAACTTCGATACTAATTATGACAGGTAACAGTTACTTCGATACTAATTATGACAAGTAACTGTAAGTTCGATACTAATTAAGACAGGTAACTGGAACTTCGTTACTAATTATGACAAGTAACTGTAATTTCGATACAAATTATGGCAGGTAACTGTAACTTCGATACTAATTATGACAAGTAACTGTAACTTCCATACAAATTATGACAGGTAACAGTAACTTCGATACTAATTATGACAAGTAACTATAACTTCGATACAAATTATGACAGGTAACTGTAACTTCGATACTAATTATGACAAGAAACTCTAACTTCGTTACTAATTATGACAAGTAACTGTAATTTTGATTAAAAAATTTGGTAGGTAACTGTAAATTCAATACTAATTATGACAGGTAACAGTAACTTCGATACTAATTATGACAGGTAACTGTAACTTAGTTACTAATTATGACAAGTAACTTTAATTTCGATACTAATTATGGCAGGTAACTGTAACATCGTTACTAATTATGACAAGTCCCTGTAATTTCGATACAAATTATGGCAGGTAACTGTAACTTCGATACTAATAATGACAAGTAACTGTAACTTCCATAGTAATTATGACAGGTAACTGTAACTTCGTTACTAATTATGAGAAGTAAATGTAATTCGATACAAATTTTGGCAGGTAACTGTAACCTCAATACTAATTATGACAGGTCACAGTAACTTCGATACTAATTATGACAAGTAACTGTAACTTCGATACTAATTATGACAGGCAACTGTAACTTCGTTACTAATTATGACATGTAACTGTAATTTCGATACAAATTATGGCAGGTAACTGTAACTTCGTTACTAATTATGACAAGTATCTGTAATTTCGATACAAATTATGGCAGGTAACTGTAACTTCAATACTATTTATGGCAGGTAACTGTAACTTCGATACTAATTATGAGAGGTAACATTAACTTCGATGCTAATTATGACAGGTAACTGCAACTTCGTTACTAATTATGACAAGTAACTGTAATTTCGACACTAATTATGGCAGGTAACTGTAACTTCAATACTAATTATGGCAGGTAACTGTAACTTCGATACTAATTATGAGACGTAACAGTAACTTCGATGCTAATTATGACAGGTAACTGTAACTTCGTTACAAATTATGGCAGGTAACAGTACCTTCAATTATAATTATGACAGGTAACTGTAACTTCGATACTAATTATGGCAGGTAACTGTAACTTCGTTACTAATTATGAGAAGTAACTGTAATTTCGATGCAAATTATGGCAGGTAACTGTAACTTCGTTACTAATTATGAGAAGTAACTGTAATTTCGATGCAAATTATGACAGGTAACTGTAACTTCGTTACTAATTATGACAAGTAACTGTAATTTCGTTACAAATTATGGCAGGTAACAGTACCTTCAATTATAATTATGACAGGTAACTGTAACTTCGATACTAACTATGACAAGGAACTGTAATTTCGATACAAATGATGGCAGGTAACTTTGATACTAATTATGACAGGTAACAGTATCTTCGGTACTAATTATGACAAGAAACTCTAACTTCGTTACTAATTATGACAAGTAACTTTAATTTCGATACTAATTATGGCAGGGACTGTAACTTCGTTACTAATTATGACAAGTCCCTGCAATTTCGATACAAATTATGGCAGGTAACTGTAACTTCGATACTAATTATGACAAGTAACTGTAACTTCCATACTAATTATGACAGGTAATTGTAACTTCGTTACTAATTATGACAAGTAATTGTAATTTCGATACAAATTTTGGCAGGTAACTGTAACCTCGATACTAATTATAACAGGTAACAGTAACTTCGATACTAATTATGACAAGTATCTGTAACTTCGATACTAATTATGACATGTAACTGTAATTTCGATACAAATTATGGCAGGTAACTGTAACTTCGTTACTAATTATGACAAGTAACTGTAATTTCGATACAAATTATGGCAGGTAACTGTAGTTTCAATACTAATTATGACAAGTAACTGTAACTTCGTTACTAATTATGACAAGTAACTGTAATTTCGATACAAATTTTGGCAGGTAACTGTAACTTCGATACTAATTATGACAAGTGCCTGTAATTTCGATACAAAATATGGCAGGTAACTGTAACTTCCATACGAATTATGACAGGTAAGAGTAACTTCGATTCTAATTATGACAGGAAACTGTAACTTCGTTACTAATTATGACAAGTAACTGTAATTTCGATACAAATTATGACAGGTAACTGAAACTTCGTTACTAATTATGACAAATAACAGTACCTTCGATGCTAATTATGACAGGTAACTGTAACTTCGATACTAATTATGACAGGTAACTGTAACTTCGATACTAATTATGACAAGGAACTGTAATTTCGATACAAATTATGGCAGGTAACTGTAACTTCGTTACTAATTATGACAAGTAACTGTAATTTCGATACAAATTTTGGAAGGTAACTGTAACTTCGATACTAATTATGACAGGTAACAGTTACTTCGATACTAATTATGACAAGTAACTGTAAGTTCGATACTAATTATGACAGGTAACTGGAACTTCGTTACTAATTATGACAAGTAACTGTAATTTCGATACAAATTATGGCAGGTAACTGTAACTTCGATAATAATTATGACATGTAACTGTAACTTCCATACTAATTATGACAGGTAACAGTAACTTCGATACTACTTCGTTACTAATTATGAGAAGTAAATGTAATTCGATACAAATTTTGGCAGGTAACTGTAACCTCAATACTAATTATGACAGGTAACAGTAACTTCGATACTAATTATGACAAGTAACTGTAACTTCGATACTAATTATGACAGGCAACTGTAACTTCGTTACTAATTATTACATGTAACTGTAATTTCGATACAAATTATGGCAGGTAACTGTAACTTCGTTACTAATTATGACAAGTAACTGTAATTTCGATACAAATTATGGCAGGTAACTGTAACTTCAATACTATTTATGGCAGGTAACTGTAACTTCGATACTAATTATGAGAGGTAACAGTAACTTCGATGCTAATTATGACAGGTAACTGCAACTTCGTTACTAATTATGACAAGTAACTGTAATTTCGATACTAATTATGGCAGGTAACTGTAACTTCAATACTAATTATGGCAGGTAACTGTAACTTCGATACTAATTATGAGAGGTAACAGTAACTTCGATGCTAATTATGACAGGTAACTGTAACTTCGTTACAAATTATGGCAGGTAACAGTACCTTCAATTATAATTATGACAGGTAACTGTAACTTCGATACTAATTATGGCAGGTAACTGTAACTTCGTTACTAATTATGAGAAGTAACTGTAATTTCGATGCAAATTATGGCAGGTAACTGTAACTTCGTTACTAATTATGAGAAGTAACTGTAATTTCGATGCAAATTATGACAGGTAACTGTAACTTCGTTACTAACTATGACAAGGAACTGTAATTTCGATACAAATGATGGCTGGTAACTTTGATACTAATTATGACAGGTAACAGTATCTTCGATACTAATTATGACAAGAAACTCTAACTTCGTTACTAATTATGACAAGTAACTTTAATTTCGATACTAATTATGGCAGGGACTGTAACTTCGTTACTAATTATGACAGGTCCCTGCAATTTCGATACAAATTATGGCAGGCAACTGTAACTTCGATACTAATTATGACAAGTAACTGTAACTTCCATACTAATTATGACAGGTAACTGTAACTTCGTTACTAATTATGACAAGTAATTGTAATTTCGATACAAATTTTGGCAGGTAACTGTAACCTCGATACTAATTATAACAGGTAACAGTAACTTCGATACTAATTACGACAAGTGTCTGTAACTTCGATACTAATTATGACATGTAACTGTAATTTCGATACAAATTATGGCAGGTAACTGTAACTTCGTTACTAATTATGACAAGTAACTGTAATTTCGATACAAATTATGGCAGGTAACTGTAACTTCAATACTAATTATGGCAGGTAACTGTAACTTCCATACTAATTATGAGAGGTAACAGTAACTTCGATGCTAATTATGACAGGTAACTGTAACTTCGTTACAAATTATGGCAGGTAACAGTACCTTCAATTATAATTATGACAAGTAACTGTAACTTCGATACTAATTATGGCAGGTAACTGTAACTTCGTTACTAATTATGAGAAGTAACTGTAATTTCGATGCAAATTATGGCAGGTAACTGTAACTTCGTTACTAATTAAGAGAAGTAACTGTAATTTCGATGCAAATTATGACAGGTAACTGTAACTTCGTTACTAATTAAGAGAAGTAACTGTAATTTCGATGCAAATTATGACAGGTAACTGTAACTTCGTTACTAATTATGACAATTAACTGTAATTTCGTTACAAATTATGGCAGGTAACAGTACCTTCAATTATAATTATGACAGGTAACTGTAACTTCGATACTAACTATGACAAGGAACTGTAATTTCGATACAAATGATGGCAGGTAACTGTAACTTTGATACTAATTATGACAGGTAACAGTATCTTCGATACTATTTAAGACAAGTAACTGTAACTTCGTTACTAATTATGACAAGTAACTCTAATTTTGATAAAAAAAATTATGGCAGGTAACTGTAACTTCGATACTAATTAATACAGGTAACAGTAACTTCGATACTAATCATGACAGGTTACTGTAACATCGTTACTAATTATGTCAAGTAACTGTAACTTCGATACTAATTATGACAAGTAACTGTAACTTCGATACTTATTATGACAGGTAACTGTAACTTCATTACTAATTATGACAAGAAACTGTAAATTCGATACTATTTATGACAGGTAACTGAAACTTCGATACTAATTATGACAAGTAACTGTAACTTCGATACTAATTATGACAAGTAACTGTAACTTCGATACTAATTGTGACAGGTAACAGTAACTTCGATATTAATTATGACAAGTAACAGTAACTTCGATACTTATTATAACAAGTAATTGTAATTTCGATACAAATTTTGGCAGGTAACTGTAACTTCGATACTAATTATGACAGGAAACAGTAACTTTGATACTAATTATGACAAGTAACTGTAACTTCGATACTAATTATGGCAGGTAACTGTAACTTCGTTACTAATTATGACAAGTAACTGTAATTTCGATACAAATTATGGCAGGTAACTGTAACTTCGATACTATTTATCACAGGTATCAGTAACTTCGGTACTAATTATGACAAGTAACTGTAACTTCGATCCTAATTATGACAGTTAACTGTAACTTCGTTACTAATTATGAAAAGTAACTGTAATTTCGATACAAATTATGGCAGGTAATTGTAACTTCGATACTAATTATGACAGGTAACAGTATCTTCGATACTAATTATGACAAGTAATTATAACTTCGATACAAATTATGACAGGTACCTGTAACTTCGGTACTAATTATGACAAGAAACTCTAACTTCGTTACTAATTATGACAAGTAACTGTAATTTTGATAAAAAATTATGGTAGGTAACTGTAACTTCAATACTAATTATGAAAGGTAAGAGCAACGTCGATACTAATTATGACAAGTAACAGTACCTTCGATGCTAATTATGACAGGTAACTGTAACTTCGATACTAATTATGACAAGGAACTGTAATTTCGATACAAATTATGGCAGGTAACTGTAACTTATTTACTAATTATGACAAGTAACTGTAATTTCGATACAAATTTTGGCAGGTAACTGTAACTTCGATACTAATTATGACAAGTGCCTGTAATTTCGATACAAAATATGGCAGGTAACTGTAACTTCCATACTAATTATGACAGGTAACAGTAACTTCGATACTAATTATGACAGGAAACTGTAACTTCGTTACTAATTATGACAAGTAACTGTAATTTCGATACAAATTATGACAGGTAACTGTAACTTCGTTACTAATTATGACAAATAACAGTACCTTCGATGCTAATTATGACAGGTAACTGTAACTTCGATACTAATTATGACAGGTAACTGTAACTTCGATACTAATTATGACAAGGAACTGTAATTTCGATACAAATTATGGCAGGTAACTGTAACTTCGTTACTAATTATGACAAGTAACTGTAATTTCGATACAAATTTTGGAAGGTAACTGTAACTTCGATACTAATTATGACAGGTAACAGTTACTTCGATACTAATTATGACAAGTAACTGTAAGTTCGATACTAATTATGACAGGTAACTGGAACTTCGTTACTAATTATGACAAGTAACTGTAATTTCGATACAAATTATGGCAGGTTACTGTAACTTCGATACTAATTATGACAAGTAACTGTAACTTCCATACTTATTATGACAGGTAACAGTAACTTCGATACTAATTATGACAAGTAACTATAACTTCGATACAAATTATGACAGGTAACTGTAACTTCGATACTAATTATGGCAAGAAACTCTAACTTCGTTACTAATTATGACAAGTAACTGTAATTTTGATTAAAAAATTTGGTAGGTAACTGTAACTTCAATACTAATTATGACAGGTAACAGTAACTTCGATACTAAATATGACAGGTAACTGTAACTTAGTTACTAATTATGACAAGTAACTTTAATTTCGATACTAATTATGGCAGGTAACTGTAACTTCGTTACTAATTATGACAAGTCCCTGTAATTTCGATACAAATTATGGCAGGTAACTGTAACTTCGATACTAATTATGACAAGTAACTGTAACTTCCATACTAATTAAGACAGGTAACTGTAACTTCGTTACTAATTATGACAAGTAATTGTAATTTCGATACAAATTTTGGCAGGTAACTGTAACCTCGATACTAATTATAACAGGTAACAGTAACTTCGATACTAATTATGACAAGTATCTGTAACTTCGATACTAGTTATGACGTAACTCTAATTTCGATACAAATTATGGCAGGTAACTGTAACTTCGTTACTAATTATGACAAGTAACTGTAATTTCGATACAAATTATGGCAGGTAACTGTAACTTCAATACTAATTATGGCAGGTAACTGTAACTTCGATACTAATTATGAGAGGTAACAGTAACTTCGATGCTAATTATGACAGGTAACTGTAACTTCGTTACAAATTATGGCAGGTAACAGTACCTTCAATTATAATTATGACAGGTAACTGTAACTTCGATACTAATTATGGCAGGTAACTGTAACTTCGTTACTAATTATGAGAAGTAACTGTAATTTCGATGCAAATTATGGCAGGTAACTGTAACTTCGTTACTAATTATGAGAAGTAACTGTAATTTCGATGCAAATTATGACAGGTAACTGTAACTTCGTTACTAATTATGACAAGTAACTGTAATTTCGTTACAAATTATGGCAGGTAACAGTACCTTCAATTATAATTATGACAGGTAACTGTAACTTCGATACTAACTATGACAAGGAACTGTAATTTCGATACAAATGATGGCAGCTAACTGTAACTTTGATACTAATTATGACAGGTAACAGTATCTTCGATACTATTTAAGACAAGTTACTGTAACTTCGTTACTAATTATGACAAGTAACTCTAATTTTGATAAAAAAAATTATGACAGGTAACTGTAACTTCGATACTAATTAATACAGGTAACAGTAACTTCGATACTAATCATGACAGGTTACTGTAACATCGTTACTAATTATGTCAAGTAACTGTAACTTCGATACTAATTATGACAAGTAACTGTAACTTCGATACTTATTATGACAGGTAACTGTAACTTCATTACTAATTATGACAAGAAACTGTAAATTCGATACTATTTATGACAGGTAACTGAAACTTCGATACTAATTATAACAAGTAACTGTAACTTCGATATTAATTATGTCAAGTAACTGTAACTTCGATACTAATTGTGACAGGTAACAGTAACTTCGTTATTAATTATGACAAGTAACAGTAACTTCGATACTTATTATAACAAGTAATTGTAATTTCGATACAAATTTTGGCAGGTAACTGTAACTTCGATACTATTTAAGACAAGTAACAGTAACTTCGTTACTAATTATGACAAGTAACTCTAATTTTGATTTAAAAAATTATGGCAGGTAACTGTAACTTCGATACTAATTAATACAGGTAACAGTAACTTCGATACTAATCATGACAGGTTACTGTAACATCGTTACTAATTATGTCAAGTAACTGTAACTTCGATACTAATTATGACAAGTGACTGTAACTTCGATACTTATTATGACAGGTAACTGTAACTTCATTACTAATTAAGCCAAGAAACTGTAAATTCGATACTATTTATGACAGGTAACTGAAACTCTTATACTAATTATGACAAGTAACTGTAACTTCGATACTAATTATGTCAAGTAACTGTAACTTCGATACTAATTGTGACAGGTAACAGTAACTTCGATATTAATTATGACAAGTAACAGTAACTTCGATACTTATTATAACAAGTAATTGTAATTTCGATACAAATTTTGGCAGGTAACTGTAACTTCGATACTAATTATGACAGGAAACAGTAACTTTGATACTAATTATGACAAGTAACTGTAACATCGATACTAATTATGGCAGGTAACTGTAACTTCGTTACTAATTATGACAAGTAACTGTAATTTCGATACAAATTATGGCAGGTAACTGTAACTTCGATTCTAATTATGACAGGTAACAGTAACTTCGATACTTATTATGGCAGGTAACTGTAACTTCGATACTATTTATCACAGGTATCAGTAACTTCGGTACTAATTATGACAAGTTACTGTAACTTCGATACTAATTATGACAGGTAACTTTAACTTCGTTACTAATTATGACAAGTAACTGTAATTTCGATACAAATTATGGCAGGTAATTGTAACTTCGATACTAATTATGACAGGTAACAGTATCTTCGATACTAATTATGACAAGTAACTATAACTTCGATACAAATTATGACAGGTACCTGTAATTTCGATACAAAATATGGCAGGTAACTGTAACTTCCATACTAATTATGACAGGTAAGAGTAACTTCGATACTAATTATGACAGGAAACTGTAACTTCGTTACTAATTATGACAAGTAACTGTAATTTCGATACAAATTATGACATGTAACTGTAACTTCGTTACTAATTATGACAAATAACAGTACCTTCGATGCTAATTATGACAGGTAACTGTAACTTCGATACTAATTATGACAGGTAACTGTAACTTCGATACTAATTATGACAAGGAACTGTAATTTCGATACAAATTATGGCAGGTAACTGTAACTTCGATACTAATTATGACAAGTAACTGTAACTTCCATACAAATTTTGGAAGGTAACTGTAACTTCGATACTAATTATGACAGGTAACAGTTACTTCGATACTAATTATGACAAGTAACTGTAAGTTCGATACTAATTAAGACAGGTAACTGGAACTTCGTTACTAATTATGACAAGTAACTGTAATTTCGATACAAATTATGGCAGGTAACTGTAACTTCGATACTAATTATGACAAGTAACTGTAACTTCCATACAAATTATGACAGGTAACAGTAACTTCGATACTAATTATGACAAGTAACTATAACTTCGATACAAATTATGACAGGTAACTGTAACTTCGATACTAATTATGACAAGAAACTCTAACTTCGTTACTAATTATGACAAGTAACTGTAATTTTGATTAAAAAATTTGGTAGGTAACTGTAAATTCAATACTAATTATGACAGGTAACAGTAACTTCGATACTAATTATGACAGGTAACTGTAACTTAGTTACTAATTATGACAAGTAACTTTAATTTCGATACTAATTATGGCAGGTAACTGTAACATCGTTACTAATTATGACAAGTCCCTGTAATTTCGATACAAATTATGGCAGGTAACTGTAACTTCGATACTAATAATGACAAGTAACTGTAACTTCCATAGTAATTATGACAGGTAACTGTAACTTCGTTACTAATTATCAGAAGTAAATGTAATTCGATACAAATTTTGGCAGGTAACTGTAACCTCAATACTAATTATGACAGGTCACAGTAACTTCGATACTAATTATGACAAGTAACTGTAACTTCGATACTAATTATGACAGGCAACTGTAACTTCGTTACTAATTATGACATGTAACTGTAATTTCGATACAAATTATGGCAGGTAACTGTAACTTCGTTACTAATTATGACAAGTATCTGTAATTTCGATACAAATTATGGCAGGTAACTGTAACTTCAATACTATTTATGGCAGGTAACTGTAACTTCGATACTAATTATGAGAGGTAACATTAACTTCGATGCTAATTATGACAGGTAACTGCAACTTCGTTACTAATTATGACAAGTAACTGTAATTTCGACACTAATTATGGCAGGTAACTGTAACTTCAATACTAATTATGGCAGGTAACTGTAACTTCGATACTAATTATGAGACGTAACAGTAACTTCGATGCTAATTATGACAGGTAACTGTAACTTCGTTACAAATTATGGCAGGTAACAGTACCTTCAATTATAATTATGACAGGTAACTGTAACTTCGATACTAATTATGGCAGGTAACTGTAACTTCGTTACTAATTATGAGAAGTAACTGTAATTTCGATGCAAATTATGGCAGGTAACTGTAACTTCGTTACTAATTATGAGAAGTAACTGTAATTTCGATGCAAATTATGACAGGTAACTGTAACTTCGTTACTAATTATGACAAGTAACTGTAATTTCGTTACAAATTATGGCAGGTAACAGTACCTTCAATTATAATTATGACAGGTAACTGTAACTTCGATACTAACTATGACAAGGAACTGTAATTTCGATACAAATGATGGCAGGTAACTTTGATACTAATTATGACAGGTAACAGTATCTTCGGTACTAATTATGACAAGAAACTCTAACTTCGTTACTAATTATGACAAGTAACTTTAATTTCGATACTAATTATGGCAGGGACTGTAACTTCGTTACTAATTATGACAAGTCCCTGCAATTTCGATACAAATTATGGCAGGTAACTGTAACTTCGATACTAATTATGACAAGTAACTGTAACTTCCATACTAATTATGACAGGTAATTGTAACTTCGTTACTAATTATGACAAGTAATTGTAATTTCGATACAAATTTTGGCAGGTAACTGTAACCTCGATACTAATTATAACAGGTAACAGTAACTTCGATACTAATTATGACAAGTATCTGTAACTTCGATACTAATTATGACATGTAACTGTAATTTCGATACAAATTATGGCAGGTAACTGTAACTTCGTTACTAATTATGACAAGTAACTGTAATTTCGATACAAATTATGGCAGGTAACTGTAGTTTCAATACTAATTATGACAAGTAACTGTAACTTCGTTACTAATTATGACAAGTAACTGTAATTTCGATACAAATTTTGGCAGGTAACTGTAACTTCGATACTAATTATGACAAGTGCCTGTAATTTCGATACAAAATATGGCAGGTAACTGTAACTTCCATACGAATTATGACAGGTAAGAGTAACTTCGATTCTAATTATGACAGGAAACTGTAACTTCGTTACTAATTATGACAAGTAACTGTAATTTCGATACAAATTATGACAGGTAACTGAAACTTCGTTACTAATTATGACAAATAACAGTACCTTCGATGCTAATTATGACAGGTAACTGTAACTTCGATACTAATTATGACAGGTAACTGTAACTTCGATACTAATTATGACAAGGAACTGTAATTTCGATACAAATTATGGCAGGTAACTGTAACTTCGTTACTAATTATGACAAGTAACTGTAATTTCGATACAAATTTTGGAAGGTAACTGTAACTTCGATACTAATTATGACAGGTAACAGTTACTTCGATACTAATTATGACAAGTAACTGTAAGTTCGATACTAATTATGACAGGTAACTGGAACTTCGTTACTAATTATGACAAGTAACTGTAATTTCGATACAAATTATGGCAGGTAACTGTAACTTCGATAATAATTATGACATGTAACTGTAACTTCCATACTAATTATGACAGGTAACAGTAACTTCGATACTACTTCGTTACTAATTATGAGAAGTAAATGTAATTCGATACAAATTTTGGCAGGTAACTGTAACCTCAATACTAATTATGACAGGTAACAGTAACTTCGATACTAATTATGACAAGTAACTGTAACTTCGATACTAATTATGACAGGCAACTGTAACTTCGTTACTAATTATTACATGTAACTGTAATTTCGATACAAATTATGGCAGGTAACTGTAACTTCGTTACTAATTATGACAAGTAACTGTAATTTCGATACAAATTATGGCAGGTAACTGTAACTTCAATACTATTTATGGCAGGTAACTGTAACTTCGATACTAATTATGAGAGGTAACAGTAACTTCGATGCTAATTATGACAGGTAACTGCAACTTCGTTACTAATTATGACAAGTAACTGTAATTTCGATACTAATTATGGCAGGTAACTGTAACTTCAATACTAATTATGGCAGGTAACTGTAACTTCGATACTAATTATGAGAGGTAACAGTAACTTCGATGCTAATTATGACAGGTAACTGTAACTTCGTTACAAATTATGGCAGGTAACAGTACCTTCAATTATAATTATGACAGGTAACTGTAACTTCGATACTAATTATGGCAGGTAACTGTAACTTCGTTACTAATTATGAGAAGTAACTGTAATTTCGATGCAAATTATGGCAGGTAACTGTAACTTCGTTACTAATTATGAGAAGTAACTGTAATTTCGATGCAAATTATGACAGGTAACTGTAACTTCGTTACTAATTATGACAAGTAACTGTAATTTCGTTACAAATTATGGCAGGTAACAGTACCTTCAATTATAATTATGACAGGTAACTGTAACTTCGATACTAACTATGACAAGGAACTGTAATTTCGATACAAATGATGGCTGGTAACTTTGATACTAATTATGACAGGTAACAGTATCTTCGATACTAATTATGACAAGAAACTCTAACTTCGTTACTAATTATGACAAGTAACTTTAATTTCGATACTAATTATGGCAGGGACTGTAACTTCGTTACTAATTATGACAGGTCCCTGCAATTTCGATACAAATTATGGTAGGCAACTGTAACTTCGTTACTAATTATGACAAGTAATTGTAATTTCGATACAAATTTTGGCAGGTAACTGTAACCTCGATACTAATTATAACAGGTAACAGTAACTTCGATACTAATTACGACAAGTGTCTGTAACTTCGATACTAATTATGACATGTAACTGTAATTTCGATACAAATTATGGCAGGTAACTGTAACTTCGTTACTAATTATGACAAGTAACTGTAATTTCGATACAAATTATGGCAGGTAACTGTAACTTCAATACTAATTATGGCAGGTAACTGTAACTTCCATACTAATTATGAGAGGTAACAGTAACTTCGATGCTAATTATGACAGGTAACTGTAACTTCGTTACAAATTATGGCAGGTAACAGTACCTTCAATTATAATTATGACAAGTAACTGTAACTTCGATACTAATTATGGCAGGTAACTGTAACTTCGTTACTAATTATGAGAAGTAACTGTAATTTCGATGCAAATTATGGCAGGTAACTGTAACTTCGTTACTAATTAAGAGAAGTAACTGTAATTTCGATGCAAATTATGACAGGTAACTGTAACTTCGTTACTAATTAAGAGAAGTAACTGTAATTTCGATGCAAATTATGACAGGTAACTGTAACTTCGTTACTAATTATGACAATTAACTGTAATTTCGTTACAAATTATGGCAGGTAACAGTACCTTCAATTATAATTATGACAGGTAACTGTAACTTCGATACTAACTATGACAAGGAACTGTAATTTCGATACAAATGATGGCAGGTAACTGTAACTTTGATACTAATTATGACAGGTAACAGTATCTTCGATACTATTTAAGACAAGTAACTGTAACTTCGTTACTAATTATGACAAGTAACTCTAATTTTGATAAAAAAAATTATGGCAGGTAACTGTAACTTCGATACTAATTAATACAGGTAACAGTAACTTCGATACTAATCATGACAGGTTACTGTAACATCGTTACTAATTATGTCAAGTAACTGTAACTTCGATACTAATTATGACAAGTAACTGTAACTTCGATACTTATTATGACAGGTAACTGTAACTTCATTACTAATTATGACAAGAAACTGTAAATTCGATACTATTTATGACAGGTAACTGAAACTTCGATACTAATTATGACAAGTAACTGTAACTTCGATACTAATTATGACAAGTAACTGTAACTTCGATACTAATTGTGACAGGTAACAGTAACTTCGATATTAATTATGACAAGTAACAGTAACTTCGATACTTATTATAACAAGTAATTGTAATTTCGATACAAATTTTGGCAGGTAACTGTAACTTCGATACTAATTATGACAGGAAACAGTAACTTTGATACTAATTATGACAAGTAACTGTAACTTCGATACTAATTATGGCAGGTAACTGTAACTTCGTTACTAATTATGACAAGTAACTGTAATTTCGATACAAATTATGGCAGGTAACTGTAACTTCGATACTATTTATCACAGGTATCAGTAACTTCGGTACTAATTATGACAAGTAACTGTAATTTCGATACAAATAATGGCAGGTAACTGTAACTTCGTTACTAATTATGACAAGTAACTGTAATTTCGATACAAATTTTGGCAGGTAACTGTAACTTCCATACTAATTATGACAAGTGCCTGTAATTTCGATACAAAATATGGCAGGTAACTGTAACTTCCATACTAATTATGACAGGTAACAGTAACTTCGATACTAATTATGACAGGAAACTGTAACTTCGTTACTAATTATGACAAGTAACTGTAATTTCGATACAAATTATGACAGGTAACTGTAACTTCGTTACTAATTATGACAAATAACAGTACCTTCGATGCTAATTATGAGAGGTAACTGTAACTTCGATACTAATTATGACAGGTAACTGTAACTTCGATACTAATTATGACAAGGAACTGTAATTTCGATACAAATTATGGCAGGTAACTGTAACTTCGTTACTAATTATGACAAGTAACTGTAATTTCGATACAAATTTTGGAAGTTAACTGTAACTTCGATACTAATTATGACAGGTAACAGTTACTTCGATACTAATTATGACAAGTAACTGTAA
This sequence comes from Meconema thalassinum, assembly GCA_946902985.2. Taxonomy (NCBI): domain Eukaryota; kingdom Metazoa; phylum Arthropoda; class Insecta; order Orthoptera; family Tettigoniidae; genus Meconema; species Meconema thalassinum. The sequence continues at coordinate 1,672,537,627 of OX336388.2, read as the reverse complement.
GTTCGATACTAATTATGACAAGTAACTATAACTTCGATACAAATTATGACAGGTAACTGTAACTTCGATACTAATTATGACAAGAAACTCTAACTTCGTTACTAATTATGACAAGTAACTTTAATTTCGATACTAATTATGGCAGGTAACTGTAACTTCGTTACTAATTATGACAAGTCCCTGTAATTTCGATACAAATTATGGCAGGTAACTGTAACTTCGATACTAATTATGACAAGTAACTGTAACTTCCATACTAATTATGACAGGTAACTGTAACTTCGTTACTAATTATGACAAGTAATTGTAATTTCGATACAAATTTTGGCAGGTAACTGTAACCTCGATACTAATTATAACAGGTAACAGTAACTTCGATACTAATTATGACAAGTATCTGTAACTTCGATACTAGTTATGACGTAACTCTAATTTCGATACAAATTATGGCAGGTAACTGTAACTTCGTTACTAATTATGACAAGTAACTGTAATTTCGATACAAATTATGGCAGGTAACTGTAACTTCAATACTAATTATGGCACGTAACTGTAACTTCGATACTAATTATGAGAGGTAACAGTAACTTCGATGCTAATTATGACAGGTAACTGTAACTTCGTTACAAATTATGGCAGGTAACAGTACCTTCAATTATAATTATGACAGGTAACTGTAACTTCGATACTAATTATGGCAGGTAACTGTAACTTCGTTACTAATTATGAGAAGTAACTGTAATTTCGATGCAAATTATGGCAGGTAACTGTAACTTCGTTACTAATTATGAGAAGTAACTGTAATTTCGATGCAAATTATGACTGGTAACTGTAACTTCGTTACTAATTATAACAAGTAACTGTAATTTCGTTACAAATTATGGCAGGTAACAGTACCTTCAATTATAATTATGACAGGTAACTGTAACTTCGATACTAACTATGACAAGGAACTGTAATTTCGATACAAATGATGGCAGGTAACTGTAACTTTGATACTAATTATGACAGGTAACAGTATCTTCGATACTATTTAAGACAAGTAACTGTAACTTCGTTACTAATTATGACAAGTAACTCTAATTTTGATAAAAAAATTATGGCAGGTAACTGTAACTTCGATACTAATTAATACAGGTAACAGTAACTTCGATACTAATCATGACAGGTTACTGTAACATCGTTACTAATTATGTCAAGTTACTGTAACTTCGATACTAATTATGACAAGTAACTGTAACTTCGATACTTATTATGACAGGTAACTGTAACTTCATTACTAATTATGACAAGAAACTGTAAATTCGATACTATTTATGACAGGTAACTGAAACTTCGATACTAATTATAACAAGTAACTGTAACTTCGATATTAATTATGTCAAGTAACTGTAACTTCGATACTAATTGTGACAGGTAACAGTAACTTCGATATTAATTATGACAAGTAACAGTAACTTCGATACTTATTATAACAAGTAATTGTAATTTCGATACAAATTTTGGCAGGTAACTGTAACTTCGATACTAATTATGAAAGGAAACAGTAACTTTGACACTAATTAGGACAAGTAACAGTAACTTCGATACTAATTATGACAAGTAACAGTAACTTCGATACTAATTATGACAGGTAACTGTGGAACTTCGTTACTAATTATGGCAAGTAACTGTAATTTCGATACAAATTTTGGCAGGTAACGGTAACTTCGATACTAATTATGACAGGTAACAGTAACTTCGATACTTATTATGACAAGTAACTGTAACTTCGATACTTATTATGACAGGTAACTGTAACTTCGTTACTAATTATGAAAAGTAACTGTAATTTCGATACAAATTATGGCAGGTAATTGTAACTTCGATACTAATTATGACAGGTAACAGTATCTTCGATACTAATTATGACAAGTAATTATAACTTCGATACAAATTATGACAGGTACCTGTAACTTCGGTACTAATTATGACAAGAAACTCTAACTTCGTTACTAATTATGACAAGTAACTGTAATTTTGATAAAAAATTATGGTAGGTAACTGTAACTTCAATACTAATTATGAAAGGTAAGAGCAACGTCGATACTAATTATGACAAGTAACAGTACCTTCGATGCTAATTATGACAGGTAACTGTAACTTCGATACTAATTATGACAAGGAACTGTAATTTCGATACAAATTATGGCAGGTAACTGTAACTTATTTACTAATTATGACAAGTAACTGTAATTTCGATACAAATTTTGGCAGGTAACTGTAACTTCGATACTAATTATGACAAGTGCCTGTAATTTCGATACAAAATATGGCAGGTAACTGTAACTTCCATACTAATTATGACAGGTAACAGTAACTTCGATACTAATTATGACAGGAAACTGTAACTTCGTTACTAATTATGACAAGTAACTGTAATTTCGATACAAATTATGACAGGTAACTGTAACTTCGTTACTAATTATGACAAATAACAGTACCTTCGATGCTAATTATGACAGGTAACTGTAACTTCGATACTAATTATGACAGGTAACTGTAACTTCGATACTAATTATGACAAGGAACTGTAATTTCGATACAAATTATGGCAGGTAACTGTAACTTCGTTACTAATTATGACAAGTAACTGTAATTTCGATACAAATTTTGGAAGGTAACTGTAACTTCGATACTAATTATGACAGGTAACAGTTACTTCGATACTAATTATGACAAGTAACTGTAAGTTCGATACTAATTATGACAGGTAACTGGAACTTCGTTACTAATTATGACAAGTAACTGTAATTTCGATACAAATTATGGCAGGTTACTGTAACTTCGATACTAATTATGACAAGTAACTGTAACTTCCATACTTATTATGACAGGTAACAGTAACTTCGATACTAATTATGACAAGTAACTATAACTTCGATACAAATTATGACAGGTAACTGTAACTTCGATACTAATTATGGCAAGAAACTCTAACTTCGTTACTAATTATGACAAGTAACTGTAATTTTGATTAAAAAATTTGGTAGGTAACTGTAACTTCAATACTAATTATGACAGGTAACAGTAACTTCGATACTAAATATGACAGGTAACTGTAACTTAGTTACTAATTATGACAAGTAACTTTAATTTCGATACTAATTATGGCAGGAAACTGTAACTTCGTTACTAATTATGACAAGTCCCTGTAATTTCGATACAAATTATGGCAGGTAACTGTAACTTCGATACTAATTATGACAAGTAACTGTAACTTCCATACTAATTAAGACAGGTAACTGTAACTTCGTTACTAATTATGACAAGTAATTGTAATTTCGATACAAATTTTGGCAGGTAACTGTAACCTCGATACTAATTATAACAGGTAACAGTAACTTCGATACTAATTATGACAAGTATCTGTAACTTCGATACTAGTTATGACGTAACTCTAATTTCGATACAAATTATGGCAGGTAACTGTAACTTCGTTACTAATTATGACAAGTAACTGTAATTTCGATACAAATTATGGCAGGTAACTGTAACTTCAATACTAATTATGGCAGGTAACTGTAACTTCGATACTAATTATGAGAGGTAACAGTAACTTCGATGCTAATTATGACAGGTAACTGTAACTTCGTTACAAATTATGGCAGGTAACAGTACCTTCAATTATAATTATGACAGGTAACTGTAACTTCGATACTAATTATGGCAGGTAACTGTAACTTCGTTACTAATTATGAGAAGTAACTGTAATTTCGATGCAAATTATGGCAGGTAACTGTAACTTCGTTACTAATTATGAGAAGTAACTGTAATTTCGATGCAAATTATGACAGGTAACTGTAACTTCGTTACTAATTATGACAAGTAACTGTAATTTCGTTACAAATTATGGCAGGTAACAGTACCTTCAATTATAATTATGACAGGTAACTGTAACTTCGATACTAACTATGACAAGGAACTGTAATTTCGATACAAATGATGGCAGCTAACTGTAACTTTGATACTAATTATGACAGGTAACAGTATCTTCGATACTATTTAAGACAAGTTACTGTAACTTCGTTACTAATTATGACAAGTAACTCTAATTTTGATAAAAAAATTATGACAGGTAACTGTAACTTCGATACTAATTAATACAGGTAACAGTAACTTCGATACTAATCATGACAGGTTACTGTAACATCGTTACTAATTATGTCAAGTAACTGTAACTTCGATACTAATTATGACAAGTAACTGTAACTTCGATACTTATTATGACAGGTAACTGTAACTTCATTACTAATTATGACAAGAAACTGTAAATTCGATACTATTTATGACAGGTAACTGAAACTTCGATACTAATTATAACAAGTAACTGTAACTTCGATATTAATTATGTCAAGTAACTGTAACTTCGATACTAATTGTGACAGGTAACAGTAACTTCGTTATTAATTATGACAAGTAACAGTAACTTCGATACTTATTATAACAAGTAATTGTAATTTCGATACAAATTTTGGCAGGTAACTGTAACTTCGATACTAATTATGACAGGAAACAGTAACTTTGACACTAATTATGACAAGGAACTGTAACTTCGTTACTAATTATGGCAGGTAACTGTAACTTCGTTACTAATTATGACAAGTAACTGTAATTTCGATACAAATTATGGCAGGTAACTGTAACTTCGATTCTAATTATGGCAGGTAACTGTAACTTCGATACTAATTATGACAAGTAACTGTAACTTCCATACTAATTATGACAGGTAATTGTAACTTCGTTACTAATTATGACAAGTAATTGTAATTTCGATACAAATTTTGGCAGGTAACTGTAACCTCGATACTAATTATAACAGGTAACAGTAACTTCGATACTAATTATGACAAGTATCTGTAACTTCGATACTAATTATGACATGTAACTGTAATTTCGATACAAATTATGGCAGGTAACTGTAACTTCGTTACTAATTATGACAAGTAACTGTAATTTCGATACAAATTATGGCAGGTAACTGTAGTTTCAATACTAATTATGACAAGTAACTGTAACTTCGTTACTAATTATGACAAGTAACTGTAATTTCGATACAAATTTTGGCAGGTAACTGTAACTTCGATACTAATTATGACAAGTGCCTGTAATTTCGATACAAAATATGGCAGGTAACTGTAACTTCCATACGAATTATGACAGGTAAGAGTAACTTCGATTCTAATTATGACAGGAAACTGTAACTTCGTTACTAATTATGACAAGTAACTGTAATTTCGATACAAATTATGACAGGTAACTGAAACTTCGTTACTAATTATGACAAATAACAGTACCTTCGATGCTAATTATGACAGGTAACTGTAACTTCGATACTAATTATGACAGGTAACTGTAACTTCGATACTAATTATGACAAGGAACTGTAATTTCGATACAAATTATGGCAGGTAACTGTAACTTCGTTACTAATTATGACAAGTAACTGTAATTTCGATACAAATTTTGGAAGGTAACTGTAACTTCGATACTAATTATGACAGGTAACAGTTACTTCGATACTAATTATGACAAGTAACTGTAAGTTCGATACTAATTATGACAGGTAACTGGAACTTCGTTACTAATTATGACAAGTAACTGTAATTTCGATACAAATTATGGCAGGTAACTGTAACTTCGATAATAATTATGACATGTAACTGTAACTTCCATACTAATTATGACAGGTAACAGTAACTTCGATACTACTTCGTTACTAATTATGAGAAGTAAATGTAATTCGATACAAATTTTGGCAGGTAACTGTAACCTCAATACTAATTATGACAGGTAACAGTAACTTCGATACTAATTATGACAAGTAACTGTAACTTCGATACTAATTATGACAGGCAACTGTAACTTCGTTACTAATTATTACATGTAACTGTAATTTCGATACAAATTATGGCAGGTAACTGTAACTTCGTTACTAATTATGACAAGTAACTGTAATTTCGATACAAATTATGGCAGGTAACTGTAACTTCAATACTATTTATGGCAGGTAACTGTAACTTCGATACTAATTATGAGAGGTAACAGTAACTTCGATGCTAATTATGACAGGTAACTGCAACTTCGTTACTAATTATGACAAGTAACTGTAATTTCGATACTAATTATGGCAGGTAACTGTAACTTCAATACTAATTATGGCAGGTAACTGTAACTTCGATACTAATTATGAGAGGTAACAGTAACTTCGATGCTAATTATGACAGGTAACTGTAACTTCGTTACAAATTATGGCAGGTAACAGTACCTTCAATTATAATTATGACAGGTAACTGTAACTTCGATACTAATTATGGCAGGTAACTGTAACTTCGTTACTAATTATGAGAAGTAACTGTAATTTCGATGCAAATTATGGCAGGTAACTGTAACTTCGTTACTAATTATGAGAAGTAACTGTAATTTCGATGCAAATTATGACAGGTAACTGTAACTTCGTTACTAATTATGACAAGTAACTGTAATTTCGTTACAAATTATGGCAGGTAACAGTACCTTCAATTATAATTATGACAGGTAACTGTAACTTCGATACTAACTATGACAAGGAACTGTAATTTCGATACAAATGATGGCTGGTAACTTTGATACTAATTATGACAGGTAACAGTATCTTCGATACTAATTATGACAAGAAACTCTAACTTCGTTACTAATTATGACAAGTAACTTTAATTTCGATACTAATTATGGCAGGGACTGTAACTTCGTTACTAATTATGACAGGTCCCTGCAATTTCGATACAAATTATGGCAGGCAACTGTAACTTCGATACTAATTATGACAAGTAACTGTAACTTCCATACTAATTATGACAGGTAACTGTAACTTCGTTACTAATTATGACAAGTAATTGTAATTTCGATACAAATTTTGGCAGGTAACTGTAACCTCGATACTAATTATAACAGGTAACAGTAACTTCGATACTAATTACGACAAGTGTCTGTAACTTCGATACTAATTATGACATGTAACTGTAATTTCGATACAAATTATGGCAGGTAACTGTAACTTCGTTACTAATTATGACAAGTAACTGTAATTTCGATACAAATTATGGCAGGTAACTGTAACTTCAATACTAATTATGGCAGGTAACTGTAACTTCCATACTAATTATGAGAGGTAACAGTAACTTCGATGCTAATTATGACAGGTAACTGTAACTTCGTTACAAATTATGGCAGGTAACAGTACCTTCAATTATAATTATGACAAGTAACTGTAACTTCGATACTAATTATGGCAGGTAACTGTAACTTCGTTACTAATTATGAGAAGTAACTGTAATTTCGATGCAAATTATGGCAGGTAACTGTAACTTCGTTACTAATTAAGAGAAGTAACTGTAATTTCGATGCAAATTATGACAGGTAACTGTAACTTCGTTACTAATTAAGAGAAGTAACTGTAATTTCGATGCAAATTATGACAGGTAACTGTAACTTCGTTACTAATTATGACAATTAACTGTAATTTCGTTACAAATTATGGCAGGTAACAGTACCTTCAATTATAATTATGACAGGTAACTGTAACTTCGATACTAACTATGACAAGGAACTGTAATTTCGATACAAATGATGGCAGGTAACTGTAACTTTGATACTAATTATGACAGGTAACAGTATCTTCGATACTATTTAAGACAAGTAACTGTAACTTCGTTACTAATTATGACAAGTAACTCTAATTTTGATAAAAAAAATTATGGCAGGTAACTGTAACTTCGATACTAATTAATACAGGTAACAGTAACTTCGATACTAATCATGACAGGTTACTGTAACATCGTTACTAATTATGTCAAGTAACTGTAACTTCGATACTAATTATGACAAGTAACTGTAACTTCGATACTTATTATGACAGGTAACTGTAACTTCATTACTAATTATGACAAGAAACTGTAAATTCGATACTATTTATGACAGGTAACTGAAACTTCGATACTATTTATGACAAGTAACTGTAACTTCGATACTAATTATGACAAGTAACTGTAACTACGATACTAATTGTGACAGGTAACAGTAACTTCGATATTAATTATGACAAGTAACAGTAACTTCGATACTTATTATAACAAGTAATTGTAATTTCGATACAAATTTTGGCAGGTAACTGTAACTTCGATACTAATTATGACAGGAAACAGTAACTTTGATACTAATTATGACAAGTAACTGTAACTTCGATACTAATTATGGCAGGTAACTGTAACTTCGTTACTAATTATGACAAGTAACTGTAATTTCGATACAAATTATGGCAGGTAACTGTAACTTCGATACTATTTATCACAGGTATCAGTAACTTCGGTACTAATTATGACAAGTAACTGTAACTTCGATCCTAATTATGACAGTTAACTGTAACTTCGTTACTAATTATGACAAGTAACTGTAATTTCGTTACAAATTATGGCAGGTAATTGTAATTTCTAAACTAATTATGACAGGTAACAGTAACTTCGATACTAATTTGGACAAGTAACAGTAACTTCGATACTAATTATGACAAGTAACTGTAACTTCGATACTAATTATGACAGGTAACTGTAACTTCGTTACTAATTATGGCAAGTAACTGTAATTTCGATACAAATTTTGGCAGGTAACGGTAACTTCGATACTAATCATGACAGGTAACAGTAACTTCGATACTTATTATGACAAGTAACTGTAACTTCGATACTAATTATGACAGGTAACTGTAACTTCGTTACTAATTATGAAAAGTAACTGTAATTTCGATACAAATTATGGCAGGTAATTGTAACTTCGATACTAATTATGACAGGTAACAGTATCTTCGATACTAATTATGACAAGTAACTATAACTTCGATACAAATTATGACAGGTACCTGTAACTTCGGTACTAATTATGACAAGAAACTCTAACTTCGTTACTAATTATGACAAGTAACTGTAATTTTGATAAAAAATTATGGTAGGTAACTGTAACTTCAATACTAATTATGAAAGGTAAGAGTAACGTCGATACTAATTATGACAAGTAACAGTACCTTCGATGCTAATTATGACAGGTAACTGTAACTTCGATACTAATTATGACAAGGAACTGTAATTTCGATACAAATAATGGCAGGTAACTGTAACTTCGTTACTAATTATGACAAGTAACTGTAATTTCGATACAAATTATGACAGGTAACTGAAACTTCGTTACTAATTATGACAAATAACAGTACCTTCGATGCTAATTATGACAGGTAACTGTAACTTCGATACTAATTATGACAGGTAACTGTAACTTCGATACTAATTATGACAAGGAACTGTAATTTCGATACAAATTATGGCAGGTAACTGTAACTTCGTTACTAATTATGACAAGTAACTGTAATTTCGATACAAATTTTGGAAGGTAACTGTAACTTCGATACTAATTATGACAGGTAACAGTTACTTCGATACTAATTATGACAAGTAACTGTAAGTTCGATACTAATTATGACAGGTAACTGGAACTTCGTTACTAATTATGACAAGTAACTGTAATTTCGATACAAATTATGGCAGGTAACTGTAACTTCGATAATAATTATGACATGTAACTGTAACTTCCATACTAATTATGACAGGTAACAGTAACTTCGATACTACTTCGTTACTAATTATGAGAAGTAAATGTAATTCGATACAAATTTTGGCAGGTAACTGTAACCTCAATACTAATTATGACAGGTAACAGTAACTTCGATACTAATTATGACAAGTAACTGTAACTTCGATACTAATTATGACAGGCAACTGTAACTTCGTTACTAATTATTACATGTAACTGTAATTTCGATACAAATTATGGCAGGTAACTGTAACTTCGTTACTAATTATGACAAGTAACTGTAATTTCGATACAAATTATGGCAGGTAACTGTAACTTCAATACTATTTATGGCAGGTAACTGTAACTTCGATACTAATTATGAGAGGTAACAGTAACTTCGATGCTAATTATGACAGGTAACTGCAACTTCGTTACTAATTATGACAAGTAACTGTAATTTCGATACTAATTATGGCAGGTAACTGTAACTTCAATACTAATTATGGCAGGTAACTGTAACTTCGATACTAATTATGAGAGGTAACAGTAACTTCGATGCTAATTATGACAGGTAACTGTAACTTCGTTACAAATTATGGCAGGTAACAGTACCTTCAATTATAATTATGACAGGTAACTGTAACTTCGATACTAATTATGGCAGGTAACTGTAACTTCGTTACTAATTATGAGAAGTAACTGTAATTTCGATGCAAATTATGGCAGGTAACTGTAACTTCGTTACTAATTATGAGAAGTAACTGTAATTTCGATGCAAATTATGACAGGTAACTGTAACTTCGTTACTAATTATGACAAGTAACTGTAATTTCGTTACAAATTATGGCAGGTAACAGTACCTTCAATTATAATTATGACAGGTAACTGTAACTTCGATACTAACTATGACAAGGAACTGTAATTTCGATACAAATGATGGCTGGTAACTTTGATACTAATTATGACAGGTAACAGTATCTTCGATACTAATTATGACAAGAAACTCTAACTTCGTTACTAATTATGACAAGTAACTTTAATTTCGATACTAATTATGGCAGGGACTGTAACTTCGTTACTAATTATGACAGGTCCCTGCAATTTCGATACAAATTATGGCAGGCAACTGTAACTTCGATACTAATTATGACAAGTAACTGTAACTTCCATACTAATTATGACAGGTAACTGTAACTTCGTTACTAATTATGACAAGTAATTGTAATTTCGATACAAATTTTGGCAGGTAACTGTAACCTCGATACTAATTATAACAGGTAACAGTAACTTCGATACTAATTACGACAAGTGTCTGTAACTTCGATACTAATTATGACATGTAACTGTAATTTCGATACAAATTATGGCAGGTAACTGTAACTTCGTTACTAATTATGACAAGTAACTGTAATTTCGATACAAATTATGGCAGGTAACTGTAACTTCAATACTAATTATGGCAGGTAACTGTAACTTCCATACTAATTATGAGAGGTAACAGTAACTTCGATGCTAATTATGACAGGTAACTGTAACTTCGTTACAAATTATGGCAGGTAACAGTACCTTCAATTATAATTATGACAAGTAACTGTAACTTCGATACTAATTATGGCAGGTAACTGTAACTTCGTTACTAATTATGAGAAGTAACTGTAATTTCGATGCAAATTATGGCAGGTAACTGTAACTTCGTTACTAATTAAGAGAAGTAACTGTAATTTCGATGCAAATTATGACAGGTAACTGTAACTTCGTTACTAATTAAGAGAAGTAACTGTAATTTCGATGCAAATTATGACAGGTAACTGTAACTTCGTTACTAATTATGACAATTAACTGTAATTTCGTTACAAATTATGGCAGGTAACAGTACCTTCAATTATAATTATGACAGGTAACTGTAACTTCGATACTAACTATGACAAGGAACTGTAATTTCGATACAAATGATGGCAGGTAACTGTAACTTTGATACTAATTATGACAGGTAACAGTATCTTCGATACTATTTAAGACAAGTAACTGTAACTTCGTTACTAATTATGACAAGTAACTCTAATTTTGATTAAAAAAATTATGGCAGGTAACTGTAACTTCGATACTAATTAATACAGGTAACAGTAACTTCGATACTAATCATGACAGGTTACTGTAACATCGTTACTAATTATGTCAAGTAACTGTAACTTCGATACTAATTATGACAAGTAACTGTAACTTCGATACTTATTATGACAGGTAACTGTAACTTCATTACTAATTATGACAAGAAACTGTAAATTCGATACTATTTATGACAGGTAACTGAAACTTCGATACTAATTATGACAAGTAACTGTAACTTCGATACTAATTATGACAAGTAACTGTAACTACGATACTAATTGTGACAGGTAACAGTAACTTCGATATTAATTATGACAAGTAACAGTAACTTCGATACTTATTATAACAAGTAATTGTAATTTCGATACAAATTTTGGCAGGTAACTGTAACTTCGATACTAATTATGACAGGAAACAGTAACTTTGATACTAATTATGACAAGTAACTGTAACTTCGATACTAATTATGGCAGGTAACTGTAACTTCGTTACTAATTATGACAAGTAACTGTAATTTCGATACAAATTATGGCAGGTAACTGTAACTTCGATACTATTTATCACAGGTATCAGTAACTTCGGTACTAATTATGACAAGTAACTGTAACTTCGATCCTAATTATGACAGTTAACTGTAACTTCGTTACTAATTATGACAAGTAACTGTAATTTCGTTACAAATTATGGCAGGTAATTGTAATTTCTAAACTAATTATGACAGGTAACAGTAACTTCGATACTAATTTGGACAAGTAACAGTAACTTCGATACTAATTATGACAAGTAACTGTAACTTCGATACTAATTATGACAGGTAACTGTAACTTCGTTACTAATTATGGCAAGTAACTGTAATTTCGATACAAATTTTGGCAGGTAACGGTAACTTCGATACTAATCATGACAGGTAACAGTAACTTCGATACTTATTATGACAAGTAACTGTAACTTCGATACTAATTATGACAGGTAACTGTAACTTCGTTACTAATTATGAAAAGTAACTGTAATTTCGATACAAATTATGGCAGGTAATTGTAACTTCGATACTAATTATGACAGGTAACAGTATCTTCGATACTAATTATGACAAGTAACTATAACTTCGATACAAATTATGACAGGTACCTGTAACTTCGGTACTAATTATGACAAGAAACTCTAACTTCGTTACTAATTATGACAAGTAACTGTAATTTTGATAAAAAATTATGGTAGGTAACTGTAACTTCAATACTAATTATGAAAGGTAAGAGTAACGTCGATACTAATTATGACAAGTAACAGTACCTTCGATGCTAATTATGACAGGTAACTGTAACTTCGATACTAATTATGACAAGGAACTGTAATTTCGATACAAATAATGGCAGGTAACTGTAACTTCGTTACTAATTATGACAAGTAACTGTAATTTCGATACAAATTTTGGCAGGTAACTGTAACTTCCATACTAATTATGACAAGTGCCTGTAATTTCGATACAAAATATGGCAGGTAACTGTAACTTCCATACTAATTATGACAGGTAACAGTAACTTCGATACTAATTATGACAGGAAACTGTAACTTCGTTACTAATTATGACAAGTAACTGTAATTTCGATACAAATTATGACAGGTAACTGTAACTTCGTTACTAATTATGACAAATAACAGTACCTTCGATGCTAATTATGAGAGGTAACTGTAACTTCGATACTAATTATGACAGGTAACTGTAACTTCGATACTAATTATGACAAGGAACTGTAATTTCGATACAAATTATGGCAGGTAACTGTAACTTCGTTACTAATTATGACAAGTAACTGTAATTTCGATACAAATTTTGGAAGTTAACTGTAACTTCGATACTAATTATGACAGGTAACAGTTACTTCGATACTAATTATGACAAGTAACTGTAAGTTCGATACTAATTATGACAAGTAACTATAACTTCGATACAAATTATGACAGGTAACTGTAACTTCGATACTAATTATGACAAGAAACTCTAACTTCGTTACTAATTATGACAAGTAACTTTAATTTCGATACTAATTATGGCAGGTAACTGTAACTTCGTTACTAATTATGACAAGTCCCTGTAATTTCGATACAAATTATGGCAGGTAACTGTAACTTCGATACTAATTATGACAAGTAACTGTAACTTCCATACTAATTATGACAGGTAACTGTAACTTCGTTACTAATTATGACAAGTAATTGTAATTTCGATACAAATTTTGGCAGGTAACTGTAACCTCGATACTAATTATAACAGGTAACAGTAACTTCGATACTAATTATGACAAGTATCTGTAACTTCGATACTAGTTATGACGTAACTCTAATTTCGATACAAATTATGGCAGGTAACTGTAACTTCGTTACTAATTATGACAAGTAACTGTAATTTCGATACAAATTATGGCAGGTAACTGTAACTTCAATACTAATTATGGCACGTAACTGTAACTTCGATACTAATTATGAGAGGTAACAGTAACTTCGATGCTAATTATGACAGGTAACTGTAACTTCGTTACAAATTATGGCAGGTAACAGTACCTTCAATTATAATTATGACAGGTAACTGTAACTTCGATACTAATTATGGCAGGTAACTGTAACTTCGTTACTAATTATGAGAAGTAACTGTAATTTCGATGCAAATTATGGCAGGTAACTGTAACTTCGTTACTAATTATGAGAAGTAACTGTAATTTCGATGCAAATTATGACTGGTAACTGTAACTTCGTTACTAATTATAACAAGTAACTGTAATTTCGTTACAAATTATGGCAGGTAACAGTACCTTCAATTATAATTATGACAGGTAACTGTAACTTCGATACTAACTATGACAAGGAACTGTAATTTCGATACAAATGATGGCAGGTAACTGTAACTTTGATACTAATTATGACAGGTAACAGTATCTTCGATACTATTTAAGACAAGTAACTGTAACTTCGTTACTAATTATGACAAGTAACTCTAATTTTGATAAAAAAATTATGGCAGGTAACTGTAACTTCGATACTAATTAATACAGGTAACAGTAACTTCGATACTAATCATGACAGGTTACTGTAACATCGTTACTAATTATGTCAAGTTACTGTAACTTCGATACTAATTATGACAAGTAACTGTAACTTCGATACTTATTATGACAGGTAACTGTAACTTCATTACTAATTATGACAAGAAACTGTAAATTCGATACTATTTATGACAGGTAACTGAAACTTCGATACTAATTATAACAAGTAACTGTAACTTCGATATTAATTATGTCAAGTAACTGTAACTTCGATACTAATTGTGACAGGTAACAGTAACTTCGATATTAATTATGACAAGTAACAGTAACTTCGATACTTATTATAACAAGTAATTGTAATTTCGATACAAATTTTGGCAGGTAACTGTAACTTCGATACTAATTATGAAAGGAAACAGTAACTTTGACACTAATTAGGACAAGTAACAGTAACTTCGATACTAATTATGACAAGTAACAGTAACTTCGATACTAATTATGACAGGTAACTGTGGAACTTCGTTACTAATTATGGCAAGTAACTGTAATTTCGATACAAATTTTGGCAGGTAACGGTAACTTCGATACTAATTATGACAGGTAACAGTAACTTCGATACTTATTATGACAAGTAACTGTAACTTCGATACTTATTATGACAGGTAACTGTAACTTCGTTACTAATTATGAAAAGTAACTGTAATTTCGATACAAATTATGGCAGGTAATTGTAACTTCGATACTAATTATGACAGGTAACAGTATCTTCGATACTAATTATGACAAGTAATTATAACTTCGATACAAATTATGACAGGTACCTGTAACTTCGGTACTAATTATGACAAGAAACTCTAACTTCGTTACTAATTATGACAAGTAACTGTAATTTTGATAAAAAATTATGGTAGGTAACTGTAACTTCAATACTAATTATGAAAGGTAAGAGCAACGTCGATACTAATTATGACAAGTAACAGTACCTTCGATGCTAATTATGACAGGTAACTGTAACTTCGATACTAATTATGACAAGGAACTGTAATTTCGATACAAATTATGGCAGGTAACTGTAACTTATTTACTAATTATGACAAGTAACTGTAATTTCGATACAAATTTTGGCAGGTAACTGTAACTTCGATACTAATTATGACAAGTGCCTGTAATTTCGATACAAAATATGGCAGGTAACTGTAACTTCCATACTAATTATGACAGGTAACAGTAACTTCGATACTAATTATGACAGGAAACTGTAACTTCGTTACTAATTATGACAAGTAACTGTAATTTCGATACAAATTATGACAGGTAACTGTAACTTCGTTACTAATTATGACAAATAACAGTACCTTCGATGCTAATTATGACAGGTAACTGTAACTTCGATACTAATTATGACAGGTAACTGTAACTTCGATACTAATTATGACAAGGAACTGTAATTTCGATACAAATTATGGCAGGTAACTGTAACTTCGTTACTAATTATGACAAGTAACTGTAATTTCGATACAAATTTTGGAAGGTAACTGTAACTTCGATACTAATTATGACAGGTAACAGTTACTTCGATACTAATTATGACAAGTAACTGTAAGTTCGATACTAATTATGACAGGTAACTGGAACTTCGTTACTAATTATGACAAGTAACTGTAATTTCGATACAAATTATGGCAGGTTACTGTAACTTCGATACTAATTATGACAAGTAACTGTAACTTCCATACTTATTATGACAGGTAACAGTAACTTCGATACTAATTATGACAAGTAACTATAACTTCGATACAAATTATGACAGGTAACTGTAACTTCGATACTAATTATGGCAAGAAACTCTAACTTCGTTACTAATTATGACAAGTAACTGTAATTTTGATTAAAAAATTTGGTAGGTAACTGTAACTTCAATACTAATTATGACAGGTAACAGTAACTTCGATACTAAATATGACAGGTAACTGTAACTTAGTTACTAATTATGACAAGTAACTTTAATTTCGATACTAATTATGGCAGGAAACTGTAACTTCGTTACTAATTATGACAAGTCCCTGTAATTTCGATACAAATTATGGCAGGTAACTGTAACTTCGATACTAATTATGACAAGTAACTGTAACTTCCATACTAATTAAGACAGGTAACTGTAACTTCGTTACTAATTATGACAAGTAATTGTAATTTCGATACAAATTTTGGCAGGTAACTGTAACCTCGATACTAATTATAACAGGTAACAGTAACTTCGATACTAATTATGACAAGTATCTGTAACTTCGATACTAGTTATGACGTAACTCTAATTTCGATACAAATTATGGCAGGTAACTGTAACTTCGTTACTAATTATGACAAGTAACTGTAATTTCGATACAAATTATGGCAGGTAACTGTAACTTCAATACTAATTATGGCAGGTAACTGTAACTTCGATACTAATTATGAGAGGTAACAGTAACTTCGATGCTAATTATGACAGGTAACTGTAACTTCGTTACAAATTATGGCAGGTAACAGTACCTTCAATTATAATTATGACAGGTAACTGTAACTTCGATACTAATTATGGCAGGTAACTGTAACTTCGTTACTAATTATGAGAAGTAACTGTAATTTCGATGCAAATTATGGCAGGTAACTGTAACTTCGTTACTAATTATGAGAAGTAACTGTAATTTCGATGCAAATTATGACAGGTAACTGTAACTTCGTTACTAATTATGACAAGTAACTGTAATTTCGTTACAAATTATGGCAGGTAACAGTACCTTCAATTATAATTATGACAGGTAACTGTAACTTCGATACTAACTATGACAAGGAACTGTAATTTCGATACAAATGATGGCAGCTAACTGTAACTTTGATACTAATTATGACAGGTAACAGTATCTTCGATACTATTTAAGACAAGTTACTGTAACTTCGTTACTAATTATGACAAGTAACTCTAATTTTGATAAAAAAAATTATGACAGGTAACTGTAACTTCGATACTAATTAATACAGGTAACAGTAACTTCGATACTAATCATGACAGGTTACTGTAACATCGTTACTAATTATGTCAAGTAACTGTAACTTCGATACTAATTATGACAAGTAACTGTAACTTCGATACTTATTATGACAGGTAACTGTAACTTCATTACTAATTATGACAAGAAACTGTAAATTCGATACTATTTATGACAGGTAACTGAAACTTCGATACTAATTATAACAAGTAACTGTAACTTCGATATTAATTATGTCAAGTAACTGTAACTTCGATACTAATTGTGACAGGTAACAGTAACTTCGTTATTAATTATGACAAGTAACAGTAACTTCGATACTTATTATAACAAGTAATTGTAATTTCGATACAAATTTTGGCAGGTAACTGTAACTTCGATACTAATTATGACAGGAAACAGTAACTTTGACACTAATTATGACAAGGAACTGTAACTTCGTTACTAATTATGGCAGGTAACTGTAACTTCGTTACTAATTATGACAAGTAACTGTAATTTCGATACAAATTATGGCAGGTAACTGTAACTTCGATTCTAATTATGACAGGTAACAGTAACTTCGATACTTATTATGGCAGGTAACTGTAACTTCGATACTATTTATCACAGGTATCAGTAACTTCGGTACTAATTATGACAAGTAACTGTAACTTCGATACTAATTATGACAGTTAACTGTAACTTCGTTACTAATTATGACAAGTAACTGTAATTTCGTTACAAATTATGGCAGGTAATTGTAATTTCGATACTAATTATGACAGGTAACAGTAACTTCGATACTAATTAGGACAAGTAACAGTAACTTCGATACTAATTATGACAAGTAACTGTAACTTCGATACTAATTATGACAGGTAACTGTAACTTCGTTACTAATTATGGCAAGTAACTGTAATTTCGATACAAATTTTGGCAGGTAACGGTAACTTCGATACTAATTATGACAGGTAACAGTAACTTCGATACTTATTATGACAAGTAACTGTAACTTCGATACTAATTATGGCAGGTAACTGTAACTTCGTTACTAATTATGAAAAGTAACTGTAATTTCGATACAAATTATGGCAGGTAATTGTAACTTCGATACTAATTATGACAGGTAACAGTATCTTCGATACTAATTATGACAAGTAACTATAACTTCGATACAAATTATGACAGGTTCCTGTAACTTCGGTACTAATTATGACAAGAAACTCTAACTTCGTTACTAATTATGACAAGTAACTGTAATTTTGATAAAAAATTATGGTAGGTAACTGTAACTTCAATACTAATTATGAAAGGTAAGAGCAACGTCGATACTAATTATGACAAGTAACAGTACCTTCGATGCTAATTATGACAGGTAACTGTAACTTCGATACTAATTATGACAAGGAACTGTAATTTCGATACAAATTATGGCAGGTAACTGTAACTTATTTACTAATTATGACAAGTAACTGTAATTTCGATATAAATTTTGGCAGGTAACTGTAACTTCGATACTAATTATGACAAGTGCCTGTAATTTCGATACAAAATATGGCAGGTAACTGTAACTTCCATACTAATTATGACAGGTAACAGTAACTTCGATACTAATTTTGACAGGAAACTGTAACTTCGTTACTAATTATGACAAGTAACTGTAATTTCGATACAAATTATGACAGGTAACTGTAACTTCGTTACTAATTATGACAAATAACAGTACCTTCGATGCTAATTATGACAGGTAACTGTAACTTCGATACTAATTATGACAGGTAACTGTAACTTCGATACTAATTATGACAAGGAACTGTAATTTCGATACAAATTATGGCAGGTAACTGTAACTTCGTTACTAATTATGACATGTAACTGTAATTTCGATACAAATTTTGGAAGGTAACTGTAACTTCGATACTAATTATGACAGGTAACAGTTACTTCGATACTAATTATGACAAGTAACTGTAAGTTCGATACTAATTATGACAGGTAACTGGAACTTCGTTACTAATTATGACAAGTAACTGTAATTTCGATACAAATTATGGCAGGTTACTGTAACTTCGATACTAATTATGACAAGTAACTGTAACTTCCATACTAATTATGACAGGTAACAGTAACTTCGATACTAATTATGACAAGTAACTATAACTTCGATACAAATTATGACAGGTAACTGTAACTTCGATACTAATTATGACAAGAAACTCTAACTTCGTTACTAATTATGACAAGTAACTGTAATTTTGATTTAAAAATTTGGTAGGTAACTGTAACTTCAATACTAATTATGACAGGTAACAGTAACTTCGATACTAAATATGACAGGTAACTGTAACTTAGTTACTAATTATGACAAGTAACTTTAATTTCGATACTAATTATGGCAGGTAACTGTAACTTCGATACTAATTATGACAAGGAACTGTAATTTCGATACAAATGATGGCAGGTAACTGTAACTTTGATACTAATTATGACAGGTAACAGTATCTTCGATACTATTTAAGACAAGTAACTGTAACTTCGTTACTAATTATGACAAGTAACTCTAATTTTGATTAAAAAATTATGGCAGGTAACTGTAACTTCGATACTAATTAATACAGGTAACAGTAACTTCGATACTAATCATGACAGGTTACTGTTACATCGTTACTAATTATGTCAAGTAACTGTAACTTCGATACTAATTGTGACAGGTAACATTCACTCGATATTAATTATGACAAGTAACAGTAACTTCGATACTTATTATAACAAGTAATAGTAATTTCGATACAAATTTTGGCAGGTAACTGTAACTTCGATACTAAATATGACAGGAAACATTAACTTTGACACTAATTATGACAAGTAACTGTAACTTCGATACTAATTATGGCAGGTAACTGTAACTTCGTTACTAATTATGACAAGTAACTGTAATTTCGATACAAATTATGGCAGGTAACTGTAACTTCGATTCTAATTATGACAGGTAACAGTAACTTCGATACTTATTATGGCAGGTAACTGTAACTTCGATACTATTTATCACAGGTATCAGTAACTTCGGTACTAATTATGACAAGTAACTGTAACTTCGAAACTAATTATGACAGTTAACTGTAACTTCGTTACTAATTATGACAAGTATCTGTAATTTCGTTACAAATTATGGCAGGTAATTGTAATTTCGATACTAATTATGACAGGTAACAGTAACTTAGATACTAATTAGGACAAGTAACAGTAACTTCGATACTAATTATGACAAGTAACTGTAACTTCGATACTAATTATGACAGATAACTGTAACTTCGTTACTAATTATGGCAAGTAACTGTAATTTCGATACAAATTTTGGCAGGTAACGGTAACTTCGATACTAATTATGACAGGTAACAGTAACTTCGGTACTAATTATGACAAGAAACTCTAACTTCGTTACTAATTATGACAAGTAACTGTAATTTTGATAAAAAATTATGGTAGGTAACTGTAACTTCAATACTAATTATGAAAGGTAAGAGTAACGTCGATACTAATTATGACAAGTAACAGTACCTTCGATGCTAATTATGACAGGTAACTGTAACTTCGATACTAATTATGACAAGGAACTGTAATTTCGATACAAATTATGGCAGGTAACTGTAACTTATTTACTAATTATGACAAGTAACTGTAATTTCGATACAAATTTTGGCAGGTAACTGTAACTTCGATACTAATTATGACAAGTGCCTGTAATTTCGATACAAAATATGGCAGGTAACTGTAACTTCCATACTAATTATGACAGGTAACAGTAACTTCGATACTAATTATGACAGGAAACTGTAACTTCGTTACTAATTATGACAAGTAACTGTAATTTCGATACAAATTATGACAGGTAACTGTAACTTCGTTACTAATTATGACAAATAACAGTACCTTCGATGCTAATTATGACAGGTAACTGTAACTTCGATACTAATTATGACAGGTAACTGTAACTTCGATACTAATTATGACAAGGAACTGTAATTTCGATACAAATTATGGCAGGTAACTGTAACTTCGTTACTAATTATGACAAGTAACTGTAATTTCGATACAAATTTTGGAAGGTAACTGTAACTTCGATACTAATTATGACAGGTAACAGTTACTTCGATACTAATTATGACAAGTAACTGTAAGTTCGATACTAATTATGACAGGTAACTGGAACTTCGTTACTAATTATGACAAGTAACTGTAATTTCGATACAAATTATGGCAGGTAACTCTAACTTCGATACTAATTATGACAAGTAACTGTAACTTCCATACTAATTATGACAGGTAACAGTATCTTCGATACTAATTATGACAAGTAACTATAACTTCGATACAAATTATGACAGGTAACTGTAACTTCGATACTAATTATGACAAGAAACTCTAACTTCGTTAATAATTATGACAAGTAACTGTAATTTTGATTAAAAAATTTGGTAGGTAACTGTAACTTCAATACTAATTATGACAGGTAACAGTAACTTCGATACTAAATATGACAGGTAACTGTAACTTAGTTACTAATTATGACAAGTAACTTTAATTTCGATACTAATTATGGCAGGTAACTGTAACTTCGATACTAATTATGACAAGTCCCTTTAATTTCGATACAAATTTGGCAGGTAACTGTAACTTCGATACTAAATATGACAAGTAACTGTAACTTCCATACTAATTATGACAGGTAACTGTAACTTCGTTACTAATTATGACAAGTAAATGTAATTCGATACAAATTTTGGCAGGTAACTGTAACCTCGATACTAATTATGACAGGTAACAGTAACTTCGATACTAATTATGACAAGTAACTGTAACTTCGTTACTAATTATGACATGTAACTGTAATTTCGATACAAATTATGGCAGGTAACTGTAACTTCGTTACTAATTATGACAAGTAACTGTAATTTCGATACAAATTATGGCAGGTAACTGTAACTTCAATACTAATTATGGCAGGTAACTGTAACTTCGATACTAATTATGAGAGGTAACAGTAACTTCGATGCTAATTATGACAGGTAACTGCAACTTCGTTACTAATTATGACAAGTAACTGTAATTTCGATACTAATTATGGCAGGTAACTGTAACTTCAATACTAATTATGGCAGGTAACTGTAACTTCGATACTAATTATGAGAGGTAACAGTAACTTCGATGCTAATTATGACAGGTAACTGTAACTTCGTTACAAATTATGGCAGGTAACAGTACCTTCAATTATAATTATGACAGGTAACTGTAACTTCGATACGTATTATGGCAGGTAACTGTAACTTCGTTACTAATTATGAGAAGTAACTGTAATTTCGATGCAAATTATGGCAGGTAAATGTAACTTCGATACTAATTATGAGAAGTAACTGTAATTTCGATGCAAATTATGACAGGTAACTGTAACTTCGTTACTAATTATGACATGTAACTGTAATTTCGTTACAAATTATGGCAGGTAAGAGTACCTTCAATTATAATTATGACAGGTAACTGTAACTTCGATACTAACTATGACAAGGAACTGGAATTTCGATACAAATGATGGCAGGTAACTGTAACTTTGATACTAATTATGACAGGTAACAGTATCTTCGATACTAATTATGACAAGAAACTCTAACTTCGTTACTAATTATGACAAGTAACTTTAATTTCGATACTAATTATGGCAGGGACTGTAACTTCGTTACTAATTATGACAAGTCCCTGTAATTTCGATACAAATTATGGCAGGTAACTGTAACTTCGATACTAATTATGACAAGTAACTGTAACTTCCATACTAATTATGACAGGTAACTGTAACTTCGTTACTAATTATGACAAGTAATTGTAATTTCGATACAAATTTTGGCAGATAAGTGTAACCTCGATATTAATTATAACAGGTAACAGTAACTTCGATACTAATTATGACAAGTATCTGTAACTTCGATACTAATTATGACATGTAACTGTAATTTCGATACAAATTATGGCAGGTAACTGTAACTTCGTTACTAATTATGACAAGTAACTGTAATTTCGATACAAATTATGGCAGGTAACTGTAACTTCAATACTAATTATGGCAGGTAACTGTAACTTCGATATAATTATGAGAGGTAACAGTAACTTCGATGCTAATTATGACAGGTAACTGTAACTTTGTTACAAATTATGGCAGGTAACAGTACCTTCAATTATAATTATGACAGGTAACTGTAACTTCGATACTAATTATGGCAGGTAACTGTAACTTCGTTACTAATCATGAGAAGTAACTGTAATTTCGATGCAAATTATGGCAGGTAACTGTAACTTCGTTACTAATTATGAGAAGTAACTGTAATTTCGATGCAAATTATGACAGGTAACTGTAACTTCGTTACTAATTATGACAAGTAACTGTAATTTCGTTACAAATTATGGCAGGTAACAGTACCTTCAATTATAATTATGACAGGTAACTTTAACTTCGATACTAACTATGAAAAGGAACTGTAATTTCGATACAAATGATGGCAGGTAACTGTAACTTTGATACTAATTATGACAGGTAACAGTATCTTCGATACTATTTAAGACAAGTAACTGTAACTTCGTTACTAATTATGACAAGTAACTCTAATTTTGATAAACAAAATTATGGCAGGTAACTGTAACTTCGATACTAATTAATACAGGTAACAGTAACTTCGATACTAATCATGACAGGTTACTGTAACATCGTTACTAATTATGTCAAGTAACTGTAACTTCGATACTAATTATGACAAGTAACTGTAACTTCGATACTTATTATGACAGGTAACTGTAACTTCATTACTAATTATGACAAGAAACTGTAAATTCGATACTATTTATGACAGGTAACTGAAACTTCGATACTAATTATGACAAGTAACTGTAACTTCGATACTAATTATGACAAGTAACTGTAACTTCGATACTAATTGTGACAGGTAACAGTAACTTCGATATTAATTATGACAAGTAACAGTAACTTCGATACTTATTATAACAAGTAATTGTAATTTCGATACAAATTTTGGCAGGTAACTGTAACTTCGATACTAATTATGAATGGAAACAGTAACTTTGATACTAATTATGACAAGTAACTGTAACTTCGTTACTAATTATGACAAGAAACTCTAATTTTGATAAACAAAATTATGGCAGGTAACTGTAACTTCGATACTAATTAATACAGGTAACAGTAACTTCGATACTAATCATGACAGGTTACTGTAACATCGTTACTAATTATGTCAAGTAACTGTAACTTCGATACTAATTATGACAAGTAACTGTAACTTCGATACTTATTATGTCAGGTAACTGTAACTTCGTTACTAATTATGACAAGTAACTGTAATTTCGATACAAATTATGGCAGGTAACTGTAACTTCGATTCTAATTATGACAGGTAACAGTAACTTCGATACTTATTATGGCAGGTAACTGTAACTTCGATACTATTTATCACAGGTATCAGTAACTTCGGTACTAATTATGACAAGTAACTGTAACTTCGATACTAATTATGACAGTTAACTGTAACTTCGTTACTAATTATGACAAATAACTGTAATTTCGTTACAAATTATGGCAGGTAATTGTAATTTCGATACTAATTATGACAGGTAACAGTAACTTCGATACTAATTAGGACAAGTAACAGTAACTTCGATACTAATTATGACAAGTAACTGTAACTTCGATACTAATTATGACAGGTAACTGTAACTTCGTTACTAATTATGGCAAGTAACTGTAAATTCGATACAAATTTTGGCAGGTAACGGTAACTTCGATACTAATTATGACAGGTAACAGTAACTTCGATACTTATTATGACAAGTAACTGTAACTTCGATTCTAATTATGACAGGTAACTGTAACTTCGTTACTAATTATGAAAAGTAACTGTAATTTCGATACAAATTATGGCAGGTAATTGTAACTTCGATACTAATTATGACAGGTAACAGTATCTTCGATACTAATTATGACAAGTAACTATAACTTCGATACAAATTATGACAGGTACCTGTAACTTCGGTACTAATTATGACAAGAAACTCTAACTTCGTTACTAATTATGACAAGTAACTGTAATTTTGATAAAAAATTATGGTAGGTAACTGTAACTTCAATACTAATTATGAAAGGTAAGAGTAACGTCGATACTAATTATGACAAGTAACAGTACTTTCGATGCTAATTATGACAGGTAACTGTAACTTCGATACTAATTATGACAAGGAACTGTTATTTCGATACAAATTATGGCAGGTAACTGTAACTTCGTTACTAATTATGACAAGTAACTGTAATTTCGATACAAATTTTGGCAGGTAACTGTAACTTCGATACTAATTATGACAAGTGCCTGTAATTTCGATGCTAATTTTGACAGGTAACTGTAACTTCCATACTAATTATGACAGGTAACAGTAACTTCGATACTAATTATGACAGGAAACTGTAACTTCGTTACTAATTATGACAAGTAACTGTAATTTCGATACAAATTATGACAGGTAACTGTAACTTCGTTACTAATTATGACAAATAACAGTACCTTCGATGCTAATTTTGACAGGTAACTGTAACTTCGATACTAATTATGACAGGTAACTGTAACTTCGATACTAATTATGACAAGGAACTGTAATTTCGATACAAATTATGGCAGGTAACTGTTACTTCGTTACTAATTATGACAAGTAACTGTAATTTCGATACAAATTTTGGAAGGTAACTGTAACTTCGACACTAATTATGACAGGTAACAGTTACTTCGATAATAATTATGACAAGTAACTGTAAGTTCGATACTAATTATGACAGGTAACTGGAACTTCGTTACTAATTATGACAAGTAACTGTAATTTCGATACAAATTATGGCAGGTAACTGTAACTTCGATACTAATTATGACAAGTAACTGTAACTTCCATACTAATTATGACAAGTAACAGTAACTTCGATACTAATTATGACAAGTATCTATAACTTCGATACAAATTATGACAGGTAACTGTAACTTCGACACTAATTATGACAAGAAACTCTAACTTCGTTACTAATTATGACAAGTAACTGTAATTTTGATTAAAAAATTTGGTAGGTAACTGTAACTTCAATACTAATTATGACAGGTTACAGTAACTTCGATACTAATTATGACAGGTAACTGTAACTTAGATACTAATTATGACAAGTAACTTTAATTTCGATACTAATTATGGCAGGTAACTGTAACTTCGTTACTAATTATGACAAGTCCCTGTAATTTCGATACAAATTATGGCAGGTAACTGTAACTTCGATACTAATTATGACAAGTAACTGTAACTTCCATACTAATTATGACAGGTAACTGTAACTTCGTTACTAATTATGACAAGTAAATGTAATTCGATACAAATTTTGGCAGGTAACTGTAACCTCGATACTAATTATGACAGGTAACAATAACTTCGATACTAATTATGACAAGTAACTGTAACTTCGATACTAATTATGACAGGCAACTGTAACTTCGTTACTAATTATG
This sequence comes from Meconema thalassinum, assembly GCA_946902985.2. NCBI lineage: Eukaryota > Metazoa > Arthropoda > Insecta > Orthoptera > Tettigoniidae > Meconema > Meconema thalassinum. The sequence goes on along the minus strand of OX336388.2, from coordinate 1,672,510,237 downwards.
ACAAGTCCCTGTAATTTCGATACAAATTATGGCAGGTAACTGTAACTTCAATACTAATTATGGCAGGTAACTGTAACTTCGATACTAATTATGAGAGGTAACAGTAACTTCGATGCTAATTATGACAGGTAACTGCAACTTCGTTACTAATTATGACAAGTAACTGTAATTTCGATACTAATTATGGCAGGTAACTGTAACTTCGTTACTAATTATGAGAAGTAACTGTAATTCCGATGCAAATTATGACAGGTAACTGTAACTTCGTTACTAATTATGACATGTAACTGTAATTTCGTTACAAATTATGGCAGGTAACAGTACCTTCGATTATAATTATGACAGGTAACTGTAACTTCGATACTAATTATGACAAGGAACTGTAATTTCGATACAAATTATGGCAGGTAACTGTAACTTTGATACTAATTATGACAGGTAACAGTATCTTCGATACTAATTAAGACAAGTAACTGTATAATCGTTACTAATTATGACAAGTAACTGTAACTTCGATACTTATTATGACAGGTAACTGTAACTTCATTACTAATTATGACAAGAAACTGTAACTTCGATACTAATTATGACAGGTAACTGTAACTTCGATACTAATTATGACAAGTAACTGTAACTTCGATACTAATTATGACAAGTAACTGTAACTTCGATACTAATTGTGACAGGTAACAGTAACTTGGATATTAATTATGACAAGTAACAGTAACTTCGATACTTATTGTGACAAGTAATTGTAATTTCGATACAAATTTTGGCAGGTAACTGTAACTTCGATACTTATTATGACAGGAAACAGTAACTTTGATACTAATTATGACAAGTAACTGTAACTTCGATACTAATTATGGCAGGTAACTGTACCTTCGTTACTAATTATGACAAGTAACTGTAATTTCGATACAAATTATGGCAGGTAACTGTAACTTCGATTCTAATTATGACAGGTAACTGTAACTTTGATACTAATTATGACAGGTAACTGTAACTTCGTTACTAATTATGACAAGTAACTGTAATTTCGTTACAAATTATGGCAGGTAACTGTAACTTTGATACTAATTATGACAGGTAACAGTATCTTCGATACTAATTAAGACAAGTAACTGTATAATCGTTACTAATTATGACAAGTAACTGTAACTTCGATACTTGTTATGACAGGTAACTGTAACTTCATTACTAATTATGACAAGAAACTGTAACTTCGATACTAATTATGACAGGTAACAGTAACTTCGATACTAATTAGGACAAGTAACAGTAACGTCGATACTAATTATGACAAGTAACTGTAACTTCGATACTAATTATGACAGGTAACTGTAACTTCGTTACTAATTATGGCAAGTAACTGTAATTTCGATACAAATTTTGGCAGGTAACGGTAACTTCGATACTAATTATGACAGTTAACAGTAACTTCGATACTAATTATGACAAGTAACTGTAACTTCGATACTAATTATGACAGGTAACTGTAACTTCGTTACTAATTATGAAAAGTAACTGAAATTTCGATACAAATTATGGCAGGTAATTGTAACTTCGATACTAATTATGACAGGTAACAGTATCTTCGATACTAATTATGACAAGTAACTATAACTTCGATGCAAATTATGACAGGTAACTGTAACTTCGATACTAATTATGACAAGTACTGTAATTTGATTAAAAATTATGGTAGGTAACAGGAACTTCAATACTAATTATGACAGGTAACAGTAACTTCGATACTAATTATGACAGGAAACTGTAACTTCGTTACTAATTATGACAAGTCCCTGTAATTTCGATACAAATTATGGCAGGTAACTGTAATTTCGATGCTAATTATGACAGGTAACTGTAACTTCGCTACTATTTATGACAGGAAACTGTAACTTCGTTACTAATTATGACAAGTAACTGTAATTTCGGTACAAATCATGACAGGTAACTGTAACTTCGTTACTAATTATGACAAGTAACTGTAATTTCGATACAAATTATGACAGGTAACTGTAACTTCGTTACTAATTATGACAAATAACAGTACCTTCGATGCTAATTTTGACAGGTAACTGTAACTTCGATACTAATTATGACAGGTAACTGTAACTTCGATACTAATTATGACAAGGAACTGTAATTTCGATACAAATTATGGCAGGTAACTGTAACTTCGTTACTAATTATGACAAGTAACTGTAATTTCGATACAAATTTTGGAAGGTAACTGTAACTTCGACACTAATTATGACAGGTAACTGTAACTTCGTTACTAATTATGACAAATAACAGTACCTTCGATGCTAATTTTGACAGGTAACTGTAACTTCGATACTAATTATGACAGGTAACTGGAACTTCGTTACTAATTATGACAAGTAACTGTAATTTCGATACAAATTATGGCAGGTAACTGTAACTTCGATACTAATTATGACAAGTAACTGTAACTTCCATACTAATTATGACAAGTAACAGTAACTTCGATACTAATTATGACAAGTATCTATAACTTCGATACAAATTATGACAGTTAACTGTAACTTCGACACTAATTATGACAAGAAACTCTAACTTCGTTACTAATTATGACAAGTAACTGTAATTTTGATTAAAAAATTTGGTAGGTAACTGTAACTTCAATACTAATTATGACAGGTAACAGTAACTTCGATACTAATTATGACAGGTAACTGTAACTTAGATACTAATTATGACAAGTAACTTTAATTTCGATACTAATTATGGCAGGTAATTGTAACTTCGTTACTAATTATGACAAGTCCCTGTAATTTCGATACAAATTATGGCAGGTAACTGTAACTTCGATACTAATTATGACAAGTAACTGTAAATTCCATACTAATTATGACAGGTAACTGTAACTTCGTTACTAATTATGACAAGTAAATGTAATTCGATACAAATTTTGGCAGGTAACTGTAACCTCGATACTAATTATGACAGGTAACAATAACTTCGATACTAATTATGACAAGTAACTGTAACTTCGATACTAATTATGACAGGCAACTGTAACTTCGTTACTAATTATGACAAGTCCCTGTAATTTCGATACAAATTATGGCAGGTAACTGTAACTTCAATACTAATTATGGCAGGTAACTGTAACTTCGATACTAATTATGAGAGGTAACAGTAACTTCGATGCTAATTATGACAGGTAACTGCAACTTCGTTACTAATTATGACAAGTAACTGTAATTTCGATACTAATTATGGCAGGTAACTGTAACTTCGTTACTAATTATGAGAAGTAACTGTAATTCCGATGCAAATTATGACAGGTAACTGTAACTTCGTTACTAATTATGACATGTAACTGTAATTTCGTTACAAATTATGGCAGGTAACAGTACCTTCGATTATAATTATGACAGGTAACTGTAACTTCGATACTAATTATGACAAGGAACTGTAATTTCGATGCAAATTATGGCAAGTAACTGTAACTTTGATACTAATTATGACAGGTAACAGTATCTTCGATACTAATTAAGACAAGTAACTGTATAATCGTTACTAATTATGACAAGTAACTGTAACTTCGATACTTATTATGACAGGTAACTGTAACTTCATTACTAATTATGACAAGAAACTGTAACTTCGATACTAATTATGACAGGTAACTGTAACTTCGATACTAATTATGACAAGTAACTGTAACTTCGATACTAATTATGACAAGTAACTGTAACTTCGATACTAATTGTGACAGGTAACAGTAACTTGGATATTAATTATGACAAGTAACAGTAACTTCGATACTTATTGTGACAAGTAATTGTAATTTCGATACAAATTTTGGCAGGTAACTGTAACTTCGATACTTATTATGAGAGGAAACAGTAACTTTGATACTAATTATGACAAGTAACTGTAACTTCGATACTAATTATGGCAGGTAACTGTAACTTCGTTACTAATTATGACAAGTAACTGTAATTTCGATACAAATTATGGCAGGTAACTGTAACTTCGATTCTAATTATGACAGGTAACAGTAACTTCGATACTAATTATGGCAGGTAATTGTATCTTCGATACTAATTATGACAGGTATCAGTAACTTCGGTACTAATTATGACAAGTAACTGTAACTTTGATACTAATTATGACAGGTAACTGTAACTTCGTTACTAATTATGACAAGTAACTGTAATTTCGTTACAAATTATGGCAGGTAATTGTAATTTCGATACTAATTATGACAGGTAACAGTAACTTCGATACTAATTAGGACAAGTAACTGTAACGTCGATACTAATTATGACAAGTAACTGTAACTTCGATACTAATTATGACAGGTAACTGTAACTTCGTTACTAATTATGGCAAGTAACTGTAATTTCGATACAAATTTTGGCAGGTAACGGTAACTTCGATACTAATTATGACAGTTAACAGTAACTTCGATACTAATTATGACAAGTAACTGTAACTTCGATACTAATTATGACAGGTAACTGTAACTTCGTTACTAATTATGAAAAGTAACTGTAATTTCGATACAAATTATGGCAGGTAATTTTAACTTCGATACTAATTATGACAGGTAACAGTATCTTCGATACTAACTATGACAAGTAACTATAACTTCGATGCAAATTATGACAGGTAACTGTAACTTCGATACTAATTATGACAAGTACTGTAATTTTGATAAAAAATTATGGTAGGTAACAGTAACTTCAATACTAATTATGACAGGTAACAGTAACTTCGATACTAATTATGACAGGAAACTGTAACTTCGTTACTAATTATGACAAGTCCCTGTAATTTCGATACAAATTATGGCAGGTAACTGTAATTTCGATGCTAATTATGACAGGTAACTGTAACTTCGCTACTATTTATGACAGGAAACTGTAACTTCGTTACTAATTATGACAAGTAACTGTAATTTCGGTACAAATCATGACAGGTAACTGTAACTTCGTTACTAATTATGACAAGTAACTGTAATTTCGATACAAATTATGGCAGGTAACAGTACCTTCGGTACTAATTATGACAGGCAACTGTAACTTCGATACTAATTATGGCAAGGAACTGTAATTTCGATACAAATTATGGCAGGTAACTGTAACTTCGATACCAATTATGACAAGTGCCTGTAATTTCGATACAAATTATGGCAGGTAACTGTAACTTCCATACTAATTATGACAGGTAACAGTAACTTCGATAATAATTATGACAGGAAACTGTAACTTCATTACTAATTATGACAAGTAACTGTAATTTCGATACAAATTATGACAGGTAACTGTAACTTAGATACTAATTATGACAAGTAACTTTAATTTCGATACTAATTATGGCAGGTAACTGTAACTTCGTTACTAATTATGACAAGTCCCTGTAATTTCGATACAAATTATGGCAGGTAACTGTAACTTCGATACTAATTATGACAAGTAACTGTAACTTCCATACTAATTATGACAGGTAACTGTAACTTCGTTACTAATTATGACAAGTAAATGTACTTCGATACAAATTTTGGCAGGTAACTGTAACCTCGATACTAATTATGACAGGTAACAATAACTTCGATACTAATTATGACAAGTAACTGTAACTTCGATACTAATTATGACAGGCAACTGTAACTTCGTTACTAATTATGACAAGTCCCTGTAATTTCGATACAAATTATGGCAGGTAACTGTAACTTCAATACTAATTATGGCAGGTAACTGTAACTTCGATACTAATTATGAGAGGTAACAGTAACTTCGATGCTAATTATGACAGGTAACTGCAACTTCGTTACTAATTATGACAAGTAACTGTAATTTCGATACTAATTATGGCAGGTAACTGTAACTTCGTTACTAATTATGAGAAGTAACTGTAATTCCGATGCAAATTATGACAGGTAACTGTAACTTCGTTACTAATTATGACATGTAACTGTAATTTCGTTACAAATTATGGCAGGTAACAGTACCTTCGATTATAATTATGACAGGTAACTGTAACTTCGATACTAATTATGACAAGGAACTGTAATTTCGATACAAATTATGGCAGGTAACTGTAACTTTGATACTAATTATGACAGGTAACAGTATCTTCGATACTAATTAAGACAAGTAACTGTATAATCGTTACTAATTATGACAAGTAACTGTAACTTCGATACTTATTATGACAGGTAACTGTAACTTCATTACTAATTATGACAAGAAACTGTAACTTCGATACTAATTATGACAGGTAACTGTAACTTCGATACTAATTATGACAAGTAACTGTAACTTCGATACTAATTATGACAAGTAACTGTAACTTCGATACTAATTGTGACAGGTAACAGTAACTTGGATATTAATTATGACAAGTAACAGTAACTTCGATACTTATTGTGACAAGTAATTGTAATTTCGATACAAATTTTGGCAGGTAACTGTAACTTCGATACTTATTATGACAGGAAACAGTAACTTTGATACTAATTATGACAAGTAACTGTAACTTCGATACTAATTATGGCAGGTAACTGTAACTTCGTTACTAATTATGACAAGTAACTGTAATTTCGATACAAATTATGGCAGGTAACTGTAACTTCGATTCTAATTATGACAGGTAACTGTAACTTTGATACTAATTATGACAGGTAACTGTAACTTCGTTACTAATTATGACAAGTAACTGTAATTTCGTTACAAATTATGGCAGGTAACTGTAACTTTGATACTAATTATGACAGGTAACAGTATCTTCGATACTAATTAAGACAAGTAACTGTATAATCGTTACTAATTATGACAAGTAACTGTAACTTCGATACTTGTTATGACAGGTAACTGTAACTTCATTACTAATTATGACAAGAAACTGTAACTTCGATACTAATTATGACAGGTAACAGTAACTTCGATACTAATTAGGACAAGTAACAGTAACGTCGATACTAATTATGACAAGTAACTGTAACTTCGATACTAATTATGACAGGTAACTGTAACTTCGTTACTAATTATGGCAAGTAACTGTAATTTCGATACAAATTTTGGCAGGTAACGGTAACTTCGATACTAATTATGACAGTTAACAGTAACTTCGATACTAATTATGACAAGTAACTGTAACTTCGATACTAATTATGACAGGTAACTGTAACATCGTTACTAATTATGAAAAGTAACTGAAATTTCGATACAAATTATGGCAGGTAATTGTAACTTCGATACTAATTATGACAGGTAACAGTATCTTCGATACTAATTATCACAAGTAACTATAACTTCGATGCAAATTATGACAGGTAACTGTAACTTCGATACTAATTATGACAAGTACTGTAATTTTGATTAAAAATTATGGTAGGTAACAGTAACTTCAATACTAATTATGACAGGTAACAGTAACTTCGATACTAATTATGACAGGAAACTGTAACTTCGTTACTAATTATGACAAGTCCCTGTAATTTCGATACAAATTATGGCAGGTAACTGTAATTTCGATGCTAATTATGACAGGTAACTGTAACTTCGCTACTATTTATGACAGGAAACTGTAACTTCGTTACTAATTATGACAAGTAACTGTAATTTCGGTACAAATCATGACAGGTAACTGTAACTTCGTTACTAATTATGACAAGTAACTGTAATTTCGATACAAATTATGACAGGTAACTGTAACTTCGTTACTAATTATGACAAATAACAGTACCTTCGATGCTAATTTTGACAGGTAACTGTAACTTCGATACTAATTATGACAGGTAACTGTAACTTCGATACTAATTATGACAAGGAACTGTAATTTCGATACAAATTATGGCAGGTAACTGTAACTTCGTTACTAATTATGACAAGTAACTGTAATTTCGATACAAATTTTGGAAGGTAACTGTAACTTCGACACTAATTATGACAGGTAACAGTTACTTCGATACTAATTATGACAAGTAACTGTATGTTCGATACTAATTATGACAGGTAACTGGAACTTCGTTACTAATTATGACAAGTAACTGTAATTTCGATACAAATTATGGCAGGTAACTGTAACTTCGATACTAATTATGACAAGTAACTGTAACTTCCATACTAATTATGACAAGTAACAGTAACTTCGATACTAATTATGACAAGTATCTATAACTTCGATACAAATTATGACAGGTAACTGTAACTTCGACACTAATTATGACAAGAAACTCTAACTTCGTTACTAATTATGACAAGTAACTGTAATTTTGATTAAAAAATTTGGTAGGTAACTGTAACTTCAATACTAATTATGACAGGTAACAGTAACTTCGATACTAATTATGACAGGTAACTGTAACTTAGATACTAATTATGACAAGTAACTTTAATTTCGATACTAATTATGGCAGGTAATTGTAACTTCGTTACTAATTATGACAAGTCCCTGTAATTTCGATACAAATTATGGCAGGTAACTGTAACTTCGATACTAATTATGACAAGTAACTGTAAATTCCATACTAATTATGACAGGTAACTGTAACTTCGTTACTAATTATGACAAGTAAATGTAATTCGATACAAATTTTGGCAGGTAACTGTAACCTCGATACTAATTATGACAGGTAACAATAACTTCGATACTAATTATGACAAGTAACTGTAACTTCGATACTAATTAAGACAGGCAACTGTAACTTCGTTACTAATTATGACAAGTCCCTGTAATTTCGATACAAATTATGGCAGGTAACTGTAACTTCAATACTAATTATGGCAGGTAACTGTAACTTCGATACTAATTATGAGAGGTAACAGTAACTTCGATGCTAATTATGACAGGTAACTGCAACTTCGTTACTAATTATGACAAGTAACTGTAATTTCGATACTAATTATGGCAGGTAACTGTAACTTCGTTACTAATTATGAGAAGTAACTGTAATTCCGATGCAAATTATGACAGGTAACTGTAACTTCGTTACTAATTATGACATGTAACTGTAATTTCGTTACAAATTATGGCAGGTAACAGTACCTTCGATTATAATTATGACAGGTAACTGTAACTTCGATACTAATTATGACAAGGAACTGTAATTTCGATGCAAATTATGGCAGGTAACTGTAACTTTGATACTAATTATGACAGGTAACAGTATCTTCGATACTAATTAAGACAAGTAACTGTATAATCGTTACTAATTATGACAAGTAACTGTAACTTCGATACTTATTATGACAGGTAACTGTAACTTCATTACTAATTATGACAAGAAACTGTAACTTCGATACTAATTATGACAGGTAACTGTAACTTCGATACTAATTATGACAAGTAACTGTAACTTCGATACTAATTATGACAAGTAACTGTAACTTCGATACTAATTGTGACAGGTAACAGTAACTTGGATATTAATTATGACAAGTAACAGTAACTTCGATACTTATTGTGACAAGTAATTGTAATTTCGATACAAATTTTGGCAGGTAACTGTAACTTCGATACTTATTATGAGAGGAAACTGTAACTTTGATACTAATTATGACAAGTAACTGTAACTTCGATACTAATTATGGCAGGTAACTGTAACTTCGTTACTAATTATGACAAGTAACTGTAATTTCGATACAAATTATGGCAGGTAACTGTAATTTCGATGCTAATTATGACAGGTAACTGTAACTTCGCTACTATTTATGACAGGAAACTGTAACTTCGTTACTAATTATGACAAGTAACTGTAATTTCGGTACAAATCATGACAGGTAACTGTAACTTCGTTACTAATTATGACAAGTAACTGTAATTTCGATACAAATTATGGCAGGTAACAGTACCTTCGGTACTAATTATGACAGGCAACTGTAACTTCGATACTAATTATGGCAAGGAACTGTAATTTCGATACAAATTATGGCAGGTAACTGTAACTTCGATACCAATTATGACAAGTGCCTGTAATTTCGATACAAATTATGGCAGGTAACTGTAACTTCCATACTAATTATGACAGGTAACAGTAACTTCGATAATAATTATGACAGGAAACTGTAACTTCATTACTAATTATGACAAGTAACTGTAATTTCGATACAAATTATGACAGGTAACTGTAACTTCGTTACTAATTATGACAAGTAACAGTACCTTCGATACTAATTATGACAAGTAACTATAACTTCGATACAAATTATGACAGGTAACTGCAACATCGATACTAATTATGACAAGAAACTCTAACTTCGTTACTAATTATGACAAGTAACTGTAATTTTGATTTAAAAAATTATGGTAGGTAACTGTAACTTCAATACTAATTATGAGAGGTAATAGTAACGTCGATACTAATTATGACAAGTAACAGTACCTTCGATGCTAATTATGACAGGTAACTGTAACTTCGATACTAATTATGACAAGGAACTGTAATTTCGATACAAATTATGGCAGGTAACTGTAACTTCGTTAATAATTATGACAAGCAACTGTAATTTCGATACAAATTTTGGCAGGTAACTGTAACATCGATACTAATTTTGACAAGCCCTGTAATTTCGATACAAATTATGGCAGGTAACTGTAACTTCCATACTAATTATGACTGGTAACAGTAACTTCGATACTAATTATGACAGGAAACTGTAACTTCGTTACTAATTATGACAAGTAACTGTAAATTCAATACAAATTATGACAGGTAACTGTAACATCGTTATTAATTATGACAATTAACAGTACTTTCGTTGCTAATTATGACAGGTAACTGGAACTTCGTTACTAATTATGACAAGTAACTGTAATTTCGATACAAATTATGGCAGGTAACTGTAACTTCGATACTAATTATGACAAGTAACTGTAACTTCCATACTAATTATGACAGGTAACAGTAACTTCGATACAAATTATGGTAGGTAACAGTAACGTCGATACTAATTATGACAGGTAACTGTAACTTAGTTACTAATTATGACAAGTAACTTTAATTTCGATACTAATTATGGCAGGTAACTGTAACTTCGTTACTAATTATGACAAGTCCCTGTAATTTCGATACAAATTATGGCAGGTAACTGTAACTTCGATACTAATTATGACAAGTAACTGTAACTTCCATACTAATTATGACAGGTAACTGCAACTTCGTTACTAATTGTGACAAGTTAATGTAATTCGATACAAATGTTGGCAGGTAACAGTAACTTCGATACTAATTATGACAAGTAACTGTAACTTCGATACTCATTATGACAGGCAACTGTAACTTCGTTACTAATTATGACAAGTAACTGTAATTTCGATACAAATTATGGCAGGTAACTGTAACTTCAATACTAATTATGGCAGGTAACTGTAACTTCGATACTAATTATGAGAGGTAACAGTAACTTCGATGCTAATTATGACAGGTAACTGCAACTTCGTTACTAATTATGACAAGTAACTGTAATTTCGATACTAATTATGGCAGGTAACTGTAACTTCGTTACTAATTATGAGAAGTAACTGTAATTCCGATGCAAATTATGACAGGTAACTGTAACTTCGTTACTAATTATGACAAGTATCTGTAATTTCGTTACAAATTATGGCAGGTAACAGTACCTTCGATTATAATTATGACAGGTAACTGTAACTTCGATACTAATTATGACAAGGAACTGTAATTTCGATACAAATTATGGCAGGTAACTGAAACTTTGATACTAATTATGACAGGTAACAGTATCTTCGATACTAATTAAGACAAGTAACTGTAACATCGTTACTAATTATGACAAGTAACTCAAATTTTGATAAAAAATTATGGCAGGTAACTGTAACTTCGATACTAATTAATACAGGTAACAGTAACTTCGATACTAATTATGACAGGTTACTGTAACATCGTTACTAATTATGTCAAGTAACTGTAACTTCGATACTAATTATGACAAGTAACTGTAACTTCGATACTTATTATGACAGGTAACTGTAACTTCATTACTAATTATGACAAGAAACTGTAACATCGATACTAATTATGACAGGTAACTGTAACTTCGATACTAATTATGACAAGTAACTGTAACTTCGATACTAATTATGACAAGTAACTGTAACTTCGATACTAATTGTGACAGGTAACAGTAACTTGGATATTAATTATGACAAGTAACAGTAACATCGATACTTATTGTGACAAGTAATTGTAATTTCGATACAAATTTTGGCAGGTAACTGTAACTTCGATACTTATTATGACAGGAAACAGTAACTTTGATACTAATTATGACAAGTAACTGTAACTTCGATACTAATTATGGCAGGTAACTGTAACTTCGTTACTAATTATGACAAGTAACTGTAATTTCGATACAAATTATGGCAGGTAACTGTAACTTCGATTCTAATTATGACAGGTAACAGAAACTTCGATACTAATTATGGCAGGTAATTGTAACTTCGATACTAATTATGACAGGTATCAGTAATTTCGGTACTAATTATGACAAGTAATTGTAACTTTAATACTAATTATGACAGGTAACTGTAACTTCGTTACTAATTATGACAAATAACTGTAATTTCGTTACAAATTATGGCAGATAATTGTAATTTCGATACTAATTATGACAGGTAAGAGTAACTTCGATACTAATTAGGACAAGTAACAGTAACTTCGATACTAATTATGACAAGTAACTGTAACTTAGATACTAATTATGACAGGTAACTGTAACTTCGTTACTAATTATGGCAAGTAACTGTAATTTCGATACAAATTTTGGCAGGTAACGGTAACTTCGATACTAATTATGACAAGTAACTGTAACTTCGATACTAATTATGACAGGTAACTGTAACTTCGTTACTAATTATGAAAAGTAACTGTAATTTCTATACAAATTATGGCAGCTAATTGTAACTTCGATACTAATTATGACAGGTAACAGTATCTTCGATACTAATTATGACAAGTAACTATAACTTCGATGCAAATTATGACAGGTAACTGTAACTTCGATACTAATTATGACAAGTACTGTAATTTTGATAAAAAATTATGGTAGGTAACAGTAACATCAATACTAATTATGACAGGTAACAGTAACTTCGATACTAATTATGACAGGAAACTGTAACTTCGTTACTAATTATGACAAGTCCCTGTAATTTCGATACAAATTATGGCAGGTAACTGTAATTTCGATGCTAATTATGACAGGTAACAGTAACTTCGATACTATTTATGACAGGAAACTGTAACATCGTTACTAATTATGACAAGTAACTGTAATTTCGGTACAAATCATGACAGGTAACTGTAACTTCGTTACTAATTATGACAAGTAACTGTAATTTCGATACAAATTATGGCAGGTAACAGTACCTTCGGTACTAATTATGACAGGTAACTGTAACTTCGATACTAATTATGGCAAGGAACTGTAATTTCGATACAAATTATGGCAGGTAACTGTAACTTCGATACTAATTATGACAAGTGCCTGTAATTTCGATACAAATTATGGCAGGTAACTGTAACTTCCATACTAATTATGACAGGTAACAGTAACTTCGATACTAATTATGACAGGAAACTGTAACTTCATTACTAATTATGACAAGTAACTGTAATTTCGATACAAATTATGACAGGTAACTGTAACTTCGTTACTAATTATGACAAGTAACAGTACCTTCGATACTAATTATGACAAGTAACTATAACTTCGATACAAATTATGACAGGTAACTGCAACATCGATACTAATTATGACAAGAAACTCTAACTTCGTTACTAATTATGACAAGTAACTGTAATTTTGATTTAAAAAATTATGGTAGGTAACTGTAACTTCAATACTAATTATGACAGGTAATAGTAACGTCGATACTAATTATGACAAGTAACAGTGCCTTCGATGCTAATTATGACAGGTAACTGTATCTTCGATACTAATTATGACAAGGAACTGTAATTTCGATACAAATTACGGCAGGTAACTGTAACTTCGTTAATAATTATGACAAGCAACTGTAATTTCGATACAAATTTTGGCAGGTAACTGTAACATCGATACTAATTTTGACAAGCCCCTGTAATTTCGATACAAATTATGGCAGGTAACTGTAACTTCCATACTAATTATGACAGGTAACAGTAACTTCGATACTAATTATGACAGGAAACTGTAACTTCGTTACTAATTATGACAAGTAACTGTAAATTCAATACAAATTATGGCAGGTAACTGTAACATCGTTACTAATTATGACAAGTAACAGTACTTTCGATGCTAATTATGACAGGTAACTGTAACTTCGATACTAATTATGACAAGGAACTGTAATTTCGATACAAATTATGGCAGGTAAATGTAACTTCGTTACTAATTATGACAAGTAACTGTAATTTCGTTACAAATTTTGGCAGGTAACTGTAACTTCGATACTAATTATGACAGGTAACAGTAACTTCGATACTAATTATGACAAGTAACTGTAACTTCGATACTAATTATGACAGGTTACTGGAACTTCGTTACTAATTATGACAATTAACTGTAATTTCGATTCAAATTATGGCAGGTAACTGTAACTTCGATACTAATTAAACAGGTAACAGTAACTTCGATACTAATTATGACAAGTAATTATAACTTCGATACAAATTATGACAGGTAACTGTAACTTCGATACTAATTATGACAAGAAATTCTAACTTCGTTACTAATTATGACAAGTAACTCTAATTTTGATTAAAAAATTTGGTAGGTAATTGTAACTTCAATACTAATTATGACAGGTAACATTAACTTCGATACTAATTATGACAGGTAACTGTAACTTAGTTACTAATTATGACAAGTAACTTTAATTTCGATACTAATTATGGCAGGTAACTCTAACTTCGTTACTAATTATGACAAGTCCCTGTAATTTCGATACAAATAATGGCAGGTAACTGTAACTTCGATACTAATTATGACAAGTAACTGTAACTTCCATACTAATTATGACAGGTTACTGTAACTTCGTTACTAATTATGACAAGTAACTGTAATTTCGTTACAAATTTTGGCAGGTAACTGTAACCTCGATACTAATTATGACCGGTAACAGTAACTTCGATATTAATTATGACAAGTAACTGTAACTTCGATACTAATTATGACAGGTAACTGTAACTTCGTTACTAATTATGACATGTAACTGTAATTTCGATACAAATTATGGCAGGTAACTGTAACTTCGTTACTAATTATGACAAATAACTGTAATTTCGATACAAATTATGGCAGGTAACTGTAACTTCGATACTAATTATGGCAGGTAACTGTAACTTCGATACTAATTATGAGAGGTAACAGTAACTTCGATGCTAATTATGACAGGTAACTGCAACTTCGTTACTAATTATGACAAGTAACTGTAATTTCGATACTAATTATTGCAGGTAACAGTAACTTCGTTACTAATTAGGACAAGTAACAGTAACTTCGATACTAATTATGACAAGTAACTGTAACTTCGATACTTATTATGACAGGTAACTGTAACTTCGTTACTAATTATGGTAAGTAACTGTAATTTCGATACAAATTTTGGCAGGTAACGGTAACTTCGATACTAATTATGACAGTTAACAGTAACTTCGATACTAATTATGACAAGTAACTGTAACTTCGATACTAATTATGACAGGTAACAGTATCTTCGATACTAATTAAGACAAGTAACTGTAACATCGTTACTAATTATGTCAAGTAACTCTAATTTTGATAAAAAATTATGGCAGGTAACTGTAACTTCGATACTAATTATGACAAGGAACTGTAATTTCGATACAAATTATGGCAGGTAACTGTAACTTTGATACTAATTATGACAGGTAACAGTATCTTCGATACTAATTAAGACAAGTAACTGTAACATCGTTACTAATTATGACAAGTAACTCTAATTTTGATAAAAAATTATGGCAGGTAACTGTAACTTCGATACTAATTAATACAGGTAACAGTAACTTCGATACTAATTATGACAGGTTACTGTAACATCGTTACTAATTATGTCAAGTAACTGTAACTTCGATACTAATTATGACAAGTAACTGTAACTTCGATACTTATTATGACAGGTAACTGTAACTTCATTACTAATTATGACAAGAAACTGTAACTTCGATACTAATTATGACAGGTAACTGTAACTTCGATACTAATTATGACAAGTAACTGTAACTTCGATACTAATTATGACAAGTAACTGTAACTTCGATACTAATTGTGACAGGTAACAGTAACTTGGATATTAATTATGACAACTAACAGTAACTTCGATACTTATTGTGACAAGTAATTGTAATTTCGATACAAATTTTGGCAGGTAACTGTAACTTCGATACTTATTATGACAGGAAACAGTAACTTTGATACTAATTATGACAAGTAACAGTAACTTCGATACTAATTAGGACAAGTAACAGTAACTTCGATACTAATTATGACAAGTAACTGTAACTTCGATACTAATTATGACAGGTAACTGTAACTTCGTTACTAATTATGGCAAGTAACTGTAATTTCGATACAAATTTTGGCAGGTAACGGTAACTTCGATACTAATTATGACAGTTAACAGTAACTTCGATACTAATTATGACAAGTAACTGTAACTTCGATACTAATTATGACAGGTAACAGTATCTTCGATACTAATTAAGACAAGTAACTGTAACATCGTTACTAATTATGTCAAGTAACTCTAATTTTGATAAAAAATTATGGCAGGTAACTGTAACTTCGATACTAATTAATACAGGTAACAGTAACTTCGATACTAATTATGACAGGTTACTGTAACATCGTTACTAATTATGTCAAGTAACTGTAACTTCGATACTAATTATGACAAGTAACTGTAACTTCGATACTTATTATGACAGGTAACTGTAACTTCATTACTAATTATGACAAGAAACTGTAACTTCGAAACTAATTATGACAAGTAACAGTAACTTCGATACTAATTAGGACAAGTAACAGTAACTTCGATACTAATTATGACAAGTAACTGTAACTTCGATACTAATTATGACAGGTAACTGTAACTTCGTTACTAATTATGGCAAGTAACTGTAATTTCGATACAAATTTTGGCAGGTAACGGTAACATCGATACTAATTATGACAGTTAACAGTAACTTCGATACTAATTATGACAAGTAACTGTAACTTCGATACTAATTATGACAGGTAACTGTAACTTCGTTACTAATTATGAAAAGTAACTGTAATTTCGATACAAATTATGGCAGGTAATTGTAACTTCGATACTAATTATGACAGGTAACAGTATCTTCGATACTAATTATGACAAGTAACTATAACTTCGATGCAAATTATGACAGGTAACTGTAACTTCGATACTAATTATGACAAGTACTGTAATTTTGATAAAAAATTATGGTAGGTAACAGTAACTTCAATACTAATTATGACAGGTAACAGTAACTTCGATACTAATTATGATAGGAAACTGTAACTTCGTTACTAATTATGACAAGTCCCTGTAATTTCGATACAAATTATGGCAGGTAACTGTAATTTCGATGCAGATTATGACAGGTAACAGTAACTTCGATACTATTTATGACAGGAAACTGTAACTTCGTTACTAATTATGACAAGTAACTGTAATTTCGGTACAAATCATGACAGGTAACTGTAACTTCGTTACTAATTATGACAAGTAACTGTAATTTCGATACAAATTATGGCAGGTAACAGTACCTTCGGTACTAATTATGACAGGTAACTGTAACTTCGATACTAATTATGGCAAGGAACTGTAATTTCGATACAAATTATGGCAGGTAACTGTAACTTCGATACTAATTATGACAAGTGCCTGTAATTTCGATACAAATTATGGCAGGTAACTGTAACTTCCATACTAATTATGACAGGTAACAGTAACTTCGACAACTAATTATGACAGGAAACTGTAACTTCATTACTAATTATGACAAGTAACTGTAATTTCGATACAAATTATGACAGGTAACTGTAACTTCGTTACTAATTATGACAAGTAACAATACCTTCGATACTAACTATGACAAGTAACTATAACTTCGACACAAATTATGACAGGTAACTGCAACATCGATACTAATTATGACAAGAAACTCTAACTTCGTTACTAATTATGACAAGTAACTGTAATTTTGATTAAAAAAATTATGGTAGGTAAATGTAACTTCAATACTAATTATGACAGGTAATAGTAACGTCGATACTAATTATGACAAGTAACAGTTCCTTCGATGCTAATTATGACAGGTAACTGTAACTTCGATACTAATTATGACAAGGAACTGTAATTTCGATACAAATTATGGCAGGTAACTGTAACTTCGTTAATAATTATGACAAGCAACTGTAATTTCGATACAAATTTTGGCAGGTAACTGTAACATCGATACTAATTTTGACAAGTCCCTGTAATTTCGATACAAATTATGGCAGGTAACTGTAACATCCATACTAATTATGACAGGTAACAGTAACTTCGATACTAATTATGACAGGAAACTGTAACTTTGTTACTAATTATGACAAGTAACAGTACTTTCGATGCTAATTATGACAGGTAACTGTAACTTCGATACTAATTATGACAAGGAACTGTAATTTCGATACAAATTATGGCAGGTAAATGTAACTTCGTTACTAATTATGACAAGTAACTGTAATTTCGTTACAAATTTTGGCAGGTAACTGTAACTTCGATACTAATTATGACAGGTAACAGTAACTTCGATACTAATTATGACAAGTAACTGTAACTTCGATACTAATTATGACAGGTTACTGGAACTTCGTTACTAATTATGACAATTAACTGTAATTTCGATTCAAATTATGGCAGGTAACTGTAACTTCGATACTAATTAAACAGGTAACAGTAACTTCGATACTAATTATGACAAGTAATTATAACTTCGATACAAATTATGACAGGTAACTGTAACTTCGATACTAATTATGACAAGAAATTCTAACTTCGTTACTAATTATGACAAGTAACTCTAATTTTGATTAAAAAATTTGGTAGGTAATTGTAACTTCAATACTAATTATGACAGGTAACATTAACTTCGATACTAATTATGACAGGTAACTGTAACTTAGTTACTAATTATGACAAGTAACTTTAATTTCGATACTAATTATGGCAGGTAACTCTAACTTCGTTACTAATTATGACAAGTCCCTGTAATTTCGATACAAATAATGGCAGGTAACTGTAACTTCGATACTAATTATGACAAGTAACTGTAACTTCCATACTAATTATGACAGGTTACTGTAACTTCGTTACTAATTATGACAAGTAACTGTAATTTCGTTACAAATTTTGGCAGGTAACTGTAACCTCGATACTAATTATGACCGGTAACAGTAACTTCGATATTAATTATGACAAGTAACTGTAACTTCGATACTAATTATGACAGGTAACTGTAACTTCGTTACTAATTATGACATGTAACTGTAATTTCGATACAAATTATGGCAGGTAACTGTAACTTCGTTACTAATTATGACAAATAACTGTAATTTCGATACAAATTATGGCAGGTAACTGTAACTTCGATACTAATTATGGCAGGTAACTGTAACTTCGATACTAATTATGAGAGGTAACAGTAACTTCGATGCTAATTATGACAGGTAACTGCAACTTCGTTACTAATTATGACAAGTAACTGTAATTTCGATACTAATTATTGCAGCTAACTGTAACTTCGTTACTAATTATGAGAAGTAACTGTAATTCCGATGCAAATTATGACAGGTAACTGTAACTTCGTTACTAATTATTACAAGTAACTGTAATTTCGTTACAAATTATGGCAGGTAACAGTACCTTCGATTATAATTATGACAGGTAACTGTAACTTCGATACTAATTATGACAAGGAACTGTAATTTCGATACAAATTATGGCAGGTAACTGTAACTTTGATACTAATTATGACAGGTAACAGTATCTTCGATACTAATTAAGACAAGTAACTGTAACATCGTTACTAATTATGACAAGTAACTCTAATTTTGATAAAAAATTATGGCAGGTAACTGTAACTTCGATACTAATTAATACAGGTAACAGTAACTTCGATACTAATTATGACAGGTTACTGTAACATCGTTACTAATTATGTCAAGTAACTGTAACTTCGATACTAATTATGACAAGTAACTGTAACTTCGATACTTATTATGACAGGTAACTGTAACTTCATTACTAATTATGACAAGAAACTGTAACTTCGATACTAATTATGACAGGTAACTGTAACTTCGATACTAATTATGACAAGTAACTGTAACTTCGATACTAATTATGACAAGTAACTGTAACTTCGATACTAATTGTGACAGGTAACAGTAACTTGGATATTAATTATGACAACTAACAGTAACTTCGATACTTATTGTGACAAGTAATTGTAATTTCGATACAAATTTTGGCAGGTAACTGTAACTTCGATACTTATTATGACAGGAAACAGTAACTTTGATACTAATTATGACAAGTAACAGTAACTTCGATACTAATTAGGACAAGTAACAGTAACTTCGATACTAATTATGACAAGTAACTGTAACTTCGATACTAATTATGACAGGTAACTGTAACTTCGTTACTAATTATGGCAAGTAACTGTAATTTCGATACAAATTTTGGCAGGTAACGGTAACTTCGATACTAATTATGACAGTTAACAGTAACTTCGATACTAATTATGACAAGTAACTGTAACTTCGATACTAATTATGACAGGTAACAGTATCTTCGATACTAATTAAGACAAGTAACTGTAACATCGTTACTAATTATGTCAAGTAACTCTAATTTTGATAAAAAATTATGGCAGGTAACTGTAACTTCGATACTAATTAATACAGGTAACAGTAACTTCGATACTAATTATGACAGGTTACTGTAACATCGTTACTAATTATGTCAAGTAACTGTAACTTCGATACTAATTATGACAAGTAACTGTAACTTCGATACTTATTATGACAGGTAACTGTAACTTCATTACTAATTATGACAAGAAACTGTAACTTCGATACTAATTATGACAGGTAACTGTAACTTCGATACTAATTATGACAAGTAACTGTAACTTCGATACTAATTATGACAAGTAACTGTAACTTCGATACTAATTGTGACAGGTAACAGTAACTTGGATATTAATTATGACAACTAACAGTAACTTCGATACTTATTGTGACAAGTAATTGTAATTTCGATACAAATTTTGGCAGGTAACTGTAACTTCGATACTTATTATGACAGGAAACAGTAACTTTGATACTAATTATGACAAGTAACAGTAACTTCGATACTAATTAGGACAAGTAACAGTAACTTCGATACTAATTATGACAAGTAACTGTAACTTCGATACTAATTATGACAGGTAACTGTAACTTCGTTACTAATTATGGCAAGTAACTGTAATTTCGATACAAATTTTGGCAGGTAACGGTAACTTCGATAGTAATTATGACAGTTAACAGTAACTTCGATACTAATTATGACAAGTAACTGTAACTTCGATACTAATTATGACAGGTAACTGTAACTTCGTTACTAATTATGAAAAGTAACTGTAATTTCGATACAAATTATGGCAGGTAATTGTAACTTCGATACTAATTATGACAGGTAACAGTATCTTCGATACTAATTATGACAAGTAACTATAACTTCGATGCAAATTATAACAGGTAACTGTAACTTCGATACTAATTATGACAAGTACTGTAATTTTGATAAAAAATTATGGTAGGTAACAGTAACTTCAATACTAATTATGACAGGTAACAGTAACTTCGATACTAATTATGATAGGAAACTGTAACTTCGTTACTAATTATGACAAGTCCCTGTAATTTCGATACAAATTATGGCAGGTAACTGTAATTTCGATGCAGATTATGACAGGTAACAGTAACTTCGATACTATTTATGACAGGAAACTGTAACTTCGTTACTAATTATGACAAGTAACTGTAATTTCGGTACAAATCATGACAGGTAACTGTAACTTCGTTACTAATTATGACAAGTAACTGTAATTTCGATACAAATTATGGCAGGTAACAGTACCTTCGGTACTAATTATGACAGGTAACTGTAACTTCGATACTAATTATGGCAAGGAACTGTAATTTCGATACAAATTATGGCAGGTAACTGTAACTTCGATACTAATTATGACAAGTGCCTGTAATTTCGATACAAATTATGGCAGGTAACTGTAACTTCCATACTAATTATGACAGGTAACAGTAACTTCGACAACTAATTATGACAGGAAACTGTAACTTCATTACTAATTATGACAAGTAACTGTAATTTCGATACAAATTATGACAGGTAACTGTAACTTCGTTACTAATTATGACAAGTAACAATACCTTCGATACTAACTATGACAAGTAACTATAACTTCGACACAAATTATGACAGGTAACTGCAACATCGATACTAATTATGACAAGAAACTCTAACTTCGTTACTAATTATGACAAGTAACTGTAATTTTGATTAAAAAAATTATGGTAGGTAAATGTAACTTCAATACTAATTATGACAGGTAATAGTAACGTCGATACTAATTATGACAAGTAACAGTACCTTCGATGCTAATTATGACAGGTAACTGTAACTTCGATACTAATTATGACAAGGAACTGTAATTTCGATACAAATTATGGCAGGTAACTAACTGTAACTTCGTTAATAATTATGACAAGCAACTGTAATTTCGATACAAATTTTGGCAGGTAACTGTAACATCGATACTAATTTTGACAAGTCCCTGTAATTTCGATACAAATTATGGCAGGTAACTGTAACATCCATACTAATTATGACAGGTAACAGTAACTTCGATACTAATTATGACAGGAAACTGTAACTTTGTTACTAATTATGACAAGTAACAGTACTTTCGATGCTAATTATGACAGGTAACTGTAACTTCGATACTAATTATGACAAGGAACTGTAATTTCGATACAAATTATGGCAGGTAAATGTAACTTCGTTACTAATTATGACAAGTAACTGTAATTTCGATACAAATTTTGGCAGGTAACTGTAACTTCGATACTAATTATGACAGGTAACAGTAATTTCGATACTAATTATGACAAGTAACTGTAACTTCGATACTAATTATGACAGGTTACTGGAACTTCGTTACTAATTATGACAAGTAACTGTAATTTCGATTCAAATTATGGCAGGTAACTGTAACTTCGATACTAATTAAACAGGTAACAGTAACTTCGATACTAATTATGACAAGTAATTATAACTTCGATACAAATTATGACAGGTAACTGTAACTTCGATACTAATTATGACAAGAAACTCTAACTTCGTTACTAATTATGAGAAGTAACTCTAATTTTGATTAAAAAATTTCGTAGGTAATTGTAACTTCAATACTAATTATGACAGGTAACATTAACTTCGATACTAATTATGACAGGTAACTGTAACTTAGTTACTAATTATGACAAGTAACTTTAATTTCGATACTAATTATGGCAGGTAACTGTAACTTCGTTACTAATTATGACAAGTCCCTGTAATTTCGATACAAATTATGGCAGGTAACTGTAACTTCGATACTAATTATGACAAGTAACTGTAACTTCCATACTAATTATGACAGGTTACTGTAACTTCGTTACTAATTATGACAAGTAACTGTAATTTCGTTACAAATTTTGGCAGGTAACTGTAACCTCGATACTTATTATGACCGGTACAGTAACTTCGATATTAATTATGACAAGTAACTGTAACTTCGATACTAATTATGACAGGTAACTGTAACTTCGTTACTAATTATGACATGTAACTGTAATTTCGATACAAATTATGGCAGGTAACTGTAACTTCGTTACTAATTATGACAAATAACTGTAATTTCGATACAAATTATGGCAGGTAACTGTAACTTCGATACTAATTATGGCAGGTAACTGTAACTTCGATACTAATTATGAGAGGTAACAGTAACTTCGATGCTAATTATGACAGGTAACTGCAACTTCGTTACTAATTATGACAAGTAATTGTAATTTCGATACTAATTATTGCAGGTAACTGTAACTTCGTTACAAATTATGAGAAGTAACTGTAATTTCGATGCAAATTATGACAGTTAACTGTAACTTCGTTACTAATTATGACAAGTAACAGTAATTTCGTTACAAATTATGACAGATAACAGTACCTTCGATACTAATTATGACAGGTTACTGTATCTTCGATACTAATTATGACAAGGAACTGTAATTTTGATACAAATTATGGCAGGTAACTGTAACTTTGAAACTAATTATGACAGGTAACAGTATCTTCGATACTAATTATGACAAGTAACTGTAACTTCGTTACTAATTATGACATGTAACTCTAATTTTGCTTAAAAAATTATGGCAGGTAACTGTAACTTCGATACTATTTATGACAGGAAACAGTAACTTTGATACTAATTATGACAAGTTACTGTAACTTCGATACTAATTATGGCAGGTAAATGTAACTTTTACTAATTATGACAAGTAACTGTAATTTCGATACAAATTATGGCAGGTAACTGTAACTTCGATACTAATTATGACAGGTAACAGTAACTTCGATACTAATTAGGGCAGGTAACTGTAACTTCGATACTAATTATGACAGGTATCAGTAACTTCGGTACTAATTATGACAATTAACTGTAACTTCGATACTAATTATGACAGGTATCAGTAACTTCGGTACTAATTATGAGAAGTAACTGTAACTTCGATACTAATTATGACAGGTAACTGTAACTTCGATACTAATTATGACAAGTAACTGTAACTTCGATACTAATTATGACAAGTAACTGTAACTTCGATATTAATTGTGACAGGTAACAGTAACTTCGATATTAATTATGACAAGTAACAGTAACTTCGATACTAATTATGAGAAGTAATTGTAATTTCGATACAAATTTTGGCAGGTAACTGTAACTTCGATACTATTTATGACAGGAAACAGTAACTTTGATACTAATTATGACAAGTAACTGTAACTTCGATACTAATTATGGCAGGTAACTGTAACTTCGTTACTAATTATGACAAGTAACTGTAATTTCGATACAAATTATGGCAGGTAACTGTAACTTCGATACTAATTATGACAGGTAACAGTAACTTCGATACTAATTATGGCAGGTAACTGTAACTTCGATACTAATTATGACAGGTATCAGTAACTTCGGTACTAATTATGACAAGTAACTGTAACTTCGATACTAATTATGACAGGTAACTGAAACTTCGTTACTAATTATGACAAGTAACTGTAATTTCGTTACAATTTATGGCAGGTAATTGTAATTTCGATACTAATTATGACAGGTAACAGTAACTTCGATACTAATTAGGACAAGTAACAGTAACTTCGTTACTAATTATGACAAGTAACTGTAACTTCGATACTAATTATGACAGGTAACTGTAACTTCGTTACTAATTATGACAAGTAACTGTAATTTCGATACAAATTTTGGCAGGTAACGGTAACTTCGATAATAATTATGACAGGTAACAGTAACTTCGATAATAATTATGACAAGTAACTGTAACTTCGATACTAATTACGACAGGTAGCAGTAACTTCGTTACTAATTATGAAAAGTAACTGTAATTCGATACAAATTATTGCAGGTAACTGTAACTTCAATACTAATTATGACAGGTGACAGTATCTTCGATACTAATTATGACAAGTAACTATAACTTCGATACAAATTATGACAGGTAACTGTAACATCGATACTAATTATGACAAGAAACTCTAACTTCATTACTAATTATGACAAGTAACTGTAATTTTGATAAAAAATTATGGTAGGTAACTGTAACTTCAATACTAATTATGACAGGTAACAGTAACTTCGATACTAATTATGACAGGTAACTGTTACTTCGTTACTAATTATGACAAGTAACATTAATTTCTATACTAATTATGGCAGGTAACTGTATCTTCGTTACTAATTATGACAAGTCCCTGTAATTTCGATACAAATTATGGCAGGTAACTGAAATTTCGATACTAAATATGACAGGTAACAGTAACTTCGACACTAATTATGACAGGAAACTGTAACTTCGTTACTAATTATGAAAACTACCGGTAATTTCGATACAAATTATGGCAGGTAATTGTAACTTCGATACTAATTATGACAGGTAACAGTATCTTCGATACTAATTATGACAAGTAACTATAACTTCGATGCAAATTATGACAGGTAACTGTAACTTCGATACTAATTATGACAAGTACTGTAATTTTGATAAAAAATTATGGTAGGTAACAGTAACTTCAATACTAATTATGACAGGTAACAGTAACTTCGATACTAATTATGACAGGAAACAGTAACTTCGTTACTAATTATGACAGGTCCCTGTAATTTCGATACAAATTATGGCAGGTAACTGTAATTTCGATGCTAATTATGACAGGTAACAGTAACTTCGATACTATTTATGACAGGAAACTGTAACTTCGTTACTAATTATGACAAGTAACTGTAATTTCGGTACAAATCATGACAGGTAACTGTAACTTCGTTACTAATTATGACAAGTAACTGTAATTTCGATACAAATTATGGCAGGTAACAGTACCTTCGGTACTAATTATGACAGGTAACTGTAAATTCGATACTAATTATGGCAAGGAACTGTAATTTCGATACAAATTATGGCAGGTAACTGTAACTTCGATACTAATTATGACAAGTGCCTGTAATTTCGATACAAATTATGGCAGGTAACTGTAACTTCCATACTAATTATGACAGGTAACAGTAACTTCGATACTAATTATGAAAGGAAACTGTAACTTCATTACTAATTATGACAAGTAACTGTAATTTCGATACAAATTATGACAGGTAACTGTAACTTCGTTACTAATTATGACAAGTAACAGTACCTTCGATACTAACTATGACAAGTAACTATAACTTCGATACAAATTATGACAGGTAACTGCAACATCGATACTAATTATGACAAGAAACTCTAACTTCGTTACTAATTATGACAAGTAACTGTAATTTTGATTAAAAAAATTATGGTAGGTAAATGTAACTTCAATTCTAATTATGACAGGTAATAGTAACGTCGATACTAATTATGACAAGTAACAGTACCTTCGATGCTAATTATGACAGGTAACTGTAACTTCGATACTAATTATGACAAGGAACTGTAATTTCGATACAAATTATGGCAGGTAACTGTAACTTCGTTAATAATTATGACAAGCAACTGTAATTTCGATACAAATTTTGGCAGGTAACTGTAACATCGATACTAATTTTGACAAGTCCCTGTAATTTCGATACAAATTATGGCAGGTAACTGTAACTTCCATACTAATTATGACAGGTAACAGTAACTTCGATACTAATTATGACAGGAAACTGTAACTTCGTTACTAATTATGACAAGTAACTGTAAATTCAATACAAATTATGACAGGTAACTGTAACATCGTTACTAATTATGACAAGTAACAGTACTTTCGATGCTAATTATGACAGGTAACTGTAACTTCGATACTAATTATGACAAGGAACTGTAATTTCGATACAAATTATGGCAGGTAAATGTAACTTCGTTACTAATTATGACAAGTAACTGTAATTTCGATACAAATTTTGGCAGGTAACTGTAACTTCGATACTAATTATGACAGGTAACAGTAATTTCGATACTAATTATGACAAGTAACTGTAACTTCGATACTAATTATGACAGGTTACTGGAACTTCGTTACTAATTATGAAAAGTAACTGTAATTTCGATTCAAATTATGGCAGGTAACTGTAACTTCGATACTAATTAAACAGGTAACAGTAACTTCGATACTAATTATGACAAGTAATTATAACTTCGATACAAATTATGACAGGTAACTGTAACTTCGATACTAATTATGACAAGAAACTCTAACTTCGTTACTAATTATGAGAAGTAACTCTAATTTTGATTAAAAAATTTGGTAGGTAATTGTAACTTCAATACTAATTATGACAGGTAACATTAACTTCGATACTAATTATGACAGGTAAATGTAACTTAGTTACTAATTATGACAAGTAACTTTAATTTCGATACTAATTATGGCAGGTAACTGTAACTTCGTTACTAATTATGACAAGTCCCTGTAATTTCGATACAAATTATGGCAGGTAACTGTAACTCGATACTAATTATGACAAGTAACTGTAACTTCCATACTAATTATGACAGGTTACTGTAACTTCGTTACTAATTATGACAAGTAACTGTAATTTCGTTACAAATTTTGGCAGGTAACTGTAACCTCGATACTAATTATGACCGGTAACAGTAACTTCGATATTAATTATGACAAGTAACTGTAACATCGATACTAATTATGACAGGTAACTGTAACTTCGTTACTAATTATGACATGTAACTGTAATTTCGATACAAATTATGGCAGGTAACTGTAACTTCGTTACTAATTATGACAAATAACTGTAATTTCGATACAAATTATGGCAGGTAACTGTAACTTCGATACTAATTATGGCAGGTAACAGTAATTTCGTTACAAATTATGACAGATAACAGTACCTTCGATACTAATTATGACAGGTTACTGTAACTTCGATACTAATTATGACAAGGAACTGTAATTTCGATACAAATTATGGCAGGTAACTGTAACTTTGATACTAATTATGACAGGTAACAGTATCTTCGATACTAATTATGACAAGTAACTGTAACTTCGTTACTAATTATGACATGTAACTCTAATTTTGATAAAAAATTATGGCAGGTAACTGTAACTTCGATACTAATTAATACAGGTAACAGTTACTTCGACACCAATTATGACAGGTTACTGTAACATCGTTACTTATTATGTCAAGTAAATGTAACTTCGAAACTAATTATGACAAGTAACTGTAACTTCGATACTAATTATGACAAGTAACTGTAACTTCGATACTAATTATGACAAGTAACTGTAACTTCGATATTAATTGTGACAGGTAACAGTAACTTCGATATTAATTATGACAAGTAACAGTAACTTCGATACAAATTATGACAAGTAATTGTAATTTCGATACAAATTTTGGCAGGTAACTGTAACTTCGATACTATTTATGACAGGGAACAGTAACTTTGATACTAATTATGACAAGTAACTGTAACTTCGATACTAATTATGGCAGGTAACTGTAACTTCGTTACTAATTATGACAAGTAACTGTAATTTCGATACAAATTATGGCAGGTAACTGTAACTTCGATACTAATTATGACAGGTAACAGTAACTTCGATACTAATTATGGCAGGTAACTGTAACTTCGATACTAATTATGACAGGTATCAGTAACATCGGTACTAATTATGACAAGTAACTGTAACTTCGATACTAATTATGACAAGTAACTATAACATCGATACAAATTATGACAGGTAACTGTAACATCGATACTAATTATGACAAGAAACTGTAACTTCGGTACTAATTATGGCAGGTAACTGTAACTTGGTTACTAATTATGACAAGTAACTGTAATTTCGTTACAATTTATGGCAGGTAATTGTAATTTCGATACTAATTATGACAGGTAACAGTAACTTCGATACTAATTAGGACAAGTACCAGTAACTTCGTTACTAATTATGACAAGTAACGGTAACTTCGATAATAATTATGACAGGTAACAGTAACTTCGATACTAATTATGACAAGTAACTGTAACATCGATACTAATTACGACAGGTTATTATGAAAAGTAACTGTAATTCGATACAAATTATTGCAGGTAACTGTAACTTCGATACTAATTATGACAGGTAACAGTATCTTCGATACTAATTATGACAAGTAACTATAACATCGATACAAATTATGACAGGTAACTGTAACATCGATACTAAATATGACAAGAAACTCTAACTTCATTACTAATTATGACAAGTAACTGTAATTTTGATAAAAAATTATGGTAGGTAACTGTAACTTCAATACTAATTATGACAGGTAACAGTAACTTCGATACTAATTATGACAGGTAACTGTTACTTCGTTACTAATTATGACATGTAACTTTAATTTCGATACTAATTATGGCAGGTAACTGTAACTTCGTTACTAATTATGACAATTTCCTGTAATTTCGATACAAATTATGGCAGGTAACTGAAATTTCGATACTAATTATGACAGGTAACAGTAACTTCGACACTAATTATGACAGGAAACTGTAACTTCGTTACTAATTATGACAAGTAACTGTAATTTCGATACAAATTATGACAGGTAACTGTAACTTCGTTACTAATTATGACAAGTAACTGTAATTTCCATACAAATTATGGCAGGTAAAAGTACCTTCGGTACTAATTATGACAGGTAACAGTAACTTCGACACTAATTATGACAGGTAACAGTATCTTCGATACTAATTATGACAAGTAACTATAACTTCGATACAAATTATGACTGGTAACAGTAACTTCGATACTAATTATGACATGAAACTCTACCTTCGTTACTAATTATGACAAGTAACTGTAATTTCGATACAAATTATGGTAGGTAACTGTAACTTCAATACTAATTATGAGAGGTAACAGTAACTTCGATGCTAATTATGACAGGTAACTGCAACTTCGTTACTAATTATGACAAATAACTTTAATTTCGATTCTAATTATGGCAGGTAACTGAAACTTCGTTACTAATTATGACATGTCCCAGTAATTTCGATACAAATTATGGCAGGTAACTGTAACTTCGATACTAATTATGACAAGTCCCTGTAATTTCGATACAAATTATGGCAGGTAACTGTAACTTCCATACTAATTATGACAGGTAACAGTAACTTCGATACTAATTATGACAGGAAAATGTAACTTCATAAATAATTATGACAAGTAACTGTAATTTCGATACAAATTATGACAGGTATCTGTAACTTCGTTACTAATTATGACAAGTACCAGTACCTTCGATACTAATTATGACAAGTAACTATAACTTCGATACAAATTATGACAGGTAACTGTAACTTCGATACTAATTATGACAAGAAACTCTAACTTCGTTACTAATTATGACAAGTAACTCTAATTTTGATTAGAAAAAATTATGGTAGATAACTGTAACTTCAATACTTATTATGACAGGTAACAGTAACGTCGATACTAATTATGACAAGTAACAGTACCTTCGATGCTAATTATGACAGGTAACTGTAACTTCGATACTAATTATGACAAGGAATTGTAAATTCGATACAAATTATGGCAGGTAACTGTAACTTCGTTACTAATTATGAAAAGTAACTGTAATTTCGATACAAATTTTGGCAGGTTACTGTAACTTCGAAACTAATTATGACAAGTCCCTGTAATTTCGATACAAATTATGGTAGGTAACTGTAACTTCCATACTAATTATGACAGATAACAGTAACTTCGATACTAATTATGACAAGTAACTGTAATTTCGATACAAATTATGGCAGGTAACTGTAACTTCAATACTAATTATGACAGGTAACAGTAACTTCGTTACTAATTATGACAAGTTACTATAACTTCGATACAAATTATGACAGGTAACTGTAACATCGATACTAATTATGACAAGAAAGTCTAACTTCGTTACTAATTATGACAAGTAACTGTAATTTTGATTTAAAAATTTGCTAGGTAACTGTAACTTTAATACTAATTATGACAGGTAACAGTGACTTCGATACCAATTATGACAGGTAACTGTAACTTCGTTACTTATTATGACAAGTAATTTTAATTTCGATACTAATTATGGCAGGTAACTGTAACTTCGTTACTAATAATGACAAGTCCCTGTAATTTCAATACAAATTATGGCAGGTAAATGTAACTTCGATACTAATTATGACAAGTAACTGTAACTTCCATACTTATTATGACAGGTAACTGTTACTTCGTTACTAATTATGACAAGTAACTGTAATTTCGATACAAATTTTGGCAGGTAACTGAAACTTCGATACTAATTATGACAAGTAACTGTAACTTCGATACTAATTATGACAGGTAACTGTAACTCCGTTACTAATTATGACATGTAACTGTAATTTCGATACAAATTATGGTAGGTAACTGTAACTTCGATACTAATTATGGCAGGTAACTGTAACTTCGATACTAATTATGAGAGGTAACAGTAACTTCGATACTAATTATGACAGGTAACTGCAACTTCGTTACTAATTATGACAAGTAACTGTAATTTCGATACTAATTATGGCAGGTAACTGTAACTTCGTTAATAATTATGAGAAGTAACGGTAATTTCGATGCAAATTATGACAGGTAACTGTAACTTCGTTACTAATTATGACAAGTAACTGTAATTTCGTTACAAATTATAGCAGGTAACAGTACCTCCGATACTAAGTATGACAGGTAACTGTAACTTCGATACTAATTATGACAAGGAACTGTAATTTCGATACAAATTATGGCAGGTAACTGTAACTTTGATACTAATTATGACAGGTAACAGTTACCTCGATACTAATTATGACAAGTAACTGTAACTTCATTATTTATTATGACAAGTAACTGTAACTTCGATACTAATTGTGACAGGTAACAGTAACTTCGATATTAATTATGACAAGTAACAGTAACTTCGATACTAATTATTACAAGTAACTGTAATTTCGGTAAAATTTATGGCAGGTAACTGTAACTTCGATACTAATTATGACAGGTAACAGTTTCTTCGATACTAATTATGACAAGTAACTATAACTTCGATACAAATTATGACAGGTAACTGTAAATTCGATACTAATTATGACAAGAAACTCTAACTTCGTTACTAATTATGACAAGTAACTGTAATTTTGATAAAAAATTATGGTAGGTAACTGTAACTTCAATAATAATTATGACAGGTAAGATTAACTTCGATACTAATTATGACAGGTAACTGTAACTTCGTTATTAATTATGACAAGTAACTTTAATTTTGATACTAATTATGGCAGGTAACTGTAACTTCGTTACTAATTATGACAAGTCCCTGTAATTTCGATACAAATTATGGCAGGCACCTGTAATTTCGATACTAATTATGACAGGTAACAGTAACTTCGATACTAATTATGACAGGAAACTGTAACTTCGTTACTAATTATGACAAGTAACTGTAATTTCGTTACAAATTATGGCAGGTAACAGTACCTTCGATACTAATTATGACAGGTAACTGTAACTTCGATACAAATTATGACAAGAAACCCTTACTTCGTTACTAATTATGAGATGTAACTGTAATTTTGATTAAAAAATTTGGTAGGTAACTGTAACTTCAATACTAATTATGACAGGTAACAGTAACTTCGATACTAATTATGAAAGGTAACTGTAACTTAGTTACTAATTATGACAAGTAACTTTAATTTCGATACTAATTATGGCAGGTAACTGTAACTTCGTTACTAATTATGACAAGTCCCTGTAATTTCGATACAAATTATGGCAGGTAACTGTAACTTCGATACTAATTATGACAAGTAACTGTAACTTCCACACTAATTATGACAGGTAACTGTAACTTCGTTACTAATTATGACAAGTAACTGTAATTTCGATACAAATCTTGGCAGGTAACTGTAACCTCGATACTAATTATGATCGGTAACAGTAACTTCGATATTAATTATGACAAGTAACTGTAACTTCGATACTAATTATGACAGGTAACTGTAACTTCGTTAATAATTATGACATGTAACTGTAATTTCGATACAAATTATGGCAGGTAACTGTAACTTCGTTACTAATTATGACAATAACTGTAATTTCGATACAAATTATGGCAGGTAACTGTAACTTCGATACTAATTATGGCAGGTTACTGTAACTTCGATACTAATTATGAGAGGTAACAGTAACTTCGATGCTAATTATGACAGGTAACTGCAACTTCGTTACTAATTATGACAAGTAACTGTAATTTCGATACTAATTATTGCAGGTAACTGTAACTTCGTTACTAATTATGAGAAGTAACTGTAATTTCGATGCAAATTATGACAGGTAACTGTAACTTCGTTACTAATTATGACAAGTAACAGTAATTTCGTTACAAATTATGGCAGGTAACAGTACCTTCGATACTAATTATGACAGGTAACAGTAACTTCGATACTAATTATGACAAGTTACTATAACTTCAATACAAATTATGACAGGTAACTGTAACTTCGATACTAATTATGACAAGAAAGTCTAACTTCGTTACTAATTATGACAAGTAACTGTAATTTTGATTAAAAAATTTGCTAGGTAACTGTAACTTTAATACTAATTATGACAGGTAACAGTGACTTCGATACCAATTATGACAGGTAACTGTAACTTCGTTACTTATTATGACAAGTTATTTTAATTTCGATACTAATTATGGCAGGAAACTGTAACTTCGTTACTAATAATGACAAGTCCCTGTAATTTCAATACAAATTATGGCAGGTAAATGTAACTTCGATACTAATTATGACAAGTAACTGTAACTTCCATACTTATTATGACAGGTAACTGTAACTTCGTTACTAATTATGACAAGTAACTGTAATTTCGATACAAATTTTGGCAGGTAACTGTAACTTCGATACTAATTATGACATGTAACTGTAACTTCGATACTAATTATGACAGGTAACTGTAACTTCGTTACTAATTATGACATGTAACTGTAATTTCGATACAAATTATGGTAGGTAACTGTAACTTCGATACTAATTATGGCAGGTAACTGTAACTTCGTTACTAATTATGACAAGTAACAGTACCTTCGATACTAACTATGACAAGTAACTATAACTTCGATACAAATTATGACAGGTAACTGCAACATCGATACTAATTATGACAAGAAACTCTAACTTCGTTACTAATTATGACAAGTAACTGTAATTTTGATTAAAAAAATTATGGTAGGTAAATGTAACTTCAATTCTAATTATGACAGGTAATAGTAACGTCGATACTAATTATGACAAGTAACAGTACCTTCGATGCTAATTATGACAGGTAACTGTAACTTCGATACTAATTATGACAAGGAACTGTAATTTCGATACAAATTATGGCAGGTAACTGTAACTTCGTTAATAATTATGACAAGCAACTGTAATTTCGATACAAATTTTGGCAGGTAACTGTAACATCGATACTAATTTTGACAAGTCCCTGTAATTTCGATACAAATTATGGCAGGTAACTGTAACTTCCATACTAATTATGACAGGTAACAGTAACTTCGATACTAATTATGACAGGAAACTGTAACTTCGTTACTAATTATGACAAGTAACTGTAAATTCAATACAAATTATGACAGGTAACTGTAACATCGTTACTAATTATGACAAGTAACAGTACTTTCGATGCTAATTATGACAGGTAACTGTAACTTCGATACTAATTATGACAAGGAACTGTAATTTCGATACAAATTATGGCAGGTAAATGTAACTTCGTTACTAATTATGACAAGTAACTGTAATTTCGATACAAATTTTGGCAGGTAACTGTAACTTCGATACTAATTATGACAGGTAACAGTAATTTCGATACTAATTATGACAAGTAACTGTAACTTCGATACTAATTATGACAGGTTACTGGAACTTCGTTACTAATTATGAAAAGTAACTGTAATTTCGATTCAAATTATGGCAGGTAACTGTAACTTCGATACTAATTAAACAGGTAACAGTAACTTCGATACTAATTATGACAAGTAATTATAACTTCGATACAAATTATGACAGGTAACTGTAACTTCGATACTAATTATGACAAGAAACTCTAACTTCGTTACTAATTATGAGAAGTAACTCTAATTTTGATTTAAAAATTTGGTAGGTAATTGTAACTTCAATACTAATTATGACAGGTAACATTAACTTCGATACTAATTATGACAGGTAAATGTAACTTAGTTACTAATTATGACAAGTAACTTTAATTTCGATACTAATTATGGCAGGTAACTGTAACTTCGTTACTAATTATGACAAGTCCCTGTAATTTCGATACAAATTATGGCAGGTAACTGTAACTCGATACTAATTATGACAAGTAACTGTAACTTCCATACTAATTATGACAGGTTACTGTAACTTCGTTACTAATTATGACAAGTAACTGTAATTTCGTTACAAATTTTGGCAGGTAACTGTAACCTCGATACTAATTATGACCGGTAACAGTAACTTCGATATTAATTATGACAAGTAACTGTAACTTCGATACTAATTATGACAGGTAACTGTAACTTCGTTACTAATTATGACATGTAACTGTAATTTCGATACAAATTATGGCAGGTAACTGTAACTTCGTTACTAATTATGACAAATAACTGTAATTTCGATACAAATTATGGCAGGTAACTGTAACTTCGATACTAATTATGGCAGGTAACAGTAATTTCGTTACAAATTATGACAGATAACAGTACCTTCGATACTAATTATGACAGGTTACTGTAACTTCGATACTAATTATGACAAGGAACTGTAATTTCGATACAAATTATGGCAGGTAACTGTAACTTTGATACTAATTATGACAGGTAACAGTATCTTCGATACTAATTATGACAAGTAACTGTAACTTCGTTACTAATTATGACATGTAACTCTAATTTTGAAAAAAAATTATGGCAGGTAACTGTAACTTCGATACTAATTAATACAGGTAACAGTTACTTCGACACCAATTATGACAGGTTACTGTAACATCGTTACTTATTATGTCAAGTAAATGTAACTTCGAAACTAATTATGACAAGGAACTGTAATTTCGATACAAATTATGGCAGGTAACTGTAACTTCGTTAATAATTATGACAAGCAACTGTAATTTCGATACAAATTTTGGCAGGTAACTGTAACATCGATACTAATTTTGACAAGTCCCTGTAATTACGATACAAATTATGGCAGGTAACTGTAACTTCCATACTAATTATGACAGGTAACAGTAACTTCGATACTAATTATGACAGGAAACTGTAACTTCGTTACTAATTATGACAAGTAACTGTAAATTCAATACAAATTATGACAGGTAACTGTAACATCGTTACTAATTATGACAAGTAACAGTACTTTCGATGCTAATTATGACAGGTAACTGTAACTTCGATACTAATTATGACAAGGAACTGTAATTTCGATACAAATTATGGCAGGTAAATGTAACTTCGTTACTAATTATGACAAGTAACTGTAATTTCGATACAAATTTTGGCAGGTAACTGTAACTTCGATACTAATTATGACAGGTAACAGTAATTTCGATACTAATTATGACAAGTAACTGTAACTTCGATACTAATTATGACAGGTTACTGGAACTTCGTTACTAATTATGAAAAGTAACTGTAATTTCGATTCAAATTATGGCAGGTAACTGTAACTTCGATACTAATTAAACAGGTAACAGTAACTTCGATACTAATTATGACAAGTAATTATAACTTCGATACAAATTATGACAGGTAACTGTAACTTCGATACTAATTATGACAAGAAAATCTAACTTCGTTACTAATTATGAGAAGTAACTCTAATTTTGATTTAAAAATTTGGTAGGTAATTGTAACTTCAATACTAATTATGACAGGTAACATTAACTTCGATACTAATTATGACAGGTAAATGTAACTTAGTTACTAATTATGACAAGTAACTTTAATTTCGATACTAATTATGGCAGGTAACTGTAACTTCGTTACTAATTATGACAAGTCCCTGTAATTTCGATACAAATTATGGCAGGTAACTGTAACTCGATACTAATTATGACAAGTAACTGTAACTTCCATACTAATTATGACAGGTTACTGTAACTTCGTTACTAATTATGACAAGTAACTGTAATTTCGTTACAAATTTTGGCAGGTAACTGTAACCTCGATACTAATTATGACCGGTAACAGTAACTTCGATATTAATTATGACAAGTAACTGTAACTTCGATACTAATTATGACAGGTAACTGTAACTTCGTTACTAATTATGACATGTAACTGTAATTTCGATACAAATTATGGCAGGTAACTGTAACTTCGTTACTAATTATGACAAATAACTGTAATTTCGATACAAATTATGGCAGGTAACTGTAACTTCGATACTAATTATGGCAGGTAACAGTAATTTCGTTACAAATTATGACAGATAACAGTACCTTCGATACTAATTATGACAGGTTACTGTAACTTCGATACTAATTATGACAAGGAACTGTAATTTCGATACAAATTATGGCAGGTAACTGTAACTTTGATACTAATTATGACAGGTAACAGTATCTTCGATACTAATTATGACAAGTAACTGTAACTTCGTTACTAATTATGACATGTAACTCTAATTTTGATAAAAAATTATGGCAGGTAACTGTAACTTCGATACTAATTAATACAGGTAACAGTTACTTCGACACCAATTATGACAGGTTACTGTAACATCGTTACTTATTATGTCAAGTAAATGTAACTTCGAAACTAATTATGACAAGTAACTGTAACTTCGATACTAATTATGACAAGTAACTGTAACTTCGATACTAATTATGACAAGTAACTGTAACTTCGATATTAATTGTGACAGGTAACAGTAACTTCGATATTAATTATGACAAGTAACAGTAACTTCGATACAAATTATGACAAGTAATTGTAATTTCGATACAAATTTTGGCAGGTAACTGTAACTTCGATACTATTTATGACAGGGAACAGTAACTTTGATACTAATTATGACAAGTAACTGTAACTTCGATACTAATTATGGCAGGTAACTGTAACTTCGTTACTAATTATGACAAGTAACTGTAATTTCGATACAAATTATGGCAGGTAACTGTAACTTCGATACTAATTATGACAGGTAACAGTAACTTCGATACTAATTATGGCAGGTAACTGTAACTTCGATACTAATTATGACAGGTATCAGTAACTTCGGTACTAATTATGACAAGTAACTGTAACTTCGATACTAATTATGACAAGTAACTATAACATCGATACAAGTTATGACAGGTAACTGTAACATCGATACTAATTATGACAAGAAACTGTAACTTCGATACTAATTATGGCAGGTAACTGTAACTTGGTTACTAATTATGACAAGTAACTGTAATTTCGTTACAATTTATGGCAGGTAATTGTAATTTCGATACTAATTATGACAGGTAACAGTAACTTCGATACTAATTAGGACAAGTACCAGTAACTTCGTTACTAATTATGACAAGTAACGGTAACTTCGATAATAATTATGACAGGTAACAGTAACTTCGATACTAATTATGACAAGTAACTGTAACATCGATACTAATTACGACAGGTTATTATGAAAAGTAACTGTAATTCGATACAAATTATTGCAGGTAACTGTAACTTCGATACTAATTATGACAGGTAACAGTATCTTCGATACTAATTATGACAAGTAACTATAACATCGATACAAATTATGACAGGTAACTGTAACATCGATACTAAATATGACAAGAAACTCTAACTTCATTACTAATTATGACAAGTAACTGTAATTTTGATAAAAAATTATGGTAGGTAACTGTAACTTCAATACTAATTATGACAGGTAACAGTAACTTCGATACTAATTATGACAGGTAACTGTTACTTCGTTACTAATTATGACATGTAACTTTAATTTCGATACTAATTATGGCAGGTAACTGTAACTTCGTTACTAATTATGACAATTTCCTGTAATTTCGATACAAATTATGGCAGGTAACTGAAATTTCGATACTAATTATGACAGGTAACAGTAACTTCGACACTAATTATGACAGGAAACTGTAACTTCGTTACTAATTATGACAAGTAACTGTAATTTCGATACAAATTATGACAGGTAACTGTAACTTCGTTACTAATTATGACAAGTAACTGTAATTTCCATACAAATTATGGCAGGTAAAAGTACCTTCGGTACTAATTATGACAGGTAACAGTAACTTCGACACTAATTATGACAGGTAACAGTATCTTCGATACTAATTATGACAAGTAACTATAACTTCGATACAAATTATGACTGGTAACAGTAACTTCGATACTAATTATGACATGAAACTCTACCTTCGTTACTAATTATGACAAGTAACTGTAATTTCGATACAAATTATGGTAGGTAACTGTAACTTCAATACTAATTATGAGAGGTAACAGTAACTTCGATGCTAATTATGACAGGTAACTGCAACTTCGTTACTAATTATGGCAAATAACTTTAATTTCGATTCTAATTATGGCAGGAAACTGAAACTTCGTTACTAATTATGACATGTCCCAGTAATTTCGATACAAATTATGGCAGGTAACTGTAACTTCGATACTAATTATGACAAGTCCCTGTAATTTCGATACAAATTATGGCAGGTAACTGTAACTTCCATACTAATTATGACAGGTAACAGTAACTTCGATACGAATTATGACAGGAAAATGTAACTTCATAAATAATTATGACAAGTAACTGTAATTTCGATACAAATTATGACAGGTATCTGTAACTTCGTTACTAATTATGACAAGTACCAGTACCTTCGATACTAATTATGACAAGTAACTATAACTTCGATACAAATTATGACAGGTAACTGTAACTTCGATACTAATTATGACAAGAAACTCTAACTTCGTTACTAATTATGACAAGTAACTCTAATTTTGATTAGAAAAAATTATGGTAGATAACTGTAACTTCAATACTTATTATGACAGGTAACAGTAACGTCGATACTAATTATGACAAGTAACAGTACCTTCGATGCTAATTATGACAGGTAACTGTAACTTCGATACTAATTATGACAAGGAATTGTAAATTCGATACAAATTATGGCAGGTAACTGTAACTTCGTTACTAATTATGAAAAGTAACTGTAATTTCGATACAAATTTTGGCAGGTTACTGTAACTTCGAAACTAATTATGACAAGTCCCTGTAATTTCGATACAAATTATGGTAGGTAACTGTAACTTCCATACTAATTATGACAGATAACAGTAACTTCGATACTAATTATGACAAGTAACTGTAATTTCGATACAAATTATGGCAGGTAACTGTAACTTCAATACTAATTATGACAGGTAACAGTAACTTCGTTACTAATTATGACAAGTTACTATAACTTCGATACAAATTATGACAGGTAACTGTAACTTCGATACTAATTATGACAAGAAAGTCTAACTTCGTTACTAATTATGACAAGTAACTGTAATTTTGATTTAAAAATTTGCTAGGTAACTGTAACTTTAATACTAATTATGACAGGTAACAGTGACTTCGATACCAATTATGACAGGTAACTGTAACTTCGTTACTTATTATGACAAGTAATTTTAATTTCGATACTAATTATGGCAGGTAACTGTAACTTCGTTACTAATAATGACAAGTCCCTGTAATTTCAATACAAATTATGGCAGGTAAATGTAACTTCGATACTAATTATGACAAGTAACTGTAACTTCCATACTTATTATGACAGGTAACTGTAACTTCGTTACTAATTATGACAAGTAACTGTAATTTCGATACAAATTTTGGCAGGTAACTGAAACTTCGATACTAATTATGACAAGTAACTGTAACTTCGATACTAATTATGACAGGTAACTGTAACTCCGTTACTAATTATGACATGTAACTGTAATTTCGATACAAATTATGGTAGGTAACTGTAACTTCGATACTAATTATGGCAGGTAACTGTAACTTCGATACTAATTATGAGAGGTAACAGTAACATCGATACTAATTATGACAGGTAACTGCAACTTCGTTACTAATTATGACAAGTAACTGTAATTTCGATACTAATTATGGCAGGTAACTGTAACTTCGTTAATAATTATGAGAAGTAACGGTAATTTCGATGCAAATTATGACAGGTAACTGTAACTTCGTTACTAATTATGACAAGTAACTGTAATTTCGTTACAAATTATAGCAGGTAACAGTACCTCCGATACTAAGTATGACAGGTAACTGTAACTTCGATACTAATTATGACAAGGAACTGTAATTTCGATACAAATTATGGCAGGTAACTGTAACTTTGATACTAATTATGACAGGTAACAGTTACCTCGATACTAATTATGACAAGTAACTGTAACTTCATTATTTATTATGACAAGTAACTGTAACTTCGATACTAATTGTGACAGGTAACAGTAACTTAGATATTAATTATGACAAGTAACAGTAACTTCGATACTAATTATTACAAGTAACTGTAATTTCGGTAAAATTTATGGCAGGTAACTGTAACTTCGATACTAATTATGACAGGTAACAGTTTCTTCGATACTAATTATGACAAGTAACTATAACTTCGATACAAATTATGACAGGTAACTGTAAATTCGATACTAATTATGACAAGAAACTCTAACTTCGTTACTAATTATGACAAGTAACTGTAATTTTGATAAAAAATTATGGTAGGTAACTGTAACTTCAATAATAATTATGACAGGTAAGATTAACTTCGATACTAATTATGACAGGTAACTGTAACTTCGTTATTAATTATGACAAGTAACTTTAATTTTGATACTAATTATGGCTAGTAACTGTAACTTCGTTACTAATTATGACAAGTCCCTGTAATTTCGATACAAATTATGGCAGGCACCTGTAATTTCGATACTAATTATGACAGGTAACAGTAACTTCGATATTAATTATGACAGGAAACTGTAACTTCGTTACTAATTATGACAAGTAACTGTAATTTCGTTACAAATTATGGCAGGTAACAGTACCTTCGATACTAATTATGACAGGTAACTGTAACTTCGATACAAATTATGACAAGAAACCCTTACTTCGTTACTAATTATGAGATGTAACTGTAATTTTGATTAAAAAATTTGGTAGGTAACTGTAACTTCAATACTAATTATGACAGGTAACAGTAACTTCGATACTAATTATGAAAGGTAACTGTAACTTAGTTACTAATTATGACAAGTAACTTTAATTTCGATACTAATTATGGCAAGTAACTGTAACTTCGTTACTAATTATGACAAGTCCCTGTAATTTCGATACAAATTATGGCAGGTAACTGTAACTTCGATACTAATTATGACAAGTAACTGTAACTTCCACACTAATTATGACAGGTAACTGTAACTTCGTTACTAATTATGACAAGTAACTGTAATTTCGATACAAATCTTGGCAGGCAACTGTAACCTCGATACTAATTATGATCGGTAACAGTAACTTCGATATTAATTATGACAAGTAACTGTAACTTCGATACTAATTATGACAGGTAACTGTAACTTCGTTAATAATTATGACATGTAACTGTAATTTCGATACAAATTATGGCAGGTAACTGTAACTTCGTTACTAATTATGACAATAACTGTAATTTCGATACAAATTATGGCAGGTAACTGT
Organism: Meconema thalassinum; assembly: GCA_946902985.2. Lineage (NCBI taxonomy): Eukaryota > Metazoa > Arthropoda > Insecta > Orthoptera > Tettigoniidae > Meconema > Meconema thalassinum. Next base: position 1,672,466,513 of record OX336388.2, on the reverse strand, counting down.
AACTTCGATACTAATTATGGCAGGTTACTGTAACTTCGTTACTAATTATGACAAGTAACTGTAATTTCGATACTAATTATTGCAGGTAACTGTAACTTCGTTACTAATTATGAGAAGTAACTGTAATTTCGATGCAAATTATGACAGGTAACTGTAACTTCGTTACTAATTATGACAAGTAACAGTAATTTCGTTACAAATTATGGCAGGTAACAGTACCTTCGATACTAATTATGACAGGTAACAGTAACTTCGATACTAATTATGACAAGTTACTATAACTTCAATACAAATTATGACAGGTAACTGTAACTTCGATACTAATTATGACAAGAAAGTCTAACTTCGTTACTAATTATGACAAGTAACTGTAATTATGATTAAAAAATTTGCTAGGTAACTGTAACTTTAATACTAATTATGACAGGTAACAGTGACTTCGATACCAATTATGACAGGTAACTGTAACTTCGTTACTTATTATGACAAGTTATTTTAATTTCGATACTTATTATGGCAGGAAACTGTAACTTCGTTACTAATAATGACAAGTCCCTGTAATTTCAATACAAATTATGGCAGGTAAATGTAACTTCGATACTAATTATGACAAGTAACTGTAACTTCCATACTTATTATGACAGGTAACTGTAACTTCGTTACTAATTATGACAAGTAACTGTAATTTCGATACAAATTTTGGCAGGTAACTGTAACTTCGATACTAATTATGACAAGTAACTGTAACTTCGATACTAATTATGACAGGTAACTGTAACTTCGTTACTAATTATGACATGTAACTGTAATTTCGATACAAATTATGGTAGGTAACTGTAACTTCGATACTAATTATGGCAGGTAACTGTAACTTCGATACTAATTATGAGAGGTAACAGTAACTTCGATACTAATTATGACAGGTAACTGCAACTTCGTTACTAATTATGACAAGTAACTGTAATTTCGATACTTATTATGGCAGGTAACTGTAACTTCGTTACTAATTATGAGAAGTAACGGTAATTTCGATGCAAATTATGACAGGTAACTGTAACTTCGTTACTAATTATGACAAGTAACTGTAATTTCGTTACAAATTATAGCAGGTAACAGTACCTCCGATACTAAGTATGACAGGTAACTGTAACTTCGATACTAATTATGACAAGGAACTGTAATTTCGATACAAATTATGGCAGGTAACTGTAACTTTGATACTAATTATGACAGGTAACAGTAACCTCGATACTAATTATTACAAGTAACTGTAACTTCATTATTTATTATGACAAGTAACTGTAACTTCGATACTAATTGTGACAGGTAACAGTAACTTCGATATTAATTATGACAAGTAACAGTAACTTCGATACTAATTATTACAAGTAACTGTAATTTCGATAAAATTTATGGCAGGTAACTGTAACTTCGATACTAATTATGACAGGTAACAGTATCTTCGATACTAATTATGACAAGTAACTATAACTTCGATACAAATTATGACAGGTAACTGTAAATTCGATACTAATTATGACAAGAAACTCTAACTTCGTTACTAATTATGACAAGTAACTGTAATTTTGATAAAAAATTATGGTAGGTAACTGTAACTTCAATACTAATTATGACAGGTAAGAGTAACTTCGTTATTAATTATGACAAGTAACTTTAATTTTGATACTAATTATGGCAGGTAACTGTAACTTCGATACTAATTATGACAAGTAACTGTAACTTCCATACTAATTATGACAGGTAACTGTAACTTCGTTACTAATTATGACAAGTAACTGTAATTTCGATACAAATCTTGGCAGGTAACTGTAACCTCGATACTAATTATGATCGGTAACAGTAACTTCGATATTAATTATGACAAGTAACTGTAACTTCGATACTAATTATGACAGGTAACTGTAACTTCGTTAATAATTATGACATGTAACTGTAATTTCGATACAAATTATGGCAGGTAACTGTAACTTCGTTACTAATTATGACAAGTAACTGTAATTTCGATACAAATTATGGCAGGTAACTGTAACTTCGATACTAATTATGGCAGGTTACTGTAACTTCGATACTAATTATGAGAGGTAACAGTAACTTCGATGCTAATTATGACAGGTAACTGCAACTTCGTTACTAATTGTGACAAGTAACTGTAATTTCGATACTAATTATTGCAGGTAACTGTAACTTCGTTACTAATTATGAGAAGTAACTGTAATTTCGATGCAAATTATGACAGGTAACTGTAACTTCGTTACTAATTATGACAAGTAACAGTAATTTCGTTACAAATTATGGCAGGTAACAGTACCTTCGATACTAATTATGACAGGTTACTGTAACTTCGATACTAATTATGACAAGGAACTGTAATTTCTATACAAATTACGGCAGGTAACTGTAACATTGGTACTAATTATGACAGGTAACAGTATCTTCGATACTAATTATGACAAGTAACTGTAACTTCGTTACTAATTATGACAAGTAACTCTAATTTTCATAAAAAATTATAACAGGTAACTGTAAATTCGATACTAATTAATACAGGTTACAGTTACTTCGACACTAATTATGACAGGTTACTGTAACATCGTTACTAATTATGTCAAGTAACAGTAACTTCGATACTAATCATGACAAGTAACTGTAACTTCGATACTAATTATGACAAGTAACTGTAACTTCGATATTAATTGTGACAGGTAACAGTAACTTCGATATTAATTATGACAAGTAACAGTAACTTCGATACTAATTATGACAAGTAATTGTAATTTCGATACAAATTTTGGCAGGTAACTGTAACTTCGATACTATTTATGACAGGAAACAGTAACTTTGATACTAATTATGACAAGTAACTGTAACTTCGATACTAATTATGGCAGGTAACTGTAACTTCGTTACTAATTATGACAAGTAACTGTAATTTCGATACAAATTATGGCAGGTAACTGTAACTTCGATACTAATTATGACAGGTAACAGTAACTTCGATACTAATTATGGCAGGTAACTGTAACTTCGATACTTATTATGACAGGTATCAGTAACTTCGGTACTAATTATGACAAGTAACTGTAACTTCGATTCTAATTATGACTGGTAACTGTAACTTCGTTACTAATTATGACAAGTAACTGTAATTTCGTTACAAATTATGGCAGGTAATTGTAATTTCGATACTAATTATGACAGGTAACAGTAACTTCGATACATATTAGGACAAGTAACAGTAACGTCGATACTAATTATGACAAGTAACTGTAACTTCGATACTAATTATGACAGGTAACTGTAACTTCGTTACTAATTATGACAAGTAACTGTAATTTCGATACAAATTTTGGCAGGTAACGGTAACTTCGATACTAATTATGACAGGTAACAGTATCTTCGATACTAATTATGACAAGTAACTATAACTTCGATACTAATTATGACAGGTAACTGTAACTTCGATACTAATTATGACAAGAAACTCTAACTTCATTACTAATTATGACAAGTAACTGTAATATTGATAAAAAAATTATGGTAGGTAACTGTAACTTCAATACTAATTATGACAGGTAACAGTAACTTCGATACTAATTATGACAGGTAGCAGTAACTTCGTTACTAATTATGAAAAGTAACTGTAATTTCGATACAAATTATGGCAGGTAACTGTAACTTCGATACAAATTATGACACGTAACAGTATCTTCGATACTAATTATGACAAGCAAATATAACTTCGATACTAATTATGACAGGTAACTGTAACTTCGATACTATTTATGACAAGAAACTCTAACTTCATTACTAATTATGACAAGTAACTGTAATATTGATAAAAAAAAATATGGTAGGTAACTGTAACTTCAATACTAATTATGACAGGTAACAGTAACTTCGATACTAATTATGACAGGTACCTGTTACTTCGTTACTAATTATGACAAGTAACTTTAATTTCGATACTAATTATGGCAGGTAACTGTAACTTCGTTACTAATTATGACAAGTCCCTGTAATTTCGATACAAATTATGGCATGTAACTGAAATTTCGATACTAATTATGACAGGTAACAATAACTTCGATACTAATTATGACAGGAAACTGTAACTTCGTTACTAATTATGACAAGTAACTGTAATTTCGATATAAATTATGGCAGGTAACAGTACCTTCAGTACTAATTATGACAGGTAACTGTAACTTCGATACTAATTTTGGCAAGGAACTGTAATTTCGATACAAATTATGGCAGGTAACTGTAACTTCGATACTAATTATGACAGGTGACAGTAACTTCGATACTAATTATGACAAGAAACTATAACTTCGATACAAATTATGACAGGTAACAGTAACTTCGATACTAATTATGACAAGAAACTCTACCTTCGTTACTAATTATGACAAGTAACTATAATTTTGATAAAAAATTATGGAAGGTAACTGTAACTTCAATACTAATTATGACAGGTAACAGTAACTTCGATACTAAATATGACAGGTAACTGTAACTTCGATACTAATTAAGACAAGAAACTCTAACTTCGTTACTAATTATGACAAGTAACTCTAATATTGATTAGAAAAAATTATGGTAGGTAACTGTAACTTCAATACTTATTATGACAGGTAACAGTAACGTCGATACTAATTATGACAAGTAACAGTACCTTCGATGCTAATTATGACAGGCAACTGTAACTTCGATACTAATTATGACAAGGAACTGTAATTTCGATACAAATTTTGGCAGGTAATTGTAACTTCGATTCTAATTATGACAAGTCCCTGTAATTTCGATACAAATTATGGCAGGTAACTGTAACTTCCATACTAATTATGACAGGTAACAGTAACTTCGATGCTAATTATGACAAGTAACTGTAATTTCGATACAAATTATGGCAGGTAACTGTAACTTCAATACTAATTATGACAGGTAACAGTAACTTCGATACTAATTATGACAAGTAACTATAACTTCGATACAAATTATGACAGGTAACTGTAACTTCAATACTAATTATGACAAGAAACTCTAACTTCGTTACTAATTATGACAAGTAACTGTAATTTTGATTTAAAAATTTGCTAGGTAACTGTAACTACAATACTAATTATGACAGGTAACAGTAACTTCGATACTAATTATGACAGGTAACTGTAACTTCGTTACTTATTATGACAAGTAATTTTAATTTCGATACTAATTATGGCAGGTAACTGTAACTTCGTTACTAATAATGACAAGTCCCTGTAATTTCAATACAAATTATGGCAGGTAACTGTAACTTCGATACTAATTATGACAAGTAACTGTAACTTCCATACTTATTATGACAGGTAACTGTAACTTCGTTACTAATTATGACAAGTAACTGTAATTTCGATACAAATTTTTGCAGGTAACTGTAACTTCGATACTAATAATGACAGGTTACTGTAACTTCGACACTAATTATGACAGGTAACTGTAACTTCGTTACTAATTATGACATGTAACTGTAATTTCGATTATAATTATGGTAGGTAACTGTAACTTCGATACTAATTATGGCAGGTAACTGTAACTTCGATACTAATTATGAGAGGTAACAGTAACTTCGATACTAATTATGACAGGTAACTGCAACTTCGTTACTAATTATGACAAGTAACTGTAATTTCGATACTTATTATGGCAGGTAACTGTAACTTCGTTACTAATTATGAGAAGTAACTGTAATTTCGATGCAAATTATTACAGGTAACTTTAACTTCGTTACTAATTATGACAAGTAACTGTAATTTCGTTACAAATTATGGCAGGTAACAGTACCTTCGATACTAATTATGACAGGTAACTGTAACTTCGATACTAATTATGACAAGGAACTGTAATTTCGATACAAATTATGGCAGGTAACTGTAACTTTGATACTAATTATGACAAGTAACTGTAACTTCGTTACTAATTATGACAAGTAACTCTAATTTTGATAAAAAATTATGGCAGGTAATTGTAACTTCGATACTAGTTAATACAGGTAACAGTAACTTCCATACTAATTATGACAGGTTACTGTAACATCGTTACTAGTTATGTCAAGTAACTGTAACTTCGATACTAATTATGACAAGTAACTGTAACTTCGATACTTATTATGACAGGTAACTGTAACTTCATTACTAATTATGCCAAGAAACTGTAACTTCGATACTAATTATGACAGGTAACTGTAACTTCGATAATAATTATGACAAGTAACTGTAACTACGATACTAATTGTGACAGGTAACAGTAACTTCGATATTAATTATGACATGTAACAGTAACTTCGATACTAATTATTACAAATAACTGTAATTTCGATAAAAATTATGGCAGGTAACTGTAACTTCGATACTAATTATGACAGGTAACAGAATCTTCGATACTAATTATGACATGTAACTATAACTTCGATACAAATTATGACAGGTAACTGTAAATTCGATACTAATTATGACAAGAAACTCTAACTTCGTTACTAATTATGACAAGTATCTGTAATTTTGATAAAAAATTATGGTAGGTAACTGTAACTTCAATACTAATTATGACAGGTAACAGTAACTTCGTTACTAATTATGACAAGTAACTTTAATTTCGATACTAATTATGGCAGGTATCTTTAACTTCGTTACTAATTATGACAAGTACCTGTAATTTCGATACAAATTATGGCAGGTAACTGTAATTTCGATACCAATTATGACAGGTAACAGTAACTTCGATACTAATTATGACAGGAAACTGTAACTTCGTTACTAATTATGAGAAGTAACTGTAATTTCGATACAAATTATGACAGGTAACTGTAACTTCGTTACTAATTATGACAAGTAACTGTAATTTCAATACAAATTATGGCAGGCAACTGTAACTTCGATTCTAATTATGACAGGTGACAGTAACTTCGATACTAATTATAACAAGTAACTAGTAGTTCGATACAAATTATGACAGGTAACAGTAACTTCGATACTAATTATGGCAAGGAACTGTAATTTCGATACAAATTATGGCAGGCAACTGTAACTTCGATTCTAATTATGACAAGTGACAGTAACTTCGATACTAATTATGACAGGTGACAGTAACTTCGATACTAATTATGACAAGTAACTAGTAGTTCGATACAAATTATGACAGGTAACAGTAACTTCGATACTAATTATGAAAAGAAACTCTACCTTCGTTACTTATTATGACAAGTAACTGTAATTTTGATAAAAATTTATGGTAGGTAACTGTAACTTCAATACTAATTATGACAGGTAACAGTAACTTCGATACTAATTATGACAGGTAACTGTACTTCGTTACTAATTATGATAAATAACTTTAATTTCGATACTAATTATGGCAGGTGTCTGTAACTTCGTTACTAATTATGACAAGTCCCTGTAATTTCGATACAAATTATGGCAGGTAACTGTAACTTCGATACTAATTATGACAAGTAACTGTAACTTCGATACTAATTATGAGAGGTAACTGTAATTTTGATACAAATTATGGCAGGTAACTGTAACTTCGATACTAATTATGACAGGTAACTGTAACTTCGTTACTAATTATGACAAGTAACTGTAATTTCGATACAAATTATGGCAGGTAACTGTAACTTCGATACTAATTATGACAGGTAACAGTAACTTCGATACTAATTATGACAAGTAAATATAACTTCGATACAAATTATGACTGGTAACTGTAACTTCGATACTAATTATGACAAGAAACTCTAACTTCGTTACTAATTATAACAAGTAACTTTAATTTTGATTAAAAAAAATGGTAGGTAACTGTAACTTCAATACTAATTATGAAAGGAAACAGTAACGTCGATACTAATTATGACAAGTAACAGTACCTTCGATGCTAATTATGACTGGTAACTGTAACTTTGATACTAATTATGACAAGGAACTGTAATTTCGATACAAATTATGGCAGGTAACTGATACTTCGTTACTAATTATGACAAGTAACTGTAATTTCGATACAAATTTTGGCAGGTAACTGTAACTTCGATACTAATTATGACAAGTCCCTGTAATTTCGATACAAATTATGGCAGGTAACTGTAACTTCCATACTAATTATGACAGGTAACAGTAACTTCGATACTAATTACGACAGGAAACTGTAACTTCGTTACTAATTTTGACAAGTAACTGTAATTTCGATACAAATTATGACAGGTAACTGTAACTTCGTTACTAATTATGACAAGTAACAGTACCTTCGATGCTAATTATGACAGGTAACTGTAACTTCGATACTAATTATGACAAGGAACTGTAACTTCCATACTAATTATGACAGGTAACTGTAACTTCGTTACTAATTATGACAAGTAACTGTAATTTCGATACAAATTTTGGCAGGTAACTGTAACCTCGATACTAATTATGACAGGTAACAGTAACTTCGATACTAATTATGACAAGTAACTGTAACTTCGATACTATTGGGCCGATAACCTAGATGTTAGGCCCCTTAAAACAACAATTATCATCATCATCATCTTCGATACTAATTATGACAGGTAACTGTAACTTCGTTACTAATTATGACATGTAACTGTAATTTCGATACAAATTATGGCAGGTAACTGTAACTTCGTTACTAATTATGACAAGTAACTGTAATTTCGATACAAATTATGGCAGGTAACTGTAACTTCGATACTAATTATGGCAGGTAACTGTAACTTCGATACTAATTATGAGAGGTAACAGTAACTTCGATGCTAATTATGACAGGTAACTGCAACTTCGTTACTAATTATGACAAGTAACTGTAATTTCGATACTAATTATTGCAGGTAACTGTAACTTCGTTACTAATTATGAGAAGTAACTGTAATATCGATGCTAATTATGACAGGTAACTGTAACTTCCTTACTAATTATGACAAGTAACTGTAATTTCGTTACAAATTATGGCAGGTAACAGTACCTTCGATACTAATTATGACAGGTAACTGTAACTTCGATACTAATTATGACAAGGAACTGTAATTTTGGTACAAATTATGGCAGGTAACTGTAACTTTGATACTAATTATGACAGGTAACAGTAACTTCGATACTAATTATGAGAAGTAACTGTAACTTTGTTACTAATTAAGACAAGTAACTCTAATTTTGATAAAAAGTTATGGCAGGTAACTGTAACTTCGATACTAATTAATACAGGTAACAGTAACTTCTATACTAATTATGACAGCTTACTGTAACATCGTTACTAATTATGTCAAGTAACTGTAACTTCGATACAAATTATGACAAGTAACTGTAACTTCGATACTTATTATGACAGGTAACTGTAACTTCATTACTAATTATGACAAGAAATTGTAACTTCGATACAAATTATGACAGGTAACTGTAACTTCGATACTAATTATGACAAGTAACTGTAACTTCGATGCTAATTATGACAAGTAACTGTAACTTCGATACTAATTGTGACAGGGAACAGTAACTTCGATATTAATTATGACAAGTAACAGTAACTTCGATACTAATTATGACAAGTAATTGTAATTTTGATACAAATTTTGGCAGGTAACTGTAGCTTCGATACTAATTATGACAGGTAACAGTAACTTTGATACTAATTATGACAAGTAACTGTAACATCGATACGAATTATGGCTGGTAACTGTAACTTCGATACTAATTATGACAAGTAACTGTAATTTCGATACAAATTATGGCAGGTAACTGTAACTTCGATACTAATTATGACAAGTCCCTGTAATTTCGATACAAATTATGGCAGCTAACTGTAACTTCCATACTAATTATGACAGGTAACAGTAACTTCGATACTAATTATGACAGGAAAATGTAACTTCATTACTAATTATGACAAGTAACTGTAATTACGATACAAATTATGACAGGTAACTGTAACTTCGTTACTAATTATGACAAGTACCAGTACCTTCGATACTAATTATGACAAGTAGCTATAACTTCAATACAAATTATGACATGTAACTGTAACTTCGATACTAATTAAGACAAGAAACTCTAACTTCGTTACTAATTATGACAAGTAACTCTAATTTTGATTAGAAAAAATTATGGTAGGTAACTGTAACTTCAATACTTATTATGACAGGTAACAGTAACGTCGATACTAATTATGACAAGTAACAGTACCTTCGATGCTAATTATGACAGGTAACTGTAACTTCGATACTAATTATGACAAGGAACTGTAATTTCGATACAAATTATGGCAGATAACTGTAACTTCGTTACTAATTATGACAAGTAACTGTAATTACGATACAAATTTTGGCAGGTAACTGTAACTTCGATTCTAATTATGACAAGTCCCTGTAATTTCGATACAAATTATGGCAGGTAACTGTAACTTCCATACTAATTATGACAGGTAACAGTAACTTCGATACTAATTATGACAAGTAACTGTAATTTCGATACAAATTATGGCAGGTAACTGTAACTTCAATACTAATTAAGACAGGTAACAGTAACATCGATACTAATTATGACAAGTAACTATAACTTCGATACAAATTATGACAGGTAACTGTAACTTCGATACTAATTATGACAAGAAACTCTAACTTCGTTACTAATTATGACAAGTAACTGAAATTTTGATTTAAAAATTTGCTAGGTAAATGTAACTTCAATACTAATTATGACAGGTAACAGTAACTTCGATACTAATTATGGCAGGAAACTGTAACTTCGTTACTAATAATGACAAGTCCCTGTAATTTCAATACAAATTATGGCAGGTAACTGTAACTTCGATACTAATTATGACAAGTAACTGTAACTTCCATACTTATTATGACAGGTAACTGTAACTTCGTTACTAATTATGACATGTAACTGTAATTTCGATACAAATTTTGGCAGGTAACTGTAACTTCGATACTAATAATGACAGGTAACTGTAACATCGATACTAATTATGACAGGTAACTGTAACTTCGTTACTAATTATGACATGTAACTGTAATTTCGATACAAATTATGGTAGGTAACTGTAACTTCGATACTAATTATGACAGGTAAAGGTAACTTCGATACTAATTATGACAGGTAACTGTAACATCGTTACTAATTATGACAATTTACTTCAATTTCGATACTAATTATGGCAGGTAACTGTAACTTCGTTACTAATTATGACAAGTCCCTGTAATTTCGATACAAATTATGGCAGGTAACTGTAACTTCGATACTAATTATGTCAGATAACAGTAACTTCGATACTAATTATGACAGGAAACTGTAACTTCGTTACTAATTATGACAAGTAACTGTAATTTCGATACAAATTATGACAGGTAACTGTAACTTCGTTACTAATTTTGACAAGTAACTGTAATTTCGATACAAATTATGGCAGGTAACTGTACCTTCGATACAAATTATGGCAGGTAACTGTAACTTCGATACTAATTATGACAAGGAACTGTAATTTCGATACAAATTATGGCAGGTAACTGTAACTTTGATACTAATTATGACAGGTAACAGTAACTTCGATACTAATTATGACAAGTAACAGTAACTTCGTTACTAATTATGACAAGTAACTCTAATTTTGATAAAAAATTATGGCAGGTAACTATAACTTCGATACTAATTAATACAGGTAATAGTAACTTCGATACTAATTATGACAGGTTACTGTAGCATCGTTACTAATTATGTCAAGTAACTGAAACTTCGATACTAATTATGACAAGTAACTGTAACTTCGATACTTATTATGACAGGTAACTGTAACTTCATTACTAATTATGACAAGAACTGTAACTTCGATACTAATTATGACAGGTAACTGTAACAACGATACTAATTATGACAAGTAACGGTAACTTCGATACTAATTATGACAAGTAACTGTAACTTCGACACTAATTATGACAGGTAACAGTAACTTCGATATTAATTACGACAAGTAACAGTAACTTCGATACTTAATTATGACTAGTAACTGTAATTTCGATACAAATTTTGGCAGGTAACTGTAACTCCGATACTAATTATGACAGGCATCAGTAACTTCGATACTAATTATGACAAGTAACTGTAATTTCGATACTAATTATGACAGGTAACTGTAACTTCGTTACTAATTATGACAAGTAACTGTAACTTCGATACTAATTAAGACTGGTAACTGTAACTTCGTTACTAATTATGACAAGTAACTGTAATTTCTATACTAATTATGGCAAGTAACTGTACCTTCGATACTAATTATGACAGGTAACAGTAACTTCGATACTTATAATGACAGGTAACTGCAACTTCGTTACTAATTATGACAAGTAACTGTAATTTCTATACTAATTATGGCAAGTTACTGTAACTTCGTTACTAATTATGACAAGTAACTGTAATTTCGATACTAATTATGGCAGGTAACTGTAACTTCGATACTAATTATGACAGGTAACAGTAACTTCGATACTAATTATGACAGCAAACAGTAACTTCGATACTAATTATGTCAGGTAACAGTAACTTCGATAATAATTATGGCAGGTAACTCTAACTTCGATACTAATTATGACAGTTAACTGTAACTCCGTTACTAATTATGACAAGTAACTGTAATTTCGATACAAATTATGGCAGGTAACTGTAACTTCGATACTAATTATGACAGGTAACAGTTACTTCGATACCAATTATGACAATTAACTGTAACTTCGATACTAATTTTGACAGGTAACTGTAACTTCGTTACTAATTATGACAAGTAACTGTAATTTCGATACAAATTATGGCAGGTAATTGTAATTTCGATAATAATTATGACAGGTAACAGTAACGTCGATACTAATTATGACAAGTAACAGTAACTTCGATACTAATTATGACAAGTAACTGTAACTTCGATACTAATTATGACAGGTAACTGTAACTTCGTTACTAATTATGACAAGTAACTGTAATTTCGATACAAATTTTGGCAGGTAACTGTAACTTCGATACTAATTATGACAGGTAACAGTAACTTCGATTCTAATTATGACAAGTAACTGTAACTTCGATACTTATTATGACAGGTAACTGTAACTTCGTTGCTAATTATGACAAGTAACTGTAATTTCGATACAAAGTATGGCAGGTAACTGTAACTTCGATACTAATTATGACAGGTAACAGTAACTTCGATACTTATTATGACAAGTAACTATAACTTCGATACAAATTATGACAGGTAACTGTACCTTCGATACTAATTTTAACAAGAAACTCTAACTTCGTTACTAATTATGACAAGTAACAGTAATTTTGATAAAAAATTATGGTAGGTAACTGTAACTTCAATACTAATTATGACAGGTAACAGTAACTTCGAAACTAATTATGACAGGTAACTGTAACATCGTTACTAATTATGACAAGTTACTTCAATTTCGATACTAATTATGGCAGGTAACTGTAACTTCGTTACTAATTATGACAAGTCCCTGTAATTTCGATACAAATTATGGCAGGTAACTGTAACTTCGATACTAATTATGTCAGATAACAGTAACTTCGATACTAATTATGACAGGAAACTGTAACTTCGTTACTAATTATGACAAGTAACTGTAATTTCGATACAAATTATGACAGGTAACTGTAACTTCGTTACTAATTTTGACAAGTAACTGTAATTTCGATACAAATTATGGCAGGTAACTGTACCTTCGATACAAATTATGGCAGGTAACTGTAACTTCGATACTAATTATGACAAGTCCCTGTAATTTCGATACAAATTATGGCAGGTAACTGTAACTTCCATACTAATTATGACAGGTAACAGTAACTTCGATACTAATTACGACAGGAAACTGTAACTTCGTTACTAATTTTGACAAGTAACTGTAATTTCGATACAAATTATGACAGTTAACTGTAACTTCGTTACTAATTATGACAAGTAACAGTACCTTCGATGCTAATTATGACAGGTAACTGTAACTTCGATACTAATTATGACAAGGAACTGTAACTTCCATACTAATTATGACAGGTAACTGTAACTTCGTTACTAATTATGACAAGTAACTGTAATTTCGATACAAATTTTGGCAGGTAACTGTAACCTCGATACTAATTATGACAGGTAACAGTAACTTCGATACTAATTATGACAAGTAACTGTAACTTCGATACTATTGGGCCGATAACCTAGATGTTAGGCCCCTTAAAACAACAATTATCATCATCATCATCTTCGATACTAATTATGACAGGTAACTGTATTTTCGTTACTAATTATGACATGTAACTGTAATTTCGATACAAATTATGGCAGGTAACTGTAACTTCGTTACTAATTATGACAAGTAACTGTAATTTCGATACAAATTATGGCAGGTAACTGTAACTTCGATACTAATTACGGCAAGTAACTGTAACTTCGATACTAATTATGAGAGGTAACAGTAACTTCGATGCTAATTATGACAGGTAACTGCAACTTCGTTACTAATTATGACAAGTAACTGTAATTTCGATACTAATTATTGCAGGTAACTGTAACTTCGTTACTAATTATGAGAAGTAACTGTAATATCGATGCTAATTATGACAGGTAACTGTAACTTCGTTACTAATTATGACAAGTAACTGTAATTTCGTTACAAATTATGGCAGGTAACAGTACCTTCGATACTAATTATGACAGGTAACTGTAACTTCGATACTAATTATGACAAGGAACTGTAATTTTGATACAAATTATGGCAGGTAACTGTAACTTTGATACTAATTATGACAGTTAACAGTAACTTCGATACTAATTATGAGAAGTAACTGTAACTTTGTTACTAATTAAGACAAGTAACTCTAATTTTGATAAAAAGTTATGGCAGGTAACTGTAACTTCGATACTAATTAATACAGGTAACAGTAACTTCTATACTAATTATGACAGCTTACTGTAACATCGTTACTAATTATGTCAAGTAACTGTAACTTCGATACAAATTATGACAAGTAACTGTAACTTCGATACTTATTATGACAGGTAACTGTAACTTCATTACTAATTATGACAAGAAATTGTAACTTCGATACAAATTATGACAGGTAACTGTAACTTCGATACTAATTATGACAAGTAACTGTAACTTCGATGCTAATTATGACAAGTAACTGTAACTTCGATACTAATTGTGACAGGGAACAGTAACTTCGATATTAATTATGACAAGTAACAGTAACTTCGATACTAATTATGACAAGTAATTGTAATTTCGATACAAATTTTGGCAGGTAACTGTAGCTTCGATACTAATTATGACAGGTAACAGTAACTTTGATACTAATTATGACAAGTAACTGTAACTTCGATACTAATTATGGCTGGTAACTGTAACTTCGTTACTAATTATGACAAGTAACTGTAATTTCGATACAAATTATGGCAGGTAACTGTAACTTCGATACTAATTATGACAAGTCCCTGTAATTTCGATACAAATTATGGCAGCTAACTGTAACTTCGATACTAATTATGACAGGTAACAGTAACTTCGATACTAATTATGACAGGAAAATGTAACTTCATTACTAATTATGACAAGTAACTGTAATTACGATACAAATTATGACAGGTAACTGTAACTTCGTTACTAATTATGACAAGTACCAGTACCTTCGATACTAATTATGACAAATAGCTATAACTTCAATACAAATTATAACAGGTAACTGTAACTTCGCTACTAATTAAGACAAGAAACTCTAACTTCGTTACTAATTATGACAAGTAACTCTAATTTTGATTAGAAAAAATTATGGTAGGTAACTGTAACTTTAATATTTATTATGACAGGTAACAGTAACGTCGATACTAATTATGACAAGTAACAGTACCTTCGATTCTAATTATGACAGGTAACTGTAACTTCGATACTAATTATGACAAGGAACTGTAATTTCGATACAAATAATGGCAGATAACTGTAACTTCGTTACTAATTATGACAAGTAACTGTAATTTCGATACAAATTTTGGCAGGTAACTGTAACTTCGATTCTAATTATGACAAGTCCCTGTAATTTCGATACAAATTATGGCAGGTAACTGTAACTTCCATACTAATTATGACAGGTAACAGTAACTTCGATACTAATTATGACAAGTAACTGTAATTTCGATACAAATTATGGCAGGTAACTGTAACTTCCATACTAATTATGACAGGTAACAGTATCTTCGATACTAATTATGACAAGTAACTATAACTTCGATACAAATTATGACAGGTAACTGTAACTTCGATACTAATTATGACAAGAAACTCTAACTTCGTTACTAATTATGACAAGTAACTGTAATTTTGATTTAAAAATTTGCTAGGTAACTGTAACTTCAATACTAATTATGACAGGTAACAGTAACTTCGATACTAATTATGACAGGTAACTGTAACTTCGTTACTTATTATGACAAGTAATTTTAATTTCGATACTAATTATGGCAGGTAACTGTAACTTCGTTACTAATAATGACAAGTCCCTGTAATTTCAATACAAATTATGGCAGGTAACTGTAACTTCGATACTTATTATGACAAGTAACTGTAACTTCCATACTTATTATGACAGGTAACTGTAACTTCGTTACTAATTATGACAAGTAACTGTAATTTCGATACAAATTTTGGCAGGTAACTGTAACTTCGATACTAATAATGACAGGTAACTGTAACTTCGATACTAATTATGACAGGTAACTGTAACTTCGTTACTAATTATGACATGTAACTGTAATTTCGATACAAATTATGGTAGGTAACTGTAACTTCGATACTAATTATGACAGGTAACAGTAACTTCGATACTAATTATGACAGGTAACTGTAACATCGTTACTAATTATGACAAGTTACTTCAATTTCGATACTAATTATGGCAGATAACTGTAACTTCGTTTCTAATTATGACAAGTCCCTGTAATTTCGATACAAATTATGGCAGGTAACTGTAACTTCGATACTATTTATGTCAGATAACAGTAACTTCGATACAAATTATGACAGGAAACTGTAACTTCGTTACTAATTATGACATGTAACTGTAATTTCGATACAAATTATGACAGGTAACTGTAACTTCGTTACTAATTTTGACAAGTAACTGTAATTTCGATACAAATTATGGCAGGTAACTGTACCTTCGATACAAATTATGGCAGGTAACTGTAACTTCGATACTAATTATGACAAGGAACTGTAATTTCGATACAAATTATGGCAGGTAACTGTAACTTTGATACTAATTATGACAGGTAACAGTAACTTCGATACTAATTATGACAAGTAACAGTAACTTCGTTACTAATTATGACAAGTAACTCTAATTTTGATAAAAAATTATGGCAGGTAACTATAACTTCGATACTAATTAATACAGGTAATAGTAACTTCGATACTAATTATGACAGGTTACTGTAGCATCGTTACTAATTATGTCAAGTAACTGAAACTTCGATACTAATTATGACAAGTAACTGTAACTTCGATACTTATTATGACAGGTAACTGTAACTTCATTACTAATTATGACAAGAACTGTAACTTCGATACTAATTATGACAGGTAACTGTAACAACGATACTAATTATGACAAGTAACGGTAACTTCGATACTAATTATGACAAGTAACTGTAACTTCGACACTAATTATGACAGGTAACAGTAACTTCGATATTAATTATGACAAGTAACAGTAACTTCGATACTAATTATGACTAGTAACTGTAATTTCGATACAAATTTTGGCAGGTAACTGTAACTTCGATACTAATTATGACAGGTATCAGTAACTTCGATACTAATTATGACAGGTAACTGTAACTTCGTTACTAATTATGACAAGTAACTGTAACGTCGATACTAATTAAGACTGGTATCTGTAACTTCGTTACTAATTATGACAAGTAACTGTAATTTCGTTACTAATTATGGCAGGTAATTGTAATTTCGGTACTAATTATGACAGGTAACAGTAACTTCGATACTAATTATGACAAATAACAGTATCTTCGATACTAATTATGACAAGTGACTGTAACTTCGATACTAATTATGACAGGAAACTGTAACTTCGTTACTAATTATGACAAGTAACTGTAATTTCGATACAAATTATGGCAGGTAACAGTACCTTCAATACTAATTATGACAGGTAACTCTAACTTCGATACTAATTATGACAAGGAACTGTAACTTTGTTACTAATTATGACAGGTAACACTCTCCACTATCATCTCATTTCATCTGTCATTCATTTAATCATTGCCCCAGAGGAGTGCGACAGGCCTCGGCAGCCGGCACAGTTCTTATCCTGGCCACGAAATAGGGGCTTCATTCATTCCATTCCTGACCCGGTCGGAGACTGGAAGCAGGCTGTGGATTTTCATTTTCAACAGTAACTTCGATACTAATTATGACAAGTAACTGTAACTTCGATACTAATTATGACAGGTAACTGTAACTTCGTAACTAATTATGAAAAGTAACTGTAATTTCGATACAAATTATGGCAGGTAACTGTAACTTCGATACTAATTATGACAGGTAACAGTAACTTCATTACTAATTATGACAAGAAACTGTAACTTCGATACTAATTATGACAGGTAAGTGTAACTTCGATACTAATTATGACAAGTAACTGTAACTTCGATACTAATTATCACATGTTACTGTAACTTCGATACAAATTATGACAGGTAAGAGTAACTTCGATATTAATTATGACAAGTATCAGTAACTTCGATACTAATTATGACAAGTAACTGTAATTTCGATACAAATTTTGGCAGATCACTGAAACTTCGATACTAATTATGACAGGTAACAGTAACTTCGATACTAATTATGACAAGAAACTCTAACTTCGTTACTAATTATGACAAGTAACTGAAATTTCGATACAAATTTTGGCAGGTAACTGTAACTTCGATACTAATTATGGCAGGTAACTGTAACTTCGATACTAATTATGACAGGAAACAGTAACTTCATTAATAATTATGTCAAGTAACTGTAATTTCGATACAAATTTTGGCAGGTAACTGTAACTTCGATACTAATTATGGCAGGTAACTGTAACTTCGATACTAATTATAACAGGAAACAGTAACTTCGATACTTATTATGACAAGTAACTATAACTTCGATACAAATTATGACAGGTAACTGTAACTTCGATACTAATTATAACAAGAAACTTTAACTTCGTTACTAATTATGACAAGTAACAGTAATTTTGATAAAAAATTATGGCAGGTAACTGTAACTCCCATACTAATTATGACAGGAAACAGTAACTTCGATACTTATTATGACAAGTAACTATAACTTGTATACAAATTATGGCAGGTAACTGTAACTTCGATACTAATTATGACAAGGAACTGTAATTTCGATACAAATTATGGCAGGTAACTGTAACTTTGATACTAATTATGAGAGGTAACAGTAACTTCGATACTAATTATGACAAGTAACAGTAACTTCGTTACTAATTATGACAAGTAACTCTAATTTTGATAAAAAATTATGGCAGGTAACTATAACTTCGGTACTAATTAATACAGGTAATAGTAACTTCGATACTAATTATGAAAGGTTACTGTAGCATCGTTACTAATTATGTCAAGTAACTGAAACTTCGATACTAATTATGACAAGTAACTGTAACTTCGATACTTATTATGACAGGTAACTGTAACTTCATTACTAATTATGACAAGAAACTGTAACTTCGATACTAATTATGACACGTAACTGTAACAACGATACTAATTATGACAAGTAACGGTAACTTCGATACTAATTATGACAAGTAACTGTAACTTCGACACTAATTATGACAGGTAACAGTAACTTCGATATTAATTATGACAAGTAACAGTAACTTCGATACTAATTATGACTAGTAACTGTAATTTCGATACAAATTTTGGCAGGTAACTGTAACTTCGATACTAATTATGACAGGTATCAGTAACTTCGATACTAATTATGACAAGTAACTGTAGCTTCGATACTAATTATGACAGGTAACTGTAACTTCGTTACTAATTATGACAAGTAACTGTAATTACGATACAAATTATGGCAGGTAACTCTAACTTAGATACTAATGATGACAGGTAACAGTTACATCGATACTAATTATGGCAGGTAACTGTAACTTCGATACTAATTATGACTGGTAACAGTAACTTCGATACTAATTATGACAAGTAACTGTTACTTCGATACTAATTAGAACAGGTAACTGTAACATCGTTACTAATTATGACTAGTAACTGTAATTTCGTTACTAATTATGGCAGGTAATTGTAATTTCGGTACTAATTATGACAGGTAACAGTATCTTCGATATTAATTATGACAAGTAACAGTAACTTCGATACAAATTATGACTAGTAACTGTAATTTCGATACAAATTTTGGCAGGTAACTGTAACTTCGATACTAATTATGACAGGTATCAGTAACTTCGATACTAATTATGACAAGTTACTGTAACTTCGATATTAATTATGACAAGTAACAGTAACTTCGATACTAATTATGACTAGTAACTGTAATTTCGATACAAATTTTGGCAGGTAACTGTAACTTCGATACTAATTATGACAGGTATCAGTAACTTCGATACTAATTATGACAAGTAACTGTAACTTCGATACTAATTATGACAGGTAACTGTAACTTCGTTACTAATTATGACAAGTAACTGTAATTTCGATACAAATTAAGGCAGGTAACTCTAACTTAGATACTAATGATGACAGGTAACAGTAACATCGATACTAATTATGGCAGGTAATTGTAATTTCGGTACTAATTATGACAGGTAACAGTAACTTCGATACTAATTATGACAAGTAACAGTAACTTCGATACTAATTATGACAAGTGACTGTAACTTCGATACTAATTATGACAGGAAACTGTAACTTCGTTACTAATTATGACAAGTAACTGTAATTTCGATACAAATTATGGCAGGTAACATTACCTTCGATACTAATTATGACAGGTAACTGTAACTTCGATACTAATTATTACAAGGAACTGTAACTTCGATGCAAATTATGGCAGGTAACTGTAACTTTGTTACTAATTATGACAGGTAACAGTAACTTCGATACTAATTATGACAAGTAAATATAACTTCCATACAAATTATGGCAGGTAACTGTAACTTCGATACTAATTATGACAAGAAACTCTACCTTCGTTACTAATTATGACAAGTAACAGTAATTTTGATAAAAAATTATGGTAGGTAACTGTAACTTCAATACGTATTATGACAGGTAACAGTAACTTCGATACTAATTATGACAGGTAACTGTAACTTCGTTACTAATTATGACAAGTAACCTTAATTTCGATACAAATTATGGCAGGTAATTGTAACTTCGTTACTAATTATGACAAGTCCCTGTAATTTCGAAACAAATTATGGCAGGTAACTGTAACTTCGATACTAATTATGTCAGGTAACAGTAACTTCGATACTCATTAATACAGGTAACAGTAACTTCGATAGTAATTATGACAGGTTACTGTAACATCGTTACTAATTATGTCAAGTAACTGTAACTTCGATACTAATTATGACAAGTAACTGTAACTTCGATACTTATTATGACAGGTAACTGTAACTTCATTAATAATTATGACAAGAAACTGTAACTTCGATACTAATTATGAGAGGTAACTGTAACTTCGATACTAATTATGACAAGTAACTGTAACTTCGATAATAATTATGACTAGTTAATGTAACTTCGATACTAATTATGACAGGTTACAGTAACTTCGATATTAATTATGACAAGTAACAGAAACTTCGATACTAATTATGACAATTAACAGCAATTTCGATACAAATTATGACAGGTAACTGTAACTTCGTTACTAATTTCGACAAGTAACTGTAATTTCGATACAAATTATGGCAGATAACAGTATCTTCGATACTAATTATGACAGGTAACTGTAACTTCGATACTAATTATGACAAGGAACTGTAACTTCGATACAAATTATGGCAGGTAACTGTAACTTCGATACTAATTATGACAGGTAACAGTAACCCCGATACTAATTATGACAAGTAAATATTACTTCGATACAAATTATGGCAGGTAACTGTAACTTCGATACTAATTATGACAAGAAACTCTAACTTCGTTACTAATTATGACAAGTAACAGTAATTTTGATAAAAAAATTATGGTAGGTAACTGTAACTTCAATACGTATTATGACAGGTAACAGTAACTTCGATACTAATTATGACAGGTAACTGTAACTTCGTTACTAATTATGACAAGTAACTTTAATTTCGATAGAAATTATGGCAGGTAACTGTAACTTCGTTACTAATTATGACAAGTCCCTGTAATTTCGAAACAAATTATGGCAGGTAACTGTAACTTCGATACTAATTATGTCAGGTAACAGTAACTTCGATACTGATTATGACAAGTAACTGTAACTTCGATACTAATTATGACTAGTAAATGTAACTTCGATACTAATTATGACTAGTAAATGTAACTTCGATACTAAATATGACAGGTAACAGTAACTTCGATATTAATTATGACAAGTAACAGTAACTTCCATACTAATTATGACAAGTAACTGTAATTTCGATACAAATTTAGGCAGGTAACTGTAACTTCGATACTAATTATGACAGGTAACAGTAACTTCGAAACTAATAATGACAAGTAAATGTAACTTCGATACTAATTATGACAGGTAACTGTAACTTCGTTACTAATTATGACAAGGAACTGTAATTTCGATACAAATTATGGAAGGTAACAGTAACTTCGATCCTAATTATGACAGGTAACAGTAACTTCGATACTCATTATGACAGGTAACTGCAACTTCATTACTAATTATGACAAGTAACTGTAATTTCTATACTAATTATGGCAAGTAACTGTAACTTCGTTACTAATTATGACAAGTAACTGTAATTTCGATACAAATTATGGCAGGTAACTGTAATTTCGATACTAATTATGTCAGGTAACAGTAACTTCGATACTGATTATGACAAGTAACAGTAACATCGTTACTAATTATGACAAGTAACTGTAATTTCTATACAAAATTTGGCAGGTAACTGTAACTTCGATACTAATTATGACAGGTAACAGTAACATCGAATCCTCCGTGGCTCAGGCGGCAGCACGCCGGCCTCTCACCGCTGGGTCTTTGGTTCAAATCCCGGTCACTCCATGTGAGATCTGTGCTGGACAAAACGGAGGCAGACAGGTTTTTCTCCGGGTACTCCGGTTTTCCCTGTCAACATTTCATTCCAGCAACACTCTCCACTATCATCTCATTTCATCTGTCATTCATTTAATCATTGCCCCAGAGGAGTGCGACAGGCCTCGGCAGCCGGCACAGTTCTTATCCTGGCCGCGAAATAGGGGCTTCATTCCATTCCTGACCCGGTCGGAGACTGGAAGCAGGCTGTGGATTTTCATTTTCAACAGTAACTTCAATACTAATTATGACAAGTAACTGTAACTTCGATACTAATTATGACAGGTAACTGTAACTTCGTAACTAATTATGAAAAGTAACTGTAATTTCGATACAAATTATGGCAGGTAACTGTAACTTCGATACTAATTATGACAGGTAACAGTAACTTCATTACTAATTATGACAAGAAACTGTAACTTCGATACTAATTATGACAGGTAACTGAAACTTCGATACTAATTATGACAAGTAACTGTAACTTCGATACTAATTATGACAAGTTACTGTAACTTCGATACTAATTATGACAGGTAAGAGTAACTTCGATATTAATTATGAAAAGTAACAGTAACTTCGATACTAATTATGACAAGTAACTGTAATTTCGATACAAATTTTGGCAGATCACTGAAACTTCGATACTAAATATGACAGGTAACAGTAACTTCGATACTAATTATGACAAGAAACTCTCACTTCGTTGCTAATTATGACAAGTAACTGTAATTTCGATACAAATTTTGGCAGGTAACTGTAACTTCGATACTTATTATGACAGGTAACAGTAATGTCGATACTAATTATGACAAGTAACAGTAACTACGATACTAATTATGACAAGTAACTGTAACTTCGATACAAATTATGACAGGTAACTGTAACTTCATTACTAATTATGTCAAGTAACTGTAATTTCGATACAAATTTTGGCAGGTAACTGTAACTTCGATACTAATTATGGCAGGTAACTGTAACTTCGATACTAATTATGTCAGATAACAGTAACTTCGATACTAATTATGACAGGAAACTGTAACTTCGTTACTAATTATGACAAGTAACTGTAATTTCGATACAAATTATGGCAG
The DNA here is from genome assembly GCA_946902985.2 of Meconema thalassinum. Taxonomy (NCBI): domain Eukaryota; kingdom Metazoa; phylum Arthropoda; class Insecta; order Orthoptera; family Tettigoniidae; genus Meconema; species Meconema thalassinum. Next base: position 1,672,442,024 of record OX336388.2, on the reverse strand, counting down.
GTAACAGTACCTTCGATACTAATTATGACAGGTAACTGTAACTTCGATACTAATTATGACAAGGAACTGTAACTTCGATACAAATTATGGCAGGTAACTGTAATTTTGATACTAATTATGACAGGTAACAGTAACTTCGATACTAATTATGACAAGTAAATATAACATCGATACAAATTATGGCAGGTAACTGTAACTTCGATAATAATTATGACAAGAAACTCTAACTTCGTTACTAATTATGACAAGTAACAGTAATTTTGATAAAAAATTATGGTAGGTAACTGTAACTTCAATACGTATTATGACAGGTAACAGTAACTTCGATACTAATTATGACAGGTAACTGTAACTTCGTTACTAATTATGACAAGTAACTTTAATTTCGATACAAATTATGGCAGGTAACTGTAACTTCGTTACTAATTATGACAAGTCCCTGTAATTTCGAAACAAATTATGGCAGGTAACTGTAACTTCGATACTAATTATGTCAGGAAACAGTAACTTCGATACTCATTAATACAGGTAACAGTAACTTCGATACTAATTATGACAGGTAACTGTAACTTTGATACTAATTATGACAGGTAACAGTAACATCGATACTAATTATGACAAGTAAATGTCACTTCGATACAAATTATGGCAGGTAACTGTAACTTCGATACTAATTATAACAAGAAACTCTAACTTCGTTACTAATTATGACAAGTAACTTTAATTTCGAAACAAATTATTACAGGTAACTGTAACTTCGTTATTAATTATGACAAGACCCTTTAATTTCGAAACAAATTATGGCAGGTAACTGTAACTTCGATACTAATTATGTCAGGTAACAGTAACTTCGATACTCATTAATACAGGTAACAGTAACTTCGATACTAATTATGACAGGTTACTGTAACATCGTTACTAATTATGTCAAGTAACTGTAACTTCGATACTAATTATGACAAATAACTGTAACTTCGATACTTATTATGACAGGTAACTGTAACTTCATTACTAATTATGACAAGAAACTGTAATTTCGATACTAATTATGAGAGGTAACTGTAACTTCGATCCTAATTATGACAGGTAACAGTAACATCGATACTCATTATGCCAGGTAACTGCAACTTCGTTACTAATTATGCAAGTAACTGTAATTTCTATACTAATTATGGCAAGTAACTGTAACTACGTTACTAATTATGACAAGTAACTGTAATTTCGATACAAATTATGGCATGTAACTGTAACTTCGATACTAATTAAAACAGGTAACAGTAACATCGATACTAATTATGACAGAAAACAGTAACTTCGATACTAATTATGACAGGTAACAGTAACTTCGATAATAATTATGGCAGGTAACTGTAACATCGATACTAATTATGACAGTTAATTGTAACTTCGTTACTAATTATGACAAGTTACTGTAATTTCGATACGAATTATGGCAGGTAACTGTAACTTCGATACTATTTATGACAGGTAACAGTAACTTCGATACTAATTATGACAAGTAACTGTAACTTCGATATTAATTATGACAGGTAACTGTAACTTCGTTACTAATTATGACAAGTAACTGTAATTTCGATACAAATTATGGCAGGTAATTGTAACTTCGATACTAGTTAATACAGGTAACAGTAACTTCCATACTAATTATGACAGGTTACTGTAACATCGTTACTAGTTATGTCAAGTAACTGTAACTTCGATACTAATTATGACAGGAAACTGTAACTTCGTTACTAATTATGACAAGTAACTGTAATTTCGGTACAAATTTTGGCAGGTAACTGTATCTTCGATACTAATTACGACAGGTAACAGTCACTTCGATACTAATTATGAGAAGTAACTGTAACTTCGGTACTAATTATGACAGGTAACTGTAACTTCGTTACTAATTATGACAAATAACTGTAATTTCGATACAAATTATGGCAGGAAACAGTAACTTCGATACAAATTATGACAGGTAACAGTAACTTCGATACTAATTATGACAAGTAACTATAACTTCGATACAAATTATGACAGGTAACTGTAACTTCGATACTAATTATGACAAGAAACTCTAACTTCGTTACTAAATATGACAAGTAACAGTAATTTTGATAAAAAATTATGGTAGGTAACTGTAACTTCAATACTATACTAATTATGACAGGTAACAGTAACTTCGATACTAATTATGACAGGTAATAGTAACTCCGTTACTAATTATGACAAGTAACTTTAATTTCGATTCTAATTATGGCAGGTAACTGTAACTTCGTTACTAATTATGACAAGTCCCTGTAATTTCCATACAAATTATGGCAGGTAACTGTAACTTCGATACTAATTATGACAGGAAACTGTAACTTCGTTACTAATTATGACAAGTAACTGTAATATCGATACAACTTATGACAGGTAACTGTAACTTCGTTACTAATTATGACAAGTAACTGTAATTTCGATACAAAGTATGACAGGTAACTGTAACTTCGATACTAATTATGACAAGAAACTCTAACTTCGTTACTAATTATGACAAGTAACATTAATTTAGATCAAAAATTATGGTAGGTAACTGTAACTTCAATACTAATTATGACAGGTAACAGTAACTTCGATACTAATTATGACAGGTAACTGTAACTACGTTACTAATTATGACAAGTAACTTTAATTTCGATACTAATTATGGCAGGTAACTGTAACCTCCTTACTAATTATGACAAGTCCCTGTATTTTCGATACAAATTATGGCACGTAACTGTAACTTCGATACTTATTATGTCAGGTAACAGTAACTTCGATACTAATTATGACAGGAAACTGTAACTTCGTTACTAATTATGACAAGTAACTGTAATATCGATACAAATTATGACAGGTAACTGTAACTTCGTTACTAATTATGACAAGTAACTGTAATTTCGATACAAATTATGGCAGATAACTGTACCTTCGATACTTATTATGACATGTAACTGTCACTTCGATACTAATTATGACAAGGAACTGTAATTTCGATACAAATTATGGCAGGTAACGGTAACTTTGATACTAATTATGACAGGTAACAGTAACATCGATACTAATTATGACAAGTAACTGTAACTTCGTTACTAATTAAGACAAGAAACTCTAATTTTGATAAAAGTTTATGGCAAGTAACTGTAACTTCGATACTAATTAATACAGGTAACAGTAACTTCGATACTAATTATGACAGGTTACTGTAACATCGTTACTAATTATGTCAAGTAACTGTAACTTCGATACTAATTATGACAAGTAACTATAACTTCGATACTTATTATGACAGGTAACTGTAACTTCATTACTAATTATGACAAGAAACTGTAACTTCGATACTAATTATGACAAGTAACTGTAACTTAGATACCAATTATGACAAGTAACTGTAACTTCGATACTAATTATGACAGGTAACAGTAACTTCGATATTAATTATGACAAGAAACAGTAACTTCGATACTTATTATGACAAGTAACAGTAATTTCGATACAAATTTTGGCAGGTAACTGTAACTTCGATACTAATTATGACAGGTAACAGTAACTTCGATACTAATTATGAAAAGTAACTGTTACTTCGATACTAATTATGACAGGTAACTGTAACTTCGTTACTTATTATGACAAGTAACTGTAATTTCGACACAAATTATGGCAGGTAATTGTAATTTCGATACTAATTATGACAGGTAACAGTAACTTCGATACTAATTATGACAAGTAAAAGTAACTTCGATACTTATTATGACAAGTAACTATAACTTCGATACTAATTATGACAGGTAACTGTAACTTCGTTACTAATTATGACAAGTAACTGTAATTTCGATACAAATTTTGGCGGGTAACTGTAACTTCGTTACTGATTATGACAGGTAACAGTAACTTCGACACTAATTATGACAGGAAACTGTAATTTCGTTACTAATTATGACAAGTTACTGTAATTTCGATACAAATTATGACAGGTAACTGTAACTTCGTAACTAATTATGACAAGTAACTGTAATTCCGATACAAATTATGGCAGGTAACAGTACCTTCGATACTAATTATGACAGGTAACTCTAACTTCGATACTAATTATGAATAGGAACTGTAATTTCGATACAAATTATGGCAGGTAACTGTAACTTCGATACTAATTATGACAGGTAACAGTAACTTCGATACAATTTATGACAAGTAACTATAACTTCGAATCAAATTATGACAGGTAACTGTAATTTCGATACTAATTATGACAAGAAACTCTAACTTCGTTACTAATTATGACAAGTAACAGTAATTTTGATAAAAAATTATGGTAGGTAACTGTAACTTCAACACTAATTATGACAGGTAACAGTAACTTCGATACTAATTATGACAGGTAACTGTAACTTCGTTACTAATTATGACAAGTCCCTGTAATTTCGATACAAATTATGGCAGGTAACTGTAACATTGATACCAATTATGACAGGTAACAGGAACTTCGATACTAATTATGACAGGTAATTGTCACTTCGTTACTAATTATGACAAGTAACTCTGTTTTGATAAAAAAATTATGGCAGGTAACTGTAACTTTGATATTATTTTTATACAGGTAACAGTAACTTCGATACTAATTATGACAGGTTACTGTAACGTCGTTACTAATTATGTAAAGTAACTTTAATTTCGATACTAATTATGGCAGGTAACTGTAACTTCGTTACTAATTATGGCAAGTCCCTGTAATTTCGATACAAATTATGGCAGGTAACTGTAACTTCGATACTAATTATGTCAGGTAACAGTAACTTCGATTTTAATTAATACAGGTAACAGTAACTTCGATACTAATTATGACAGGATACTATAACTTCGATACAAATTATGACAGGTAACAGTAACTTCGATACTAATTATGACAAGAAACGCTAACATCGTTACTAATTATGACAAGTAACAGTAATTTTGACAAAAAATTATGGTAGGTAACTGTAACTTCAATACGTATTATGACAGGTTACAGGAACATCGATACTAATTATGACAGGTAATTGTAACTTCGTTACTAATTATGACAAGTAACTTAATTTCGATACTAATTATGGCAGGTAACTGTAACTTCGTTACTAATTATGACAAGTCCCTGTAATTTCGATACAAATTATGGCAGGTAATTGTAACTTCGATACTAATGATGTCAGGTAACAGTAACTTCGATACTTATTAATACAGGTAACAGTAACTTCGATACTAATTATGACAGGTAACTGTAACATCGATACTAATTATGTCAAGTTACTGTAACTTCGATACTACTTATGACAAGTAACTGTAACTTCGATACTTATTATGACAGGTAACTGTAACTTCATTACTAATTATGACAAGAAACTGTAACTTCGATACTAATTATGACAGGTAACAGTAACTTCGATATTAATTATGACAATTAACTGTAATTCCGATACAAATTATGGTAGGTAACTGTAAATTCGATACTAATTATGACAGGTAACAGTAACTTCGTTACTAATTATGACAGGTAACTGCAACTTCGTTACTAATTATGACAAGTAACTGTAATTTCTATACTAATTATGACAAGTAACTGTAACTTCGTTACTCATTATGACAAGTAACTGTAATTTCGATACAAATTATGGCAGGTAACTGTAATTTCGATACTAGTTATGACAGGTAACAGTAACTTCGATACTTATTATGACATGTAACAGTATCTTCGTTACTAATTATGACAAGTAACAGTAATTTCGATACAAATTATGGCAGGTAACTGTAACTTCGATACTAATTATGACAGGTAACAGTAACTTCGATACTGATTATGACAGAAAACAGTAACTTCGATACTATTTATGACAGATAACAGTAACTTCGATAATAATTATGGCAGGTAACTGTAACTTCGATACTAATTATGACAGGTAACTGTAACTTCGTTACTAATTATGACAAGTAACTGTAATTTCGATACAAATTATGGCAGGTAATTGTAATTTCGATAATAATTATGACAGGTAACAGTTACTTCGATACTAATTATGACAATTAAGAGTAACTTCGATACTAATTATGACAAGTAACTGTAACTTCGATACTAATTATGACTGGTAACTGTAACTTCGTTACTAATTATGACAATTAACTGTAATTTCGATACAAAGTATGACAGGTAACTGTAACTTCGATACTAATTATGACAAGTAACTGTAATTTCGATACAAAGTATGACAGGTAACTGTAACTTCGATACTAATTATGACAAGAAACTCTAACTTCGTTACTAATTATGACAAGTAACAGTAATTTTGATCAAAAATTATGGTAGGTAACTGTAACTTCAATACTAATTATGACAGGTAACAGTAACTTCGATACTAATTATGACAGGTAACTGTAACTACGATACTAATTATGACAAGTAACTTTAATTTCGATACTAATTATGGCAGGTAACTGTAACTTCCTTACTAATTATGACAAGTCCCTGTATTTTCGATACAAATTATGGCAGGTAACTGTAACTTCGATACTAATTATGTCAGGTAACAGTAACTTCGATACTAATTATGACAGGAAACTGTAACTTCGTTACTAATTAGACAAGTAACTGTAATATCGATACAAATTATGACAGGTAACTGTAACTTCGTTACTAATTATGACAGGTAACTGTAATTTCGATACAAATTATGGCAGATAACTGTACCTTCGATACTTATTATGACATGTAACTGTTACTTCGATACTAATTATGACAAGGAACTGTAATTTCGTTACAAATTATGGCAGGTAACGGTAACTTTGATACTAATTATGACAGGTAACAGTAACATCGATACTAATTATGACAAGTAACTGTAACTTCGTTACTAATTAAGACAAGAAACTCTAATTTTGATAAAAGTTTATGGCAAGTAACTGTAACTTCGATACTAATTAATACAGGTAACAGTAACTTCGATACTAATTATGACAGGTTACTGTAACATCGTTACTAATTATGTCAAGTAACTGTAACTTCGATACTAATTATGACAAGTAACTGTAACTTCGATACTTATTATGGCAGGTAACTGTAACTTCATTATTAATTATGACAAGAAACTGTAACTTCGATACTAATTATGACAGGTAACTGTAACTTCGATACTAATTATGACAAGTAACTGTAACTTAGATACCAATTATGACAAGTAACTGTAACTTCGATACTAATTATGACAGGTAACAGTAACTTCGATATTAATTATGACAAGTAACAGTAACTTCGATAATTATTATGACAAGTAACTGTAATTTCGATACAAATTTTGGCAGGTAACTGTAACTTCGATACTAATTATGACAGGTAACAGTAACTTCGATACTAATTATGAAAAGTAACTGTTACTTCGATACTAATTATGACAGGTAACAGTAACTTCGTTACTTATTATGACAAGTAACTGTAATTTCGACACAAATTATGGCTGGTAACTCTAACTTCGATACTAATTATGACAGGTAACAGTAACTTCGATACTAATTATGACAGGTAACAGTAACTTCGATACTAATTATGACAAGTAACTGTAACTTCGACACTAATTATGACAGGTAACTGTAACATCGTTACTAATTATGACAAGTAACTGTAATTTCGTTAAAAATTATGGCAGGTAATTGTAATTTCGATACTAATTATGACAGGTAACAGTAACTTCGATACTAATTATGACAAGTAAAAGTAACTTCGATACTTATTATGACAAGTAACTATAACTTCGATACTAATTATGACAGGTAACTGTAACTTCGTTACTAATTATGACAAGTAACTGTAATTTCGATACAAATTTTGGCGGGTTACTGTAACTTCGTTACTGATTATGACAGGTAACAGTAACTTCGACACTAATTATGACAGGAAACTGTAATTTCGTTACTAATTATGACAAGTTACTGTAATTTCGATACAAATTATGACAGGTAACTGTAACTTCGTAACTTATTATGACAAGTAACTGTAATTCCGATACAAATTATGGCAGGTAACAGTACCTTCGATACTAATTATGACAGGTAACTCTAACTTCGATACTTTTTATGAATAGGAACTGTAATTTCGATACAAATTATGGCAGGTAACTGTAACTTCGATACTAATTATGACAGGTAACAGTAACTTCGATACAATTTATGACAAGTAACTATAACTTCGAATCAAATTATGACAGGTAACTGTAATTTCGATACTAATTATGACAAGAAACTCTAACTTCGTTACTAATTATGACAAGTAACAGTAATTTTGATAAAAAATTATGGTAGGTAACTGTAACTTCAACACTAATTATGACAGGTAACAGTAACTTCGATACTAATTATGACAGGTAACTGTAACTTCGTTACTAATTATGACAAGTCCCTGTAATTTCGATACAAATTATGGCAGGTAACTGTAACTTTGATACCAATTATGACAGGTAACAGGAACTTCGATAATAATTATGACAGGTAATTGTCACTTCGTTACTAATTATGACAAGTAACTCTGTTTTGATAAAAAAAATTATGGCAGGTAACTGTAACTTCGATATTATTTTTATACAGGTAAGAGTAACTTCGATACTAATTATGACAGGTTACTGTAACTTCGTTACTAATTATGTAAAGTAACTTTAATTTCGATACTAATTATGGCAGGTAACTGTAACTTCGTTACTAATTATGGCAAGTCCCTGTAATTTCGATACAAATTATGGCAGGTAACTGTATTTTCGATACTAATTATGTCAGGTAACAGTAACTTCGATATTAATTAATACAGGTAACAGTAACTTCGATACTAATTATGACAGTTTACTATAACTTCGATACAAATTATGACAGGTAACAGTAACTTCGATACTATTTATGACAAGAAACTCTAACATCGTTACTAATTATGACCAGTAACAGTAATTTTGACAAAAAATTATGGTAGGTTACTGTAACTTCAATACGTATTATGAGAGGTTACAGGAACATCGATACTAATTATGACAGGTAATTGTAACTTCGTTACTAATTATGACAAGTAACTTAATTTCGATACTAATTATGGCAGGTAACTGTAACTTCGTTACTAATTATGACAAATCCCTGTAATTTCGATACAAATTATGGCAGGTAATTGTAACTTCGATACTAATTATGTCAGGTAACAGTAACTTCGATACTTATTAATACAGGTAACAGTAACTTCGATACTAATTATGACAGGTTACTGTAACATCGATACTAATTATGTCAAGTAACTGTAACTTCGATACTAATTATGACAAGTAACTGTAACTTCGATACTTATTATGACAGGTAACTGTAACTTCATTACTAATTATGACAAGAAACTGTAACTTCGATACTAATTATGACAGGTAACAGTAACTTCGATATTAATTATGACAAGTAACAGTAACTTCGATACTAATTATGACAAGTAACTGTAACTTCGTAACTTATTATGACAAGTAACTGTACTTCCGATACAAATTATGGCAGGTAACAGTACCTTCGATACTAATTATGACAAGTAACTGTAACTTCGATACTTATTATGACAGGTAACTGTAACTTCATTACTAATTATGACAAGAAACTGTAACTTCGGTACTAATTATGACAGGTAACAGTAACTTCGATATTAATTATGACAATTAACTGTAATTCCGATACAAATTATGTTAGGTAACTGTAACTTCGATACTAATTATGACAGGTAACATTAACTTCGATACTAATTATGACAGGTAAATGCAACTTCGTTACTAATTATGACAAGTAACTGTAATTTCTATACTAATTATGACAAGTAACTGTAACTTCGTTACTCATTATGACAAGTAACTGTAATTTCGATACAAATTATGGCAGGTAACTGTAATTTCGATACTAGTTATGACAGGTAACAGAAACTTCGATACTTATTATGACATGTAACAGTATCTTCGTTACTAAATATGACAAGTAACTGTAATTTCGATACAAATTATGGCAGGTAACTGTAACTTCGATATTAATTATGACAGGTAACAGTAACTTCGATACTGATTATGACAGAAAACAGTAACTTCGTTACTATTTATGACAGATAACAGTAACTTCGATAATAATTATGGCAGGTAACTGTAACTTCGATACTAATTATGACAGGTAACTGTAACTTCGTTACTAATTATGACAAGTAACTGTAATTTCGATACAAATTATGGCAGGTAATTGTAATTTCGATAATAATTATGACAGGTAACAGTTACTTCGATAATAATTATGACAATTAAGAGTAACTTCGATACTAATTATGACAAGTAATTGTAACTTCGATACTAATTATGACAGGTAACTGTAACTTCGTTACTAATTATGACAAGTAACTGTAATTTCGATACAAGTTTTTGCAGGTAACTGTAACTTCGATACTAATTACGACAGGTATAAGTCACTTCGATACTAATTATGAGAAGTAACTGTAACTTCGATACTAATTATGACAGGTAACTGTAACTTCGTTACTAACTATGACAAATAACTGTAATTTCGATACAAATTATGGCAGGAAACGGTAACTTCGATACAAATTATGACAGGTAACAGTAACATCGATACTAATTATGACAAGTAACTATAACTTCGATACAAATTATGACAGGTAACTGTAACTTCGATACTATTTATGACAAGAAACTCTAACTTCGTTACTAAATATGACAAGTAACAGTAATTTTGATAAAAAATTATGGTAGGTAACTGTAACTTCAATACTAATTATGACAGGTAACAGTAACTTCGATACTAATTATGACAGGTAACTGTAACTCCGTTACTAATTATGACAAGTAACTTTAATTTCGATACTAATTATGGCAGGTAACTGTAACTTCGTTACTAATTATGACAAGTCCCTGTAATTTCCATACAAATTATGGCAGGTAACTGTAACTTCGATACTAATTATGACAGGAAACTGTAACTTCGTTACTAATTATGACAAGTAAATGTAATATCGATACAAATTATGACAGGTAACTGGAACTTCGTTACTAATTATGACAAGTAACTGTAATTTCGATACAAATTATGGCAGATAACTGTACCTTCGATACTTATTATGACATGTAACTGTAACTTCGTTACTAATTAAGACAAGAAACTCTAATTTTGATAAAAATGTATGGCAAGTAACTGTAACTTCGATACTAATTAATACAGGTAACAGTAACTTCGATACTAATTATGACAGGTTACTGTAACTCTAGATGTTAGGCCCCTTAAAACAATAATTATCATTATTATGTTACTGTAACATCGTTACTAATTATGTCAAGTAACTGTAACTTCGATACTAATTATGACAGGTAACAATAACTTCGATATTAATTATGACAAGTAACAGTAACTTCGATACTTATTATGACAAGTAACTGTAATTTCGATACAAATTTTGGCAGGTAACTGTAACTTCGATACTAATTAAGACAGGTATCAGTAACTTCGATACTAATTATGACAAGTAACTGTAACTTCGATACTAATTATGACAGGTAACTGTAACTCCGTTACTTATTATGACAAGTAACTGTAATTTCGACACAAATTATGGCTGGTAACTCTAACTTCGATACTAATTATGACAGGTAACAGTAACTTCGATACTAATTATAGCAGGTAACTGTAACTTCGATATTAATTATGACAGGTAACAGTAACTTCGATACTAATTATGACAAGTAATTGTAACTTCGACACTAATTATGACAGGTAACTGTAAATTCGTTACTAATTATGACAAGTAACTGTAATTTCGTTAAAAATTATGGCAGGTAATTGTTATTTCGATACTAATTATGACAGGTAACAGTAACTTCGATACTAATTATGACAAGTTAAAGTAACTTCGATACTTATTATGACAAGTAACTATAACTTCGATACTACTTATGACAGGTAACTGTAACTTCGTTACTAATTATGACAAGTAACTGTAATTTCGATACAAATTTTGGCGGGTAACTGTAACTTCGTTACTGATTATGACAGGTAACAGTAACTTCGATACTAATTATGACAGGAAACTGTAATTTCGTTACTAATTATGACAAGTTACTGTAATTTCGATACAAATTATGACAGGTAACTGTAACTTCGTAACTAATTATGACAAGTAACTGTAATTGCGATACAAATTATGGCAGGTAACAGTACCTTCGATACTAATTATGACAGGTAACTCTAACTTCGATACTAATTATGAAAAGGAACTGTAATTTCGATACAAATTATGGCAGGTAAATGTAACTTCGATACTAATTATGACAGGAAACAGTAACTTCGATACTAATTATGACAAGTAATTATAACTTCGAATCAAATTATGACAGGTAACTGTAATTTCGATACTAATTATGACAAGAAACTCTAACTTCGTTAGTAATTATGACAAGTAACAGTAATTTTGATAAAAAATTATGGTAGGTAGCTGTAACGTCAATACTAATTATGACAGGTAACAGTAACTTCGATACTAGTTATGACAGGTAACTGTAACTTCGTTACTAATTATGACAAGTCCCTGTAATTTCGATACAAATTATGGCAGGTAACTGTAACTTTGATACCAATTATGACAGGTAACAGGAACTTCGATACTAATTATGACAGGTAATTGTCACTTCGTTACTAATTATGACAAGTAACTCTGTTTTGATAAAAAAATTATGGCAGGTAACTGTAACTTCGATACTATTTAATACAGGTAACAGTAACTTCGATACTAATTATGAGAGGTTACAGTAACATCGTTACCAATTATGTAAAGTAACTGTAACTTCGATACTAATTATGACAAGTAACTATAACTTCGATACAAATTATGACAGGTAACAGTAACTTCGATACTAATTATGACAAGAAACTCTAACCTCGTTACTAATTATGACAAGTAACAGTAATTTTGACAGAAAATTATGGTAGGTAACTGTAACTTCAATACGTATTATGACAGGTTACAGGAACTTCGATACTAATTATGACAGGTAATTGTAACTTCGTTACTAATTATAACAAGTAACTTTAATTTCGATACTAATTATGGCAGGTAACTGTAACTTCGTTACTAATTATGACAAGTCCCTGTAATTTCGATACAAATTATGGCAGGTAACTGTAACTTCGATACATATTAATGCAGGTAACAGTAACTTCGATACTAATTATGACAGGTTACTGTAACATCGATACTAATTATGTCAAGTAACTGTAACTTCGATACTAATTATGACAAGTAACTGTAACATCGATACTTATTATGACAGGTAACTGTAACTTCATTACTAATTATGACAAGAAACTGTAACTTCGATACTAATTATGACAGGTAACAGTAACTTCGATATTAATTATGACAAGTAACAGTAACTTCGATACTAATTATGACAAGTAACTTTAACTTCGATACTAATTATGACAGGTAACTGTAACTTCGTTACTAATTATGACAAGTAACTGTAATTTCGATACAAATTATGGTAGGTAACTGTAACTTCGATACTAATTATGACAGGTAACAGTAACTTCGATACTAATTATGACAGGTAACTGCAACTTCGTTACTAATTATGACAAGTAACTGTAATTTCGATACTAATTATGGCAAGTAACTGTAACTTCGTTACTAATTATGACAAGTAACTGTAATTTCGAAACAAATTATGGCAGGTAACTGTAATTTCGATATTAGTTATGACAGGTAACAGTAACTTCGATACTTATTATGACATGTAACAGTATCTTCGTTACTAATTATGACAAGTAACTGTAATTTCGATACAAATTATGGCAGGTAACTGTAACTTCGACACTAATTATGACAGGTAACAGTAACTTCGATACTAATTATGACAGGTAACAGTAACTACGATACTAATTATGACAAGTAACTGTAACTTCGATATTAATTATGACAGGTAACTGTAACTTCGTTACTAATTATGACAAGTAACTGTAATTTCGATACAAATTTTGGCAGGTAACTGTGACTTCGATATTAATTGTGACAGGTAACAGTAACTTCGATACTAATTATGACAAGTAACTGTAACTTCGATACTAATTATGACAGGTAACTGTAACTTCGTTACTAATTATGACAAGTAACTGTAATTTCGATACAAATTATGGAAGGTAACTGTAACTTCGATACTAATTATGACAGGTAACAGTAACTTCGATACTAATTATGACAAGTAACTATAAATTCGATACAAATTATGACAGGTAAATGTAACTTCGATACGAAGTATGACAAGGAACTGTAATTTAGATACAAATTATGGCAGGTTACTGTAACTTTGATACTAATTATGACAGGTAACAGTTACTTCGATACTAATTATGACAAGTAACTGTAACTTCGTTACCAATTATGACAAGTAACTCTAATTTTGATAAAAAATTATGGCAGGCAACTGTAACTTCGATACTAATTAATACAGGTAACAGTAACTTCGATACTAATTAAGACAAGTTACTGTAAAATCGTTACTAATTATGTCAAGTTACTGTAACTTCGATACTAATTATGACAAGTAACTGTAACTTCGATACTTATTATGACAGGTAACTGTAACTTCATTACTAATTATGACAAGAAACTGAAACTTCGATACTAATTATGACAGGTAACTGTAACTTCGATACTAATTATGACAAGTAACTGTAATTTCGATACAAATTTAGGGAGGTAACTGTAACTTCGATACTAATTTTGACAGGTATCAGTAACTTCGATACTAATTATGACAAGTAACTGTAACTTCGATACGAATTTTGACAGGTAACTGTAACTTCGTTACTAATTATGACAAGTAACTGTAATTTCGATACGAATTATGGCAGGTAACTCTAACTTCGATACTAATTATGACAGGTAACAGTAACTTCGATACTAATTATGGCAGGTAACTGTAACTTCGATACTTATTATGACATGTAACAGTAATTTCGATACTAATTATGACAAGTAACTGTAACTTCGATACTAATTATGACAGGTAACTGTAACTTCGTTACTAATTATGACAAGTAACAGTAATTTCGTTACAAATTACGGCAGGTAATTGTAATTTCGATACTAATTTTGACAGGTAACAGTAACTTCGATACTAATTATGACAAGTAACAGTAACTTCGATACTTATTATGACAAGTAACTGTAACTTCGATACTAATTATGACAGGTAACTGTAACTTCGTTACTAATTATGACAAGTAACTGTAATTTCGATACAAATTATGGCAGGTAACTGTAACTTCGATACTGAATATGACAGGTAACAGAAACTTCGATAATAATTATGACAGGAAACTGTAACTTCGTTACTAATTATGACAAGTAACTGTAATTTCGATACAAATTATGACAGGTAACTGTAACTTCGTAACTAATTATGACATGTAACTAAAATTCCGATACAAATTATGGCAGGTAACAGTACCTTCGATACTAATTATGACAGGTAACTGTAACTTCGATACTAATTATGACAAGGAACTGTAATTTCGATACAAATTATGGCAGGTAACTGTAACTTCGATACTAATTATGACAGGTAACAGTAACTTCGATACTAATTATGACAGGTAACTGTAACTTTGTTACTAATTATGACAAGTAACTCTAATTTTGTTTAAAAAAAATGGCAGGTAACTGTAACTTCGATACTAATTAATACAGGTAACAGTAACTTCGATACTAATTATGACAGGTTACTGTAACATCGTTACTAATTATGTCAGGTAACTGTAACTTCGATACTAATTATGACAAGTAACTGTAACTTCGATACTTATTATGACAGGTAACTGTAATTTCGATACAAAATATGGCAGGTAACTGTAACTTCGATACTAATTATGACAGGTAACAGTTACTTCGAAACTAATTATGACAAGTAACTATAACTTCGATGCAAATTATGACAGCTAACAGTAACTTCGATACTAATTATGACAAGAAACTCTAACTTCGTTACTAATTATGACAAGTAACAGTAATTTTGATAAAAAATTATGGTAGGTAACTGTAACTTCAATACGTATTATGACAGGTAACAGTAACTTCGATACTAATTATGACAGGTAACTGTAACTTCGTTACTAATTATGACAAGTAACTTATTTTCGATACCAATTATGGCAGGTAACTGTAACTTCGTTACTAATTATGACAAGTCCCTGTAATTTCGATACAAATTATGGCAGGTAACTGTAACTTCGATACTAATTATATCAGGTAACAGTAACTTCGATATTTATTAATACAGGTAACAGTAACTTCGATACTAATTATGACAGGTTACTGTAACATCGTTACTAATTATGTCAAGTTACTGTAACTTCGATACTAATTATGACAAGTAACTGTAACTTCGATACTTATTATGACAGGTAACTGTAAGTTCATTACTAATTATGACAAGAAACTGTAACTTCGATACTAATTATGACAGGTAACAGTAATTTCTTTATTAATTATGACAAGTAAAAGTAACTTCAATACTAATTATGACAGGTAACAGTAACTTCGATACTAATTATGACAGGTAACTGTAACTTCGTTACTAATTATGACAAGAAACTCTAATTTTGATAAAAATGTATGGCAAGTAACTGTAACTTCGATACTAATTAATACAGGTAACAGTAACTTCGATACTAATTATGACAGGTTACTGTAACTCTAGATGTTAGGCCCCTTAAAACAATAATTATCATTATTATGTTACTGTAACATCGTTACTAATTATGTCAAGTAACTGTAACTTCGATACTAATTATGACAGGTAACAATAACTTCGATATTAATTATGACAAGTAACAGTAACTTCGATACTTATTAAGACAAGTAACTGTAATTTCGATACAAATTTTGGCAGGTAACTGTAACTTCGATACTAATTAAGACAGGTATCAGTAACTTCGATACTAATTATGACAAGTAACTGTAACTTCGATACTAATTATGACAGGTAACTGTAACTTCGTTACTTATTATGACAAGTAACTGTAATTTCGACACAAATTATGGCTGGTAACTCTAACTTCGATACTAATTATGACAGGTAACAGTAACTTCGATACTAATTATAGCAGGTAACTGTAACTTCGATACCAATTATGACAGGTAACAGTAACTTCGATACTAATTATGACAAGTAATTGTAACTTCGACACTAATTATGACAGGTAACAGTAACTTCGTTACTAATTAAGACAAGTAACTGTAATTTCGTTAAAAATTATGGCAGGTAATTGTTATTTCGATACTAATTATGACAGGTAACAGTAACTTCGATACTAATTATGACAAGTTAAAGTAACTTCGATACTTATTATGACAAGTAACTATAACTTCGATACTACTTATGACAGGTAACTGTAACTTCGTTACTAATTATGACAAGTAACTGTAATTTCGATACAAATTTTGGCGGGTAACTGTAACTTCGTTACTGATTATGACAGGTAACAGTAACTTCGATACTAATTATGACAGGAAACTGTAATTTCGTTACTAATTATGACAAGTTACTGTAATTTCGATACAAATTATGACAGGTAACTGTAACTTCGTAACTAATTATGACAAGTAACTGTAATTGCGATACAAATTATGGCAGGTAACAGTACCTTCGATACTAATTATGACAGGTAACTCTAACTTCGATACTAATTATGAAAAGGAACTGTAATTTCGATACAAATTATGGCAGGTAAATGTAACTTCGATACTAATTATGACAGGAAACAGTAACTTCGATACTAATTATGACAAGTAACTATAACTTCGAATCAAATTATGACAGGTAACTGTAATTTCGATACTAATTATGACAAGAAACTCTAACTTCGTTAGTAATTATGACAAGTAACAGTAATTTTGATAAAAAATTATGGTAGGTAGCTGTAACTTCAATACTAATTATGACAGGTAACAGTAACTTCGATACTAGTTATGACAGGTAACTGTAACTTCGTTACTAATTATGACAAGTCCCTGTAATTTCGATACAAATTATGGCAGGTAACTGTAACTTTGATACCAATTATGACAGGTAACAGGAACTTCGATACTAATTATGACAGGTAATTGTCACTTCGTTACTAATTATGACAAGTAACTCTGTTTTGATAAAAAAATTATGGCAGGTAACTGTAACTTCGATACTATTTAATACAGGTAACAGTAACTTCGATACTAATTATGAGAGGTTACAGTAACATCGTTACCAATTATGTAAAGTAACTGTAACTTCGATACTAATTATGACAAGTAACTATAACTTCGATACAAATTATGACAGGTAACAGTAACTTCGATACTAATTATGACAAGAAACTCTAACTTCGTTACTAATTATGACAAGTAACAGTAATTTTGACAAAAAATTATGGTAGGTAACTGTAACTTCAATACGTATTATGACAGGTTACAGGAACTTCGATACTAATTATGACAGGTAATTGTAACTTCGTTACTAATTATAACAAGTAACTTTAATTTCGATACTAATTATGGCAGGTAACTGTAATTTCGTTACTAATTATGACAAGTCCCTGTAATTTCGATACAAATTATGGCAGGTAACTGTAACTTCGATACTAATTATGTCAGGTAACAGTAACTTCGATACATATTAATGCAGGTAACAGTAACTTCGATACTAATTATGACAGGTTACTGTAACATCGATAATAATTATGTCAAGTAACTGTAACTTCGATACTAATTATGACAAGTAACTGTAACATCGATACTTATTATGACAGGTAACTGTAACATCATTACTAATTATGACAAGAAACTGTAACTTCGATACTAATTATGACAGGTAACAGTAACTTCGATATTAATTATGACAAGTAACAGTAACTTCGATACTAATTATGACAAGTAACTTTAACTTCGATACTAATTATGACAGGTAACTGTAACTTCGTTACTAATTATGACAAGTAACTGTAATTTCGATACAAATTATGGCAGGTAACTGTAACTTCGATACTGAATATGACAGGTAACAGAAACTTCGATAATAATTATGACAGGAAACTGTAACTTCGTTACTAATTATGACAAGTAACTGTAATTTCGATACAAATTATGACAGGTAACTGTAACTTCGTAACTAATTATGACATGTAACTAAAATTCCGATACAAATTATGGCAGGTAACAGTACCTTCGATACTAATTATGACAGGTAACTGTAACTTCGATACTAATTATGACAAGGAACTGTAATTTCGATACAAATTATGGCAGGTAACTGTAACTTCGATACTAATTATGACAGGTAACAGTAACTTCGATACTAATTATGACAGGTAACTGTAACTTTGTTACTAATTATGACAAGTAACTCTAATTTTGTTTAAAAAAAATGGCAGGTAACTGTAACTTCGATACTAATTAATACAGGTAACAGTAACTTCGATACTAATTATGACAGGTTACTGTAACATCGTTACTAATTATGTCAGGTAACTGTAACTTCGATACTAATTATGACAAGTAACTGTAACTTCGGTACTTATTATGACAGGTAACTGTAATTTCGATACAAAATATGGCAGGTAACTGTAACTTCGATACTAATTATGACAGGTAACAGTTACTTCGAAACTAATTATGACAAGTAACTATAACTTCGATGCAAATTATGACAGCTAACAGTAACTTCGATACTAATTATGACAAGAAACTCTAACTTCGTTACTAATTATGACAAGTAACAGTAATTTTGATAAAAAATTATGGTAGGTAACTGTAACTTCAATACGTATTATGACAGGTAACAGTAACTTCGATACTAATTATGACAGGTAACTGTAACTTCGTTACTAATTATGACAAGTAACTTATTTTCGATACCAATTATGGCAGGTAACTGTAACTTCGTTACTAATTATGACAAGTCCCTGTAATTTCGATACAAATTATGGCAGGTAACTGTAACTTCGATACTAATTATATCAGGTAACAGTAACTTCGATATTAATTAATACAGGTAACAGTAACTTCGATACTAATTATGACAGGTTACTGTAACATCGTTACTAATTATGTCAAGTTACTGTAACTTCGATACTAATTATGACAAGTAACTGTAACTTCGATACTTATTATGACAGGTAACTGTAAGTTCATTACTAATTATGACAAGAAACTGTAACTTCGATACTAATTATGACAGGTAACAGTAATTTCTTTATTAATTATGACAAGTAAAAGTAACTTCAATACTAATTATGACAGGTAACAGTAACTTCGATACTAATTATGACAGGTAACTGTAACTTCGTTACTAATTATGACAAGAAACTCTAATTTTGATAAAAATGTATGGCAAGTAACTGTAACTTCGATACTAATTAATACAGGTAACAGTAACTTCGATACTAATTATGACAGGTTACTGTAACTCTAGATGTTAGGCCCCTTAAAACAATAATTATCATTATTATGTTACTGTAACATCGTTACTAATTATGTCAAGTAACTGTAACTTCGATACTAATTATGACAGGTAACAATAACTTCGATATTAATTATGACAAGTAACAGTAACTTCGATACTTATTAAGACAAGTAACTGTAATTTCGATACAAATTTTGGCAGGTAACTGTAACTTCGATACTAATTAAGACAGGTATCAGTAACTTCGATACTAATTATGACAAGTAACTGTAACTTCGATACTAATTATGACAGGTAACTGTAACTTCGTTACTTATTATGACAAGTAACTGTAATTTCGACACAAATTATGGCTGGTAACTCTAACTTCGATACTAATTATGACAGGTAACAGTAACTTCGATACTAATTATAGCAGGTAACTGTAACTTCGATACCAATTATGACAGGTAACAGTAACTTCGATACTAATTATGACAAGTAATTGTAACTTCGACACTAATTATGACAGGTAACAGTAACTTCGTTACTAATTAAGACAAGTAACTGTAATTTCGTTAAAAATTATGGCAGGTAATTGTTATTTCGATACTAATTATGACAGGTAACAGTAACTTCGATACTAATTATGACAAGTTAAAGTAACTTCGATACTTATTATGACAAGTAACTATAACTTCGATACTACTTATGACAGGTAACTGTAACTTCGTTACTAATTATGACAAGTAACTGTAATTTCGATACAAATTTTGGCGGGTAACTGTAACTTCGTTACTGATTATGACAGGTAACAGTAACTTCGATACTAATTATGACAGGAAACTGTAATTTCGTTACTAATTATGACAAGTTACTGTAATTTCGATACAAATTATGACAGGTAACTGTAACTTCGTAACTAATTATGACAAGTAACTGTAATTGCGATACAAATTATGGCAGGTAACAGTACCTTCGATACTAATTATGACAGGTAACTCTAACTTCGATACTAATTATGAAAAGGAACTGTAATTTCGATACAAATTATGGCAGGTAAATGTAACTTCGATACTAATTATGACAGGAAACAGTAACTTCGATACTAATTATGACAAGTAACTATAACTTCGAATCAAATTATGACAGGTAACTGTAATTTCGATACTAATTATGACAAGAAACTCTAACTTCGTTAGTAATTATGACAAGTAACAGTAATTTTGATAAAAAATTATGGTAGGTAGCTGTAACTTCAATACTAATTATGACAGGTAACAGTAACTTCGATACTAGTTATGACAGGTAACTGTAACTTCGTTACTAATTATGACAAGTCCCTGTAATTTCGATACAAATTATGGCAGGTAACTGTAACTTTGATACCAATTATGACAGGTAACAGGAACTTCGATACTAATTATGACAGGTAATTGTCACTTCGTTACTAATTATGACAAGTAACTCTGTTTTGATAAAAAAATTATGGCAGGTAACTGTAACTTCGATATTATTTAATACAGGTAACAGTAACTTCGATACTAATTATGAGAGGTTACAGTAACATCGTTACCAATTATGTAAAGTAACTGTAACTTCGATACTAATTATGACAAGTAACTATAACTTCGATACAAATTATGACAGGTAACAGTAACTTCGATACTAATTATGACAAGAAACTCTAACTTCGTTACTAATTATGACAAGTAACAGTAATTTTGACAAAAAATTATGGTAGGTAACTGTAACTTCAATACGTATTATGACAGGTTACAGGAACTTCGATACTAATTATGACAGGTAATTGTAACTTCGTTACTAATTATAACAAGTAACTTTAATTTCGATACTAATTATGGCAGGTAACTGTAATTTCGTTACTAATTATGACAAGTCCCTGTAATTTCGATACAAATTATGGCAGGTAACTGTAACTTCGATACTAATTATGTCAGGTAACAGTAACTTCGATACATATTAATGCAGGTAACAGTAACTTCGATACTAATTATGACAGGTTACTGTAACATCGATAATAATTATGTCAAGTAACTGTAACTTCGATACTAATTATGACAAGTAACTGTAACATCGATACTTATTATGACAGGTAACTGTAACATCATTACTAATTATGACAAGAAACTGTAACTTCGATACTAATTATGACAGGTAACAGTAACTTCGATATTAATTATGACAAGTAACAGTAACTTCGATACTAATTATGACAAGTAACTTTAACTTCGATACTAATTATGACAGGTAACTGTAACTTCGTTACTAATTATGACAAGTAACTGTAATTTCGATACAAATTATGGTAGGTAACTGTAACTTCGATACTAATTATGACAGGTAACAGTAACTTCGATACTAATTATGACAGGTAACTGCAACTTCGTTACTAATTATGACAAGTAACTGTAATTTCTATACTAATTATGGCAAGTAACTGTAACTTCGTTACTAATTATGACAAGTAACTGTAATTTCGAAACAAATTATGGCAGGTAATTGTAATTTCGATATTAGTTATGACAGGTAACAGTAACTTCGATACTTATTATGACATGTAACAGTATCTTCGTTACTAATTATGACAAGTAACTGTAATTTCGATACAAATTATGGCAGGTAACTGTAACTTCGACACTAATTATGACAGGTAACAGTAACTTCGATACTAATTATGACAGGTAACAGTAACTACGATACTAATTATGACAAGTAACTGTAACTTCGATATTAATTATGACAGGTAACTGTAACTTCGTTACTAATTATGACAAGTAACTGTAATTTCGATACAAATTTTGGCAGGTAACTGTGACTTCGATATTAATTGTGACAGGTAACAGTAACTTCGATACTAATTATGACAAGTAACTGTAACTTCGATACTATTTATGACAGGTAACTGTAACTTCGTTACTAATTATGACAAGTAACTCTAATTTCGATACAAATTATGGAAGGTAACTGTAACTTCGATACTAATTATGACAGGTAACAGTAACTTCGATACTAATTATGACAAGTAACTATAAATTCGATACAAATTATGACAGGTAAAAGTAACTTCGATACGAAGTATGACAAGGAACTGTAATTTAGATACAAATTATGGCAGGTTACTGTAACTTTGATACTAATTATGACAGGTAACAGTTACTTCGATACTAATTATGACAAGTAACTGTAACTTCGTTACAAATTATGACAAGTAACTCTAATTTTGATAAAAAATTATGGCAGGCAACTGTAACTTCGATACTAATTAATACAGGTAACAGTAACTTCGATACTAATTAAGACAAGTTACTGTAAAATCGTTACTAATTATGTCAAGTTACTGTAACTTCGATACTAATTATGACAAGTAACTGTAACTTCGATACTTATTATGACAGGTAACTGTAACTTAATTACTAATTATGACAAGAAACTGAAACTTCGATACTAATTATGACAGGTAACTGTAACTTCGATACTAATTATGACAAGTAACTGTAATTTCGATACAAATTTAGGGAGGTAACTGTAACTTCGATACTAATTTTGACAGGTATCAGTAACTTCGATACTAATTATGACAATAACTGTAACTTCGATACGAATTTTGACAGGTAACTGTAACTTCGTTACTAATTATGACAAGTAACTGTAATTTCGATACGAATTATGGCAGGTAACTCTAACTTCGATACTAATTATGACAGGTAACAGTAACTTCGATACTAATTATGGCAGGTAACTGTAACTTCGATACTTATTATGACAGGTAACAGTAATTTCGATACTAATTATGACAAGTAACTGTAACTTCGATACTAATTATGACAGGTAACTGTAACTTCGTTACTAATTATGACAAGTAACAGTAATTTCGTTACAAATTACGGCAGGTAATTGTAATTTCGATACTAATTTTGACAGGTAACAGTAACTTCGATACTAATTATGACAAGTAACAGTAACTTCGATACTTATTATGACAAGTAACTGTAACTTCGATACTAATTATGACAGGTAACTGTAACTTCGTTACTAATTATGACAAGTAACTGTAATTTCGATACAAATTTTGGCAGGTAACTGTAACTTCGATACTGAATATGACAGGTAACAGTAACTTCGATACTAATTATGACAGGAAACTGTAACTTCGTTACTAATTATGACAAGTAACTGTAATTTCGATACAAATTATGACAGGTAACTGTAACTTCGTAACTAATTATGACATGTAACTAATATTCCGATACAAATTATGGCAGGTAACAGTACCTTCGATACTAATTATGACAGGTAACTGTAACTTCGATACTAATTATGACAAGGAACTGTAATTTCGATACAAATTATGGCAGGTAACTGTAACTTCGATACTAATTATGACAGGTAACAGTAACTTCGATACTAATTATGACAGGTAACTGTAACTTTGTTACTAATTATGACAAGTAACTCTAATTTTGTTTAAAAAAAATGGCAGGTAACTGTAACTTCGATACTAATTAATACAGGTAACAGTAACTTCGATACTAATTATGACAGGTTACTGTAACATCGTTACTAATTATGTCAGGTAACTGTAACTTCGATACTAATTATGACAAGTAACTGTAACTTCGATACTTATTATGACAGGTAACTGTAATTTCGATACAAAATATGGCAGGTAACTGTAACTTCGATACTAATTATGACAGGTAACAGTTACTTCGAAACTAATTATGACAAGTAACTATAACTTCGATGCAAATTATGACAGCTAACAGTAACTTCGATACTAATTATGACAAGAAACTCTAACTTCGTTACTAATTATGACAAGTAACAGTAATTTTGATAAAAAATTATGGTAGGTAACTGTAACTTCAATACGTATTATGACAGGTAACAGTAACTTCGATACTAATTATGACAGGTAACTGTAACTTCGTTACTAATTATGACAAGTAACTTTAATTTCGATACCAATTATGGCAGGTAACTGTAACTTCGTTACTAATTATGACAAGTCCCTGTAATTTCGCTACAAATTATGGCAGGTAACTGTAACTTCGATACTAATTATATCAGGTAACAGTAACTTCGATATTAATTAATACAGGTAACAGTAACTTCGATACTAATTATAACAGGATACTGTAACATCGTTACTAATTATGTCAAGTTACTGTAACTTCGATACTAATTATGACAAGTAACTGTAACTTCGATACTTATTATGACAGGTAACTGTAAGTTCATTACTAATTATGACAAGAAACTGTAACTTCGATACTAATTATGACAGGTAACAGTAATTTCTTTATTAATTATGACAAGTAAATGTAACTTCAATACTAATTATGACAGGTAACAGTAACTTCGATACTAATTATGACAGGTAACTGTAACTTCGTTACTAATTATGACAAGTAGCTTTAATTTCGATACTAATTATGACAAGTCCCTATAATTTCGATTCAAATTATGGCAGGTAACTGTAACTTCGATACTAATTATGTCAGGTAACAGTAACTTCGATACTAATTATGACAGGAAACTGTAACTTCGTTACTAATTATGACATGTAGCTGTAATTTCGATACAAATTATGACAGGTAACTGTATCTTCGTTACTAATTATGACACGTAACTGTAATTTCGATACAAATTATGGCAGGTAACAGTACCTTTGATACTAATTATGACAAGTAACTCTAATTTTGTTAAAAAATTATGGCAGGTAACTGTAACTTCAATACTAATTAATACAGGTAACAGTAACTTCGATACTAATTTTGACAGGTTACTGTAACATCGTTACTAATTATGTCAAGTAACTGTAACTTCGATACTAATTATGACAAGTAACTGTAACTCCGATACCTATTATGAAAGGTAACTGTGACTTCATTACTAATTATGACAAGAAACAGTAACTTCGATACTTATTAAGACAGGTAACTGTAACTTCGATACTAATTATGACAAGTAACTGTAATTTCGATACAAATTTTGGCAGGTAACTGTAACTTTGATACTAATTATGACAGGTATCAGTAACTTCGATACTAATTATGACAAGTAACTGTAACTTCGATACTAATTTTGACAGGTAACTTTAACTTCGTTACTAATTATGACAATTAACTGTAATTTCGATACAAATTATGGCAGGTAACTCTAACTTCGATTCAATTTATGACAGGTAACAGTAACTTCGATACTAATTATGGCAGGTAACTGTAACTTCGATACTAATTATGACAGGTAACAGTAATTTTGATACTAATTATGACAAGTAACTGTAACTTCGATACTAATTATGACAGGTAACTCTAACTTCGTTACTAATTATGATAAGTAACTGTAATTTCGTTACAAATTATGGCACGTAATTGTAATTTCGATACAAATTTTGGCAGGTAACAGTAACTTAGATACTAATTATGACAGGTAACAGTAACATCGATAGTAATTATGACAAGGAACTGTAATTTCGATACAAATTATGGCAGGTAACTGAAACTTCGATACTAATTATGACAGGTAACAGTAACTCCGATACTAATTATGACAAGTAACTATAACTTCGAATCAAATTATGACAGGTAACTGTAACTTCGATACTAATTATGACAAGAAAATCTAACTTCGTTATTAATTATGACAAGTAACAGTAATCTTGATAAAAAATTATGGTAGGTAACTGTAACTTCAATACTAATTATGACAGGAAACAGTACCTTCGATACTAATTATGACAGGTAACTGTAACTTCGATACTAATTATGACACGGAACTGTAACTTCGATACAAATTATGGCAGGTAACCGTAACTTTGATACTAATTATGACAGGTAACAGTAACTTCGATACTAATTATGACAAGTAACTGTAACTTCTTTACTAATTATGACAAGTAACTCTAATTTTGATTAAAAAAATTATGGCAGGTAACTGTAACTTCGATACTAATTAATACAGGTAACAGTAACTTCGATACTAATTATGACAGGTTACTGAAACATCGTTTCTAATTATGTGAAGTAACTGTAACTTCGATACTAATTATGACAAGTAACTGTAACTTCGATACTTATTATGACAGGTAACTGTAATTTCGATACAAATTATGGCAGGTAACTGTAACTTCGATACTAATTATGACAGGTAACAGTAACTTCGATACTAATTATGACATTTAACTATAACTTCGATACAAATTATGACAGGTAACTGTAACTTCGATAATAATTATGACAAGAAACTTTAATTTTGTTACTAATTATGACAAATAACAGTAATTTTGATAAAAAATTGTGGTAGGTAACTGTAACTTCAATACTAATTATGACAGGTAACAGTAACTTCGATACTAATTATGGCAGGTAACTGTAACTTCGTTAGAAATTATGACAAGTAACTTTAATTTCGATACTAATTATGGCAGGTAACTGTAACTTCGTTACTAATTATGACAAGTCCCAGTAATTTCGATACAAGTTATGGCAGGTAACTGTAACTTCGATACTAATTATGTCAGGTAACAGTAACTTCGATACTAATTATGACAGGAAACTTTAACTTCGTTACTAATTATGACAAGTAACTGTAATTTCTATACAAATAATGACAGGTAACTGTATCTTCGTTACTAATTATGACAAGTAACTGTCATTTCGATACAAATTATGGCAGGTAACAGTACCTTCGATACTAATTTTGACAGGTAACTGGAACTTCGATACTAATTATGACAAGGAACTGTAATTTCGATACAAAATATGGCAGGTAACTGTAACTTTGATACTAATTATGACAGGTAACAGTAACTTCGATACTAATTATGACAAGTAACTGTAACTTCGTAACTAATTATGACAAGTAACTCTAATTTTGGTAAGAAATTATGGCAGGTAACTGTAACTTCGATACTAATTAATACAGGTAACAGTAACTTCGATATTAATTATGACAGGTTACTGTAACATCGTTACTAATTATGACATGTAACTGTAATTTCGTTAAAAATTATGGCAGGTAATTGTAATTTCGATACTATTTATGACAGGTAACAGTAACTTCGATACTAATTATGACAAGTAACAGTAACTTCGATACTAATTATGACAAGTAACTGTAACTTCGATACTAATTATGACAGGTATCAGTTACTTCGATAATAATTATGACAAGTAACTGTAATTTCGTAACAAATTATGGCAGGTAATTGTAATTTCGATACTATTTATGACAGGTAACAGTAACTACGATACTAATTATGACAAGTAACAGTAACTTCGATACTAATTATGACAAGTAACTGTAACTTCGATACTAATTATGAAAGGTAACTGTAACTTCGATACTAATTATGACTGGAAACTGTAACTTCGTTACTAATTATGACAAGTAACTGTAATTTCGATACAAATTATGACAGGTAACTGTAACTTCGTAACTAATTATGACAAGAAACTGTAATTTCGATACAAATTATGGCAGGTAACAGTACCTTCGATACTAATTATTACAGGTAACTGTAACTTCGATACTAATTATGACAAGGAACAGTAACTTCGATACAAATTATGACAGGTAACTGTAACTTCGATACTAATTATGACAGGTAACAGTAACTTCGATACTAATTATGACAAGTAACTATAACTTCGAATCAATTTATGACAGGAAACTGTAACTTCGATACCAATTATGACAAGAAAATCTAACTTCGTTACTATTTATGACAAGTAACAATAATCTTGATAAAAAATTATGGTAGGTAACTGTAACTTCAATACTAATTATGACAGGAAACTGTAACTTCGTTACTAATTATGACAAGTAACTGTAATTTCGATACAAATAATGACAGGTAACTGTATCATCGTTACTAATTATGACAAGTAACTGTAATTTCGATACAAATTATGGCAGTTAACAGTACCTTCGATACTAATTTTGACAGGTAACTGTAACTTCGATTCTAATTATGACAAGGAACTGTAATTTCGATACAAAATATGGCAGGTAACTGTAACTTTGATACTAATTATGACAGGTAACAGTAATTGATACTAATTATGACAAGTAACTGTAACTTCGTTACTAATTATGACAAGTAACTCTAATTTTAATAAAAAATTATGGCAGGTAACTGTAACTTCGATACTAATTAATACAGGTAACAGTAACTTCGATACTAATTAAGACAAGTTACTGTAAAATCGTTACTAATTATGTCAAGTTACTGTAACTTCGATACTAATTATGACAAGTAACTCTAATTTCGATACAAATTATGGAAGGTAACTGTAACTTCGATACTAATTATGACAGGTAACAGTAACTTCGATACTAATTATGACAAGTAACTATAAATTCGATACAAATTATGACAGGTAAATGTAACTTCGATACGAAGTATGACAAGGAACTGTAATTTAGATACAAATTATGGCAGGTTACTGTAACTTTGATACTAATTATGACAGGTAACAGTTACTTCGATACTAATTATGACAAGTAACTGTAACTTCGTTACAAATTATGACAAGTAACTCTAATTTTGATAAAAAATTATGGCAGGCAACTGTAACTTCGATACTAATTAATACAGGTAACAGTAACTTCGATACTAATTAAGACAAGTTACTGTAAAATCGTTACTAATTATGTCAAGTTACTGTAACTTCGATACTAATTATGACAAGTAACTGTAACTTCGATACTTATTATGACAGGTAACTGTAACTTCATTACTAATTATGACAAGAAACTGAAACTTCGATACTAATTATGACAGGTAACTGTAACTTCGATACTAATTATGACAAGTAACTGTAACTTCGATACGAATTTTGACAGGTAACTGTAACTTCGTTACTAATTATGACAAGTAACTGTAATTTCGATACGAATTATGGCAGGTAACTCTAACTTCGATACTAATTATGACAGGTAACAGTAACTTCGATACTAATTATGGCAGGTAACTGTAACTTCGATACTTATTATGACAGGTAACAGTAATTTCGATACTAATTATGACAAGTAACTGTAACTTCGATACTAATTATGACAGGTAACTGTAACTTCGTTACTAATTATGACAAGTAACAGTAATTTCGTTACAAATTACGGCAGGTAATTGTAATTTCGATACTAATTTTGACAGGTAACAGTAACTTCGATACTAATTATGACAAGTAACAGTAACTTCGATACTTATTATGACAAGTAACTGTAACTTCGATACTAATTATGACAGGTAACTGTAACTTCGTTACTAATTATGACAAGTAACTGTAATTTCGATACAAATTTTGGCAGGTAACTGTAACTTCGATACTGAATATGACAGGTAACAGTAACTTCGATACTAATTATGACAGGAAACTGTAACTTCGTTACTAATTATGACAAGTAACTGTAATTTCGATACAAATTATGACAGGTAACTGTAACTTCGTAACTAATTATGACATGTAACTAAAATTCCGATACAAATTATGGCAGGTAACAGTACCTTCGATACTAATTATGACAGGTAACTGTAACTTCGATACTAATTATGACAAGGAACTGTAATTTCGATACAAATTATGGCAGGTAACTGTAACTTCGATACTAATTATGACAGGTAACAGTAACTTCGATACTAATTATGACAGGTAACTGTAACTTTGTTACTAATTATGACAAGTAACTCTAATTTTGTTTAAAAAAAATGGCAGGTAACTGTAACTTCGATACTAATTAATACAGGTAACAGTAACTTCGATACTAATTATGACAGGTTACTGTAACATCGTTACTAATTATGTCAGGTAACTGTAACTTCGATACTAATTATGACAAGTAACTGTAACTTCGATACTTATTATGACAGGTAACTGTAATTTCGATACAAAATATGGCAGGTAACTGTAACTTCGATACTAATTATGACAGGTAACAGTTACTTCGAAACTAATTATGACAAGTAACTATAACTTCGATGCAAATTATGACAGCTAACAGTAACTTCGATACTAATTATGACAAGAAACTCTAACTTCGTTACTAATTATGACAAGTAACAGTAATTTTGATAAAAAATTATGGTAGGTAACTGTAACTTCAATACGTATTATGACAGGTAACAGTAACTTCGATACTAATTATGACAGGTAACTGTAACTTCGTTACTAATTATGACAAGTAACTTTAATTTCGATACCAATTATGGCAGGTAACTGTAACTTCGTTACTAATTATGACAAGTCCCTGTAATTTCGCTACAAATTATGGCAGGTAACTGTAACTTCGATACTAATTATATCAGGTAACAGTAACTTCGATATTAATTAATACAGGTAACAGTAACTTCGATACTAATTATGACAGGATACTGTAACATCGTTACTAATTATGTCAAGTTACTGTAACTTCGATACTAATTATGACAAGTAACTGTAACTTCGATACTTATTATGACAGGTAACTGTAAGTTCATTACTAATTATGACAAGAAACTGTAACTTCGATACTAATTATGACAGGTAACAGTAATTTCTTTATTAATTATGACAAGTAAATGTAACTTCAATACTAATTATGACAGGTAACAGTAACTTCGATACTAATTATGACAGGTAACTGTAACTTCGTTACTAATTATGACAAGTAGCTTTAATTTCGATACTAATTATGACAAGTCCCTATAATTTCGATTCAAATTATGGCAGGTAACTGTAACTTCGATACTAATTATGTCAGGTAACAGTAACTTCGATACTAATTATGACAGGAAACTGTAACTTCGTTACTAATTATGACATGTAGCTGTAATTTCGATACAAATTATGACAGGTAACTGTATCTTCGTTACTAATTATGACACGTAACTGTAATTTCGATACAAATTATGGCAGGTAACAGTACCTTTGATACTAATTATGACAAGTAACTCTAATTTTGTTAAAAAATTATGGCAGGTAACTGTAACTTCAATACTAATTAATACAGGTAACAGTAACTTCGATACTAATTTTGACAGGTTACTGTAACATCGTTACTAATTATGTCAAGTAACTGTAACTTCGATACTAATTATGACAAGTAACTGTAACTCCGATACCTATTATGAAAGGTAACTGTGACTTCATTACTAATTATGACAAGAAACAGTAACTTCGATACTTATTAAGACAGGTAACTGTAACTTCGATACTAATTATGACAAGTAACTGTAATTTCGATACAAATTTTGGCAGGTAACTGTAACTTTGATACTAATTATGACAGGTATCAGTAACTTCGATACTAATTATGACAAGTAACTGTAACTTCGATACTAATTTTGACAGGTAACTTTAACTTCGTTACTAATTATGACAATTAACTGTAATTTCGATACAAATTATGGCAGGTAACTCTAACTTCGATTCAATTTATGACAGGTAACAGTAACTTCGATACTAATTATGGCAGGTAACTGTAACTTCGATACTAATTATGACAGGTAACAGTAATTTTGATACTAATTATGACAAGTAACTGTAACTTCGATACTAATTATGACAGGTAACTCTAACTTCGTTACTAATTATGATAAGTAACTGTAATTTCGTTACAAATTATGGCACGTAATTGTAATTTCGATACAAATTTTGGCAGGTAACAGTAACTTAGATACTAATTATGACAGGTAACAGTAACTTCGATAGTAATTATGACAAGGAACTGTAATTTCGATACAAATTATGGCAGGTAACTGAAACTTCGATACTAATTATGACAGGTAACAGTAACTCCGATACTAATTATGACAAGTAACTATAACTTCGAATCAAATTATGACAGGTAACTGTAACTTCGATACTAATTATGACAAGAAAATCTAACTTCGTTATTAATTATGACAAGTAACAGTAATCTTGATAAAAAATTATGGTAGGTAACTGTAACTTCAATACTAATTATGACAGGAAACAGTACCTTCGATACTAATTATGACAGGTAACTGTAACTTCGATACTAATTATGACACGGAACTGTAACTTCGATACAAATTATGGCAGGTAACCGTAACTTTGATACTAATTATGACAGGTAACAGTAACTTCGATACTAATTATGACAAGTAACTGTAACTTCTTTACTAATTATGACAAGTAACTCTAATTTTGATTAAAAAAATTATGGCAGGTAACTGTAACTTCGATACTAATTAATACAGGTAACAGTAACTTCGATACTAATTATGACAGGTTACTGAAACATCGTTTCTAATTATGTGAAGTAACTGTAACTTCGATACTAATTATGACAAGTAACTGTAACTTCGATACTTATTATGACAGGTAACTGTAATTTCGATACAAATTATGGCAGGTAACTGTAACTTCGATACTAATTATGACAGGTAACAGTAACTTCGATACTAATTATGACATGTAACTATAACTTCGATACAAATTATGACAGGTAACTGTAACTTCGATAATAATTATGGCAAGAAACTTTAATTTTGTTACTAATTATGACAAATAACAGTAATTTTGATAAAAAATTGTGGTAGGTAACTGTAACTTCAATACTAATTATGACAGGTAACAGTAACTTCGATACTAATTATGGCAGGTAACTGTAACTTCGTTAGAAATTATGACAAGTAACTTTAATTTCGATACTAATTATGGCAGGTAACTGTAACTTCGTTACTAATTATGACAAGTCCCAGTAATTTCGATACAAATTATGGCAGGTAACTGTAACTTCGATACTAATTATGTCAGGTAACAGTAACTTCGATACTAATTATGACAGGAAACTTTAACTTCGTTACTAATTATGACAAGTAACTGTAATTTCTATACAAATAATGACAGGTAACTGTATCTTCGTTACTAATTATGACAAGTAACTGTCATTTCGATACAAATTATGGCAGGTAACAGTACCTTCGATACTAATTTTGACAGGTAACTGGAACTTCGATACTAATTATGACAAGGAACTGTAATTTCGATACAAAATATGGCAGGTAACTGTAACTTTGATACTAATTATGACAGGTAACAGTAACTTCGATACTAATTATGACAAGTAACTGTAACTTCGTAACTAATTATGACAAGTAACTCTAATTTTGGTAAGAAATTATGGCAGGTAACTGTAACTTCGATACTAATTAATACAGGTAACAGTAACTTCGATATTAATTATGACAGGTTACTGTAACATCGTTACTAATTATGACATGTAACTGTAATTTCGTTAAAAATTATGGCAGGTAATTGTAATTTCGATACTATTTATGACAGGTAACAGTAACTTCGATACTAATTATGACAAGTAACAGTAACTTCGATACTAATTATGACAAGTAACTGTAACTTCGATACTAATTATGACAGGTATCAGTTACTTCGATAATAATTATGACAAGTAACTGTAATTTCGTAACAAATTATGGCAGGTAATTGTAATTTCGATACTATTTATGACAGGTAACAGTAACTACGATACTAATTATGACAAGTAACAGTAACTTCGATACTAATTATGACAAGTAACTGTAACTTCGATACTAATTATGAAAGGTAACTGTAACTTCGATACTAATTATGACTGGAAACTGTAACTTCGTTACTAATTATGACAAGTAACTGTAATTTCGATACAAATTATGACAGGTAACTGTAACTTCGTAACTAATTATGACAAGAAACTGTAATTTCGATACAAATTATGGCAGGTAACAGTACCTTCGATACTAATTATTACAGGTAACTGTAACTTCGATACTAATTATGACAAGGAACAGTAACTTCGATACAAATTATGACAGCTAACTGTAACTTCGATACTAATTATGACAGGTAACAGTAACTTCGATACTAATTATGACAAGTAACTATAACTTCGAATCAATTTATGACAGGAAACTGTAACTTCGATACCAATTATGACAAGAAAATCTAACTTCGTTACTATTTATGACAAGTAACAATAATCTTGATAAAAAATTATGGTAGGTAACTGTAACTTCAATACTAATTATGACAGGAAACTGTAACTTCGTTACTAATTATGACAAGTAACTGTAATTTCGATACAAATAATGACAGGTAACTGTATCATCGTTACTAATTATGACAAGTAACTGTAATTTCGATACAAATTATGGCAGTTAACAGTACCTTCGATACTAATTTTGACAGGTAACTGTAACTTCGATTCTAATTATGACAAGGAACTGTAATTTCGATACTAATTATGACAGGTAACTGTAACTTTGATACTAATTATGACAGGTAACTGTAACTTCGATACGAATTTTGACAGGTAACTGTAACTTCGTTACTAATTATGACAAGTAACTGTAATTTCGATACGAATTATGGCAGGTAACTCTAACTTCGATACTAATTATGACAGGTAACAGTTACTTCGATACTAATTATGACAAGTAACTGTAACTTCGTTACAAATTATGACAAGTAACTCTAATTTTGATAAAAAATTATGGCAGGCAACTGTAACTTCGATACTAATTAATACAGGTAACAGTAACTTCGATACTAATTAAGACAAGTTACTGTAAAATCGTTACTAATTATGTCAAGTTACTGTAACTTCGATACTAATTATGACAAGTAACTGTAACTTCGATACTTATTATGACAGGTAACTGTAACTTCATTACTAATTATGACAAGAAACTGAAACTTCGATACTAATTATGACAGGTAACTGTAACTTCGATACTAATTATGACAAGTAACTGTAACTTCGATACGAATTTTGACAGGTAACTGTAACTTCGTTACTAATTATGACAAGTAACTGTAATTTCGATACGAATTATGGCAGGTAACTCTAACTTCGATACTAATTATGACAGGTAACAGTAACTTCGATACTAATTATGGCAGGTAACTGTAACTTCGATACTTATTATGACAGGTAACAGTAATTTCGATACTAATTATGACAAGTAACTGTAACTTCGATACTAATTATGACAGGTAACTGTAACTTCGTTACTAATTATGACAAGTAACAGTAATTTCGTTACAAATTACGGCAGGTAATTGTAATTTCGATACTAATTTTGACAGGTAACAGTAACTTCGATACTAATTATGACAAGTAACAGTAACTTCGATACTTATTATGACAAGTAACTGTAACTTCGATACTAATTATGACAGGTAACTGTAACTTCGTTACTAATTATGACAAGTAACTGTAATTTCGATACAAATTTTGGCAGGTAACTGTAACTTCGATACTGAATATGACAGGTAACAGTAACTTCGATACTAATTATGACAGGAAACTGTAACTTCGTTACTAATTATGACAAGTAACTGTAATTTCGATACAAATTATGACAGGTAACTGTAACTTCGTAACTAATTATGACATGTAACTAAAATTCCGATACAAATTATGGCAGGTAACAGTACCTTCGATACTAATTATGACAGGTAACTGTAACTTCGATACTAATTATGACAAGGAACTGTAATTTCGATACAAATTATGGCAGGTAACTGTAACTTCGATACTAATTATGACAGGTAACAGTAACTTCGATACTAATTATGACAGGTAACTGTAACTTTGTTACTAATTATGACAAGTAACTCTAATTTTGTTTAAAAAAAATGGCAGGTAACTGTAACTTCGATACTAATTAATACAGGTAACAGTAACTTCGATACTAATTATGACAGGTTACTGTAACATCGTTACTAATTATGTCAGGTAACTGTAACTTCGATACTAATTATGACAAGTAACTGTAACTTCGATACTTATTATGACAGGTAACTGTAATTTCGATACAAAATATGGCAGGTAACTGTAACTTCGATACTAATTATGACAGGTAACAGTTACTTCGAAACTAATTATGACAAGTAACTATAACTTCGATGCAAATTATGACAGCTAACAGTAACTTCGATACTAATTATGACAAGAAACTCTAACTTCGTTACTAATTATGACAAGTAACAGTAATTTTGATAAAAAATTATGGTAGGTAACTGTAACTTCAATACGTATTATGACAGGTAACAGTAACTTCGATACTAATTATGACAGGTAACTGTAACTTCGTTACTAATTATGACAAGTAACTTTAATTTCGATACCAATTATGGCAGGTAACTGTAACTTCGTTACTAATTATGACAAGTCCCTGTAATTTCGCTACAAATTATGGCAGGTAACTGTAACTTCGATACTAATTATATCAGGTAACAGTAACTTCGATATTAATTAATACAGGTAACAGTAACTTCGATACTAATTATGACAGGATACTGTAACATCGTTACTAATTATGTCAAGTTACTGTAACTTCGATACTAATTATGACAAGTAACTGTAACTTCGATACTTATTATGACAGGTAACTGTAAGTTCATTACTAATTATGACAAGAAACTGTAACTTCGATACTAATTATGACAGGTAACAGTAATTTCTTTATTAATTATGACAAGTAAATGTAACTTCAATACTAATTATGACAGGTAACAGTAACTTCGATACTAATTATGACAGGTAACTGTAACTTCGTTACTAATTATGACAAGTAGCTTTAATTTCGATACTAATTATGACAAGTCCCTATAATTTCGATTCAAATTATGGCAGGTAACTGTAACTTCGATACTAATTATGTCAGGTAACAGTAACTTCGATACTAATTATGACAGGAAACTGTAACTTCGTTACTAATTATGACATGTAGCTGTAATTTCGATACAAATTATGACAGGTAACTGTATCTTCGTTACTAATTATGACACGTAACTGTAATTTCGATACAAATTATGGCAGGTAACAGTACCTTTGATACTAATTATGACAAGTAACTCTAATTTTGTTAAAAAATTATGGCAGGTAACTGTAACTTCAATACTAATTAATACAGGTAACAGTAACTTCGATACTAATTTTGACAGGTTACTGTAACATCGTTACTAATTATGTCAAGTAACTGTAACTTCGATACTAATTATGACAAGTAACTGTAACTCCGATACCTATTATGAAAGGTAACTGTGACTTCATTACTAATTATGACAAGAAACAGTAACTTCGATACTTATTAAGACAGGTAACTGTAACTTCGATACTAATTATGACAAGTAACTGTAATTTCGATACAAATTTTGGCAGGTAACTGTAACTTTGATACTAATTATGACAGGTATCAGTAACTTCGATACTAATTATGACAAGTAACTGTAACTTCGATACTAATTTTGACAGGTAACTTTAACTTCGTTACTAATTATGACAATTAACTGTAATTTCGATACAAATTATGGCAGGTAACTCTAACTTCGATTCAATTTATGACAGGTAACAGTAACTTCGATACTAATTATGGCAGGTAACTGTAACTTCGATACTAATTATGACAGGTAACAGTAATTTTGATACTAATTATGACAAGTAACTGTAACTTCGATACTAATTATGACAGGTAACTCTAACTTCGTTACTAATTATGATAAGTAACTGTAATTTCGTTACAAATTATGGCACGTAATTGTAATTTCGATACAAATTTTGGCAGGTAACAGTAACTTAGATACTAATTATGACAGGTAACAGTAACTTCGATAGTAATTATGACAAGGAACTGTAATTTCGATACAAATTATGGCAGGTAACTGAAACTTCGATACTAATTATGACAGGTAACAGTAACTCCGATACTAATTATGACAAGTAACTATAACTTCGAATCAAATTATGACAGGTAACTGTAACTTCGATACTAATTATGACAAGAAAATCTAACTTCGTTATTAATTATGACAAGTAACAGTAATCTTGATAAAAAATTATGGTAGGTAACTGTAACTTCAATACTAATTATGACAGGAAACAGTACCTTCGATACTAATTATGACAGGTAACTGTAACTTCGATACTAATTATGACACGGAACTGTAACTTCGATACAAATTATGGCAGGTAACCGTAACTTTGATACTAATTATGACAGGTAACAGTAACTTCGATACTAATTATGACAAGTAACTGTAACTTCTTTACTAATTATGACAAGTAACTCTAATTTTGATTAAAAAAATTATGGCAGGTAACTGTAACTTCGATACTAATTAATACAGGTAACAGTAACTTCGATACTAATTATGACAGGTTACTGAAACATCGTTTCTAATTATGTGAAGTAACTGTAACTTCGATACTAATTATGACAAGTAACTGTAACTTCGATACTTATTATGACAGGTAACTGTAATTTCGATACAAATTATGGCAGGTAACTGTAACTTCGATACTAATTATGACAGGTAACAGTAACTTCGATACTAATTATGACATGTAACTATAACTTCGATACAAATTATGACAGGTAACTGTAACTTCGATAATAATTATGACAAGAAACTTTAATTTTGTTACTAATTATGACAAATAACAGTAATTTTGATAAAAAATTGTGGTAGGTAACTGTAACTTCAATACTAATTATGACAGGTAACAGTAACTTCGATACTAATTATGGCAGGTAACTGTAACTTCGTTAGAAATTATGACAAGTAACTTTAATTTCGATACTAATTATGGCAGGTAACTGTAACTTCGTTACTAATTATGACAAGTCCCAGTAATTTCGATACAAATTATGGCAGGTAACTGTAACTTCGATACTAATTATGTCAGGTAACAGTAACTTCGATACTAATTATGACAGGAAACTTTAACTTCGTTACTAATTATGACAAGTAACTGTAATTTCTATACAAATAATGACAGGTAACTGTATCTTCGTTACTAATTATGACAAGTAACTGTCATTTCGATACAAATTATGGCAGGTAACAGTACCTTCGATACTAATTTTGACAGGTAACTGGAACTTCGATACTAATTATGACAAGGAACTGTAATTTCGATACAAAATATGGCAGGTAACTGTAACTTTGATACTAATTATGACAGGTAACAGTAACTTCGATACTAATTATGACAAGTAACTGTAACTTCGTAACTAATTATGACAAGTAACTCTAATTTTGGTAAGAAATTATGGCAGGTAACTGTAACTTCGATACTAATTAATACAGGTAACAGTAACTTCGATATTAATTATGACAGGTTACTGTAACATCGTTACTAATTATGACATGTAACTGTAATTTCGTTAAAAATTATGGCAGGTAATTGTAATTTCGATACTATTTATGACAGGTAACAGTAACTTCGATACTAATTATGACAAGTAACAGTAACTTCGATACTAATTATGACAAGTAACTGTAACTTCGATACTAATTATGACAGGTATCAGTTACTTCGATAATAATTATGACAAGTAACTGTAATTTCGTAACAAATTATGGCAGGTAATTGTAATTTCGATACTATTTATGACAGGTAACAGTAACTACGATACTAATTATGACAAGTAACAGTAACTTCGATACTAATTATGACAAGTAACTGTAACTTCGATACTAATTATGAAAGGTAACTGTAACTTCGATACTAATTATGACTGGAAACTGTAACTTCGTTACTAATTATGACAAGTAACTGTAATTTCGATACAAATTATGACAGGTAACTGTAACTTCGTAACTAATTATGACAAGAAACTGTAATTTCGATACAAATTATGGCAGGTAACAATACCTTCGATACTAATTATTACAGGTAACTGTAACTTCGATACTAATTATGACAAGTAACTATAACTTCGAATCAATTTATGACAGGAAACTGTAACTTCGATACCAATTATGACAAGAAAATCTAACTTCGTTACTATTTATGACAAGTAACAATAATCTTGATAAAAAATTATGGTAGGTAACTGTAACTTCAATACTAATTATGACAGGAAACTGTAACTTCGTTACTAATTATGACAAGTAACTGTAATTTCGATACAAATAATGACAGGTAACTGTATCATCGTTACTAATTATGACAAGTAACTGTAATTTCGATACAAATTATGGCAGTTAACAGTACCTTCGATACTAATTTTGACAGGTAACTGTAACTTCGATTCTAATTATGACAAGGAACTGTAATTTCGATACAAAATATGGCAGGTAACTGTAACTTTGATACTAATTATGACAGGTAACAGTAATTGATACTAATTATGACAAGTAACTGTAACTTCGTTACTAATTATGACAAGTAACTCTAATTTTAATAAAAAATTATGGCAGGTAACTGTAACTTCGATACTAATTAATACAGGTAACAGTAACTTCGATACTAATTAAGACAAGTTACTGTAAAATCGTTACTAATTATGTCAAGTTACTGTAACTTCGATACTAATTATGACAAGTAACTCTAATTTCGATACAAATTATGGAAGGTAACTGTAACTTCGATACTAATTATGACAGGTAACAGTAACTTCGATACTAATTATGACAAGTAACTATAAATTCGATACAAATTATGACAGGTAAATGTAACTTCGATACGAAGTATGACAAGGAACTGTAATTTAGATACAAATTATGGCAGGTTACTGTAACTTTGATACTAATTATGACAGGTAACAGTTACTTCGATACTAATTATGACAAGTAACTGTAACTTCGTTACAAATTATGACAAGTAACTCTAATTTTGATAAAAAATTATGGCAGGCAACTGTAACTTCGATACTAATTAATACAGGTAACAGTAACTTCGATACTAATTAAGACAAGTTACTGTAAAATCGTTACTAATTATGTCAAGTTACTGTAACTTCGATACTAATTATGACAAGTAACTGTAACTTCGATACTTATTATGACAGGTAACTGTAACTTCATTACTAATTATGACAAGAAACTGAAACTTCGATACTAATTATGACAGGTAACTGTAACTTCGATACTAATTATGACAAGTAACTGTAATTTCGACACAAATTTAGGGAGGTAACTGTAACTTCGATACTAATTTTGACAGGTATCAGTAACTTCGATACTAATTATGACAAGTAACTGTAACTTCGATACGAATTTTGACAGGTAACTGTAACTTCGTTACTAATTATGACAAGTAACTGTAATTTCGATACGAATTATGGCAGGTAACTCTAACTTCGATACTAATTATGACAGGTAACAGTAACTTCGATACTAATTATGGCAGGTAACTGTAACTTCGAT
Source organism: Meconema thalassinum (assembly GCA_946902985.2). Taxonomy (NCBI): domain Eukaryota; kingdom Metazoa; phylum Arthropoda; class Insecta; order Orthoptera; family Tettigoniidae; genus Meconema; species Meconema thalassinum. Next base: position 1,672,399,315 of record OX336388.2, on the reverse strand, counting down.
ACTTATTATGACAGGTAACAGTAATTTCGATACTAATTATGACAAGTAACTGTAACTTCGATACTAATTATGACAGGTAACTGTAACTTCGTTACTAATTATGACAAGTAACAGTAATTTCGTTACAAATTACGGCAGGTAATTGTAATTTCGATACTAATTTTGACAGGTAACAGTAACTTCGATACTAATTATGACAAGTAACAGTAACTTCGATACTTATTATGACAAGTAACTGTAACTTCGATACTAATTATGACAGGTAACTGTAACTTCGTTACTAATTATGACAAGTAACTGTAATTTCGATACAAATTTTGGCAGGTAACTGTAACTTCGATACTGAATATGACAGGTAACAGTAACTTCGATACTAATTATGACAGGAAACTGTAACTTCGTTACTAATTATGACAAGTAACTGTAATTTCGATACAAATTATGACAGGTAACTGTAACTTCGTAACTAATTATGACATGTAACTAAAATTCCGATACAAATTATGGCAGGTAACAGTACCTTCGATACTAATTATGACAGGTAACTGTAACTTCGATACTAATTATGACAAGGAACTGTAATTTCGATACAAATTATGGCAGGTAACTGTAACTTCGATACTAATTATGACAGGTAACAGTAACTTCGATACTAATTATGACAGGTAACTGTAACTTTGTTACTAATTATGACAAGTAACTCTAATTTTGTTTAAAAAAAATGGCAGGTAACTGTAACTTCGATACTAATTAATACAGGTAACAGTAACTTCGATACTAATTATGACAGGTTACTGTAACATCGTTACTAATTATGTCAGGTAACTGTAACTTCGATACTAATTATGACAAGTAACTGTAACTTCGATACTTATTATGACAGGTAACTGTAATTTCGATACAAAATATGGCAGGTAACTGTAACTTCGATACTAATTATGACAGGTAACAGTTACTTCGAAACTAATTATGACAAGTAACTATAACTTCGATGCAAATTATGACAGCTAACAGTAACTTCGATACTAATTATGACAAGAAACTCTAACTTCGTTACTAATTATGACAAGTAACAGTAATTTTGATAAAAAATTATGGTAGGTAACTGTAACTTCAATACGTATTATGACAGGTAACAGTAACTTCGATACTAATTATGACAGGTAACTGTAACTTCGTTACTAATTATGACAAGTAACTTTAATTTCGATACCAATTATGGCAGGTAACTGTAACTTCGTTACTAATTATGACAAGTCCCTGTAATTTCGCTACAAATTATGGCAGGTAACTGTAACTTCGATACTAATTATATCAGGTAACAGTAACTTCGATATTAATTAATACAGGTAACAGTAACTTCGATACTAATTATGACAGGATACTGTAACATCGTTACTAATTATGTCAAGTTACTGTAACTTCGATACTAATTATGACAAGTAACTGTAACTTCGATACTTATTATGACAGGTAACTGTAAGTTCATTACTAATTATGACAAGAAACTGTAACTTCGATACTAATTATGACAGGTAACAGTAATTTCTTTATTAATTATGACAAGTAAATGTAACTTCAATACTAATTATGACAGGTAACAGTAACTTCGATACTAATTATGACAGGTAACTGTAACTTCGTTACTAATTATGACAAGTAGCTTTAATTTCGATACTAATTATGACAAGTCCCTATAATTTCGATTCAAATTATGGCAGGTAACTGTAACTTCGATACTAATTATGTCAGGTAACAGTAACTTCGATACTAATTATGACAGGAAACTGTAACTTCGTTACTAATTATGACATGTAGCTGTAATTTCGATACAAATTATGACAGGTAACTGTATCTTCGTTACTAATTATGACACGTAACTGTAATTTCGATACAAATTATGGCAGGTAACAGTACCTTTGATACTAATTATGACAAGTAACTCTAATTTTGTTAAAAAATTATGGCAGGTAACTGTAACTTCAATACTAATTAATACAGGTAACAGTAACTTCGATACTAATTTTGACAGGTTACTGTAACATCGTTACTAATTATGTCAAGTAACTGTAACTTCGATACTAATTATGACAAGTAACTGTAACTCCGATACCTATTATGAAAGGTAACTGTGACTTCATTACTAATTATGACAAGAAACAGTAACTTCGATACTTATTAAGACAGGTAACTGTAACTTCGATACTAATTATGACAAGTAACTGTAATTTCGATACAAATTTTGGCAGGTAACTGTAACTTTGATACTAATTATGACAGGTATCAGTAACTTCGATACTAATTATGACAAGTAACTGTAACTTCGATACTAATTTTGACAGGTAACTTTAACTTCGTTACTAATTATGACAATTAACTGTAATTTCGATACAAATTATGGCAGGTAACTCTAACTTCGATTCAATTTATGACAGGTAACAGTAACTTCGATACTAATTATGGCAGGTAACTGTAACTTCGATACTAATTATGACAGGTAACAGTAATTTTGATACTAATTATGACAAGTAACTGTAACTTCGATACTAATTATGACAGGTAACTCTAACTTCGTTACTAATTATGATAAGTAACTGTAATTTCGTTACAAATTATGGCACGTAATTGTAATTTCGATACAAATTTTGGCAGGTAACAGTAACTTAGATACTAATTATGACAGGTAACAGTAACTTCGATAGTAATTATGACAAGGAACTGTAATTTCGATACAAATTATGGCAGGTAACTGAAACTTCGATACTAATTATGACAGGTAACAGTAACTCCGATACTAATTATGACAAGTAACTATAACTTCGAATCAAATTATGACAGGTAACTGTAACTTCGATACTAATTATGACAAGAAAATCTAACTTCGTTATTAATTATGACAAGTAACAGTAATCTTGATAAAAAATTATGGTAGGTAACTGTAACTTCAATACTAATTATGACAGGAAACAGTACCTTCGATACTAATTATGACAGGTAACTGTAACTTCGATACTAATTATGACACGGAACTGTAACTTCGATACAAATTATGGCAGGTAACCGTAACTTTGATACTAATTATGACAGGTAACAGTAACTTCGATACTAATTATGACAAGTAACTGTAACTTCTTTACTAATTATGACAAGTAACTCTAATTTTGATTTAAAAAATTATGGCAGGTAACTGTAACTTCGATACTAATTAATACAGGTAACAGTAACTTCGATACTAATTATGACAGGTTACTGAAACATCGTTTCTAATTATGTGAAGTAACTGTAACTTCGATACTAATTATGACAAGTAACTGTAACTTCGATACTTATTATGACAGGTAACTGTAATTTCGATACAAATTATGGCAGGTAACTGTAACTTCGATACTAATTATGACAGGTAACAGTAACTTCGATACTAATTATGACATGTAACTATAACTTCGATACAAATTATGACAGGTAACTGTAACTTCGATACTAATTATGTCAGGTAACAGTAACTTCGATACTAATTATGACAGGAAACTTTAACTTCGTTACTAATTATGACAAGTAACTGTAATTTCTATACAAATAATGACAGGTAACTGTATCTTCGTTACTAATTATGACAAGTAACTGTCATTTCGATACAAATTATGGCAGGTAACAGTACCTTCGATACTAATTTTGACAGGTAACTGGAACTTCGATACTAATTATGACAAGGAACTGTAATTTCGATACAAAATATGGCAGGTAACTGTAACTTTGATACTAATTATGACAGGTAACAGTAACTTCGATACTAATTATGACAAGTAACTGTAACTTCGTAACTAATTATGACAAGTAACTCTAATTTTGGTAAGAAATTATGGCAGGTAACTGTAACTTCGATACTAATTAATACAGGTAACAGTAACTTCGATATTAATTATGACAGGTTACTGTAACATCGTTACTAATTATGACATGTAACTGTAATTTCGTTAAAAATTATGGCAGGTAATTGTAATTTCGATACTATTTATGACAGGTAACAGTAACTTCGATACTAATTATGACAAGTAACAGTAACTTCGATACTAATTATGACAAGTAACTGTAATTTCGTAACAAATTATGGCAGGTAATTGTAATTTCGATACTATTTATGACAGGTAACAGTAACTACGATACTAATTATGACAAGTAACAGTAACTTCGATACTAATTATGACAAGTAACTGTAACTTCGATACTAATTATGAAAGGTAACTGTAACTTCGATACTAATTATGACTGGAAACTGTAACTTCGTTACTAATTATGACAAGTAACTGTAATTTCGATACAAATTATGACAGGTAACTGTAACTTCGTAACTAATTATGACAAGAAACTGTAATTTCGATACAAATTATGGCAGGTAACAGTACCTTCGATACTAATTATTACAGGTAACTGTAACTTCGATACTAATTATGACAAGGAACAGTAACTTCGATACAAATTATGACAGGTAACTGTAACTTCGATACTAATTATGACAGGTAACAGTAACTTCGATACTAATTATGACAAGTAACTATAACTTCGAATCAATTTATGACAGGAAACTGTAACTTCGATACCAATTATGACAAGAAAATCTAACTTCGTTACTATTTATGACAAGTAACAATAATCTTGATAAAAAATTATGGTAGGTAACTGTAACTTCAATACTAATTATGACAGGAAACTGTAACTTCGTTACTAATTATGACAAGTAACTGTAATTTCGATACAAATAATGACAGGTAACTGTATCATCGTTACTAATTATGACAAGTAACTGTAATTTCGATACAAATTATGGCAGTTAACAGTACCTTCGATACTAATTTTGACAGGTAACTGTAACTTCGATTCTAATTATGACAAGGAACTGTAATTTCGATACAAAATATGGCAGGTAACTGTAACTTTGATACTAATTATGACAGGTAACAGTAATTGATACTAATTATGACAAGTAACTGTAACTTCGTTACTAATTATGACAAGTAACTCTAATTTTAATAAAAAATTATGGCAGGTAACTGTAACTTCGATACTAATTAATACAGGTAACAGTAACTTCGATACTAATTACGACAGGTTACTGTAACATCGTTACTAATTATGACAAGTAACTGTAATTTCGTTACAAATTGTGGCAGGTAATTGTAATTTCGATACCATTTATGACAGGTAACAGTAACTTCGATACTAATTATGACAAGTAACAGTAACTTCGATACTAATTATGACAAGTAACTGTAACTTCGATACTAATTATGACAGGTATCAGTTACTTCGATACTAATTATGACAAGTAACTGTAACTTCGATACTAATTTTGACAGGTAACTGTAACTTCGTTACTAATTATGACAATTAACTGTTATTTCGATACAAATTATGGCAGGTAACTCTAACTTCGATACTAATGATGACAGGTAACAGTAACTTCGATACCAAATATGGCAGGTTACTGTAACTTCGATACTAATTATGACAGGTAACTGTAACTTCGTTACTAATTATGACAAGTAACTGTAATTTCGTAACAAATTATGGCAGGTAATTGTAATTTCGATACTATTTATGACAGGTAACAGTAACTTCGATACTAATTATGACAAGTAACAGTAACTTCGATACCAATTATGACAAGTAACAGTAACTTCGATACTCATTATGACAGGTAACTGTAACTTCGTAACTAATTATGACAAGTAACTGTAATTTCGATACAAATTATGGCAGGGAACAGTACCTTCGATACTAATTATTACAGGTAACTGTAACTTCGATACTAATTATGACAAGGAACTGTAATTTCGATACAAATTATGGCAGGTAACTGTAACTTCGATACTAATTATGACAGGTAACAGTAACTTCGATACTAATTATGACAAGTAACTATAACTTCGAATCAAATTATGACAGGTAACTGTAACTTCGATACTAATTATGACAAGAAAATCTAACTTCGTTACTAATTATGAGAAGTAACAGTAATCTTGATAAAAAATTATGGTAGGTAACTGTAACTTCAATACTAATTATGACAGGTGACAGTAACTTCGATACTAATTATGACAGGTAACTGTAACTTCGTTACTTATTATGACAAATAACTTTAATTTCGATACTAATTATGGCAGGTAACTGTAACTTCGTTACTAATTATGACAAGTCCCTGTAATTTCGATACAAATTATGGCAGGTAAGTGTAACTTCGATACTAATTATGTCAGGTAACAGTAACTTCGATACTAATTATGACAGGAAACTGTATCTTCGTTACTAATTATGACAAGTAGCTGTAATTTCGATACAAATTATGACAGGTAACTGTATCTTCGTTAATAATTATGACAAGTACTGTAATTTCGATACAAATTATGGCAGGTAACAGTACGTTCGATACTAATTATGACAGGTAACTGTAACTTCGATACTAATTATGACAAGGAACTGTAATTTCGATACAAATTATGGCAGGTAACTGTAACTTTGATACTAATTATGACAGGTAAATGTTACTTCGATACTAATTATGACAAGTAACTGTAACATCGTTACTAGTTATGACAAGTAACTCTAAATTTGATAAAAAAATTATGGCAGGTAACTGTAACTTCGATACTAATTAATACAGGTAACAGTAACTTCGATACTAATTATGACAAGTTACTGTAACATCGTTACTAATTATGTCAAGTTACTGTAACTTCGATACTAATTATGACAAGTAACTGTAACTTCGATACATATTATGACAGGTAACTGTAACTTCATTACTAATTATGACAAGAAACTGTAACTTCGATACTAATTATGACAGGTAACTGTAACTTCGATACTAATTATGACAAGTAACTGTAATTTCGCTACAAATTTTGGAAGGTAACTGTAACTTCGATACTAATTATGACAGGTATCAGTAACTTCGATACTAATTATGACAATTAACTGTAACTTCGATACTAATTTTGACAGGTAACTGTAACTTCGTTACTAATTATGGCAAGTAACTGTAATTTCGATACAAATTATGGCAGGTAACTCTAACTTCGATACTAATTATGACAGGTAACTGTAACTTCATTACTAATTATGACAAGTTACTCTAATTTTGATAAAAAAAATTGGCAGGTAACTGTAACTTCGATACTAATTAATACAGGTAACAGTAACTTCGATACTAATTATGACAGGTTACTGTAACATCGTTAGTAATTATGTCAGGTAACTATAACTTCGATACTAATTATGACAAGTAACTGTAACTTCGATACTTATTATGACAGGTAACTGTAATTTCGATACAAATTATGGCAGGTAACTGTAACTTCGATACTAATTATGACAGGTAACAGTAACTTCGATATTAATTATGACAAGTAACTATAACTTCGATGCAAATTATGACAGCTAACAGTAACTTCGATACTAATTATGACAAGAAACTCTAACTTCATTACTAATTATGACAAGTAACAGTAATTTTGATAAAAAAATATGGTAGGTAACTGTAACTTCAATAGGTATTATGACAGGTAACAGTAACTTCGATACTAATTATGACAGGTAACTGTAACTTCGTTACTAATTATGACAAGTAACTTTAATTTCGATACTAATTATGGCAGGTAACTGTAACTTCGTTACTAATTATGACAAGTCCCTGTAATTTCGATACAAATTATGGCAGGTAACTGTAACTTCGATACTAATTATGTCAGGTAACAGTAACTGCGATACTAATTAATACAGGTAACAGTAACTTCGATACTAATTATGACAGGTTACTGTAACATCGTTACTAATTATGTCAAGTAACTGTAACTTCGATACTAATTATGACAAGTAACTGTAACATCGATACTTATTATGACAGGCAACTGTAAGTTCATTACTAATTATGACAAGAAACTGTAACTTCGATACTAATTATGACAGGTAACAGTAACTTCGATATTAATTATGACAAGTAACAGTAACTTCAATACTAATTATGACAGCTAACAGAAACTTCGATACTAATTATGACAGGTAACTGTAACTTCGTTACTAATTATGACAAGTAGCTTTAATTTGGATACTAATTATGGCAGGTAACTGTAACTTCGTTACTAATTATGACAAGTCCCTATAATTTCGATACACATTATGGCAGGTAACTGTAACTTCGATACTAATTATGTAAGGTAACAGTAACTTCGATACTAATTATGACAGGAAACTGTAACATCGTTACTAAATATGACATGTAGCTGTAATTTCGATACAAATTATGACAGGTAACTGTATCTTCGTTACTAATTATGACACGTAACTGTAATTTCGATACAAATTATGGCAGGTAACAGTACCTTCGATACTAATTATGACAGGTAACTGTAACATCGATACTAATTATGACAAGGAACTGTAATTTCGATACAAATTATGGCAGGTAACTGTAACTTTGATACTAATTATGACAGGTAACAGTAACTTCGATACTAATTATGACAAGTAACTGTAACTTCGTTACTAATTATGACAAGTAACTCTAATTTTGTTAAAAAATTATGGCAGGTAACTGTAACTTCGATACTAATTAATACAGGTAACAGTAACTTCGATACTAATTATGACAGGTTACTGTAACATCGTTACTAATTATGTCAAGTAACTGTAACTTCGATACTAATTATGACAAGTAACTGTAACTTCGATACTTATTATGACAGGTAACTGTAACTTCATTACTAATTATGACATGAAACAGTAACTTCGATACTTATTATGACAGGTAACTGTAACATCGATACTAATTATGACAAGTAACTGTAATTTCGATACAATTTTTGGCAGGTAACTGTAACTTCGATACTAATTATGACAGGTATCAGTAACTTCGATAATAATTATGACAAGTAACTTTGTGGTGTTTGAAGCCATATTTTCAGTGTTGCCTTAGTAAACAAGAGTTTAGTGCTTTTCAGTCGGTCAACACGAATGTACCCAAAAGAGATGGGTTATGCCCTAATCCTTTAATAGGTAAATGTTATCTGGATCAGGTGTACAATGTACCTTTCTTCTGCAAAAAACCAAGGCCCATATTAGAGGCAGTATTAAAGGTGCCGGGACGTCCTCATAAGACCGTCAACGCTTAGTTCGAATGGGTTATGCTCCACGCGTGGCGAGGACTAACCCACGGTCTTTAATAGTTGTAGATCCACCTCATTCAATAACATACATCTTATCTAGGTTGGCAACACCTCACATAAACACATCGCGATCACTCTCCACAGCACGTAGGGACAGGGGGGGAAGGCAGGGAAAAACCAGTCGTTAAGATAACCACCGCAGTCGTCCGCACAGCGAGTTCAAGTGAGCACGGAAACTGCGAATAGCTGTAGTACGGAAGACAATCAGATAAGTAGTTAGCCTAAAAAAAAAAAAAAAAAATTTTATAGTTTAACCATAGTTTACAACCATATAATCTCTCTAAAGTACAATCTCCGGATAGCCATCACCATTTAGCATTTCACCTAACATATATACTGCATTTAGCATACACTGACAGTTGCAGTACCAATACTGCAACTAAATAATTGTACATATTGTAAATATTTTCACCTGTATTTCAAACATAGATTTTATAGCCTAAGTGTATTGGATCTGATGATGATCGCTTGACGATCGAAACTGGTCATCCTAGTGTTTTATTAATCTCATGTAATTTATTTCAGGATTAGGGCATAACCCATCTCTTTTGGGTACATTCGTGTTGACCGACTGAAAAGCACTAAACTCTTGTGACAAGTAACTGTAACTTCGATACTAATTTTGACAGGTAACTGTAACTTCGTTACTAATTATGACAATTAACTGCAATTTCGATACAAATTATGGCAGGTAACTCTAACTTCGATTCTAATTATGACAGGTAACAGTAACTTCGATACTAATTATGAAAGGTAACTGTAACTTCGATACTAATTATGACAGGTAACAGTAATTTTGATACTAATTATGACAAGTAACTGTAACTTCGATACTAATTATGACAGGTAACTGTAACTTCGTTACTAATTATGACAAGTAACTGTAATTTCGTTACAAATTATGGCAGGTAATTGCAATTTCGATACAAATTTTGGCAGGTAACAGTAACTTAGATACTAATTAAGACAGGTAACAGTAATTTCGATAGTAATTATGACAGGAAACTGTAACTTCGTTACTAATTATGACAAGTAACTGTAATTTCGACACAAATTAAGACAGGTAACTGTAACTTCGTAACTAATTATGACAAGTAACTGTAATTTCGATACAAATTATGGCAGGTAACAGAACCTTCGATACTAATTATTTCAGGTAACTGTAACTTCGATACTAATTATGACATGGAACTGTAATTTCGATACAAATTATGGCAGGTAACTGTAACTTCGATACTAATTATGACAGGTAACAGTAACTTCGTTACTAATTATGACAAGTAACTATAACTTCGAATCAAATTATGACAGGTAACTGTAACTTCGATACTAATTATGACAAGAAAATCTAACTTCGTTACTAATTATGACAAGTAACAGTAATCTTGATAAAAAATTATGGTAGGTAACTGTAACTTCAATACTAATTATGACAGGTATCAGTACCTTCGATACTAATTATGACAGGAAACTGTAACTTCGATACTAATTATGACAAGGAACTGTAACTTCGATACAAATTATGGCAGGTAACTGTAACTTTGATACTAATTATGACAGGTAACAGTAACTTCGATACTAATTATGACAAGTAACTTTAATTTCGATACTAATTATGGCAGGTAACTGTAACTTCGTTACTAATTATGACAAGTCCCTGTAATTTCGATACAAATTATGGCAGGTAACTGTAACTTCGATACTAATTATGTCAGGTAACAGTAACTTCGATACTAATTATGACAGGAAACTGTAACTTCGTTACTAATTATGACAAGTTACTGTAATTTCGATACAAATTATGACAAGTAACTGTAACTTCGATACTTATTATGACAGGTAACTGTAATTTCGATACAAATTATGGCAGGTAACTGTAACTTCGATAATAATTATGACAGGTAACAGTAACTTCGATACTAATTATGACAAGTAACTATAACTTCGATACAAATTATGACAGGTAACTGTAACTTCGATACTAATTATGACAAGAAACTCTAACTTCGTTACTAATTATGACAAATAACAGTAATTTTGATAAAAACTTATGGTAGGTAACTCTAACTTCAATACTAATTATGACAGGTAACAGTAACTTCGATACTAATTATGGCAGGTAACTGTAACTTCGTTACTAATTATGACAAGTAACTTTAATTTCGATACAAATTATGGCAGGTAACGGTAACTTCGTTACTAATTATGACAAGTCCCTGTAATTTCGATACAAATTATGGCAGGTAACTGTAACTTCGATACTAATTATGTCAGGTAACAGTAACTTCGATACTAATTATGACAGGAAACTGTAACTTCGTTACTAATTATGACAAGTAACTGTAATTTCGATACAAATAATGACAGGTAACTGTATCTTCGTTACTAATTATGACAATTAACTGTCATTTCGATACAAATTATGGCAGGTAACAGTACCTTCGATACTAATTTTTACAGGTAACTGTAACTTCGATACTAATTATGACAAGGAACTGTAATTTCGATACAAAATATGGCAGGTACCTGTAACTTTGATACTAATTATGACAGGTAACAGTAACTTCGATACTAATTATGACAAGCAACTGTAATTTCGTTACTAATTATGACAAGTAACTCTAATTTTGATAAGAAATTATGGCAGGTAACTGTAACTTCGATACTAATTAATACAGGTAACAGTAACTTCGATACTAATTATGACAGGTTACTGTAACATCGTTACTAATTATGACAAGTAACTGTAATTTCGTTACAAATTATGGCAGGTAATTGTAATTTCGATACTATTTATGACAGGTAACAGTAACTTCGATACTAATTATGACAAGTAACAGTAACTTAGATACTAATTATGACAAGTAACTGTAACTTCGATACTAATTATGACATGTATCAGTTACTTCGATACTAATTATGACAAGTAACTGTAACTTCGGTACTAATTTTGACAGGTAACTGTAACTTCGTTACTAATAATGACAAGTAACTGTAATTTCGTAACAAATTATGGCAGGTAATTGTAATTTCGATACTATTTATGACAGGTAACAGTAACTTCGATACTAATTATGACAAGTAACAGTAACTTCGGTACTAATTATGACAAGTAACTGTAACTTCGATACTAATTATGACAGGTAACTGTAACTTCGATACAAATTATGACTGGAAACTGTAACTTCGTTACTAATTATGACAAGTAACTGTAATTTCGATACAAATTATGACAAGTAACTGTAACTTCGTAACTAATTATGACAAGAAACTGTAATTTCGATACAAATTATGGCAGGTAACAGTACCTTCGATACTAATTATTACAGGTAAATATAACTTCGATACTAATTATGACAAGGAACAGTAATTTCGATACAAATTATGGCAGGTAACTGTAACTTCGATACTAATTATGACAGGTAACAGTAACTTCGATACTAATTATGACAAGTAACTATAACTTCGAATCAATTTATGACAGGAAACTGTAACTTCGATACTAATTATGACAAGAAAATCTAACTTCGTTACAAATTATGTCAAGTAACAGTAATCTTGATAAAAAATTATGGTAGGTAACTGTAACTTCAATACTAATTATGACAGGTAACAGTAACTTCGATACTAATTATTACAGGTAACTGTAACTTCGTTACTAATTATGACAAGTAACTTTAATTTCGATACTAATTATGGCAGGTAACTGTAACTCCGTTACTAATTATGACAAGTCCCTGTAATTACGATACAAATTATGGCAGGTAACAGTACCTTCGATACTAATTATGACAGGTAACTGTAACTTCGATACTAATTATGACAAGGAACTGTAACTTCGATACAAATTATGGCAGGTAACTGTAACTTTGATACTAATTATGACAGGTAACAGTAACTTCGATACTAATTATGAAAAGTAACTGTAACTTCGTTACTAATTATGACAAGTAACTCTAATTTTGATTTAAAAAAATATGGCAGGTAACTGTAACTTCGATACTAATTAATACAGGTAACAGTAACTTCGATACTAATTATGACAGGTTACTGTAACATCGTTTCTAATTATGTGAAGTAACTGTAACTTCGACACTAATTATGACAAGTAACTGTAACTTCGATACTTAATATGACAGGTAACTGTAATTTCGATACAAATTATGGCAGGTAACTGTAACTTTGATACTAATTATGACAGGTAACAGTAACTTCGATCCTAATTATGACAAGTAACTATAACTTCGATACAAATTATGACAACTAACTGTAACTTCGTTACTAATTATGACAAGTAACTTTAATTTCGATACTAATTATGGCAGGTAACAGTAACTTCGTTACTAATTATGACAAGTCCCTGTAATTTCGATACAAAATATGGCAGGTAAATGTAACTTCGATACTAATTATGTCAGGTAACAGTAACTTCGATACTAATTATGACAGGAAACTGTATCTTCGTTACTTATTATGACAATTAACTGTAATTTCGATACAGATAATGACAGGTAACTGTATCATCGTTACTAATTATGACACGAAACTGTAATTTCGATACAAATTATGGCAGTTAACAGTACTTTCGATCCTAATTTTGACAGGTAACTGTAACTTCGATTCTAATTATGACAAGGAACTGTAATTTCGATACAAAGTATGGCAGGTAACTGTAACTTTGATACTAATTATGACAGGTAACAGTAATTGATACTAATTATGACAAGTAACTGTAACTTCGTTACTAATTATGGCAAGTAACTCTAATTTTGATAAAAATTATGGGAGGTAACTGTAACTTCGATACTAATTAATACAGGTAACAGTAACTTCGATACTAATTACGACCGGTTACTGTAACATCGTTACTAATTACGACAAGTAACTGTAATTTCGTTACAAATTAAGGCAGGTAATTGTAATTTCGATACTATTTATGACAGGTAACTGTAACTTCGATACTAATTATGACAAGTAACAGTAACTTCGATACTAATTATGACAAGAAACTGTAACTTCGATACTAATTATGACAGGTATCAGTTACTTCGATACTAATTATGACAAGTAACTGTAACTTCGATACTAATTTTGACAGATAACTGTAACTTCGTTACTAATTATGAAAATTAACTGTAATTTCGATACAAATTATGGCAGGTAACTCTAACTTCGATACTAATTATGACAGGTAACAGTAACTTCGATACCAAATATGGCAGGTTACTGTAACTTCGATACTAATTATGACAGGTAACTGTAACTTCGTTACTAATTATGACAAGTAACTGTAATTTCGTAACAAATTATGGCAGGTAATTGTAATTTCGATACTATTTCTGACAGGTAACAGTAACTTCGATACTAATTATGACAAGTAACAGTAACTTCGATACTAATTATGACAAGTAACTGTAACTTCGATACTCATTATGACAGGTAACTGTAACTTCGTAACAAATTATGACAAGTAACTGTAATTTCGATACAAATTATGGCAGGGAACAGTACCTTCGATACTAATTATTACAGGTAACTGTAACTTCGATACGAATTATGACAAGGAACTGTAATTTCGATACAAATTATGGCAGGTAACTGTAACTTCGATGCTAATTATGACAGGTAACAGTAACTTCGATACTAATTATGACAAGTAACTATAACTTCGAATCAAATTATGACAGCTAACTGTAACTTCGATACTAATTATGACAAGAAAATCTAACTTCGTTACTAATTATGACAAGTAACAGTAATCTTGATAAAAAATTATGGTAGGTAACTGTAACTTCAATACTAATTATGACAGGTGACAGTAACTTCGATACTAATTATGACAGGTAACTGTAACTTCGTTACTTATTATGACAAGTAACTTTAATTTCGATACTAATTATGGCAGGTAACTTTAACTTCGTTACTAATTATGACAAGTCCCTGTAATTTCGATACAAAATATGACAGGTAACTGTAACTTCGATACTAATTATGTCAGGTAACAGTAACTTCGATACTAATTATGACAGGAAACTGTATCTTCGTTACTAATTATGACAAGTAGCTGTAATTTCGATACAAATTATGACAGGTAACTGTATCTACGTTACTAATTATGACAAGTACTGTAATTTCGATACAAATTATGGCAGGTAACAGTACGTTCGATACTAATTATGACAGGTAACTGTAACTTCGATACTAATTATGAAGAGGAACTGTAATTTCGATACAAATTATGGCAGGTAACTGTAACTTTGATACTAATTATGACAGGTAACAGTTACTTCGATACTAGTTATGACAAGTAACAGTAACTTCGTTACTAATTATGACAAGTAACTCTAATTTTGATAAAAAATTATGGCAGGTAACTGTAACTTCGATACTAATTAATACAGGTAACAGTAACTTCGATACTAATTATGACAAGATACTGTAACATCGTTACTAATTATGTCAAGTTACTGTAACTTCGATACTAATTATGACAAGTAACTGTAACTTCGATACTTATTATGACAGGTAACTGTAACTTCATTACTAATTATGACAAGAAACTGTAACTTCGATACAAATTATGGCAGGTAACTGTAAATTCGATACTAATTATGGCAGGTAACAGTAACTTCGATACTAATTATGACAAGTAACTATAACTTCGAATCAAATTATGACAGGTTACTGTAACTTCGATACTAATTATGACAAGAAACTCAAACTTCGTTACTAATTATGACAAGTAACAGTAATTATGATAAAAAATTATGGTAGGTAACTCTAACTTCAATACGTATTATGACAGGTAACAGTAACTTCGATACTAATTATGACAGGTAAATGTAACTTCGTTACTAATTATGACAAGTAACTTTAATTTCGATACTAATTATGACAGGTAACTGTAACTTCGTTACTAATTATGACAAGTCCCTGTAATTTCGATACTAATTATGGCAGGTAACTGTAACTTCGATACTAATTATGTCAGGTAACAGTAACTTCGATATTAATTAATACAGGTAACAGTAACTTCGATACTAATTATGACAGGTTACTGTAACATCGTTACTAATTATGTCAAGTAACTGTAACTTCGATACTAATTATGACAAGTAACTGTAACTTCGATACTTATTATTACAGGTAACTGTAACTTCGATACGAATTATGACAAGGAACTGTAATTTCGATACAAATTATGGCAGGTAACTGTAACTTCATTAAGTTCATTACTAATTATGACAAGAAACTGTAACTTCGATACTAATTATGACAGGTAACAGTAACTTCGATATTAATTATGACAAGTAAAAGTAACTTCAGTACTAATTATGACAGGTAACAGTAACTTCGATACTAATTATGACAGGTAACTGTAATTTCGTTACTAATTATGACAAGTAGCTTTAATTTCGATACTAATTATAACAAGTCCCTATAATTTCGATACAAATTATGGCAGGTAACTGTAACTTCGATACTAATTATGTCAGGTAACAGTAACTTCGATACTAATTTTGACAGGAAACTGTAACTTCGTTACTAATTATGACATGTAGCTGTAATTTCGATACAAATTATGACAGGTAACTGTATCTTCGTTACTAATTATGACACGTAACTGTAATTTCGATGCAAATTATGGCAGGTAACAGTACCTTTGATACTAATTATGACAGGTAACTGTAACTTCGATACTAATTATGACAAGGAACTGTAATTTCGATACAAATTATGGCAGGTAACTGTAACTTTGATACTAATTATGACAGGTAACAGTAACTTCGATACTAATTATGACAAGTAACTGTAACTTCGTTACTAATTATGACAAGTAACTCTAATTTTGTTAAAAAATTATGGCAGGTAACTGTAACTTCAATACTAATTAATACAGGTAACAGTAACTTCGATACTAATTTTGACAGGTTACTGTAACATCGTTACTAATTATGTCAATTAACTGTAACTTCGATACTAATTATGACAAGTTACTGTAACTTCGATACTTATTATGACAGGTAACTGTAACTTCATTACTAATTATGACAAGAAACAGTAACTTCGATACTTATTATGACACGTAACTGTAACTTCGATACTAATTATGACAAGTAACTGTAATTTCGATACAAATTTTGGCAGGTAACTGTTACTTCGATACTAATTATGACAGGTATCAGTAACTTCGATACTAATTATGACAAGTAACTGTAACTTCGATACTAATTTTGACAGGTAACTTTAACTTCGTTACTAATTATGACAATTAACTGTAATTTCGATACAAATTATGGTAGGTAACTCTAACTTCGATTCTAATTATGACAGGTAACAGTAACTTCGATACTAATTATGGCAGGTAACTGTAACTTCGATACTAATTATGACAGGTAACAGGAATTTTGATACTAATTATGACAAGTAACTGTAACTTCGATACTAATTATGAGAGGTAACTGTAACTTCATTACTAATTATGACAAGTAACTGTAATTTCGTTACAAATTATGGCAGGAAATTGTAATTTCGATACAAATTTTGGCAGGTAACAGTAACTTAGATACTAATTATGACAGGTAACAGTAACTTCGATAGTAATTATGACAGGAAACTGTAACTTCGTTACTAATTATGACAAGTAACTGCAATTTCGATACAAATTATGACAGGTAACTGTAACTTCGTAACTAATTATGACAAGTAACTGTAATTTCGATACAAATTAAGGCAGGTAACAGTACCTTCGATACTAATTATTACAGGTAACTGTAACTTCGATTCTAATTATGACAAGGAACTGTAATTTCGATACAAATTATGGCAGGTAACTGTAACTTCGATACTAATTATGACAGGTAACAGTAACTTCGATACTAATTATGACAAGTAACTATAACTTCGAATCAAATTATGACAGGTAACTGTAACTTCTATACTAATTTTGACAAGAAAATCTAACTTCGTTATTAATTATGACAAGTAACAGTAATCTTGATAAAAAATTATGGTAGGTAACTGTAACTTCAATACTAATTATGACAGGAAACAGTACCTTCGATACTAATTATGACAGGTAACTGTAACTTCGATACTAATTATGACAAGTAACTCTAATTTTGTTAAAAAATTATGGCAGGTAACTGTAACTTCAATACTAATTAATACAGGTAACAGTAACTTCGATACTAATTTTGACAGGTTACTGTAACATCGTTACTAATTATGTTAATTAACTGTAACTTCGATACTAATTATGACAAGTTACTGTAACTTCGATACTTATTATGACAGGTAACTGTAACTTCATTACTAATTATGACAAGAAACAGTAACTTCGATACTTATTATGACACGTAACTGTAACTTCGATACTAATTATGACAAGTAACTGTAATTTCGATACAAATTTTGGCAGGTAACTGTTACTTCGATACTAATTATGACAGGTATCAGTAACTTCGATACTAATTATGACAAGTAACTGTAACTTCGATACTAATTTTGACAGGTAACTTTAACTTCGTTACTAATTATGACAATTAACTGTAATTTCGATACAAATTATGGTAGGTAACTCTAACTTCGATTCTAATTATGACAGGTAACAGTAACTTCGATACTAATTATGGCAGGTAACTGTAACTTCGATACTAATTATGACAGGTAACAGGAATTTTGATACTAATTATGACAAGTAACTGTAACTTCGATACTAATTATGAGAGGTAACTGTAACTTCATTACTAATTATGACAAGTAACTGTAATTTCGTTACAAATTATGGCAGGAAATTGTAATTTCGATACAAATTTTGGCAGGTAACAGTAACTTAGATACTAATTATGACAGGTAACAGTAACTTCGATAGTAATTATGACAGGAAACTGTAACTTCGTTACTAATTATGACAAGTAACTGCAATTTCGATACAAATTATGACAGGTAACTGTAACTTCGTAACTAATTATGACAAGTAACTGTAATTTCGATACAAATTAAGGCAGGTAACAGTACCTTCGATACTAATTATTACAGGTAACTGTAACTTCGATTCTAATTATGACAAGGAACTGTAATTTCGATACAAATTATGGCAGGTAACTGTAACTTCGATACTAATTATGACAGGTAACAGTAACTTCGATACTAATTATGACAAGTAACTATAACTTCGAATCAAATTATGACAGGTAACTGTAACTTCTATACTAATTTTGACAAGAAAATCTAACTTCGTTATTAATTATGACAAGTAACAGTAATCTTGATAAAAAATTATGGTAGGTAACTGTAACTTCAATACTAATTATGACAGGAAACAGTACCTTCGATACTAATTATGACAGGTAACTGTAACTTCGATACTAATTATGACAAGGAACTGTAACTTCGATACAAATTATGGCAGGTAACTGTAACTTTGATACTAATTATGACAGGTAACAGTAACTTCGATACTAATTATGACAAGTAACTGTAACTTCTTTACTAATTATGACAAGTAACTCTAATTTTGATAAAAAAAATTATGGCAGGTAACTGTAACTTCGATACTAATTAATACAGGTAACAGTAACTTCGATACTAATTATGGCAGGTAACTGTAACTTCGTACTAATTATGACAAGTAACTTTAATTTCGATACTAATTATGGCAGGTAACTGTAACTTCGTTACTAATTATTACAAGTCCCTGTAATTTCGATACAAATTATGGCAGGTAACTGTAACTTCGATACTAATTATGACAGGTTACTGAAACATCGTTTCTAATTATGTGAAGTAACTGTAACTTCGATACAAATTATGGCAGGTAACTGTAACTTCGATACTAATTATGACAGGTAACAGGAACTTCGATACTAATTATGACAAGTAACTATAATTTCGATACAAATTATGACAGGTAACTGTAACTTCGATACTAATTATGACAAGAAACTCTAATTTTGTTACTAATTATGACAAATAACAGTAATTTTGATAAAAAATTATGGTAGGTAACTGTAACTTCAATACTAATTATGACAGGTAACAGTAACTTCGATACAAATTATGGCAGGTAACTGTAACTTCGTTACTAATTATGACAAGTAACTTTAATTTCGATACTAATTATGGCAGGTAACTGTAACTTCGTTACTAATTATGACAAGTCCCTGTAATTTCGATACAAATTATGGCAGGTAACTGTAACTTCGGTACTAATTATGTCAGGTAACAGTAACTTCGATACTAGTTATGACAGGAAACTGTAACTTCGTTACTAATTATGACAAGTAACTGTATTTTCGATACAAATAATGACAGGTAACTGTATCTTCGTTACTAATTATGACAAGTAACTGTCATTTCGATACAAATTATGGCAGGTAACAGTACCTTCGATACTAATTTTGACAGGTAACTGTAACTTCGATACTAATTATGAGAAGGAACTGTAATTTCGATACAAAATATGGCAGGTAACTGTAACTTTGATACTAATTATGACAGGTAACAGTAACTTCGATACTAATTATGACAAGTAACTGTAACTTCGTTACTAATTATGACAAGTAACTCTAATTTTGATAAGAAATTAATGCAGGTAACTGTAACTTCGATACTAATTAATACAGTTAACAATGACTTCGATACTAATTATGACAGGTTACTGTAACATCGTTACTAATTATGACATGTAACTGTAATTTCGTTACAAATTATGGCAGGTAATTGTAATTTCGATACTATTTATGACAGGTAACAGTAACTTCGATACTAATTATGACAAGTAACAGTAACTTCGATACCAATTATGACAAGTAACTGTAACTTCGATACTAATTATGACAGGTATCAGTTACTTCGATACTAATTATGACAAGTAACTGTAACTTCGATACTAATTTTGACAGGTAACTGTAATTTCGTTACTAATTACGACAATTAACTGTAATTTCGATACAAATTATGGCAAGTAACTCTAACTTCGATACTAATTATGACAGGTAACAGTAACTTCGATACCAAATATGGCAGGTTACTGTAACTTCGATACTAATTATGACAGGTAACTGTAACTTCGTTACTACTTATGACAAGTAACTGTAATTTCGTAACAAATTATGGCAGGTAATTGTAATTTCGATACTATTTATGACAGGTAACAGTAACTTCGATACTAATTATGACAAGTAACAGTAACTTCGATACTAAATATGACAAGTAACTGTAACTTCAATACTAATTATGACAGGTAACTGTAACTTCGATACTAATTATGACTGGAAACTGTATCTTCGTTACTAATTATGAGAAGTAACTGTAATTTCGATACAAATTATGACAGGTAACAGTAACTTCGATACTAATTATGACAAGTAACTATAACTTCGAATCAATTTATGACAGGAAACTGTAACTTCGATACTAATTATGACAAGAAAATCTAACTTCGTTACAAATTATGTCAAGTAACAGTAATCTTGATAAAAAATTATGGTAGGTAACTGTAACTTCAATACTAATTATGACAGGTAACAGTAACTTCGATACTAATTATTACAGGTAACTGTAACTTCGTTACTAATTATGACAAGTAACTTTAATTTCGATACTAATTATGGCAGGTAACTGTAACTCCGTTACTAATTATGACAAGTCCCTGTAATTACGATACAAATTATGGCAGGTAACAGTACCTTCGATACTAATTATGACAGGTAACTGTAACTTCGATACTAATTATGACAAGGAACTGTAACTTCGATACAAATTATGGCAGGTAACTGTAACTTTGATACTAATTATGACAGGTAACAGTAACTTCGATACTAATTATGAAAAGTAACTGTAACTTCGTTACTAATTATGACAAGTAACTCTAATTTTGATTTTAAAAAATATGGCAGGTAACTGTAACTTCGATACTAATTAATACAGGTAACAGTAACTTCGATACTAATTATGACAGGTTCCTGTAACATCGTTTCTAATTATGTGAAGTAACTGTAACTTCGATACTAATTATGACAAGTAACTGTAACTTCGATACTTAATATGACAGGTAACTGTAATTTCGATACAAATTATGGCAGGTAACTGTAACTTTGATACTAATTATGACAGGTAACAGTAACTTCGATCCTAATTATGACAAGTAACTATAACTTCGATACAAATTATGACAGGTAACTGTAACTTCGATACTAATTATGACAAGAAACTCTAACATCGTTACTAATTATGACAAATAACAGTAATTTTGATAAAAAATTATGGTAGGTAATTGTAACTTCCATACTAATTATGACAGGTAACAGTAACTTCGATACTAATTATGACAACTAACTGTAACTTCGTTACTAATTATGACAAGTAACTTTAATTTCGATACTAATTATGGCAGGTAACAGTAACTTCGTTACTAATTATGACAAGTCCCTGTTATTTCGATACAAAATATGGCAGGTAAATGTAACTTCGATACTAATTATGTCAGGTAACAGTAACTTCGATACTAATTATGACAGGAAACTGTATCTTCGTTACTTATTATGACAATTAACTGTAATTTCGATACAAATAATGACAGGTAACTGTATCATCGTTACTAATTATGACACGAAACTGTAATTTCGATACAAATTATGGCAGTTAAGAGTACTTTCGATACTAATTTTGACAGGTAACTGTAACTTCGATTCTAATTATGACAAGGAACTGTAATTTCGATACAAAGTATGGCAGGTAACTGTAACTTTGATACTAATTATGACAGGTAACAGTAATTGATACTAATTATGACAAGTAACTGTAACTTCGTTACTAATTATGGCAAGTAACTCTAATTTTGATAAAAATTATGGGAGGTAACTGTAACTTCGATACTAATTAATACAGGTAACAGTAACTTCGATACTAATAACGACCGGTTACTGTAACATCGTTACTAATTACGACAAGTAACTGTAATTTCGTTACAAATTAAGGCAGGTAATTGTAATTTCGATACTATTTATGACAGGTAACTGTAACTTCGATACTAATTATGACAAGTAACAGTAACTTCGATACTAATTATGACAAGAAACTGTAACATCGATACTAATTATGACAGGTATCAGTTACTTCGATACTAATTATGACAAGTAACTGTAACTTCGATACTAATTTTGACAGATAACTGTAACTTCGTTACTAATTATGACAATTAACTGTAATTTCGATACAAATTATGGCAGGTAACTCTAACTTCGATACTAATTATGACAGGTAACAGTAACTTCGATACCAAATATGGCAGGTTACTGTAACTTCGATACTAATTATGACAGGTAACTGTAACTTCGTTACTAATTATGACAAGTAACTGTAATTTCGTAACAAATTATGGCAGGTAATTGTAATTTCGATATTATTTCTGACAGGTAACAGTAACTTCGATACTAATTATGACAAGTAACAGTAACTTCGATACTAATTATGACAAGTAACTGTAACTTCGATACTCATTATGACAGGTAACTGTAACTTCGTAACAAATTATGACAAGTAACTGTAATTTCGATACAAATTATGGCAGGGAACAGTACCTTCGATACTAATTATTACAGGTAACTGTAACTTCGATACGAATTATGACAAGGAACTGTAATTTCGATACAAATTATGGCAAGTAACTGTAACTTCGATGCTAATTATGACAGGTAACAGTAACTTCGATACTAATTATGACAAGTAACTATAACTTCGAATCAAATTATGACAGCTAACTGTAACTTCGATTCTAATTATGACAAGAAAATCTAACTTCGTTACTAATTATGACAAGTAACAGTAATCTTGATAAAAAATTATGGTAGGTAACTGTAACTTCAATACTAATTATGACAGGTGACAGTAACTTCGATACTAATTATGACAGGTAACTGTAACTTCGTTACTTATTATGACAAGTAACTTTAATTTCGATACTAATAATGGCAGGTAACTTTAACTTCGTTACTAATTATGACAAGTCCCTGTAATTACGATACAAAATATGGCAGGTAACTGTAACTTCGATACTAATTATGTCAGGTAACAGTAACTTCGATACTAATTATGACAGGAAACTGTATCTTCGTTACTAATTATGACAAGTAGCTGTAATTTCGATACAAATTATGACAGGTAACTGTATCTACGTTACTAATTATGACAAGTACTGTAATTTCGATACAAATTATGGCAGGTAACAGTACGTTCGATACTAATTATGACAGGTAACTGTAACTTCGATACTAATTATGAAGAGGAACTGTAATTTCGATACAAATTATGGCAGGTAACTGTAACTTTGATACTAATTATGACAGGTAACAGTTACTTCGATACTAGTTATGACAAGTAACTGTAACTTCGTTACTAATTATGACAAGTAACTCTAATTTTGATAAAAAATTATGGCAGGTAACTGTAACTTCGATACTAATTAATACAGGTAACAGTAACTTCGATACTAATTATGACAAGATACTGTAACATCGTTACTAATTATGTCAAGTTACTGTAACTTCGATACTAATTATGACAAGTAACTGTAACTTCGATACTTATTATGACAGGTAACTGTAACTTCATTACTAATTATGACAAGAAACTGTAACTTCGATACAAATTATGGCAGGTAACTGTAAATTCGATACTAATTATGACAGGTAACAGTAACTTCGATACTAATTATGACAAGTAACTATAACTTCGAATCAAATTATGACAGGTAACTGTAACTTCGATACTAATTATGACAAGAAACTCAAACTTCGTTACTAATTATGACAAGTAACAGTAATTTGGATAAGAAATTATGGTAGGTAACTCTAACTTCAATACGTATTATGACAGGTAACAGTAACTTCGATACTAATTATGACAGGTAAATGTAACTTCGTTACTAATTATGACAAGTAACTTTAATTTCGATACTAATTATGGCAGGTAACTGTAACTTCGTTACTAATTATGACAAGTCCCTGTAATTTCGATACAAATTATGGCAGGTAACTGTAACTTCGATACTAATTATGTCAGGTAACAGTAACTTCGATATTAAATAATACAGGTAACAGTAACTTCGATACTAATTATGACAGGTTACTGTAACATCGTTACTAATTATGTCAAGTAACTGTAACTTCGATACTAATTATGACAAGTAACTGTAACTTCGATACTTATTATTACAGGTAACTGTAACTTCGATACGAATTATGACAAGGAACTGTAATTTCGATACAAATTATGGCAGGTAACGTAACTTCATTAAGTTCATTACTAATTATGACAAGAAACTGTAACTTCGATACTAATTATGACAGGTAACAGTAACTTCGATATTAATTATGACAAGTAAAAGTAACTTCAGTACTAATTATGACAGGTAACAGTAACTTCGATACTAATTATGACAGGTAACTGTAATTTCGTTACTAATTATGACAAGTAGCTTTAATTTCGATACTAATTATAACAAGTCCCTATAATTTCGATACAAATTATGGCAGGTAACTGTAACTTCGATACTAATTATGTCAGGTAACAGTAACTTCGATACTAATTATGACAGGAAACTGTAACTTCGTTACTAATTATGACATGTAGCTGTAATTTCGATACAAATTATGACAGGTAACTGTATCTTCGTTACTAATTATGACACGTAACTGTAATTTCGATGCAAATTATGGCAGGTAACAGTACCTTTGATACTAATTATGACAGGTAACTGTAACTTCGATACTAATTATGACAAGGAACTGTAATTTCGATACAAATTATGGCAGGTAACTGTAACTTTGATACTAATTATGACAGGTAACAGTAACTTCGATACTAATTATGACAAGTAACTGTAACTTCGTTACTAATTATGACAAGTAACTCTAATTTTGTTAAAAAATTATGGCAGGTAACTGTAACTTCAATACTAATTAATACAGGTAACAGTAACTTCGATACTAATTTTGACAGGTTACTGTAACATCGTTACTAATTATGTCAATTAACTGTAACTTCGATACTAATTATGACAAGTAACTGTAACTTCGATACTTATTATGACAGGTAACTGTAACTTCATTACTAATTATGACAAGAAACAGTAACTTCGATACTTATTATGACACGTAACTGTAACTTCGATACTAATTATGACAAGTAACTGTAATTTCGATAAAAATTTTGGCAGGTAACTGTTACTTCGATACTAATTATGACAGGTATCAGTAACTTCGATACTAATTATGACAAGTAAATGTAACTTCGATACTAATTTTGACAGGTAACTTTAACTTCGTTACTAATTATGACAATTAACTGTAATTTCGATACAAATTATGGTAGGTAACTCTAACTTCGATTCTAATTATGACAGGTAACAGCAACTTCGATACTAATTATGGCAGGTAACTGTAACTTCGATACTAATTATGACAGGTAACAGGAATTTTGATACTAATTATGACAAGTAACTGTAACTTCGATACTAATTATGAGAGGTAACTGTAACTTCATTACTAATTATGACAAGTAACTGTAATTTCGTTACAAATTATGGCAGGAAATTGTAATTTCGATACAAATTTTGGCAGGTAACAGTAACTTAGATACTAATTATGACAGGTAACAGTAACTTCGATAGTAATTATGACAGGAAACTGTAACTTCGTTACTAATTATGACAAGTAACTGCAATTTCGATACAAATTATGACAGGTAACTGTAACTTCGTAACTAATTATGACAAGTAACTGTAATTTCGATACAAATTAAGGCAGGTAACAGTACCTTCGATACTAATTATTACAGGTAACTGTAACTTCGATTCTAATTATGACAAGGAACTGTAATTTCGATACAAATTATGGCAGGTAACTGTAACTTCGATACTAATTATGACAGGTAACTGTAACTTCGATACTAATTATGACAGGTATCAGTTACTTCGATACTAATTATGACAAGTAACTGTAACTTCGATACTAATTTTGACAGGTAACTGTAACTTCGTTACTAATTACGACAATTAACTGTAATTTCGATACAAATTATGGCAAGTAACTCTAACTTCGATACTAATTATGACAGGTAACAGTAACTTCGATACCAAATATGGCAGGTTACTGTAACTTCGATACTAATTATGACAGGTAACTGTAACTTCGTTACTACTTATGACAAGTAACTGTAATTTCGTAACAAATTATGGCAGGTAATTGTAATTTCGATACTATTTATGACAGGTAACAGTAACTTCGATACTAATTATGACAAGTAACAGTAACTTCGATACTAAATATGACAAGTAACTGTAACTTCAATACTAATTATGACAGGTAACTGTAACTTCGATACTAATTATGACTGGAAACTGTATCTTCGTTACTAATTATGAGAAGTAACTGTAATTTCGATACAAATTATGACAGGTAACTGTAACATCGTAACTAATTATGACAAGAAACTGTAATTTCGATACAAATTATGGCAGGTATCAGTACCTTCGATACTAATTATTACAGGTAACTGTAACTTCGATACTAATTATGACAAGGAACAGTAATTTCGATACAAATTATTTATTTATTTATTTATTTATTTATTTGGATTTATTGTGCTTCTAACAGGCATATGCCTAATAAAAAGAAACACATGTACATTTGGTTACACAATTCTATCAAATTATAATATAATTGACAGACATAATGCTGAGATTGTAATGCAAATTAATTCTACAACTAAATACGAAAATATAATAATACTGTGCAGGTAATTGGTAGGTGGAATGTACGAGTTCATGTGATCGCACAGCAGGCAGAAACAAAGGAACTATATGTGTAACTGAATAAGTCGAGGTTGTTTGCTATTGAATGTTCATTGTATAATTGAATAGCACTTATTATTGGGGAATGTTTATGCTGTTCAGTTCTAGTTCTTGGGCAGTAAAATGTAATAAACTTAGGTCGAGTTGATGGAGGTGGGACACGTAAATTAAACTGTGATATTAAATACGGACTATACAAAAGGTTATTGAATACTTTGAAGACAAAAACAAGAATTGCAATTTTTCGTCTGTTAGCCAGAGATGTATAATTCAGGTAACTTAGGAGATTTCCATAGCTATCATATTTCGGATAAATACCCGTCATTTTATACTGCAGATATCTTAGGAATTTATTCTGAACCATTTCAATTTCACTAATGTGGTTCAAGTACCAGGGATTCCAGATGCTGGATGCATATTCTAATCTGCTTCTAACAAAATAATTGAACAATAATTTTATACTTTTTGGGTTGACGAAATCTTTAGAATTTCTTCTTATAAAGCCTAGCATTTTATAAGCACTAGCTACCATTTCATGAGTGTGCAATGAAAATGTTAGCTTTGAATCAAAATGGATTCCTAGGTCTTTGATAGAATTGTTAATAGTGAGATACGCATCCAATATCCGGTACCGAAACATCACCTGAAATTTGTTTCTAGTAAACTTCATAACTGAGCATTTCTTTATGTTAAGGTTCAAGCGATTTAATTTACTCCAGGATGCCACATTATTGAGATCTTCTTGTAGTAATTGACAGTCCTGCTCTGTCTGAATATTTCTAAAAATGTTGACATCGTCCGCAAATAACAAAACGTTCGAATATTTAATACACCTTGTAAGATCATTGATAAGCAGTAAGAATAATAGAGGGCCTAGGTTTGAACCTTGTGGGACGCCTGATCGGGCATAGTATGAATAGGATTCACATCCATTGCAAGCAACAAACTGTTTTCGTTCACTGAGATATGAGGTGAACAACTTCAGCAAATTGTAAGAGAAGCCATAATATGCTAACTTATTTAAGAGGATATCATGATCTACCTTATCGAATGCCTTCGCATAATCTGTATAAATTACATCAACTTGACTTCCTTTGTCCATTGCTGCTGATACTTTGTGAGTAAACTCCATTAGATTAGTTACTGTTGATCTTTTAGGCATGAACCCATGTTGAAAGTCACTTATAATGTACTGTACGTGCTGAAATATGTGCTGATATAACAATTGTTCAAAGAGCTTTGCAATGGCTGACAGTATTGCCACGGGTCTGTAATTATCAAAATCAGACTTATGTCCAGACTTATGTATGGGACTTACCCTGGTAATTTTCCAACGACTGGGAAAAGTACCAGTTTGAATGGCTATATTAAATATTATAGTTAAAGGATAGGCCAGCACCTCTGCACAGCCTTTGATTATGTATGGAGGAATTAGGTCTGGGCCAGCGGCTTTCTTTTGATTTATTTTTAGTATCGCATTCTTAACATCAGAAATACTAATCTGTTTAGAATCCAGTACATCAAGCAATGGGTGTATGTCCTGGTCACTTGCGCCTAAATTGTCATACTTGGCGCATTCCTTGGAATAAACCGACGAGAAATAATCTGCAAAACCGTTGACTATCTGCTTATCATTTTCTAAATTTCCCCATTAATTTTCATTACGGGAATTGCCGGGGATCGTTTCTTGTGTCGAATAAATGCCCAGAGGCGATTCGTGTCCTCTCCGATTGCATTTTCGACATTACGTACGTATTGCCGGTAGGCGGATTGAATATCACGTTTTAGAATTTTCCTGAGCTCTTTAAACTTTTCGCAATGAAAGTCCTTGTTGGCCTGTTCCCTACGCATTTTCTTTCGATGGTAAGATTTTCTTCGGATGTTTTTTATTATATCAAAATTAAACCAGCATGGATACAGTTTGGTCCTCTTACTAGTGCTTACAGGTACACTAGAATCCAGAGCCTGATAGAAACGGGAATAAAAATTATCTACCGCCTCGTCTACGTGGGAAAATTGCGAGAGAACACTCCAATCCACTTCTTGTATTTTTTATAAAGTTGTTCAAAATTAGCCTTTTTAAAATTGTATGTATGAGTTTGGTGAATATTGTGTCTAACTTCTCTCTGCCAGTATCGTACATTAATGTTTAAGGGGGGATGATTATTGTCTTCCGGTACAAGGGGTTGTTCCTCTCTATTGACAGCAATAGAGGAGATGGTGGACAGTACTAGATCAAGTGTTCTATTATTCACATTCACGATATTATTAAAACTTTTCAAGTTCATCATATTTATAAAATTATTTAAGGAGGTAGAAAGCCGAGATCCTGTTTTTAAATCAAATGTTGGGGTTATTTCTGGAATGTTAAAGTCTCCCAAAATAAGAACAGGATTGTTGCTTATGAGTGAGTTCGATTCTATACTTGTGTAAAATTCCTCGTATTTCTCTGCCTTCGACTCCGGCGGAAAGTAAACAGAACAGATAACTATGGTAAAATAGTTGTCTATGAAGAGTTTCACACAAAGGACTTCCGTTTCCAGACCCAGGTCAATCTCCACAGCTTTATACTTGTTATGGACAGCGAGGACTACACCCCCACCTAGCCTCTTGCCGGTTATATTTTCGTCACGATCATTTCTAAATACAGCATACCTCTCATCAAAGAGTTCAGACGAATAGATTGACGAAATAAGCCAAGATTCTGTTAAAACCACTATACCGTAGCTCTCGCTGGTCATATTTGTATAAAACTGAGTAGATTTAGTTCTCAAACCCCTACAATTTTGATAATATAAATTTAGCGATTTATAAGAAGAAGACATTTTACTTAAATGAGAAGACAGGCACCTGCAGTGAGGCTAGGCCATTAGTAGGGATTTCCGTTAGGCGAAACAATGGGGCAAGGAAAGAGAAAGGCTCAAGAAACTGTCCAGAAATAATCTGACAGTGACCCTCCAGTACTCTCAGTGTACAATCACTATAGACCTTACAAGGTAATTCAAATGAGACCTTACGGGTTGTCACGAATTATGATAGCTTCCTGAGATCATTACTGTCATTTATGATATAAATATTTGACCCCTCACTCTTCCTGAGTTTTATCACACCGTTACGTACCCATAAGAACTTGTAGCCGTGTTCCCTCTTGAAGTTCCGCGATAGAGCCAGCAGTTTCTTCTTCTCAGGTGACAGACTTTCATTTATATAGATTATGTTGTCTCCAGAAAGCCCCATGTGCTTGGTGGACAGGTTACGCTTCACACGCCTTCGAAACATGAAGTCTTCCTTGTCGAACCGCCGGACAAATTTCACGATGATTCCACCATGAGGCTGATCTGGTCGCTTAGGCAAGCGATGACATGCGTCCACCATCAGATTGTCAATGTTCATGTCCATTGCCCTGCCAACGGCTTTAACGGTCTCGAGCACGTCTTCATTTTTAGTTTCAGGGACCCCAAATATCTCCACAGTGTTACGGCGTGAATACTGCTCTCCATCCGAGAGGCGAGTCTCCAATGTCTTCACACGGGCCCTGAGATCAGTGTTCTCTTGTTGTAGGGATAGAACCTGCTGCGAGATTTCCTTCAGATGAGTATCGTGCTGTTTGATACTCTTCGCATTTTCATCTACTCTCTCATGGCAAAAGTTCAGAGATTTTGTGAGGTCCTGCTCCCGAGATTGTTGTTGTTGCTTCATCTCCCTGATTTCTGCCTGCATTTCTAATAGGAGTTTTACGATATTCTCCAATGAATAACTCGGCGCAGCTTTCACACAACACTCGCCATTTCTTTCTTCCATGCCTTTCGTATGATTCCACTTTTCACACGCTACACACTGTACCTTCTTCTTCCCCAGCTCCTTGTCACAAAAGGCGCAGGTCGGCATGTTTCTTGGTGACACAGCTCACTTCAATAAACAACGATTACACGGATAAACGATGGTACACTGATTAAGCAACGCACACTCAGTTTGTCAAAGTAATTAAAAGGAAGACTTTTCTTTGCTGTAGTTGCAAAATATTCAGATTAGTACACAAAATAATACACAAAGTTCGGGAGCTGAACAACACGCCACTCTTACTCAGCCGCCATCTTAGAAGATTATGGCAGGTAACTGTAACTTCGATACTAATTATGACAGGTAACAGTAACTTCGATACTAATTATGACAAGTAACTATAACTTCGAATCAATTTATGACAGGAAACTGTAACTTCGATACTAATTATGACAAGAAAATCTAACTTCGTTACTATTTATGACAAGTAACAATAATCTTGATAAAAAATTATGGTAGGTAACTGTAACTTCAATACTAATTATGACAGGTAACAGTAACTTCGATACTAATTATGACAGGTAACTGTAACTTCGTTACTAATTATAACAAGTAACTTTAATTTCGATACTAATTATGGCAGGTAACTGTAACTCCGTTACTAATTATGACAAGTCCCTGTAATTTCGATACAAATTATGGCAGGTAACAGTACCTTCGATACTAATTATGACAGGTAACTGTAACTTCGATACAAATTATGACAAGTAACTGTAACTTCGTTACTAATTATGACAAGTAACTCTAATTTTGATTTAAAAAAATATGGCAGGTAACTGTAACTTCGATACTAATTAATACAGGTAACAGTAACTTCGATACTAATTATGACAGGTTACTGTAACATCGTTTCTAATTATGTGAAGTAACTGTAACTTCGATACTAATTATGACAAGTAACTGTAACTTCGATACTTATTATGACAGGTAACTGTAATTTCGATACAAATTATGGCAGGTAACTGTAACTTCGATACTAATTATGACAGGTAACTGTAACTTCGATACTAATTATGACAAGTAACTATAACTTCGATACAAATTATGACAGGTAACTGTAACTTCGATACTAATTATGACAAGAAACTCTAACTTCGTTACTAATTATGACAAATAACAGTAATTTTGATAAAAAATTATGGTAGGTAACTGTAACTTCAATACTAATTATGACAGGTAACAGTAACTTCGATACTAATTATGACAACTAACTGTAACTTCGTTACTAATTATGACAAGTAACTTTAATTTCGATACTAATTATGGCAGGTAACTGTAACTTCGTTACTAATTATGACAAGTCCCTGTAATTTCGATACAAAATATGGCAGGTAACTGTAACTTCGATACTAATTATGTCAGGTAACAGTAACTTCGATACTAATTATGACAGGAAACTGTAACTTCGTTACTAATTATGACAAGTAACTGTAATTTCGATACAAATAATGACAGGTAACTGTATCATCGTTACTAATTATGACAAGTAACTGTAATTTCGATACAAATTATGGCAGTTAACAGTACCTTCGATACTAATTTTGACAGGTAACTGTAACTTCGATTCTAATTATGACAAGGAACTGTAATTTCGATACAAAATATGGCAGGTAACTGTAACTTTGATACTAATTATGACAGGTAACAGTAATTGATACTAATTATGACAAGTAACTGTAACTTCGTTACTAATTATGACAAGTAACTCTAATTTTAATAAAAAATTATGGCAGGTAACTGTAACTTCGATACTAATTAATACAGGTAACAGTAACTTCGATACTAATTACGACAGGTTACTGTAACATCGTTACTAATTATGACAAGTAACTGTAATTTCGTTAGAAATTGTGGCAGGTAATTGTAATTTCGATACTATTTATGACAGGTAACAGTAACTTCGATACTAATTATGACAAGTAACAGTAACTTCGATACTAATTATGACAAGTAACTGTAACTTCGATACTAATTATGACAGGTATCAGTTACTTCGATACTAATTATGACAAGTAACTGTAACTTCGATACTAATTTTGACAGGTAACTGTAACTTCGTTACTAATTATGACAATTAACTGTTATTTCGATACAAATTATGGCAGGTAACTCTAACTTCAATACTAATTATGACAGGTAACAGTAACTTCGATACCAAATATGGCAGGTTACTGTAACTTCGATACTAATTATGACAGGTAACTGTAACTTCGTTACTAATTATGACAAGTAACTGTAATTTCGTAACAAATTATGGCAGGTAATTGTAATTTCGATACTATTTATGACAGGTAACAGTAACTTCGATACTAATTATGACAAGTAACAGTAACTTCGATACCAATTATGACAAGTAACAGTAACTTCGATACTCATTATGACAGGTAACTGTAACTTCGTAACTAATTATGACAAGTAACTGTAATTTCGATACAAATTATGGCAGGGAACAGTACCTTCGATACTAATTATTACAGGTAACTGTAACTTCGATACTAATTATGACAAGGAACTGTAATTTCGATACAAATTATGGCAGGTAACTGTAACTTCGATACTAATTATGACAGGTAACAGTAACTTCGATACTAATTATGACAAGTAACTATAACTTCGAATCAAATTATGACAGGTAACTGTAACTTCGATACTAATTATGACAAGAAAATCTAACTTCGTTACTAATTATGACAAGTAACAGTAATCTTGATAAAAAATTATGGTAGGTAACTGTAACTTCAATACTAATTATGACAGGTGACAGTAACTTCGATACTAATTATGACAGGTAACTCTAACTTCGTTACTTATTATGACAAATAACTTTAATTTCGATACTAATTATGGCAGGGAACTGTAACTTCGTGACTAATTATGACAAGTCCCTGTAATTTCGATACAAATTATGGCAGGTAACTGTAACTTCGATACTAATTATGTCAGGTAACAGTAACTTCGATACTAATTATGACAGGAAACTGTATCTTCGTTACTAATTATGACAAGTAGCTGTAATTTCGATACAAATTATGACAGGTAACTGTATCTTCGTTAATAATTATGACAAGTACTGTAATTTCGATACAAATTATGGCAGGTAACAGTACGTTCGATACTAATTATGACAGGTAACTGTAACTTCGATACTAATTATGACAAGGAACTGTAATTTCGATACAAATTATGGCAGGTAACTGTAACTTTGATACTAATTATGACAGGTAAATGTTACTTCGATACTAATTATGACATGTAACTGTAACATCGTTACTAGTTATGACAAGTAACTCTAAATTGGATAAAAAAATTATGGCAGGTAACTGTAACTTCGATACTAATTATGACAAGTTACTGTAACATCGTTACTAATTATGTCAAGTTACTGTAACTTCGATACTAATTATGACAAGTAACTGTAACTTCGATACTTATTATGACAGGTAACTGTAACTTCATTACTAATTATGACAAGAAACTGTAACTTCGATACTAATTATGACAGGTAACTGTAACTTCGATACTAATTATGACAAGTAACTGTAATTTCGATACAAATTTTGGAAGGTAACTGTAACTTCGATACTAATTATGACAGGTATCAGTAACTTCGATACTAATTATGACAATTAACTGTAACTTCGATACTAATTTTGACAGGTAACTGTAACTTCGTTACTAATTATGGCAAGTAACTGTAATTTCGATACAAATTATGGCAGGTAACTCTAACTTCGATACTAATTATGACAGGTAACTGTAACTTCATTACTAATTATGACAAGTAACTCTAATTTTGATAAAAAAAATTGGCAGGTAACTGTAACTTCGATACTAATTAATACAGGTAACAGTAACTTCGATACTAATTATGACAGGTTACTGTAACATCGTTAGTAATTATGTCAGGTAACTATAAGTTCGATACCAATTATGACAAGTAACTGTAACTTCGATACTTATTATGACAGGTAACTGTAATTTCGATACAAATTATGGCAGGTAACTGTAACTTCGATACTAATTATGACAGGTAACAGTAACTTCGATACTAATTATGACAAGTAACTATAACTTCGATGCAAATTATGACAGCTAACAGCAACTTTGATACTAATTATGACAAGAAACTCTAACTTCGTTACTAATTATGACAAGTAACAGTAATTTTGATAAAAAAAATATGGTAGGTAACTGTAACTTCAATACGTATTATGACAGGTAACAGTAACTTCGATACTAATTATGACAGGTAACTGTAACTTCGTTACTAATTATGACAAGTAACTTTAATTTCGATACTAATTATGGCAGGTAACTGTAACTTCGTTACTAATTATGACAAGTCCCTGTAATTTCGATACAAATTATGGCAGGTAACTGTAACTTCGATACTAATTATGTCAGGTAACAGTAACTGCGATACTAATTAATACAGGTAACAGTAACTTCGATACTAATTATGACAGGTTACTGTAACATCGTTACTAATTATGTCAAGTAACTGTAACTTCGATACTAATTATGACAAGTAACTGTAACATCGATACTTATTATGACAGGCAACTGTAAGTTCATTACTAATTATGAAAAGAAACTGTAACTTCGATACTAATTATGACAGGTAACAGTAACTTCGATATTAATTATGACAAGTAACAGTAACTTCAATACTAATTATGACAGCTAACAGAAACTTCGATACTAATTATGACAGGTAACTGTAACTTCGTTACTAATTATGACAAGTAGCTTTAATTTGGATACTAATTATGACAGGTAACTGTAACTTCGTTACTAATTATGACAAGTCCCTATAATTTCGATACACATTATGGCAGGTAACTGTAACTTCGATACTAATTATGTCAGGTAACAGTAACTTCGATACTAATTATGACAGGAAACTGTAACATCGTTACTAATTATGACATGTAGCTGTAATTTCGATACAAATTATGACAGGTAACTGTATCTTCGTTACTAATTATGACACGTAACTGTAATTTCGATACAAATTATGGCAGGTAACAGTACCTTCAATACTAATTATGACAGGTAACTGTAACATCGATACTAATTATGACAAGGAACTGTAATTTCGATACAAATTATGGCAGGTAACTGTAACTTTGATACTAATTATGACAGGTAACAGTAACTTCGATACTAATTATGACAAGTAACTGTAACACGTAACTGTAATTTCGATACAAATTATGGCAGGTAACAGTACCTTCAATACTAATTATGACAGGTAACTGTAACATCGATACTAATTATGACAGGTAACAGTAACTTCGTTACTAATTATGACAAGTAACTATAACTTCGAATCAAATTATGACAGGTAACTGTAACTTCGATACTAATTATGACAAGAAAATCTAACTTCGTTACTAATTATGACAAGTAACAGTAATCTTGATAAAAAATTATGGTAGGTAACTGTAACTTCAATACTAATTATGACAGGTATCAGTACCTTCGATACTAATTATGACAGGAAACTGTAACTTCGATACTAATTATGACAAGGAACTGTAACTTCGATACAAATTATGGCAGGTAACTGTAACTTTGATACTAATTATGACAGGTAACAGTAACTTCGATACTAATTATGACAAGTAACTTTAATTTCGATACTAATTATGGCAGGTAACTGTAACTTCGTTACTAATTATGACAAGTCCCTGTAATTTCGATACAAATTATGGCAGGTAACTGTAACTTCGATACTAATTATGTCAGGTAACAGTAACTTCGATACTAATTATGACAGGAAACTGTAACTTCGTTACTAATTATGACAAGTCACTGTAATTTCGATACAAATTATGACAAGTAACTGTAACATCGATACTTATTATGACAGGTAACTGTAATTTCGATACAAATTATGGCAGGTAACTGTAACTTCGATAATAATTATGACAGGTAACAGTAACTTCGATACTAATTATGACAAGTAACTATAACTTCGATACAAATTATGACAGATAACTGTAACTTCGATACAAATTATGACAAGAAACTCTAACTTCGTTACTAATTATGACAAATAACAGTAATTTTGATAAAAACTTATGGTAGGTAACTCTAACTGCAATACTAATTATGACAGGTAACAGTAACTTCGATACTAATTATGGCAGGTAACTGTAACTTCGTTACTAATTATGACAAGTAACTTTAATTTCGATACTAATTATGGCAGGTAACTGTAACTTCGTTACTAATTATGACAAGTCCTTGTAATTTCGATACAAATTATGGCAGGTAACTGTAACTTCGATACTAATTATGTCAGGTAACAGTAACTTCGATACTAATTATGACAGGAAACTGTAACTTCGTTACTAATTATGACAAGTAACTGTAATTTCGATACAAATAA
Organism: Meconema thalassinum; assembly: GCA_946902985.2. Taxonomy (NCBI): domain Eukaryota; kingdom Metazoa; phylum Arthropoda; class Insecta; order Orthoptera; family Tettigoniidae; genus Meconema; species Meconema thalassinum. The sequence goes on along the minus strand of OX336388.2, from coordinate 1,672,361,004 downwards.
TGACAGGTAACTGTATCTTCGTTACTTATTATGACAAGTAACTGTCATTTCGATACAAATTATGGCAGGTAACAGTACCTTCGATACTAATTTTTACAGGTAACTGTAACTTCGATACTAATTATGACAAGGAACTGTAATTTCGATACAAAATATGGCAGGTACCTGTAACTTTGATACTAATTATGACAGGTAACAGTAACTTCGATACTAATTATGACAAGCAACTGTAATTTCGTTACTAATTATGACAAGTAACTCTAATTTTGATAAGAAATTATGGCAGGTAACTGTAACTTCGATACTAATTAATACAGGTAACAGTAACTTCGATACTAATTATGACAGGTTACTGTAACATCGTTACTAATTATGACAAGTAACTGTAATTTCGTTACAAATTATGGCAGGTAATTGTAATTTCGATACTATTTATGACAGGTAACAGTAACTTCGATACTAATTATGACAAGTAACAGTAACTTAGATACTAATTATGACAAGTAACTGTAAATTCGATACTAATTATGACAGGTATCAGTTACTTCGATACTAATTATGACAAGTAACTGTAACTTCGGTACTAATTTTGACAGGTAACTGTAACTTCGTTACTAATAATGACAAGTAACTGTAATTTCGTAACAAATTATGGCAGGTAATTGTAATTTCGATACTATTTATGACAGGTAACAGTAACTTCGATACTAATTATGACAAGTAACAGTAACTTCGGTACTAATTATGACAAGTAACTGTAACTTCGATACTAATTATGACAGGTAACTGTAACTTCGATACAAATTATGACTGGAAACTGTAAATTCGTTACTAATTATGACAAGTAACTGTAATTTCGATACAAATTATGACAAGTAACTGTAACTTCGTAACTAATTATGACAAGAAACTGTAATTTCGATACAAATTATGGCAGGTAACAGTACCTTCGATACTAATTATTACAGGTAACTGTAACTTCGATACTAATTACGACAAGGAACAGTAATTTCGATACAAATTATGGCAGGTAACTGTAACTTCGATACTAATTATGACAGGTAACAGTAACTTCGATACTAATTATGACAAGTAACTATAACTTCGAATCAATTTATGACAGGAAACTGTAACTTCGATACTAATTATGACAAGAAAATCTAACTTCGTTACAAATTATGTCAAGTAACAGTAATCTTGATAAAAAATTATGGTAGGTAACTGTAACTTCAATACTAATTATGACAGGTAACAGTAACTTCGATACTAATTATTACAGGTAACTGTAACTTCGTTACTAATTATGACAAGTAACTTTAATTTCGATACTAATTATGGCAGGTAACTGTAACTCCGTTACTAATTATGACAAGTCCCTGTAATTACGATACAAATTATGGCAGGTAACAGTACCTTCGATACTAATTATGACAGGTAACTGTAACTTCGATACTAATTATGACAAGGAACTGTAACTTCGATACAAATTATGACAGGTAACTGTAACTTTGATACTAATTATGACAGGTAATTGTAACTTCGATACTAATTATGTAAAGTAACTGTAACTTCGTTACTAATTATGACAAGTAACTCTAATTTTGATTTTAAAAAATATGGCAGGTAACTGTAACTTCGATACTAATTAATACAGGTAACAGTAACTTCGATACTAATTATGACAGGTTACTGTAACATCGTTTCTAATTATGTGAAGTAACTGTAACTTCGATACTAATTATGACAAGTAACTGTAACTTCGATACTTATTATGACAGGTAACTGTAACTTCATTACTAATTATGACATGAAACAGTAACTTCGATACTTATTATGACAGGTAACTGTAACTTCGATACTAATTATGACAAGTCCCTATAATTTCGATACACATTATGGCAGGTAACTGTAACTTCGATACTAATTATGTCAGGTAACAGTAACTTCAATACTAATTATGACAGCTAACAGAAACTTCGATACTAATTATGACAGGTAACTGTAACTTCGTTACTAATTATGACAAGTAGCTTTAATTTGGATACTAATTATGGCAGGTAACTGTAACTTCGTTACTAATTATGACAAGTCCCTATAATTTCGATACACATTATGGCAGGTAACTGTAACTTCGATACTAATTATGTCAGGTAACAGTAACTTCGATAATAATTATGACAGGAAACTGTAACATCGTTACTAATTATGACATGTAGCTGTAATTTCGATACAAATTATGACAGGTAACTGTATCTTCGTTACTAATTATGACACGTAACTGTAATTTCGATACAAATTATGGCAGGTAACAGTACCTTCGATACTAATTATGACAGGTAACTGTAACATCGATACTAATTATGACAAGGAACTGTAATGTCGATACAAATTATGGCAGGTAACTGTAACTTTGATACTAATTATGACAGGTAACAGTAACTTCGATACTAATTATGACAAGTAACTGTAACTTCGTTACTAATTATGACAAGTAACTCTAATTTTGTTAAAAAATTATGGCAGGTAACTGTAACTTCGATACTAATTAATACAGGTAACAGTAACTTCGATACTAATTATGACAGGTTACTGTAACATCGTTACTAATTATGTCAAGTAATTGTAACTTCGATACTAATTATGACAAGTAACTGTAACTTCGATACTTATTATGACAGGTAACTGTAACTTCATTACTAATTATGACATGAAACAGTAACTTCGATACTTATTATGACAGGTAACTGTAACTTCGATACTAATTATGACAAGTAACTGTAATTTCGATACAATTTTTGGCAGGTAACTGTAACTTCGATACTAATTATGACAGGTATCAGTAACTTCGATAATAATTATGACAAGTAACTGTAACTTCGATACTAATTTTGACAGGTAACTGTAACTTCGTTACTAATTATGACAATTAACTGCAATTTCGATACAAATTATGGCAGGTAACTCTAATTTCGATTCTAATTATGACAGGTAACAGTAACTTCGACACTAATTATGAAAGGTAACTGTAACTTCGATACTAATTATGACAGGTAACAGTAATTTTGATACTAATTATGACAAGTAACTGTAACTTCGATACTAATTATGACAGGTAACTGTAACTTCGTTACTAATTATGACAAGTAACTGTAATTTCGTTACAAATTATGGCAGGTAATTGCAATTTCGATACAAATTTTGGCAGGTAACAGTAACTTAGATACTAATTAAGACAGGTAACAGTAATTTCGATAGTAATTATGACAGGAAACTGTAACTTCGTTACTAATTATGACAAGTAACTGTAATTTCGACACAAATTATGACAGGTAACTGTAACTTCGTAACTAATTATGACAAGTAACTGTAATTTCGATACAAATTATGGCAGGTAACAGAACCTTCGATACTAATTATTTCAGGTAACTGTAACTTCGATACTAATTATGACAAGGAACTGTAATTTCGATACAAATTATGGCAGGTAACTGTAACTTCGATACTAATTATGACAGGTAACAGTAACTTCGTTAATAATTATGACAAGTAACTATAACTTCGAATCAAATTATGACAGGTAACTGTAACTTCGATACTAATTATGACAAGAAAATCTAACTTCGTTACTAATTATGGCAAGTAACAGTAATCTTGATAAAAAATTATGGTAGGTAACTGTAACTTCAATACTAATTATGACAGGTATCAGTACCTTCGATACTAATTATGACAGGAAACTGTAACTTCGATACTAATTATGACAAGGAACTGTAACTTCGATACAAATTATGGCAGGTAACTGTAACTTTGATACTAATTATGACAGGTAACAGTAACTTCGATACTAATTATGACAAGTAACTTTAATTTCGATACTAATTATGGCAGGTAACTGTAACTTCGATACTAATTACGACAAGGAACAGTAATTTCGATACAAATTATGGCAGGTAACTGTAACTTCGATACTAATTATGACAGGTAACAGTAACTTCGATACTAATTATGACAAGTAACTATAACTTCGAATCAATTTATGACAGGAAACTGTAACTTCGATACTAATTATGACAAGAAAATCTAACTTCGTTACAAATTATGTCAAGTAACAGTAATCTTGATAAAAAATTATGGTAGGTAACTGTAACTTCAATACTAATTATGACAGGTAACAGTAACTTCGATACTAATTATTACAGGTAACTGTAACTTCGTTACTAATTATGACAAGTAACTTTAATTTCGATACTAATTATGGCAGGTAACTGTAACTCCGTTACTAATTATGACAAGTCCCTGTAATTATGATACAAATTATGGCAGGTAACAGTACCTTCGATACTAATTATGACAGGTAACTGTAACTTCGATACTAATTATGACAAGGAACTGTAACTTCGATACAAATTATGACAGGTAACTGTAACTTTGATACTAATTATGACAGGTAATTGTAACTTCGATACTAATTATGTAAAGTAACTGTAACTTCGTTACTAATTATGACAAGTAACTCTAATTTTGATTTTAAAAAATATGGCAGGTAACTGTAACTTCGATACTAATTAATACAGGTAACAGTAACTTCGATACTAATTATGACAGGTTACTGTAACATCGTTTCTAATTATGTGAAGTAACTGTAACTTCGATACTAATTATGACAAGTAACTGTAACTTCGATACTTATTATGACAGGTAACTGTAACTTCATTACTAATTATGACATGAAACAGTAACTTCGATACTTATTATGACAGGTAACTGTAACTTCGATACTAATTATGACAAGTCCCTATAATTTCGATACACATTATGGCAGGTAACTGTAACTTCGATACTAATTATGTCAGGTAACAGTAACTTCAATACTAATTATGACAGCTAACAGAAACTTCGATACTAATTATGACAGGTAACTGTAACTTCGTTACTAATTATGACAAGTAGCTTTAATTTGGATACTAATTATGGCAGGTAACTGTAACTTCGTTACTAATTATGACAAGTCCCTATAATTTCGATACACATTATGGCAGGTAACTGTAACTTCGATACTAATTATGTCAGGTAACAGTAACTTCGATAATAATTATGACAGGAAACTGTAACATCGTTACTAATTATGACATGTAGCTGTAATTTCGATACAAATTATGACAGGTAACTGTATCTTCGTTACTAATTATGACACGTAACTGTAATTTCGATACAAATTATGGCAGGTAACAGTACCTTCGATACTAATTATGACAGGTAACTGTAACATCGATACTAATTATGACAAGGAACTGTAATTTCGATACAAATTATGGCAGGTAACTGTAACTTTGATACTAATTATGACAGGTAACAGTAACTTCGATACTAATTATGACAAGTAACTGTAACTTCGTTACTAATTATGACAAGTAACTCTAATTTTGTTAAAAAATTATGGCAGGTAACTGTAACTTCGATACTAATTAATACAGGTAACAGTAACTTCGATACTAATTATGACAGGTTACTGTAACATCGTTACTAATTATGTCAAGTAATTGTAACTTCGATACTAATTATGACAAGTAACTGTAACTTCGATACTTATTATGACAGGTAACTGTAACTTCATTACTAATTATGACATGAAACAGTAACTTCGATACTTATTATGACAGGTAACTGTAACTTCGATACTAATTATGACAAGTAACTGTAATTTCGATACAATTTTTGGCAGGTAACTGTAACTTCGATACTAATTATGACAGGTATCAGTAACTTCGATAATAATTATGACAAGTAACTGTAACTTCGATACTAATTTTGACAGGTAACTGTAACTTCGTTACTAATTATGACAATTAACTGCAATTTCGATACAAATTATGGCAGGTAACTCTAATTTCGATTCTAATTATGACAGGTAACAGTAACTTCGACACTAATTATGAAAGGTAACTGTAACTTCGATACTAATTATGACAGGTAACAGTAATTTTGATACTAATTATGACAAGTAACTGTAACTTCGATACTAATTATGACAGGTAACTGTAACTTCGTTACTAATTATGACAAGTAACTGTAATTTCGTTACAAATTATGGCAGGTAATTGCAATTTCGATACAAATTTTGGCAGGTAACAGTAACTTAGATACTAATTAAGACAGGTAACAGTAATTTCGATAGTAATTATGACAGGAAACTGTAACTTCGTTACTAATTATGACAAGTAACTGTAATTTCGACACAAATTATGACAGGTAACTGTAACTTCGTAACTAATTATGACAAGTAACTGTAATTTCGATACAAATTATGGCAGGTAACAGAACCTTCGATACTAATTATTTCAGGTAACTGTAACTTCGATACTAATTATGACAAGGAACTGTAATTTCGATACAAATTATGGCAGGTAACTGTAACTTCGATACTAATTATGACAGGTAACAGTAACTTCGTTAATAATTATGACAAGTAACTATAACTTCGAATCAAATTATGACAGGTAACTGTAACTTCGATACTAATTATGACAAGAAAATCTAACTTCGTTACTAATTATGGCAAGTAACAGTAATCTTGATAAAAAATTATGGTAGGTAACTGTAACTTCAATACTAATTATGACAGGTATCAGTACCTTCGATACTAATTATGACAGGAAACTGTAACTTCGATACTAATTATGACAAGGAACTGTAACTTCGATACAAATTATGGCAGGTAACTGTAACTTTGATACTAATTATGACAGGTAACAGTAACTTCGATACTAATTATGACAAGTAACTTTAATTTCGATACTAATTATGGCAGGTAACTGTAACTTCGTTACTAATTATGACAAGTCCCTGTAATTTCGATACAAATTATGGCAGGTAACTGTAACTTCGATACTAATTATGTCAGGTAACAGTAACTTCGATACTAATTATGACAGGAAACTGTAACTTCGTTACTAATTATGACAAGTCACTGTAATTTCGATACAAATTATGACAAGTAACTGTAACATCGATACTTATTATGACAGGTAACTGTAATTTCGATACAAATTATGGCAGGTAACTGTAACTTCGATAATAATTATGACAGGTAACAGTAACTTCGATACTAATTATGACAAGTAACTATAACTTCGATACAAATTATGACAGATAACTGTAACTTCGATACAAATTATGACAAGAAACTCTAACTTCGTTACTAATTATGACAAATAACAGTAATTTTGATAAAAACTTATGGTAGGTAACTCTAACTGCAATACTAATTATGACAGGTAACAGTAACTTCGATACTAATTATGGCAGGTAACTGTAACTTCGTTACTAATTATGACAAGTAACTTTAATTTCGATACTAATTATGGCAGGTAACTGTAACTTCGTTACTAATTATGACAAGTCCTTGTAATTTCGATACAAATTATGGCAGGTAACTGTAACTTCGATACTAATTATGTCAGGTAACAGTAACTTCGATACTAATTATGACAGGAAACTGTAACTTCGTTACTAATTATGACAAGTAACTGTAATTTCGATACAAATAATGACAGGTAACTGTATCTTCGTTACTTATTATGACAAGTAACTGTCATTTCGATACAAATTATGGCAGGTAACAGTACCTTCGATACTAATTTTTACAGGTAACTGTAACTTCGATACTAATTATGACAAGGAACTGTAATTTCGATACAAAATATGGCAGGTACCTGTAACTTTGATACTAATTATGACAGGTAACAGTAACTTCGATACTAATTATGACAAGCAACTGTAATTTCGTTACTAATTATGACAAGTAACTCTAATTTTGATAAGAAATTATGGCAGGTAACTGTAACTTCGATACTAATTAATACAGGTAACAGTAACTTCGATACTAATTATGACAGGTTACTGTAACATCGTTACTAATTATGACAAGTAACTGTAATTTCGTTACAAATTATGGCAGGTAATTGTAATTTCGATACTATTTATGACAGGTAACAGTAACTTCGATACTAATTATGACAAGTAACAGTAACTTAGATACTAATTATGACAAGTAACTGTAAATTCGATACTAATTATGACAGGTATCAGTTACTTCGATACTAATTATGACAAGTAACTGTAACTTCGGTACTAATTTTGACAGGTAACTGTAACTTCGTTACTAATAATGACAAGTAACTGTAATTTCGTAACAAATTATGGCAGGTAATTGAAATTTCGATACTATTTATGACAGGTAACAGTAACTTCGATACTAATTATGACAAGTAACAGTAACTTCGGTACTAATTATGACAAGTAACTGTAACTTCGATACTAATTATGACAGGTAACTGTAACTTCGATACAAATTATGACTGGAAACTGTAAATTCGTTACTAATTATGACAAGTAACTGTAATTTCGATACAAATTATGACAAGTAACTGTAACTTCGTAACTAATTATGACAAGAAACTGTAATTTCGATACAAATTATGGCAGGTAACAGTACCTTCGATACTAATTATTACAGGTAACTGTAACTTCGATACTAATTACGACAAGGAACAGTAATTTCGATACAAATTATGGCAGGTAACTGTAACTTCGATACTAATTATGACAGGTAACAGTAACTTCGATACTAATTATGACAAGTAACTATAACTTCGAATCAATTTATGACAGGAAACTGTAACTTCGATACTAATTATGACAAGAAAATCTAACTTCGTTACAAATTATGTCAAGTAACAGTAATCTTGATAAAAAATTATGGTAGGTAACTGTAACTTCAATACTAATTATGACAGGTAACAGTAACTTCGATACTAATTATTACAGGTAACTGTAACTTCGTTACTAATTATGACAAGTAACTTTAATTTCGATACTAATTATGGCAGGTAACTGTAACTCCGTTACTAATTATGACAAGTCCCTGTAATTACGATACAAATTATGGCAGGTAACAGTACCTTCGATACTAATTATGACAGGTAACTGTAACTTCGATACTAATTATGACAAGGAACTGTAACTTCGATACAAATTATGACAGGTAACTGTAACTTTGATACTAATTATGACAGGTAATTGTAACTTCGATACTAATTATGTAAAGTAACTGTAACTTCGTTACTAATTATGACAAGTAACTCTAATTTTGATTTTAAAAAATATGGCAGGTAACTGTAACTTCGATACTAATTAATACAGGTAACAGTAACTTCGATACTAATTATGACAGGTTACTGTAACATCGTTTCTAATTATGTGAAGTAACTGTAACTTCGATACTAATTACGACAAGTAACTGTAACTTCGATACTTAGTATGACAGGTAACTGTAATTTCGATACAAATTATGGCAGGTAACTGTAACTTTGATACTAATTATGACAGGTAACAGTAACATCGATACTAATTATGACAAGTAACTATAACTTCGATACAAATTATGACAGGTAACTGTAACTTCGATACTAATTATGACAAGAAACTCTAACATCGTTACTAATTATGACAAATAACAGTAATTTTGATAAAAAATTATGGTAGGTAATTGTAACTTCCATACTAATTATGACAGGTAACAGTAACTTCGATACTAATTATGACAACTAACTGTAACTTCGTTACTAATTATGACAAGTAACTTTAATTTCGATACTAATTATGGCAGGTAACAGTAACTTCGTTACTAATTATGACAAGTCCCTGTAATTTCGATACAAAATATGGCAGGTAACTGTAACTTCGATACTAATTATGACAGGTAACAGTAACTTCGATACTAATTATGACAGGAAACTGTAACTTCGTTACTAATTATAACATGTAACTGTAATTTCGATACAAACAATGACAGGTAACTGTATCATCGTTACTAATTATGACAAGTAACTGAAATTTCGATACAAATTATGGCAGTTAACAGTACCTTCGATACTAATTTTGACAGGTAACTGTAACTTCGATTCTAATTATGACAAGGAACTGTAATTTCGATACAAAATATGGCAGGTAACTGTAACTTTGATACTAATTATGACAGGTAACAGTAATTGATACTAATTATGACAAGTAACTGTAACTTCGTTACTAATTATGACAAGTAACTCTAATTTTGATAAAAAATTATGGCAGGTAACTGTAACTTCGATACTAATTAATACAGGTAACAGTAACTTCGATACTAATTATGACAGGTTACTGTAACATCGTTACTAATTATGACAAGTAACTGTAATTTCGTTACAAATTATGGCAGGTAATTGTAATTTCGATACTATTTATGACAGGTAACAGTAACTTCGATGCTAATTATGACAAGTAACAGTAACTTCGATACTAATTTTGACAAGTAACTGTAACTTTGATACTAATTATGACAGGTAACTGTAACTTCGTAACTAATTATGACAAGTAACTGTAATTTCGATACAAATTATGGCAGGGAACAGTACCTTCGATACTAATTATTACAGGTAACTGTAACTTCGATATTAATTATGACAAGGAACTGTAATTTCGATACAAATTATGGCAGGGAACTTTAACTTCGATACTAATTATGACAGGTAACAGTAACTTCGATACTAATTATGACAAGTATCTATAACTTCGAATCAAATTATGACAGGTAAATTTAACTTCGATACTAATTATGACAAGAAAATCTAACTTCGTTACTAATTATGACAAGTAACAGTAATCTTGATAAAAAATTATGTTAGGTAACTGTAACTTCAATACTAATTATGACAGGTGACAGTAACTCGATACTAATTATGACAGGTAACTGTAACTTCGTTACATATTATGACAAGTAACTTTAATTTCGATACTAATTATGGCAGGTAACTGTATCTTCGTTACTAATTATGACAAGTCCCTGTAATTTCGATACAAATTATGGCAGGTAACTGTAACTTCGATACTAATTATGTCAGGTAACAGTAACATCGGTACTAATTATGACAGGAAACTGTAACTTCGTTACTAATTATGACAATTAACTGTAATTTCGATACAAATTATGACAGGTAACTGTAACTTCGTTACTAATTATGACAAGTAACTGTAATTTCGATACAAATTATGGCAGGTAACAGCACCTTTGATACTAATTATGACAGGTAACTGTAACTTCGATACTAGTTATGACAAGGAACTGTAACTTCGATACAAATTATGGCAGGTAACTGTAACTTTGATACTAATTATGACAGGTAACAATAACTTCGATACTAATTATGACAAGTAACTGTAACTTCGTTACTAATTATGACAAGTAACTCTAATTTTGATTTTAAAAAATATGGCAGATAAATATTACTTCGATACTAATTAATACAGGTAACAGTAACTTCGATAATAATTATGACAGGTTACTCTAACATCGTTTCTAATTATGTGAAGTAACTGTAACTTCGATACTAATTATGACAAGTAACTGTAACTTCGATACCTATTATGACAGGTAACTGTAATTTCGATACAAATTATGGCAGGTAGCTGTAACTTCGATGCTAATTATGACAGGTAACAGTAACTTCGATACTAATTATGACAAGTAACTATAACTTCGATACAAATTATGACAGGTAACAGTAACTTCGATAATAATTATGAAAAGAAACTCTAAATTCGTTACTAATTATGACAAATAACAGTCATTTTGATAAAAAATTATGGTAGGTAACTGTAACTTCAATACTAATTATGACAGGTAAGAGTAACTTAGATAATAATTATGGCAGGTAACTGTAACTTCGTTACTAATTATGACAAGTCCCTGTAATTTCGATACAAATTATGGCAGGTAACTGTAACTCCGATACTAATTATGTCAGGTAACAGTAACTTCGATACTAATTATGACAGGAAACTGTAACTTCGTTACTAATTATGACAAGTAACTGTAATTTCGATACAAATAATGACAGTTAACTGTATCTTCGTTACTAATTATGACAAGTAACTGTAATTTCGATACAAATTATGGCAGGTAACAGTACCTTCGATACTAATTTTGACAAGTAACTGTAATTTCGTTACTAATTATGACAAGTAACTCTAATTTTGATAAAAAATTATGGCAGGTAACTGTAACTTCGATACTAATTAATACAGGTAACAGTAACTTCGATACTAATTATGACAGGTTACTGTAACATCGTTACTAATTATGGCAAGTAACTGTAATTTCGTTACAAATTATGGCAGGTAATTGTAATTTCGATACTATTTATGACAGGTAACAGTAACTTCGATGCTAATTATGACAAGTAACAGTAACTTCGATACTAATTTTGACAAGTAACTGTAACTTCGATACTAATTATGACAGGTAACTGTAACTTCGTAACTAATTATGACAAGTAACTGTAATTTTGATACAAATTATGGTAGGGAACAGTACCTTCGATACTAATTATTACAGGTAACTGTAACTTCGATATTAATTATGACAAGGAACTGTAATTTCGATACAAATTATGGCAGGGAACTGTAACTTCGATACTAATTATGACAGGTAACAGTAACTTCGATACTAATTATGACAAGTATCTATAATTTCGAATCAAATTATGACAGGTAAATTTAACTTCGATACTAATTATGACAAGAAAATCTAACTTCGTTACTAATTATGACAAGTAACAGTAATCTTGATAAAAAATTATGTTAGGTAACTGTAACTTCAATACTAATTATGACAGGTGACAGTAACTCGATACTAATTATGACAGGTAACTGTAACTTCGTTACATATTATGACAAGTAACTTTAATTTCGATACTAATTATGGCAGGTAACTGTATCTTCGTTACTAATTATGACAAGTCCCTGTAATTTCGATACAAATTATGGCAGGTAACTGTAACTTCGATACTAATTATGTCAGGTAACAGTAACATCGGTACTAATTATGACAGGAAACTGTAACTTCGTTACTAATTATGACAATTAACTGTAATTTCGATACAAATTATGACAGGTAACTGTAACTTCGTTACTAATTATGACAAGTAACTGTAATTTCGATACAAATTATGGCAGGTAACAGCACCTTTGATACTAATTATGACAGGTAACTGTAACTTCGATACTAGTTATGACAAGGAACTGTAACTTCAATACAAATTATGGCAGGTAACTGTAACTTTGATACTAATTATGACAGGTAACAGTAACTTCGAAACTAATTATGACAAGTAACTGTAACTTCGTTACTAATTATGACAAGTAACTCTAATTTTGATTTTAAAAAATATGGCAGATAAATGTTACTTCGATACTAATTAATACAGGTACCAGTAACTTCGATAATAATTATGACAGGTTACTCTAACATCGTTTCTAATTATGTGAAGTAACTGTAACTTCGATACTAATTATGACAAGTAACTGTAACTTCGATACCTATTATGACAGGTAACTGTAATTTCGATACAAATTATGGCAGGTAGCTGTAACTTCGATGCTAATTATGACAGGTAACAGTAACTTCGATACTAATTATGACAAGTAACTATAACTTCGATACAAATTATGACAGGTAACAGTAACTTCGATAATAATTATGAAAAGAAACTCTAAATTCGTTACTAATTATGACAAATAACAGTCATTTTGATAAAAAATTATGGTAGGTAACTGTAACTTCAATACTAATTATGACAGGTAAGAGTAACTTAGATAATAATTATGGCAGGTAACTGTAACTTCGTTACTAATTATGACAAGTCCCTGTAATTTCGATACAAATTATGGCAGATAACTGTAACTCCGATACTAATTATGTCAGGTAACAGTAACTTCGATACTAATTATGACAGGAAACTGTAACTTCGTTACTAATTATGACAAGTAACTGTAATTTCGATACAAATAATGACAGTTAACTGTATCTTCGTTACTAATTATGACAAGTAACTGTAATTTCGATACAAATTATGGCAGGTAACAGTACCTTCGATACTAATTTTGACAGGTAACTGTAACTTCGATACTAATTATGACAAGGAACTGTAATTTAGATACAAAATATGGTAGGTAACTGTAGCCTAACTTTGAGACTAATTCTGACAGGTAACAGTAACTTCGAAACTAATTATGACAAGTAACTGTAACTTCGTTACTAATTATGACAAGTAACACTAATTTTGATAAATAATTATGGCAGGTAACTGTAACTTCGATACTAATTAATACAGGTAACAGTAACTTCGATACTAATTAAGACAGGTTACTGTAACATCGTTACTAATTATGACAAGTGACTGTAACATCGATACTAATTATGACAAGTAACTGTATCTTCGATACTTATTATGACAGGTAACTGTAACTTCATTACTAATTATGACATGAAACTGTAACTTCGATACTAATTATGACAGGTAACTGTAACTTCGATACTAATTATGACAAGTAACTGTAACTTCGATACTAATTATGACAAGTAACTGTAACTTCGATACTATTTATGACAAGAAACTCTAACTTCGTTACTAATTATGACAAATAACAGTAATTTTGATAAAAACTTATGGTAGGTAACTCTAACTGCAATACTAATTATGACAGGTAACAGTAACTTCGATACTAATTATGGCAGGTAACTGTAACTTCGTTACTAATTATGACAAGTAACTTTAATTTCGATACTAATTATGGCAGGTAACTGTAACTTCGTTACTAATTATGACAAGTCCTTGTAATTTCGATACAAATTATGGCAGGTAACTGTAACTTCGATACTAATTATGTCAGGTAACAGTAACTTCGATACTAATTATGACAGGAAACTGTAACTTCGTTACTAATTATGACAAGTAACTGTAATTTCGATACAAATAATGACAGGTAACTGTATCTTCGTTACTTATTATGACAAGTAACTGTCATTTCGATACAAATTATGGCAGGTAACAGTACCTTCGATACTAATTTTTACAGGTAACTGTAACTTCGATACTAATTATGACAAGGAACTGTAATTTCGATACAAAATATGGCAGGTACCTGTAACTTTGATACTAATTATGACAGGTAACAGTAACTTCGATACTAATTATGACAAGCAACTGTAATTTCGTTACTAATTATGACAAGTAACTCTAATTTTGATAAGAAATTATGGCAGGTAACTGTAACTTCGATACTAATTAATACAGGTAACAGTAACTTCGATACTAATTATGACAGGTTACTGTAACATCGTTACTAATTATGACAAGTAACTGTAATTTCGTTACAAATTATGGCAGGTAATTGTAATTTCGATACTATTTATGACAGGTAACAGTAACTTCGATACTAATTATGACAAGTAACAGTAACTTAGATACTAATTATGACAAGTAACTGTAAATTCGATACTAATTATGACAGGTATCAGTTACTTCGATACTAATTATGACAAGTAACTGTAACTTCGGTACTAATTTTGACAGGTAACTGTAACTTCGTTACTAATAATGACAAGTAACTGTAATTTCGTAACAAATTATGGCAGGTAATTGAAATTTCGATACTATTTATGACAGGTAACAGTAACTTCGATACTAATTATGACAAGTAACAGTAACTTCGGTACTAATTATGACAAGTAACTGTAACTTCGATACTAATTATGACAGGTAACTGTAACTTCGATACAAATTATGACTGGAAACTGTAAATTCGTTACTAATTATGACAAGTAACTGTAATTTCGATACAAATTATGACAAGTAACTGTAACTTCGTAACTAATTATGACAAGAAACTGTAATTTCGATACAAATTATGGCAGGTAACAGTACCTTCGATACTAATTATTACAGGTAACTGTAACTTCGATACTAATTACGACAAGGAACAGTAATTTCGATACAAATTATGGCAGGTAACTGTAACTTCGATACTAATTATGACAGGTAACAGTAACTTCGATACTAATTATGACAAGTAACTATAACTTCGAATCAATTTATGACAGGAAACTGTAACTTCGATACTAATTATGACAAGAAAATCTAACTTCGTTACAAATTATGTCAAGTAACAGTAATCTTGATAAAAAATTATGGTAGGTAACTGTAACTTCAATACTAATTATGACAGGTAACAGTAACTTCGATACTAATTATTACAGGTAACTGTAACTTCGTTACTAATTATGACAAGTAACTTTAATTTCGATACTAATTATGGCAGGTAACTGTAACTCCGTTACTAATTATGACAAGTCCCTGTAATTACGATACAAATTATGGCAGGTAACAGTACCTTCGATACTAATTATGACAGGTAACTGTAACTTCGATACTAATTATGACAAGGAACTGTAACTTCGATACAAATTATGACAGGTAACTGTAACTTTGATACTAATTATGACAGGTAATTGTAACTTCGATACTAATTATGTAAAGTAACTGTAACTTCGTTACTAATTATGACAAGTAACTCTAATTTTGATTTTAAAAAATATGGCAGGTAACTGTAACTTCGATACTAATTAATACAGGTAACAGTAACTTCGATACTAATTATGACAGGTTACTGTAACATCGTTTCTAATTATGTGAAGTAACTGTAACTTCGATACTAATTACGACAAGTAACTGTAACTTCGATACTTAGTATGACAGGTAACTGTAATTTCGATACAAATTATGGCAGGTAACTGTAACTTTGATACTAATTATGACAGGTAACAGTAACATCGATACTAATTATGACAAGTAACTATAACTTCGATACAAATTATGACAGGTAACTGTAACTTCGATACTAATTATGACAAGAAACTCTAACATCGTTACTAATTATGACAAATAACAGTAATTTTGATAAAAAATTATGGTAGGTAATTGTAACTTCCATACTAATTATGACAGGTAACAGTAACTTCGATACTAATTATGACAACTAACTGTAACTTCGTTACTAATTATGACAAGTAACTTTAATTTCGATACTAATTATGGCAGGTAACAGTAACTTCGTTACTAATTATGACAAGTCCCTGTAATTTCGATACAAAATATGGCAGGTAACTGTAACTTCGATACTAATTATGACAGGTAACAGTAACTTCGATACTAATTATGACAGGAAACTGTAACTTCGTTACTAATTATAACATGTAACTGTAATTTCGATACAAACAATGACAGGTAACTGTATCATCGTTACTAATTATGACAAGTAACTGAAATTTCGATACAAATTATGGCAGTTAACAGTACCTTCGATACTAATTTTGACAGGTAACTGTAACTTCGATTCTAATTATGACAAGGAACTGTAATTTCGATACAAAATATGGCAGGTAACTGTAACTTTGATACTAATTATGACAGGTAACAGTAATTGATACTAATTATGACAAGTAACTGTAACTTCGTTACTAATTATGACAAGTAACTCTAATTTTGATAAAAAATTATGGCAGGTAACTGTAACTTCGATACTAATTAATACAGGTAACAGTAACTTCGATACTAATTATGACAGGTTACTGTAACATCGTTACTAATTATGACAAGTAACTGTAATTTCGTTACAAATTATGGCAGGTAATTGTAATTTCGATACTATTTATGACAGGTAACAGTAACTTCGATGCTAATTATGACAAGTAACAGTAACTTCGATACTAATTTTGACAAGTAACTGTAACTTTGATACTAATTATGACAGGTAACTGTAACTTCGTAACTAATTATGACAAGTAACTGTAATTTCGATACAAATTATGGCAGGGAACAGTACCTTCGATACTAATTATTACAGGTAACTGTAACTTCGATATTAATTATGACAAGGAACTGTAATTTCGATACAAATTATGGCAGGGAACTTTAACTTCGATACTAATTATGACAGGTAACAGTAACTTCGATACTAATTATGACAAGTATCTATAACTTCGAATCAAATTATGACAGGTAAATTTAACTTCGATACTAATTATGACAAGAAAATCTAACTTCGTTACTAATTATGACAAGTAACAGTAATCTTGATAAAAAATTATGTTAGGTAACTGTAACTTCAATACTAATTATGACAGGTGACAGTAACTCGATACTAATTATGACAGGTAACTGTAACTTCGTTACATATTATGACAAGTAACTTTAATTTCGATACTAATTATGGCAGGTAACTGTATCTTCGTTACTAATTATGACAAGTCCCTGTAATTTCGATACAAATTATGGCAGGTAACTGTAACTTCGATACTAATTATGTCAGGTAACAGTAACATCGGTACTAATTATGACAGGAAACTGTAACTTCGTTACTAATTATGACAATTAACTGTAATTTCGATACAAATTATGACAGGTAACTGTAACTTCGTTACTAATTATGACAAGTAACTGTAATTTCGATACAAATTATGGCAGGTAACAGCACCTTTGATACTAATTATGACAGGTAACTGTAACTTCGATACTAGTTATGACAAGGAACTGTAACTTCGATACAAATTATGGCAGGTAACTGTAACTTTGATACTAATTATGACAGGTAACAATAACTTCGATACTAATTATGACAAGTAACTGTAACTTCGTTACTAATTATGACAAGTAACTCTAATTTTGATTTTAAAAAATATGGCAGATAAATATTACTTCGATACTAATTAATACAGGTAACAGTAACTTCGATAATAATTATGACAGGTTACTCTAACATCGTTTCTAATTATGTGAAGTAACTGTAACTTCGATACTAATTATGACAAGTAACTGTAACTTCGATACCTATTATGACAGGTAACTGTAATTTCGATACAAATTATGGCAGGTAGCTGTAACTTCGATGCTAATTATGACAGGTAACAGTAACTTCGATACTAATTATGACAAGTAACTATAACTTCGATACAAATTATGACAGGTAACAGTAACTTCGATAATAATTATGAAAAGAAACTCTAAATTCGTTACTAATTATGACAAATAACAGTCATTTTGATAAAAAATTATGGTAGGTAACTGTAACTTCAATACTAATTATGACAGGTAAGAGTAACTTAGATAATAATTATGGCAGGTAACTGTAACTTCGTTACTAATTATGACAAGTCCCTGTAATTTCGATACAAATTATGGCAGGTAACTGTAACTCCGATACTAATTATGTCAGGTAACAGTAACTTCGATACTAATTATGACAGGAAACTGTAACTTCGTTACTAATTATGACAAGTAACTGTAATTTCGATACAAATAATGACAGTTAACTGTATCTTCGTTACTAATTATGACAAGTAACTGTAATTTCGATACAAATTATGGCAGGTAACAGTACCTTCGATACTAATTTTGACAAGTAACTGTAATTTCGTTACTAATTATGACAAGTAACTCTAATTTTGATAAAAAATTATGGCAGGTAACTGTAACTTCGATACTAATTAATACAGGTAACAGTAACTTCGATACTAATTATGACAGGTTACTGTAACATCGTTACTAATTATGGCAAGTAACTGTAATTTCGTTACAAATTATGGCAGGTAATTGTAATTTCGATACTATTTATGACAGGTAACAGTAACTTCGATGCTAATTATGACAAGTAACAGTAACTTCGATACTAATTTTGACAAGTAACTGTAACTTCGATACTAATTATGACAGGTAACTGTAACTTCGTAACTAATTATGACAAGTAACTGTAATTTTGATACAAATTATGGTAGGGAACAGTACCTTCGATACTAATTATTACAGGTAACTGTAACTTCGATATTAATTATGACAAGGAACTGTAATTTCGATACAAATTATGGCAGGGAACTGTAACTTCGATACTAATTATGACAGGTAACAGTAACTTCGATACTAATTATGACAAGTATCTATAATTTCGAATCAAATTATGACAGGTAAATTTAACTTCGATACTAATTATGACAAGAAAATCTAACTTCGTTACTAATTATGACAAGTAACAGTAATCTTGATAAAAAATTATGTTAGGTAACTGTAACTTCAATACTAATTATGACAGGTGACAGTAACTCGATACTAATTATGACAGGTAACTGTAACTTCGTTACATATTATGACAAGTAACTTTAATTTCGATACTAATTATGGCAGGTAACTGTATCTTCGTTACTAATTATGACAAGTCCCTGTAATTTCGATACAAATTATGGCAGGTAACTGTAACTTCGATACTAATTATGTCAGGTAACAGTAACATCGGTACTAATTATGACAGGAAACTGTAACTTCGTTACTAATTATGACAATTAACTGTAATTTCGATACAAATTATGACAGGTAACTGTAACTTCGTTACTAATTATGACAAGTAACTGTAATTTCGATACAAATTATGGCAGGTAACAGCACCTTTGATACTAATTATGACAGGTAACTGTAACTTCGATACTAGTTATGACAAGGAACTGTAACTTCAATACAAATTATGGCAGGTAACTGTAACTTTGATACTAATTATGACAGGTAACAGTAACTTCGAAACTAATTATGACAAGTAACTGTAACTTCGTTACTAATTATGACAAGTAACTCTAATTTTGATTTTAAAAAATATGGCAGATAAATGTTACTTCGATACTAATTAATACAGGTACCAGTAACTTCGATAATAATTATGACAGGTTACTCTAACATCGTTTCTAATTATGTGAAGTAACTGTAACTTCGATACTAATTATGACAAGTAACTGTAACTTCGATACCTATTATGACAGGTAACTGTAATTTCGATACAAATTATGGCAGGTAGCTGTAACTTCGATGCTAATTATGACAGGTAACAGTAACTTCGATACTAATTATGACAAGTAACTATAACTTCGATACAAATTATGACAGGTAACAGTAACTTCGATAATAATTATGAAAAGAAACTCTAAATTCGTTACTAATTATGACAAATAACAGTCATTTTGATAAAAAATTATGGTAGGTAACTGTAACTTCAATACTAATTATGACAGGTAAGAGTAACTTAGATAATAATTATGGCAGGTAACTGTAACTTCGTTACTAATTATGACAAGTCCCTGTAATTTCGATACAAATTATGGCAGGTAACTGTAACTCCGATACTAATTATGTCAGGTAACAGTAACTTCGATACTAATTATGACAGGAAACTGTAACTTCGTTACTAATTATGACAAGTAACTGTAATTTCGATACAAATAATGACAGTTAACTGTATCTTCGTTACTAATTATGACAAGTAACTGTAATTTCGATACAAATTATGGCAGGTAACAGTACCTTCGATACTAATTTTGACAGGTAACTGTAACTTCGATACTAATTATGACAAGGAACTGTAATTTAGATACAAAATATGGTAGGTAACTGTAGCCTAACTTTGAGACTAATTCTGACAGGTAACAGTAACTTCGAAACTAATTATGACAAGTAACTGTAACTTCGTTACTAATTATGACAAGTAACACTAATTTTGATAAATAATTATGGCAGGTAACTGTAACTTCGATACTAATTAATACAGGTAACAGTAACTTCGATACTAATTAAGACAGGTTACTGTAACATCGTTACTAATTATGACAAGTGACTGTAACATCGATACTAATTATGACAAGTAACTGTATCTTCGATACTTATTATGACAGGTAACTGTAACTTCATTACTAATTATGACATGAAACTGTAACTTCGATACTAATTATGACAGGTAACTGTAACTTCGATACTAATTATGACAAGTAACTGTAACTTCGATACTAATTATGACAAGTAACTGTAACTTCGATACTATTTATGACAGGTAACAGTAACTTCGATATTAATTATGACAAGTAACAGTAACTGCGATACTAATTATGACAAGTAACTGTAATTTCGATACAAATTTTGGCAGGTAACTGTAACTTCGATACTAATTATGACAGGTAACAGTAACTTCGATACTAATTATGACAAGTAACTGTAGCATCGATACTAATTATGACAGGTAACTGTAACTTCGTTACTAATTATGACAAGTAACTGTAATTTCGATACAAATTATGGCAGGTAACTGTACCTTCGATACTAATTATGACAGGTAACAGTAACTTCGATACTAATTATGGCAGGTAACTGTAACTTCGATACTAATTATGACAGTTAACAGTAACTTCGATACTAATTATGACAAGTAACTGTAACTTCGATACTAATTATGACAGGTAACTGTAACTTCGTTACTAATTATGACAAGTAACTGTAATTTCGATACAAATTTTGGCAGGTAACTGTAACTTCGATACTTATTATGACAGGTAACAGTAACTTCGATACTAATTATGACAAGTAACTGTAACTTCGATACTAATTATAACAGAAAACTGTAACTTCATTACTAATTATGACAAGTAACTGTAACTTCGATACAAATTATGGCAGGTAACTGTAACATCGATACTAATTACTACAGGTAACAGTAACTTCGATACTAATTATGACAGGTTACTGTAACATCGTTACTAATTATGTCAAGTAAATGTAACTTCGATACTAATTATGACAAGTAACTGTAACTTCGATACATATTATGACAGGTAACTGTAATTTTGATACAAATTATGGCAGGTAACTGTAACTTCGATACTAATTATGACAAGTAACAGTAACATCGATACTAATTATGACAAGAAACTCTTACTTCGTTACTAATTATGACAAGTAACTGTAATTTCGATACAAATTTTGGCAGGTAACTGTAACTTCGATACTAATTATGACAAGGAACTGTAACTTCGATACAAATTATGACAGGTAACTGTAACTTTGATACTAATTATGACAGGTAATTGTAACTTCGATACTAATTATGTAAAGTAACTGTAACTTCGTTACTAATTATGACAAGTAACTCTAATTTTGATTTTAAAAAATATGGCAGGTAACTGTAACTTCGATACTAATTAATACAGGTAACAGTAACTTCGATACTAATTATGACAGGTTACTGTAACATCGTTTCTAATTAAGTTGAAGTAACTGTAACTTCGATACTAATTATGACAAGTAACTGTAACTTCGATACTTAGTATGACAGGTAACTGTAATTTCGATACAAATTATGGCAGGTAACTGTAACTTTGATACTAATTATGACAAGTAACAGTAACATCGATACTAATTATGACAAGTAACTATAACTTCGATACAAATTATGACAGGTAACTGTAACTTCGATACTAATTATGACAAGAAACTCTAACATCGTTACTAATTATGACAAATAACAGTAATTTTGATAAAAAATTATGGTAGGTAATTGTAACTTCCATACTAATTATGACAGGTAACAGTAACTTCGATACTAATTATGACAACTAACTGTAACTTCGTTACTAATTATGACAAGTAACTTTAATTTCGATACTAATTATGGCAGGTAACAGTAACTTCGTTACTAATTATGACAAGTCCCTGTAATTTCGATACAAAATATGGCAGGTAACTGTAACTTCGATACTAATTATGACAGGTAACAGTAACTTCGATACTAATTATGACAGGAAACTGTAACTTCGTTACTAATTATAACATGTAACTGTAATTTCGATACAAACAATGACAGGTAACTGTATCATCGTTACTAATTATGACAAGTAACTGAAATTTCGATACAAATTATGGCAGTTAACAGTACCTTCGATACTAATTTTGACAGGTAACTGTAACTTCGATTCTAATTATGACAAGGAACTGTAATTTCGATACAAAATATGGCAGGTAACTGTAACTTTGATACTAATTATGACAGGTAACAGTAATTGATACTAATTATGACAAGTAACTGTAACTTCGTTACTAATTATGACAAGTAACTCTAATTTTGATAAAAAATTATGGCAGGTAACTGTAACTTCGATACTAATTAATACAGGTAACAGTAACTTCGATACTAATTATGACAGGTTACTGTAACATCGTTACTAATTATGACAAGTAACTGTAATTTCGTTACAAATTATGGCAGGTAATTGTAATTTCGATACTATTTATGACAGGTAACAGTAACTTCGATGCTAATTATGACAAGTAACAGTAACTTCGATACTAATTTTGACAAGTAACTGTAACTTCGATACTAATTATGACAGGTAACTGTAACTTCGTAACTAATTATGACAAGTAACTGTAATTTCGATACAAATTATGGCAGGGAACAGTACCTTCGATACTAATTATTACAGGTAACTGTAACTTCGATATTAATTATGACAAGGAACTGTAATTTCGATACAAATTATGGCAGGGAACTGTAACTTCGATACTAATTATGACAGGTAACAGTAACTTCGATACTAATTATGACAAGTATCTATAACTTCGAATCAAATTATGACAGGTAAATTTAACTTCGATACTAATTATGACAAGAAAATCTAACTTCGTTACTAATTATGACAAGTAACAGTAATCTTGATAAAAAATTATGTTAGGTAACTGTAACTTCAATACTAATTATGACAGGTGACAGTAACTCGATACTAATTATGACAGGTAACTGTAACTTCGTTACATATTATGACAAGTAACTTTAATTTCGATACTAATTATGGCAGGTAACTGTATCTTCGTTACTAATTATGACAAGTCCCTGTAATTTCGATACAAATTATGGCAGGTAACTGTAACTTCGATACTAATTATGTCAGGTAACAGTAACATCGGTGCTAATTATGACAGGAAACTGTAACTTCGTTACTAATTATGACAATTAACTGTAATTTCGATACAAATTATGACAGGTAACTGTAACTTCGTTACTAATTATGACAAGTAACTGTAATTTCGATACAAATTATGGCAGGTAACAGCACCTTTGATACTAATTATGACAGGTAACTGTAACTTCGATACTAGTTATGACAAGGAACTGTAACTTCGATACAAATTATGGCAGGTAACTGTAACTTTGATACTAATTATGACAGGTAACAATAACTTCGATACTAATTATGACAAGTAACTGTAACTTCGTTACTAATTATGACAAGTAACTCTAATTTTGATTTTAAAAAATATGGCAGATAAATGTTACTTCGATACTAATTAATACAGGTAACAGTAACTTCGATAATAATTATGACAGGTTACTCTAACATCGTTTCTAATTATGTGAAGTAACTGTAACTTCGATACTAATTATGACAAGTAACTGTAACTTCGATACCTATTATGACAGGTAACTGTAATTTCGATACAAATTATGGCAGGTAGCTGTAACTTCGATGCTAATTATGACAGGTAACAGTAACTTCGATACTAATTATGACAAGTAACTATAACATCGATACAAATTATGACAGGTAACAGTAACTTCGATAATAATTATGAAAAGAAACTCTAAATTCGTTACTAATTATGACAAATAACAGTCATTTTGATAAAAAATTATGGTAGGTAACTGTAACTTCAATACTAATTATGACAGGTAAGAGTAACTTAGATAATAATTATGGCAGGTAACTGTAACTTCGTTACTAATTATGACAAGTCCCTGTAATTTCGATACAAATTATGGCAGGTAACTGTAACTCCGATACTAATTATGTCAGGTAACAGTAACTTCGATACTAATTATGACAGGAAACTGTAACTTCGTTACTAATTATGACAAGTAACTGTAATTTCGATACAAATAATGACAGTTAACTGTATCTTCGTTACTAATTATGACAAGTAACTGTAATTTCGATACAAATTATGGCAGGTAACAGTACCTTCGATACTAATTTTGACAAGTAACTGTAACTTCGTTACTAATTATGACAAGTAACTCTAATTTTGATAAAAACTTATGGCAGGTAACTGTAACTTCGATACTAATTAATACAGGTAACAGTAACTTCGATACTAATTATGACAGGTTACTGTAACATCGTTACTAATTATGACAAGTAACTGTAATTTCGTTACAAATTATGGCAGGTAATTGTAATTTCGATACTATTTATGACAGGTAACAGTAACTTCGATGCTAATTATGACAAGTAACAGTAACTTCGATACTAATTTTGACAAGTAACTGTAACTTCGATACTAATTATGACAGGTAACTGTAACTTCGTAACTAATTATGACAAGTAACTGTAATTTCGATACAAATTATGGCAGGGAACAGTACCTTCGATACTAATTATTACAGGTAACTGTAACTTCGATATTAATTATGACAAGGAACTGTAATTTCGATACAAATTATGGCAGGGAACTGTAACTTCGATACTAATTATGACAGGTAACAGTAACTTCGATACTAATTATGACAAGTATCTATAACTTCGAATCAAATTATGACAGGTAAATTTAACTTCGATACTAATTATGACAAGAAAATCTAACTTCGTTACTAATTATGACAAGTAACAGTAATCTTGATAAAAAATTATGTTAGGTAACTGTAACTTCAATACTAATTATGACAGGTGACAGTAACTCGATACTAATTATGACAGGTAACTGTAACTTCGTTACATATTATGACAAGTAACTTTAATTTCGATACTAATTATGGCAGGTAACTGTATCTTCGTTACTAATTATGACAAGTCCCTGTAATTTCGATACAAATTATGGCAGGTAACTGTAACTTCGATACTAATTATGTCAGGTAACAGTAACATCGGTACTAATTATGACAGGAAACTGTAACTTCGTTACTAATTATGACAATTAACTGTAATTTCGATACAAATTATGACAGGTAACTGTAACTTCGTTACTAATTATGACAAGTAACTGTAATTTCGATACAAATTATGGCAGGTAACAGCACCTTTGATACTAATTATGACAGGTAACTGTAACTTCGATACTAGTTATGACAAGGAACTGTAACTTCGATACAAATTATGGCAGGTAACTGTAACTTTGATACTAATTATGACAGGTAACAGTAACTTCGATACTAATTATGACAAGTAACTGTAACTTCGTTACTAATTATGACAAGTAACTCTAATTTTGATTTTAAAAAATATGGCAGATAAATGTTACTTCGATACTAATTAATACAGGTAACAGTAACTTCGATAATAATTATGACAGGTTACTCTAACATCGTTTCTAATTATGTGAAGTAACTGTAACTTCGATACTAATTATGACAAGTAACTGTAACTTCGATACCTATTATGACAGGTAACTGTAATTTCGATACAAATTATGGCAGGTAGCTGTAACTTCGATGCTAATTATGACAGGTAACAGTAACTTCGATACTAATTATGACAAGTAACTATAACTTCGATACAAATTATGACAGGTAACAGTAACTTCGATAATAATTATGAAAAGAAACTCTAAATTCGTTACTAATTATGACAAATAACAGTCATTTTGATAAAAAATTATGGTAGGTAACTGTAACTTCAATACTAATTATGACAGGTAAGAGTAACTTAGATAATAATTATGGCAGGTAACTGTAACTTCGTTACTAATTATGACAAGTCCCTGTAATTTCGATACAAATTATGGCAGGTAACTGAAACTCCGATACTAATTATGTCAGGTAACAGTAACTTCGATACTAATTATGACAGGAAACTGTAACTTCGTTACTAATTATGACAAGTAACTGTAATTTCGATACAAATAATGACAGTTAACTGTATCTTCGTTACTAATTATGACAAGTAACTGTAATTTCGATACAAATTATGGCAGGTAACAGTACCTTCGATACTAATTTTGACAGGTAACTGTAACTTCGATACTAATTATGACAAGGAACTGTAATTTCGATACAAAATATGGTAGGTAACTGTAGCCTAACTTTGAGACTAATTCTGACAGGTAACAGTAACTTCGAAACTAATTATGACAAGTAACTGTAACTTCGTTACTAATTATGACAAGTAACACTAATTTTGATAAATAATTATGGCAGGTAACTGTAACTTCGATACTAATTAATACAGGTAACAGTAACTTCGATACTAATTAAGACAGGTTACTGTAACATCGTTACTAATTATGACAAGTGACTGTAACATCGATACTAATTATGACAAGTAACTGTATCTTCGATACTTATTATGACAGGTAACTGTAACTTCATTACTAATTATGACATGAAACTGTAACTTCGATACTAATTATGACAGGTAACTGTAACTTCGATACTAATTATGACAAGTAACTGTAACTTCGATACTAATTATGACAAGTAACTGTAACTTCGATACTATTTATGACAGGTAACAGTAACTTCGATATTAATTATGACAAGTAACAGTAACTGCGATACTAATTATGACAAGTAACTGTAATTTCGATACAAATTTTGGCAGGTAACTGTAACTTCGATACTAATTATGACAGGTAACAGTAACTTCGATACTAATTATGACAAGTAACTGTAACATCGATACTAATTATGACAGGTAACTGTAACTTCGTTACTAATTATGATAAGTAACTGTAATTTCGATACAAATTATGGCAGGTAACTGTACCTTCGATACTAATTATGACAGGTAACAGTAACTTCGATACTAATTATGGCAGGTAACTGTAACTTCGATACTAATTATGACAGTTAACAGTAACTTCGATACTAATTATGACAAGTAACTGTAACTTCGATACTAATTATGACAGGTAACTGTAACTTCGTTACTAATTATGACAAGTAACTGTAATTTCGATACAAATTTTGGCAGGTAACTGTAACTTCGATACTTATTATGACAGGTAACAGTAACTTCGATACTAATTATGACAAGTAACTGTAACTTCGATACTAATTATAACAGAAAACTGTAACTTCATTACTAATTATGACAAGTAACTGTAACTTCGATACAAATTATGGCAGGTAACTGTAACATCGATACTAATTACTACAGGTAACAGTAACTTCGATACTAATTATGACAGGTTACTGTAACATCGTTACTAATTATGTCAAGTAAATGTAACTTCGATACTAATTATGACAAGTAACTGTAACTTCGATACATATTATGACAGGTAACTGTAATTTTGATACAAATTATGGCAGGTAACTGTAACTTCGATACTAATTATGACAGGTAACAGTATCTTCGATACTAATTATGACAAGTAACTATAACTTCGATACAAATTATGACAGGTAACTGTAACTTCGATACTAATTATGACAAGAAACTCTTACTTCGTTACTAATTATGACAAGTAACTGTAATTTTGATACTAATTATGACAGGTAACAGTAACTTCGATACTAATTATGACAAGTAACTATAACTTCGATACAAATTATGACAGGTAACTGTAACTTCGATACTAATTATGACAAGAAACTCTAACTTCGTTACTAATTATGTCAAATAACAGTCATTTTGATAAAAAATTATGGTAGGTAACTGCAACTTCAATACTTATTATGACAGGTAACATTAAATTCGATACTAATTATGACAGGTAACTGTAACTTCGATACTAATTATGACAAGACCCTGTAATATCGATACAAATTATGGCAGGTAACTGTAACTTCGATACTAATTATGTCAGGTAATTGTAACTTAGATACTAATTATGACAGGAAACTAACTTCGTTACTAATTATGAAAAGTAACTGTAATTTCGATACTAATTTTGACAAGTAAGTGTAACTTCGTTACTAATTATGACAAATAACTCTAATTTTGATACAAAATTATGGCAGGTAACTGTAACTTCGATACTAATTAATACAGGTAACAGTAACTTCGATACTAATTATGACAAGTAACTGTAACTTCGTTACTAATTATGACAAGTAACTCTAATTTTGATAAAAAAAATTATGGCAGATAAATGTTACTTCGATACTAATTAATACAGGTAACAGTAACTTCGATAATAATTATGACAGGTTACTCTAACATCGTTTCTAATTATGTGAAGTAACCGTAACTTCGAAACTAATTATGACAAGTAACTGTAACTTCGATACTTATTATGACAGGTAACTGTAATTTCGATACAAATTATGGCAGGTAGCTGTAACTTCGATACTAATTATGACAGGTAACAGTAACGTCGATACTAATTATGACAAGTAACTATAACTTCGATACAAATTATGACAGGTAACAGTAACTTCTATAATAATTATGAAAAGAAACTCTAACTTCGTTACTAATTATGACAAATAACAGTCATTTTGATAAAAAATTATGGTAGGTAACTGTAACTTCAATACTAATTATGACAGGTAAGAGTAATTTAGATAATAATTATGGCAGGTAACTGTAACTTCGTTACTAATTATGACAAGTCCCTGTAATTTCGATACAAATTATGGCAGGTAACTGTAACTTCGATACTAATTATGTCAGATAACAGTAACTTCGATACTAATTATGACAGGAAACTGTAACTTCGTTACTAATTATGACAAGTAACTGTAATTTCGATACAAATAATGACAGGTAACTGTATCTTCGTTACTAATTATGACAAGTAACTGTAATTTCGATACAAATTATGGCAGGTAACAGTACCTTCGATACTAATTTTGACAGGTAACTGTAACTTCGATACTAATTATGACAAGGAACTGTAATTTCGATACAAATTTTGGCAGGTAACTGTAACTTCGATACTAATTATGGCAGGTAACAGTAACCTCGATACTAATTATGACAAGTAACTGTAACTTCGATACTAATTATGACAGGTAACTCTAATTTTGATAAAAAATTATGGCAGGTAACTGTAACTTCGATACTAATTAATACAGGTAACAGTAACTTCGATACTAATTAAGACAGGTTACTGTAACATCGTTACTAATTATGACAAGTGACTGTAACCTCGATACTAATTATGACAAGTAACTGTAACTTCGATACTTATTATGACAGGTAACTGTAATTGCATTACTAATTATGACATGAAACTGTAACTTCGATACTAATTATGACAGGTAACTGCAACTTCGATACTAATTATGACAAGTAACTGTAACTTCGATACTAATTATGACAAGTAACTGTAATTTCGATACAAATTTTGGCAGGTAACTGTAACTTCGATACTAATTATGACAGGTAACAGTAACTTCGATACTAATTATGACAATTAACTGTAACTTCGATACTAATTATGACAGGTAACTGTAACTTCGTTACTAATTATGACAAGTAACTGTAATTTCGATACAAATTTTGGCAGGTAACTGTAACTTCGATACTTATAATGACAGGTTACAGTAACTTCGATACTAATTATGACAAGTAACTGTAACTTCGATACTAATTATGACAGAAAACTGTAACTTCGTTACTAATTATGACAAGTAACTGTAACTTCGATACAAATTATGGCAGGTAACTGTAACATCGAAACTAATTACTACAGTTAACAGTAAATTCGATACTAATTATGACAGGTTACTGTAACATCGTTACTAATTATGTCAAGTAATTGTAACTTCGATACTAATTATGACAAGTAACTGTAACTTCGATACATATTATGACAGGTAACTGTAATTTTGATACAAATTATGGCAGGTAACTGTAACTTCGATACTAATTATGACAGGTAACAGTATCTTCGATACTAATTATGACAAGTAACTATAACGTCGATACAAATTATGACAGGTAACTGTAACTTCGATACTAATTATGACAAGAAACTCTAACTTCGTTACTAATTATGACAAGTAACTGTAATTTTGATACTAATTATGACAGGTAACAGTAACTTCGATACTAATTATGACAAGTAACTATAACTTCGATACAAATTATGACAGGTAACTGTAACTTCGATACTAATTATGACAAGAAAATCTAACTTCGTTACTAATTATGACAAATAACAGTCATTTTGATAAAAAATTATGGTAGGTAACTGCAACTTCAATACTTATTATGACAGGTAACAGTAACTTCGATACTAATTATGACAGGTAACTGTATCTTCGATACTAATTATGACAAGTAACTTTAATTTCGATACTAATTATGGTAGGTAACTGTAACTTCGTTACTAATTATGACAAGTCCCTGTAATTTCGATAAAAATTATGGCAGGTAACTGTAACTTCGATACTAATTATGTCAGGTAACTGTAACTTAGATACTAATTATGACAGGAAACTAACTTCGTTACTAATTATGAAAAGTAACTGTAATTTCGATACTAATTATGACAAGTAATTGTAACTTCGTTACTAATTATGACAAGTAACTCTAATTTTGATAAAAAATTATGGCAGGTAATTGTATTTTCGATACTAATTAATACAGATAACAGTAACTTCGATACTAATTATGACAGGTTACTGTAACATCGTTACTAATTATGACAAGTAACTGTAACTTCGATACTAATTATGACAAGTAACTGTAACTTCGATACTTATTATGACAGGTAACTGTAACTTAATTGCTATTTATGACAAGAAACTGTAACTTCGATACTAATTATGACAGGTAAATGTAACTTCG
This sequence comes from Meconema thalassinum, assembly GCA_946902985.2. Classification (NCBI taxonomy): domain Eukaryota; kingdom Metazoa; phylum Arthropoda; class Insecta; order Orthoptera; family Tettigoniidae; genus Meconema; species Meconema thalassinum. The sequence continues at coordinate 1,672,328,540 of OX336388.2, read as the reverse complement.
ATACTAATAATGACAAGTAACTGTAACTTCGATACTAATTATGACAAGTAACTGTAACTTCGATACTTATTATGACAGGTAACAATAACTTCGATATTAATTATGACAAGTAATAGTAAATTCGATACTAATTATGACAAGTAACTGTAATTTCGATACAAATTTTGGCAGGTAACTGTAACTCCGATACTAATTATGACAGGTAACAGTTACTACGATACTAATTATGACAAGTAACTGTAACTTCGATACTAATTATGACAGGTAACTGTAATTTCGTTACTAATTATGACAAGTTACTGTAATTTCGATACAAATTATGGGAGGTAACTGTAACTTCGATACTAATTATGACAGGTAACAGTAACTTCGATACTATTTATGGCAGGTAACTGTAACTTCGATACTAATTATGACAGGTAACAGTAACTTCGATACTAATCATGACAAGTAACTTTAACTTCGATACTAATTATGACAGGTAACTGTAACTTCCTTACTAATTATGACAAGTAACTGTAATTTCGTTACAAATTATGGCAGGTAATTGTAATTTCGATACTAATTATGACAGGTAACAGTAACTTCGATACAAATTATGGCAGGTAACAGTAACTTCGTTACTTATTATGACAAGTAACTTTAATTTCGATACTAATTATGGCAGGTTACTGTAACTTCGTTACTAATTATGACAAGTCCCTGTAATTTCGATACAAATTATGGCAGGTAATTGTAATTTCGATACTAAATATGACAGGTAACAGTAACTTCGATACTAATTATGACAAGTAACAGTAACTTCGATACTAATTATGACAAGTAACTGTAATTTCGATACAAATTTTGGCAGGTAACTGTAACTTCGATACTAATTATGACAGGTAACAGTTACTACGATACTAATTATGACAAGTAACTGTAACTTCGATACAAATTATGACAGGTAACTGTAACTTCGTTACTAATTATGACAAGTAACTGTAATTTTGATAAAAAATTATTGTATGTAACTGTTACTTGAATACTAATTATGACAGGTAACAGTAACATCGATACTAATTATGACAGGTAACTGTAACTTCGTTACATATTATGACAAGTAACTGTAATTTTGATTAAAAATTATTGTAGGTAACTGTTACTTCAATACTAATTATGACAGGTAACAGTAACTTCGATACTAATTATGACAGGTAACAGTAACTACGATACCTATTATGACAAGTAACTGTAACTTCGATACTAATTATGACAGGTAACTGTAACTTCGATACTAATTATGACAAGAAACTCTAACTTCGTTACTAATTATGACAAGTAACTGTAATTTCGATACTAATTATGGCAGGTTACTGTAACTTCGTTACTAATTATGACAAGTCCCTGTAATTTCGATACAAATTATGGCAGATAATTGTAATTTCGATACTAAATATGACAGGTAACAGTAACATCGATACTAATTATGACATGTAACAGTAACTTCGATACTAATTATGACAAGTAACTGTAAGTTCGATACTAATTATGACAGGTAACAGTAACTACGATACTAATTATGACAAGTAACTGTAACTTCGATACTAATTATGACAGGTAACTGTAACTTCGTAACTAATTATGACAAGTAACTGTAATTTCGATACAAATTATGGCAGGTAACAGTAACTTCGATACTAATTATGACAGGTAACTGTAACTTCGATACTAATTATGACAAGGAACTGTAATTTCGATACAAATTATGGCAGGCAACTCTAACTTCGATATTAATTATGACAGGTAACAGTAACTTCGATACTAATTATGACAATTAACTGTAACTTCGATACTATTTATGACAGGTAACTGTAACTTCGTTACTAATTATGACAAGTAACTGTAATTTCGATACAAATTTTGACAGGTAACTGTAACTTCGATACTTATAATGACAGGTTACAGTAACTTCGATACTAATTATGACAAGTAACTGTAACTTCGATACTAATTATGACAGAAAACTGTAACTTCGTTACTAATTATGACAAGTGACTGTAACTTCGATACAAATTATGGCAGGTAACTGTAACATCGAAACTAATTACTACAGTTAACAGTAACTTCGATACTAATTATGACAGGTTACTGTAACATCGTTACTAATAATGTCAAGTAATTGTAACTTCGATACTAATTATGACAAGTAACTGTTACTTCGATACATATTATGACAGGTAACTGTAATTTTGATACAAATTATGGCAGGTAACTGTAACTTCGATACTAATTATGACAGGTAACAGTATCTTCGATACTAATTATGACAAGTAACTATAACTTCGATACAAATTATGACAGGTAACTGTAACTTCGATACTAATTATGACAAGAAACTCTAACTTCGTTACTAATTATGACAAGTAACTGTAATTTTGATACTAATTATGACAGGTAACAGTAACTTCGATACTAATTATGACAAGTAACTATAACTTCGATACAAATTATGACAGGTAACTGTAACTTCGATACTAATTATGACAAGAAACTCTAACTTCGTTACTAATTATGACAAATAACAGTCATTTTGATAAAAAATTATGGTAGGTAACTGCAACTTCAATACTTATTAAGACAGGTAACAGTAACTTCGATACTAATTATGACAGGTAACTGTTTCTTCGATACTAATTATGACAAGTAACTTTAATTTCGATACTAATTATGGTAGGTAACTGTAACTTCGTTACTAATTATGACAAGTCCCTGTAATTTCGATAAAAATTATGGCAGGTAACTGTAACTTCGATACTAATTATGTCAGGTAACTGTAACTTAGATACTAATTATGACAGGAAACTAACTTCGTTACTAATTATGAAAAGTAACTGTAATTTCGATACTAATTATGACAAGTAATTGTAACTTCGTTACTAATTATGACAAGTAACTCTAATTTTGATAAAAAATTATGGCAGGTAACTGTATTTTCGATACTAATTAATACAGATAACAGTAACTTCGATACTAATTATGACAGGTTACTGTAACATCGTTACTAATTATGACAAGTAACTGTAACTTCGATACTAATTATGACAAGTAACTGTAACTTCGATACTTATTATGACAGGTAACTGTAACTTAATTGCTATTTATGACAAGAAACTGTAACTTCTATACTAATTATGACAGGTAAATGTAACTTCGATACTAATAATGACAAGTAACTGTAACTTCGATACTAATTATGACAAGTAACTGTAACTTCGATACTTATTATGACAGGTAACAATAATTTCGATATTAATTATGACAAGTAATAGTAAATTCGATACTAAATATGACAAGTAACTGTAATTTCGATACAAATTTTGGCAGGTAACTGTAACTCCGATACTAATTATGACAGGTAACAGTTACTACGATACTAATTATGACAAGTAACTGTAACTTCGATACTAATTATGACAGGTAACTGTAATTTCGTTACTAATTATGACAAGTTACTGTAATTTCGATACAAATTATGGGAGGTAACTGTAACTTCGATACTAATTATGACAGGTAACAGTAACTCAGATACTATTTATGGCAGTTAACTGTAACTTCGATACTAATTATGACAGGTAACAGTAACTTCGATACTAATCATGACAAGTAACTTTAACTTCGATACTAATTATGACAGGTAACTGTAACTTCCTTACTAATTATGACAAGTAACTGTAATTTCGTTACAAATTATGGCAGGTAATTGTAATTTCGATACTAATTATGACAGGTAACAGTAACATCGATACAAATTATGGCAGGTAACAGTAACTTCGTTACTTATTATGACAAGTTACTTTAATTTCGATACTAATTATGGCAGGTTACTGTAACTTCGTTACTAATTATGACAAGTCCCTGTAATTTCGATACAAATTACGGCAGGTAATTGTAATTTCGATACTAAATATGACAGGTAACAGTAACTTCGATACTAATTATGACAAGTAACAGTAACTTCGATACTAATTATGACAAGTAACTGTAACTTCGATACTAATTTTGACAGGTAACTGTAACTTCGTTACTAATTATGACAAGTAACTGTAATTTTGATAAAAAATTATTGTATGTAACTGTTACCTGAATACTAATTATGACAGGTAACAGTAACATCGATACTAATTATGACAGGTAACTGTAACTTCGTTACTTATTATGACAAGTAACTTTAATTTCGATACTAATTATGGCAGGTTACTGTAACTTCGTTACTAATTATGACAAGTCCCTGTAATTTCGATACAAATTATGGCAGGTAATTGTAATTTCGATACTAAATATGACAGGTAACAGTAACTTCGATACTAATTATGACAGGTAACAGTAACTACGATACTAATTATGACAAGTAACTGTAACTTCGATACTAATTATGACAGGTTACTGTAACTTCGTAACTAATTATGACAAGTAACTGTAATTTCGATACAAATTATGGCAGGTAACAGTAACTTCGATACTAATTATGACAGGTAACTGTAACTTCGATACTAATTATGACAAGGAACTGTAATTTCGATACAAATTATGGCAGGTAACAGTAACTTCGATACTAATTATGACAGGTAACAGTAACTTCGATACTAATTATGAAAAGTATCTATAACATCGAATCAAATTATGACAGGTCATAGTAACTTCGATACTAATTATGACAAGAAACTATAACTTCGTTACTAATTATGACAAGTAACTGTCATTTTGATAAAAAAATTATGGTAGGTAATTGTAACTTCAATCCTAATTATGACAGGTAACAGTAACTTCGATACTAATTATGACAAATAACTGTAACTTCGATACTAATTTTGACAGGTAACTGTCACTTCGATACTAATTATGACAAGAAACTATAACTTCGTTACTAAATATGACAAGTAACTGTCATTTTGATAAAAAGTTATGGTAGGTAACTGTAACTTCAGTACTAATTATGACAGGTAACAGTAACTTCGATACTAATTATAACAAGTAACAGTAACTTCGATACTAATTATGACAAGTAACTGTAACTTCGATACTAATTATGACAGGTAACTGTAACTTCATTACTAATTATGACAAGTAACTGTAATTTCGATACAAATTTTGGCAGGTAACTGTAACTTCGATACTAATTATGACAGGTAACAGTAACTTCGATACTAATTATGACATAAAACTGTAACTTCGTTACTAATTATGACAAGTAACTGTAATTTCGATACAAATTATGACAGGTAACTGTAACTTCGTAACTAATTATGACAAGTAACTGTAATTTCGATACAAATTATGGTTGGTAACAGTACCTTCGATACTAATTATTACATGTAACTGTAACTTCGATACTAATTATGACAAGGAACTGTAATTTCGATACAAATTATGGCAGGAAACTGTAACTTCGATATTAATTATGACAGGTAACAGTAACTTCGATACTAATTATGACAAGTAACTATAATTTCGAATCTAATTATGACAGGTAACTGTAACTTCGATACTAATTATGACAATAAAATCTAACTTCATTACTAATTATGACAAGTAACAGTAACTTCGATACTAATTATGACAGGTAACTGTAACTTCGTTACTAATTATGACAAATAACTTTAATTTCGATACTAATTATGACAGGTAACTGTAACTTCGTTACTAATTATGACAAGTCCCTGTAATTTCGATACAATTTATGGCAGGTAACTGTAACTTCGATACAAATTATGTCAGGTAACAATAACATCGGTACTAATTATGACAAGTAACTGTAATTTCGATACAAATTATGGCAGTTAACTGTAACTTCGATACTAATTATGACAGGTAACAGTAACTTCGATATTATTTATGGCAGGTAACTGTAACATCGATACTAATTATGACAGGTAACAGTAACTTCGATACTAATCATGACAAGTAACTTTAACTTCGATACTAATTATGACAGGTAACTGTAACTTCCTTACTAATTATGAAGAGTAACTGTAATTTCGTTACAAATTATGGCAGGTAATTGTAATTTCGATGCTAATTATGACAGGTAACAGTAACTTCGATACTAATTATGACAAGTAACAGTAACTTCGATACTGATTATGACAAGTAACAGTAACTTCGATACTAATTATGACAAGTAACTGTAACTTCGATACTAATTATGACTGGTAACTGTAACTTCGTTACTAATTATGACAAGTAACTGTAATTTCGATTCAAATTTTGGCAGGTAAATTTAACTTCGATATTTATTATGACAGGTAACAGTAACTTCGATACTAATTATGACAAGTAACTGTAACTTCGATACTAATTATGACAGGTAAGTGTAACTTCGTTACTAATTATGACAGGTAAGAGCAACTTCGATACTAATTATGACAAGTAACTATAACTTCGATACAAATTATGACAGGTAACTGTAACTTCGATACTAATTATGACAAGAAACTCTAACTTCGATACTAATTATGACAAGTAACAGTAATTTTGTTAAAAAATTATTGTAGGTAACTGTAACTTCAATACTAATTATGACAGGTAACAGTAACTTCGATACTAATTATGACAGGTAACTGTAACTTCGTTACTTATTATGACAAGTAACTTTAATTTCGATACTAATTATGGCGGGTTACTGTAACTTCGTTACTAATTATGACAAGTCCTTGTAATTTCGATACAAATTTTGGCAGGTAATTGTAATATCGATACTAAATATGACAGGTAACAGTAACTTCGATACTAATTATGACAAGTAACAGTAATTTCGATACTAATTATGACAAGTAACTGTAAGTTCAATACTAATTATGACAGGTAACTGTAACTTCGTTACAAATTATGACAAGTAACTGTAATTTCGATTCAAATTTTGGCAGGTAACAGTAACTTCGATACTTATTATGAAAAGACAATCTAACTTCGTTACTAATTATGACTAGTAACAGTAATCTTGGTAAAAAATTATGGTCGGTAACTGTAAATTCAATACTAATTATGACAGGTGACAGTAACTTTGACTCTAATTATGACAAGTAACTTTAATTTCGATACTAATTATGGCAGGTAACTGTAGTTTCGTTACTAATTATGACAAGTCCCTGTAATTTCGATACAAATTATGGCAGGTAACAGTAACATCGATACTAATTATATCAGGTAACAGTAACTTCGGTATTAATTATGACAGGAAACTGTAACTTCGATACAAATTATGGCAGGTAACTGTAACTTCGATATTAATAATGACAGGTAACAGTAACTTCGATACTAATTATGACAAGTATCTATAACATCGAATCAAATTATGACAGGTAACAGTAACTTCGATACTAATTATGACAAGAAACTATAACTTCGTTACTAATTATGACAAGTAACTGTCATTTTGATAAAAAAAATTATGGTAGGTAAATGTAACTTCAATACTAATTATGACAGGTAACAGTAACTTCGATACTAATTATGACAAGTAACTGTAACTTCGATACTAATTTTGACACGTAACTGTCACTTCGATACTAATTATGACAAGAAACTATAACTTCGTTACTAAATATGACAAGTAACTTTCATTTTGATAAAAAGTTATGGTAGGTAAATGTAACTTCAGTACTAATTATGACAGGTAACAGTAACTTCGATACTAATTATGACAAGTAACAGTAACTTCGATACTAATTATGACAAGTAACTGTAACATCAATACTAATTATGACAGGTAACTGTAACTTCATTACTAATTATGACAAGTAACTGTAATTTCGATACAAATTTTGGCAGGTAACTGTAACTTCGATACTAATTATGACAGGTAACAGTAACTTCGATACTAATTAAGACATAAAACTGTAACTTCGTTACTAATTATGACAAGTAACTGTAATTTCGATACAAATTATGACAGGTAACTGTAACTTCGTAACTAATTATGACAAGTAACTGTAATTTCGATACAAATTATGGTTGGTAACAGTACCTTCGATACTAATTATTACATGTAACTGTAACTTCGATACTAATTATGACAAGGAACTGTAATTTCGATACAAATTATGGCAGGAAACAGTAACTTCGATATTAATTATGACAGGTAACAGAAACTTCGATACTAATTATGACAAGTAACTATAATTTCGAATCAAATTATGACAGGTAACTGTAACTTCGATACTAATTATGACAAGAAAATCTAACTTCATTACTAATTATGACAAGTAACAGTAATCTTGATAAAGACTTATGTTACGTAACTGTAACTTCAATACTAATTATGACAGGTAACAGTAACTTCGATACTAATTATGAGAGGTAACCGTAACTTCGTTACTAATTATGACAAGTAACTTTAATTGCGATACTAATTATGACAGGTAACTGTAACTTCGTTACTAATTATGACAAGTCCCTGTAATTTCGATACAATTTATGGCAGGTAACTGTAACTTCGATACAAATTATGTCAGGTAACAGTAACATCGGTACTAATTATGACAGGAAACTGTAACTTCGATACTAATTATGACAGGTAACTGTAACTTCGTTACTAATTATGACAAGTAACTGTAATTTCGATACAAATTATGACAAGTAACTGTAATTTCGATACAAATTATGGCAGTTAACTGTAACTTCGATACTAATTATTACAGGTAACAGTAACTTCGATACTATTTATGGCAGGTAACTGTAACTTCGATACTTATTATGATAGGTAACAGTAACTTCGATACTAATAATGACAAGTAACTTTAACTTCGATACTAATTATGACAGGTAACTGTAACTTCCTTACTAATTATGAAGAGTAACTGTAATTTCGTTACAAATTATGGCAGTTAATTGTAATTTCGATGCTAATTATGATAGGTAACAGTAACTTCGATACTAATTATGACAAGTAACAGTAACTTCGATACTAATTATGACAGGTAACTGTAACTTCGTTACTAATTATGACAAGTAACTGTAATTTCGATACAAATTATGGCAGTTAACTGTAACTTCGATACTAATTATTACAGGTAACAGTAACTTCGATACTATTTATGGCAGGTAACTGTAACTTCGATACTTATTATGACAGGTAACAGTAACTTCGATACTATTAATGACAAGTAACTTTAACTTCGATACTAATTATGACAGGTAACTGTAACTTCCTTACTAATTATGAAGAGTAACTGTAATTTCGTTACAAATTATGGCAGTTAATTGTAATTTCGATGCTAATTATGATAGGTAACAGTAACTTCGATACTAATTATGACAAGTAACAGTAACTTCGATACTAATTATGACAAGTAACTGTAACTTCGATACTAATTATGACTGGTAACTGTAACTTCGTTACTAATTATGACAAGTAACTGTAATTTCGATTCAAATTTTGGCAGGTAAATTTAACTTCGATATTTATTTTGACAGGTAACAGTAACTTCGATACTAATTAGGACAAGTAACTGTAACTTCGATACTAATTATGACAGGTAAGTGTAACTTCGTTACTAATTATGACAAGTAACTGTAATTTCGATACAAATTATGGCAGGTAACTGTAACTTCGATACTAATTATGACAGGTAAGAGCAAATACGATACTAATTATGACAAGTAACTATAACTTCGATACAAATTATGACAGGTAACTGTAACTTCGATACTAATTATGACAAGAAACTCTAACTTCGATACTAATTATGACAAGTAACTGTAATTTTGTTAAAAAAAATATTGTAGGTAACTGTAACTTCAATACTAATTATGACAGGTAACAGTAACTTCGATACTAATTGCGACAGGTAACTGTAACTTCGTTACTTATTATGACAAGTAACTTTAATTTCAATACTAATTATGGCGGGCTACTGTAACTTCGTTACTAATTATGACAAGTCCCTGTAATTTCGATACAAATTTTGGCAGGTAATTGTAATATCGATACTAAATATGACAGGTAACAGTAACTTCGATACTAATTATGACAAGTAACAGTAATTTCGATACTAATTATGACAAGTAACTGTAAGTTCAATACTAATTATGACAGGTAACTGTAACTTGGTTACAAATTATGACAAGTAACTGTAATTTCGATTCAAATTTTGGCAGGTAACTGTAACTTCGATACTTATTATGACAAGATAATCTAACTTCGTTACTAATTATGACAAGTAACTGTAATTTCGATTCAAATTTTGGCAGGTAACTGTAACTTCAATACTAATTATGACAGGTGACAGTAACTTCGACACTAATTATGACAAGTAACTTTAATTTCGATACTAATTATGGCAGGTAACTGTAGTTTCGTTACTAATTATGACAAGTCCCTGTAATTTCGATACAAATTATGGCAGGTAACTGTAACATCGATACTAATTATATCAGGTAACAGTAACTTCGGTATTAATTATGACAGGAAATTGTAACTTCGATACAAATTATGGCAGGTAACTGTAACTTTGATACTAATTATGACAGGTAACAGTAACTTCGATACTAATTATGACAAGTAACTATAACTTCGATACAAATTATGACAGGTAACTGTAACTTCGATACTAATTATGACAAGAAACTTTAACTTCGTTACTAATTATGACATATAACAGTCATTTTGATAAAAAATTATGGTTAGTAACTGTAACTTCAATGCTAATTATGACAGGTAAGAGTAACTTCGATACTTATTATGACAGGTAACTGTAACTTCGTTACTAATTATGACAAGTAACTGTAATTTCGATACAAATTATGGCAGGTAACAGTAACTTCGATACTAATTATGACAGGTAACTGTAACTTCGATACTAATTATGACAAGGAACTGTAATTTCGATACAAATTATGGCAGGTAACTGTAACTTCGATATTAATTATGACAGGTAACAGTAACTTCGATACTAATTATGACAACTATCTATAACATCGAATCAAATTATGACAGGTAACAGTAACTTCGATACTAATTATGACAAGAAACTATAACTTCGTTACTAATTATGACAAGTAACTGTCATTTTGATAAAAAAAAATATGGTAGGTAACTGTAACTTCAATACTAATTATGACAGGTAACAGTAACTTCGATACTAATAAGACAAGTAACTGTAACTTCGATACTAATTTTGACAGGAAACTGTCACTTCGATACTAATTATGACAAGAAACTATAACTTCGTTACTAAATATGACAAGTAACTGTCATTTTGATAAAAAGTTACGGTAGGTAACTGTAACTTCAGTACTAATTATGACAGGTAACAGTAACTTCGATACTAATTATGACAAGTAACAGTAACTTCGATACTAATTATGACAAGTGGTGCATTCTTGGAATACACGGTACCTGAGATTATAATTTTGAATGCTTTTGCACGTTCTTTCCTTCCTTTTTGTCAAACACCAACAGTGATCATTTGTTTTCTCCTTGTTGGGCAAATCTCTTACGTCTTCATAAGTATGTTTCAGATATATAACTTCTGTGACCCACCTAGCGTCACCTTGCAGCGAATCTCTGAAGCTCCTCAACTCTTCCTGGTGCTAGAGGACTTACTTATCCATTTGGCCACCAGATCCTGTTACCATCGTCAGCTATTTTCTCCTTGAGCAAGAGGACTACGTCTACTTCTTTACTCACCATGCTGCGCTAGTATCATTTGTTATCAACTCTTAGAAGATCAGCTCAGCAAGAGATCAATTTGTTGTATTTAAGTTGGCAATGCTTATATGTTCTCCTTTTGTCTCCTACCCCCCACTCTTTTCCCCTTCCGTGGTCTCTCCGTGCTCCCTTGAGCAGGTCTCACTTCTCAGTCTGCAGTTGACTCGATCAGTCAAAGCTCCGCTCGAGCTTGCCTCCTCAAACCAAGAGGCTCACCCTCTTCTACGCCATGTTGGCTAAGTAATCATCATCGAAATCTTCGACTTCAACATGAAATCAAGATAAGTACCTTTTTAAAAGTTTTAACCTCATCTTCATGGTTTTAACTTCCACGTGCTTTTAATTATAATTTATAGACAGTGTGAAATTATTTACTTTGGGGCAAATATCATTCCTCGTGGGATTTGCCATGTTGAGCTTTTGCTTGTATGAGCCAACCTTACTAAAAAGAGCTTATCTTAAGCTATTCAAAGAGAAATACTCTCGCTACGTGGGATATTATCTAATACCCGCTGTCTGTAATTATAAAGCCAGTTCCTCCGTTGGATTTTCTCAACCCCATTTTTCTGCTAAGGTCGTTCTGGAACCTTCGAGATCTTGTACTCTATCTGTGAGTCTTGCCGTCAAGTGTTTTTCGCTCACTTGGGACAATGATATTTAAAATGAGGAATCTTCCTTACAAATTTTTGTAATAGCTAACTTTCTTCCACCGCTGGAACCTCTGGAACATTCTATGGCGCATTTAATTGTAAATCACAACTTTTTCAAGAAATAGACTTTCATCTATATAGTGCAATCAGTTATTTCCATAATTGCAATAACTTTTTTTCTCATAAACTTCAGTGTTTCTATAGTGAACTTTGCATCCATCTTCATAGACTACAGTGATAAACAGTGCTTGCTCCGCGTTTCTACCGCGCCGCGATCGTCCGGTTATATTAAATACGGCCATGAACATTGATCCTATATCCCAATGATCTTTCCTCAACCTTCTACTAACCATCATTATTAATAAAATTGTAACTTTCTATAAGGTGTCACTCACAAGGTGCCCTTCCCTCTTTGTTAGTTTAACATTAATTAAATTCTGCATAATTGCTTGTGTGACGCAAGTTTTAAATTTACTTTGTTCCTTTCCCATAATCAGGGAAAACAATTCTTTAAACTCTTGAGCGAGTCATGTTCAGGTTTCACGAAATGGAAACTGTCCCATTTGGCGAGTGATTCCTGCTCAAACTTGGGAAGTCCAGAACTTTCCCTTTCACTTTCTTCAGGTTTCACAGTAAGTGACCTGCCCTTTTTGTATAATTCTCATATATTAATTCTGTATAAGTATAAGAAGTTGTAGGAACTTCTATCTTATTTTTCACGTTGTTATTATTGTTATTTTTAAAGTTGTCACTTTCTCTAGAACATTCTCTCCTGAATTTTTTAAGGTGCACTTTTTGTACTCCAATTCACGTTCAAGCTTTAATTATTTCATTGCTCATTTGTTTAAATCTTATTAAGATTTTAGAAACATGTAAGGTTTGAAACCTTGTAAATTGTCAATTGCCTGGAGCAACCGTTTAATGTTGGGAGGTCTGCGACCCCAAATTGTTAACTACATAGAGAATATTTATTTGTTAAAAAGATTAATTAATCCTGCATTGTTAAATAAATTAAATATTTGTTTTTGGATTCATCATTTCTCTGATACTACAGTTAGGCAGGATCCTGGCCTTCCTAGCTCTTCCTAGGTTTATGCCCTCGTTAACACTTAATAAAGCTTTTACTATTTGCCTGGCCAGACCATCACCCTTCCCTATAGTACTTTTATTCGTGCTTGGGAGGAAATACACTTCAGGCTCTCTCTGGCAAACTGCCCAAGTCTTAGCTGCGGTTCCCATCAGCCTCGACCAAGCTCGTTCCTATTTTAGGTATCAAGGTGTTAATTTTCAGTGGCAACTGCCTCTAAAGGTATTTAAAGTTGAACTCATTAATTTTGTGGGACTCTCCTCCTATTTTTCTATCCTTTTTTTCCAATCCCAAATCTACTTCCTTCTCTTAATCATCCTCCCTTGGTGGGTGGGTTATTCCCTAGCCTATAATCTACCCAAAATTTGGTACCAGAAACCCGGGAGAGTCCATTTTTTATTTCTATTGTTTGTCAAGTGTCATTTGACAATACTTTGCAAATTTTTAATATCTCCTTTGGATCTTTCAGCTATATCTACGTCATGCAAAGCCTGTGAACGGGAAAGAGGCCGCTCCTGTCTCCTTTGGGGTGTCCTGTTCTTTCTACTCTTTCGCTGTTGCCAACTTGACAGCATCTCCAAGGTTCTACAGTTTCGTGAGTTGTATTTCAATTTATTCTCTTTATCATGGCTCCTACTGAAAAAGATGAAACCCTCATTGCTAGACGTTCTTCTTATAAAGGGCAACTCACTAGATTCCGAAATTTCATCAACAAGTTAAATCCCGCCGAGTGTGATTTAGATATCTTAACACATCGTCTTAAGTTGTACGAACGGTCTTATGATTATTATGACCAAATTCAAACCGAGATTGAATCCGCTTGCCCAGAACTGCAATCGGATCGGGACGAGGTCGAACCCTTGTACTTTGAAGGAATTGCAAAGGCCCACCAACTGATCCGCAATATCTCAGAACCGGACACTAGGGTCATCAATCCGGCCCAGTTCGCACCCGCTTCAGTTCACAAGAACAAACCGAAACCGTTACTTCCCAAGATAAGCCTACCGCATTTCTCAGGCAAGGAAGGTGAATGGTATTCTTTTTACGAACTTTACTGCTCCCTTATTCATGAAAATGCTGAGATCCCCGACATACATAAATTTTACTTCCTCCGTACGTCTTTGGAATCTGAGGCCTTGGCCTTGGTGGAGTCACTGCCTTTAAGCGCAGACAACTACCACATCGCCTTTAATCTCCTTAAAGAGAGATATGGCAATTTACGTTTGAGTGTAGCTCGTCATATCCGCTGTCTCTTCAACTTACCAGCCGTCAAACCTAATGACGTCACATCTTTAAGAGACCTCTTAGATTCTATGCAGTTAAATGTCAGAGCGTTATACCAACTAAAACAGCCTGTCCAAACATGGGACACCATACTTATTCACCTAGCTACATCAAGATTCGATTTTTCGACACTGAAGGCCTGGGAGATCGAACTCGTCTGCAACAAGGAACATTCGTTCGAACACCTTATCTCGTTTCTCAACAGTCGATGTCAATTCCTTACAGCACTCGCATTTCAGTGCGAAAAAGTCGAAACGAATCCTCAGTGTCAAATTTTTGAAAAAAACTTGCTTCTTCAAAGGGACATCAGCCCCCATTTGTCGAAAACAAACAAACCCGTTCTTCTTTCAATAATCCAAGAGAAGATATCAGGCCGCTTAACAAATCATTAAAATGCACGCTCTGTAAAAAGCTTCACACATTGTATTTGTGCAAATCCTTTAAAGAATTGTCTGTCGAAGATCGAAGAAAGGTTGTCTTGAATAGCAAACATTGTTTCAATTGCTTATCACCTAAGCATTCTTCTTCGAACTGTACGTCATCAAATCTCTGTTTCCATTGTAAAAAACCGCATCATTCTTTATTGCACGTTCACGATAAATCGAGGTCATCAGCACCTGCCTCTTCAAGCTCCATGCAGAGCAGCTCCGAACAAACTAATGCTTCTTCCTGCATTTCTAATGCCGAACCTTCTCACAGTGCGCAAACCCTGTTGACCACTGTACAATTTGAAATCCAAGATAAATTTGGAAATTGGTTTCGAACCCGTGGTCTTCTCGATTCCGCTTCAACTCATAACTTTGTTTCGCAATCGTTGATTAAAAAACTAGGTCTTTCGTCATCGCCTACTTCTATCAATGTGACCGGCATTGACAATTTGAAAACTCAAGTCTTGCAGTCTTCAAAATTGAAAATCAGAGACGTTTGCCAAAGAAACACCAATCTTAATTTAAACTGTCTCATTCTTACCAGTATTGGCAAGGACACTCCAAGTCACTCTATTAATACCTCCGGATTAAAGATTCCTTCGCACATAAGGTTAGCCGATCCTCAGTTTAATGCTCAAGGTCCCATTGATGTACTTCTCAGTGCCAATGTTTTTTGGAATTGCATTCGCAAACAAACACGCAAGTTATCCTCAACCGTGGTCGCCAGAGACACCGATTTTGGTTGGGTTATTACTGGTGAAATCAAACATACCAGTGTTCGAACCAAAGCGCAATGTCATTTCGTCACAGCTGACATAAATCCCATTTCTGAAAAAGAGAACGCTCATGTTTCAAATCTCAATATTTTTGAAAAACACTTGTCGAAACGATGTCTTATCGTGAACAACTGCGCTACCTCTGTAAGTTGTTTAAATGGTTTTTCCTTCTTCCCGCACAAAATGGCAATTCAAGTTCGCCTTGCTTTGTGTTATTTCGTCTACCTTCTTACGTCATTTTTTATAGCAGTTATTTGCTTAAATTTTTTCTCGAAAACTATCTTCCCCTTGTGTAAAACCATGGCTATCAGTCACCATCACTTTGCTGTACGCTATGTTTCACTTCTTTCGCTATGTAGAAGGATGGCCACGGCCGGCTCCTCCCTCCTTCCTCACAATTGGAAGTCGCTTTTGAAACCGCTTGAAACTCTGAATTCTATAGCATCTAGAATAACTATTCTTATGCATAACCTTCTTTTCAATGTCCCAGCTTGTCTTCTTTGCTCGGAAGAATTAAGCTTCTTTCTGTTGAAAATTGTCCGATTTCGTGATCCTCTCAATTATGCGAAATTGATTTCCTACTTTATTTCATATAGCTTCAAATTGCTTTTTCACGTCCAAGTTATGATTGACTGCATTCCGTTCAACCTAAATATCTGCTTTAAGTTACAGCTGATTCAACAAATGTTATTTGCGTACTTTGAACTGCTTGTTTGTCAGACTTGTTTGTATACCAGTCTGAGGAAGGCCAAGTTGTTGTTTATTTCCTGTACGCTTGACACAGTTCAAAGCAAGTTTCTCTTATCTCAACTTTGGCTGATTGCCAAGCATTGTCTGGCGAGTTGCTACTACAAGTACAGAAGTCGCTCACCTACTTCCCAAAATAAACTTGTTCTAGTTAAGGACTCCTTCAGCTATTTATATGCCTTATCTCGTTGTACTATGTGTGTCAAGGCCGTGCTTGTTTACGTCTCTCACTTACTCATGCTCGTATTCTATAACTGCTTCGATCCCTGTTTCAAAACTTCGTTTCGTATTTCTCACGCGCTTATGTATTGCAATTTGCTTACATATTTTGCGATCTTAATGTTCATTGATGAACAAACTGGTTTTTTCTCGTCGTCACATTCGATGTGTTTTTGTATTCATACTTGTCATGTCACGTTTTTCGCTGACTTATGTATTTTTCTGAGTAACCCCTTTGATACTCATTATAACTTGAGATTATTGTTTATGGCTACTCGTTTGTTACCTATGGCGTTCTTGCTTTCTACTCGCATAGTTCCTTTGTTTATTTGGTATATTCTTGTCCTGAATAGATGTACTTGTTTCTATACGCTTTGTTTAAACTTGCCAATTCTTCTTTCTCATCGTATCGCAATCTTTACTAGTGCTTTATTTCTCTCAGCTCCCAGCTATTTCGTGATTGAAAGTGTTGATAATTCTCGCCTTTCAATTCCGCTTTACAATGACCCTGATAACCTCCTTCCACTTACACCTGGTCGCTTCTTTACACGCACTTCTTTCTCTGCCCATCCTCCCCTTCCTAATTCTTTCAGGGATTCTGATTTACCTATTGTTTGGTGTAAACTTGAAGCCCTCCGTAATTCTTTTTGGAAGAGATGGAACTTGGAATATTTAACGTCCTTGCAACGGAGGCAGAAGTGGTTTCTTTCCAGTCCCGACATTAAAGTGGGGGACTTGGTCTTAGTTAGGGATGTTTCACCCCCCCTAGTCTGGCCTTTTGGAAGAGTGACTAAGTGTTACCCTGGAAGAGATAGGAGAGTCAGGGTATTCAGAGTCGTGACCACTAATGGTCAGATCGCAAGACTACTTTTCCGCAATTACTTATTACTGTACTTGTTTTTCTTGTTCGCTGTTGGTGTCTGCCCCTCCCAGTATGGTGCATTCTTGGAATACACGGTACCTGAGATTATAATTTTGAATGCTTTTGCACGTTCTTTCCTTCCTTTTTGTCAAACACCAACAGTGATCATTTGTTTTCTCCTTGCTGGGCATATCTCTTACGTCTTCATAAGTATGATTCAGATATATAACTTCTGTGACCCACCTAGTGTCACCTTGCAGCGAATCTCTGAAGCTCCTCAACTCTTTCTGGTGCTAGAGGACTTACTTATCCATTTGGCCACCAGATCCTGTTACCATCGTCAGCTATTTTCTCCTTGAGCAAGAGGACTACGTCTACTTCTTTACTCACCATGCTGCGCTAGTATCATTTGTTATCAACTCTTAGAAGATCAGCTCAGCAAGAGATCAATTTGTTGTATTTAAGTTGGCAATGCTTATATGTTCTCCTTTTGTCTCCTACCCCCCACTCTTTTCCCCTTCCGTGGTCTCTCCGTGCTCCCTTGAGCAGGTCTCACTTCTCAGTCTGCAGTTGACTCGATCAGTCAAAGCTCCGCTCGAGCTTGCCTCCTCAAACCAAGAGGCTCACCCTCTTCTACGCCATGTTGGCTAAGTAATCATCATCGAAATCTTCGAATTCAACATGAAATCAAGATAAGTACCTTTTTAAAAGTTTTAACCTCATCTTCATGGTTTTAACTTCCACGTGCTTTTAATTATAATTTATAGACAGTGTGAAATTATTTACTTTGGGGCAAATATCATTCCTCGTGGGATTTGCCATGTTGAGCTTTTGCTTGTATGAGCCAACCTTACTAAAAAGAGCTTTTCTTAAGCAATTCAAAGAGAAATACTCTCGCTACGTGGGATATTATCTAATACCCGCTGTCTGTAATTATAAAGCCAGTTCCTCCGTTGGATTTTCTCAACCCCATTTTTCTGCTAAGGTCGTTCTGGAACCTTCGAGATCTTGTACTCTATCTGTGAGTCTTGCCGTCAAGTGTTTTTCGCTCACTTGGGACAATGATATTTAAAATGAGGAATCTTCCTTTCAAATTTTTGTAATAGCTAACTTTCTTCCACCGCTGGAACCTCTGGAACATTCTATGGCGCATTTAATTGTAAATCACAACTTTTTCAAGAAATAGACTTTCATCTATATAGTGCAATCAGTTATTTCCATAATTGCAATAACTTTTTTTCTCATAAACTTCAGTGTTTCTATAGTGAACTTTGCATCCATCTTCATAGACTACAGTGATAAACAGTGCTTGCTCCGCGTTTCTACCGCGTCGCGATCGTCCGGTTATATTAAATACGGCCAAGAACATTGATCCTATATCCCAATGATCTTTCCTCAACCTTCTACTAACCATCATTATTAATAAAATTGTAACTTTCTATAAGGTGTCACTCACAAGGTGCCCTTCCCTCTTTGTTAGTTTAACATTAATTAAATTCTGCATAATTGCTTGTGTGACGCAAGTTTTAAATTTACTTTGTTCCTTTCCCATAATCAGGGAAAACAATTCATTAAACTCTTGAGCGAGTCATGTTCAGGTTTCACGAAATGGAAACTGTCCCATTTGGCGAGTGATTCCTGCTCAAACTTGGGAAGTCCAGAACTTTCCCTTTCACTTTCTTCAGGTTTCACAGTAAGTGACCTGCCCTCTTTGTATAATTCTCATATATTAATTCTGTATAGATATAAGAAGTTGTAGGAACTTCTATCTTATTTTTCACGTTGTTATTATTGTTATTTTTAAAGTTGTCACTTTCTCTAGAACATTCTCTCCTGAATTTTTTAAGGTGCACTTTTTGTACTCCAATTCACGTTCAAGCTTTAATTATTTCATTGCTCATTTGTTTAAATCTTATAAAGATTTTAGAAACATGTAAGGTTTGAAACCTTGTAAATTGTCAATTGCCTGGAGCAACCGTTTAATGTTGGGAGGTCTGCGACCCCAAATTGTTAACTACATAGAGAATATTTATTTGTTAAAAAGATTAATTAATCCTGCATTGTTAAATAAATTAAATATTTGTTTTTGGATTCATCATTTCTCTGATACTACAGTTAGGCAGGATCCTGGCCTTCCTAGCTCTTCCTAGGTTTATGCCCTCGTTAACACTCAATAAAGCTTTTACTATTTGCCTGGCCAGACCATCACCCTTACCTATAGTACTTTTATTCGTGCTTGGGAGGAAATACACTACAGGCTCTCTATGGCAAACTGCCCAAGTCTTAGCTGCGGTTCCCGTCAGCCTCGACCAAGCTCGTTCCTATTTTAGGTATCAAGGTGTTAATTTTCAGTGGCAACTGCCTCTAAAGGTATTTAAAGTTGAACTCATTAATTTTGTGGGACTCTCCTCCTATTTTTCTATCCTTTTTTTCCAATCCCAAATCTACTTCCTTCTCTTAATCATCTTCCCTTGGTGGGTGGGTTATTCCCTAGCCTATAATCTACCCAACAAGTAACTGTAACTTCGATACTAATTATGACAGGTAACTGTAACTTCATTACTAATTATGACAAGTAACTGTAATTTCGATACAAATTTTGGCAGGTAACTGTAACTTCGATACTAATTATGACAGGTAACAGTAACTTCGATACTAATTATGACATAGAACTGTAACTTCGTTACTAATTATGACAAGTAACTGTAATTTCGATACAAATTATGACAGGTAACTGTAACTTCCTAACTAATTATGACAAGTAACTGTAATTTCGATACAAATTATGGATGGTAACAGTACCTTCGATACTAATTATAACATGTAACTGTAACTTCGATACTAATTATGACAAGGAACTGTAATTTCGATACAAATTATGGCAGGAAACTGTAACTTCGATATTAATTATGACAGGTAACAGTAACTTCGATACTAATTATGACAAGTAACTATAATTTCGAATCAAATTATGACAGGTAACTGTAACTTCGGTACTAATTATGACAAGAAAATCTAACTTCATTACTAATTATGACAAGTAACAGTAATCTTGATAAAGACTTATGTTAGGTAACTGTAACTTCAATACTAATTATGACAGGCAACAGTAACTTCGATACTAATTAAGAGAGGTAACCGTAACTTCGTTACTAATTATGACAAGTAACTTTAATTTCGATACTAATTATGACAGGTAACTGTAACTTCGTTACTAATTATGACAAGTCCCTGTAATTTCGATACAATTTATGGCAGGTAACTGTAACTTCGATACAAATTATGTCAGGTAACAGTAACATCGGTAATAATTATGACAGGAAACTGTAACTTCGTTTATTATTATGACAATTACCTGTAATTTCGATACAAATTATGACAGTCAACAGTAACTTCGATACTAATTATGACAAGTAACTGTAACTTCGATACTAATTATGACAGGTAACTGTAACTTGGTTACTTATTATGACAAGTAACTGTAATTTCGATACAAATTATGACAGTTAACTGTAACTTCGATACTAATTATGACAGGTAACAGTAACTTCGATACTATTTATGGCAGGTAACTGTAACTTCGATACTTATTATGACAGGTAACAGTAACTTCGATACTAATCATGACAAGTAACTTTAACTTCGATACTAATTATAACAGGTAACTGTAACTTCCTTACTAATTATGAAGAGTAACTGTAATTTCGTTACAAATTATGGCAGTTAATTGTAATTTCGATGCTAATTATGACAGGTAACAGTAACTTCGATACTAATTATGACAAGTAACAGTAACTTCGATACTAATTATGACAAGTAACTGTAACTTCGATACTAATTATGACTGGTAACTGTAACTTCGTTACTAATTATGACAAGTAACTGTAATTTCGATTCAAATTTTGGCAGGTAAATTTAACTTCGATATTTATTATGACAGGTAACAGTAACTTCGATACTAATTATGACAAGTAACTGTAACTTCGATACTAATTATGACAGGTAAGTGTAACTTCGTTACTAATTATGACAAGTAACTGTAATTTCGATACAAATTATGGCAGGTAACTGTAACTTCGATACTAATTATGACAGGTAAGAGCAACTTCGATACTAATTATGACAAGTAACTATAACTTCGATACAAATTATGACAGGTAACTGTAACTTCGATACTAATTATGACAAGAAACTCTAACTTCGATACTAATTATGACAAGTAACTGTAATTTTGTTAAAAAATTATTGTAGGTAACTGTAACTTCAATACTAATTATGACAGGTAACAGTAACTTCGATACTAATTATGACAGGTAACTGTAACTTCGTTACTTATTATGACAAGTAACTTTAATTTCGATACTAATTATGGCGGGTTACTGTAACTTCGTTACTAATTATGACAAGTCCCTGTAATTTCGATACAAATTTTGGCAGGTAATTGTAATATCGATACTAAATATGACAGGTAACAGTAACTTCGATACTAATTATGACAAGTAACAGTAATTTCGATACTAATTATGACAAGTAACTGTAAGTTCAATACTAATTATGACAGGTAACTGTAACTTCGTTACAAATTATGACAAGTAACTGTAATTTTGATTCAAATTTTGGCAGGTAACTGTAACTTCGATACTTATTATGACAAGACAATCTAACTTCGTTACTAATTATGACAAGTAACAGTAATCTTGGTAAAAAATTATGGTAGGTAACTGTAACTTCAATACTAATTATGACAGGTGACAGTAACTTCGACACTAATTATTACAAGTAACTTTAATTTCGATACAAATTATGGCAGGTAACTGTAGTTTCGTTACTAATTATGACAAGTCCCTGTAATTTCGATACAAATTATGGCCGGTAACTGTAACTTCGATACTAATTATGTCAGGTAACAGTAACTTCGGTATTAATTATGACAGGAAACTGTAACTTCGATACAAATTATGGCAGGTAACTGTAACTTTGATACTAATTATGACAGGTAACAGTATCTTCGATACTAATTATGACAAGTAACTATAACTTCGATACAAATTATGACAGGTAACTGTAACTTCGATACTAATTATGACAAGAAACTTTAACTTCGTTACTAATTATGACAAATAACAGTCATTTTGATAAAAAATTATGGTAGGTAACTGTAACTTCAATACTAATTATGACAGGTAAGAGTAACTTCGATACTTATTATGACAGGTAACTGTAACTTCGTTACTAATTATGACAAGTAACTTTAATTTCGTTACTAATTATGGCAGGTAACTGTAACTTCGTTACGAATTATGACAAGTCCCGGTTATTTCGATATAAATTATGGCAGGTAACTGTAACTTCGATACTAATTATGTCAGGTTACAGTAACTTCGATACTAATTATGACAGGAAACTGTAACTTCGTTACTAATTATGACAAGTAACTGTAATTTCGATACAAATAATGACAGGTAACTGTATCTTCGTTACTAATTATGACAAGTAACTGTAATTTCGATACAATCTATGGCAGGTAACAGTACCTTCGATACTAATTTTTGACAGGTAAGTGTAACTTCGATAGTAATTATGACAAGGAAATGTAATTTCGATACAAAATATGCAGGTAACTGTAACTTTGATACTAATTCTGACAGGTAACAGTAACTTCGATACTAATTATGACAAGTAACTGTAACTTCGTTACTAATTATGACAAGTAACTCTAATTTAAATAGAAAATTATGGCAGGTAACTGTAACTTCGATACTAATTATGACAAGTAACTGTAACTTCGATACTAATTATGACAAGGAACTGTAACTTCGATACTTATTATAACAGGTAACTGTAACTACATTACTAATTATGACAAGAAACTGTAACTTCGATACTAATTATGACAGGTAACTGTAACTTCGATACTAATTATGACAAGTAACTGTAACTTCCATACTAATTATGACAAGTAACTGTAACTTCGATACTATTTATGACAGGTAACAGTAACTTCGATATTTATTATGACAAGTAACAGTAACTTCGATACTAATTATGACAAGTAACTGTAATTTCGATACAAATTTTGCAGGTAACTGTAACTTCGATACTAATTATGACAGGTGACAGTAACTTCGATACTAATTATGACAAGTAACTGTAACATCGATACTAATTATGACAGGTAACTGTAACTTCGTTACTAATTATGACAAGTAACTGTAATTTCGATACAAATTATGGAAGGTAACTGTAACGTCGTTACTAATTATGACAGGTAACAGTAACTTCGATACTAATTATGGCAGGTAACTGTAACTTCGATACTAATTATGACAGGTAACAGTAACTTCGATACTAATTATGACAAGTAACTATAACTTCGATACTAATTATGACAGGTAACTGTAACTTCGTTACTAATTATGAAAAGTAACTGTAATTTCGATACAAATTTTGGCAGGTAACTGTAACTTCGATACTTATTATGACAGGTAACAGTAACTTCGATACTAATTATGACAAGTAACTGTAACTTCGATACTAATTATGACAGAAAACTGTAACTTCGTTACTAATTATGACAAGTTACTGTAACTTCGATACAAATTATGGCAGGTAACTCTAACTTCGATACTAATTACTACAGGTAACAGTAACTTCGATACTAATTATGACAGGTTACTGTAACATCGTTACTAATTATGTCAAGTAATTGTAACTTCGATACTAATTATGACAAGTAACTGTAACTTCGATACTTATTATGACAGGTAACTGTAATTTTGATACAAATTATGGCAGGTAACTGTAACTTCGATACTAATTATGACAGGTAACAGTATCTTCGATACTAATTATGACAAGTAACTATAACTTCGATACAAATTATGACAGGTAACTGTAACGTCGATACTAATTATGACAAGAAACTCTAACTTCGTTACTAATTATGACAAGTAACTGTAATTTTGATACTAATTATGACAGGTAACAGTAACTTCGATACTAATTATGAAAAGTAACTATAACTTTGATACAAATTATGACTGGTAACTGTAACTTCGTTACTAATTATGACAAGTAACTGTAATTTCGATTCAAATTTTGGCAGGTAAATTTAACTTCGATATTTATTATGACAGGTAACAGTAACTTCGATACTAATTATGACAAGTAACTGTAACTACGATACTAATTATGACAGGTAAGTGTAACATCGTTACTAATTATGACAAGTAACTGTAATTTCGATACAAATTATGGCAGGTAACTGTAACGTCGTTACTAATTATGACAGGTAACAGTAACTTCGATACTAATTATGGCAGGTAACTGCAACTTCGATACTAATTATGACAGGTAACAGTAACTTCGATACTAATTATGACAAGTAACTGTAACATCGATACAAATTATGACAGGTAACTGTAACTTCCTTACTAATTATGACAAGTAACTGAAATTTCGATACAAATTATGGCAGGTAATTGTAATTTCGATGCTAATTATGACAGGTAACAGTAACTTCGATATTAATTAAGACAAGTTACAGTAACTTCGATACAAATTATGGCAGGTAACTGTAACTTCGATACTAATTATGTCAGGTAACTGTAACTTCGGTATTAATTATGACAGGAAACTGTAATTTCGATAAAAATTATGGCAGGTAACTGTAACTTTGATACTAATTATGACAGGTAACAGTAACTTCGATACTAATTATGACAAGTAACTATAACTTCGATACAAATTATGACAGGTAACTGTAACTTCGATACTAATTATGACAAGAAACTTTAACTTCGTTACTAATTATGACAAATAACAGTCATTTTGATAAAAAATTATGGTAGGTAACTGTAACTTCAATACTAATTATGACAGGTAAGAGTAACTTCGATACTTATTATGACAGGTAACTGTAACTTCGTTACTAATTATGACAAGTAACTTTAATTTCGATACTAATTATGGCAGGTAACTGTAACTTCGTTACGAATTATGACAAGTCCCGGTTATTTCGATATAAATTATGGCAGGTAACTGTAACTTCGATACTAATTATGTCAGGTAACAGTAACTTCGATACTAATTATGACAGGAAACTGTAACTTCGTTACTAATTATGACAAGTAACTGTAATTTCGATACAAATAATGACAGGTAACTGTATCTTCGTTACTAATTATGAGAAGTAACTGTAATTTCGATACCAATTATGGCAGGTATCAGTACCTTCGATACTAATTTTTGACAGGTAAATGTAACTTCGATAGTAATTATGACAAGGAAATGTAATTTCGATACAAAATATGCAGGTAACTGTAACTTTGATACTAATTCTGACAGGTAACAGTAACTTCGATACTAATTATGACAAGTAACTGTAACTTCGTTACTAATTATGACAAGTAACTCTAATTTAAATAGAAAATTATGGCAGGTAACTGTAACTTCGATACTAATTATGACAAGTAACTGTAACTTCGATACTAATTATGACAAGGAACTGTAACTTCGATACTGATTATAACAGGTAACTGTAACTTCATTACTAATTATGACAAGAAACTGTAACTTCGATACTAATTATGACAGGTAACTGTAACTTCGATACTAATTATGACAAGTAACTGTAACTTCGATACCAATTATGACAAGTAACTGTAACTTCGATACTATTTATGACAGGTAACATTAACTTCGATATTAATTATGACAAGTAACAGTAACTTCGATACTAATTATGACAAGTAACTGTAATTTCGATACAAATTTTGGCAGGTAACTGTAACTTCGATACTAATTATGACAGGTAACAGTAACTTCGATACTAATTATGACAAGTAACTGTAACATCGATACTAATTATGACAGGTAACTGTAACTTCGTTACTAATTATGACAAGTAACTGTAATTTCGATACAAATTATGGAAGGTAACTGTAACGTCGTTACTAATTATGACAGGTAACAGTAACTTCGATACTAATTATGGCAGGTAACTGTAACTTCGATACTAATTATGACAGGTAACAGTAACTTCGATACTAATTATGACAAGTAACTATAACTTCGATACTAATTATGACAGGTAACTGTAACTTCGTTACTAATTATGAAAAGTAACTGTAATTTCGATACAAATTTTGGCAGGTAACTGTAACTTCGATACTTATTATGACAGGTAACAGTAACTTCGATACTAATTATGACAAGTAACTGTAACTTCGATACTAATTATGACAGAAAACTGTAACTTCGTTACTAATTATGACAAGTAACTGTAACTTCGATACAAATTATGGCAGGTAACTGTAACTTCGATACTAATTACTACAGGTAACAGTAACTTCGATACTAATTATGACAGGTTACTGTAACATCGTTACTAATTATGTCAAGTAATTGTAACTTCGATACTAATTATGACAAGTAACTGTAACTTCGATACTTATTATGACAGGTAACTGTAATTTTGATAAAAATTATGGCAGGTAACTGTAACTTCGAAACTAATTATGACAGGTAACAGTATCTTCGATACTAATTATGACAAGTAACTATAACTTCGATACAAATTATGACAGGTAACTGTAACTTCGATACTAATTATGACAAGAAACTCTAACTTCGTTACTAATTATGACAAGTAACTGTAATTTTGATACTAATTATGACAGGTTACAGTAACTTCGATACTAATTATGAAAAGTAACTATAACTTCGATACAAATTATGACTGGTAACTGTAACTTCGTTACTAATTATGACAAGTAACTGTAATTTCGATTCAAATTTTGGCAGGTAAATTTAACTTCGATATTTAATATGACAGGTAACAGTAACTTCGATACTAATTATGACAAGTAACTGTAACTTCGATACTAATTATGACATGTAAGTGTAACTTCGTTACTAATTATGAAAAGTAACTGTAATTTCGATACAAATTTAGGCAGGTAACTGTAACGTCGTTACTAATTATGACAGGTAACAGTAACTTCGATACTAATTATGGCAGGTAACTGTAACTTCGATACTAATTATGACAGGTAACAGTAACTTCGATACTAATTATGACAAGTAACTGTAACTTCGATACAAATTATGACAGGTAACTGTAACTTCCTTACTAATTATGACAAGTAACTGAAATTTCGTTACAAATTATGGCAGGTAATTGTAATTTCGATGCTAATTATGACAGGTTACAGTAACTTCGATACTAATTATTACAAGTAACTGTAACTTCGATACTAATTATGACAGGTAAGTGTAACTTTGTTACTAATTATGACAAGTAACAGTAATTTCGATACAAATTATGGCAGGTTAATGTAACTTCGATACTAATTATGACAGGTAAGAGCAACTTCGATACTAATTATGACAAGTAACTATAACTTCGATACAAATTATGACAGGTAACTGTAACTTCGATACTAATTATGACAAGAAATTCTAACTTCGATACTAATTATGACAAGTAACTGTAATTTTGTTAAAAAATTATTGTAGGTAACTGTAACTTCAATACTAATTATGACAGGTAACAGTAACTTCGATACTAATTATGACAGGTAACTGTAACTTCATTACTTATTATGACAAGTAACTTTAATTTCGATACTAATTATGGCGAGTTACAGTAACTTCGTTACTAATTATGACAAGTCCCTGTAATTTCGATACAAATTTTGGCAGGTAATTGTAATTTCGATACTAAATATGACAGGTAACAGTAACTTCGATACTAATTATGACAAGTAACAGTAACTTCGATACTAATTATGACAAGTAACTGTAAGTTCAATACTAATTATGACAGGTAACTGTAACTTCGTTACAAATTCTGACAAGTAACTGTAATTTCGATTCAATTTTGGCAGGTAACTGTAACTTCGATACTTATTATGACAAGACAATCTAACTTCGTTACTAATTATGACAAGTAACAGTAATCTTGATAAAAAATTATGGTAGGTAACTGTAACTTCAATACTAATTATGACAGGTGACAGTAACTTCGACACTAATTATGACAGGTATCTGTAACTTCGTTACTTATTATGACAAGTAACTTTAATGTCGATACTAATTATGGCACGTAACTGTAGTTTCGTTACTAATTATGACAAGTCCCTGTAATTTCGATACAAATTATGGCAGGTAACTGTAACTTCGATAGTAATTATGTCAGGTAACAGTAACTTCGGTATTAATTATGACAGGAAACTATAACTTCGTTACTAATTAAGACAATTAACTGTAATTACGATGCAAATTAAGACAGGTAACTGTAACTTCGTTACTAATTATGACATGTAACTGTAATTTCGATACAAATTATGGCAGGTAACAGTACCTTCGATACTAGTTATGACAGGTAACTCTAACTTCGATACTAATTATGACAAGGAACCGTAACTTCGATACAAATTATGGCAGGTAACTGTAACTTTGATACTAATTATGACAGGTAACAGTAACTTCGATACTAATTATGACAAGTAACTATAACTTCGATACAAATTATGACAGGTAACTGTAACTTCGATACTAATTATGACAAGAAACTTTAACTTCGTTACTAATTATGACAAATAACAGTCATTTGGTAAAAAATTATGGTAGGTAACTGTAACTTCAATACTAATTATGACAGGTAAGAGTAACTTCGATAC
Organism: Meconema thalassinum; assembly: GCA_946902985.2. Classification (NCBI taxonomy): domain Eukaryota; kingdom Metazoa; phylum Arthropoda; class Insecta; order Orthoptera; family Tettigoniidae; genus Meconema; species Meconema thalassinum. Next base: position 1,672,299,114 of record OX336388.2, on the reverse strand, counting down.
TAATTATGACAGGTAACTGTAACTTCGTTACTAATTATGACAAGTAACTTTAATTTCGATACTAATTATGGCAGGTAACTGTAACTTCGTTACGAATTATGACAAGTCCCGGTTATTTCGATATAAATTATGGCAGGTAACTGTAACTTCGATACTAATTATGTCAGGTAACAGTAACTTCGATACTAATTATGACAGGAAACTGTAACTTCGTTACTAATTATGACAAGTAACTGTAATTTCGATAAAAATAATGACAGGTAACTGTATCTTCGTTACTAATTATGACAAGTAACTGTAATTTCGATACAAATTATGGCAGGTAACAGTACCTTCGATACTAATTTTTGACAGGTAAATGTAACTTCGATAGTAATTATGACAAGGAAATGTAATTTCGATACAAAATATGATAGGTAACTGTAACTTTGATACTAATTATGACAAGTAACTCTAATTTAAATAGAAAATTATGGCAGGTAACTGTAACTTCGATACTAATTATGACAAGTAACTGTTACTTCGATACTAATTATGACAAGTAACTGTAACTTCGATATTTATTATGACAGGTAACTGTAACTTCATTACTAATTATGACAAGAAACTGTAACTTCGATACTAATTATGACAGGTAACTGTAACTTCGATACTAATTATGACAAGTAACTGAAACTTCGATACTAATTATGACAAGTAACTCTAACTTCGATACTATTTATGACAGGTAACAGTAACTTCGATATTAATTATGACAAGTAACAGTAACTTCGATACTAATTATGACAAGTAACTGTAATTTCGATACAAATTTTGGCAGTTAACTGTAACTTCGATACTAATTATGACAGGTAACAGTAACTTCGATACTAATTATGACAAGTAACTGTAACATCGATACTAATTATGACAGTTAACTGTAACTTCGTTACTAATTATGACAAGTAACTGTAATTTCGATTCAAATTATGGCAGGTAACTGTAACGTCTTTACTAGTTATGACAGGTAACAGTAACTTCGATACTAATTATGGCAGGTAACTGTAACTTCGATACTAATTATGACAGGTAACAGTAACTTCGATACTAATTATGACAAGTAACTGTAACTTCGATACTAATTATGACAGGTAACTGTAACTTCGTTATTAATTATGAAAAGTAACTGTAATTTCGATACAAATTTTGGCAGGTAACTGTAACTTCGATACTTATTATGACAGGTAACAGTAACTTCGATACTAATTATGACAAGTAACTGTAACTTCGATACTAATTATGACAGAAAACTGTAACATCGTTACTAATTATGACAAGTAACTGTAACTTCGATACAAATTATGGCAGGTAACTGTAACGTCGATACTAATTACTACAGGTAACAGTATCTTCGATACTAATTATGACAGGTTACTGTAACATCGTTACTAATTATGTCAAGTAATTGTAACTTCGGTACTAATTATGACAAGTAACTGTAACTTCGATACTTATTATGACAGGTAACTGTAATTTTGATACAAATTATGGCAGGTAACTGTAACATCGATACTAATTATGACAGGTAACAGTATCTTCGATACTAATTATGACAAGTAACAATAACTTTGATACAAATTATGACAGGTAACTGTAACTTCGATACTAATTATGACAAGAAACTCTAACTTCGTTAGTAATTATGACAAGTAACTGTAATTTTGATACTAATTATGACAGGTAACAGTAACTTCGATACTAATTATGAAAAGTAACTATAACTTCGATACAAATTATGACAGGTAACTGTAACTTCGATATTAATTATGACAAGAAACTCTAACTTCGTTACTAATTATGACAAAGAACAGTCATTTTGATAAAAAATTATGGTAGGTAACTGCAACATCAATACTTATTATGACAGGTAACAGTAACTTCGATACTAATTAAGACAGGTAACTGTAACTTCGATACTAATTATGACAGGTAACAGTAACTTCGATACTAATTATGACAAGTAACTGTAACTTCGATACTAATTTTGACAGGTAACTGTCACTTCGATACTAATTATGACAAGAAACTATAACTTCGTTACTAAATATGACAAGTAACTGTCATTTTGATAAAAAGTTAAGGTAGGTAACTGTAACTTCAATACTAATTATGACAGGTAACAGTAACTTCGATACTAATTATGACAAGTAACAGTTACTTCGATACTAATTATGACAAATTACTGTAACTTCGATACTAATTATGACAGGTAACTGTAACTTCATTACTAATTATGACAAGTAACTGTAATTTCGATACAAATTTTGGCAGGTAACTGTAACTTCGATACTAATTATGACAGGTAACAGTAACTTCGATACTAATTATGACATAAAACTGTAACTTCGATACTAATTATGACAGGTAACTGTAACTTCGTTACTAATTATGACATTTACTGTAATTTCGATACAAACTATGGCAGTTAACTGTAACTTCGATACTAATTATGACAGGTAACAGTAACTTCGATACTATTTATGGCAGGTAACTGTAACTTCGATACTAATTATGACAGGTAACAGTAACTTCGATACTAATCATGACAAGTAACTTTAACTTCGATACTAATTATGACAGGTAACTGTAACTTCCTTACTAATTATGACAAGTAACTGTAATTTCGTTACAAATTATGGCAGGTAATTGTAATTTCGATGCTAATTATGACAGGTAACACTAACTTCGATACTAATTATGACAAGTAACAGTAACTTAGATACTAATTATGACAAGTAACTGTAATTTTGTTAAAAAAATTATTGTAGGTAACAGTAACTTCAATACTAATTATGACAGGTAACAGTAACTTCGATACTAATTATGACAGGTAACTGTAACTTCGTTACTTATTATGACAAGTAACTTTAATTTCGATACTAATTATGGCGGGTTACTGTAACTTCGTTACTAATTATGACAAGTCCCTGTAATTTCGATACAAATTTTGGCAGGTAATTGTAATTTCGATACTAAATATGACAGGTAACAGTAACTTCGATACTAATTATGACAAGTAACAGTAACTTCGATACTAATTATGACAAGTAACTGTAAGTTCGATACTAATTATGGCAGGTAACTGTAACTTCGTTACAAATTATGACAAGTAACTGTAATTTCGATTCAAATTTTGGCAGGTAACTGTAACTTCGATACTTATTATGACAAGACAATCTAACTTCGTTACTAATTATGACAAGTAACAGTAATCTTGATAAAAAATTATGGTAGGTAACTGTAACTTCAATACTAATTATGACAGGTGACAGTAACTTCGATACTAATTATGACAGGTATCTGTAACTTCGTTACTAATTATGACAAGTAACTCTAATTTAAATAGAAAATTATGGCAGGTAGCTGTAACTTCGATAATAATTATGACAAGTAACTGTAACTTCGATACTAATTATGACAAGGAACTGTAACTTCGATACTTATTAAAACAGGTAACTGTAACTTCATTACTAATTATGACAAGAAACTGTAACTTCGATACTAATTATGACAGGTAACAGTAACTTCGATACTAATTATGACAAGTAACTATAACTTCGATACTAATTATGACAGGTAACTGTAACTTCGTTACTAATTATGAAAAGTAACTGTAATTTCGATACAATTTTGGCAGGTAACTGTAACTTCGATACTTATTATGACAGGTAACAGTAACTTCGATATTAATTATGACAAGTAACTGTAACTTCGATACTAATTATGACAGAAAACTGTAACTTCGTTACTAATTATGACAAGTAACTGTAACTTCGATACAAATTATGGCAGGTAACTGTAACTTCGGTACTAATTACTACAGGTAACAGTAACTTCGATACTAATTATGACAGGTTACTGTAACATCGTTACTAATTATGTCAAGTAATTGTAACTTCGATACTAATTATGACAAGTAACTGTAACTTCGATACTTATTATGACAGGTAACTGTAATTTTGATACAAATTATGGCAGGTAACTGTAACTTCGATACTAATTATGACAAGAAACTCTAACTTCGTTACTAATTATGACAAGTAACTGTAATTTTGAAACTAATTATGACAGGTAACAGTAACTTCGATACTAATTATGAAAAGTAACTATAACTTCGATACAAATTATGACTGGTAACTGTAACTTCGTTACAAATTATGTCAAGTAATTGTAACTTCGATACAAATTATGGCAGGTAACTGTAACGTCGTTACTAATTATGACAGGTAACAGTAACTTCGATACTAATTAGGGCAGGTAACTGTAACTTCGATAATAATTATGACAGGTAACAGGCACTTCGATACTAATTATGACAAGTAACTGTAACTTCGATACAAATTATGACAGGTAACTGTAACTTCCTTACTAATTATGACAAGTAACTGAAATTTCGTTACAAATTATGGCAGGTAATTGTAATTTCGATGCTAATTATGACAGGTAACAGTAACTTCGATATTAATTAAGACAAGTTACAGTAACTTCGATACAAATTATGGCAGGTAACTGTAACTTCGATACTAATTATGTCAGGTAACTGTAACTTCGGTATTAATTATGACAGGAAACTGTAACTTCGATACAAATTATGGCAGGTAACTGTAACTTTGATACTAATTATGACAGGTAACAGTAACTTCGATACTAATTATGACAAGTAACTATAACTTCGATACAAATTATGACAGGTAACTGTAACTTCGATACTAATTATGACAAGAAACTTTAACTTCGTTACTAATTATGACAAATAACAGTCATTTTGATAAAAAATTATGGTAGGTAACTGTAACTTCAATACTAATTATGACAGGTAAGAGTAACTTCGATACTTATTATGACAGGTAACTGTAACTTCGTTACTAATTATGACAAGTAACTTTAATTTCGATACTAATTATGGCAGGTAACTGTATCTTCGTTACGAATTATGACAAGTCCCGGTTATTTCGATATAAATTATGGCAGCTAACTGTAACTTCGATACTAATTATGTCAGGTAACAGTAACTTCGATACTAATTATGACAGGAAACTGTAACTTCGTTACTAATTATGACAAGTAACTGTAATTTCGATACAAATAATGACAGGTAACTGTATCTTCGTTACTAATTATGAGAAGTAACTGTAATTTCGATACAAATTATGGCAGGTATCAGTACCTTCGATACTAATTTTTGACAGGTAAATGTAACTTCGATAGTAATTATGACAAGGAAATGTAATTTCGATACAAAATATGCAGGTAACTGTAACTTTGATACTAATTCTGACAGGTAACAGTAACTTCGATACTAATTATGACAAGTAACTGTAACTTCGTTACTAATTATGACAAGTAACTCTAATTTAAATAGAAAATTATGGCAGGTAACTGTAACTTCGATACTAATTATGACAAGTAACTGTAACTTCGATACTAATTATGACAAGGAACTGTAACTTCGATACTTATTATAACAGGTAACTGTAACTTCATTACTAATTATGACAAGAAACTGTAATTTCGATACAAATTATGGAAGGTAACTGTAACGTCGTTACTAATTATGACAGGTAACAGTAACTTCGATACTAATTATGGCAGGTAACTGTAACTTCGATACTAATTATGACAGGTAACAGTAACTTCGATACTAATTATGACAAGTAACTGTAACATCGATACTAATTATGACAGGTAACTGTAACTTCGTTACTAATTATGACAAGTAACTGTAATTTCGATACAAATTATGGAAGGTAACTGTAACGTCGTTACTAATTATGACAGGTAACAGTAACTTCGATACTAATTATGGCAGGTAACTGTAACTTCGATACTAATTATGACAGGTAACAGTAACTTCGATACTAATTATGACAAGTAACTATAACTTCGATACTAATTATGACAGGTAACTGTAACTTCGTTACTATTTATGAAAAGTAACTGTAATTTCGATACAAATTTTGGCAGGTAACTGTAACTTCAATACTTATTATGACAGGTAACAGTAACTTCGATACTAATTATGACAAGTAACTGTAACTTCGATACTAATTATGACAGAAAACTGTAACTTCGTTACTAATTATGACAAGTAACTGTAACTTCGATACAAATTATGGCAGGTAACTGTAACTTCGATACTAATTACTACAGGTAACAGTAACTTCGATACTAATTATGACAGGTTACTGTAACATCGTTACTAATTATGTCAAGTAATTGTAACTTCGATACTAATTATGACAAGTAACTGTAACTTCGATACTTATTATGACAGGTAACTGTAATTTTGATAAAAATTATGGCAGGTAACTGTAACTTCGAAACTAATTATGACAGGTAACAGTATCTTCGATACTAATTATGACAAGTAACTATAACTTCGATACAAATTATGACAGGTAACTGTAACTTCGATACTAATTATGACAAGAAACTCTAACTTCGTTACTAATTATGACAAGTAACTGTAATTTTGATACTAATTATGACAGGTTACAGTAACTTCGATACCAATTATGAAAAGTAACTATAACTTCGATACAAATTATGACTGGTAACTGTAACTTCGTTACTAATTATGACAAGTAACTGTAATTTCGATTCAAATTTTGGCAGGTAAATTTAACTTCGATATTTATTATGACAGGTAACAGTAACTTCGATACTAATTATGACAAGTAACTGTAACTTCGATACTAATTATGACATGTAAGTGTAACTTCGTTACTAATTATGAAAAGTAACTGTAATTTCGATACAAATTATGGCAGGTAACTGTAACGTCGTTACTAATTATGACAGGTAACAGTAACTTCGATACTAATTATGGCAGGTAACTGTAACTTCGATACTAATTATGACAGGTAACAGTAACTTCGATACTAATTATGACAAGTAACTGTAACTTCGATACAAATTATGACAGGTAACTGTAACTTCCTTACTAATTATGACAAGTAACTGAAATTTCGTTACAAATTATGGCAGGTAATTGTAATTTCGATGCTAATTATGACAGGTTACAGTAACTTCGATACTAATTATGACAAGTAACTGTAACTTCGATACTAATTATGACAGGTAAGTGTAACTTTGTTACTAATTACGACAAGTAACAGTAATTTCGATACAAATTATGGCAGGTAAATGTAACTTCGATACTAATTATGACAGGTAAGAGCAACTTCGATACTAATTATGACAAGTAACTATAACTTCGATACAAATTATGACAGGTAACTGTAACTTCGATACTAATTATGACAAGAAATTCTAACTTCGATACTAATTATGACAAGTAACTGTAATTTTGTTAAAAAATTATTGTAGGTAACTGTAACTTCAATACTAATTATGACAGGTAACAGTAACTTCGATACTAATTATGACAGGTAACTGTAACTTCATTACTTATTATGACAAGTAACTTTAATTTCGATACTAATTATGGCGAGTTACAGTAACTTCGTTACTAATTATGACAAGTCCCTGTAATTTCGATACAAATTTTGGCAGGTAATTGTAATTTCGATACTAAATATGACAGGTAACAGTAACTTCGATACTAATTATGACAAGTAACAGTAACTTCGATACTAATTATGACAAGTAACTGTAAGTTCAATACTAATTATGACAGGTAACTGTAACTTCGTTACAAATTCTGACAAGTAACTGTAATTTCGATTCAATTTTGGCAGGTAACTGTAACTTCGATACTTATTATGACAAGACAATCTTACTTCGTTACTAATTATGACAAGTAACAGTAATCTTGATAAAAAATTATGGTAGGTAACTGTAACTTCAATACTAATTATGACAGGTGACAGTCACTTCGACACTAATTATGACAGGTATCTGTAACTTCGTTACTTATTATGACAAGTAACTTTAATGTCGATACTAATTATGGCAGGTAACTGTAGTTTCGTTACTAATTATGACAAGTCCCTGTAATTTCGATACAAATTATGGCAGGTAACTGTAACTTCGATAGTAATTATGTCAGGTAACAGTAACTTCGGTATTAATTATGACAGGAAACTATAACTTCGTTACTAATTAAGACAATTAATTGTAATTACGATGCAAATTAAGACAGGTAACTGTAACTTCGTTACTAATTATGACATGTAACTGTAATTTCGATACAAATTATGGCAGGTAACAGTACCTTCGATACTAGTTATGACAGGTAACTCTAACTTCGATACTAATTATGACAAGGAACCGTAACTTCGATACAAATTATGGCAGGTAACTGTAACTTAGATACTAATTATGACAGGTAACAGTAACTTCGATACTAATTATGACAAGTAACTATAACTTCGATACAAATTATGACAGGTAACTGTAACTTCGATACTAATTATGACAAGAAACTTTAACTTCGTTACTAATTATGACAAATAACAGTCATTTTGATAAAAAATTATGGTAGGTAACTGTAACTTCAATACTAATTATGACAGGTAAGAGTAACTTCGATACTAATTATGACAGGTAACTGTAACTTCGTTACTAATTATGACAAGTAACTTTAATTTCGATACTAATTATGGCAGGTAACTGTAACTTCGTTACGAATTATGACAAGTCCCGGTTATTTCGATATAAATTATGGCAGGTAACTGTAACTTCGATACTAATTATGTCAGGTAACAGTAACTTCGATACTAATTATGACAGGAAACTGTAACTTCGTTACTAATTATGACAAGTAACTGTAATTTCGATAAAAATAATGACAGGTAACTGTATCTTCGTTACTAATTATGACAAGTAACTGTAATTTCGATACAAATTATGGCAGGTAACAGTACCTTCGATACTAATTTTTGACAGGTAAATGTAACTTCGATAGTAATTATGACAAGGAAATGTAATTTCGATACAAAATATGATAGGTAACTGTAACTTTGATACTAATTATGACAAGTAACTCTAATTTAAATAGAAAATTATGGCAGGTAACTGTAACTTCGATACTAATTATGACAAGTAACTGTTACTTCGATACTAATTATGACAAGTAACTGTAACTTCGATACTTATTATGACAGGTAACTGTAACTTCATTACTAATTATGACAAGAAACTGTAACTTCGATACTAATTATGACAGGTAACTGTAACTTCGATACTAATTATGACAAGTAACTGAAACTTCGATACTAATTATGACAAGTAACTCTAACTTCGATACTATTTATGACAGGTAACAGTAACTTCGATATTAATTATGACAAGTAACAGTAACTTCGATACTAATTATGACAAGTAACTGTAATTTCGATACAAATTTTGGCAGTTAACTGTAACTTCGATACTAATTATGACAGGTAACAGTAACTTCGATACTAATTATGGCAGGTAACTGTAACTTCGATACTAATTATGACAGGTAACAGTAACTTCGATACTAATTATGACAAGTAACTGTAACTTCGATACTAATTATGACAGGTAACTGTAACTTCGTTATTAATTATGAAAAGTAACTGTAATTTCGATACAAATTTTGGCAGGTAACTGTAACTTCGATACTTATTATGACAGGTAACAGTAACTTCGATACTAATTATGACAAGTAACTGTAACTTCGATACTAATTATGACAGAAAACTGTAACATCGTTACTAATTATGACAAGTAACTGTAACTTCGATACAAATTATGGCAGGTAACTGTAACGTCGATACTAATTACTACAGGTAACAGTATCTTCGATACTAATTATGACAGGTTACTGTAACATCGTTACTAATTATGTCAAGTAATTGTAACTTCGGTACTAATTATGACAAGTAACTGTAACTTCGATACTTATTATGACAGGTAACTGTAATTTTGATACAAATTATGGCAGGTAACTGTAACATCGATACTAATTATGACAGGTAACAGTATCTTCGATACTAATTATGACAAGTAACAATAACTTTGATACAAATTATGACAGGTAACTGTAACATCGATACTAATTATGACAAGAAACTCTAACTTCGTTACTAATTATGACAAGTAACTGTAATTTTGATACTAATTATGACAGGTAACAGTAACTTCGATACTAATTATGAAAAGTAACTATAACTTCGATACAAATTATGACAGGTAACTGTAACTTCGATATTAATTATGACAAGAAACTCTAACTTCGTTACTAATTATGACAAAGAACAGTCATTTTGATAAAAAATTATGGTAGGTAACTGCAACATCAATACTTATTATGACAGGTAACAGTAACTTCGATACTAATTAAGACAGGTAACTGTAACTTCGATACTAATTATGACAGGTAACAGTAACTTCGATACTAATTATGACAAGTAACTGTAACTTCGATACTAATTTTGACAGGTAACTGTCACTTCGATAATAATTATGACAAGAAACTATAACTTCGTTACTAAATATGACAAGTAACTGTCATTTTGATAAAAAGTTAAGGTAGGTAACTGTAACTTCAATACTAATTATGACAGGTAACAGTAACTTCGATACTAATTATGACAAGTAACAGTTACTTCGATACTAATTATGACAAATTACTGTAACTTCGATACTAATTATGACAGGTAACTGTAACTTCATTACTAATTATGACAAGTAACTGTAATTTCGATACAAATTTTGGCAGGTAACTGTAACTTCGATACTAATTATGACAGGTAACAGTAACTTCGATACTAATTATGACATAAAACTGTAACTTCGATACTAATTATGACAGGTAACTGTAACTTCGTTACTAATTATGACATTTACTGTAATTTCGATACAAACTATGGCAGTTAACTGTAACTTCGATACTAATTATGACAGGTAACAGTAACTTCGATACTATTTATGGCAGGTAACTGTAACTTCGATACTAATTATGACAGGTAACAGTAACTTCGATACTAATCATGACAAGTAACTTTAACTTCGATACTAATTATGACAGGTAACTGTAACTTCCTTACTAATTATGACAAGTAACTGTAATTTCGTTACAAATTATGGCAGGTAATTGTAATTTCGATGCTAATTATGACAGGTAACACTAACTTCGATACTAATTATGACAAGTAACAGTAACTTAGATACTAATTATGACAAGTAACTGTAATTTTGTTAAAAAAATTATTGTAGGTAACAGTAACTTCAATACTAATTATGACAGGTAACAGTAACTTCGATACTAATTATGACAGGTAACTGTAACTTCGTTACTTATTATGACAAGTAACTTTAATTTCGATACTAATTATGGCGGGTTACTGTAACTTCGTTACTAATTATGACAAGTCCCTGTAATTTCGATACAAATTTTGGCAGGTAATTGTAATTTCGATACTAAATATGACAGGTAACAGTAACTTCGATACTAATTATGACAAGTAACAGTAACTTCGATACTAATTATGACAAGTAACTGTAAGTTCGATACTAATTATGGCAGGTAACTGTAACTTCGTTACAAATTATGACAAGTAACTGTAATTTCGATTCAAATTTTGGCAGGTAACTGTAACTTCGATACTTATTATGACAAGACAAACTAACTTCGTTACTAATTATGACAAGTAACAGTAATCTTGATAAAAAATTATGGTAGGTAACTGTAACTTCAATACTAATTATGACAGGTGACAGTAACTTCGATACTAATTATGACAGGTATCTGTAACTTCGTTACTAATTATGACAAGTAACTCTAATTTAAATAGAAAATTATGGCAGGTAGCTGTAACTTCGATAATAATTATGACAAGTAACTGTAACTTCGATACTAATTATGACAAGGAACTGTAACTTCGATACTTATTAAAACAGGTAACTGTAACTTCATTACTAATTATGACAAGAAACTGTAACTTCGATACTAATTATGACAGGTAACAGTAACTTCGATACTAATTATGACAAGTAACTATAACTTCGATACTAATTATGACAGGTAACTGTAACTTCGTTACTAATTATGAAAAGTAACTGTAATTTCGATACAATTTTGGCAGGTAACTGTAACTTCGATACTTATTATGACAGGTAACAGTAACTTCGATACTAATTATGACAAGTAACTGTAACTTCGATACTAATTATGACAGAAAACTGTAACTTCGTTACTAATTATGACAAGTAACTGTAACTTCGATACAAATTATGGCAGGTAACTGTAACTTCGGTACTAATTACTACAGGTAACAGTAACTTCGATACTAATTATGACAGGTTACTGTAACATCGTTACTAATTATGTCAAGTAATTGTAACTTCGATACTAATTATGACAAGTAACTGTAACTTCGATACTTATTATGACAGGTAACTGTAATTTTGATACAAATTATGGCAGGTAACTGTAACTTCGATACTAATTATGACAGGTAACAGTATCTTCGATACTAATTATGACAAGTAACTATAACTTCGATACAAATTATGACAGGTAACTGTAACTTCGATACTAATTATGACAAGAAACTCTAACTTCGTTACTAATTATGACAAGTAACTGTAATTTTGATACTAATTATGACAGGTAACAGTAACTTCGATACTAATTATGAAAAGTAACTATAACTTCGATACAAATTATGACTGGTAACTGTAACTTCGTTACTAATTATGACAAGTAACTGTAATTTCGATTCAAATTTTGGCAGGTAAATTTAACTTCGATATTTATTATGACAGGTAACAGTAACTTCGATACTAATTATGACAAGTAACTGTAACTTCGATACTAATTATGAAAGGTAAGTGTAACTTCGTTACTAATTATGACAAGTAACTGGAATTTCGATACAAATTATGGCAGGTAACTGTAACGTCGTTACTAATTATGACAGGTAACTGTAACTTCGATACTAATTATGGCAGGTAACTGTAACTTCGATAATAATTATGACAGGTAACAGGCACTTCGATACTAATTATGACAAGTAACTGTAACTTCGATACAAATTATGACAGGTAACTGTAACTTCCTTACTAATTATGACAAGTAACTGAAATTTCGTTACAAATTATGGCAGGTAATTGTAATTTCGATGCTAATTATGACAGGTAACAGTAACTTCGATATTAATTAAGACAAGTTACAGTAACTTCGATACAAATTATGGCAGGTAACTGTAACTTCGATACTAATTATGTCAGGTAACTGTAACTTCGGTATTAATTATGACAGGAAACTGTAACTTCGATACAAATTATGGCAGGTAACTGTAACTTTGATACTAATTATGACAGGTAACAGTAACTTCGATACTAATTATGACAAGTAACTATAACTTCGATACAAATTATGACAGGTAACTGTAACTTCGATACTAATTATGACAAGAAACTTTAACTTCGTTACTAATTATGACAAATAACAGTCATTTTGATAAAAAATTATGGTAGGTAACTGTAACTTCAATACTAATTATGACAGGTAAGAGTAACTTCGATACTTATTATGACAGGTAACTGTAACTTCGTTACTAATTATGACAAGTAACTTTAATTTCGATACTAATTATGGCAGGTAACTGTATCTTCGTTACGAATTATGACAAGTCCCGGTTATTTCGATATAAATTATGGCAGGTAACTGTAACTTCGATACTAATTATGTCAGGTAACAGTAACTTCGATACTAATTATGACAGGAAACTGTAACTTCGTTACTAATTATGACAAGTAACTGTAATTTCGATACAAATAAAGACAGGTAACTGTATCTTCGTTACTAATTATGAGAAGTAACTGTAATTTCGATACAAATTATGGCAGGTATCAGTACCTTCGATACTAATTTTTGACAGGTAAATGTAACTTCGATAGTAATTATGACAAGGAAATGTAATTTCGATACAAAATATGCAGGTAACTGTAACTTTGATACTAATTCTGACAGGTAACAGTAACTTCGATACTAATTATGACAAGTAACTGTAACTTCGTTACTAATTATGACAAGTAACTCTAATTTAAATAGAAAATTATGGCAGGTAACTGTAACTTCGATACTAATTATGACAAGTAACTGTAACTTCGATACTAATTATGACAAGGAACTGTAACTTCGATACTTATTATAACAGGTAACTGTAACTTCATTACTAATTATGACAAGAAACTGTAACTTCGATACTAATTATGACAGGTAACTGTAACTTCGATACTAATTATGACAAGTAACTGTAACTTCGATACCAATTATGACAAGTAACTGTAACTTCGATACTATTTATGACAGGTAACAGTAACTTCGATATTAATTATGACAAGTAACAGTGACTTCGATACTAATTATGACAAGTAACTATAATTTCGATACAAATTTTGGCAGGTAACTGTAACTTCGATACTAATTATGACAGGTAACAGTAACTTCGATACTAATTATGACAAGTAACTGTAACATCGATACTAATTATGACAGGTAACTGTAACTTCGTTACTAATTATGACAAGTAACTGTAATTTCGATACAAATTATGGAAGGTAACTGTAACGTCGTTACTAATTATGACATGTAACAGTAACTTCGATACTAATTATGGCAGGTAACTGTAACTTCGATACTAATTATGACAGGTAACAGTAACTTCGATACTAATTATGACAAGTAACTATAACTTCGATACTAATTATGACAGGTAACTGTAACTTCGTTACTAATTATGAAAAGTAACTGTAATTTCGATACAAATTTTGGCAGGTAACTGTAACTTCGATACTTACTATGACAGGTAACAGTAACTTCGATACTAATTATGACAAGTAACTGTAACTTCGATACTAATTATGACAGAAAACTGTAACTTCGTTACAAATTATGACAAGTAACTGTAACTTCGATACAAATTATGGCAGGTAACTGTAACTTCGATACTAATTACTACAGGTAACAGTAACTTCGATACTAATTATGACAGGTTACTGTAACATCGTTACTAATTATGTCAAGTAATTGTAACTTCGATACTAATTATGACAAGTAACTGTAACTTCGATACTTATTATGACAGGTAACTGTAATTTTGATAAAAATTATGGTTAGGTAACTGTAACTTCGAAACTAATTATGACAGGTAACAGTATCTTCGATACTAATTATGACAAGTAACTATAACTTCGATACAAATTATGACAGGTAACTGTAACTTCGATACTAATTATGACAAGAAACTCTAACTTCGTTACTAATTATGACAAGTAACTGTAATTTTGATACTAATTATGACAGGTAACAGTAACTTCGATACTAATTATGAAAAGTAACTATAACTTCGATACAAATTATGACTGGTAACTGTAACTTCGTTACTAATTATGACAAGTAACTGTAATTTCGATTCAAATTTTGGCAGGTAAATTTAACTTCGATATTTATTATGACAGGTAACAGTAACTTCGATACTAATTATGACAAGTAACTGTAACTTCGATACTAATTATGACATGTAAGTGTAACTTCGTTACTAATTATGAAAAGTAACTGTAATTTCGATACAAATTATGGCAGGTAACTGTAACGTCGTTACTAATTATGACAGGTAACAGTAACTTCGATACTAATTATGGCAGGTAACTGTAACTTCGATACTAATTATGACAGGTAACAGTAACTTCGATACTAATTATGACAAGTAACTGTAACTTCGATACAAATTATGACAGGTAACTGTAACTTCCTTACTAATTATGACAAGTAACTGAAATTTCGTTACAAATTATGGCAGGTAATTGTAATTTCGATGCTAATTATGACAGGTTACAGTAACTTCGATACTAATTATGACAGGTAACTGTAACTTCGATACTAATTATGACAGGTAAGTGTAACTTTGTTACTAATTATGACAAGTAACAGTAATTTCGATACAAATTATGGCAGGTAAATGTAACTTCGATACTAATTATGACAGGTAAGAGCAACTTCGATACTAATTATGACAAGTAACTATAACTTCGATACAAATTATGACAGGTAACTGTAACTTCGATACTAATTATGACAAGAAATTCTAACTTCGATACTAATTATGACAAGTAACTGTAATTTTGTTAAAAAATTATTGTAGGTAACTGTAACTTCAATACTAATTATGACAGGTAACAGTAACTTCGATACTAATTATGACAGGTAACTGTAACTTCATTACTTATTATGACAAGTAACTTTAATTTCGATACTAATTATGGCGGGTTACAGTAACTTCGTTACTAATTATGACAAGTCCCTGTAATTTCGATACAAATTTTGGCAGGTAATTGTAATTTCGATACTAAATATGACAGGTAACAGTAACTTCGATACTAATTATGACAAGTAACAGTAACTTCGATACTAATTATGACAAGTAACTGTAAGTTCAATACTAATTATGACAGGTAACTGTAACTTCGTTACAAATTCTGACAAGTAACTGTAATTTCGATTCAATTTTGGCATGTAACTGTAACTTCGATACTAATTATGGCAGGTAACTGTAACTTCGATACTAATTATGACAGGTAACAGTAACTTCGATACTAATTATGACAAGTAACTGTAACTTCGATACTAATTATGACAGGTAACTGTAACTTCGTTATTAATTATGAAAAGTAACTGTAATTTCGATACAAATTTTGGCAGGTAACTGTAACTTCGATACTTATTATGACAGGTAACAGTAACTTCGATACAAATTATGACAAGTAACTGTAACTTCGATACTAATTATGACAGAAAACTGTAACTTCGTTACTAATTATGACAAGTAACTGTAACTTCGATACAAATTATGGCAGGTAACTGTAACTTCGATACTAATTACTACAGGTAACAGTATCTTCGATACTAATTATGACAGGTTACTGTAACATCGTTACTAATTATGTCAAGTAATTGTAACTTCGGTACTAATTATGACAAGTAACTGTAACTTCGATACTTATTATGACAGGTAACTGTAATTTTGATACAAATTATGGCAGGTAACTGTAACATCGATACTAATTATGACAGGTAACAGTATCTTCGATACTAATTATGACAAGTAACAATAACTTTGATACAAATTATGACAGGTAACTGTAACTTCGATACTAATTATGACAAGTAACTGTAACTTCGATACTAATTTTGACAGGTAACTGTCACTTCGATACTAATTATGACAAGAAACTATAACTTCGTTACTAAATATGACAAGTAACTGTCATTTTGATAAAAAGTTATGGTAGGTAACTGTAACTTCAATACTAATTATGACAGGTAACAGTAACTTCGATACTAATTATGACAAGTAACAGTTACTTCGATACTAATTATGACAAATTACTGTAACTTCGATACTAATTATGACAGGTAACTGTAACTTCATTACTAATTATGACAAGTAACTGTAATTTCGATACAAATTTTGGCAGGTAACTGTAACTTCGATACTAATTATGACAGGTAACAGTAACTTCGATACTAATTATGACATAAAACTGTAACTTCGATACTAATTATGACAGGTAACTGTAACTTCGTTACTAATTATGACAAGTAACTGTAATTTCGATACAAACTATGGCAGTAAACTGTAACTTCGATACTAATTATGACAGGTAACAGTAACTTCGATACTATTTATGGCAGGTAACTGTAACTTCGATACTAATTATGACAGGTAACAGTAACATCGATACTAATCATGACAAGTAACAGTAACTTAGATACTAATTATGACAAGTAACTGTAATTTTGTTAAAAAAATTATTGTAGGTAACTGTAACTTCAATACTAATTATGACAGGTAACAGTAACTTCGATACTAATTATGACAGGTAACTGTAACTTCGTTACTTATTATGACAAGTAACTTTAATTTCGATACTAATTATGGCGGGTTACTGTAACTTCGTAACTAATTATGACAAGTCCCTGTAATTTCGATACAAATTTTGGCAGGTAATTGTAATTTCGATACTAAATATGACAGGTAACAGTAACTTCGATACTAATTATGACAAGTAACAGTAACTTCGATACTAATTATGACAAGTAACTGTAAGTTCGATACTAATTATGGCAGGTAACTGTAACTTCGTTACAAATTATGACAAGTAACTGTAATTTCGATTCAAATTTTGGCAGGTAACTGTAACTTCGATACTTATTATGACAAGACAATCTAACTTCGTTACTAATTATGACAAGTAACAGTAATCTTGATAAAAAATTATGGTAGGTAACTGTAACTTCAATACTAATTATGACAGGTGACAGTAACTTCGATACTAATTATGACAAGTATCTGTAACTTCGTTACTTATTATGACAAGTAACTTTAATTTCGATACTAATTATGGCAGGTAACTGTAGTTTCGTTACTTATTATGACAAGTCCCTGTAATTTCGATACAAATTATGGCAGGTATCTGTAACTTCGATACTAATTATGTCAGGTAACAGTAACTTCGGTATTATTTATGACAGGAAACTGTAACTTCGTTACTAATTATGACAATTAACTGTAATTACGATGCAAATTATGACAGGTAACTGTAACTTCGTTACTAATTATGACATGTAACTGTAATTTCGATACAAATTATGGCAGGTAACAGTACCTTCGATACTAGTTATGACAAGTAACTGTAAGTTCGATACTAATTATGACAGGTAACTGTAACTTCGTTACAAATTATGACAAGTAACTATAATTTCGATTCAAATTTTGTCAGGTAACTGTAACTTCGATACTTATTATGACAAGACAATCTAACTTCGTTACTAATTATGACAAGTAACAGTAATCTTGATAAAAAATTATGGTAGGTAACTGTAACTTCAATACTAATTATGACAGGTGACAGTAACTTCGATACTAATTATGACAGGTATCTGTAACTACGTTACTTATTATGACAAGTAACTTTAATTTCGATACTAATTATGGCAGGTAACTGTAGTTTCGTTACTAATTATGACAAGTCCCTGTAATTTCGATACAAATTATGGCAGGTAACTGTAACTTCGATACTAATTATGTCAGGTAACAGTAACTTCGGTATTAATTAAGACAGGAAACTGTAACTTCGATACTAATTATGACAAGTAACTGTAAGTTCGATACTAATTATGACAGGTAACTGTAACTTCGTTACTAATTATGAAAAGTAACTGTAATTTCGATACAAATTTTGGCAGGTAACTGTAACTTCGATACTTATTATGACAGGTAACAGTAACTTCGATACTAATTATGACAGGTAACAGTAACTTCGATACTAATTATGAGAGAGAGCTGTAACTTCGATACTAATTATGACAAGTAACTGTAACTTCGATACTAATTATGACAGGTAACTGTAACTTCATTACTAATTATGACAAGTAACTGTAATTTCGATACAAATTTTGGCAGGTAACTGTAACTTCGATACTAATTATGACAGGTAACAGTAACTTCGATACTAATTATGACATAAAACTGTAACTTCGTTACTAATTATGACAAGTAACTGTAATTTCGATACAAATTATAACAGGTAACTGTAACTTCGTAACTAATTATGACAAGTAACTGTAATTTCGATACAAATTATGGTTGGTAACAGTACCTTCGATACTAATTATTACATGTAACTGTAACTTCGAAACTAATTATGAAAAAGGAACTGTAATTTCGATACAAATTATGGCAGGAAACTGTAACTTCGATATTAATTATGACAGGTAACAGTAACTTCGATACTAATTATGACAAGTAACTATAATTTCGAATCAAATTATGACAGGTAACTGTAACTTCGATACTAATTATGACAAGAAAATCTAACTTCATTACTAATTATGAAAAGTAACAGTAATCTTGATAAAGACTTACGTTAGGTAACTGTAACTTCAATACTAATTATGACAGGTAACAGTAACTTCGATACTAATTATGACAGGTAACTGTAACTTCGTTACTAATTATGACAAGTAATTTTAATTTCGGTACTAATTATGACAGGTAACTGTAACTTCGTTACTAATTATGACAAGTCCCTGTAATTTCGATACAATTTATGGCAGGTAACTGTAACTTCGATACAAATTATGTCAGGTAACAGTAACATCGGTACAAATTATCACAGGAAACTGTAACTTCGTTTATTATTATGACAATTACCTGTAATTTCGATACAAATTATGACAGTCAACAGTAACTTCGATACTAATTATGACAAGTAACTGTAACTTCGATACTAATTATGACAGATAACTGTAACTTCGTTACTAATTATGACAAGTAACTGTAATTTCGATACAAATTATGGCAGTTAACCTTAACTTCGATACTAATTATGACAGGTAACAGTAACTTCGATAATATTTATGGCAGGTAACTGTTACTTCGATACTAATTATGACAGTTAACAGTAACTTCGATACTAATCATGACAAGTAACTTTAACTTCGATACTAATTATGACAGGTAACTGTAACTTCCTTACTAATTATTTCAAGTAACTGTAATTTCGTTACAAATTATGGCAGGTAATTGTAATTTCGATGCTAATTATGACAGGTAACAGTAACTTCGATACTAATTATGACAAGTAACAGTAACTTCGATACTAATTATGACAAGTAACTGTAACTTCGATACTAATTATGACTGGTAACTGTAACTTCGTTACTAATTATGACAAGTAACTGTAATTTCGATTCAAATTTTGGCATGTAAATTTAACTTCGATATTTATTATGACAGGCAACAGTAACTTCGATACTAATTATGACAAGTAACTGTTAGTTCGATATTAATTATGACAGGTAAGTGTAACTTCGTTACTAATTATGACAAGTAACTGTAATTTCGATACAAATTATGGCAGGTAACTGTAACTTCGATACTAATTATGACAGGTAAGAGCAACTTCGATACAAATTATGACAAGTAACTATAACTTCGATACAAATTATTACAGGTAATTGTAACTTCGATACTAATTATGACAAGAAACTCTAACTTCGATACTAATTATGACAAGTAACTGTAATTTTGTTAAAAAAATTATTGTAGGTAACTGTAACTTCAATACTAATTATGACAGGTAACAGTAACTTCGAGACTAATTATGACAGGTAACTGTAACTTCGTTACTTATTATGACAAGTAACTTTAATTTCGATACTAATTATGGCGGGTTACTGTAACTTCGTTAATAATTATGACAAGTCCCTGTAATTTCGATACAAATTTTGGCAGGTAATTGTAATTTCGATACTAAATATGACAGGTAACAGTAACTTCGATACTACTTATGACAAGTAACAGTAACCTCGACACTAATTATGACAAGTAACTGTAAGTTCGATACTAATTATGACAGGTAACTGTAACTTCGCTACAAATTATGACAAGTAACTGTAATTTCGATTCAAATTTTGGCAGGTAACTGTAACTTCGATACTTATTATGACAAGACAATCTAACTTCGTTACTAATTATGACAAGTAACAGTAATCTTGATAAAAAATTATGGTAGGTAACTGTAACTTCAATACTAATTATGACAGGTGACAGTAACTTCGATACTAATTATGACAGGTATCTCTAACTTCGTTACTTATTATGACAAGTAACTTTAATTTCGATACTAATTATGGCAGGTAACTGTAGTTTCGTTACTAATTATGACAAGTCCCTGTAATTTCGATACAAATTATGGCAGGTAACTGTAACTTCGATACTAATTATGTCAGGTAACAGTAACTTCGGTATTATTTATGACAGGAAACTGTAACTTCGTTACTAATTATGACAATTAACTGTAATTACGATGCAAATTATGACAGGTAACTGTAACTTCGTTACTAATTATGACATGTAACTGTAATTTCGATACAAATTATGGCAGGTAACAGTACCCTCGATACTAGTTATGACAGGTAACTCTAACTTCGATACTAATTATGACAAGGAACTGTAACTTCGATACAAATTATGGCAGGTAACTGTAACTTTGATACTAATTATGACAGGTAACAGTAACTTCGATACTAATTATGACAAGTAACTATAACTTCGATACAAATTATGACAGGTAACTGTAACTTCGATACTAATTATGACAAGAAACTTTAACTTCGTTACTAATTATGACAAATAACAGTCATTTTGATAAAAAATTATGGTAGGTAACTGTAACTTCAATACTAATTATGACAGGTAAGAGTAACTTCGATACTTATTATGACAGGTAACTGAAACTTCGTTACTAATTATGACAAGTAACTTTAATTTCGATACTAATTATGGCAGGTAACTGTAACTTCGTTACGAATTATGACAAGTCCCGGTTATTTCGATTTAAATTATGGCAGGTAACTGTAACTTCGATACTAATTATGTCAGGTAACAGTAATTTCGATACTAATTATGACAGGAAACTGTAACTTCGTTACTAATTATGACAAGTAACTGTAATTTCGATACAAATAATGACAGGTAACTGCATCTTCGTTACTAATTATGACAAGTAACTGTAATTTCGATACAAACTATGGCAGGTAACAGTACCTTCGATACTAATTTTTGACAGGTAAATGTAACTTCGATAGTAATTATGACAAGGAAATGTAATTTCGATACAAAATATGGCAGGTAACTGTAACTTTGATACTAATTCTGACAGGTAACAGTAACTTCGATACTAATTATGACAAGTAACTGTAACTTCGTTACTAATTATGACAAGTAACTCTAATTTAAATAGAAAATTATGGCAGGTAACTGTAACTTCGATACTAATTATGACAAGTAACTGTAACTTCGTTACTAATTATGACAAGTAACTGTAACTTCGATACTTATTATGACAGGTAACTGTAACTTCATTACTAATTATGACAAGAAACTGTAACTTCGATACTAATTATGACAGGTAACTGTAACTTCGATACTAATTATGACAAGTAACTGTAACTTCGATACTAATTATGACAAGTAACTGTAACTTCGATACTATTTATGACAGGTAACAGTAACTTCGATATTAATTATGACAAGTAACAGTAACTTCGATACTTATTATGACAAGTAACTGTAATTTCGATACAAATTTTGGCAGGTAACTGTAACATCGATACTAATTATGACAGGTAACAGTAACTTCGATACTAATTATGGCAGGTAACTGTAACTTCGATACTAATTATGACAGGTAACAGTAACTTCGATACTAATTATGACAAGTAACTGTAACTTCGATACTAATTATGACAGGTAACTGTAACTTCGTTACTTATTATGAAAAGTAACTGTAATTTCGATACAAATAATGACAGGTAACTGCATCTTCGTTACTAATTATGACAAGTAACTCTAATTTCGATACAAACTATGGCAGGTAACAGTACCTTCGATACTAATTTTTGACAGGTAAATGTAACTTCGATAGTAATTATGACAAGGAAATGTAATTTCGATACAAAATATGGCAGGTAACTGTAACTTTGATACTAATTCTGACAGGTAACAGTAACTTCGATACTAATTATGACAAGTAACTGTAACTTCGTTACTAATTATGACAAGTAACTCTAATTTAAATAGAAAATTATGGCAGGTAACTGTAACTTCGATACTAATTATGACAAGTAACTGTAACTTCGTTACTAATTATGACAAGTAACTGTAACTTCGATACTTATTATGACAGGTAACTGTAACTTCATTACTAATTATGACAAGAAACTGTAACTTCGATACTAATTATGGCAGGTAACAGTAACTTCGATACTAATTAGGACAAGTAACTGTAACTTCGATACTAATTATGACAGAAAACTGTAACTTCGTTACTAATTATGACAAGTAACTGTAACTTCGATACATATTATGGCAGGTAACTGTAACTTCGATACTAATTACTACAGGTAACAGTAACTTCGATACTAATTATGACAGGTTACTGTTACATCGTTACTAATTATGTCAAGTAATTGTAACTTCGATATTAATTATGACAAGTAACTGTAACTTCGATACTTATTATGACAGGTAACTGTAATTTTGATACAAATTATGTTAGGTAACTGTAACTTCGATAATAATTATGACAGGTAACAATATCTTATATACTAATTATGACAAGTAACTATAACTTCGATACAAATTATGACAGGTAACTGTAACTTCGATACTAATTATGACAAGAAACTCTAACTTCGTTACTAATTATGACAAGTAACTGTAATTTTGATACTAATTATGACAGGTAACAGTAACTTCGATACTAATTATGAAAAGTAACTATAACTTCGATATAAATTTAGACAGGTAACTGTAACTTCGATACTAATTATGACAAGAAACTCTAACTTCGTTACTAATTATGACAATTAACAGTCATTTTGATAAAACATTATGGTAGGTAACTGCAACTTCAATACTTATTATGACAGGTAACAGTAACTTCGATACTAATTAAGACAGGTAACTGTAACTTCGATACTAATTATGACAAGTAACTTTAATTTCGATACTAATTATGGTAGGTAACTGTAACTTCGTTACTAATTTTGACAAGTCCCTGTAATTTCGATACAAATTATGGCAGGTAACTGTAACTTCGATACTAATTATGTCAGGTAACTGTAACTTAGATACTAATTATGACAGGAAACTAACTTCGTTACTAATTATGAAAAGTAACTGTAATTTCGTTACAAATTATGACAGGTAACTGTAACTTCGTTACTACTTATGACAAGTAACTGAAATTTCGATACAAATTATGGCAGGTAACAGTACCTTCGATACTAATTATGGCAGGTAACTGTAACTTCGATACTAATTATGACAAGGAACTGTAATTTCGATACAAATTATGGCAGGTGACTGTAACTTTGATACTAATTATGACAGGTAACAATAACTTCGTTACTAATTATGACAAGTAACTGTAACTTCGTAACTAATTATGACAAGTAACTCTAATTTTGATTAAAAAATTATGGCAGGTAACTGTAACTTCGATACTAATTATGACAAGTAACTGTAACTTCGATACTTATTATGACAGGTAACTGTAACTTAATTACTATTTATGACAAGAAACTGTAACTTCGATACTAATTATGACAGGTAAATGTAACTTCGATACTAATTATGACAAGTTACAGTAACATCGATACTAATTATGACAAGGAACTGTAACTTCGATATTTATTATGACAGGTAACAGTAACTTCGATATTAATTATGACAAGTAACAGTAAATTCGATACTAATTATGACAAGTAACTATAACTTCGATACAAGTTATGACAGGTAACTGTAACTTCGATACTAATTATGACAAGAAACTCTAACTTCGTTACTAATTATGACAAGTAACAGTAATCTTGATAAAAAATTATGGTAGGTAACTGTAACTTCAATACTCATTACGACAGGTGACAGTAACTTCGATACTAATTATGACAGGTATCTGTAACTACGTTACTTATTATGACAAGTAACTTTAATTTCGATACAAATTATGGCAGGTAACTGTAACTTCGATACTAATTATGTCAGGTAACAGTAACTTCGGTATTAATTAAGACAGGAAACTGTAACTTCGATACTAATTATGACAAGTAACTGTAAGTTCGATACTAATTATGACAGGTAACTGTAACTTCGTTACTAATTATGAAAAGTAACTGTAATTTCGATACAAATTTTGGCAGGTAACTGTAACTTCGATACTTATTATGACAGGTAACAGTAACTTCGATACTAATTATGACAGGTAACAGTAACTTCGATACTAATTATGAGAGAAAGCTGTAACTTCGATACTAATTATGACAAGTAACTGTAACTTCGATACTAATTATGACAGGTAACTGTAACTTCATTACTAATTATGACAAGTAACTGTAATTTCGATACAAATTTTGGCAGGTAACTGTAACTTCGATACTAATTATGACAGGTAACAGTAACTTCGATACTAATTATGACATAAAACTGTAACTTCGTTACTAATTATGACAAGTAACTGTAATTTCGATACAAATTAAGACAGGTAACTGTAACTTCGTAACTAATTATGACAAGTAACTGTAATTTCGATAGAAATTATGGTTGGTAACAGTACCTTCGATACTAATTATTACATGTAACTGTAACTTCGAAACTAATTATGAAAAAGGAACTGTAATTTCGATACAAATTATGGCAGGAAACTGTAACTTCGATATTAATTATGACAGGTAACAGTAACTTCGATACTAATTATGACAAGTAACTATAATTTCGAATCAAATTATGACAGGTAACTGTAACTTCGATACTAATTATGACAAGAAAATCTAACTTCATTACTAATTATGAAAAGTAACAGTAATCTTGATAAAGACTTACGTTAGGTAACTGTAACTTCAATACTAATTATGACAGGTAACAGTAACTTCGATACTAATTATAACAGGTAACTGTAACTTCGTTACTAATTATGACAAGTAATTTTAATTTCGGTACTAATTATGACAGGTAACTGTAACTTCGTTACTAATTATGACAAGTCCCTGTAATTTCGATACAATTTATGGCAGGTAACTGTAACTTCGATACAAATTATGTCAGGTAACAGTAACATCGGTACAAATTATCACAGGAAACTGTAACTTCGTTTATTATTATGACAATTACCTGTAATTTCGATACAAATTATGACAGTCAACAGTAACTTCGATACTAATTATGACAAGTAACTGTAACTTCGATACTAATTATGACAGATAACTGTAACTTCGTTACTAATTATGACAAGTAACTGTAATTTCGATACAAATTATGGCAGGTAATTGTAATTTCGATGCTAATTATGACAGGTAACAGTAACTTCGATAATATTTATGGCAGGTAACTGTTACTTCGATACTAATTATGACAGTTAACAGTAACTTCGATACTAATCATGACAAGTAACTTTAACTTCGATACTAATTATGACAGGTAACTGTAATTTCGATTCAAATTTTGGCATGTAAATTTAACTTCGATATTTATTATGACAGGCAACAGTAACTTCGATACTAATTATGACAAGTAACAGTAACTTCGATACTAATTATGACAAGTAACTGTAACTTCGATACTAATTATGACTGGTAACTGTAACTTCGTTACGAATTATGACAAGTCCCGGTTATTTCGATTTAAATTATGGCAGGTAACTGTAACTTCGATACTAATTATGTCAGGTAACAGTAATTTCGATACTAATTATGACAGGAAACTGTAACTTCGTTACTAATTATGACAAGTAACTGTAATTTGGATACAAATAATGACAGGTAACTGTATCTTCGTTACTAATTATGACAAGTAACTGTAATTTCGATACAAACTATGGCAGGTAACAGTACCTTCGATACTAATTTTTGACAGGTAAATGTAACTTCGATAGTAATTATGACAAGGAAATGTAATTTCGATACAAAATATGGCAGGTAACTGTAACTTTGATACTAATTCTGACAGGTAACAGTAACTTCGATACTAATTATGACAAGTAACTGTAACTTCGTTACTAATTATGACAAGTAACTCTAATTTAAATTGAAAATTATGGCAGGTAACTGTAACTTCGATACTAATTATGACAAGTAACTGTAACTTCGTTACTAATTATGACAAGTAACTGTAACTTCGATACTTATTATGACAGGTAACTGTAACTTCATTACTAATTATGACAAGAAACTGTAACTTCGATACTAATTATGACAGGTAACTGTAACTTCGATACTAATTATGACAAGTAACTGTAACTTCGATACTAATTATGACAAGTAACTGTAACTTCGATACTATTTATGACAGGTAACAGTAACTTCGACATTAATTATGACAAGTAACAGTAACTTCGATACTTATTATGACAAGTAACTGTAATTTCGATACAAATTTTGGCAGGTAACTGTAACTTCGATACTAATTATGACAGGTAACAGTAACTTCGATACTAATTATGGCAGGTAACTGTAACTTCGATACTAATTATGACAGGTAACAGTAACTTCGATACTAATTATGACAAGTAACTGTAACTTCGATACTAATTATGACAGGTAACTGTAACTTCGTTACTTATTATGAAAAGTAACTGTAATTTCGATACAAATTTTGGCACGTAACTGTAACTTCGATACTTATTATGACAGGTAACAGTAACTTCGATACTAATTAGGACAAGTAACTGTAACTTCGATACTAATTATGACAGAAAACTGTAACTTCGTTACTAATTATGACAAGTAACTGTAACTTCGATACATATTATGGCAGGTAACTGTAACTTCGATACTAATTACTACAGGTAACAGTAACTTCGATACTAATTATGACAGGTTACTGTTACATCGTTACTAATTATGTCAAGTAATTGTAACTTCGATATTAATTATGACAAGTAACTGTAACTTCGATACTTATTATGACAGGTAACTGTAATTTTGATACAAATTATGTTAGGTAACTGTAATTTCGATAATAATTATGACAGGTAACAATATCTTATATACTAATTATGACAAGTAACTATAACTTCGATACAAATTATGACAGGTAACTGTAACTTCGATACTAATTATGACAAGAAACTCTAACTTCGTTACTAATTATGACAAGTAACTGTAATTTTGATACTAATTATGACAGGTAACAGTAACTTCGATACTAATTATGAAAAGTAACTATAACTTCGATATAAATCTAGACAGGTAACTGTAACTTCGATACTAATTATGACAAGAAACTCTAACTTCGTTACTAATTATGACAATTAACAGTCATTTTGATAAAACATTATGGTAGGTAACTGCAACTTCAATACTTATTATGACAGGTAACAGTAACTTCGATACTAATTAAGACAGGTAACTGTAACTTCGATACTAATTATGACAAGTAACTTTAATTTCGATACTAATTATGGTAGGTAACTGTAACTTCGTTACTAATTTTGACAAGTCCCTGTAATTTCGATACAAATTATGGCAGGTAACTGTAACTTCGATACTAATTATGTCAGGTAACTGTAAATTAGATACTAATTATGACAGGAAACTAACTTCGTTACTAATTATGAAAAGTAACTGTAATTTCGTTACAAATTATGACAGGTAACTGTAACTTCGTTACTACTTATGACAAGTAACTGAAATTTCGATACAAATTATGGCAGGTAACAGTACCTTCGATACTAATTATGGCAGGTAACTGTAACTTCGATACTAATTATGACAAGGAACTGTAATTTCGATACAAATTATGGCAGGTGACTGTAACTTTGATACTAATTATGACAGGTAACAATAACTTCGTTACTAATTATGACAAGTAACTGTAACTTCGTTACTAATTATGACAAGTAACTCTAATTTTGATTAAAAATTATGGCAGGTAACTGTAACTTCGATACTAATTATGACAAGTAACTGTAACTTCGATACTTATTATGACAGGTAACTGTAACTTAATTACTATTTATGACAAGAAACTGTAACTTCGATACTAATTATGACAGGTAAATGTAACTTCGATACTAATTATGACAAGTTACAGTAACATCGATACTAATTATGACAAGGAACTGTAACTTCGATATTTATAATGACAGGTAACAGTAACTTCGATATTAATTATGACAAGTAACAGTAAATTCGAAACTAATTATGACAAGTAACTGTAATTTCGATACAAATTTTGGCAGGTTACTGTAACTTCGATACTAATTATGACAGGTAACAGTTACTACGATACTAATTATGACAAGTAACTGTAACTTCGATACTAATTATGACAGGTTACTGTAACTTCGTTACTAATTATGACAAGTAACTGTAATTTCGATACCAATTATGCCAGGTAACTGTAACTTCGATACTAATTATGACAGGTAAGAGTAACTTCGATACTATTTATGGCAGGTAACTGTAACTTCGATACTAATTATGACAGGTAACAGTAACTTCGATACTAATCATGACAAGTAACTTTAACTTCGATACTAATTATGACAGGTAACTGTAACTTCCTTACTAATTATGACAAGTAACTGTAATTTCGTTACAAATTATGGCAGGTAAATGTAATTTCGATACTAATTATGACAGGTAACAGTAACTTCGATACTAATTATGACAAGTAACAGTAACTTCGATACTAATTATGACAAGTAACTGTAACTTCGATACTAATTATGACTGGTAACTGTAACTTCGTTACTAATTATGACAAGTAACGGTAATTTCGATTCAAATTTTGGCAGGTAACTGTAACTTCGATACTAATTATGACAGGTAACAGCAACTTCGATACTAATTATGACAAGTAACTATAACTTCGATACAAATTATGACAGGTAACTGTAACTTCGATACTAATTATGACAAGTAACTGTAATTTTGATAAAAAATTATTGTAGGTAACTGTAACTTCAATACTAATTATGACAGTTAACAGTAACTTTGATACTAATTATGACAGTTTACTGTAACATCGTTACTAATTATGACAAGTAACTGTAACTTCGATACTAATTATGACAAGTAACTGTAACTTCGATACTTATTATGACAGGTAACTGTAACTTAATTACTATTTATGACAAGGAACTGTAACTTCGATACTAATTATGACAGGTAAATGTAACTTCGATACTAATTATGACAAGTAACAGTAACATCGATACTAATTATGACAAGTAACTGTAACTTCGATACTTTTTATGACAGGAAACAGTAACTTCGATATTAATTATGACAAGTAACAGTAAATTCGATACTAATTATGACAAGTAACTGTAATTTCGAACCAAATTTTGGCAGGTAACTGTAACTTCGATACTAATTATGACAGGTAACAGTTACTACGATACTAATTATGACAAGT
The DNA here is from genome assembly GCA_946902985.2 of Meconema thalassinum. Classification (NCBI taxonomy): domain Eukaryota; kingdom Metazoa; phylum Arthropoda; class Insecta; order Orthoptera; family Tettigoniidae; genus Meconema; species Meconema thalassinum. Next base: position 1,672,268,152 of record OX336388.2, on the reverse strand, counting down.
AACTGTAACTTCAATACTAATTATGACAGGTAACTGTAACTTCGTTACTTATTATGACAAGTAACTGTAATTTCGATACAAATTATGCCAGGTAACTGTAACTTCGATACTAATTATGACAGGTAACAGTAACTTCGATACTATTTATGGCAGGTAACTGTAACTTCGATACTAATTATGTCAGGTAACTGTAACATAGATACTAATTATGACAGGAAACTAACTTCGTAACTAATTATGAGAAGTAACTGTAATTTCGTTACAAATTATGACAGGTAACTGTAACTTCGTTACTACTTATGACAAGTAACTGAAATTTCGATACAAATTATGGCAGGTAACAGTACCTTCGATACTAATTATGGCAGGTAACTGTAACTTCGATACTAATTATGACAAGGAACTGTAATTTCGATACAAATTATGGCAGGTGACTGTAACTTTGATACTAATTATGACAGGTAACAGTAACTTCGTTACTAATTATGACAAGTAACTGTAACTTCGTTACTAATTATGACAAGTAACTCTAATTTTGATTAAAAAATTATGGCAGGTAACTGTAACTTCGATACTAATTATGACAAGTAACTGTAACTTCGATACTTATTATGACAGGTAACTGTAACTTAATTACTATTTATGACAAGAAACTGTTACTTCGATACTAATTATGACAGGTAAATGTAACTTCGATACTAATTATGACAAGTTACAGTAACATCGATACTAATTATGACAAGGAACTGTAACTTCGATACTTATTATGACAGGTAACAGTAACTTCGATATTAATTATGACAAGTAACAGTAAATTCGATACTAATTATGACAAGTAACTGTAATTTCGATACAAATTTTGGCAGGTAACTGTAACTTCGATACTAATTATGACAGGTAACAGTTACTACGATACTAATTATGACAAGTAACTGTAACTTCGATACTAATTATGACAGGTTACTGTAACTTCGTTACTAATTATGACAAGTAACTGTAATTTCGATACCAATTATGGCAGGTAACTGTAACTTCGATACTAATTATGACAGGCAAGAGTAACTTCGATACTATTTATGGCAGGTAACTGTAACTTCGATACTAATTATGACAGGTAACAGTAACTTCGATACTAATCATGACAAGTAACTTTAACTTCGATACTAATTATGACAGGTAACTGTAACTTCCTTACTAATTATGACAAGTAACTGTAATTTCGTTACAAATTATGGCAGGTAAATGTAATTTCGATACTAATTATGACAGGTAACAGTAACTTCGATACTAATTATGACAAGTAACAGTAACTTCGATACTAATTATGACAAGTAACTGTAACTTCGATACTAATTATGACTGGTAACTGTAACTTCGTTACTAATTATGACAAGTAACGGTAATTTCGATTCAAATTTTGGCAGGTAACTGTAACTTCGATACTAATTATGACAGATAACAGCAACTTCGATACTAATTATGACAAGTAACTATAACTTCGATACAAATTATGACAGGTAACTGTAACTTCGATACTAATTATGACAAGAAACTATAACTTCGTTACTAATTATGACAAGTAACTGTAATTTTGATAAAATATTATTGTAGGTAACTGTAACTTCAATACTAATTATGACAGTTAACAGTAACTTTGACACTAATTATGACAGTTTACTGTAACATCGTTAGTAATTATGACAAGTAACTGTAACTTCGATACTAATTATGACAAGTAACTGTAACTTCGATACTTATTATGACAGGTAACTGTAACTTAATTACTATTTATGACAAGGAACTGTATCTTCGATACTAATTATGACAGGTAAATGTAACTTCGATACTAATTATGACAAGTAACAGTAACATCGATACTAATTATGACAAGTAACTGTAACTTCGATACTTTTTATGACAGGAAACAGTAACTTCGATATTAATTATGACAAGTAACAGTAAATTCGATACTAATTATGACAAGTAACTGTAATTTCGATACAAATTTTGGCAGGTAACTGTAACTTCGATACTAATTATGACAGGTAACAGTTACTACGATACTAATTATGACAAGTAACTGTAACTTCAATACTAATTATGACAGGTAACTGTAACTTCGTTACTTATTATGACAAGTAACTGTAATTTCGATACAAATTATGCCAGGTAACTGTAACTTCGATACTAATTATGACAGGTAACAGTAACTTCGATACTATTTATGGCTGGTAACTGTAACTTCGATACTAATTATGACAGGTAACAGTAACTTCGATACTAATCATGACAAGTAACTTTAACTTCGATATTAATTATGACAGGTAACTGTAACTTCCTTACTAATTATGACAAGTTACTGTAATTTCGTTACAAATTATGGCAGGTAATTGTAATTTCGATACTAATTATGACAGGTAACAGTAACTTCGATACTAATTATGACAAGTAACAGTAACTTCGATACTAATTATGACAAGTAACTGTAATTTAGATACTAATTATGACTGGTAACTGTAACTTCGTTACTAATTATGACAAGTAACTGTAATTTCGATTCAAATTATGGCAGGTAACTGTAACTTCGATACTAATTATGACAGGTAGCAGCAACTTCGATACTAATTATGACAAGTAACTATAACTTCGATACAAATTAAGACAGGTAACTGTAACTTCGATACTAATTAAGACAATAAACTCTAACTTCGTTACTAATTATGACAAGTAACTGAAATTTTGATAAAAGTTATTGTAGATAACTGTAACTTCAATACTAATTATGACAGGTAACAGTAACTTCCATACTAATTATGACAGGTAACTGTAACTTCGTTACTTATTATGACAAGTAACTTTAATTTCGATACTAATTAAGGCAGGTTACTGTAACTTCGTTACTAATTATGACAAGTCCCTGTAATTTCGATTCAAATTTTGGCAGGTAACTGTAACTTCGATACTTATTATGACAGTCAACAGTAACTTCGATACTAATTATGACAAGTAACTGTAACTTCGATACTAATTATGACAGGTAAGTGTAACTTCGTTACTAATTATGACAAGTAACTGTACTTTCGATACAAATTATGGCAGGTAACTGTAACTTCGATACTAATTATGACAGGTAACAGCAACTTCGATACTAATTATGACAAGTAACTATAACTTCGATACAATTATGACAGGTAACTGTAACTTCGATACTAATTATGACAAGAAACTCTAACTTCATTACTAATTATGACAAGTAACTGTAATTTTGATAAAAAATTATTGTAGGTAACTGTAACTTCGTTACTAATTATGACAATTAACTGTAATTTCGATACAAATTATGGCAGGTAACTCTATCTTCGATACTAATTATGACAGGTAACAGTAACTTCGATACTAATTATGGCAGGTAAATGTAACTTCGATACTAATTATGACAGGTAACAGTAACTTCGATACTAATTATGACAAGTAACAGTAACTTCGATACTAATTATGACAAGTAACTTTAATTTCGATACTAATTATGGTAGGTAACTGTAACTTCGTTACTAATTTTGACAAGTCCCTGTAATTTCGATACAAATTATGGCAGGTAACTGTAACTTCGATACTAATTATGTCAGGTAACTGTAACTTAGATACTAATTATGACAGGAAACTACCTTCGTTACTAATTATGAAAAGTAACTGTAATTTCGTTACAAATTATGACTGGTAACTGTAACTTCGTTACTACTTATGACAAGTAACTGAAATTTCGATACAAATTATGGCAGGTAACAGTACCTTCGATACTAATTATGGCAGGTAACTGTAACTTCGATACTAATTATGACAAGGAACTGTAATTTCGATACAAATTATGGCAGGTGACTGTAACTTTGATACTAATTATGACAGGTAACAGTAACTTCGTTACTAATTATGACAAGTAACTGTAACATCGTTACTAATTATGACAAGTAACTCTAATTTTGATTAAAAAATTATGGCAGGTAACTGTAACTTCGATACTAATTATGACAAGTAACTGTAACTTCGATACTTATTATGACAGGTAACTGTAACTTAATTACTATTTATGACAAGAAACTGTAACTTCGATACTAATTATGACAGGTAAATGTAACTTCGATACTAATTATGACAAGTTACAGTAACATCGATACTAATTATGACAAGGAACTGTAACTTCGATATTTATTATGACAGGTAACAGTAACTTCGATATTAATTATGACAAGTAACAGTAAATTCGATACTAATTATGACAAGTAACTGTAGTTTCGATACAAATTTTGGCAGGTAACTGTAACTTCGATACTAATTATGACAGGTAACAGTTACTACGATACTAATTATGACAAGTAACTGTAACTTCGATACTAATTATGACAGGTTACTGTAACTTCGTTACTAATTATGACAAGTAACTGTAATTTCGATACCAATTATGGCAGGTAACTGTAACTTCGATACTAATTATGACAGGTAAGAGTAACTTCGATACTATTTATGGCAGGTAACTGTAACTTCGATACTAATTATGACAGGTAACAGTAACTTCGATACTAATCATGACAAGTAACTTTAACTTCGATACTAATTATGACAGGTAACTGTAACTTCCTTACTAATTATGACAAGTAACTGTAATTTCGTTACAAATTATGGCAGGTAAATGTAATTTCGATACTAATTATGACAGGTAACAGTAACTTCGATACTAATTATGACAAGTAACAGTAACTTCGATACTAATTATGACAAGTAACTGTAACTTCGATACTAATTATGACTGGTAACTGTAACTTCGTTACTAATTATGACAAGTAACGGTAATTTCGATTCACATTTTGGCAGGTAACTGTAACTTCGATACTAATTATGACAGATAACAGCAACTTCGATACTAATTATGACAAGTAACTATAACTTCGATACAAATTATGACAGGTAACTGTAACTTCGATACTAATTATGACAAGAAACTATAACTTCGTTACTAATTATGACAAGTAACTGTAATTTTGATAAAAAATTATTGTAGGTAACTGTAACTTCAATACTAATTATGACAGTTAACAGTAACTTTGATACTAATTATGACAGTTTACTGTAACATCGTTACTAATTATGACAAGTAACTGTAACTTCGATACTAATTATGACAAGTAACTGTAACTTCGATACTTATTATGACAGGTAACTGTAACTTAATTACTATTTATGACAAGGAACTGTAACTTCGATACTAATTATGACAGGTAAATGTAACTTCGATACTAATTATGACAAGTAACAGTAACATCGATACTAATTATGACAAGTAACTGTAACTTCGATACTTTTTATGACAGGAAACAGTAACTTCGATATTAATTATGACAAGTAACAGTAAATTCGATACTAATTATGACAAGTAACTGTAATTTCGAACCAAATTTTGGCAGGTAACTGTAACTTCGATACTAATTATGACAGGTAACAGTTACTACGATACTAATTATGACAAGTAACTGTAACTTCAATACTAATTATGACAGGTAACTGTAACTTCGTTACTTATTATGACAAGTAACTGTAATTTCGATACAAATTATGCCAGGTAACTGTAACTTCATACTAATTATGACAGGTAACAGTAACTTCGATACTATTTATGGCAGGTAACTGTAACTTCGATACTAATTATGTCAGGTAACTGTAACATAGATACTAATTATGACAGGAAACTAACTTCGTAACTAATTATGAGAAGTAACTGTAATTTCGTTACAAATTATGACAGGTAACTGTAACTTCGTTACTACTTATGACAAGTAACTGAAATTTCGATACAAATTATGGCAGGTAACAGTACCTTCGATACTAATTATGGCAGGTAACTGTAACTTCGATACTAATTATGACAAGGAACTGTAATTTCGATACAAATTATGGCAGGTGACTGTAACTTTGATACTAATTATGACAGGTAACAGTAACTTCGTTACTAATTATGACAAGTAACTGTAACTTCGTTACTAATTATGACAAGTAACTCTAATTTTGATTAAAAAATTATGGCAGGTAACTGTAACTTCGATACTAATTATGACAAGTAACTGTAACTTCGATACTTATTATGACAGGTAACTGTAACTTAATTACTATTTATGACAAGAAACTGTTACTTCGATACTAATTATGACAGGTAAATGTAACTTCGATACTAATTATGACAAGTTACAGTAACATCGATACTAATTATGACAAGGAACTGTAACTTCGATACTTATTATGACAGGTAACAGTAACTTCGATATTAATTATGACAAGTAACAGTAAATTCGATACTAATTATGACAAGTAACTGTAATTTCGATACAAATTTTGGCAGGTAACTGTAACTTCGATACTAATTATGACAGGTAACAGTTACTACGATACTAATTATGACAAGTAACTGTAACTTCGATACTAATTATGACAGGTTACTGTAACTTCGTTACTAATTATGACAAGTAACTGTAATTTCGATACCAATTATGGCAGGTAACTGTAACTTCGATACTAATTATGACAGGTAAGAGTAACTTCGATACTATTTATGGCAGGTAACTGTAACTTCGATACTAATTATGACAGGTAACAGTAACTTCGATACTAATCATGACAAGTAACTTTAACTTCGATACTAATTATGACAGGTAACTGTAACTTCCTTACTAATTATGACAAGTAACTGTAATTTCGTTACAAATTATGGCAGGTAAATGTAATTTCGATACTAATTATGACAGGTAACAGTAACTTCGATACTAATTATGACAAGTAACAGTAACTTCGATACTAATTATGACAAGTAACTGTAACTTCGATACTAATTATGACTGGTAACTGTAACTTCGTTACTAATTATGACAAGTAACGGTAATTTCGATTCAAATTTTGGCAGGTAACTGTAACTTCGATACTAATTATGACAGATAACAGCAACTTCGATACTAATTATGACAAGTAACTATAACTTCGATACAAATTATGACAGGTAACTGTAACTTCGATACTAATTATGACAAGAAACTATAACTTCGTTACTAATTATGACAAGTAACTGTAACTTCGATACTATTTATGACAGGTATCAGTAACTTCGATATTAATTATGACAAGTAACAGTAACTTCGATACTAATTATGACAAGTAACTGTAATTTCGAAACAAATTTTGGCAGGTAACTGTTACTTCGATACTAATTATGACAGGTAACAGTAACTTCGATACTAATTATGACAAGTAACTATAACATCGATACTAATTATGACAGGTAACTGTAACTTCGTTACTAATTATGACAAGTAACTGTAATTTCGATACAAATTATGGCAGGTAACTGTAACGTCGATACTAATTATGACAGGTAACAGTAATTTCGATACAAATTATGACAGGAAACTGTAACTTCGTTACTAATTATGACAATTAACTGTAATAACGATGCAAATTATGACAGGTAACTGTAACTTCGTTACTAATTATGACATGTAACTGTTATTTCGATACAAATTATGGCAGGTAACAGTACCTTCGATACTAATTATGACAGGTAACTGTAACTTCGATACTAATTATGACATGGAACTGTAACTTCGATACAAATTATGGCAGGTAACTGTAACATTGATACTAATTATGACAGGTAACAGTAACTTCGATACTAATTATGACAAGTAACTGTAACTTCGTTACTAATTATGACAAGTAACTGTAATTTTGATAAAAAATTATTGTAGGTAACTGTAACTTCAATACTAATTATGACAGGTAACAGTAACTTCGATACTAATTATGACAGGTAACTGTAACTTCGTTACTTATTATGACAATAACTTTAATTTCGTTACTAATTATGACAAGTCCCTGTAATTTCGATACAAATTATGGCAGGTAATTGTAGTTTAAATACTAAATATGACAGGTAACAGTAACTTCGATACTAATTATGACAAGTAACAGTAACTTCGATACTAATTATGACAAGTAACTGTAAGTTCGATACTAATTATGACAGGTAACTGTAACTTCGTTACTAATTATGACAAGTAACTGTAATTTCGATTCAAATTTTGGCAGGTAACTGTAACTTCGAAACTTATTATGACAGTCAACAGTAACTTCGATACTAATTATGTCAAGTAACTGTAACTTCGACACTAATTATGACAGGTAACTGTAACTTCGTTACTAATTATATTAAGTAACTGTAATTTCGATACAAATTATGGCAGGTAACTGTAACTTCGTTACTAATTATGACAGGTAACAGCAACTTCGATACTAATTATGACAAATAACTATAACTTCGATACAAATTATGACAGGTAACTGTAACTTCGATACTAATTATGACAAGAAACGCTAACTTCGTTACTAATTATGACAAGTAACTGTAATTTTGGTAAAAAATTATTGTAGGTAACTGTAACTTCGTTACTAATTATGACAATTAACTGTAATTTCGATCCAAATTATGGCAGGTAACTCTATCTTCGATACTAATTATGACAGGTAACAGTAACTTCGATACTGATTATCGCAGGTAACTGTAACTTCGATACTAATTATGAGAGGTAACTGTAACTTCGTTACTAATTATGACAAGTAGCTGTAATTTCGTTACAAATTAGGGCAGGTAATTGTAATTTCGATACTATTTATGACAGGTAACAGTAACTTCGATACTAATTATGACAAGTAACAGTAACTTCGATACTAATTATGACAAGTAACTGTAACTTCGATACTAATTATGACAGGTACCTGTAACTTCGTTACTAATTATGACAAGTAACTGTAATTTCGATACAAATTTTGGCAGGTAACAGCAACATCGATACTAATTATGACAAGTAACTATAACTTCGATACAAATTATGACAGGTAACTGTAGCTTCGATACTAATTATGACAAGAAACTCTAACTTCGTTACTAATTATGACAAGTAACTGTAATTTTGATAAAAAATTATTGTAGGTAACTGTAACTTCAATACTAATTATGACAGGTAACAGTAACTTCGATACTAATTATGACAGGTAACTGTAACTTCGTTACTTTTTATGACAAGTAACTTTAATTTCGATACTAATTATGGCAGGTTACTGTAACTTCGTTACTAATTATGACAAGTCCCTGTAATTTCGATACAAATTATGGCAGGTAATTGTAATTTCGATACTAAATATGACAGGTAACAGTAACATCGATACTAATTATGACAAGTAACAGTAACTTCGATACTAATTATGACAAGTAACTGTAAGTTCGATACTAATTATGACAGGTAACAGTAACATCGATACTAATTATGACAAGTAACAGTAACTTCGATACTAATTATGACAGGTAACTGTAACTTCGATACTAATTATGACAAGAAACTCTAACTTCGTTACTAATTATGACAAATAACAGTCATTTTGATAAAAAATTATGGTAGGTAAATGTAACTTCAATTGTAATTATGACAGGTAAGATTAACTTCGATACTTATTATGACAGGTAACTGTAACTTCGTTACTAATTATGATAAGTAACTTTAATTTCGATACTAATTATGGCAGGTAACTGTAACTTCGTTACTAATTATGACAAGTCCCTGTTATTTCGATACAAATTATGGCAGGTAACTGTAACTTCGATACTAATTATGTCAGGTAACAGTAACTTCTATACTAATTATGACAGGAATCTGTAACTTCGTTACTAATTATGACAAGTAACTGTAATCTCGATACAAATAATGACAGGTAACTGTATCTTCGTTACTAATTATGACAAGTCCCTGTAATTTCGATACAAATTATGGCAGGTAATTGTAATTTCGATACTAAATATGACAGGTAACAGCAACTTCGATACTAATTATGACAAGTAACTATAACTTCGATACAAATTATGACAGGTAACTGTAACTTCGATACTAATTATGACAAGAAACTCTAACTTCGTTACTAATTATGACAAGTAACTGTAATTTTGATAAAAATTATTGTAGGTAACTGTAACTTCGTTACAAATTATGACAATTAACAGTAATTTCGATACAAATTATGGCAGGTAACTCTAACTTCGATACTAATTATGACAGGTAACAGTAACTTGGATACTAATTATTGCAGGTAACTGTAACTTCAATACGAATTATGACAGGTAACTGTAACTTCGTTACTAATTATGACAAGTAGCTGTAATTTCGTTACAAATTATGGCAGGTAATTGTAATTTCGATACTATTTATGACAGGTAACAGTAACTTCGATACTAATTATGACAAGTAACAGTAACTTCGATACTAATTATGACAAGTAACTGTAACTTCGATACTAATTATGACAGGTAACTATAACTTCGTTACTAATTATGACAAGTAACTGTAATTTCGATACAAATTTTGGCAGGTAACTGTAACGTCGATACTAATTATGACAGGTAACAGTTATTTCGATACTAATTATGACAAGTAACTGTAATATCGATACAAATTATGACAGGTAACTGTAACTTCGTAACTAATTATGACAAGTATCTGTAATTTCGATACAAATTATGGCAGCTAACAGAACCTTCGATACTAATTATTACAGGTAACTGTAACTTCGATACTAATTATGACAAGGAACAGTAATTTCGATACAAATTATTGCAGGTAACTGTAACTTCGATACTAATTATGACAGGTAATAGTAACTTCGATACTAATTATGACAAGTAACTATAACTTCGAATCAAATTATGACAGGTAACTGTAACTTCGATACTAATTATGACAAGAAAATCTAACTTCGTTACTAATTATGAAAAGTAACAGTAATCTTGATAAAGAATTATGGTAGGTAACTGTAACTTCAATACTAATTATGACAGGTGACAGTAACTTCGATACTAATTATGACAGGTATCTGTAACTTCGTTACTTATTATGACAAGTAACTTTAATTTCGATACTAATTATGGCAGGTAACTGTAACTTCGTTACTAATTATGACAAGTCCCTGTAATTTCGATACAAATTATGGCAGGTAACTGTAACTTCGATACTAATTATGTCAGGTAACAGTGAATTCGGTACTAATTATGACAGGAAACTGTAACTTCGTTACTAATTATGACAATTAACTGAATTTACGATGCAAATTATGACAGGTAACTGTAACTTCGTAACTAATTATGACATGTAACTGATATTTCGATACAAATTATGGCAGGTAACAGTACCTTCGATATTAATTATGACAGGTAACTGTAACTTCGATACTAATTATGACATGGAACAGTAACTTCGATACAAATTATGGCAGGTAACTGTATTTTTGATACTAATTATGACAGGTAACTCTAATTTTGATTAAAAAAATTATGGCAGATAAATGTAACTTCGATACTAATTAATACAGGTAACAGTAACTTCGATACTAATTATGACAGGTTACTGTAACATCGTTTCTAATTATGTGAAGTAACTGTAACTTCGATACTAATTAAGACAAATAACTGTAACTTCGATACTTATTATGACAGGTAAGAGTAATTTCGATACAAATTATGGCAGGTAACTGTAACTTCGATACTAATTATGACAGGTAACAGTAACTTCGGTACTAATTATGACAAGTAACTATAACTTCGATACAAATTATGACAGGTAACTGTAACTTCGATACTAATTATGACAAGAAACTCTAACTTCGTTACCTATTATGACAAATAACAGTCATTTTGATAAAAAAATTATGGTAGGTAACTGTGACTTCAATTGTAATTATGACAGGTAAGAGTAACTTCGATACTTATTATGACAGGTAACTGTAACTTCGTTACTAATTATGATAAGTAACTTTAATTTCGATACTAATTATGGCAGGTAACTGTAACTTCGTTACTAATTATGACAAGTCCCTGTTATTTCGATACAAATTATGGCAGGTAACTGTAACTTCGATACTAATTATGTCAGGTAAGAGTAACTTCGATACTAATTATGACAGGAAACTGTAACTTCGTTACTAATTATGACAAGTAACTGTAATCTGGATACAAATAATGACAGGTAACTGTATCTTCGTTACTAATTATGACAAGTAACTGTAATTTCGATACAAATTATGGCAGGTAACAGTACTTTCGATACTAATTTTGACAGGTAACTGTAACTTCGATAGTAATTATGACAAGGTACTGTAATTTCGATACAAAATATGGCAGGTAACTGTAACTTTGATACTAATTCTGACAGGTAACGGTAACTTCGATACTAATTATGAGAAGTAACTGTAACTTCGCTACCAATTATGACAAGTAACTCTAATTTTGATAGAGAATTATGGCAGGTAACTGTAACTTCGATACTAATTAATACAGGTAACAGTAACTTCGATACTAATTATGACAGGTTACTGTAACATCGTTACTAATTATGACAAGTAACTGTAACTTCGATACTAATTATGACATGTAACTGTAACTTCGATACTTATTATGACAGGTAACTGTAACTTCATTACTAATTATGACAAGAAACTGTAACATCGATACTAATTATGACAGGTAACTGTAACTTCGATACTAATTATGACAGGTAACTGTAACTTCGATACTAATTATGACAAGTAACTGTTACTTCGATACTATTTATGACAGGTATCAGTAACTTCGATATTAATTATGACAAGTTACTGTTACTTCGATACTAATTATGACAGGTAACAGTTACTTCGATACTAATTATGACAAGTAACTATAACATCGATACTAATTATGGCAGGTAACTGTAACTTCGTTACTAATTATGACAAGTAACTGTAATTTCGATACAAATTATGGCAGGTAACTGTAACTTCGATACTAATTATGACAGGTAACAGTAACTTCGATATTAATTATGACAAGTAACATTAAATTCGATACTAATTATGACAGGTAACAGTAACTTCGATACTTATCATGACAAGTAACTTTAACTTCGATACTAATTATGACAGGTAACTGTAACTTCCTTACTAATTATGACAAGTAACTGTAATTTCGTTACAAATTATGGCAGGTTATTGTAATTTCGGTACTAATTATGACAGGTAACAGTAACGTCGATACTAATTATGACAAGTAACAGTAACTTCGATACTAATTATGACAAGTAACTGTAACTTCGATACTAATTATGACAAGAAACTCTAACTTCGTTACTAATTATGACAAGTAACTGTAATTTTGATAAAAAATTATTGTAGGTAACTGTAACTTCAATACTAATTATGACAGGTAACAGTAACTTCGATACTAATTATGACAGGTTACTGTAACTTCGTTACTTATTATGACAAGTAACTTTAATTTCGATACTAATTAAGGCAGGTTACTGTAACTTCGTTACTAATTATGACAAGTCCCTGTAATTTCGATTCAAATTTTGGCAGGTAACTGTAACTTCGATACTTATTATGACAGTCAACAGTAACTTCGATACTAATTATGACAAATAACTGTAACTTCGATACTTATTATGACAGGTAAGAGTAATTTCGATACAAATTATGGCAGGTAACTGTAACTTCGATACTAATTATGACAGGTAACAGTAACTTCGGTACTAATTATGACAAGTAACTATAACTTCGATACTAATTATGACAGGTTACTGTAACATCGTTACTAATTATGACAAGTAACTGTAACTTCGATACTAATTATGACATGTAACTGTAACTTCGATAGTTATTATGACAGGTAACTGTAACTTCATTACAAATTATGACAAGAAACTGTAACTTCGTTACTAATTATGACAGGTAACTGTAACTTCGATACTAATTATGACAAGTAACTGTCACTTCGATACTAATTATGACAAGTAACTGTAACTTCGATACTATTTATGACAGGTATCAGTAACTTCGATATTAATTATGACAAGTAACAGTAACTTCGATACTAATTATGACAAGTAACTGTAATTTCGAAACAAATTTTGGCAGGTAACTGTTACTTCGATACTAATTATGACAGGTAACAGTAACTTCGATACTAATTATGACAAGTAACTATAACATCGATACTAATTATGACAGGTAACTGTAACTTCGTTACTAATTATGACAAGTAACTGTAATTTCGATACAAATTATGGCAGGTAACTGTAACGTCGATACTAATTATGACAGGTAACAGTAATTTCGATACAAATTATGACAGGAAACTGTAACTTCGTTACTAATTATGACAATTAACTGTAATAACGATGCAAATTATGACAGGTAACTGTAACTTCGTTACTAATTATGACATGTAACTGTTATTTCGATACAAATTATGGCAGGTAACAGTACCTTCGATACTAATTATGACAGGTAACTGTAACTTCGATACTAATTATGACATGGAACTGTAACTTCGATACAAATTATGGCAGGTAACTGTAACATTGATACTAATTATGACAGGTAACAGTAACTTCGATACTAATTATGACAAGTAACTGTAACTTCGTTACTAATTATGACAAGTAACTGTAATTTTGATAAAAAATTATTGTAGGTAACTGTAACTTCAATACTAATTATGACAGGTAACAGTAACTTCGATACTAATTATGACAGGTAACTGTAACTTCGTTACTTATTATGACAAGTAACTGTAATTTCGATACAAATTTTGGCAGGTAACTGTAACTTCGATACTAATTATGACAGGTAACAGTAATTTCGATACTAATTATGACAAGTAACTGTAATTTCGATACAAATTATGACAGGTAACTGTAACTTCGTAACTAATTATGACAAGTAACTGTAATTTCGATACAAATTATGGCAGGTAACAGTACGTTCGATACTAATTATGACAGGTAACAGTAACTTCGATACTAATTAAGACAGGTAACTGTAACTTCGTTACTTATTATGACAAGTAACTTTAATTTCGATACTAATTATGGCAGGTTACTGTAACTTCGTTACTAATTATGACAAGTCCCTGTAATTTCGATACAAATTATGGCAGGTAATTGTAATTTCGATACTAAATATGACAGGTAACAGTAACATCGATACTAATTATGACAAGTAACAGTAACTTCGATACTAATTATGACAAGTAACTGTAAGTTCGATACTAATTATGACAGGTAACTGTAACTTCGTTACTAATTATGACAAGTAACTGTAATTTCGATACAAATTATGGCAGGTAACTGTAACTTCGATACTAATTATGACAGGTAACAGTAACTTCGATATTAATTATGACAAGTAACAGTAAATTCGATACTAATTATGACAGTTAACAGTAACTTCGATACTAATCATGACAAGTAACTTTAACTTCGATACTAATTATGACAGGTAACTGTAACTTCCTTACTAATTATGACAAGTAACTGTAATTTCGTTACAAATTATGGCAGGTTATTGTAATTTCGGTACTAATTATGACAGGTAACAGTAACGTCGATACTAATTATGACAAGTAACAGTAACTTCGATACTAATTATGACAAGTAACTGTAACTTCGATACTAATTATGACAAGAAACTCTAACTTCGTTACTAATTATGACAAGTAACTGTAATTTTGATAAAAAATTATTGTAGGTAACTGTAACTTCAATACTAATTATGACAGGTAACAGTAACTTCGATACTAATTATGACAGGTTACTGTAACTTCGTTACTTATTATGACAAGTAACTTTAATTTCGATACTAATCATGGCAGGTTACTGTAACTTCGTTACTAATTATGACAAGTCACTGTAATTTCGATACAAATTATGGCAGGTAATTGTAATTTCGATACTAAATATGACAGGTAACAGTAACTTCGATACTAATTATGACAAGTAACAGTAACTTCGATACTAATTATGACAAGTAACTGTAAGTTCGATACTAATTATGACAGGTAACTGTAACTTCGTTACTAATTATGACAAGTAACTATAATTTCGATACAAATTATGGCAGGTAACTGTAACATCGATACTAATTATGACAGGTAACAGCAACTTCGATACTAATTATGACAAGTAACTATAACTTCGATACAAATTATGACAGGTAACTGTAACTTCGATACTAATTATGACAAGAAACTGTAACTTCGTTACTAATTATGACAAGTAACTGTAATTTTGATAAAAAATTATTGTAGGTAACTGTAACTTCGTTACTAATTATGACAATTAACTGTAATGTCGATACAAATTATGGCAGGTAACTCTATCTTCGATACTAATTATGACAGGTAACAGTAACTTCGATACTCATTATGGCAGGTAACTGTAACTTCGTTACTTATTATGACAAGTAACATTAATTTCGATACTAATTATGGCAGGTTACTGTAACTTCGTTACTAATTATGGCAAGTCCCTGTAATTTCGATACAAATTATGGCAGGCAATTGTAATTTCGATACTAAATATGACAGG
Source organism: Meconema thalassinum (assembly GCA_946902985.2). Classification (NCBI taxonomy): domain Eukaryota; kingdom Metazoa; phylum Arthropoda; class Insecta; order Orthoptera; family Tettigoniidae; genus Meconema; species Meconema thalassinum. The sequence continues at coordinate 1,672,251,677 of OX336388.2, read as the reverse complement.
TAACAGTAACTTCGATACTAATTATGTCAATTAACAGTAACTTCGATACTAATTATGACAAGTAACTGTAAGTTCGATACTAATTATGACAGGTAACTGTAACTTCGATACTAATTATGACAAGAAACTCTAACTTCGTTACTAATTATGACAAGTAACTGTAATTTTGGTAAAAAATTATTGTAGGTAACTGTAACTTCAATACTAATTATGACAGGTAACAGTAACTTCGATACTAATTATGACAGGTAACTGTAACGTCGTTACTTATTATGACAAGTAACATTAATTTCGATACTAATTATGGCAGGTTACTGTAACTTCGTTACTAATTATGACAAGTCCCTGTAATTTCGATACAAATTATGGCAGGTAATTGTAGTTTAAATACTAAATATGACAGGTAACAGTAACTTCGATACTATTTATGACAAGTAACAGTAACTTCGATACTAATTATGACAAGTAACTGTAAGTTCGATACTAATTATGACAGGTAACTGTAACTTCGTTACTAATTATAACAAGTAACTGTAATTTCGATTCAAATTTTGGCAGGTAACTGTAACTTCGAAACTTATTATGACAGTCAACAGTAACTTCGATACTAATTATGTCAAGTAACTGTAACTTCGACACTAATTATGACAGGTAACTGTAACTTCGTTACTAATTATGTTAAGTAACTGTAATTTCGATACAAATTATGGCAGGTAACTGTAACTTCGATACTAATTATGACAGGTAACAGCAACTTCGATACTAATTATGACAAATAACTATAACTTCGATACAAATTATGACAGGTAACTGTAACTTCGATACTAATTATGACAAGAAACTCTAACTTCGTTACTAATTATGACAAGTAACTGTAATTTTGGTAAAAAATTATTGTAGGTAACTGTAACTTCGTTACTAATTATGACAATTAACTGTAATTTCGATCCAAATTATGGCAGGTAACTCTATCTTCGATACTAATTATGACAGGTAACAGTAACTTCGATACTAATTATCGCAGGTAACTGTAACTTCGATACAAATTATGAGAGGTAACTGTAACTTCGTTACTAATTATGACAAGTAGCTGTAATTTCGTTACAAATTAGGGCAGGTAATTGTAATTTCGATACTATTTATGACAGGTAACAGTAACTTCGATACTAATTATGACAAGTAACAGTAACTTCGATACTAATTATGACAAGTAACTGTAACTTCGATACTAATTATGACAGGTAACTGTAACTTCGTTACTAATTATGACAAGTAACTGTAATTTCGATACAAATTTTGGCAGGTAACTGTAACTTCGATACTAATTATGACAGGTAACAGTAATTCCGATACTAATTATGACAAGTAACTGTAATTTCGATACAAATTATGACAGGTAATTGTAACTTCATAACTAATTATGACAAGTAACTGTAATTTCGATACAAATTATGGCAGGTAACAGTACGTTCGATACTAATTATGACAGGTAACAGTAACTTCGATACTAATTAAGACAAGTAACAGTAACTTCGATACTAATTATGACAAGTAACTGTAAGTTCGATACTAATTATGACAGGTAACTGTAACTTCGTTACTAATTATGACAAGTAACTGTAATTTCGATTCAAATTTTGGCAGGTAACTGTAACTTCGATACTTATTATGACAGTCAACAGTAACTTCGATACTAATTAAGACAAGTATTTGTAACTTCGATACAAATTATGACAGGTAATTGTAACTTCGTTACTAATTATGACAAGTAACTGTAATTTCGATACAAATTATGGCAGGTAACTGTAACTTCGATAGTAATTATGAGAGGTAACAGCAACTTCGATACTAATTATGACAAGTAACTATAACTTCGATACAAATTATGACAGGTAACTGTAACTTCGATACTAATTATGACAAGAAACTCTAACTTCGTTACTAATTATGACAAGTAACTGTAATTTTGATAAAAATTATTGTAGGTAACTGTAACTTCGTTACAAATTATGACAGGTAACAGTAACTTGGATACTAATTATTGCAGGTAACTGTAACTTCAATACGAATTATGACAGGTAACTGTAACTTCGTTACTAATTATGACAAGTAGCTGTAATTTCGTTACAAATTATGGCAGGTAATTGTAATTTCGATACTATTTATGACAGGTAACAGTAAATTCGATACTAATTATGACAAGTAACAGTAACTTCGATACTAATTATGACAAGTAACTGTAACTTCGATACTAATTATGACAGGTAACTATAACTTCGTTACTAATTATGACAAGTAACTGTAATTTCGATACAAATTTTGGCAGGTAACTGTAACGTCGATACTAATTATGACAGGTAACAGTTATTTCGATACTAATTATGACAAGTAACTGTAATATCGATACAAATTATGACAGGTAACTGTAACTTCGTAACTAATTATGACAAGTATCTGTAATTTCGATACAAATTATGGCAGCTAACAGAACCTTCGATACTAATTATTACAGGTAACTGTAACTTCGATACTAATTATGACAAGGAACATTAATTTCGATACAAATTATGGCAGGTAACTGTAACTTCGATACTAATTATGACAGGTAATAGTAACTTCGATACTAATTATGACAAGTAACTATAACTTCGAATCAAATTATGACAGGTAACTGTAACTTCGATACTAATTATGACAAGAAAATCTAACTTCGTTACTAATTATGAAAAGTAACAGTAATCTTGATAAAAAATTATGGTAGGTAACTGTTACTTCAATACTAATTATGACAGGTGACAGTAACTTCGATACTAATTATGACAGGTATCTGTAACTTCGTTACTTATTATGACAAGTAACTTTAATTTCGATACTAATTATGGCAGGTAACTGTAACTTCGTTACTAATTATGACAAGTCCCTGTAATTTCGATACAAATTATGGCAGGTAACTGTAACTTCGATACTAATTATGTCAGGTAACAGTGACTTCGGTACTAATTATGACAGGAAACTGTAACTTCGTTACTAATTATGACAATTAACTGTAATTACGATGCAAATTATGACAGGTAACTGTAACTTCGTTACTAATTATGACATGTAACTGTAATTTCGATACAAATTATGGCAGGTAACAGTACCTTCGATATTAATTATGACAGGTAACTGTAACTTCGATACAAATTATGACATGGAACTGTAACTTCGATACAAATTATGGCAGGTAACTGTATTTTTGATACTAATTATGACAGGTAACTCTAATTTTGTTTAAAAAAATTATGGCAGATAAATGTAACTTCGATACTAATTAATACAGGTAACAGTAACTTCGATACTAATTATGACAGGTTACTGTAACATCGTTTCTAATTATGTGAAGTAACTGTAACTTCGATACTAATTAAGACAAATAACTGTAACTTCGATACTTATTATGACAGGTAAGAGTAATTTCGATACAAATTATGGCAGGTAACTGTAACTTCGATACTAATTATGACAGGTAACAGTAACTTCGGTACTAATTATGACAAGTAACTATAACTTCGATACAAATTATGACAGGTAACTGTAACTTCGATACTAATTATGACAAGAAACTCTAACTTCGTTACCTATTATGACAAATAACAGTCATTTTGATAAAAAAATTATGGTAGGTAACTGTAACTTCAATTGTAATTATGACAGGTAAGAGTAACTTCGATACTTATTATGACAGGTAAATGTAACTTCGTTACTAATTATGACAAGTAACTGTAATCTGGATACAAATAATGACAGGTAACTGTATCTTCGTTACTAATTATGACAAGTAACTGTAATTTCGATACAAATTATGGCAGGTAACAGTACCTTCGATACTAATTTTGACAGGTAACTGTAACTTCGATAGTAATTATGACAAGGTACTGTAATTTCGATACAAAATATGGCAGGTAACTGTAACTTTGATACTAATTCTGACAGGTAACGGTAACTTCGATACTAATTATGAGAAGTAACTGTAACTTCGCTACCAATTATGACAAGTAACTCTAATTTTGATAGAGAATTATGGCAGGTAACTATAACTTCGATACTAATTAATACAGGTAACAGTAACTTCGATACTAATTATGACAGGTTACTGTAACATCGTTACTAATTATGACAAGTAACTGTAACTTCGATACTAATTATGACATGTAACTGTAACTTCGATACTTATTATGACAGGTAACTGTAACTTCATTACTAATTATGACAAGAAACTGTAACATCGATACTAATTATGACAGGTAACTGTAACTTCGATACTAATTATGACAGGTAACTGTAACTTCGATACTAATTATGACAAGTAACTGTTACTTCGATACTATTTATGACAGGTATCAGTAACTTCGATATTAATTATGACAAGTAACTGTTACTTCGATACTAATTATGACAGGTAACAGTAACTTCGATACTAATTATGACAAGTAACTATAACATCGATACTAATTATGACAGGTAACTGTAACTTCGTTACTAATTATGACAAGTAACTGTAATTTCGATACAAATTATGGCAGGTAACTGTAACTTCGATACTAATTATGACAGGTAACAGTAACTTCGATATTAATTATGACAAGTAACAGTAAATTCGATACTTATTATGACAGGTAACAGTAACTTCGATACTAATCATGACAAGTAACTTTAACTTTGATACTAATTATGACAGGTAACTGTAACTTCCTTACTAATTATGACAAGTAACTGTAATTTCGTTACAAATTATGGCAGGTTATTGTAATTTCGGTACTAATTATGACAGGTAACAGTAACGTCGATACTAATTATGACAAGTAACAGTAAATTCGATACTAATTATGACAAGCAACTGTAACTTCGATACTAATTATGACAAGAAACTCTAACTTCGTTACTAATTATGACAAGTAACTGTAATTTTGATAAAAAATTATTGTAGGTAACTGTAACTTCAATACTAATTATGACAGGTAACAGTAACTTCGATACTAAATATGACAGGTTACTGTAACTTCGTTACTTATTATGACAAGTAACTTTAATTTCGATACTAATCATGGCAGGTTACTGTAACTTCGTTACTAATTATGACAAGTCCCTGTAATTTCGATACAAATTATGGCAGGTAATTGTAATTTCGATACTAAATATGACAGGTAACAGTAACTTCGATACTAATTATGACAAGTAACAGTAACTTCGATACTAATTATGACAAGTAACTATAATTTCGATACAAATTATGGCAGGTAACTGTAACATCGATACTAATTATGACAGGTAACAGCAACTTCGATACTAATTATGACAAGTAACTATAACTTCGATACAAATTATGACAGGTAACTGTAACTTCGATACTAATTATGACAAGAAACTGTAACTTCGTTACTAATTATGACAAGTAACTGTAATTTTGATAAAAAATTATTGTAGGTAACTGTAACTTCGATACTAATTATGTCAGGTAACAGCAACTTCGATACTAATTATGACAAGTAACTATAACTTCGATACAAATTATGACAGGTAACTGTAACTTCGATACTAATTATGACAAGAAACTGTAACATCGATACTAATTATGACAGGTAACAGTAACTTCGATACTCATTATGGCAGGTAACTGTAACTTCGTTACTTATTATGACAAGTAACTTTAATTTCGATACTAATTATGGCAGGTTACTGTAACTTCGTTACTAATTATGACAAGTCCCTGTAATTTCGATACAAATTATGGCAGGCAATTGTAATTTCGATACTAAATATGACAGGTAACAGTAACTTCGATACTAATTATGACAATTAACAGTAACTTCGATACTAATTATGACAAGTAACTGTAAGTTCGATACTAATTATGACAGGTAACTGTAACTTCGTTACTAATTATGACAAGTAACTGTAATTTCGATTCAAATTTTGGCAGGTAACTGTATCTTCGATACATAGTATGACAGTCAACAGTAACTTCGATACTAATTAGGACTAGTAACTGTAACTTCGATACTAATTATGACAGGTAACTGTAACTTCGTTACTAATTATGACAAGTAACTGTAATTTCGATACAAATTATGGCAGGTAACTGTAACTTCGATACTAATTATGTCAGGTAACAGCAACTTCGATACTAATTATGAAAAGTAACTATAACTTCGATACAAATTATGACAGGTAACTGTAACTTCGATACTAATTATGACAAGAAACTCTAACTTCGTTACTAATTATGACAAGTAAATGTAATTTTGATAAAAATTATTGTAGGTAACTGTAACTTCGTTACTAATTATGACAATTAACTGTAATTTCGATACAAATTATGGCAGGTAACTCTAACTTCGATACTAATTATGACAGGTAACAGTAACTTCGATACTAATTATTGCAGGTAACTGTAACTTCGATACTAATTATGACAGGTAACTGTAACTTCGTTACTAATTATGACAAGTAGCTGTAATTTCGTTACAAATTATGGCAGGTAATTGTAATTTCGATACTATTTATGACAGGTAACAGTAACTTCGATACTAATTATGACAAGTAACAGTAACTTCGATACTAATTATGACAAGTAACTGTAACTTCGATACTAATTATGACAGGTAATTGTAACTTCGTTACTAATTATGACAAGTAACTGTAATTTCGATACAAATTTTGGCAGGAAACTGTAACGTCGATACTAATTATGACAGGTAACAGTAATTTCGATACTAATTATGACAAGTAACTGTAATTTCGATACAAATTATGACAGGAAACTGTAACTTCGTAACTAATTATGACAAGTAACTGTAATTTCGATACAAATTACGGCAGCTAACAGTACCTTCGATACTAATTAATACAGGTAACTGAAACTTCGATACTAATTATGACAAGGAACTGTAATTTCGATACAAATTATGGCAGGTAACTGTAACTTCGATACTAATTATGACAGGTAACAGTAACTTCGATACGAATTATGACAAGTAATTATAACTTCGAATCAAATTATGACAGGTAACTGTAACTTCGATACTAATTATGACAAGAAAATCTAACTTCGTTACTAATTATGACAAGTAACAGTAATCTTGATAAACAATTATGGTAGGTAACTGTAACTTCAACACTAATTCTGACAAGAAACCCTAACTTCGTTACTAATTATGACAAGTAAATGTAATTTTGATAAAAATTATTGTAGGTAACTGTAACTTCGTTACTAATCATGACAATTACCTGTAATTTCGATACAAATTATGGCAGGTAACTCTAACTTCGATACTAATTATGACAGGTAACAGTAACTTCGATACTAATTATTGCAGGTAACTGTAACTACGATACTAATTATGACAGGTAACTGTAACTTCGTTACTAATTATGACAAGTAGCTGTAATTTCGTTACAAGTTATGGCAGGTCATTGTAATTTCGATACTATTTATGACAGGTAACAGTAACTTCGATACTAATTATGACAAGTAACAGTAACTTCGATACTAATTATGACAAGTAACTGTAACTTCGATACTAATTATGACAGGTAACTGTAACTTCGTTACTAATTATGACAAGTAACTGTAATTTCGATACAAATTTTGGCAGGAAACTGTAACGTCGATACTAATTATGACAGGTAACAGTAATTTCGATACTAATTATGACAAGTTACTGTAATTTCGATACAAAATTATGACAGGAAACTGTAACTTCGTAACTAATTATGACAAGTTACTGTAATTTCGATACAAATTATGGCAGCTAACAGTACCTTCGATACTAATTATTACAGGTAACTGAAACTTCGATACTAATTATGACAAGGAACTGTAATTTCGATACAAATTATGGCAGGTAACTGTAACTTCGATACTAATTATGACAGGTAACAGTAACTTCGATACGAATTATGACAAGTAATTATAACTTTGAATCAAATTATGACAGGTAACTGTAACTTCGATACTAATTATGACAAGAAAATCTAACTTCGTTACTAATTATGACAAGTAACAGTAATATTGATAAAAAATTATGGTAGGTAACTGTAACTTCAATACTAATTATGACAGGTGACAGTAACTTCGATACTAATTATGACAGGTATCTGTAACGTCGTTACTTATTATGACAAGTAACTTTAATTTCGATACTAATTATGGCAGGTAACTGTAATTTCGTTACTAATTATGACAAGTCCCTGTAATTTCGATACAAATTATGGCAGGTAACTGTAACTTCGGTACTAATTGTGACAGGTAACAGTGACTTCGGTACTAATTATGACAGGATACTGTAACTTCGTTACTAATTATGACAATTAACTGTAATTACGATGCAAATTATGACAGGTAACTGTAACTTCGTTACTAATTATGACATGTAACTGTAATTTCGATACAAATTATGGCAGGTAACAGAACCTTCGATACTAATTATGACAAGTAACTGTAACTTCGTTACTAATTATGACAAGTAACTGTAATTTTGATAAAAAATTATTGTAGGTAACTGTAACTTCAATACTAATTATTACAGGTAACAGTAACTTCGATACTAATTATGACAGGCAACTGTAACTTCGTTACTTATTAAGACAAGTAACTTTAATTTCGATACTAACTATGGCAGGTTACTGTAACTTCGTTACTAATTATGACAAGTCCCTGTAATTTCGATAAAAATTATGGCAGGTAATTGTAATTTCGGTACTAAATATGACAGGTAACAGTAACTTCGATACTAATTATGACAAGTAACAGTAACTTCGATACTAATTATGACAAGGTACTGTAAGTTCGATACTAATTATGACAGGTAACTGTAGCTTCGTTACTAATTATGACAAGTAACTGTAATTTCGATTCAAATTTTGGCAGGTAACTGTAACTCCGATACTTATTATGACAGTCAACAGTAACTTCGATACTAATTATGACAAGTAACTGTAACTTCGATACTAATTATGACAGGTAACTGTAACTTCGTTACTAATTATGACAAGTAACTGTAATTTCGATACAAATTATGGCAGGTAAATGTAACTTCGTTACTAATTATGACAGGTAACAGCAACTTCGATACCAATTATGACAAGTAACTATAACTTCGATACAAATTATGACAGGTAACTGTAACTTCGATACTAATTATGACAAGAAACTCTAACTTCGTTACTAATTATGACAAGTAACTGTAATTTTGATAAAAAATTATTGTAGGTAACTGTAACTTCGTTACTAATTATGACAATTAACTGTAATTTCGATACAAATTATGGCAGGTAACTCTATCTTCGATACTAATTATGACAGGTAACAGTAACTTCGATACTAATTATGGCAGGTAACTGTAACTTCGATACTAATTATGACAGGTAACTGTAACTTCGTTACTAATTATGACAAGTAGCTGTAATTTCGTTACAAATTATGGCAGGTAATTGTAATTTAGATACTATTTATGACAGGTAACAGTAACTATGATACTAATTATGACAAGTAACAGTAACTTCGATACTAATTATGACAAGTAACTGTAACTTCGATACTTATTATAACAGGTAACTGTAACTTCGTTACTAATTATGACAAGTAACTGTAAATTCGATACAAATTATGGCAGGTAACAGTACCTTCGATACTAATTATGGCAGGTAACAGTAACTTCGATACTAATTAAGACAGGTAACTGTAACTTCATTACTTATTATGACAAGTAACTGTAATTTCGATACAAATTATGGCAGGTAACTCTATCTTCGATACTAATTATGACAGGTAACAGTAACTTCGATACTAATTATGGCAGGTAACTGTAACTTCGATACTAATTATGACAGGTAACTGTAACTTCGTTACTAATTATGACAAGTAGCTGTAATTTCGTTACAAATTATGGCAGGTAATTGTAATTTAGATACTATTTATGACAGGTAACAGTAACTATGATACTAATTATGACAAGTAACAGTAACTTCGATACTAATTATGACAAGTAACTGTAACTTCGATACTTATTATAACAGGTAACTGTAACTTCGATACGAATTATGGCAGGTAACTCTATCTTCGATACTAATTATGACAGGTAACAGTAACTTCGATACTAATTATGGCAGGTAACTGTAACTTCGTTACTAATTATGACAAGTCCCTGTAATTTCGATACAAATTATGGCAGGTAATTGTAATTTCGATACTAAATATGACAGGTAACAGTAACTTCGATAATAATTATGACAAGTAACAGTAACTTCGATACTAATTATGACAAGTAACTGTAACTTCGATACTAATTATGACAGGTAACTGTAACTTCGTTACTAATTATGACAAGTAGCTGTAATTTCGTTACAAATTATGGCTGGTAATTGTAATTTCGATACTATTTATGACAGGTAACAGTAACTTCGATACTAATTATGACAATTAACAGTAACTTCGATACTAATTATGACAAGTAACTGTAACTTCGATACTAATTATGACAGGTAACTGTAACTTCGTTACTAATTATGACAAGTAACTGTAATTTCGATACAAATTTGGGCAGGTAACTGTAACTTTGATACTAATTATGACAGCTAACAGTAATTTCGATACTAATTATGACAAGTAACTGTAATTTCGATACAAATTATGACAGGTAACTGTAACTTTGTAACTAATTATGACAAGTAACTGTAATTTCGATACAAATTATGGCAGGTAACAGTACCTTCGATACTAATTATGACAGGTAACAGTAACTTCGATACTAATTAAGACAGGTAACTGTAACTTCGTTACTTATTATGACAAGTAACTTTAATTTCGATACTAATTATGACAGGTAACTGTAATTTCGATACAAATTATGACAGGAAACTGTAAATTCGTAACTAATTATGACAAGTAACTGTAATTTCGATACAAATTATGGCAGCTAACAGTACCTTCGATACTAATTATTACAGGTAACTGAAACTTCGATACTAATTATGACAAGGAACTGTAATTTCGATACAAATTATGGCAGGTAACTGTAACTTCGATACTAATTATGACAGGTAACAGTAACTTCGATACGAATTATGACAAGTAATTATAACTTCGAATCAAATTATGACAGGTAACTGTAACTTCGATACTAATTATGACAAGAAAATCTAACTTCGTTACTAATTATGACAAGTAACAGTAATCTTGATAAACAATTATGGTAGGTAACTGTAACTTCAACACTAATTATGACAAGAAACTCTAACTTCGTTACTAATTATGACAAGTAAATGTAATTTTGATAAAAATTATTGTAGGTAACTGTAACTTCGTTACTAATTATGACAATTAACTGTAATTTCGATACAAATTATGGCAGGTAACTCTAACTTCGATACTAATTATGACAGGTAACAGTAACTTCGATACTAATTATTGCAGGTAACTGTAACTTCGATACTAATTATGACAGGTAACTGTAACTTCGTTACTAATTATGACAAGTAGCTGTAATTTCGTTACAAATTATGGCAGGTAATTGTAATTTCGATACTATTTATGACAGGTAACAGTAACTTCGATACTTATTATGACAAGTAACAGTAACTTCGATACTAATTATGACAAGTAACTGTAACTTCGATACTAATTATGACAGGTAACTGTAACTTCGTTACTAATTATGACAAGTAACTGTAATTTCGATACAAATTTTGGCAGGAAACTGTAACGTCGATACCAATTATGACAGGTAACAGTAATTTCGATACTAATTATGACAAGTAACTGTAATTTCGATACCAATTATGACAGCTAACAGTACCTTCGATACTAATTATTACAGGTAACTGAAACTTCGATACTAATTATGACAAGGAACTGTAATTTCGATACAAATTATGGCAGGTAACTGTAACTTCGATACTAATTATGACAGGTAACAGTAACTTCGATACGAATTATGACAAGTAATTATAACTTCGAATCAAATTATGACAGGTAACTGTAACTTCGATACTAATTATGACAAGAAAATCTAACTTCGTTACTAATTATGACAAGTAACAGTAATATTGATAAAAAATTATGGTAGGTAACTGTAACTTCAATACTAATTATGACAGGTGACAGTAACTTCGATACTAATTATGACAGGTATCTGTAACTTCGTTACTTATTATGACAAGTAACTTTAATTTCGATACTAATTATGGCAGGTAACTGTAACTTCGTTACTAATTATGACAAGTCCCTGTAATTTCGATACAAATTATGGCAGGTAACTGTAACTTCGATACTAATTGTGACAGGTAACAGTGACTTCGGTACTAATTATGACAGGAAACTGTAACTTCGTTACTAATTATGACAATTAACTTTAATTACGATGCAAATTATGACAGGTGACGGTAACTTCGTTACTAATTATGAAATGTAACTGTAATTTCGATACAAATTATGGCAGGTAACAGAACCTTCGATACTAATTATGACAAGTAACTGTAACTTCGTTACTAATTATGACAAGTAACTGTAATTTTGATAAAAAATTATTGTAGGTAACTGTAACTTCAATACTAATTATGACAGGTAACAGTAACTTCGATACTAATTATGACAGGTAACTGTAACTTCGTTACTTATTATGACAAGTAACTTTAATTTCGATACTAACTATGGCAGGTTACTGTAACTTCGTTACTAATTATGACAAGTCCCTGTAATTTCGATAAAAATTATGGCAGGTAATTGTAATTTCGATACTAAATATGACAGGTAACAGTAACTTCGATACTAATTATGACAAGTAACAGTAACTTCGATACTAATTATGACAAGGTACTGTAAGTTCGATACTAATTATGACAGGTAACTGTAACTTCGTTACTAATTATGACAAGTAACTGTAATTTCGATTCAAATTTTGGCAGGTAACTGTAACTCCGATACTTATTATGACAGTCAACAGTAACTTCGATACTAATTATGACAAGTAACTGTAACTTCGATACTAATTATGACAGGTAACTGTAACTTCGTTACTAATTATGACAAGTAACTGTAATTTCGATACAAATTATGGCAGGTAAATGTAACTTCGATACTAATTATGACAGGTAACAGCAACTTCGATACTAATTATGACAAGTAACTATAACTTCGATACAAATTATGACAGGTAACTGTAACTTCGATACTAATTATGACAAGAAACTCTAACTTCGTTACTAATTATGACAAGTAACTGTAATTTTGATAAAAAATTATTGTAGGTAACTGTAACTTCGTTACTAATTATGACAATTAACTGTAATTTCGATTCAAATTTTGGCAGGTAACTGTAACTTCGATACTAATTATGACAGGTAACAGTAATTTCGATACTAATTATGACATGTAACTGTTATTTCGATACAAATTATGACAGGTAACTGTAACTTCGTAACTAATTATGACAAGTAACTGTAATTTCGATACAAATTATGGCAGGTAACAGTACCTTCGATACTAATTATGGCAGGTAACAGTAACTTCGATACTAATTAAGACAGGTAACTGTAACTTCATTACTTATTATGACAAGTAACTTTAATTTCGATACTAATTATGGCAGGTTACTGTAACTTCGTTACTAATTATGACAAGTCCCTGTAATTTCGATACAAATTATGGCAGGTAATTGTAATTTCGATACTAAATATGACAGGTAACAGTAACTTCGATACTAATTATGACAAGTAACAGTAACTTCGAAACTAATTATGACAAGTAACTGTAAGTTCGATACTAATTATGACAGGTAAATGTAACTTCGTTACTAATTATGACAAGTAACTGTAATTTCGATTCAAATTTTGGCAGGTAACTGTAACTTCGATACTTATTATGACAGTCAACAGTAACTTCGATACTAATTATGACAAGTAACTGTAACTTCGATACTAATTATGACAGGTAACTGTAACTTCGTTACTAATTATGACAAGTAGCTGTAATTTCGTTACAAATTATGGCAGGTAATTGTAATTTCGATACTATTTATGACAGGTAACAGTAACTTCGATACTAATTATGACAATTAACAGTAACTTCGATACTAATTATGACAAGTAACTGTAACTTCGATACTAGTTATGACAGGTAACTGTAACTTCGTTACTAATTATGACAAGTAACTGTAATTTCGATACAAATTTTGGCAGGTAACTGTAACTTCGATACTAATTATGACAGGTAACAGTAATTTCGATACTAATTATGACAAGTAACTGTAATTTCGATACAAATTATGACAGGTAACTGTAACGTTGTAACTAATTATGACAAGTAACTGTAATTTCGATACAAATTATGGCAGGTAACAGTACCTTCGATACTAATTATGACAGGTAACAGTAACTTCGATACTAATTAAGACAGGTAACTGTAACTTCGTTACTTATTATGACAAGTAACTTTAATTTCGATACTAATTATGGCGGGTTACTGTAACTTCGTTACTAATTATGACAAGTCCCTGTAATTTCGATACAAATTATGGCAGGTAATTGTAATTTCGATACTAAATATGACAGGTAACAGTAACATCGATACTAATTATGACAAGTAACTGTAACATCGATACTAATTAAGACAAGTAACTGTAAGTTCGATACTAATAATGACAGGTAACTGTAACTTCGTTACTAATTATGACAAGTAACTGTAATTTCGATTCAAATTTTGGCAGGTAACTGTAACTTCGATACTTATTATGACAGTCAACAGTAACTTCGATACTAATTAAGACAAGTAATTGTAACTTCGATACTAATTATGACAGGTATCTGTAACTTCGTTACTAATTATGACAAGTAACTGTAATTTCGATACAAATTATGGCAGGTAACTGTAACTTCGATAGTAATTATGACAGGTAACAGCAACTTCGATACTAATTATGACAAGTAACTATAACTTCGATACAAATTATGACAGGTAACTGTAACTTCGTTACTAATTATGACAAGTAGCTGTAATTTCGTTACAAATTATGGCAGGTAATTGTAATTTCGATACTATTTATGACAGGTAACAGTAACTTCGATACTAATTATGACAAGTAACTGTAACTTCGATACTAATTATGACAGGTAACTATAACTTCGTTACTAATTATGACAAGTAACTGTAATTTAGATACAAATTTTGGCAGGTAACTGTAACGTCGATACTAATTATGACAGGTAACAGTTATTTCGATACTAATTATGGCAAGTAACTGTAATATCGATACAAATTATGACAGGTAACTGTAACTTCGTAACTAATTATGATAAGAAACTGTAATTTCGATAAAAATTATGGCAGCTAACAGAACCTTCAATACTAATTATTACAGGTAACTGTAACTTCGATACTAATTATGACATGGAACTGTAATTTCGCTACAAATTATGGCAGGTAACTGTAACACTGATACTAATTATGACAGGTAACAGTAACTTCGATACTAATTATGACAAGTAACTATAACATCGAATCAAATTATGACAGGTAACTGTAACTTCGATACTAATTATGACAAGAAAATCTAACTTCGTTACTAATTATGACAAGTAACAGTAATCTTGATAAAAAATTATGGTAGGTAACTGTAACTTCAATACTAATTATGACAGGTGACAGTAACTTCGATACTAATTATGACAGGAATCTGTAACTTCGTTACTTATTATGACAAGTAACTTTAATTTCGATACTAATTATGGCAGGTAACTGTAACTTCGTTACTAATTATGACAAGTCCCTGTAATTTCGAAACAAATTATGGCAGGTAACTGTAACATGGATACTAATTATGTCAGGTAACAGTGACTTCGGTACTAATTATGACAGGAAACTGTAACTTCGTTACTAATTATGACAATTAACTGTAATTACGATGCAAATTATGACAGGTAACTGTAACTTCGTTACTAATTATGACATGTAACTGTAATTTCGATACAAATTATGGCAGGTAACAGTACCTTCGATATTAATTATGACAGGTAACTGTAACTTCGATACTAATTATGACATGGAACTGTAACTTCGATACAAATTATGGCAGGTAACTGTAACTTCGATACTAATTATGACATGGAACTGTAACTTCGATACAAATTATGGCAGGTAACTGTAACTTTGATACTAATTATGACAGGTAACTGTAACTTCGTTACTAATTTGACAAGTAACTCTAATTTTGATTAAAGAATTATGGCAGATAAATGTAACTTCGATACTAATTAATACAGGTAACAGTAACTTCGATACTAATTATGACAGGTTACTGTAACATCGTTTCTAATTATGTGAAGTAACTGTAACTTCGATACTAATTATGACAAATAACTGTAACATCGATACTTATTATGACAGGTAACAGAAATTTCGATACAAATTATGGCAGGTAACTGTAACTTCGATACTAATTATGACAGGTAACAGTAACTTCGATACTAATTATGACAAGTAACTATAACTTCGATACAAATTATGACAGGTAACTGTAACTTCGATACTATTTATGACAAGAAACTCTAACTTCGTTACTAATTATGACAAATAACAGTCATTTTGATAAAAAATTATGGTAGGTAACTGTAACTTCAATTGTAATTATGACAGGTAAGAGTAACTTCGATACTTATTATGACAGGTAACTGTAACTTCGTTACTAATTATGATAAGTAACTTTAATTTCGATACTAATTATGGCAGGTAACTGTAACTTCGATACTAATTATGTCAGGTAACAGTGACTTCGGTACTAATTATGACAGGAAACTGTAACTTCGTTACTAATTATGACAATTAACTGTAATTACGATGCAAATTATGACAGGTAACTGTAACTTCGTTACTAATTATGACATGTAACTGTAATTTCGATACAAATTATGGCAGGTAACAGTACCTTCGATATTAATTATGACAGGTAACTGTAACTTCGATACTAATTATGACATGGAACTGTAACATCGATACAAATTATGGCAGGTAACTGTAACTTTGATACTAATTATGACAGGTAACAGTAACTTCAATACTAATTATGACAAGTAACTGTAACTTCGTTACTAATTATGACAAGTAACTCTAATTTTGATTAAAAAAATTATGGCAGATAAATGTAACTTCGATACTAATTAATACAGGTAACAGTAACTTCGATACTAATTATGACAGGTTACTGTAACATCGTTTCTAATTATGTGAAGTAACTGTAACTTCGATACTAATTATGACAAATAACTGTAACTTCGATACTTATTATGACAGGTAAGAGTAATTTCGATACAAATTATGGCAGGTAACTGTAACTTCGATACTAATTATGACAGGTAACAGTAACTTCGGTACTAATTATGACAAGTAACTATAACTTCGATACAAATTATGACAGGTAACTGTAACTTCGATACTAATTATGACAAGAAACTCTAACTTCGTTACTAATTATGACAAATAACAGTCATTTTGATAAAAAATTATGGGAGGTAACTGTAACTTCAATTGTAATTATGACAGGTAAGAGTAACTTCGATATTTATTATGACAGGTAACTGTAACTTCGTTACTTATATGATAAGTAGCTTTAATTTCGATACTAATTATGGCAGGTAACTGTAACTTCGTCACTAATTATGACAAGTCCCTGTTATTTCGATACAAATTATGGCAGGTAACTGTAACTTCGATACTAATTATGTCAGGTAACAGTAACTTCGATACTAATTATGACAGGAAACTGTAACTTCGTTACTAATTATGACAAGTAACTGTAATCTCGATACAAATAATGACAGGTAACTGTATCTTCGTTACTAATTATGACAAGTAACTGTAATTTCGATACAAATTATGGCAGGTAACAGTACCTTCGATACTAATTTTGACAGGTAACTGTAACTTCGATAGTAATTATGACAAGGTACTGTAATTTCGATACAAAATATGGCAGGTAACTGTAACTTTGATACTAATTCTGACAGGTAACGGTAACTTCGATACTAATTATGAGAAGTAACTGTAACTTCGCTACCAATTATGACAAGTAACTCTAATTTTGATAGAGAATTATGGCAGGTAACTGTAACTTCGATACTAATTAATACAGGTAACAGTAACTTCGATACTAATTATGACAGGTTACTGTAACATCGTTACTAATTATAACAAGTAACTGTAACTTCGATACTAATTATGACATGTAACTGTAACTTCGATACTTATTATGACAGGTAACTGTAACTTCATTACTAATTATGACAAGAAACTGTAACATCGATACTAATTATGACAGGTAACTGTAACTTCGATACTAATTATGACAAGTAACTGTAACTTCGATACTAATTATGACAAGTAACTGTAACTTCGATACTATTTATGACAGGTATCAGTAACTTCGATATTAATTATGACAAGTAACAGTAACTTCGATACTAATTATGACAAGTAACTGTAATTTCGAAATAAATTTTGTCAGGTAACTGTTACTTCGATACTAATTATGACAGGTAACAGTAACGTCGATACTAATTATGACAAGTAACTATAACATCGATACTAATTATGACAGGTAACTGTAACTTCGTTACTAATTATGACAAGTAACTGTAATTTCGATACAAATTATGGCAGGTAACTGTAACTTCGATACTAATTATGACAGGTAACAGTAACTTCGATATTAATTATGACAAGTAACAGTAAATTCGATACTAATTATGACAGGTAACAGTAACTTCGATACTAATCATGACAAGTAACTTTAACTTCGATACTAATTATGACAGGTAACTGTAACTTCCTTACTAATTATGACAAGTAACTGTAATTTCGTTACAAATTATGGCAGGTTATTGTAATTTCGATACTAATTATGACAGGTAACAGTAACGTCGATACTAATTATGACAAGTAACAGTAACTTCGATACTAATTATGACAAGTAACTGTAACTTCGATACTAATTATGACAAGAAACTCTAACTTCGTTACTAATTATGACAAGTAACTGTAATTTTGATAAAAAATTATTGTAGGTAACTGTAACTTCAATACTAATTATGACAGGTAACAGTAACTTCGATACTAATTATGACAGGTTACTGTAACTTCGTTACTTATTATGACAAGTAACTTTAATTTCGATACTAATTATGGCAGGTTACTGTAACTTCGTTACTAATTATGACAAGTCCCTGTAATTTCGATACAAATTATGGCAGGTTATTGTAATTTCGATACTAAATATGACAGGTAACAGTAACTTCGATACTAATTATGACAAGTAACAGTAACTTCGATACTAATTATGACAAGTAACTGTAAGTTCGATACTAATTATGACAGGTAACTGTAACTTCGTTACTAATTATGACAAGTAACTATAATTTCGATACAAATTATGGCAGGTAACTGTAACATCGATACTAATTATGACAGGTAACAGCAACTTCGATACTAATTATGACAAGTAACTATAACTTCGATACAAATTATGACAGGTAACTGTAACTTCGATACTAATTATGACAAGAAACTGTAACTTCGTTACTAATTATGACAAGTAACTGTAATTTTGATAAAAAATTATTGTAGGTAACTGTAACTTCGTTACTAATTATGACAATTAACTGTAATGTCGATACAAATTATGGCAGGTAACTCTATCTTCGATACTAATTATGACAGGTAACAGTAACTTCGATACTAATTATGGCAGGTAACTGTAACTTCGTTACTTATTATGACAAGTTACTTTAATTTCGATACTAATTATGGCAGGTTACTGTAACTTCGTTACTAATTATGACTAGTCCCTGTAATTTCGATACAAATTATGGCAGGCAATGGTAATTTCGATACTAAATATGACAGGTAACAGTAACTTCGATACTAATTATGACAATTAACAGTAACTTCGATACTAATTATGACAAGTAACTGTAAGTTCGATACTAATTATGACAGGTAACTGTAACTTCGATACTAATTATGACAAGAAACTCTAACTTCGTTACTAATTATGACAAATAACAGTCATTTTGATAAAAAATTATGGGAGGTAACTGTAACTTCAATTGTAATTATGACAGGTAAGAGTAACTTCGATATTTATTATGACAGGTAACTGTAACTTCGTTACTAATTATGATAAGTAGCTTTAATTTCGATACAAATTATGACAGGTAACTGTAACTTCGATACTAATTATGACAAGAAACTGTAACTTCGTTACTAATTATGACAAATAACAGTCATTTTGATAAAAAATTATGGGAGGTAACTGTAACTTCAATTGTAATTATGACAGGTAAGAGTAACTTCGATATTTATTATGACAGGTAACTGTAACTTCGTTACTAATTATGATAAGTAGCTTTAATTTCGATACTAATTATGGCAGGTAACTGTAACTTCGTTACTAATTATGACAAGTCCCTGTTATTTCGATACAAATTATGGCAGGTAACTGTAACTTCGATACTAATTATGTCAGGTAACAGTAACTTCGATACTAATTATGACAGGAAACTGTAACTTCGTTACTAATTATGACAAGTAACTGTAATCTCGGTACAAATAATGACAGGTAACTGTATCTTCGTTACTAATTATGACAAGTAACTGTAATTTCGATACAAATTATGGCAGGTAACAGTACCTTCGATACTAATTTTGACAGGTAACTGTAACTTCGATAGTAATTATGACAAGGTACTGTAATTTCGATACAAAATATGGCAGGTAACTGTAACTTTGATACTAATTCTGACAGGTAACGGTAACTTCGATACTAATTATGAGAAGTAACTGTAACTTCGCTACCAATTATGACAAGTAACTCTAATTTTGATAGAGAATTATGGCAGGTAACTGTAACTTCGATACTAATTAATACAGGTAACAGTAACTTCGATACTAATTATGACAGGTTACTGTAACATCGTTACTAATTATAACAAGTAACTGTAACTTCGATACTAATTATGACATGTAACTGTAACTTCGATACTTATTATGACAGGTAACTGTAACTTCATTACTAATTATGACAAGAAACTGTAACATCGATACTAATTATGACAGGTAACTGTAACTTCGATACTAATTATGACAAGTAACTGTAACTTCGATACTAATTATGACAAGTAACTGTAACTTCGATACTATTTATGACAGGTATCAGTAACTTCGATATTAATTATGACAAGTAACAGTAACTTCGATACTAATTATGACATGTAACTGTAATTTCGAAATAAATTTTGGCAGGTAACTGTTACTTCGATACTAATTATGACAGGTAACAGTAACGTCGATACTAATTATGACAAGTAACTATAACATCGATATTAATTATGACAGGTAACTGTAACTTCGTTACTAATTATGACAAGTAACTGTAATTTCGATACAAATTATGGCAGGTAACTGTAACTTCGATACTAATTATGACAGGTAACAGTAACTTCGATATTAATTATGACAAGTAACAGTAAATTCGATACTAATTATGACAGGTAACAGTAACTTCGATACTAATCATGACAAGTAACTTTAACTTCGATACTAATTATGACAGGTAACTGTAACTTCCTTACTAATTATGACAAGTAACTGTAATTTCGTTACAAATTATGGCAGGTTATTGTAATTTCGATACTAATTATGACAGGTAACAGTAACGTCGATACTAATTATGACAAGTAACAGTAACTTCGATACTAATTATGACAAGTAACTGTAACTTCGATACTAATTATGACAAGAAACTCCAACTTCGTTACTAATTATGACAAGTAACTGTAATTTTGATAAAAAATTATTGTAGGTAACTGTAACTTCAATACTAATTATGACAGGTAACAGTAACTTCGATACTAATTATGACAGGTTACTGTAACTTCGTTACTTATTATGACAAGTAACTTTAATTTCGATACTAATTATGGCAGGTTACTGTAACTTCGTTACTAATTATGACAAGTCCCTGTAATTTCGATACAAATTATGGCAGGTTATTGTAATTTCGATACTAAATATGACAGGTAACAGTAACTTCGATACTAATTATGACAAGTAACAGTAACTTCGATACTAATTATGACAAGTAACTGTAAGTTCGATACTAATTATGACAGGTAACTGTAACTTCGTTACTAATTATGACAAGTAACTATAATTTCGATACAAATTATGGCAGGTAACTGTAACATCGATACTAATTATGACAGGTAACAGCAACTTCGATACTAATTATGACAAGTAACTATAACTTCGATACAAATTATGACAGGTAACTGTAACTTCGATACTAATTATGACAAGAAACTGTAACTTCGTTACTAATTATGACAAGTAACTGTAATTTTGATAAAAAATTATTGTAGGTAACTGTAACTTCGTTACTAATTATGACAATTAACTGTAATGTCGATACAAATTATGGCAGGTAACTCTATCTTCGATACTAATTATGACAGGTAACAGTAACTTCGATACTAATTATGGCAGGTAACTGTAACTTCGTTACTTATTATGACAAGTTACTTTAATTTCGATACAAATTTTGGCAGGAAACTGTAACGTCGATACTAATTATGACAGGTAACAGTAATTTCGATACTAATTATGACAAGTTACTGTAATTTCGATACAAAATTATGACAGGAAACTGTAACTTCGTAACTAATTATGACAAGTTACTGTAATTTCGATACAAATTATGGCAGCTAACAGTACCTTCGATACTAATTATTACAGGTAACTGAAACTTCGATACTAATTATGACAAGGAACTGTAATTTCGATACAAATTATGGCAGGTAACTGTAACTTCGATACTAATTATGACAGGTAACAGTAACTTCGATACGAATTATGACAAGTAATTATAACTTTGAATCAAATTATGACAGGTAACTGTAACTTCGATACTAATTATGACAAGAAAATCTAAATTCGTTACTAATTATGACAAGTAACAGTAATATTGATAAAAAATTATGGTAGGTAACTGTAACTTCAATACTAATTATGACAGGTGACAGTAACTTCGATACTAATTATGACATGTAACTGTTATTTCGATACAAATTATGACAGGTAACTGTAACTTCGTAACTAATTATGACAAGTAACTGTAATTTCGATACAAATTATGACAGGTAACAGTAACTTCGATACTAATTATGACAAGTAACAGTAACTTCGATACTAATTATGACAAGTAACTGTAACTTCGATACTAATTATGACAGGTAACTGTAACTTCGTTACTAATTATGACAAGTAACTGTAATTTCGATACAAATTTTGGCAGGAAACTGTAACGTCGATACTAATTATGACAGGTAACAGTAATTTCGATACTAATTATGACAAGTTACTGTAATTTCGATACAAAATTATGACAGGAAACTGTAACTTCGTAACTAATTATGACAAGTTACTGTAATTTCGATACAAATTATGGCAGCTAACAGTACCTTCGATACTAATTATTACAGGTAACTGAAACTTCGATACTAATTATGACAAGGAACTGTAATTTCGTTACAAATTATGGCAGGTAACTGTAACTTCGATACTAATTATGACAGGTAACAGTAACTTCGATACGAATTATGACAAGTAATTATAACTTTGAATCAAATTATGACAGGTAACTGTAACTTCGATACTAATTATGACAAGAAAATCTAACTTCGTTACTAATTATGACAAGTAACAGTAATATTGATAAAAAATTATGGTAGGTAACTGTAACTTCAATACTAATTATGACAGGTGACAGTAACTTCGATACTAATTATGACAGGTATCTGTAACGTCGTTACTTATTATGACAAGTAACTTTAATTTCGATACTAATTATGGCAGGTAACTGTAATTTCGTTACTAATTATGACAAGTCCCTGTAATTTCGATACAAATTATGGCAGGTAACTGTAACTTCGGTACTAATTGTGACAGGTAACAGTGACTTCGGTACTAATTATGACAGGATACTGTAACTTCGTTACTAATTATGACAATTAACTGTAATTACGATGCAAATTATGACAGGTAACTGTAACTTCGTTACTAATTATGACATGTAACTGTAATTTCGATACAAATTATGGCAGGTAACAGAACCTTCGATACTAATTATGACAAGTAACTGTAACTTCGTTACTAATTATGACAAGTAACTGTAATTTTGATAAAAAATTATTGTAGGTAACTGTAACTTCAATACTAATTATTACAGGTAACAGTAACTTCGATACTAATTATGACAGGCAACTGTAACTTCGTTACTTATTAAGACAAGTAACTTTAATTTCGATACTAACTATGGCAGGTTACTGTAACTTCGTTACTAATTATGACAAGTCCCTGTAATTTCGATAAAAATTATGGCAGGTAATTGTAATTTCGGTACTAAATATGACAGGTAACAGTAACTTCGATACTAATTATGACAAGTAACAGTAACTTCGATACTAATTATGACAAGGTACTGTAAGTTCGATACTAATTATGACAGGTAACTGTAGCTTCGTTACTAATTATGACAAGTAACTGTAATTTCGATTCAAATTTTGGCAGGTAACTGTAACTCCGATACTTATTATGACAGTCAACAGTAACTTCGATACTAATTATGACAAGTAACTGTAACTTCGATACTAATTATGACAGGTAACTGTAACTTCGTTACTAATTATGACAAGTAACTGTAATTTCGATACAAATTATGGCAGGTAAATGTAACTTCGTTACTAATTATGACAGGTAACAGCAACTTCGATACTAATTATGACAAGTAACTATAACTTCGATACAAATTATGACAGGTAACTGTAACTTCGATACTAATTATGACAAGAAACTCTAACTTCGTTACTAATTATGACAAATAACAGTCATTTTGATAAAAAATTATGGGAGGTAACTGTAACTTCAATTGTAATTATGACAGGTAAGAGTAACTTCGATATTTATTATGACAGGTAACTGTAACTTCGTTACTAATTATGATAAGTAGCTTTAATTTCGATACAAATTATGACAGGTAACTGTAACTTCGATACTAATTATGACAAGAAACTCTAACTTCGTTACTAATTATGACAAATAACAGTCATTTTGATAAAAAATTATGGGAGGTAACTGTAACTTCAATTGTAATTATGACAGGTAAGAGTAACTTCGATATTTATTATGACAGGTAACTGTAACTTCGTTACTAATTATGATAAGTAGCTTTAATTTCGATACTAATTATGGCAGGTAACTGTAACTTCGTTACTAATTATGACAAGTCCCTGTTATTTCGATACAAATTATGGCAGGTAACTGTAACTTCGATACTAATTATGTCAGGTAACAGTAACTTCGATACTAATTATGACAGGAAACTGTAACTTCGTTACTAATTATGACAAGTAACTGTAATCTCGATACAAATAATGACAGGTAACTGTATCTTCGTTACTAATTATGACAAGTAACTGTAATTTCGATACAAATTATGGCAGGTAACAGTACCTTCGATACTAATTTTGACAGGTAACTGTAACTTCGATAGTAATTATGACAAGGTACTGTAATTTCGATACAAAATATGGCAGGTAACTGTAACTTTGATACTAATTCTGACAGGTAACGGTAACTTCGATACTAATTATGAGAAGTAACTGTAACTTCGCTACCAATTATGACAAGTAACTCTAATTTTGATAGAGAATTATGGCAGGTAACTGTAACTTCGATACTAATTAATACAGGTAACAGTAACTTCGATACTAATTATGACAGGTTACTGTAACATCGTTACTAATTATAACAAGTAACTGTAACTTCGATACTAATTATGACATGTAACTGTAACTTCGATACTTATTATGACAGGTAACTGTAACTTCATTACTAATTATGACAAGAAACTGTAACATCGATACTAATTATGACAGGTAACTGTAACTTCGATACTAATTATGACAAGTAACTGTAACTTCGATACTAATTATGACAAGTAACTGTAACTTCGATACTATTTATGACAGGTATCAGTAACTTCGATATTAATTATGACAAGTAACAGTAACTTCGATACTAATTATGACAAGTAACTGTAATTTCGAAATAAATTTTGGCAGGTAACTGTTACTTCGATACTAATTATGACAGGTAACAGTAACGTCGATACTAATTATGACAAGTAACTATAACATCGATATTAATTATGACAGGTAACTGTAACTTCGTTACTAATTATGACAAGTAACTGTAATTTCGATACAAATTATGGCAGGTAACTGTAACTTCGATACTAATTATGACAGGTAACAGTAACTTCGATATTAATTATGACAAGTAACAGTAAATTCGATACTAATTATGACAGGTAACAGTAACTTCGATACTAATCATGACAAGTAACTTTAACTTCGATACTAATTATGACAGGTAACTGTAACTTCCTTACTAATTATGACAAGTAACTGTAATTTCGTTACAAATTATGGCAGGTTATTGTAATTTCGATACTAATTATGACAGGTAACAGTAACGTCGATACTAATTATGACAAGTAACAGTAACTTCGATACTAATTATGACAAGTAACTGTAACTTCGATACTAATTATGACAAGAAACTCCAACTTCGTTACTAATTATGACAAGTAACTGTAATTTTGATAAAAAATTATTGTAGGTAACTGTAACTTCAATACTAATTATGACAGGTAACAGTAACTTCGATACTAATTATGACAGGTTACTGTAACTTCGTTACTTATTATGACAAGTAACTTTAATTTCGATACTAATTATGGCAGGTTACTGTAACTTCGTTACTAATTATGACAAGTCCCTGTAATTTCGATACAAATTATGGCAGGTTATTGTAATTTCGATACTAAATATGACAGGTAACAGTAACTTCGATACTAATTATGACAAGTAACAGTAACTTCGATACTAATTATGACAAGTAACTGTAAGTTCGATACTAATTATGACAGGTAACTGTAACTTCGTTACTAATTATGACAAGTAACTATAATTTCGATACAAATTATGGCAGGTAACTGTAACATCGATACTAATTATGACAGGTAACAGCAACTTCGATACTAATTATGACAAGTAACTATAACTTCGATACAAATTATGACAGGTAACTGTAACTTCGATACTAATTATGACAAGAAACTGTAACTTCGTTACTAATTATGACAAGTAACTGTAATTTTGATAAAAAATTATTGTAGGTAACTGTAACTTCGTTACTAATTATGACAATTAACTGTAATGTCGATACAAATTATGGCAGGTAACTCTATCTTCGATACTAATTATGACAGGTAACAGTAACTTCGATACTAATTATGGCAGGTAACTGTAACTTCGTTACTTATTATGACAAGTTGCTTTAATTTCGATACAAATTTTGGCAGGAAACTGTAACGTCGATACTAATTATGACAGGTAACAGTAATTTCGATACTAATTATGACAAGTTACTGTAATTTCGATACAAAATTATGACAGGAAACTGTAACTTCGTAACTAATTATGACAAGTTACTGTAATTTCGATACAAATTATGGCAGCTAACAGTACCTTCGATACTAATTATTACAGGTAACTGAAACTTCGATACTAATTATGACAAGGAACTGTAATTTCGATACAAATTATGGCAGGTAACTGTAACTTCGATACTAATTATGACAGGTAACAGTAACTTCGATACGAATTATGACAAGTAATTATAACTTTGAATCAAATTATGACAGGTAACTGTAACTTCGATACTAATTATGACAAGAAAATCTAAATTCGTTACTAATTATGACAAGTAACAGTAATATTGATAAAAAAAATATGGTAGGTAACTGTAACTTCAATACTAATTATGACAGGTGACAGTAACTTCGATACTAATTATGACATGTAACTGTTATTTCGATACAAATTATGACAGGTAACTGTAACTTCGTAACTAATTATGACAAGTAACTGTAATTTCGATACAAATTATGACAGGTAACAGTAACTTCGATACTAATTATGACAAGTAACAGTAACTTCGATACTAATTATGACAAGTAACTGTAACTTCGATACTAATTATGACAGGTAACTGTAACTTCGTTACTAATTATGACAAGTAACTGTAATTTCGATACAAATTTTGGCAGGAAACTGTAACGTCGATACTAATTATGACAGGTAACAGTAATTTCGATACTAATTATGACAAGTTACTGTAATTTCGATACAAAATTATGACAGGAAACTGTAACTTCGTAACTAATTATGACAAGTTACTGTAATTTCGATACAAATTATGGCAGCTAACAGTACCTTCGATACTAATTATTACAGGTAACTGAAACTTCGATACTAATTATGACAAGGAACTGTAATTTCGATACAAATTATGGCAGGTAACTGTAACTTCGATACTAATTATGACAGGTAACAGTAACTTCGATACGAATTATGACAAGTAATTATAACTTTGAATCAAATTATGACAGGTAACTGTAACTTCGATACTAATTATGACAAGAAAATCTAACTTCGTTACTAATTATGACAAGTAACAGTAATATTGATAAAAAATTATGGTAGGTAACTGTAACTTCAATACTAATTATGACAGGTGACAGTAACTTCGATACTAATTATGACAGGTATCTGTAACGTCGTTACTTATTATGACAAGTAACTTTAATTTCGATACTAATTATGGCAGGTAACTGTAATTTCGTTACTAATTATGACAAGTCCCTGTAATTTCGATACAAATTATGGCAGGTAACTGTAACTTCGGTACTAATTGTGACAGGTAACAGTGACTTCGGTACTAATTATGACAGGATACTGTAACTTCGTTACTAATTATGACAATTAACTGTAATTACGATGCAAATTATGACAGGTAACTGTAACTTCGTTACTAATTATGACATGTAACTGTAATTTCGATACAAATTATGGCAGGTAACAGAACCTTCGATACTAATTATGACAAGTAACTGTAACTTCGTTACTAATTATGACAAGTAACTGTAATTTTGATAAAAAATTATTGTAGGTAACTGTAACTTCAATACTAATTATTACAGGTAACAGTAACTTCGATACTAATTATGACAGGCAACTGTAACTTCGTTACTTATTAAGACAAGTAACTTTAATTTCGATACTAACTATGGCAGGTTACTGTAACTTCGTTACTAATTATGACAAGTCCCTGTAATTTCGATAAAAATTATGGCAGGTAATTGTAATTTCGGTACTAAATATGACAGGTAACAGTAACTTCGATACTAATTATGACAAGTAACAGTAACTTCGATACTAATTATGACAAGGTACTGTAAGTTCGATACTAATTATGACAGGTAACTGTAGCTTCGTTACTAATTATGACAAGTAACTGTAATTTCGATTCAAATTTTGGCAGGTAACTGTAACTCCGATACTTATTATGACAGTCAACAGTAACTTCGATACTAATTATGACAAGTAACTGTAACTTCGATACTAATTATGACAGGTAACTGTAACTTCGTTACTAATTATGACAAGTAACTGTAATTTCGATACAAATTATGGCAGGTAAATGTAACTTCGTTACTAATTATGACAGGTAACAGCAACTTCGATACTAATTATGACAAGTAACTATAACTTCGATACAAATTATGACAGGTAACTGTAACTTCGATACTAATTATGACAAGAAACTCTAACTTCGTTACTAATTATGACAAGTAACTGTAATTTTGATAAAAAATTATTGTAGGTAACTGTAACTTCGTTACTAATTATGACAATTAACTGTAATTTCGATACAAATTATGGCAGGTAACTCTATCTTCGATACTAATTATGACAGGTAACAGTAACTTCGATACTAATTATGGCAGGTAACTGTAACTTCGATACTAATTATGACAGGTAACTGTAACTTCGTTACTAATTATGACAAGTAGCTGTAATTTCGTTACAAATTATGGCAGGTAATTGTAATTTAGATACTATTTATGACAGGTAACAGTAACTATGATACTAATTATGACAAGTAACAGTAACTTCGATACTAATTATGACAAGTAACTGTAACTTCGATACTTATTATAACAGGTAACTGTAACTTCGTTACTAATTATGACAAGTAACTGTAAATTCGATACAAATTATGGCAGGTAACAGTACCTTCGATACTAATTATGGCAGGTAACAGTAACTTCGATACTAATTAAGACAGGTAACTGTAACTTCATTACTTATTATGACAAGTAACTTTAATTTCGATACTAATTATGGCAGGTTACTGTAACTTCGTTACTAATTATGACAAGTCCCTGTAATTTCGATACAAATTATGGCAGGTAATTGTAATTTCGATACTAAATATGACAGGTAACAGTAACTTCGATAATAATTATGACAAGTAACAGTAACTTCGATACTAATTATGACAAGTAACTGTAACTTCGATACTAATTATGACAGGTAACTGTAACTTCGTTACTAATTATGACAAGTAGCTGTAATTTCGTTACAAATTATGGCAGGTAATTGTAATTTCGATACTATTTATGACAGGTAACAGTAACTTCGATACTAATTATGACAATTAACAGTAACTTCGATACTAATTATGACAAGTAACTGTAACTTCGATACTAATTATGACAGGTAACTGTAACTTCGTTACTAATTATGACAAGTAACTGTAATTTCGATACAAATTTGGGCAGGTAACTGTAACTTCGATACTAATTATGACAGCTAACAGTAATTTCGATACTAATTATGACAAGTAACTGTAATTTTGATACAAATTATGACAGGTAACTGTAACTTTGTAACTAATTATGACATGTAACTGTAATTTCGATACAAATTATGGCAGGTAACAGTACCTTCGATACTAATTATGACAGGTAACAGTAACTTCGATACTAATTAAGACAGGTAACTGTAACTTCGTTACTTATTATGACAAGTAACTTTAATTTCGATACTAATTATGACAGGTAACTGTAATTTCGATACAAATTATGACAGGAAACTGTAAATTCGTAACTAATTATGACAAGTAACTGTAATTTCGATACAAATTATGGCAGCTAACAGTACCTTCGATACTAATTATTACAGGTAACTGAAACTTCGATACTAATTATGACAAGGAACTGTAATTTCGATACAAATTATGGCAGGTAACTGTAACTTCGATACTAATTATGACAGGTAACAGTAACTTCGATACGAATTATGACAAGTAATTATAACTTCGAATCAAATTATGACAGGTAACTGTAACTTCGATACTAATTATGACAAGAAAATCTAACTTCGTTACTAATTATGACAAGTAACAGTAATCTTGATAAACAATTATGGTAGGTAACTGTAACTTCAACACTAATTATGACAAGAAACTCTAACTTCGTTACTAATTATGACAAGTAAATGTAATTTTGATAAAAATTATTGTAGGTAACTGTAACTTCGTTACTAATTATGACAATTAACTGTAATTTCGATACAAATTATGGCAGGTAACTCTAACTTCGATACTAATTATGACAGGTAACAGTAACTTCGATACTAATTATTGCAGGTAACTGTAACTTCGATACTAATTATGACAGGTAACTGTAACTTCGTTACTAATTATGACAAGTAGCTGTAATTTCGTTACAAATTATGGCAGGTAATTGTAATTTCGATACTATTTATGACAGGTAACAGTAACTTCGATACTTATTATGACAAGTAACAGTAACTTCGATACTAATTATGACAAGTAACTGTAACTTCGATACTAATTATGACAGGTAACTGTAACTTCGTTACTAATTATGACAAGTAACTGTAATTTCGATACAAATTTTGGCAGGAAACTGTAACGTCGATACCAATTATGACAGGTAACAGTAATTTCGATACT
Organism: Meconema thalassinum; assembly: GCA_946902985.2. Classification (NCBI taxonomy): domain Eukaryota; kingdom Metazoa; phylum Arthropoda; class Insecta; order Orthoptera; family Tettigoniidae; genus Meconema; species Meconema thalassinum. The sequence continues at coordinate 1,672,219,645 of OX336388.2, read as the reverse complement.
AATTATGACAAGTAACTGTAATTTCGATACCAATTATGACAGCTAACAGTACCTTCGATACTAATTATTACAGGTAACTGAAACTTCGATACTAATTATGACAAGGAACTGTAATTTCGATACAAATTATGGCAGGTAACTGTAACTTCGATACTAATTATGACAGGTAACAGTAACTTCGATACGAATTATGACAAGTAATTATAACTTCGAATCAAATTATGACAGGTAACTGTAACTTCGATACTAATTATGACAAGAAAATCTAACTTCGTTACTAATTATGACAAGTAACAGTAATATTGATAAAAAATTATGGTAGGTAACTGTAACTTCAATACTAATTATGACAGGTGACAGTAACTTCGATACTAATTATGACAGGTATCTGTAACTTCGTTACTTATTATGACAAGTAACTTTAATTTCGATACTAATTATGGCAGGTAACTGTAACTTCGTTACTAATTATGACAAGTCCCTGTAATTTCGATACAAATTATGGCAGGTAACTGTAACTTCGATACTAATTGTGACAGGTAACAGTGACTTCGGTACTAATAATGACAGGAAACTGTAACTTCGTTACTAATTATGACAATTTACTTTAATTACGATGCAAATTATGACAGGTGACGGTAACTTCGTTACTAATTATGACATGTAACTGTAATTTCGATACAAATTATGGCAGGTAACAGAACCTTCGATACTAATTATGACAAGTAACTGTAACTTCGTTACTAATTATGACAAGTAACTGTAATTTTGATAAAAAATTATTGTAGGTAACTGTAACTTCAATACTAATTATGACAGGTAACAGTAACTTCGATACTAATTATGACAGGTAACTGTAACTTCGTTACTTATTATGACAAGTAACTTTAATTTCGATACTAACTATGGCAGGTTACTGTAACTTCGTTACTAATTATGACAAGTCCCTGTAATTTCGATAAAAATTATTGCAGGTAATTGTAATTTCGATACTAAATATGACAGGTAACAGTAACTTCGATACTAATTATGACAAGTAACAGTAACTTCGATGCTAATTATGACAAGGTACTGTAAGTTCGATACTAATTATGACAGGTAACTGTAACTTCGTTACTAATTATGACAAGTAACTGTAATTTCGATTCAAATTTTGGCAGGTAACTGTAACTCCGATACTTATTATGACAGTCAACAGTAACTTCGATACTAATTATGACAAGTAACTGTAACTTCGATACTAATTATGACAGGTAACTGTAACTTCGTTACTAATTATGACAAGTAACTGTAATTTCGATACAAATTATGGCAGGTAAATGTAACTTCGATACTAATTATGACAGGTAACAGCAACTTCGATACTAATTATGACAAGTAACTATAACTTCGATACAAATTATGACAGGTAACTGTAACTTCGATACTAATTATGACAAGAAACTCTAACTTCGTTACTAATTATGACAAGTAACTGTAATTTTGATAAAAAATTATTGTAGGTAACTGTAACTTCGTTACTAATTATGACAATTAACTGTAATTTCGATTCAAATTTTGGCAGGTAACTGTAACTTCGATACTAATTATGACAGGTAACAGTAATTTCGATACTAATTATGACATGTAACTGTTATTTCGATACAAATTATGACAGGTAACTGTAACTTCGTAACTAATTATGACAAGTAACTGTAATTTCGATACAAATTATGGCAGGTAACAGTACCTTCGATACTAATTATGGCAGGTAACAGTAACTTCGATACTAATTAAGACAGGTAACTGTAACTTCATTACTTATTATGACAAGTAACTTTAATTTCGATACTAATTATGGCAGGTTACTGTAACTTCGTTACTAATTATGACAAGTCCCTGTAATTTCGATACAAATTATGGCAGGTAATTGTAATTTCGATACTAAATATGACAGGTAACAGTAACTTCGATACTAATTATGACAAGTAACAGTAACTTCGAAACTAATTATGACAAGTAACTGTAAGTTCGATACTAATTATGACAGGTAAATGTAACTTCGTTACTAATTATGACAAGTAACTGTAATTTCGATTCAAATTTTGGCAGGTAACTGTAACTTCGATACTTATTATGACAGTCAACAGTAACTTCGATACTAATTATGACAAGTAACTGTAACTTCGATACTAATTATGACAGGTAACTGTAACTTCGTTACTAATTATGACAAGTAGCTGTAATTTCGTTACAAATTATGGCAGGTAATTGTAATTTCGATACTATTTATGACAGGTAACAGTAACTTCGATACTAATTATGACAATTAACAGTAACTTCGATACTAATTATGACAAGTAACTGTAACTTCGATACTAGTTATGACAGGTAACTGTAACTTCGTTACTAATTATGACAAGTAACTGTAATTTCGATACAAATTTTGGCAGGTAACTGTAACTTCGATACTAATTATGACAGGTAACAGTAATTTCGATACTAATTATGACAAGTAACTGTAATTTCGATACAAATTATGACAGGTAACTGTAACGTTGTAACTAATTATGACAAGTAACTGTAATTTCGATACAAATTATGGCAGGTAACAGTACCTTCGATACTAATTATGACAGGTAACAGTAACTTCGATACTAATTAAGACAGGTAACTGTAACTTCGTTACTTATTATGACAAGTAACTTTAATTTCGATACTAATTATGGCGGGTTACTGTAACTTCGTTACTAATTATGACAAGTCCCTGTAATTTCGATACAAATTATGGCAGGTAATTGTAATTTCGATACTAAATATGACAGGTAACAGTAACATCGATACTAATTATGACAAGTAACTGTAACATCGATACTAATTAAGACAAGTAACTGTAAGTTCGATACTAATAATGACAGGTAACTGTAACTTCGTTACTAATTATGACAAGTAACTGTAATTTCGATTCAAATTTTGGCAGGTAACTGTAACTTCGATACTTATTATGACAGTCAACAGTAACTTCGATACTAATTAAGACAAGTAATTGTAACTTCGATACTAATTATGACAGGTATCTGTAACTTCGTTACTAATTATGACAAGTAACTGTAATTTCGATACAAATTATGGCAGGTAACTGTAACTTCGATAGTAATTATGACAGGTAACAGCAACTTCGATACTAATTATGACAAGTAACTATAACTTCGATACAAATTATGACAGGTAACTGTAACTTCGTTACTAATTATGACAAGTAGCTGTAATTTCGTTACAAATTATGGCAGGTAATTGTAATTTCGATACTATTTATGACAGGTAACAGTAACTTCGATACTAATTATGACAAGTAACTGTAACTTCGATACTAATTATGACAGGTAACTATAACTTCGTTACTAATTATGACAAGTAACTGTAATTTAGATACAAATTTTGGCAGGTAACTGTAACGTCGATACTAATTATGACAGGTAACAGTTATTTCGATACTAATTATGGCAAGTAACTGTAATATCGATACAAATTATGACAGGTAACTGTAACTTCGTAACTAATTATGATAAGAAACTGTAATTTCGATAAAAATTATGGCAGCTAACAGAACCTTCAATACTAATTATTACAGGTAACTGTAACTTCGATACTAATTATGACATGGAACTGTAATTTCGCTACAAATTATGGCAGGTAACTGTAACACTGATACTAATTATGACAGGTAACAGTAACTTCGATACTAATTATGACAAGTAACTATAACATCGAATCAAATTATGACAGGTAACTGTAACTTCGATACTAATTATGACAAGAAAATCTAACTTCGTTACTAATTATGACAAGTAACAGTAATCTTGATAAAAAATTATGGTAGGTAACTGTAACTTCAATACTAATTATGACAGGTGACAGTAACTTCGATACTAATTATGGCAGGTAACTGTAACTTCGTTACTAATTATGACAAGTCCCTGTAATTTCGAAACAAATTATGGCAGGTAACTGTAACATGGATACTAATTATGTCAGGTAACAGTGACTTCGGTACTAATTATGACAGGAAACTGTAACTTCGTTACTAATTATGACAATTAACTGTAATTACGATGCAAATTATGACAGGTAACTGTAACTTCGTTACTAATTATGACATGTAACTGTAATTTCGATACAAATTATGGCAGGTAACAGTACCTTCGATATTAATTATGACAGGTAACTGTAACTTCGATACTAATTATGACATGGAACTGTATCTTCGATACAAATTATGGCAGGTAACTGTAACTTTGATACTAATTATGACAGGTAACAGTAACTTCGATACTAATTATGACAAGTAACTGTAACTTCGTTACTAATTTGACAAGTAACTCTAATTTTGATTAAAAAATTATGGCAGATAAATGTAACTTCGATACTAATTAATACAGGTAACAGTAACTTCGATACTAATTATGACAGGTTACTGTAACATCGTTTCTAATTATGTGAAGTAACTGTAACTTCGATACTAATTATGACAAATAACTGTAACATCGATACTTATTATGACAGGTAACAGAAATTTCGATACAAATTATGGCAGGTAACTGTAACTTCGTTACTAATTATGACATGTAACTGTAATTTCGATAGAAATTATGGCAGGTAACAGAACCTTCGATACTAATTATGACAAGTAACTGTAACTTCGTTACTAATTATGACAAGTAACTGTAATTTTGATAAAAAATTATTGTAGGTAACTGTAACTTCAATACTAATTATTACAGGTAACAGTAACTTCGATACTAATTATGACAGGCAACTGTAACTTCGTTACTTATTAAGACAAGTAACTTTAATTTCGATACTAACTATGGCAGGTTACTGTAACTTCGTTACTAATTATGACAAGTCCCTGTAATTTCGATAAAAATTATGGCAGGTAATTGTAATTTCGGTACTAAATATGACAGGTAACAGTAACTTCGATACTAATTATGACAAGTAACAGTAACTTCGATACTAATTATGACAAGGTACTGTAAGTTCGATACTAATTATGACAGGTAACTGTAGCTTCGTTACTAATTATGACAAGTAACTGTAATTTCGATTCAAATTTTGGCAGGTAACTGTAACTCCGATACTTATTATGACAGTCAACAGTAACTTCGATACTAATTATGACAAGTAACTGTAACTTCGATACTAATTATGACAGGTAACTGTAACTTCGTTACTAATTATGACAAGTAACTGTAATTTCGATACAAATTATGGCAGGTAAATGTAACTTCGTTACTAATTATGACAGGTAACAGCAACTTCGATACTAATTATGACAAGTAACTATAACTTCGATACAAATTATGACAGGTAACTGTAACTTCGATACTAATTATGACAAGAAACTCTAACTTCGTTACTAATTATGACAAGTAACTGTAATTTTGATAAAAAATTATTGTAGGTAACTGTAACTTCGTTACTAATTATGACAATTAACTGTAATTTCGATACAAATTATGGCAGGTAACTCTATCTTCGATACTAATTATGACAGGTAACAGTAACTTCGATACTAATTATGGCAGGTAACTGTAACTTCGATACTAATTATGACAGGTAACTGTAACTTCGTTACTAATTATGACAAGTAGCTGTAATTTCGTTACAAATTATGGCAGGTAATTGTAATTTAGATACTATTTATGACAGGTAACAGTAACTATGATACTAATTATGACAAGTAACAGTAACTTCGATACTAATTATGACAAGTAACTGTAACTTCGATACTTATTATAACAGGTAACTGTAACTTCGTTACTAATTATGACAAGTAACTGTAAATTCGATACAAATTATGGCAGGTAACAGTACCTTCGATACTAATTATGGCAGGTAACAGTAACTTCGATACTAATTAAGACAGGTAACTGTAACTTCATTACTTATTATGACAAGTAACTTTAATTTCGATACTAATTATGGCAGGTTACTGTAACTTCGTTACTAATTATGACAAGTCCCTGTAATTTCGATACAAATTATGGCAGGTAATTGTAATTTCGATACTAAATATGACAGGTAACAGTAACTTCGATAATAATTATGACAAGTAACAGTAACTTCGATACTAATTATGACAAGTAACTGTAACTTCGATACTAATTATGACAGGTAACTGTAACTTCGTTACTAATTATGACAAGTAGCTGTAATTTCGTTACAAATTATGGCAGGTAATTGTAATTTCGATACTATTTATGACAGGTAACAGTAACTTCGATACTAATTATGACAATTAACAGTAACTTCGATACTAATTATGACAAGTAACTGTAACTTCGATACTAATTATGACAGGTAACTGTAAGTTCGATACTAATTATGACAGGTAACTGTAACTTCGTTACTAATTATGGCAGGTAACTGTAACATCGATACTAATTATGACAGGTAACAGCAACTTCGATACTAATTATGACAAGTAACTATAACTTCGATACAAATTATGACAGGTAACTGTAACTTCGATACTAATTATGACAAGAAACTCTAACTTCGTTACTAATTATGACAAATAACAGTCATTTTGATAAAAAATTATGGGAGGTAACTGTAACTTCAATTGTAATTATGACAGGTAAGAGTAACTTCGATATTTATTATGACAGGTAACTGTAACTTCGTTACTAATTATGATAAGTAGCTTTAATTTCGATACAAATTATGACAGGTAACTGTAACTTCGATACTAATTATGACAAGAAACTCTAACTTCGTTACTAATTATGACAAATAACAGTCATTTTGATAAAAAATTATGGGAGGTAACTGTAACTTCAATTGTAATTATGACAGGTAAGAGTAACTTCGATATTTATTATGACAGGTAACTGTAACTTCGTTACTAATTATGATAAGTAGCTTTAATTTCGATACTAATTATGGCAGGTAACTGTAACTTCGTTACTAATTATGACAAGTCCCTGTTATTTCGATACAAATTATGGCAGGTAACTGTAACTTCGATACTAATTATGTCAGGTAACAGTAACTTCGATACTAATTATGACAGGAAACTGTAACTTCGTTACTAATTATGACAAGTAACTGTAATCTCGATACAAATAATGACAGGTAACTGTATCTTCGTTACTAATTATGACAAGTAACTGTAATTTCGATACAAATTATGGCAGGTAACAGTACCTTCGATACTAATTTTGACAGGTAACTGTAACTTCGATAGTAATTATGACAAGGTACTGTAATTTCGATACAAAATATGGCAGGTAACTGTAACTTTGATACTAATTCTGACAGGTAACGGTAACTTCGATACTAATTATGAGAAGTAACTGTAACTTCGCTACCAATTATGACAAGTAACTCTAATTTTGATAGAGAATTATGGCAGGTAACTGTAACTTCGATACTAATTAATACAGGTAACAGTAACTTCGATACTAATTATGACAGGTTACTGTAACATCGTTACTAATTATAACAAGTAACTGTAACTTCGATACTAATTATGACATGTAACTGTAACTTCGATACTTATTATGACAGGTAACTGTAACTTCATTACTAATTATGACAAGAAACTGTAACATCGATACTAATTATGACAGGTAACTGTAACTTCGATACTAATTATGACAAGTAACTGTAACTTCGATACTAATTATGACAAGTAACTGTAACTTCGATACTATTTATGACAGGTATCAGTAACTTCGATATTAATTATGACAAGTAACAGTAACTTCGATACTAATTATGACAAGTAACTGTAATTTCGAAATAAATTTTGGCAGGTAACTGTTACTTCGATACTAATTATGACAGGTAACAGTAACGTCGATACTAATTATGACAAGTAACTATAACATCGATATTAATTATGACAGGTAACTGTAACTTCGTTACTAATTATGACAAGTAACTGTAATTTCGATACAAATTATGGCAGGTAACTGTAACTTCGATACTAATTATGACAGGTAACAGTAACTTCGATATTAATTATGACAAGTAACAGTAAATTCGATACTAATTATGACAGGTAACAGTAACTTCGATACTAATCATGACAAGTAACTTTAACTTCGATACTAATTATGACAGGTAACTGTAACTTCCTTACTAATTATGACAAGTAACTGTAATTTCGTTACAAATTATGGCAGGTTATTGTAATTTCGATACTAATTATGACAGGTAACAGTAACGTCGATACTAATTATGACAAGTAACAGTAACTTCGATACTAATTATGACAAGTAACTGTAACTTCGATACTAATTATGACAAGAAACTCCAACTTCGTTACTAATTATGACAAGTAACTGTAATTTTGATAAAAAATTATTGTAGGTAACTGTAACTTCAATACTAATTATGACAGGTAACAGTAACTTCGATACTAATTATGACAGGTTACTGTAACTTCGTTACTTATTATGACAAGTAACTTTAATTTCGATACTAATTATGGCAGGTTACTGTAACTTCGTTACTAATTATGACAAGTCCCTGTAATTTCGATACAAATTATGGCAGGTTATTGTAATTTCGATACTAAATATGACAGGTAACAGTAACTTCGATACTAATTATGACAAGTAACAGTAACTTCGATACTAATTATGACAAGTAACTGTAAGTTCGATACTAATTATGACAGGTAACTGTAACTTCGTTACTAATTATGACAAGTAACTATAATTTCGATACAAATTATGGCAGGTAACTGTAACATCGATACTAATTATGACAGGTAACAGCAACTTCGATACTAATTATGACAAGTAACTATAACTTCGATACAAATTATGACAGGTAACTGTAACTTCGATACTAATTATGACAAGAAACTGTAACTTCGTTACTAATTATGACAAGTAACTGTAATTTTGATAAAAAATTATTGTAGGTAACTGTAACTTCGTTACTAATTATGACAATTAACTGTAATGTCGATACAAATTATGGCAGGTAACTCTATCTTCGATACTAATTATGACAGGTAACAGTAACTTCGATACTAATTATGGCAGGTAACTGTAACTTCGTTACTTATTATGACAAGTTACTTTAATTTCGATACAAATTTTGGCAGGAAACTGTAACGTCGATACTAATTATGACAGGTAACAGTAATTTCGATACTAATTATGACAAGTTACTGTAATTTCGATACAAAATTATGACAGGAAACTGTAACTTCGTAACTAATTATGACAAGTTACTGTAATTTCGATACAAATTATGGCAGCTAACAGTACCTTCGATACTAATTATTACAGGTAACTGAAACTTCGATACTAATTATGACAAGGAACTGTAATTTCGATACAAATTATGGCAGGTAACTGTAACTTCGATACTAATTATGACAGGTAACAGTAACTTCGATACGAATTATGACAAGTAATTATAACTTTGAATCAAATTATGACAGGTAACTGTAACTTCGATACTAATTATGACAAGAAAATCTAAATTCGTTACTAATTATGACAAGTAACAGTAATATTGATAAAAAATTATGGTAGGTAACTGTAACTTCAATACTAATTATGACAGGTGACAGTAACTTCGATACTAATTATGACATGTAACTGTTATTTCGATACAAATTATGACAGGTAACTGTAACTTCGTAACTAATTATGACAAGTAACTGTAATTTCGATACAAATTATGACAGGTAACAGTAACTTCGATACTAATTATGACAAGTAACAGTAACTTCGATACTAATTATGACAAGTAACTGTAACTTCGATACTAATTATGACAGGTAACTGTAACTTCGTTACTAATTATGACAAGTAACTGTAATTTCGATACAAATTTTGGCAGGAAACTGTAACGTCGATACTAATTATGACAGGTAACAGTAATTTCGATACTAATTATGACAAGTTACTGTAATTTCGATACAAAATTATGACAGGAAACTGTAACTTCGTAACTAATTATGACAAGTTACTGTAATTTCGATACAAATTATGGCAGCTAACAGTACCTTCGATACTAATTATTACAGGTAACTGAAACTTCGATACTAATTATGACAAGGAACTGTAATTTCGATACAAATTATGGCAGGTAACTGTAACTTCGATACTAATTATGACAGGTAACAGTAACTTCGATACGAATTATGACAAGTAATTATAACTTTGAATCAAATTATGACAGGTAACTGTAACTTCGATACTAATTATGACAAGAAAATCTAACTTCGTTACTAATTATGACAAGTAACAGTAATATTGATAAAAAATTATGGTAGGTAACTGTAACTTCAATACTAATTATGACAGGTGACAGTAACTTCGATACTAATTATGACAGGTATCTGTAACGTCGTTACTTATTATGACAAGTAACTTTAATTTCGATACTAATTATGGCAGGTAACTGTAATTTCGTTACTAATTATGACAAGTCCCTGTAATTTCGATACAAATTATGGCAGGTAACTGTAACTTCGGTACTAATTGTGACAGGTAACAGTGACTTCGGTACTAATTATGACAGGATACTGTAACTTCGTTACTAATTATGACAATTAACTGTAATTACGATGCAAATTATGACAGGTAACTGTAACTTCGTTACTAATTATGACATGTAACTGTAATTTCGATACAAATTATGGCAGGTAACAGAACCTTCGATACTAATTATGACAAGTAACTGTAACTTCGTTACTAATTATGACAAGTAACTGTAATTTTGATAAAAAATTATTGTAGGTAACTGTAACTTCAATACTAATTATTACAGGTAACAGTAACTTCGATACTAATTATGACAGGCAACTGTAACTTCGTTACTTATTAAGACAAGTAACTTTAATTTCGATACTAACTATGGCAGGTTACTGTAACTTCGTTACTAATTATGACAAGTCCCTGTAATTTCGATAAAAATTATGGCAGGTAATTGTAATTTCGGTACTAAATATGACAGGTAACAGTAACTTCGATACTAATTATGACAAGTAACAGTAACTTCGATACTAATTATGACAAGGTACTGTAAGTTCGATACTAATTATGACAGGTAACTGTAGCTTCGTTACTAATTATGACAAGTAACTGTAATTTCGATTCAAATTTTGGCAGGTAACTGTAACTCCGATACTTATTATGACAGTCAACAGTAACTTCGATACTAATTATGACAAGTAACTGTAACTTCGATACTAATTATGACAGGTAACTGTAACTTCGTTACTAATTATGACAAGTAACTGTAATTTCGATACAAATTATGGCAGGTAAATGTAACTTCGTTACTAATTATGACAGGTAACAGCAACTTCGATACTAATTATGACAAGTAACTATAACTTCGATACAAATTATGACAGGTAACTGTAACTTCGATACTAATTATGACAAGAAACTCTAACTTCGTTACTAATTATGACAAGTAACTGTAATTTTGATAAAAAATTATTGTAGGTAACTGTAACTTCGTTACTAATTATGACAATTAACTGTAATTTCGATACAAATTATGGCAGGTAACTCTATCTTCGATACTAATTATGACAGGTAACAGTAACTTCGATACTAATTATGGCAGGTAACTGTAACTTCGATACTAATTATGACAGGTAACTGTAACTTCGTTACTAATTATGACAAGTAGCTGTAATTTCGTTACAAATTATGGCAGGTAATTGTAATTTAGATACTATTTATGACAGGTAACAGTAACTATGATACTAATTATGACAAGTAACAGTAACTTCGATACTAATTATGACAAGTAACTGTAACTTCGATACTTATTATAACAGGTAACTGTAACTTCGTTACTAATTATGACAAGTAACTGTAAATTCGATACAAATTATGGCAGGTAACAGTACCTTCGATACTAATTATGGCAGGTAACAGTAACTTCGATACTAATTAAGACAGGTAACTGTAACTTCATTACTTATTATGACAAGTAACTTTAATTTCGATACTAATTATGGCAGGTTACTGTAACTTCGTTACTAATTATGACAAGTCCCTGTAATTTCGATACAAATTATGGCAGGTAATTGTAATTTCGATACTAAATATGACAGGTAACAGTAACTTCGATAATAATTATGACAAGTAACAGTAACTTCGATACTAATTATGACAAGTAACTGTAACTTCGATACTAATTATGACAGGTAACTGTAACTTCGTTACTAATTATGACAAGTAGCTGTAATTTCGTTACAAATTATGGCAGGTAATTGTAATTTCGATACTATTTATGACAGGTAACAGTAACTTCGATACTAATTATGACAATTAACAGTAACTTCGATACTAATTATGACAAGTAACTGTAACTTCGATACTAATTATGACAGGTAACTGTAACTTCGTTACTAATTATGACAAGTAACTGTAATTTCGATACAAATTTGGGCAGGTAACTGTAACTTCGATACTAATTATGACAGCTAACAGTAATTTCGATACTAATTATGACAAGTAACTGTAATTTCGATACAAATTATGACAGGTAACTGTAACTTTGTAACTAATTATGACAAGTAACTGTAATTTCGATACAAATTATGGCAGGTAACAGTACCTTCGATACTAATTATGACAGGTAACAGTAACTTCGATACTAATTAAGACAGGTAACTGTAACTTCGTTACTTATTATGACAAGTAACTTTAATTTCGATACTAATTATGACAGGTAACTGTAATTTCGATACAAATTATGACAGGAAACTGTAAATTCGTAACTAATTATGACAAGTAACTGTAATTTCGATACAAATTATGGCAGCTAACAGTACCTTCGATACTAATTATTACAGGTAACTGAAACTTCGATACTAATTATGACAAGGAACTGTAATTTCGATACAAATTATGGCAGGTAACTGTAACTTCGATACTAATTATGACAGGTAACAGTAACTTCGATACGAATTATGACAAGTAATTATAACTTCGAATCAAATTATGACAGGTAACTGTAACTTCGATACTAATTATGACAAGAAAATCTAACTTCGTTACTAATTATGACAAGTAACAGTAATCTTGATAAACAATTATGGTAGGTAACTGTAACTTCAACACTAATTATGACAAGAAACTCTAACTTCGTTACTAATTATGACAAGTAAATGTAATTTTGATAAAAATTATTGTAGGTAACTGTAACTTCGTTACTAATTATGACAATTAACTGTAATTTCGATACAAATTATGGCAGGTAACTCTAACTTCGATACTAATTATGACAGGTAACAGTAACTTCGATACTAATTATTGCAGGTAACTGTAACTTCGATACTAATTATGACAGGTAACTGTAACTTCGTTACTAATTATGACAAGTAGCTGTAATTTCGTTACAAATTATGGCAGGTAATTGTAATTTCGATACTATTTATGACAGGTAACAGTAACTTCGATACTTATTATGACAAGTAACAGTAACTTCGATACTAATTATGACAAGTAACTGTAACTTCGATACTAATTATGACAGGTAACTGTAACTTCGTTACTAATTATGACAAGTAACTGTAATTTCGATACAAATTTTGGCAGGAAACTGTAACGTCGATACCAATTATGACAGGTAACAGTAATTTCGATACTAATTATGACAAGTAACTGTAATTTCGATACCAATTATGACAGCTAACAGTACCTTCGATACTAATTATTACAGGTAACTGAAACTTCGATACTAATTATGACAAGGAACTGTAATTTCGATACAAATTATGGCAGGTAACTGTAACTTCGATACTAATTATGACAGGTAACAGTAACTTCGATACGAATTATGACAAGTAATTATAACTTCGAATCAAATTATGACAGGTAACTGTAACTTCGATACTAATTATGACAAGAAAATCTAACTTCGTTACTAATTATGACAAGTAACAGTAATATTGATAAAAAATTATGGTAGGTAACTGTAACTTCAATACTAATTATGACAGGTGACAGTAACTTCGATACTAATTATGACAGGTATCTGTAACTTCGTTACTTATTATGACAAGTAACTTTAATTTCGATACTAATTATGGCAGGTAACTGTAACTTCGTTACTAATTATGACAAGTCCCTGTAATTTCGATACAAATTATGGCAGGTAACTGTAACTTCGATACTAATTGTGACAGGTAACAGTGACTTCGGTACTAATTATGACAGGAAACTGTAACTTCGTTACTAATTATGACAATTAACTTTAATTACGATGCAAATTATGACAGGTGACGGTAACTTCGTTACTAATTATGACATGTAACTGTAATTTCGATACAAATTATGGCAGGTAACAGAACCTTCGATACTAATTATGACAAGTAACTGTAACTTCGTTACTAATTATGACAAGTAACTGTAATTTTGATAAAAAATTATTGTAGGTAACTGTAACTTCAATACTAATTATGACAGGTAACAGTAACTTCGATACTAATTATGACAGGTAACTGTAACTTCGTTACTTATTATGACAAGTAACTTTAATTTCGATACTAACTATGGCAGGTTACTGTAACTTCGTTACTAATTATGACAAGTCCCTGTAATTTCGATAAAAATTATTGCAGGTAATTGTAATTTCGATACTAAATATGACAGGTAACAGTAACTTCGATACTAATTATGACAAGTAACAGTAACTTCGATACTAATTATGACAAGGTACTGTAAGTTCGATACTAATTATGACAGGTAACTGTACCTTCGTTACTAATTATGACAAGTAACTGTAATTTCGATTCAAATTTTGGCAGGTAACTGTAACTCCGATACTTATTATGACAGTCAACAGTAACTTCGATACTAATTATGACAAGTAACTGTAACTTCGATACTAATTATGACAGGTAACTGTAACTTCGTTACTAATTATGACAAGTAACTGTAATTTCGATACAAATTATGGCAGGTAAATGTAACTTCGATACTAATTATGACAGGTAACAGCAACTTCGATACTAATTATGACAAGTAACTATAACTTCGATACAAATTATGACAGGTAACTGTAACTTCGATACTAATTATGACAAGAAACTCTAACTTCGTTACTAATTATGACAAGTAACTGTAATTTTGATAAAAAATTATTGTAGGTAACTGTAACTTCGTTACTAATTATGACAATTAACTGTAATTTCGATTCAAATTTTGGCAGGTAACTGTAACTTCGATACTAATTATGACAGGTAACAGTAATTTCGATACTAATTATGACATGTAACTGTTATTTCGATACAAATTATGACAGGTAACTGTAACTTCGTAACTAATTATGACAAGTAACTGTAATTTCGATACAAATTATGGCAGGTAACAGTACCTTCGATACTAATTATGGCAGGTAACAGTAACTTCGATACTAATTAAGACAGGTAACTTTAACTTCATTACTTATTATGACAAGTAACTTTAATTTCGATACTAATTATGGCAGGTTACTGTAACTTCGTTACTAATTATGACAAGTCCCTGTAATTTCGATACAAATTATGGCAGGTAATTGTAATTTCGATACTAAATATGACAGGTAACAGTAACTTCGATACTAATTATGACAAGTAACAGTAACTTCGAAACTAATTATGACAAGTAACTGTAAGTTCGATACTAATTATGACAGGTAAATGTAACTTCGTTACTAATTATGACAAGTAACTGTAATTTCGATTCAAATTTTGGCAGGTAACTGTAACTTCGATACTTATTATGACAGTCAACAGTAACTTCGATACTAATAATGACAAGTAACTGTAACTTCGATACTAATTATGACAGGTAACTGTAACTTCGTTACTAATTATGACAAGTAGCTGTAATTTCGTTACAAATTATGGCAGGTAATTGTAATTTCGATACTATTTATGACAGGTAACAGTAACTTCGATACTAATTATGACAATTAACAGTAACTTCGATACTAATTATGACAAGTAACTGTAACTTCGATACTAGTTATGACAGGTAACTGTAACTTCGTTACTAATTATGACAAGTAACTGTAATTTCGATACAAATTTTGGCAGGTAACTGTAACTTCGATACTAATTATGACAGGTAACAGTAATTTCGATACTAATTATGACAAGTAACTGTAATTTCGATACAAATTATGACAGGTAACTGTAACGTTGTAACTAATTATGACAAGTAACTGTAATTTCGATACAAATTATGGCAGGTAACAGTACCTTCGATACTAATTATGACAGGTAACAGTAACTTCGATACTAATTAAGACAGGTAACTGTAACTTCGTTACTTATTATGACAAGTAACTTTAATTTCGATACTAATTATGGCGGGTTACTGTAACTTCGTTACTAATTATGACAAGTCCCTGTAATTTCGATACAAATTATGGCAGGTAATTGTAATTTCGATACTAAATATGACAGGTAACAGTAACATCGATACTAATTATGACAAGTAACTGTAACATCGATACTAATTAAGACAAGTAACTGTAAGTTCGATACTAATAATGACAGGTAACTGTAACTTCGTTACTAATTATGACAAGTAACTGTAATTTCGATTCAAATTTTGGCAGGTAACTGTAACTTCGATACTTATTATGACAGTCAACAGTAACTTCGATACTAATTAAGACAAGTAATTGTAACTTCGATACTAATTATGACAGGTATCTGTAACTTCGTTACTAATTATGACAAGTAACTGTAATTTCGATACAAATTATGGCAGGTAACTGTAACTTCGATAGTAATTATGACAGGTAACAGCAACTTCGATACTAATTATGACAAGTAACTATAACTTCGATACAAATTATGACAGGTAACTGTAACTTCGTTACTAATTATGACAAGTAGCTGTAATTTCGTTACAAATTATGGCAGGTAATTGTAATTTCGATACTATTTATGACAGGTAACAGTAACTTCGATACTAATTATGACAAGTAACTGTAACTTCGATACTAATTATGACAGGTAACTATAACTTCGTTACTAATTATGACAAGTAACTGTAATTTAGATACAAATTTTGGCAGGTAACTGTAACGTCGATACTAATTATGACAGGTAACAGTTATTTCGATACTAATTATGGCAAGTAACTGTAATATCGATACAAATTATGACAGGTAACTGTAACTTCGTAACTAATTATGATAAGAAACTGTAATTTCGATAAAAATTATGGCAGCTAACAGAACCTTCAATACTAATTATTACAGGTAACTGTAACTTCGATACTAATTATGACATGGAACTGTAATTTCGCTACAAATTATGGCAGGTAACTGTAACACTGATACTAATTATGACAGGTAACAGTAACTTCGATACTAATTATGACAAGTAACTATAACATCGAATCAAATTATGACAGGTAACTGTAACTTCGATACTAATTATGACAAGAAAATCTAACTTCGTTACTAATTATGACAAGTAACAGTAATCTTGATAAAAAATTATGGTAGGTAACTGTAACTTCAATACTAATTATGACAGGTGACAGTAACTTCGATACTAATTATGACAGGAATCTGTAACTTCGTTACTTATTATGACAAGTAACTTTAATTTCGATACTAATTATGGCAGGTAACTGTAACTTCGTTACTAATTATGACAAGTCCCTGTAATTTCGAAACAAATTATGGCAGGTAACTGTAACATGGATACTAATTATGTCAGGTAACAGTGACTTCGGTACTAATTATGACAGGAAACTGTAACTTCGTTACTAATTATGACAATTAACTGTAATTACGATGCAAATTATGACAGGTAACTGTAACTTCGTTACTAATTATGACATGTAACTGTAATTTCGATACAAATTATGGCAGGTAACAGTACCTTCGATATTAATTATGACAGGTAACTGTAACTTCGATACTAATTATGACATGGAACTGTAACTTCGATACAAATTATGGCAGGTAACTGTAACTTTGATACTAATTATGACAGGTAACAGTAACTTCGATACTAATTATGACAAGTAACTGTAACTTCGTTACTAATTTGACAAGTAACTCTAATTTTGATTAAAAAATTATGGCAGATAAATGTAACTTCGATACTAATTAATACAGGTAACAGTAACTTCGATACTAATTATGACAGGTTACTGTAACATCGTTTCTAATTATGTGAAGTAACTGTAACTTCGATACTAATTATGACAAATAACTGTAATTTCGATACAAATTTTGGCAGGAAACTGTAACGTCGATACCAATTATGACAGGTAACAGTAATTTCGATACTAATTATGACAAGTAACTGTAATTTCGATACCAATTATGACAGCTAACAGTACCTTCGATACTAATTATTACAGGTAACTGAAACTTCGATACTAATTATGACAAGGAACTGTAATTTCGATACAAATTATGGCAGGTAACTGTAACTTCGATACTAATTATGACAGGTAACAGTAACTTCGATACGAATTATGACAAGTAATTATAACTTCGAATCAAATTATGACAGGTAACTGTAACTTCGATACTAATTATGACAAGAAAATCTAACTTCGTTACTAATTATGACAAGTAACAGTAATATTGATAAAAAATTATGGTAGGTAACTGTAACTTCAATACTAATTATGACAGGTGACAGTAACTTCGATACTAATTATGACAGGTATCTGTAACTTCGTTACTTATTATGACAAGTAACTTTAATTTCGATACTAATTATGGCAGGTAACTGTAACTTCGTTACTAATTATGACAAGTCCCTGTAATTTCGATACAAATTATGGCAGGTAACTGTAACTTCGATACTAATTGTGACAGGTAACAGTGACTTCGGTACTAATTATGACAGGAAACTGTAACTTCGTTACTAATTATGACAATTAACTTTAATTACGATGCAAATTATGACAGGTGACGGTAACTTCGTTACTAATTATGACATGTAACTGTAATTTCGATACAAATTATGGCAGGTAACAGAACCTTCGATACTAATTATGACAAGTAACTGTAACTTCGTTACTAATTATGACAAGTAACTGTAATTTTGATAAAAAATTATTGTAGGTAACTGTAACTTCAATACTAATTATGACAGGTAACAGTAACTTCGATACTAATTATGACAGGTAACTGTAACTTCGTTACTTATTATGACAAGTAACTTTAATTTCGATACTAACTATGGCAGGTTACTGTAACTTCGTTACTAATTATGACAAGTCCCTGTAATTTCGATAAAAATTATTGCAGGTAATTGTAATTTCGATACTAAATATGACAGGTAACAGTAACTTCGATACTAATTATGACAAGTAACAGTAACTTCGATACTAATTATGACAAGGTACTGTAAGTTCGATACTAATTATGACAGGTAACTGTACCTTCGTTACTAATTATGACAAGTAACTGTAATTTCGATTCAAATTTTGGCAGGTAACTGTAACTCCGATACTTATTATGACAGTCAACAGTAACTTCGATACTAATTATGACAAGTAACTGTAACTTCGATACTAATTATGACAGGTAACTGTAACTTCGTTACTAATTATGACAAGTAACTGTAATTTCGATACAAATTATGGCAGGTAAATGTAACTTCGATACTAATTATGACAGGTAACAGCAACTTCGATACTAATTATGACAAGTAACTATAACTTCGATACAAATTATGACAGGTAACTGTAACTTCGATACTAATTATGACAAGAAACTCTAACTTCGTTACTAATTATGACAAGTAACTGTAATTTTGATAAAAAATTATTGTAGGTAACTGTAACTTCGTTACTAATTATGACAATTAACTGTAATTTCGATTCAAATTTTGGCAGGTAACTGTAACTTCGATACTAATTATGACAGGTAACAGTAATTTCGATACTAATTATGACATGTAACTGTTATTTCGATACAAATTATGACAGGTAACTGTAACTTCGTAACTAATTATGACAAGTAACTGTAATTTCGATACAAATTATGGCAGGTAACAGTACCTTCGATACTAATTATGGCAGGTAACAGTAACTTCGATACTAATTAAGACAGGTAACTTTAACTTCATTACTTATTATGACAAGTAACTTTAATTTCGATACTAATTATGGCAGGTTACTGTAACTTCGTTACTAATTATGACAAGTCCCTGTAATTTCGATACAAATTATGGCAGGTAATTGTAATTTCGATACTAAATATGACAGGTAACAGTAACTTCGATACTAATTATGACAAGTAACAGTAACTTCGAAACTAATTATGACAAGTAACTGTAAGTTCGATACTAATTATGACAGGTAAATGTAACTTCGTTACTAATTATGACAAGTAACTGTAATTTCGATTCAAATTTTGGCAGGTAACTGTAACTTCGATACTTATTATGACAGTCAACAGTAACTTCGATACTAATAATGACAAGTAACTGTAACTTCGATACTAATTATGACAGGTAACTGTAACTTCGTTACTAATTATGACAAGTAGCTGTAATTTCGTTACAAATTATGGCAGGTAATTGTAATTTCGATACTATTTATGACAGGTAACAGTAACTTCGATACTAATTATGACAATTAACAGTAACTTCGATACTAATTATGACAAGTAACTGTAACTTCGATACTAGTTATGACAGGTAACTGTAACTTCGTTACTAATTATGACAAGTAACTGTAATTTCGATACAAATTTTGGCAGGTAACTGTAACTTCGATACTAATTATGACAGGTAACAGTAATTTCGATACTAATTATGACAAGTAACTGTAATTTCGATACAAATTATGACAGGTAACTGTAACGTTGTAACTAATTATGACAAGTAACTGTAATTTCGATACAAATTATGGCAGGTAACAGTACCTTCGATACTAATTATGACAGGTAACAGTAACTTCGATACTAATTAAGACAGGTAACTGTAACTTCGTTACTTATTATGACAAGTAACTTTAATTTCGATACTAATTATGGCGGGTTACTGTAACTTCGTTACTAATTATGACAAGTCCCTGTAATTTCGATACAAATTATGGCAGGTAATTGTAATTTCGATACTAAATATGACAGGTAACAGTAACATCGATACTAATTATGACAAGTAACTGTAACATCGATACTAATTAAGACAAGTAACTGTAAGTTCGATACTAATAATGACAGGTAACTGTAACTTCGTTACTAATTATGACAAGTAACTGTAATTTCGATTCAAATTTTGGCAGGTAACTGTAACTTCGATACTTATTATGACAGTCAACAGTAACTTCGATACTAATTAAGACAAGTAATTGTAACTTCGATACTAATTATGACAGGTATCTGTAACTTCGTTACTAATTATGACAAGTAACTGTAATTTCGATACAAATTATGGCAGGTAACTGTAACTTCGATAGTAATTATGACAGGTAACAGCAACTTCGATACTAATTATGACAAGTAACTATAACTTCGATACAAATTATGACAGGTAACTGTAACTTCGTTACTAATTATGACAAGTAGCTGTAATTTCGTTACAAATTATGGCAGGTAATTGTAATTTCGATACTATTTATGACAGGTAACAGTAACTTCGATACTAATTATGACAAGTAACTGTAACTTCGATACTAATTATGACAGGTAACTATAACTTCGTTACTAATTATGACAAGTAACTGTAATTTAGATACAAATTTTGGCAGGTAACTGTAACGTCGATACTAATTATGACAGGTAACAGTTATTTCGATACTAATTATGGCACGTAACTGTAATATCGATACAAATTATGACAGGTAACTGTAACTTCGTAACTAATTATGATAAGAAACTGTAATTTCGATAAAAATTATGGCAGCTAACAGAACCTTCAATACTAATTATTACAGGTAACTGTAACTTCGATACTAATTATGACATGGAACTGTAATTTCGCTACAAATTATGGCAGGTAACTGTAACACTGATACTAATTATGACAGGTAACAGTAACTTCGATACTAATTATGACAAGTAACTATAACATCGAATCAAATTATGACAGGTAACTGTAACTTCGATACTAATTATGACAAGAAAATCTAACTTCGTTACTAATTATGACAAGTAACAGTAATCTTGATAAAAAATTATGGTAGGTAACTGTAACTTCAATACTAATTATGACAGGTGACAGTAACTTCGATACTAATTATGACAGGAATCTGTAACTTCGTTACTTATTATGACAAGTAACTTTAATTTCGATACTAATTATGGCAGGTAACTGTAACTTCGTTACTAATTATGACAAGTCCCTGTAATTTCGAAACAAATTATGGCAGGTAACTGTAACATGGATACTAATTATGTCAGGTAACAGTGACTTCGGTACTAATTATGACAGGAAACTGTAACTTCGTTACTAATTATGACAATTAACTGTAATTACGATGCAAATTATGACAGGTAACTGTAACTTCGTTACTAATTATGACATGTAACTGTAATTTCGATACAAATTATGGCAGGTAACAGTACCTTCGATATTAATTATGACAGGTAACTGTAACTTCGATACTAATTATGACATGGAACTGTAACTTCGATACAAATTATGGCAGGTAACTGTAACTTTGATACTAATTATGACAGGTAACAGTAACTTCGATACTAATTATGACAAGTAACTGTAACTTCGTTACTAATTTGACAAGTAACTCTAATTTTGATTAAAAAATTATGGCAGATAAATGTAACTTCGATACTAATTAATACAGGTAACAGTAACTTCGATACTAATTATGACAGGTTACTGTAACATCGTTTCTAATTATGTGAAGTAACTGTAACTTCGATACTAATTATGACAAATAACTGTAACATCGATACTTATTATGACAGGTAACAGAAATTTCGATACAAATTATGGCAGGTAACTGTAACTTCGATACTAATTATGACAGGTAACAGTAACTTCGATACTAATTATGACAAGTAACTATAACTTCGATACAAATTATGACAGGTAACTGTAACTTCGATACTAATTATGACAAGAAACTCTAACTTCGTTACTAATTATGACAAATAACAGTCATTTTGATAAAAATTATGGTAGGTAACTGTAACTTCAATTGTAATTATGACAGGTAAGAGTAACTTCGATACTTATTATGACAGGTAACTGTAACTTCGTTACTAATTATGACAAGTAACTGTAATTTCGATACAAATTTTGGCAGGAAACTGTAACGTCGATACCAATTATGACAGGTAACAGTAATTTCGATACTAATTATGACAAGTAACTGTAATTTCGATACCAATTATGACAGCTAACAGTACCTTCGATACTAATTATTACAGGTAACTGAAACTTCGATACTAATTATGACAAGGAACTGTAATTTCGATACAAATTATGGCAGGTAACTGTAACTTCGATACTAATTATGACAGGTAACAGTAACTTCGATACGAATTATGACAAGTAATTATAACTTCGAATCAAATTATGACAGGTAACTGTAACTTCGATACTAATTATGACAAGAAAATCTAACTTCGTTACTAATTATGACAAGTAACAGTAATATTGATAAAAAATTATGTTAGGTAACTGTAACTTCAATACTAATTATGACAGGTGACAGTAACTTCGATACTAATTATGACAGGTATCTGTAACTTCGTTACTTATTATGACAAGTAACTTTAATTTCGATACTAATTATGGCAGGTAACTGTAACTTCGTTACTAATTATGACAAGTCCCTGTAATTTCGATACAAATTATGGCAGGTAACTGTAACTTCGATACTAATTGTGACAGGTAACAGTGACTTCGGTACTAATTATGACAGGAAACTGTAACTTCGTTACTAATTATGACAATTAACTTTAATTACGATGCAAATTATGACAGGTGACGGTAACTTCGTTACTAATTATGACATGTAACTGTAATTTCGATACAAATTATGGCAGGTAACAGAACCTTCGATACTAATTATGACAAGTAACTGTAACTTCGTTACTAATTATGACAAGTAACTGTAATTTTGATAAAAAATTATTGTAGGTAACTGTAACTTCAATACTAATTATGACAGGTAACAGTAACTTCGATACTAATTATGACAGGTAACTGTAACTTCGTTACTTATTATGACATGTAACTTTAATTTCGATACTAACTATGGCAGGTTACTGTAACTTCGTTACTAATTATGACAAGTCCCTGTAATTTCGATAAAAATTATTGCAGGTAATTGTAATTTCGATACTAAATATGACAGGTAACAGTAACTTCGATACTAATTATGACAAGTAACAGTAACTTCGATACTAATTATGACAAGGTACTGTAAGTTCGATACTAATTATGACAGGTAACTGTAACTTCGTTACTAATTATGACAAGTAACTGTAATTTCGATTCAAATTTTGGCAGGTAACTGTAACTCCGATACTTATTATGACAGTCAACAGTAACTTCGATACTAATTATGACAAGTAACTGTAACTTCGATACTAATTATGACAGGTAACTGTAACTTCGTTACTAATTATGACAAGTAACTGTAATTTCGATACAAATTATGGCAGGTAAATGTAACTTCGATACTAATTATGACAGGTAACAGCAACTTCGATACTAATTATGACAAGTAACTATAACTTCGATACAAATTATGACAGGTAACTGTAACTTCGATACTAATTATGACAAGAAACTCTAACTTCGTTACTAATTATGACAAGTAACTGTAATTTTGATAAAAAATTATTGTAGGTAACTGTAACTTCGTTACTAATTATGACAATTAACTGTAATTTCGATTCAAATTTTGGCAGGTAACTGTAACTTCGATACTAATTATGACAGGTAACAGTAATTTCGATACTAATTATGACATGTAACTGTTATTTCGATACAAATTATGACAGGTAACTGTAACTTCGTAACTAATTATGACAAGTAACTGTAATTTCGATACAAATTATGGCAGGTAACAGTACCTTCGATACTAATTATGGCAGGTAACAGTAACTTCGATACTAATTAAGACAGGTAACTGTAACTTCATTACTTATTATGACAAGTAACTTTAATTTCGATACTAATTATGGCAGGTTACTGTAACTTCGTTACTAATTATGACAAGTCCCTGTAATTTCGATACAAATTATGGCAGGTAATTGTAATTTCGATACTAAATATGACAGGTAACAGTAACTTCGATACTAATTATGACAAGTAACAGTAACTTCGAAACTAATTATGACAAGTAACTGTAAGTTCGATACTAATTATGACAGGTAAATGTAACTTCGTTACTAATTATGACAAGTAACTGTAATTTCGATTCAAATTTTGGCAGGTAACTGTAACTTCGATACTTATTATGACAGTCAACAGTAACTTCGATACTAATAATGACAAGTAACTGTAACTTCGATACTAATTATGACAGGTAACTGTAACTTCGTTACTAATTATGACAAGTAGCTGTAATTTCGTTACAAATTATGGCAGGTAATTGTAATTTCGATACTATTTATGACAGGTAACAGTAACTTCGATACTAATTATGACAATTAACAGTAACTTCGATACTAATTATGACAAGTAACTGTAACTTCGATACTAGTTATGACAGGTAACTGTAACTTCGTTACTAATTATGACAAGTAACTGTAATTTCGATACAAATTTTGGCAGGTAACTGTAACTTCGATACTAATTATGACAGGTAACAGTAATTTCGATACTAATTATGACAAGTAACTGTAATTTCGATACAAATTATGAGAGGTAACTGTAACGTTGTAACTAATTATGACAAGTAACTGTAATTTCGATACAAATTATGGCAGGTAACAGTACCTTCGATACTAATTATGACAGGTAACAGTAACTTCGATACTAATTAAGACAGGTAACTGTAACTTCGTTACTTATTATGACAAGTAACTTTAATTTCGATACTAATTATGGCGGGTTACTGTAACTTCGTTACTAATTATGACAAGTCCCTGTAATTTCGATACAAATTATGGCAGGTAATTGTAATTTCGATACTAAATATGACAGGTAACAGTAACATCGATACTAATTATGACAAGTAACTGTAACATCGATACTAATTAAGACAAGTAACTGTAAGTTCGATACTAATAATGACAGGTAACTGTAACTTCGTTACTAATTATGACAAGTAACTGTAATTTCGATTCAAATTTTGGCAGGTAACTGTAACTTCGATACTTATTATGACAGTCAACAGTAACTTCGATACTAATTAAGACAAGTAATTGTAACTTCGATACTAATTATGACAGGTATCTGTAACTTCGTTACTAATTATGACAAGTAACTGTAATTTCGATACAAATTATGGCAGGTAACTGTAACTTCGATAGTAATTATGACAGGTAACAGCAACTTCGATACTAATTATGACAAGTAACTATAACTTCGATACAAATTATGACAGGTAACTGTAACTTCGTTACTAATTATGACAAGTAGCTGTAATTTCGTTACAAATTATGGCAGGTAATTGTAATTTCGATACTATTTATGACAGGTAACAGTAACTTCGATACTAATTATGACAAGTAACTGTAACTTCGATACTAATTATGACAGGTAACTATAACTTCGTTACTAATTATGACAAGTAACTGTAATTTAGATACAAATTTTGGCAGGTAACTGTAACGTCGATACTAATTATGACAGGTAACAGTTATTTCGATACTAATTATGGCAAGTAACTGTAATATCGATACAAATTATGACAGGTAACTGTAACTTCGTAACTAATTATGATAAGAAACTGTAATTTCGATAAAAATTATGGCAGCTAACAGAACCTTCAATACTAATTATTACAGGTAACTGTAACTTCGATACTAATTATGACATGGAACTGTAATTTCGCTACAAATTATGGCAGGTAACTGTAACACTGATACTAATTATGACAGGTAACAGTAACTTCGATACTAATTATGACAAGTAACTATAACATCGAATCAAATTATGACAGGTAACTGTAACTTCGATACTAATTATGACAAGAAAATCTAACTTCGTTACTAATTATGACAAGTAACAGTAATCTTGATAAAAAATTATGGTAGGTAACTGTAACTTCAATACTAATTATGACAGGTGACAGTAACTTCGATACTAATTATGACAGGAATCTGTAACTTCGTTACTTATTATGACAAGTAACTTTAATTTCGATACTAATTATGGCAGGTAACTGTAACTTCGTTACTAATTATGACAAGTCCCTGTAATTTCGAAACAAATTATGGCAGGTAACTGTAACATGGATACTAATTATGTCAGGTAACAGTGACTTCGGTACTAATTATGACAGGAAACTGTAACTTCGTTACTAATTATGACAATTAACTGTAATTACGATGCAAATTATGACAGGTAACTGTAACTTCGTTACTAATTATGACATGTAACTGTAATTTCGATACAAATTATGGCAGGTAACAGTACCTTCGATATTAATTATGACAGGTAACTGTAACTTCGATACTAATTATGACATGGAACTGTAACTTCGATACAAATTATGGCAGGTAACTGTAACTTTGATACTAAATATGACAGGTAACAGTAACTTCGATACTAATTATGACAAGTAACTGTAACTTCGTTACTAATTTGACAAGTAACTCTAATTTTGATTAAAAAATTATGGCAGATAAATGTAACTTCGATACTAATTAATACAGGTAACAGTAACTTCGATACTAATTATGACAGGTTACTGTAACATCGTTTCTAATTATGTGAAGTAACTGTAACTTCGATACTAATTATGACAAATAACTGTAACATCGATACTTATTATGACAGGTAACAGAAATTTCGATACAAATTATGGCAGGTAACTGTAACTTCGATACTAATTATGACAGGTAACAGTAACTTCGATACTAATTATGACAAGTAACTATAACTTCGATACAAATTATGACAGGTAACTGTAACTTCGATACTAATTATGACAAGAAACTCTAACTTCGTTACTAATTATGACAAATAACAGTCATTTTGATAAAAAATTATGGTAGGTAACTGTAACTTCAATTGTAATTATGACAGGTAAGAGTAACTTCGATACTTATTATGACAGGTAACTGTAACTTCGTTACTAATTATGATAAGTAACTTTAATTTCGATACTAATTATGGCAGGTAACTGTAACTTCGATACTAATTATGTCAGGTAACAGTGACTTCGGTACTAATTATGACAGGAAACTGTAACTTCGTTACTAATTATGACAATTAACTGTAATTACGATGCAAATTATGACAGGTAACTGTAACTTCGTTACTAATTATGACATGTAACTGTAATTTCGATACAAATTATGGCAGGTAACAGTACCTTCGATATTAATTATGACAGGTAACTGTAACTTCGATACTAATTATGACATGGAACTGTAACATCGATACAAATTATGGCAGGTAACTGTAACTTTGATACTAATTATGACAGGTAACAGTAACTTCAATACTAATTATGACAAGTAACTGTAACTTCGTTACTAATTATGACAAGTAACTCTAATTTTGATTAAAAAAATTATGGCAGATAAATGTAACTTCGATACTAATTAATACAGGTAACAGTAACTTCGATACTAATTATGACAGGTTACTGTAACATCGTTTCTAATTATGTGAAGTAACTGTAACTTCGATACTAATTATGACAAATAACTGTAACTTCGATACTTATTATGACAGGTAAGAGTAATTTCGATACAAATTATGGCAGGTAACTGTAACTTCGATACTAATTATGACAGGTAACAGTAACTTCGGTACTAATTATGACAAGTAACTATAACTTCGATACAAATTATGACAGGTAACTGTAACTTCGATACTAATTATGACAAGAAACTCTAACTTCGTTACTAATTATGACAAATAACAGTCATTTTGATAAAAAATTATGGGAGGTAACTGTAACTTCAATTGTAATTATGACAGGTAAGAGTAACTTCGATATTTATTATGACAGGTAACTGTAACTTCGTTACTTATATGATAAGTAGCTTTAATTTCGATACTAATTATGGCAGGTAACTGTAACTTCGTTACTAATTATGACAAGTCCCTGTTATTACGATACAAATTATGGCAGGTAACTGTAACTTCGATACTAATTATGTCAGGTAACAGTAACTTCGATACTAATTATGACAGGAAACTGTAACTTCGTTACTAATTATGACAAGTAACTGTAATCTCGATACAAATAATGACAGGTAACTGTATCTTCGTTACTAATTATGACAAGTAACTGTAATTTCGATACAAATTATGGCAGGTAACTGTAACTTTGATACTAATTCTGACAGGTAACGGTAACTTCGATACTAATTATGAGAAGTAACTGTAACTTCGCTACCAATTATGACAAGTAACTCTAATTTTGATAGAGAATTATGGCAGGTAACTGTAACTTCGATACTAATTAATACAGGTAACAGTAACTTCGATACTAATTATGACAGGTTACTGTAACATCGTTACTAATTATAACAAGTAACTGTAACTTCGATACTAATTATGACATGTAACTGTAACTTCGATACTTATTATGACAGGTAACTGTAACTTCATTACTAATTATGACAAGAAACTGTAACATCGATACTAATTATGACAGGTAACTGTAACTTCGATACTAATTATGACAAGTAACTGTAACTTCGATACTAATTATGACAAGTAACTGTAACGTCGATACTATTTATGACAGGTATCAGTAACTTCGATATTAATTATGACAAGTAACAGTAACTTCGATACTAATTATGACAAGTAACTGTAATTTCGAAATAAATTTTGGCAGGTAACTGTTACTTCGATACTAATTATGACAGGTAACAGTAACGTCGATACTAATTATGACAAGTAACTATAACATCGATACTAATTATGACAGGTAACTGTAACTTCGTTACTAATTATGACAAGTAACTGTAATTTCGATACAAATTATGGCAGGTAACTGTAACTTCGATACTAATTATGACAGGTAACAGTAACTTCGATATTAATTATGACAAGTAACAGTAAATTCGATACTAATTATGACAGGTAACAGTAACTTCGATACTAATCATGACAAGTAACTTTAACTTCGATACTAATTATGACAGGTAACTGTAACTTCCTTACTAATTATGACAAGTAACTGTAATTTCGTTACAAATTATGGCAGGTTATTGTAATTTCGATACTAATTATGACAGGTAACAGTAACGTCGATACTAATTATGACAAGTAACAGTAACTTCGATACTAATTATGACAAGTAACTGTAACTTCGATACTAATTATGACAAGAAACTCTAACTTCGTTACTAATTATGACAAGTAACTGTAATTTTGATAAAAAATTATTGTAGGTAACTGTAACTTCAATACTAATTATGACAGGTAACAGTAACTTCGATACTAATTATGACAGGTTACTGTAACTTCGTTACTTATTATGACAAGTAACTTTAATTTCGATACTAATTATGGCAGGTTACTGTAACTTCGTTACTAATTATGACAAGTCCCTGTAATTTCGATACAAATTATGGCAGGTTATTGTAATTTCGATACTAAATATGACAGGTAACAGTAACTTCGATACTAATTATGACAAGTAACAGTAACTTCGATACTAATTATGACAAGTAACTGTAAGTTCGATACTAATTATGACAGGTAACTGTAACTTCGTTACTAATTATGACAAGTAACTATAATTTCGATACAAATTATGGCAGGTAACTGTAACATCGATACTAATTATGACAGGTAACAGCAACTTCGATACTAATTATGACAAGTAACTATAACTTCGATACAAATTATGACAGGTAACTGTAACTTCGATACTAATTATGACAAGAAACTGTAACTTCGTTACTAATTATGACAAGTAACTGTAATTTTGATAAAAAATTATTGTAGGTAACTGTAACTTCGTTACTAATTATGACAATTAACTGTAATGTCGATACAAATTATGGCAGGTAACTCTATCTTCGATACTAATTATGACAGGTAACAGTAACTTCGATACTAATTATGGCAGGTAACTGTAACTTCGTTACTTATTATGACAAGTTACTTTAATTTCGATACTAATTATGGCAGGTTACTGTAACTTCGTTACTAATTATGACTAGTCCCTGTAATTTCGATACAAATTATGGCAGGCAATGGTAATTTCGATACTAAATATGACAGGTAACAGTAACTTCGATACTAATTATGACAATTAACAGTAACTTCGATACTAATTATGACAAGTAACTGTAAGTTCGATACTCATTATGACAGGTAACTGTAACTTCGATACTAATTATGACAAGAAACTCTAACTTCGTTACTAATTATGACAAATAACAGTCATTTTGATAAAAAATTATGGGAGGTAACTGTAACTTCAATTGTAATTATGACAGGTAAGAGTAACTTCGATATTTATTATGACAGGTAACTGTAACTTCGTTACTAATTATGATAAGTAGCTTTAATTTCGATACAAATTATGACAGGTAACTGTAACTTCGATACTAATTATGACAAGAAACTCTAACTTCGTTACTAATTATGACAAATAACAGTCATTTTGATAAAAAATTATGGGAGGTAACTGTAACTTCAATTGTAATTATGACAGGTAAGAGTAACTTCGATATTTATTATGACAGGTAACTGTAACTTCGTTACTAATTATGATAAGTAGCTTTAATTTCGATACTAATTATGGCAGGTAACTGTAACTTCGTTACTAATTATGACAAGTCCCTGTTATTTCGATACAAATTATGGCAGGTAACTGTAACTTCGATACTAATTATGTCAGGTAACAGTAACTTCGATACTAATTATGACAGGAAACTGTAACTTCGTTACTAATTATGACAAGTAACTGTAATCTCGATACAAATAATGACAGGTAACTGTATCTTCGTTACTAATTATGACAAGTAACTGTAATTTCGATACAAATTATGGCAGGTAACAGTACCTTCGATACTAATTTTGACAGGTAACTGTAACTTCGATAGTAATTATGACAAGGTACTGTAATTTCGATACAAAATATGGCAGGTAACTGTAACTTTGATACTAATTCTGACAGGTAACGGTAACTTCGATACTAATTATGAGAAGTAACTGTAACTTCGCTACCAATTATGACAAGTAACTCTAATTTTGATAGAGAATTATGGCAGGTAACTGTAACTTCGATACTAATTAATACAGGTAACAGTAACTTCGATACTAATTATGACAGGTTACTGTAACATCGTTACTAATTATAACAAGTAACTTTAATTTCGATACTAATTATGGCAGGTTACTGTAACTTCGTTACTAATTATGACAAGTCCCTGTAATTTCGATACAAATTATGGCAGGTTATTGTAATTTCGATACTAAATATGACAGGTAACAGTAACTTCGATACTAATTATGACAAGTAACAGTAACTTCGATACTAATTATGACAAGTAACTGTAAGTTCGATACTAATTATGACAGGTAACTGTAACTTCGTTACTAATTATGACAAGTAACTATAATTTCGATACAAATTATGGCAGGTAACTGTAACATCGATACTAATTATGACAGGTAACAGCAACTTCGATACTAATTATGACAAGTAACTATAACTTCGATACAAATTATGACAGGTAACTGTAACTTCGATACTAATTATGACAAGAAACTGTAACTTCGTTACTAATTATGACAAGTAACTGTAATTTTGATAAAAAATTATTGTAGGTAACTGTAACTTCGTTACTAATTATGACAATTAACTGTAATGTCGATACAAATTATGGCAGGTAACTCTATCTTCGATACTAATTATGACAAGTAACAGTAACTTCGATACTAATTATGACAAGTAACTGTAACTTCGATACTTATTATAACAGGTAACTGTAACTTCGTTACTAATTATGACAAGTAACTGTAAATTCGATACAAATTATGGCAGGTAACAGTACCTTCGATACTAATTATGGCAGGTAACAGTAACTTCGATACTAATTAAGACAGGTAACTGTAACTTCATTACTTATTATGACAAGTAACTTTAATTTCGATACTAATTATGGCAGGTTACTGTAACTTCGTTACTAATTATGACAAGTCCCTGTAATTTCGATACAAATTATGGCAGGTAATTGTAATTTCGATACTAAATATGACAGGTAACAGTAACTTCGATAATAATTATGACAAGTAACAGTAACTTCGATACTAATTATGACAAGTAACTGTAACTTCGATACTAATTATGACAGGTAACTGTAACTTCGTTACTAATTATGACAAGTAGCTGTAATTTCGTTACAAATTATGGCAGGTAATTGTAATTTCGATACTATTTATGACAGGTAACAGTAACTTCGATACTAATTATGACAATTAACAGTAACTTCGATACTAATTATGACAAGTAACTGTAACTTCGATACTAATTATGACAGGTAACTGTAACTTCGTTACTAATTATGACAAGTAACTGTAATTTCGATACAAATTTGGGCAGGTAACTGTAACTTCGATACTAATTATGACAGCTAACAGTAATTTCGATACTAATTATGACAAGTAACTGTAATTTCGATACAAATTATGACAGGTAACTGTAACTTTGTAACTAATTATGACAAGTAACTGTAATTTCGATACAAATTATGGCAGGTAACAGTACCTTCGATACTAATTATGACAGGTAACAGTAACTTCGATACTAATTAAGACAGGTAACTGTAACTTCGTTACTTATTATGACAAGTAACTTTAATTTCGATACTAATTATGACAGGTAACTGTAATTTCGATACAAATTATGACAGGAAACTGTAAATTCGTAACTAATTATGACAAGTAACTGTAATTTCGATACAAATTATGGCAGCTAACAGTACCTTCGATACTAATTATTACAGGTAACTGAAACTTCGATACTAATTATGACAAGGAACTGTAATTTCGATACAAATTATGGCAGGTAACTGTAACTTCGATACTAATTATGACAGGTAACAGTAACTTCGATACGAATTATGACAAGTAATTATAACTTCGAATCAAATTATGACAGGTAACTGTAACTTCGATACTAATTATGACAAGAAAATCTAACTTCGTTACTAATTATGACAAGTAACAGTAATCTTGATAAACAATTATGGTAGGTAACTGTAACTTCAACACTAATTATGATGGGAAACTCTAACTTCGTTACTAATTATGACAAGTAAATGTAATTTTGATAAAAATTATTGTAGGTAACTGTAACTTCGTTACTAATTATGACAATTAACTGTAATTTCGATACAAATTATGGCAGGTAACTCTAACTTCGATACTAATTATGACAGGTAACAGTAACTTCGATACTAATTATTGCAGGTAACTGTAACTTCGATACTAATTATGACAGGTAACTGTAACTTCGTTACTAATTATGACAAGTAGCTGTAATTTCGTTACAAATTATGGCAGGTAATTGTAATTTCGATACTATTTATGACAGGTAACAGTAACTTCGATACTTATTATGACAAGTAACAGTAACTTCGATACTAATTATGACAAGTAACTGTAACTTCGATACTAATTATGACAGGTAACTGTAACTTCGTTACTAATTATGACAAGTAACTGTAATTTCGATACAAATTTTGGCAGGAAACTGTAACGTCGATACCAATTATGACAGGTAACAGTAATTTCGATACTAATTATGACAAGTAACTGTAATTTCGATACCAATTATGACAGCTAACAGTACCTTCGATACTAATTATTACAGGTTACTGAAACTTCGATACTAATTATGACAAGGAACTGTAATTTCGATACAAATTATGGCAGGTAACTGTAACTTCGATACTAATTATGACAGGTAACAGTAACTTCGATACGAATTATGACAAGTAATTATAACTTCGAATCAAATTATGACAGGTAACTGTAACTTCGATACTAATTATGACAAGAAAATCTAACTTCGTTACTAATTATGACAAGTAACAGTAATATTGATAAAAAATTATGGTAGGTAACTGTAACTTCAATACTAATTATGACAGGTGACAGTAACTTCGATACTAATTATGACAGGTATCTGTAACTTCGTTACTTATTATGACAAGTAACTTTAATTTCGATACTAATTATGGCAGGTAACTGTAACTTCGTTACTAATTATGACAAGTCCCTGTAATTTCGATACAAATTATGGCAGGTAACTGTAACTTCGATACTAATTGTGACAGGTAACAGTGACTTCGGTACTAATTATGACAGGAAACTGTAACTTCGTTACTAATTATGACAATTAACTTTAATTACGATGCAAATTATGACAGGTGACGGTAACTTCGTTACTAATTATGACATGTAACTGTAATTTCGATACAAATTATGGCAGGTAACAGAACCTTCGATACTAATTATGACAAGTAACTGTAACTTCGTTACTAATTATGACAAGTAACTGTAATTTTGATAAAAAATTATTGTAGGTAACTGTAACTTCAATACTAATTATGACAGGTAACAGTAACTTCGATACTAATTATGACAGGTAACTGTAACTTCGTTACTTATTATGACAAGTAACTTTAATTTCGATACTAACTATGGCAGGTTACTGTAACTTCGTTACTAATTATGACAAGTCCCTGTAATTTCGATAAAAATTATGGCAGGTAATTGTAATTTCGATACTAAATATGACAGGTAACAGTAACTTCGATACTAATTATGACAAGTAACAGTAACTTCGATACTAATTATGACAAGGTACTGTAAGTTCGATACTAATTATGACAGGTAACTGTAACTTCGTTACTAATTATGACAAGTAACTGTAATTTCGATTCAAATTTTGGCAGGTAACTGTAACTCCGATACTTATTATGACAGTCAACAGTAACTTCGATACTAATTATGACAAGTAACTGTAACTTCGATACTAATTATGACAGGTAACTGTAACTTCGTTACTAATTATGACAAGTAACTGTAATTTCGATACAAATTATGGCAGGTAAATGTAACTTCGATACTAATTATGACAGGTAACAGCAACTTCGATACTAATTATGACAAGTAACTATAACTTCGATACAAATTATGACAGGTAACTGTAACTTCGATACTAATTATGACAAGAAACTCTAACTTCGTTACTAATTATGACAAGTAACTGTAATTTTGATAAAAAATTATTGTAGGTAACTGTAACTTCGTTACTAATTATGACAATTAACTGTAATTTCGATTCAAATTTTGGCAGGTAACTGTAACTTCGATACTAATTATGACAGGTAACAGTAATTTCGATACTAATTATGACATGTAACTGTTATTTCGATACAAATTATGACAGGTAACTGTAACTTCGTAACTAATTATGACAAGTAACTGTAATTTCGATACAAATTATGGCAGGTAACAGTACCTTCGATACTAATTATGGCAGGTAACAGTAACTTCGATACTAATTAAGACAGGTAACTGTAACTTCATTACTTATTATGACAAGTAACTTTAATTTCGATACTAATTATGGCAGGTTACTGTAACTTCGTTACTAATTATGACAAGTCCCTGTAATTTCGATACAAATTATGGCAGGTAATTGTAATTTCGATACTAAATATGACAGGTAACAGTAACTTCGATACTAATTATGACAAGTAACACTAACTTCGAAACTAATTATGACAAGTAACTGTAAGTTCGATACTAATTATGACAGGTAAATGTAACTTCGTTACTAATTATGACAAGTAACTGTAATTTCGATTCAAATTTTGGCAGGTAACTGTAACTTCGATACTTATTATGACAGTCAACAGTAACTTCGATACTAATTATGACAAGTAACTGTAACTTCGATACTAATTATGACAGGTAACTGTAACTTCGTTACTAATTATGACAAGTAGCTGTAATTTCGTTACAAATTATGGCAGGTAATTGTAATTTCGATACTATTTATGACAGGTAACAGTAACTTCGATACTAATTATGACAATTAACAGTAACTTCGATACTAATTATGACAAGTAACTGTAACTTCGATACTAGTTATGACAGGTAACTGTAACTTCGTTACTAATTATGACAAGTAACTGTAATTTCGATACAAATTTTGGCAGGTAACTGTAACTTCGATACTAATTATGACAGGTAACAGTAATTTCGATACTAATTATGACAAGTAACTGTAATTTCGATACAAATTATGACAGGTAACTGTAACGTTGTAACTAATTATGACAAGTAACTGTAATTTCGATACAAATTATGGCAGGTAACAGTACCTTCGATACTAATTATGACAGGTAACAGTAACTTCGATACTAATTAAGACAGGTAACTGTAACTTCGTTACTTATTATGACAAGTAACTTTAATTTCGATACTAATTATGGCGGGTTACTGTAACTTCGTTACTAATTATGACAAGTCCCTGTAATTTCGATACAAATTATGGCAGGTAATTGTAATTTCGATACTAAATATGACAGGTAACAGTAACATCGATACTAATTATGACAAGTAACTGTAACATCGATACTAATTAAGACAAGTAACTGTAAGTTCGATACTAATAATGACAGGTAACTGTAACTTCGTTACTAATTATGACAAGTAACTGTAATTTCGATTCAAATTTTGGCAGGTAACTGTAACTTCGATACTTATTATGACAGTCAACAGTAACTTCGATACTAATTAAGACAAGTAATTGTAACTTCGATACTAATTATGACAGGTATCTGTAACTTCGTTACTAATTATGACAAGTAACTGTAATTTCGATAAAAATTATGGCAGGTAACTGTAACTTCGATAGTAATTATGACAGGTAACAGCAACTTCGATACTAATTATGACAAGTAACTATAACTTCGATACAAATTATGACAGGTAACTGTAACTTCGTTACTAATTATGACAAGTAGCTGTAATTTCGTTACAAATTATGGCAGGTAATTGTAATTTCGATACTATTTATGACAGGTAACAGTAACTTCGATACTAATTATGACAAGTAACTGTAACTTCGATACTAATTATGACAGGTAACTATAACTTCGTTACTAATTATGACAAGTAACTGTAATTTAGATACAAATTTTGGCAGGTAACTGTAACGTCGATACTAATTATGACAGGTAACAGTTATTTCGATACTAATTATGGCAAGTAACTGTAATATCGATACAAATTATGACAGGTAACTGTAACTTCGTAACTAATTATGATAAGAAACTGTAATTTCGATAAAAATTATGGCAGCTAACAGAACCTTCAATACTAATTATTACAGGTAACTGTAACTTCGATACTAATTATGACATGGAACTGTAATTTCGCTACAAATTATGGCAGGTAACTGTAACACTGATACTAATTATGACAGGTAACAGTAACTTCGATACTAATTATGACAAGTAACTATAACATCGAATCAAATTATGACAGGTAACTGTAACTTCGATACTAATTATGACAAGAAAATCTAACTTCGTTACTAATTATGACAAGTAACAGTAATCTTGATAAAAAATTATGGTAGGTAACTGTAACTTCAATACTAATTATGACAGGTGACAGTAACTTCGATACTAATTATGACAGGAATCTGTAACTTCGTTACTTATTATGACAAGTAACTTTAATTTCGATACTATTTATGGCAGGTAACTGTAACTTCGTTACTAATTATGACAAGTCCCTGTAATTTCGAAACAAATTATGGCAGGTAACTGTAACATGGATACTAATTATGTCAGGTAACAGTAACTTCGATACTAATTATGACAGGAAACTGTAACTTCGTTACTAATTATGACAAGTAACTGTAATCTCGATACAAATAATGACAGGTAACTGTAT
This sequence comes from Meconema thalassinum, assembly GCA_946902985.2. Classification (NCBI taxonomy): domain Eukaryota; kingdom Metazoa; phylum Arthropoda; class Insecta; order Orthoptera; family Tettigoniidae; genus Meconema; species Meconema thalassinum. Next base: position 1,672,180,638 of record OX336388.2, on the reverse strand, counting down.
CTTCGTTACTAATTATGACAAGTAACTGTAATTTCGATACAAATTATGGCAGGTAACAGTACCTTCGATACTAATTTTGACAGGTAACTGTAACTTCGATAGTAATTATGACAAGGTACTGTAATTTCGATACAAAATATGGCAGGTAACTGTAACTTTGATACTAATTCTGACAGGTAACGGTAACTTCGATACTAATTATGAGAAGTAACTGTAACTTCGCTACCAATTATGACAAGTAACTCTAATTTTGATAGAGAATAATGGCAGGTAACTGTAACTTCGATACTAATTAATACAGGTAACAGTAACTTCGATACTAATTATGACAGGTTACTGTAACATCGTTACTAATTATAACAAGTAACTGTAACTTCGATACTAATTATGACATGTAACTGTAACTTCGATACTTATTATGACAGGTAACTGTAACTTCATTACTAATTATGACAAGAAACTGTAACATCGATACTAATTATGACAGGTAACTGTAACTTCGATACTAATTATGACAAGTAACTGTAACTTCGATACTAATTATGACAAGTAACTGTAACTTCGATACTATTTATGACAGGTATCAGTAACTTCGATATTAATTATGACAAGTAACAGTAACTTCGATACTAATTATGACAAGTAACTGTAATTTCGAAATAAATTTTGGCAGGTAACTGTTACTTCGATACTAATTATGACAGGTAACAGTAACGTCGATACTAATTATGACAAGTAACTATAACATCGATACTAATTATGACAGGTAACTGTAACTTCGTTACTAATTATGACAAGTAACTGTAATTTCGATACAAATTATGGCAGGTAACTGTAACTTCGATACTAATTATGACAGGTAACAGTAACTTCGATATTAATTATGACAAGTAACAGTAAATTCGATACTAATTATGACAGGTAACAGTAACTTCGATACTAATCATGACAAGTAACTTTAACTTCGATACTAATTATGACAGGTAACTGTAACTTCCTTACTAATTATGACAAGTAACTGTAATTTCGTTACAAATTATGGCAGGTTATTGTAATTTCGATACTAATTATGACAGGTAACAGTAACGTCGATACTAATTATGACAAGTAACAGTAACTTCGATACTAATTATGACAAGTAACTGTAACTTCGATACTAATTATGACAAGAAACTCTAACTTCGTTACTAATTATGACAAGTAACTGTAATTTTGATAAAAAATTATTGTAGGTAACTGTAACTTCAATACTAATTATGACAGGTAACAGTAACTTCGATACTAATTATGACAGGTTACTGTAACTTCGTTACTTATTATGACAAGTAACTTTAATTTCGATACTAATTATGGCAGGTTACTGTAACTTCGTTACTAATTATGACAAGTCCCTGTAATTTCGATACAAATTATGGCAGGTTATTGTAATTTCGATACTAAATATGACAGGTAACAGTAACTTCGATACTAATTATGACAAGTAACAGTAACTTCGATACTAATTATGACAAGTAACTGTAAGTTCGATACTAATTATGACAGGTAACTGTAACTTCGTTACTAATTATGACAAGTAACTATAATTTCGATACAAATTATGGCAGGTAACTGTAACATCGATACTAATTATGACAGGTAACAGCAACTTCGATACTAATTATGACAAGTAACTATAACTTCGATACAAATTATGACAGGTAACTGTAACTTCGATACTAATTATGACAAGAAACTGTAACTTCGTTACTAATTATGACAAGTAACTGTAATTTTGATAAAAAATTATTGTAGGTAACTGTAACTTCGTTACTAATTATGACAATTAACTGTAATGTCGATACAAATTATGGCAGGTAACTCTATCTTCGATACTAATTATGACAGGTAACAGTAACTTCGATACTAATTATGGCAGGTAACTGTAACTTCGTTACTTATTATGACAAGTTACTTTAATTTCGATACTAATTATGGCAGGTTACTGTAACTTCGTTACTAATTATGACTAGTCCCAGTAATTTCGATACAAATTATGGCAGGCAATGGTAATTTCGATACTAAATATGACAGGTAACAGTAACTTCGATACTAATTATGACAATTAACAGTAACTTCGATACTAATTATGACAAGTAACTGTAAGTTCGATACTAATTATGACAGGTAACTGTAACTTCGATACTAATTATGACAAGAAACTCTAACTTCGTTACTAATTATGACAAATAACAGTCATTTTGATAAAAAATTATGGGAGGTAACTGTAACTTCAATTGTAATTATGACAGGTAAGAGTAACTTCGATATTTATTATGACAGGTAACTGTAACTTCGTTACTAATTATGATAAGTAGCTTTAATTTCGATACAAATTATGACAGGTAACTGTAACTTCGATACTAATTATGACAAGAAACTCTAACTTCGTTACTAATTATGACAAATAACAGTCATTTTGATAAAAAATTATGGGAGGTAACTGTAACTTCAATTGTAATTATGACAGGTAAGAGTAACTTCGATATTTATTATGACAGGTAACTGTAACTTCGTTACTAATTATGATAAGTAGCTTTAATTTCGATACTAATTATGGCAGGTAACTGTAACTTCGTTACTAATTATGACAAGTCCCTGTTATTTCGATACAAATTATGGCAGGTAACTGTAACTTCGATACTAATTATGTCAGGTAACAGTAACTTCGATACTAATTATGACAGGAAACTGTAACTTCGTTACTAATTATGACAAGTAACTGTAATCTCGATACAAATAATGACAGGTAACTGTATCTTCGTTACTAATTATGACAAGTAACTGTAATTTCGATACAAATTATGGCAGGTAACAGTACCTTCGATACTAATTTTGACAGGTAACTGTAACTTCGATAGTAATTATGACAAGGTACTGTAATTTCGATACAAAATATGGCAGGTAACTGTAACTTTGATACTAATTCTGACAGGTAACGGTAACTTCGATACTAATTATGAGAAGTAACTGTAACTTCGCTACCAATTATGACAAGTAACTCTAATTTTGATAGAGAATTATGGCAGGTAACTGTAACTTCGATACTAATTAATACAGGTAACAGTAACTTCGATACTAATTATGACAGGTTACTGTAACATCGTTACTAATTATAACAAGTAACTTTAATTTCGATACTAATTATGGCAGGTTACTGTAACTTCGTTACTAATTATGACAAGTCCCTGTAATTTCGATACAAATTATGGCAGGTTATTGTAATTTCGATACTAAATATGACAGGTAACAGTTACTTCGATACTAATTATGACAAGTAACAGTAACTTCGATACTAATTATGACAAGTAACTGTAAGTTCGATACTAATTATGACAGGTAACTGTAACTTCGTTACTAATTATGACAAGTAACTATAATTTCGATACAAATTATGGCAGGTAACTGTAACATCGATACTAATTATGACAGGTAACAGCAACTTCGATACTAATTATGACAAGTAACTATAACTTCGATACAAATTATGACAGGTAACTGTAACTTCGATACTAATTATGACAAGAAACTGTAACTTCGTTACTAATTATGACAAGTAACTGTAATTTTGATAAAAAATTATTGTAGGTAACTGTAACTTCGTTACTAATTATGACAATTAACTGTAATGTCGTTACAAATTATGGCAGGTAACTCTATCTTCGATACTAATTATGACAAGTAACAGTAACTTCGATACTAATTATGACAAGTAACTGTAACTTCGATACTTATTATAACAGGTAACTGTAACTTCGTTACTAATTATGACAAGTAACTGTAAATTCGATACAAATTATGGCAGGTAACAGTACCTTCGATACTAATTATGGCAGGTAACAGTAACTTCGATACTAATTAAGACAGGTAACTGTAACTTCATTACTTATTATGACAAGTAACTTTAATTTCGATACTAATTATGGCAGGTTACTGTAACTTCGTTACTAATTATGACAAGTCCCTGTAATTTCGATACAAATTATGGCAGGTAATTGTAATTTCGATACTAAATATGACAGGTAACAGTAACTTCGATAATAATTATGACAAGTAACAGTAACTTCGATACTAATTATGACAAGTAACTGTAACTTCGATACTAATTATGACAGGTAACTGTAACTTCGTTACTAATTATGACAAGTAGCTGTAATTTCGTTACAAATTATGGCAGGTAATTGTAATTTCGATACTATTTATGACAGGTAACAGTAACTTCGATACTAATTATGACAATTAACAGTAACTTCGATACTAATTATGACAAGTAACTGTAACTTCGATACTAATTATGACAGGTAACTGTAACTTCGTTACTAATTATGACAAGTAACTGTAATTTCGATACAAATTTGGGCAGGTAACTGTAACTTCGATACTAATTATGACAGCTAACAGTAATTTCGATACTAATTATGACAAGTAACTGTAATTTCGATACAAATTATGACAGGTAACTGTAACTTTGTAACTAATTATGACAAGTAACTGTAATTTCGATACAAATTATGGCAGGTAACAGTACCTTCGATACTAATTATGACAGGTAACAGTAACTTCGATACTAATTAAGACAGGTAACTGTAACTTCGTTACTTATTATGACAAGTAACTTTAATTTCGATACTAATTATGACAGGTAACTGTAATTTCGATACAAATTATGACAGGAAACTGTAAATTCGTAACTAATTATGACAAGTAACTGTAATTTCGATACAAATTATGGCAGCTAACAGTACCTTCGATACTAATTATTACAGGTAACTGAAACTTCGATACTAATTATGACAAGGAACTGTAATTTCGATACAAATTATGGCAGGTAACTGTAACTTCGATACTAATTATGACAGGTAACAGTAACTTCGATACGAATTATGACAAGTAATTATAACTTCGAATCAAATTATGACAGGTAACTGTAACTTCGATACTAATTATGACAAGAAAATCTAACTTCGTTACTAATTATGACAAGTAACAGTAATCTTGATAAACAATTATGGTAGGTAACTGTAACTTCAACACTAATTATGACAAGAAACTCTAACTTCGTTACTAATTATGACAAGTAAATGTAATTTTGATAAAAATTATTGTAGGTAACTGTAACTTCGTTACTAATTATGACAATTAACTGTAATTTCGATACAAATTATGGCAGGTAACTCTAACTTCGATACTAATTATGACAGGTAACAGTAACTTCGATACTAATTATTGCAGGTAACTGTAACTTCGATACTAATTATGACAGGTAACTGTAACTTCGTTACTAATTATGACAAGTAGCTGTAATTTCGTTACAAATTATGGCAGGTAATTGTAATTTCGATACTATTTATGACAGGTAACAGTAACTTCGATACTTATTATGACAAGTAACAGTAACTTCGATACTAATTATGACAAGTAACTGTAACTTCGATACTAATTATGACAGGTAACTGTAACTTCGTTACTAATTATGACAAGTAACTGTAATTTCGATACAAATTTTGGCAGGAAACTGTAACGTCGATACCAATTATGACAGGTAACAGTAATTTCGATACTAATTATGACAAGTAACTGTAATTTCGATACCAATTATGACAGCTAACAGTACCTTCGATACTAATTATTACAGGTAACTGAAACTTCGATACTAATTATGACAAGGAACTGTAATTTCGATACAAATTATGGCAGGTAACTGTAACTTCGATACTAATTATGACAGGTAACAGTAACTTCGATACGAATTATGACAAGTAATTATAACTTCGAATCAAATTATGACAGGTAACTGTAACTTCGATACTAATTATGACAAGAAAATCTAACTTCGTTACTAATTATGACAAGTAACAGTAATATTGATAAAAAATTATGGTAGGTAACTGTAACTTCAATACTAATTATGACAGGTGACAGTAACTTCGATACTAATTATGACAGGTATCTGTAACTTCGTTACTTATTATGACAAGTAACTTTAATTTCGATACTAATTATGGCAGGTAACTGTAACTTCGTTACTAATTATGACAAGTCCCTGTAATTTCGATACAAATTATGGCAGGTAACTGTAACTTCGATACTAATTGTGACAGGTAACAGTGACTTCGGTACTAATTATGACAGGAAACTGTAACTTCGTTACTAATTATGACAATTAACTTTAATTACGATGCAAATTATGACAGGTGACGGTAACTTCGTTACTAATTATGACATGTAACTGTAATTTCGATACAAATTATGGCAGGTAACAGAACCTTCGATACTAATTATGACAAGTAACTGTAACTTCGTTACTAATTATGACAAGTAACTGTAATTTTGATAAAAAATTATTGTAGGTAACTGTAACTTCAATACTAATTATGACAGGTAACAGTAACTTCGATACTAATTATGACAGGTAACTGTAACTTCGTTACTTATTATGACAAGTAACTTTAATTTCGATACTAACTATGGCAGGTTACTGTAACTTCGTTACTAATTATGACAAGTCCCTGTAATTTCGATAAAAATTATGGCAGGTAATTGTAATTTCGATACTAAATATGACAGGTAACAGTAACTTCGATACTAATTATGACAAGTAACAGTAACTTCGATACTAATTATGACAAGGTACTGTAAGTTCGATACTAATTATGACAGGTAACTGTAACTTCGTTACTAATTATGACAAGTAACTGTAATTTCGATTCAAATTTTGGCAGGTAACTGTAACTCCGATACTTATTATGACAGTCAACAGTAACTTCGATACTAATTATGACAAGTAACTGTAACTTCGATACTAATTATGACAGGTAACTGTAACTTCGTTACTAATTATGACAAGTAACTGTAATTTCGATACAAATTATGGCAGGTAAATGTAACTTCGATACTAATTATGACAGGTAACAGCAACTTCGATACTAATTATGACAAGTAACTATAACTTCGATACAAATTATGACAGGTAACTGTAACTTCGATACTAATTATGACAAGAAACTCTAACTTCGTTACTAATTATGACAAGTAACTGTAATTTTGATAAAAAATTATTGTAGGTAACTGTAACTTCGTTACTAATTATGACAATTAACTGTAATTTCGATTCAAATTTTGGCAGGTAACTGTAACTTCGATACTAATTATGACAGGTAACAGTAATTTCGATACTAATTATGACATGTAACTGTTATTTCGATACAAATTATGACAGGTAACTGTAACTTCGTAACTAATTATGACAAGTAACTGTAATTTCGATACAAATTATGGCAGGTAACAGTACCTTCGATACTGATTATGGCAGGTAACAGTAACTTCGATACTAATTAAGACAGGTAACTGTAACTTCATTACTTATTATGACAAGTAACTTTAATTTCGATACTAATTATGGCAGGTTACTGTAACTTCGTTACTAATTATGACAAGTCCCTGTAATTTCGATACAAATTATGGCAGGTAATTGTAATTTCGATACTAAATATGACAGGTAACAGTAACTTCGATACTAATTATGACAAGTAACAGTAACTTCGAAACTAATTATGACAAGTAACTGTAAGTTCGATACTAATTATGACAGGTAAATGTAACTTCGTTACTAATTATGACAAGTAACTGTAATTTCGATTCAAATTTTGGCAGGTAACTGTAACTTCGATACTTATTATGACAGTCAACAGTATCTTCGATACTAATTATGACAAGTAACTGTAACTTCGATACTAATTATGACAGGTAACTGTAACTTCGTTACTAATTATGACAAGTAGCTGTAATTTCGTTACAAATTATGGCAGGTAATTGTAATTTCGATACTATTTATGACAGGTAACAGTAACTTCGATACTAATTATGACAATTAACAGTAACTTCGATACTAATTATGACAAGTAACTGTAACTTCGATACTAGTTATGATAGGTAACTGTAACTTCGTTACTAATTATGACAAGTAACTGTAATTTCGATACAAATTTTGGCAGGTAACTGTAACTTCGATACTAATTATGACAGGTAACAGTAATTTCGATACTAATTATGACAAGTAACTGTAATTTCGATACAAATTATGACAGGTAACTGTAACGTTGTAACTAATTATGACAAGTAACTGTAATTTCGATACAAATTATGGCAGGTAACAGTACCTTCGATACTAATTATGACAGGTAACAGTAACTTCGATACTAATTAAGACAGGTAACTGTAACTTCGTTACTTATTATGACAAGTAACTTTAATTTCGATACTAATTATGGCGGGTTACTGTAACTTCGTTACTAATTATGACAAGTCCCTGTAATTTCGATACAAATTATGGCAGGTAATTGTAATTTCGATACTAAATATGACAGGTAACAGTAACATCGATACTAATTATGACAAGTAACTGTAACATCGATACTAATTAAGACAAGTAACTGTAAGTTCGATACTAATAATGACAGGTAACTGTAACTTCGTTACTAATTATGACAAGTAACTGTAATTTCGATTCAAATTTTGGCAGGTAACTGTAACTTCGATACTTATTATGACAGTCAACAGTAACTTCGATACTAATTAAGACAAGTAATTGTAACTTCGATACTAATTATGACAGGTATCTGTAACTTCGTTACTAATTATGACAAGTAACTGTAATTTCGATACAAATTATGGCAGGTAACTGCAACTTCGATAGTAATTATGACAGGTAACAGCAACTTCGATACTAATTATGACAAGTAACTATAACTTCGATACAAATTATGACAGGTAACTGTAACTTCGTTACTAATTATGACAAGTAGCTGTAATTTCGTTACAAATTATGGCAGGTAATTGTAATTTCGATACTATTTATGACAGGTAACAGTAACTTCGATACTAATTATGACAAGTAACTGTAACTTCGATACTAATTATGACAGGTAACTATAACTTCGTTACTAATTATGACAAGTAACTGTAATTTAGATACAAATTTTGGCAGGTAACTGTAACGTCGATACTAATTATGACAGGTAAAAGTTATTTCGATACTAATTATGGCAAGTAACTGTAATATCGATACAAATTATGACAGGTAACTGTAACTTCGTAACTAATTATGATAAGAAACTGTAATTTCGATAAAAATTATGGCAGCTAACAGAACCTTCAATACTAATTATTACAGCTAACTGTAACTTCGATACTAATTATGACATGGAACTGTAATTTCGCTACAAATTATGGCAGGTAACTGTAACACTGATACTAATTATGACAGGTAACAGTAACTTCGATACTAATTATGACAAGTAACTATAACATCGAATCAAATTATGACAGGTAACTGTAACTTCGATACTAATTATGACAAGAAAATCTAACTTCGTTACTAATTATGACAAGTAACAGTAATCTTGATAAAAAATTATGGTAGGTAACTGTAACTTCAATACTAATTATGACAGGTGACAGTAACTTCGATACTAATTATGACAGGAATCTGTAACTTCGTTACTTATTATGACAAGTAACTTTAATTTCGATACTAATTATGGCAGGTAACTGTAACTTCGTTACTAATTATGACAAGTCCCTGTAATTTCGAAACAAATTATGGCAGGTAACTGTAACATGGATACTAATTATGTCAGGTAACAGTGACTTCGGTACTAATTATGACAGGAAACTGTAACTTCGTTACTAATTATGACAATTAACTGTAATTACGATGCAAATTATGACAGGTAACTGTAACTTCGTTACTAATTATGACATGTAACTGTAATTTCGATACAAATTATGGCAGGTAACAGTACCTTCGATATTAATTATGACAGGTAACTGTAACTTCGATACTAATTATGACATGGAACTGTAACTTCGATACAAATTATGGCAGGTAACTGTAACTTTGATACTAATTATGACAGGTAACAGTAACTTCGATACTAATTATGACAAGTAACTGTAACTTCGTTACTAATTTGACAAGTAACTCTAATTTTGATTAAAAAATTATGGCAGATAAATGTAACTTCGATACTAATTAATACAGGTAACAGTAACTTCGATACTAATTATGACAGGTTACTGTAACATCGTTTCTAATTATGTGAAGTAACTGTAACTTCGATACTAATTATGACAAATAACTGTAACATCGATACTTATTATGACAGGTAACAGAAATTTCGATACAAATTATGGCAGGTAACTGTAACTTCGATACTAATTATGACAGGTAACAGTAACTTCGATACTAATTATGACAAGTAACTATAACTTCGATACAAATTATGACAGGTAACTGTAACTTCGATACTAATTATGACAAGAAACTCTAACTTCGTTACTAATTATGACAAATAACAGTCATTTTGATAAAAAATTATGGTAGGTAACTGTAACTTCAATTGTAATTATGACAGGTAAGAGTAACTTCGATACTTATTATGACAGGTAACTGTAACTTCGTTACTAATTATGATAAGTAACTTTAATTTCGATACTAATTATGGCAGGTAACTGTAACTTCGATACTAATTATGTCAGGTAACAGTGACTTCGGTACTAATTATGACAGGAAACTGTAACTTCGTTACTAATTATGACAATTAACTGTAATTACGATGCAAATTATGACAGGTAACTGTAACTTCGTTACTAATTATGACATGTAACTGTAATTTCGATACAAATTATGGCAGGTAACAGTACCTTCGATATTAATTATGACAGGTAACTGTAACTTCGATACTAATTATGACATGGAACTGTAACATCGATACAAATTATGGCAGGTAACTGTAACTTTGATACTAATTATGACAGGTAACAGTAACTTCAATACTAATTATGACAAGTAACTGTAACTTCGTTACTAATTATGACAAGTAACTCTAATTTTGATTAAAAAAATTATGGCAGATAAATGTAACTTCGATACTAATTAATACAGGTAACAGTAACTTCGATACTAATTATGACAGGTTACTGTAACATCGTTTCTAATTATGTGAAGTAACTGTAACTTCGATACTAATTATGACAAATAACTGTAACTTCGATACTTATTATGACAGGTAAGAGTAATTTCGATACAAATTATGGCAGGTAACTGTAACTTCGATACTAATTATGACAGGTAACAGTAACTTCGGTACTAATTATGACAAGTAACTATAACTTCGATACAAATTATGACAGGTAACTGTAACTTCGATACTAATTATGACAAGAAACTCTAACTTCGTTACTAATTATGACAAATAACAGTCATTTTGATAAAAAATTATGGGAGGTAACTGTAACTTCAATTGTAATTATGACAGGTAAGAGTAACTTCGATATTTATTATGACAGGTAACTGTAACTTCGTTACTTATATGATAAGTAGCTTTAATTTCGATACTAATTATGGCAGGTAACTGTAACTTCGTTACTAATTATGACAAGTCCCTGTTATTTCGATACAAATTATGGCAGGTAACTGTAACTTCGATACTAATTATGTCAGGTAACAGTAACTTCGATACTAATTATGACAGGAAACTGTAACTTCGTTACTAATTATGACAAGTAACTGTAATCTCGATACAAATAATGACAGGTAACTGTATCTTCGTTACTAATTATGACAAGTAACTGTAATTTCGATACAAATTATGGCAAGTAACAGTACCTTCGATACTAATTTTGACAGGTAACTGTAACTTCGATAGTAATTATGACAAGGTACTGTAATTTCGATACAAAATATGGCAGGTAACTGTAACTTTGATACTAATTCTGACAGGTAACGGTAACTTCGATACTAATTATGAGAAGTAACTGTAACTTCGCTACCAATTATGACAAGTAACTCTAATTTTGATAGAGAATTATGGCAGGTAACTGTAACTTCGATACTAATTAATACAGGTAACAGTAACTTCGATACTAATTATGACAGGTTACTGTAACATCGTTACTAATTATAACAAGTAACTGTAACTTCGATACTAATTATGACATGTAACTGTAACTTCGATACTTATTATGACAGGTAACTGTAACTTCATTACTAATTATGACAAGAAACTGTAACATCGATACTAATTATGACAGGTAACTGTAACTTCGATACTAATTATGACAAGTAACTGTAACTTCGATACTAATTATGACAAGTAACTGTAACTTCGATACTATTTATGACAGGTATCAGTAACTTCGATATTAATTATGACAAGTAACAGTAACTTCGATACTAATTATGACAAGTAACTGTAATTTCGAAATAAATTTTGGCAGGTAACTGTTACTTCGATACTAATTATGACAGGTAACAGTAACGTCGATACTAATTATGACAAGTAACTATAACATCGATACTAATTATGACAGGTAACTGTAACTTCGTTACTTATTATGACAAGTAACTGTAATTTCGATACAAATTATGGCAGGTAACTGTAACTTCGATACTAATTATGACAGGTAACAGTAACTTCGATATTAATTATGACAAGTAACAGTAAATTCGATACTAATTATGACAGGTAACAGTAACTTCGATACTAATCATGACAAGTAACTTTAACTTCGATACTAATTATGACAGGTAACTGTAACTTCCTTACTAATTATGACAAGTAACTGTAATTTCGTTACAAATTATGGCAGGTTATTGTAATTTCGATACTAATTATGACAGGTAACAGTAACGTCGATACTAATTATGACAAGTAACAGTAACTTCGATACTAATTATGACAAGTAACTGTAACTTCGATACTAATTATGACAAGAAACTCTAACTTCGTTACTAATTATGACAAGTAACTGTAATTTTGATAAAAAATTATTGTAGGTAACTGTAACTTCAATACTAATTATGACAGGTAACAGTAACTTCGATACTAATTATGACAGGTTACTGTAACTTCGTTACTTATTATGACAAGTAACTTTAATTTCGATACTAATTATGGCAGGTTACTGTAACTTCGTTACTAATTATGACAAGTCCCTGTAATTTCGATACAAATTATGGCAGGTTATTGTAATTTCGATACTAAATATGACAGGTAACAGTAACTTCGATACTAATTATGACAAGTAACAGTAACTTCGATACTAATTATGACAAGTAACTGTAAGTTCGATACTAATTATGACAGGTAACTGTAACTTCGTTACTAATTATGACAAGTAACTATAATTTCGATACAAATTATGGCAGGTAACTGTAACATCGATACTAATTATGACAGGTAACATCAACTTCGATACTAATTATGACAAGTAACTATAACTTCGATACAAATTATGACAGGTAACTGTAACTTCGATACTAATTATGACAAGAAACTGTAACTTCGTTACTAATTATGACAAGTAACTGTAATTTTGATAAAAAATTATTGTAGGTAACTGTAACTTCGTTACTAATTATGACAATTAACTGTAATGTCGATACAAATTATGGCAGGTAACTCTATCTTCGATACTAATTATGACAGGTAACAGTAACTTCGATACTAATTATGGCAGGTAACTGTAACTTCGTTACTTATTATGACAAGTTACTTTAATTTCGATACTAATTATGGCAGGTTACTGTAACTTCGTTACTAATTATGACTAGTCCCTGTAATTTCGATACAAATTATGGCAGGCAATGGTAATTTCGATACTAAATATGACAGGTAACAGTAACTTCGATACTAATTATGACAATTAACAGTAACTTCGATACTAATTATGACAAGTAACTGTAAGTTCGATACTAATTATGACAGGTAACTGTAACTTCGATACTAATTATGACAAGAAACTCTAACTTCGTTACTAATTATGACAAATAACAGTCATTTTGATAAAAAATTATGGGAGGTAACTGTAACTTCAATTGTAATTATGACAGGTAAGAGTAACTTCGATATTTATTATGACAGGTAACTGTAACTTCGTTACTAATTATGATAAGTAGCTTTAATTTCGATACAAATTATGACAGGTAACTGTAACTTCGATACTAATTATGACAAGAAACTCTAACTTCGTTACTAATTATGACAAATAACAGTCATTTTGATAAAAAATTATGGGAGGTAACTGTAACTTCAATTGTAATTATGACAGGTAAGAGTAACTTCGATATTTATTATGACAGGTAACTGTAACTTCGTTACTAATTATGATAAGTAGCTTTAATTTCGATACTAATTATGGCAGGTAACTGTAACTTCGTTACTAATTATGACAAGTCCCTGTTATTTCGATACAAATTATGGCAGGTAACTGTAACTTCGATACTAATTATGTCAGGTAACAGTAACTTCGATACTAATTATGACAGGAAACTGTAACTTCGTTACTAATTATGACAAGTAACTGTAATCTCGATACAAATAATGACAGGTAACTGTATCTTCGTTACTAATTATGACAAGTAACTGTAATTTCGATACAAATTATGGCAGGTAACAGTACCTTCGATACTAATTTTGACAGGTAACTGTAACTTCGATAGTAATTATGACAAGGTACTGTAATTTCGATACAAAATATGGCAGGTAACTGTAACTTTGATACTAATTCTGACAGGTAACGGTAACTTCGATACTAATTATGAGAAGTAACTGTAACTTCGCTACCAATTATGACAAGTAACTCTAATTTTGATAGAGAATTATGGCAGGTAACTGTAACTTCGATACTAATTATGACAGGTTACTGTAACATCGTTACTAATTATAACAAGTAACTGTAACTTCGATACTAATTATGACATGTAACTGTAACTTCGATACTTATTATGACAGGTAACTGTAACTTCATTACTAATTATGACAAGAAACTGTAACATCGATACTAATTATGACAGGTAACTGTAACTTCGATACTAATTATGACAAGTAACTGTAACTTCGATACTAATTATGACAAGTAACTGTAACTTCGATACTATTTATGACAGGTATCAGTAACTTCGATATTAATTATGACAAGTAACAGTAACTTCGATACTAATTATGACAAGTAACTGTAATTTCGAAATAAATTTTGGCAGGTAACTGTTACTTCGATACTAATTATGACAGGTAACAGTAACGTCGATACTAATTATGACAAGTAACTATAACATCGATATTAATTATGACAGGTAACTGTAACTTCGTTACTAATTATGACAAGTAACTGTAATTTCGATACAAATTATGGCAGGTAACTGTAACTTCGATACTAATTATGACAGGTAACAGTAACTTCGATATTAATTATGACAAGTAACAGTAAATTCGATACTAATTATGACAGGTAACAGTAACTTCGATACTAATCATGACAAGTAACTTTAACTTCGATACTAATTATGACAGGTAACTGTAACTTCCTTACTAATTATGACAAGTAACTGTAATTTCGTTACAAATTATGGCAGGTTATTGTAATTTCGATACTAATTATGACAGGTAACAGTAACGTCGATACTAATTATGACAAGTAACAGTAACTTCGATACTAATTATGACAAGTAACTGTAACTTCGATACTAATTATGACAAGAAACTCCAACTTCGTTACTTATTATGACAAGTAACTGTAATTTTGATAAAAAATTATTGTAGGTAACTGTAACTTCAATACTAATTATGACAGGTAACAGTAACTTCGATACTAATTATGACAGGTTACTGTAACTTCGTTACTTATTATGACAAGTAACTTTAATTTCGATACTAATTATGGCAGGTTACTGTAACTTCGTTACTAATTATGACAAGTCCCTGTAATTTCGATACAAATTATGGCAGGTTATTGTAATTTCGATACTAAATATGACAGGTAACAGTAACTTCGATACTAATTATGACAAGTAACAGTAACTTCGATACTAATTATGACAAGTAACTGTAAGTTCGATACTAATTATGACAGGTAACTGTAACTTCGTTACTAATTATGACAAGTAACTATAATTTCGATACAAATTATGGCAGGTAACTGTAACATCGATACTAATTATGACAGGTAACAGCAACTTCGATACTAATTATGACAAGTAACTATAACTTCGATACAAATTATGACAGGTAACTGTAACTTCGATACTAATTATGACAAGAAACTGTAACTTCGTTACTAATTATGACAAGTAACTGTAATTTTGATAAAAAATTATTGTAGGTAACTGTAACTTCGTTACTAATTATGACAATTAACTGTAATTTCGATACAAATTATGGCAGGTAACAGTACCTTCGATATTAATTATGACAGGTAACTGTAACTTCGATACTAATTATGACATGGAACTGTAACTTCGATACAAATTATGGCAGGTAACTGTAACTTTGATACTAATTATGACAGGTAACAGTAACTTCGATACTAATTATGACAAGTAACTGTAACTTCGTTACTAATTTGACAAGTAACTCTAATTTTGATTAAAAAATTATGGCAGATAAATGTAACTTCGATACTAATTAATACAGGTAACAGTAACTTCGATACTAATTATGACAGGTTACTGTAACATCGTTTCTAATTATGTGAAGTAACTGTAACTTCGATACTAATTATGACAAATAACTGTAACATCGATACTTATTATGACAGGTAACAGAAATTTCGATACAAATTATGGCAGGTAACTGTAACTTCGATACTAATTATGACAGGTAACAGTAACTTCGATACTAATTATGACAAGTAACTATAACTTCGATACAAATTATGACAGGTAACTGTAACTTCGATACTAATTATGACAAGAAACTCTAACTTCGTTACTAATTATGACAAATAACAGTCATTTTGATAAAAAATTATGGTAGGTAACTGTAACTTCAATTGTAATTATGACAGGTAAGAGTAACTTCGATACTTATTATGACAGGTAACTGTAACTTCGTTACTAATTATGATAAGTAACTTTAATTTCGATACTAATTATGGCAGGTAACTGTAACTTCGATACTAATTATGTCAGGTAACAGTGACTTCGGTACTAATTATGACAGGAAACTGTAACTTCGTTACTAATTATGACAATTAACTGTAATTACGATGCAAATTATGACAGGTAACTGTAACTTCGTTACTAATTATGACAAGTAACTATAATTTCGATACAAATTATGGCAGGTAACAGTACCTTCGATACTAATTATGGCAGGTAACAGTAACTTCGATACTAATTAAGACAGGTAACTGTAACTTCATTACTTATTATGACAAGTAACTTTAATTTCGATACTAATTATGGCAGGTTACTGTAACTTCGTTACTAATTATGACAAGTCCCTGTAATTTCGATACAAATTATGGCAGGTAATTGTAATTTCGATACTAAATATGACAGGTAACAGTAACTTCGATACTAATTATGACAAGTAACAGTAACTTCGAAACTAATTATGACAAGTAACTGTAAGTTCGATACTAATTATGACAGGTAAATGTAACTTCGTTACTAATTATGACAAGTAACTGTAATTTCGATTCAAATTTTGGCAGGTAACTGTAACTTCGATACTTATTATGACAGTCAACAGTAACTTCGATACTAATTATGACAAGTAACTGTAACTTCGATACTAATTATGACAGGTAACTGTAACTTCGTTACTAATTATGACAAGTAGCTGTAATTTCGTTACAAATTATGGCAGGTAATTGTAATTTCGATACTATTTATGACAGGTAACAGTAACTTCGATACTAATTATGACAATTAACAGTAACTTCGATACTAATTATGACAAGTAACTGTAACTTCGATACTAGTTATGACAGGTAACTGTAACTTCGTTACTAATTATGACAAGTAACTGTAATTTCGATGCAAATTTTGGCAGGTAACTGTAACTTCGATACTAATTATGACAGGTAACAGTAATTTCGATACTAATTATGACAAGTAACTGTAATTTCGATACAAATTATGACAGGTAACTGTAACGTTGTAACTAATTATGACAAGTAACTGTAATTTCGATACAAATTATGGCAGGTAACAGTACCTTCGATACTAATTATGACAGGTAACAGTAACTTCGATACTAATTAAGACAGGTAACTGTAACTTCGTTACTTATTATGACAAGTAACTTTAATTTCGATACTAATTATGGCGGGTTACTGTAACTTCGTTACTAATTATGACAAGTCCCTGTAATTTCGATACAAATTATGGCAGGTAATTGTAATTTCGATACTAAATATGACAGGTAACAGTAACATCGATACTAATTATGACAAGTAACTGTAACATCGATACTAATTAAGACAAGTAACTGTAAGTTCGATACTAATAATGACAGGTAACTGTAACTTCGTTACTAATTATGACAAGTAACTGTAATTTCGATTCAAATTTTGGCAGGTAACTGTAACTTCGATACTTATTATGACAGTCAACAGTAACTTCGATACTAATTAAGACAAGTAATTGTAACTTCGATACTAATTATGACAGGTATCTGTAACTTCGTTACTAATTATGACAAGTAACTGTAATTTCGATACAAATTATGGCAGGTAACTGCAACTTCGATAGTAATTATGACAGGTAACAGCAACTTCGATACTAATTATGACAAGTAACTATAACTTCGATACAAATTATGACAGGTAACTGTAACTTCGTTACTAATTATGACAAGTAGCTGTAATTTCGTTACAAATTATGGCAGGTAATTGTAATTTCGATACTATTTATGACAGGTAACAGTAACTTCGATACTAATTATGACAAGTAACTGTAACTTCGATACTAATTATGACAGGTAACTATAACTTCGTTACTAATTATGACAAGTAACTGTAATTTAGATACAAATTTTGGCAGGTAACTGTAACGTCGATACTAATTATGACAGGTAACAGTTATTTCGATACTAATTATGGCAAGTAACTGTAATATCGATACAAATTATGACAGGTAATTGTAACTTCGTAACTAATTATGATAAGAAACTGTAATTTCGATAAAAATTATGGCAGCTAACAGAACCTTCAATACTAATTATTACAGGTAACTGTAACTTCGATACTAATTATGACATGGAACTGTAATTTCGCTACAAATTATGGCAGGTAACTGTAACACTGATACTAATTATGACAGGTAACAGTAACTTCGATACTAATTATGACAAGTAACTATAACATCGAATCAAATTATGACAGGTAACTGTAACTTCGATACTAATTATGACAAGAAAATCTAACTTCGTTACTAATTATGACAAGTAACAGTAATCTTGATAAAAAATTATGGTAGGTAACTGTAACTTCAATACTAATAATGACAGGTGACAGTAACTTCGATACTAATTATGACAGGAATCTGTAACTTCGTTACTTATTATGACAAGTAACTTTAATTTCGATACTAATTATGGCAGGTAACTGTAACTTCGTTACTAATTATGACAAGTCCCTGTAATTTCGAAACAAATTATGGCAGGTAACTGTAACATGGATACTAATTATGTCAGGTAACAGTGACTTCGGTACTAATTATGACAGGAAACTGTAACTTCGTTACTAATTATGACAATTAACTGTAATTACGATGCAAATTATGACAGGTAACTGTAACTTCGTTACTAATTATGACATGTAACTGTAATTTCGATACAAATTATGGCAGGTAACAGTACCTTCGATATTAATTATGACAGGTAACTGTAACTTCGATACTAATTATGACATGGAACTGTAACTTCGATACAAATTATGGCAGGTAACTGTAACTTTGATACTAATTATGACAGGTAACAGTAACTTCGATACTAATTATGACAAGTAACTGTAACTTCGTTACTAATTTGACAAGTAACTCTAATTTTGATTAAAAAATTATGGCAGATAAATGTAACTTCGATACTAATTAATACAGGTAACAGTAACTTCGATACTAATTATGACAGGTTACTGTAACATCGTTTCTAATTATGTGAAGTAACTGTAACTTTGATACTAATTATGACAAATAACTGTAACATCGATACTTATTATGACAGGTAACAGAAATTTCGATACAAATTATGGCAGGTGACTGTAACTTCGATACTAATTATGACAGGTAACAGTAACTTCGATACTAATTATGACAAGTAACTATAACTTCGATACAAATTATGACAGGTAACTGTAACTTCGATACTAATTATGACAAGAAACTCTAACTTCGTTACTAATTATGACAAATAACAGTCATTTTGATAAAAAATTATGGTAGGTAACTGTAACTTCAATTGTAATTATGACAGGTAAGAGTAACTTCGATACTTATTATGACAGGTAACTGTAACTTCGTTACTAATTATGATAAGTAACTTTAATTTCGATACTAATTATGGCAGGTAACTGTAACTTCGATACTAATTATGTCAGGTAACAGTGACTTCGGTACTAATTATGACAGGAAACTGTAACTTCGTTACTAATTATGACAATTAACTGTAATTACGATGCAAATTATGACAGGTAACTGTAACTTCGTTACTAATTATGACATGTAACTGTAATTTCGATACAAATTATGGCAGGTAACAGTACCTTCGATATTAATTATGACAGGTAACTGTAACTTCGATACTTATTATGACATGGAACTGTAACATCGATACAAATTATGGCAGGTAACTGTAACTTTGATACTAATTATGACAGGTAACAGTAACTTCAATACTAATTATGACAAGTAACTGTAACTTCGTTACTAATTATGACAAGTAACTCTAATTTTGATTAAAAAAATTATGGCAGATAAATGTAACTTCGATACTAATTAATACAGGTAACAGTAACTTCGATACTAATTATGACAGGTTACTGTAACATCGTTTCTAATTATGTGAAGTAACTGTAACTTCGATACTAATTATGACAAATAACTGTAACTTCGATACTTATTATGACAGGTAAGAGTAATTTCGATACAAATTATGGCAGGTAACTGTAACTTCGATACTAATTATGACAGGTAACAGTAACTTCGGTACTAATTATGACAAGTAACTATAACTTCGATACAAATTATGACAGGTAACTGTAACTTCGATACTAATTATGACAAGAAACTCTAACTTCGTTACTAATTATGACAAATAACAGTCATTTTGATAAAAAATTATGGGAGGTAACTGTAACTTCAATTGTAATTATGACAGGTAAGAGTAACTTCGATATTTATTATGACAGGTAACTGTAACTTCGTTACTTATATGATAAGTAGCTTTAATTTCGATACTAATTATGGCAGGTAACTGTAACTTCGTTACTAATTATGACAAGTCCCTGTTATTTCGATACAAATTATGGCAGGTAACTGTAACTTCGATACTAATTATGTCAGGTAACAGTAACTTCGATACTAATTATGACAGGAAACTGTAACTTCGTTACTAATTATGACAAGTAACTGTAATCTCGATACAAATAATGACAGGTAACTGTATCTTCGTTACTAATTATGACAAGTAACTGTAATTTCGATACAAATTATGGCAGGTAACAGTACCTTCGATACTAATTTTGACAGGTAACTGTAACTTCGATAGTAATTATGACAAGGTACTGTAATTTCGATACAAAATATGGCAGGTAACTGTAACTTTGATACTAATTCTGACAGGTAACGGTAACTTCGATACTAATTATGAGAAGTAACTGTAACTTCGCTACCAATTATGACAAGTAACTCTAATTTTGATAGAGAATTATGGCAGGTAACTGTAACTTCGATACTAATTAATACAGGTAACAGTAACTTCGATACTAATTATGACAGGTTACTGTAACATCGTTACTAATTATAACAAGTAACTGTAACTTCGATACTAATTATGACATGTAACTGTAACTTCGATACTTATTATGACAGGTAACTGTAACTTCATTACTAATTATGACAAGAAACTGTAACATCGATACTAATTATGACAGGTAACTGTAACTTCGATACTAATTATGACAAGTAACTGTAACTTCGATACTAATTATGACAAGTAACTGTAACTTCGATACTATTTATGACAGGTATCAGTAACTTCGATATTAATTATGACAAGTAACAGTAACTTCGATACTAATTATGACAAGTAACTGTAATTTCGAAATAAATTTTGGCAGGTAACTGTTACTTCGATACTAATTATGACAGGTAACAGTAACGTCGATACTAATTATGACAAGTAACTATAACATCGATACTAATTATGACAGGTAATTGTAACTTCGTTACTTATTATGACAAGTAACTGTAATTTCGATACAAATTATGGCAGGTAACTGTAACTTCGATACTAATTATGACAGGTAACAGTAACTTCGATATTAATTATGACAAGTAACAGTAAATTCGATACTAATTATGACAGGTAACAGTAACTTCGATACTAATCATGACAAGTAACTTTAACTTCGATACTAATTATGACAGGTAACTGTAACTTCCTTACTAATTATGACAAGTAACTGTAATTTCGTTACAAATTATGGCAGGTTATTGTAATTTCGATACTAATTATGACAGGTAACAGTAACGTCGATACTAATTATGACAAGTAACAGTAACTTCGATACTAATTATGACAAGTAACTGTAACTTCGATACTAATTATGACAAGAAACTCTAACTTCGTTACTAATTATGACAAGTAACTGTAATTTTGATAAAAAATTATTGTAGGTAACTGTAACTTCAATACTAATTATGACAGGTAACAGTAACTTCGATACTAATTATGACAGGTTACTGTAACTTCGTTACTTATTATGACAAGTAACTTTAATTTCGATACTAATTATGGCAGGTTACTGCAACTTCGTTACTAATTATGACAAGTCCCTGTAATTTCGATACAAATTATGGCAGGTTATTGTAATTTCGATACTAAATATGACAGGTAACAGTAACATCGATACTAATTATGACAAGTAACAGTAACTACGATACTAATTATGACAAGTAACTGTAAGTTCGATACTAATTATGACAGGTAACTGTAACTTCGTTACTAATTATGACAAGTAACTATAATTTCGATACAAATTATGGCAGGTAACTGTAACATCGATACTAATTATGACAGGTAACAGCAACTTCGATACTAATTATGACAAGTAACTATAACTTCGATACAAATTATGACAGGTAACTGTAACTTCGATACTAATTATGACAAGAAACTGTAACTTCGTTACTAATTATGACAAGTAACTGTAATTTTGATAAAAAATTATTGTAGGTAACTGTAACTTCGTTACTAATTATGACAATTAACTGTAATGTCGATACAAATTATGGCAGGTAACTCTATCTTCGATACTAATTATGACAGGTAACAGTAACTTCGATACTAATTATGGCAGGTAACTGTAACTTCGTTACTTATTATGACAAGTTACTTTAATTTCGATACTAATTATGGCAGGTTACTGTAACTTCGTTACTAATTATGACTAGTCCCTGTAATTTCGATACAAATTATGGCAGGCAATGGTAATTTCGATACTAAATATGACAGGTAACAGTAACTTCGATACTAATTATGACAATTAACAGTAACTTCGATACTAATTATGACAAGTAACTGTAAGTTCGATACTAATTATGACAGGTAACTGTAACTTCGATACTAATTATGACAAGAAACTCTAACTTCGTTACTAATTATGACAAATAACAGTCATTTTGATAAACAATTATGGGAGGTAACTGTAACTTCAATTGTAATTATGACAGGTAAGAGTAACTTCGATAATTATTATGACAGGTAACTGTAACTTCGTTACTAATTATGATAAGTAGCTTTAATTTCGATACAAATTATGACAGGTAACTGTAACTTCGATACTAATTATGACAAGAAACTCTAACTTCGTTACTAATTATGACAAATAACAGTCATTTTGATAAAAAATTATGGGAGGTAACTGTAACTTCAATTGTAATTATGACAGGTAAGAGTAACTTCGATATTTATTATGACAGGTAACTGTAACTTCGTTACTAATTATGATAAGTAGCTTTAATTTCGATACTAATTATGGCAGGTAACTGTAACTTCGTTACTAATTATGACAAGTCCCTGTTATTTCGATACAAATTATGGCAGGTAACTGTAACTTCGATACTAATTATGTCAGGTAACAGTAACTTCGATACTAATTATGACAGGAAACTGTAACTTCGTTACTAATTATGACAAGTAACTGTAATCTCGATACAAATAATGACAGGTAACTGTATCTTCGTTACTAATTATGACAAGTAACTGTAATTTCGATACAAATTATGGCAGGTAACAGTACCTTCGATACTAATTTTGACAGGTAACTGTAACTTCGATAGTAATTATGACAAGGTACTGTAATTTCGATACAAAATATGGCAGGTAACTGTAACTTTGATACTAATTCTGACAGGTAACGGTAACTTCGATACTAATTATGAGAAGTAACTGTAACTTCGCTACCAATTATGACAAGTAACTCTAATTTTGATAGAGAATTATGGCAGGTAACTGTAACTTCGATACTAATTAATACAGGTAACAGTAACTTCGATACTAATTATGACAGGTTACTGTAACATCGTTACTAATTATAACAAGTAACTGTAACTTCGATACTAATTATGACATGTAACTGTAACTTCGATACTTATTATGACAGGTAACTGTAACTTCATTACTAATTATGACAAGAAACTGTAACATCGATACTAATTATGACAGGTAACTGTAACTTCGATACTAATTATGACAAGTAATTGTAACTTCGATACTAATTATGACAAGTAACTGTAACTTCGATACTATTTATGACAGGTATCAGTAACTTCGATATTAATTATGACAAGTAACAGTAACTTCGATACTAATTATGACAAGTAACTGTAATTTCGAAATAAATTTTGGCAGGTAACTGTTACTTCGATACTAATTATGACAGGTAACAGTAACGTCGATACTAATTATGACAAGTAACTATAACATCGATATTAATTATGACAGGTAACTGTAACTTCGTTACTAATTATGACAAGTAACTGTAATTTCGATACAAATTATGGCAGGTAACTGTAACTTCGATACTAATTATGACAGGTAACAGTAACTTCGATATTAATTATGACAAGTAACAGTAAATTCGATACTAATTATGACAGGTAACAGTAACTTCGATACTAATCATGACAAGTAACTTTAACTTCGATACTAATTATGACAGGTAACTGTAACTTCCTTACTAATTATGACAAGTAACTGTAATTTCGTTACAAATTATGGCAGGTTATTGTAATTTCGATACTAATTATGACAGGTAACAGTAACGTCGATACTAATTATGACAAGTAACAGTAACTTCGATACTAATTATGACAAGTAACTGTAACTTCGATACTAATTATGACAAGAAACTCCAACTTCGTTATTAATTATGACAAGTAACTGTAATTTTGATAAAAAATTATTGTAGGTAACTGTAACTTCAATACTAATTATGACAGGTAACAGTAACTTCGATACTAATTATGACAGGTTACTGTAACTTCGTTACTTATTATGACAAGTAACTTTAATTTCGATACTAATTATGGCAGGTTACTGTAACTTCGTTACTAATTATGACAAGTCCCTGTAATTTCGATACAAATTATGGCAGGTTATTGTAATTTCGATACTAAATATGACAGGTAACAGTAACTTCGATACTAATTATGACAAGTAACTGTAAGTTCGATACTAATTATGACAGGTAACTGTAACTTCGTTACTAATTATGACAAGTTACTATAATTTCGATACAAATTATGGCAGGTAACTGTAACATCGATACTAATTATGACAGGTAACAGCAACTTCGATACTAATTATGACAAGTAACTATAACTTCGATACAAATTATGACAGGTAACTGTAACTTCGATACTAATTATGACAAGAAACTGTAACTTCGTTACTAATTATGACAAGTAACTGTAATTTTGATAAAAAATTATTGTAGGTAACTGTAACTTCGTTACTAATTATGACAATTAACTGTAATTTCGATACAAATTATGGCAGGTAACAGTACCTTCGATATTAATTATGACAGGTAACTGTAACTTCGATACTAATTATGACATGGAACTGTAACTTCGATACAAATTATGGCAGGTAACTGTAACTTTGATACTAATTATGACAGGTAACAGTAACTTCGATACTAATTATGACAAGTAACTGTAACTTCGTTACTAATTTGACAAGTAACTCTAATTTTGATTAAAAAATTATGGCAGATAAATGTAACTTCGATACTAATTAATACAGGTAACAGTAACTTCGATACTAATTATGACAGGTTACTGTAACATCGTTTCTAATTATGTGAAGTAACTGTAACTTCGATACTAATTATGACAAATAACTGTAACATCGATACTTATTATGACAGGTAACAGAAATTTCGATACAAATTATGGCAGGTAACTGTAACTTCGATACTAATTATGACAGGTAACAGTAACTTCGATACTAATTATGACAAGTAACTATAACTTCGATACAAATTATGACAGGTAACTGTAACTTCGATACTAATTATGACAAGAAACTCTAACTTCGTTACTAATTATGACAAATAACAGTCATTTTGATAAAAAATTATGGTAGGTAACTGTAACTTCAATTGTAATTATGACAGGTAAGAGTAACTTCGATACTTATTATGACAGGTAACTGTAACTTCGTTACTAATTATGATAAGTAACTTTAATTTCGATACTAATTATGGCAGGTAACTGTAACTTCGATACTAATTATGTCAGGTAACAGTGACTTCGGTACTAATTATGACAGGAAACTGTAACTTCGTTACTAATTATGACAATTAACTGTAATTACGATGCAAATTATGACAGGTAACTGTAACTTCGTTACTAATTATGACATGTAACTGTAATTTCGATACAAATTATGGCAGGTAACAGTACCTTCGATATTAATTATGACAGGTAACTGTAACTTCGATACTAATTATGACATGGAACTGTAACATCGATACAAATTATGGCAGGTAACTGTAACTTTGATACTAATTATGACAGGTAACAGTAACTTCAATACTAATTATGACAAGTAACTGTAACTTCGTTACTAATTATGACAAGTAACTCTAATTTTGATTAAAAAAATTATGGCAGATAAATGTAACTTCGATACTAATTAATACAGGTAACAGTAACTTCGATACTAATTATGACAGGTTACTGTAACATCGTTTCTAATTATGTGAAGTAACTGTAACTTCGATACTAATTATGACAAATAACTGTAACTTCGATACTTATTATGACAGGTAAGAGTAATTTCGATACAAATTATGGCAGGTAACTGTAACTTCGATACTAATTATGACAGGTAACAGTAACTTCGGTACTAATTATGACAAGTAACTATAACTTCGATACAAATTATGACAGGTAACTGTAACTTCGATACTAATTATGACAAGAAACTCTAACTTCGTTACTAATTATGACAAATAACAGTCATTTTGATAAAAAATTATGGGAGGTAACTGTAACTTCAATTGTAATTATGACAGGTAAGAGTAACTTCGATATTTATTATGACAGGTAACTGTAACTTCGTTACTTATATGATAAGTAGCTTTAATTTCGATACTAATTATGGCAGGTAACTGTAACTTCGTTACTAATTATGACAAGTCCCTGTTATTTCGATACAAATTATGGCAGGTAACTGTAACTTCGATACTAATTATGTCAGGTAACAGTAACTTCGATACTAATTATGACAGGAAACTGTAACTTCGTTACTAATTATGACAAGTAACTGTAATCTCGATACAAATAATGACAGGTAACTGTATCTTCGTTACTAATTATGACAAGTAACTGTAATTTCGATACAAATTATGGCAGGTAACAGTACCTTCGATACTAATTTTGACAGGTAACTGTAACTTCGATAGTAATTATGACAAGGTACTGTAATTTCGATACAAAATATGGCAGGTAACTGTAACTTTGATACTAATTCTGACAGGTAACGGTAACTTCGATACTAATTATGAGAAGTAACTGTAACTTCGCTACCAATTATGACAAGTAACTCTAATTTTGATAGAGAATTATGGCAGGTAACTGTAACTTCGATACTAATTAATACAGGTAACAGTAACTTCGATACTAATTATGACAGGTTACTGTAACATCGTTACTAATTATAACAAGTAACTGTAACTTCGATACTAATTATGACATGTAACTGTAACTTCGATACTTATTATGACAGGTAACTGTAACTTCATTACTAATTATGACAAGAAACTGTAACATCGATACTAATTATGACAGGTAACTGTAACTTCGATACTAATTATGACAAGTAACTGTAACTTCGATACTAATTATGACAAGTAACTGTAACTTCGATACTATTTATGACAGGTATCAGTAACTTCGATATTAATTATGACAAGTAACAGTAACTTCGATACTAATTATGACAAGTAACTGTAATTTCGAAATAAATTTTGGCAGGTAACTGTTACTTCGATACTAATTATGACAGGTAACAGTAACGTCGATACTAATTATGACAAGTAACTATAACATCGATACTAATTATGACAGGTAACTGTAACTTCGTTACTAATTATGACAAGTAACTGTAATTTCGATACAAATTATGGCAGGTAACTGTAACTTCGATACTAATTATGACAGGTAACAGTAACTTCGATATTAATTATGACAAGTAACAGTAAATTCGATACTAATTATGACAGGTAACAGTAACTTCGATACTAATCATGACAAGTAACTTTAACTTCGATACTAATTATGACAGGTAACTGTAACTTCCTTACTAATTATGACAAGTAACTGTAATTTCGTTACAAATTATGGCAGGTTATTGTAATTTCGATACTAATTATGACAGGTAACAGTAACGTCGATACTAATTATGACAAGTAACAGTAACTTCGATACTAATTATGACAAGTAACTGTAACTTCGATACTAATTATGACAAGAAACTCTAACTTCGTTACTAATTATGACAAGTAACTGTAATTTTGATAAAAAATTATTGTAGGTAACTGTAACTTCAATACTAATTATGACAGGTAACAGTAACTTCGATACTAATTATGACAGGTTACTGTAACTTCGTTACTTATTATGACAAGTAACTTTAATTTCGATACTAATTATGGCAGGTTACTGTAACTTCGTTACTAATTATGACAAGTCCCTGTAATTTCGATACAAATTATGGCAGGTTATTGTAATTTCGATACTAAATATGACAGGTAACAGTAACTTCGATACTAATTATGACAAGTAACAGTAACTTCGATACTAATTATGACAAGTAACTGTAAGTTCGATACTAATTATGACAGGTAACTGTAACTTCGTTACTAATTATGACAAGTAACTATAATTTCGATACAAATTATGGCAGGTAACTGTAACATCGATACTAATTATGACAGGTAACAGCAACTTCGATACTAATTATGACAAGTAACTATAACTTCGATACAAATTATGACAGGTAACTGTAACTTCGATACTAATTATGACAAGAAACTGTAACTTCGTTACTAATTATGACAAGTAACTGTAATTTTGATAAAAAATTATTGTAGGTAACTGTAACTTCGTTACTAATTATGACAATTACCTGTAATGTCGATACAAATTATGGCAGGTAACTCTATCTTCGATACTAATTATGACAGGTAACAGTAACTTAGATACTAATTATGGCAGGTAACTGTAACTTCGTTACTTATTATGACAAGTTACTTTAATTTCGATACTAATTATGGCAGGTTACTGTAACTTCGTTACTAATTATGACTAGTCCCTGTAATTTCGATACAAATTATGGCAGGCAATGGTAATTTCGATACTAAATATGACAGGTAACAGTAACTTCGATACTAATTATGACAATTAACAGTAACTTCGATACTAATTATGACAAGTAACTGTAAGTTCGATACTAATTATGACAGGTAACTGTAACTTCGATACTAATTATGACAAGAAACTCTAACTTCGTTACTAATTATGACAAATAACAGTCATTTTGATAAAAAATTATGGGAGGTAACTGTAACTTCAATTGTAATTATGACAGGTAAGAGTAACTTCGATATTTATTATGACAGGTAACTGTAACTTCGTTACTAATTATGATAAGTAGCTTTAATTTCGATACAAATTATGACAGGTAACTGTAACTTCGATACTAATTATGACAAGAAACTCTAACTTCGTTACTAATTATGACAAATAACAGTCATTTTGATAAAAAATTATGGGAGGTAACTGTAACTTCAATTGTAATTATGACAGGTAAGAGTAACTTCTATATTTATTATGACAGGTAACTGTAACTTCTTTACTAATTATGATAAGTAGCTTTAATTTCGATACTAATTATGGCAGGTAACTGTAACTTCGTTACTAATTATGACAAGTCCCTGTTATTTCGATACAAATTATGGCAGGTAACTGTAACTTCGATACTAATTATGTCAGGTAACAGTAACTTCGATACTAATTATGACAGGAAACTGTAACTTCGTTACTAATTATGACAAGTAACTGTAATCTCGATACAAATAATGACAGGTAACTGTATCTTCGTTACTAATTATGACAAGTAACTGTAATTTCGATACAAATTATGGCAGGTAACAGTACCTTCGATACTAATTTTGACAGGTAACTGTAACTTCGATTGTAATTATGACAAGGTACTGTAATTTCGATACAAAATATGGCAGGTAACTGTAACTTTGATACTAATTCTGACAGGTAACGGTAACTTCGATACTAATTATGAGAAGTAACTGTAACTTCGCTACCAATTATGACAAGTAACTCTAATTTTGATAGAGAATTATGGCAGGTAACTGTAACTTCGATACTAATTAATACAGGTAACAGTAACTTCGATACTAATTATGACAGGTTACTGTAACAATGTTACCAATTATAACAAGTAACTGTAACTTCGATACTAATTATGACATGTAACTGTAACTTCGATACTTATTATGACAGGTAACTGTAACTTCATTTATAATTATGACAAGAAACTGTAACATCGATACTAATTATGACAGGTAACTGTAACTTCGATACTAATTATGACAAGTAACTGTAACTTCGATACTAATTATGACAAGTAACTGTAACTTCGATACTATTTATGACAGGTATTAGTAACTTCGATATTAATTATGACAAGTAACAGTAACTTCGATACTAATTATGACAAGTAACTGTAATTTCGAAATAAATTTTGGCAGGTAACTGTTACTTCGATACTAATTATGACAGGTAACAGTAACGTCGATACTAATTATGACAAGTAACTATAACATCGATATTAATTATGACAGGTAACTGTAACTTCGTTACTAATTATGACAAGTAACTGTAATTTCGATACAAATTATGGCAGGTAACTGTAACTTCGATACTAATTATGACAGGTAACAGTAACTTCGATATTAATTATGACAAGTAACAGTAAATTCGATACTAATTATGACAGGTAACAGTAACTTCGATACTAATCATGACAAGTAACTTTAACTTCGATACTAATTATGACAGGTAACTGTAACTTCCTTACTAATTATGACAAGTAACTGTAATTTCGTTACAAATTATGGCAGGTTATTGTAATTTCGATACTAATTATGACAGGTAACAGTAACGTCGATACTAATTATGACAAGTAACAGTAACTTCGATACTAATTATGACAGGTAACTGTAACTTCGATACTAATTATGACAAGAAACTCCAACTTCGTTACTAATTATGACAAGTAACTGTAATTTTGATAAAAAATTATTGTAGGTAACTGTAACTTCAATACTAATTATGACAGGTAACAGTAACTTCGATACTAATTATGACAGGTTACTGTAACTTCGTTACTTATTATGACAAGTAACTTTAATTTCGATACTAATTATGGCAGGTTACTGTAACTTCGTTACTAATTATGACAAGTCCCTGTAATTTCGATACAAATTATGGCAGGTTATTGTAATTTCGATACTAAATATGACAGGTAACAGTAACTTCGATACTAATTATGACAAGTAACAGTAACTTCGATACTAATTATGACAAGTAACTGTAAGTTCGATACTAATTATGACAGGTAACTGTAACTTCGTTACTAATTATGACAAGTAACTATAATTTCGATACAAATTATGGCAGGTAACTGTAACATCGATACTAATTATGACAGGTAACAGCAACTTCGATACTAATTATGACAAGTAACTATAACTTCGATACAAATTATGACAGGTAACTGTAACTTCGATACTAATTATGACAAGAAACTGTAACTTCGTTACTAATTATGACAAGTAACTGTAATTTTGATAAAAAATTATTGTAGGTAACTGTAACTTCGTTACTAATTATGACAATTAACTGTAATGTCGATACAAATTATGGCAGGTAACTCTATCTTCGATACTAATTATGACAGGTAACAGTAACTTCGATACTAATTATGGCAGGTAACTGTAACTTCGTTACTTATTATGACAAGTTACTTTAATTTCGATACTAATTATGGCAGGTTACTGTAACTTCGTTACTAATTATGACAAGTCCCTGTAATTTTGATACAAATTATGGCAGGCAATGGTAATTTCGATACTAAATATGACAGGTAACAGTAACTTCGATACTAATTATGACAATTAACAGTAACTTCGATACTAATTATGACAAGTAACTGTAAGTTCGATACTAATTATGACAGGTAACTGTAACTTCGTTACTAATTATGACAAGTAACTATAATTTCGATACAAATTATGGCAGGTAACTGTAACATCGATACTAATTATGACAGGTAACAGCAACTTCGATACTAATTATGACAAGTAACTATAACTTCGATACAAATTATGACAGGTAACTGTAACTTCGATACTAATTATGACAAGAAACTGTAACTTCGTTACTAATTATGACAAGTAACTGTAATTTTGATAAAAAATTATTGTAGGTAACTGTAACTTCGTTACTAATTATGACAATTAACTGTAATGTCGATACAAATTATGGCAGGTAACTCTATCTTCGATACTAATTATGACAGGTAACAGTAACTTCGATACTAATTATGGCAGGTAACTGTAACTTCGTTACTTATTATGACAAGTTACTTTAATTTCGATACTAATTATGGCAGGTTACTGTAACTTCGTTACTAATTATGACTAGTCCCTGTAATTTCGATACAAATTATGGCAGGCAATGGTAATTTCGATACTAAATATGACAGGTAACAGTAACTTCGATACTAATTATGACAATTAACAGTAACTTCGATACTAATTATGACAAGTAACTGTAAGTTCGATACTAATTATGACAGGTAACTGTAACTTCGATACTAATTATGACAAGAAACTCTAACTTCGTTACTAATTATGACAAATAACAGTCATTTTGATAAACAATTATGGGAGGTAACTGTAACTTCAATTGTAATTATGACAGGTAAGAGTAACTTCGATAATTATTATGACAGGTAACTGTAACTTCGTTACTAATTATGATAAGTAGCTTTAATTTCGATACAAATTATGACAGGTAACTGTAACTTCGATACTAATTATGACAAGAAACTCTAACTTCGTTACTAATTATGACAAATAACAGTCATTTTGATAAAAAATTATGGGAGGTAACTGTAACTTCAATTGTAATTATGACAGGTAAGAGTAACTTCGATATTTATTATGACAGGTAACTGTAACTTCGTTACTAATTATGATAAGTAGCTTTAATTTCGATACTAATTATGGCAGGTAACTGTAACTTCGTTACTAATTATGACAAGTCCCTGTTATTTCGATACAAATTATGGCAGGTAACTGTAACTTCGATACTAATTATGTCAGGTAACAGTAACTTCGATACTAATTATGACAGGAAACTGTAACTTCGTTACTAATTATGACAAGTAACTGTAATCTCGATACAAATAATGACAGGTAACTGTATCTTCGTTACTAATTATGACAAGTAACTGTAATTTCGATACAAATTATGGCAGGTAACAGTACCTTCGATACTAATTTTGACAGGTAACTGTAACTTCGATAGTAATTATGACAAGGTACTGTAATTTCGATACAAAATATGGCAGGTAACTGTAACTTTGATACTAATTCTGACAGGTAACGGTAACTTCGATACTAATTATGAGAAGTAACTGTAACTTCGCTACCAATTATGACAAGTAACTCTAATTTTGATAGAGAATTATGGCAGGTAACTGTAACTTCGATACTAATTAATACAGGTAACAGTAACTTCGATACTAATTATGACAGGTTACTGTAACATCGTTACTAATTATAACAAGTAACTGTAACTTCGATACTAATTATGACATGTAACTGTAACTTCGATACTTATTATGACAGGTAACTGTAACTTCATTACTAATTATGACAAGAAACTGTAACATCGATACTAATTATGACAGGTAACTGTAACTTCGATACTAATTATGACAAGTAATTGTAACTTCGATACTAATTATGACAAGTAACTGTAACTTCGATACTATTTATGACAGGTATCAGTAACTTCGATATTAATTATGACAAGTAACAGTAACTTCGATACTAATTATGACAAGTAACTGTAATTTCGAAATAAATTTTGGCAGGTAACTGTTACTTCGATACTAATTATGACAGGTAACAGTAACGTCGATACTAATTATGACAAGTAACTATAACATCGATATTAATTATGACAGGTAACTGTAACTTCGTTACTAATTATGACAAGTAACTGTAATTTCGATACAAATTATGGCAGGTAACTGTAACTTCGATACTAATTATGACAGGTAACAGTAACTTCGATATTAATTATGACAAGTAACAGTAAATTCGATACTAATTATGACAGGTAACAGTAACTTCGATACTAATCATGACAAGTAACTTTAACTTCGATACTAATTATGACAGGTAACTGTAACTTCCTTACTAATTATGACAAGTAACTGTAATTTCGTTACAAATTATGGCAGGTTATTGTAATTTCGATACTAATTATGACAGGTAACAGTAACGTCGATACTAATTATGACAAGTAACAGTAACTTCGATACTAATTATGACAAGTAACTGTAACTTCGATACTAATTATGACAAGAAACTCCAACTTCGTTATTAATTATGACAAGTAACTGTAATTTTGATAAAAAATTATTGTAGGTAACTGTAACTTCAATACTAATTATGACAGGTAACAGTAACTTCGATACTAATTATGACAGGTTACTGTAACTTCGTTACTTATTATGACAAGTAACTTTAATTTCGATACTAATTATGGCAGGTTACTGTAACTTCGTTACTAATTATGACAAGTCCCTGTAATTTCGATACAAATTATGGCAGGTTATTGTAATTTCGATACTAAATATGACAGGTAACAGTAACTTCGATACTAATTATGACAAGTAACTGTAAGTTCGATACTAATTATGACAGGTAACTGTAACTTCGTTACTAATTATGACAAGTAACTATAATTTCGATACAAATTATGGCAGGTAACTGTAACATCGATACTAATTATGACAGGTAACAGCAACTTCGATACTAATTATGACAAGTAACTATAACTTCGATACAAATTATGACAGGTAACTGTAACTTCGATACTAATTATGACAAGAAACTGTAACTTCGTTACTAATTATGACAAGTAACTGTAATTTTGATAAAAAATTATTGTAGGTAACTGTAACTTCGTTACTAATTATGACAATTAACTGTAATTTCGATACAAATTATGGCAGGTAACAGTACCTTCGATATTAATTATGACAGGTAACTGTAACTTCGATACTAATTATGACATGGAACTGTAACTTCGATACAAATTATGGCAGGTAACTGTAACTTTGATACTAATTATGACAGGTAACAGTAACTTCGATACTAATTATGACAAGTAACTGTAACTTCGTTACTAATTTGACAAGTAACTCTAATTTTGATTAAAAAATTATGGCAGATAAATGTAACTTCGATACTAATTAATACAGGTAACAGTAACTTCGATACTAATTATGACAGGTTACTGTAACATCGTTTTTAATTATGTGAAGTAACTGTAACTTCGATACTAATTATGACAAATAACTGTAACATCGATACTTATTATGACAGGTAACAGAAATTTCGATACAAATTATGGCAGGTAACTGTAACTTCGATACTAATTATGACAGGTAACAGTAACTTCGATACTAATTATGACAAGTAACTATAACTTCGATACAAATTATGACAGGTAACTGTAACTTCGATACTAATTATGACAAGAAACTCTAACTTCGTTACTAATTATGACAAATAACAGTCATTTTGATAAAAAATTATGGTAGGTAACTGTAACTTCAATTGTAATTATGACAGGTAAGAGTAACTTCGATACTTATTATGACAGGTAACTGTAACTTCGTTACTAATTATGATAAGTAACTTTAATTTCGATACTAATTATGGCAGGTAACTGTAACTTCGATACTAATTATGTCAGGTAACAGTGACTTCGGTACTAATTATGACAGGAAACTGTAACTTCGTTACTAATTATGACAATTAACTGTAATTACGATGCAAATTATGACAGGTAACTGTAACTTCGTTACTAATTATGACATGTAACTGTAATTTCGATACAAATTATGGCAGGTAACAGTACCTTCGATATTAATTATGACAGGTAACTGTAACTTCGATACTAATTATGACATGGAACTGTAACATCGATACAAATTATGGCAGGTAACTGTAACTTTGATACTAATTATGACAGGTAACAGTAACTTCAATACTAATTATGACAAGTAACTGTAACTTCGTTACTAATTATGACAAGTAACTCTAATTTTGATTAAAAAAATTATGGCAGATAAATGTAACTTCGATACTAATTAATACAGGTAACAGTAACTTCGATACTAATTATGACAGGTTACTGTAACATCGTTTCTAATTATGTGAAGTAACTGTAACTTCGATACTAATTATGACAAATAACTGTAACTTCGATACTTATTATGACAGGTAAGAGTAATTTCGATACAAATTATGGCAGGTAACTGTAACTTCGATACTAATTATGACAGGTAACAGTAACTTCGGTACTAATTATGACAAGTAACTATAACTTCGATACAAATTATGACAGGTAACTGTAACTTCGATACTAATTATGACAAGAAACTCTAACTTCGTTACTAATTATGACAAATAACAGTCATTTTGATAAAAAATTATGGGAGGTAACTGTAACTTCAATTGTAATTATGACAGGTAAGAGTAACTTCGATATTTATTATGACAGGTAACTGTAACTTCGTTACTTATATGATAAGTAGCTTTAATTTCGATACTAATTATGGCAGGTAACTGTAACTTCGTTACTAATTATGACAAGTCCCTGTTATTTCGATACAAATTATGGCAGGTAACTGTAACTTCGATACTAATTATGTCAGGTAACAGTAACTTCGATACTAATTATGACAGGAAACTGTAACTTCGTTACTAATTATGACAAGTAACTGTAATCTCGATACAAATAATGACAGGTAACTGTATCTTCGTTACTAATTATGACAAGTAACTGTAATTTCGATACAAATTATGGCAGGTAACAGTACCTTCGATACTAATTTTGACAGGTAACTGTAACTTCGATAGTAATTATGACAAGGTACTGTAATTTCGATACAAAATATGGCAGGTAACTGTAACTTTGATACTAATTCTGACAGGTAACGGTAACTTCGATACTAATTATGAGAAGTAACTGTAACTTCGCTACCAATTATGACAAGTAACTCTAATTTTGATAGAGAATTATGGCAGGTAACTGTAACTTCGATACTAATTAATACAGGTAACAGTAACTTCGATACTAATTATGACAGGTTACTGTAACATCGTTACTAATTATAACAAGTAACTGTAACTTCGATACTAATTATGACATGTAACTGTAACTTCGATACTTATTATGACAGGTAACTGTAACTTCATTACTAATTATGACAAGAAACTGTAACATCGATACTAATTATGACAGGTAACTGTAACTTCGATACTAATTATGACAAGTAACTGTAACTTCGATACTAATTATGACAAGTAACTGTAACTTCGATACTATTTATGACAGGTATCAGTAACTTCGATATTAATTATGACAAGTAACAGTAACTTCGATACTAATTATGACAAGTAACTGTAATTTCGAAATAAATTTTGGCAGGTAACTGTTACTTCGATACTAATTATGACAGGTAACAGTAACGTCGATACTAATTATGACAAGTAACTATAACATCGATACTAATTATGACAGGTAACTGTAACTTCGTTACTAATTATGACAAGTAACTGTAATTTCGATACAAATTATGGCAGGTAACTGTAACTTCGATACTAATTATGACAGGTAACAGTAACTTCGATATTAATTATGACAAGTAACAGTAAATTCGATACTAATTATGACAGGTAACAGTAACTTCGATACTAATCATGACAAGTAACTTTAACTTCGATACTAATTATGACAGGTAACTGTAACTTCCTTACTAATTATGACAAGTAACTGTAATTTCGTTACAAATTATGGCAGGTTATTGTAATTTCGATACTAATTATGACAGGTAACAGTAACGTCGATACTAATTATGACAAGTAACAGTAACTTCGATACTAATTATGACAAGTAACTGTAACTTCGATACTAATTATGACAAGAAACTCTAACTTCGTTACTAATTATGACAAGTAACTGTAATTTTGATAAAAAATTATTGTAGGTAACTGTAACTTCAATACTA
This sequence comes from Meconema thalassinum, assembly GCA_946902985.2. Taxonomy (NCBI): domain Eukaryota; kingdom Metazoa; phylum Arthropoda; class Insecta; order Orthoptera; family Tettigoniidae; genus Meconema; species Meconema thalassinum. The sequence goes on along the minus strand of OX336388.2, from coordinate 1,672,141,624 downwards.
ATTATGACAGGTAACAGTAACTTCGATACTAATTATGACAGGTTACTGTAACTTCGTTACTTATTATGACAAGTAACTTTAATTTCGATACTAATTATGGCAGGTTACTGTAACTTCGTTACTAATTATGACAAGTCCCTGTAATTTCGATACAAATTATGGCAGGTTATTGTAATTTCGATACTAAATATGACAGGTAACAGTAACTTCGATACTAATTATGACAAGTAACAGTAACTTCGATACTAATTATGACAAGTAACTGTAAGTTCGATACTAATTATGACAGGTAACTGTAACTTCGTTACTAATTATGACAAGTAACTATAATTTCGATACAAATTATGGCAGGTAACTGTAACATCGATACTAATTATGACAGGTAACAGCAACTTCGATACTAATTATGACAAGTAACTATAACTTCGATACAAATTATGACAGGTAACTGTAACTTCGATACTAATTATGACAAGAAACTGTAACTTCGTTACTAATTATGACAAGTAACTGTAATTTTGATAAAAAATTATTGTAGGTAACTGTAACTTCGTTACTAATTATGACAATTACCTGTAATGTCGATACAAATTATGGCAGGTAACTCTATCTTCGATACTAATTATGACAGGTAACAGTAACTTAGATACTAATTATGGCAGGTAACTGTAACTTCGTTACTTATTATGACAAGTTACTTTAATTTCGATACTAATTATGGCAGGTTACTGTAACTTCGTTACTAATTATGACTAGTCCCTGTAATTTCGATACAAATTATGGCAGGCAATGGTAATTTCGATACTAAATATGACAGGTAACAGTAACTTCGATACTAATTATGACAATTAACAGTAACTTCGATACTAATTATGACAAGTAACTGTAAGTTCGATACTAATTATGACAGGTAACTGTAACTTCGATACTAATTATGACAAGAAACTCTAACTTCGTTACTAATTATGACAAATAACAGTCATTTTGATAAAAAATTATGGGAGGTAACTGTAACTTCAATTGTAATTATGACAGGTAAGAGTAACTTCGATATTTATTATGACAGGTAACTGTAACTTCGTTACTAATTATGATAAGTAGCTTTAATTTCGATACAAATTATGACAGGTAACTGTAACTTCGATACTAATTATGACAAGAAACTCTAACTTCGTTACTAATTATGACAAATAACAGTCATTTTGATAAAAAATTATGGGAGGTAACTGTAACTTCAATTGTAATTATGACAGGTAAGAGTAACTTCTATATTTATTATGACAGGTAACTGTAACTTCGTTACTAATTATGATAAGTAGCTTTAATTTCGATACTAATTATGGCAGGTAACTGTAACTTCGTTACTAATTATGACAAGTCCCTGTTATTTCGATACAAATTATGGCAGGTAACTGTAACTTCGATACTAATTATGTCAGGTAACAGTAACTTCGATACTAATTATGACAGGAAACTGTAACTTCGTTACTAATTATGACAAGTAACTGTAATCTCGATACAAATAATGACAGGTAACTGTATCTTCGTTACTAATTATGACAAGTAACTGTAATTTCGATACAAATTATGGCAGGTAACAGTACCTTCGATACTAATTTTGACAGGTAACTGTAACTTCGATAGTAATTATGACAAGGTACTGTAATTTCGATACAAAATATGGCAGGTAACTGTAACTTTGATACTAATTCTGACAGGTAACGGTAACTTCGATACTAATTATGAGAAGTAACTGTAACTTCGCTACCAATTATGACAAGTAACTCTAATTTTGATAGAGAATTATGGCAGGTAACTGTAACTTCGATACTAATTAATACAGGTAACAGTAACTTCGATACTAATTATGACAGGTTACTGTAACAATGTTACCAATTATAACAAGTAACTGTAACTTCGATACTAATTATGACATGTAACTGTAACTTCGATACTTATTATGACAGGTAACTGTAACTTCATTACTAATTATGACAAGAAACTGTAACATCGATACTAATTATGACAGGTAACTGTAACTTCGATACTAATTATGACAAGTAACTGTAACTTCGATACTAATTATGACAAGTAACTGTAACTTCGATACTATTTATGACAGGTATTAGTAACTTCGATATTAATTATGACAAGTAACAGTAACTTCGATACTAATTATGACAAGTAACTGTAATTTCGAAATAAATTTTGGCAGGTAACTGTTACTTCGATACTAATTATGACAGGTAACAGTAACGTCGATACTAATTATGACAAGTAACTATAACATCGATATTAATTATGACAGGTAACTGTAACTTCGTTACTAATTATGACAAGTAACTGTAATTTCGATACAAATTATGGCAGGTAACTGTAACTTCGATACTAATTATGACAGGTAACAGTAACTTCGATATTAATTATGACAAGTAACAGTAAATTCGATACTAATTATGACAGGTAACAGTAACTTCGATACTAATCATGACAAGTAACTTTAACTTCGATACTAATTATGACAGGTAACTGTAACTTCCTTACTAATTATGACAAGTAACTGTAATTTCGTTACAAATTATGGCAGGTTATTGTAATTTCGATACTAATTATGACAGGTAACAGTAACGTCGATACTAATTATGACAAGTAACAGTAACTTCGATACTAATTATGACAGGTAACTGTAACTTCGATACTAATTATGACAAGAAACTCCAACTTCGTTACTAATTATGACAAGTAACTGTAATTTTGATAAAAAATTATTGTAGGTAACTGTAACTTCAATACTAATTATGACAGGTAACAGTAACTTCGATACTAATTATGACAGGTTACTGTAACTTCGTTACTTATTATGACAAGTAACTTTAATTTCGATACTAATTATGGCAGGTTACTGTAACTTCGTTACTAATTATGACAAGTCCCTGTAATTTCGATACAAATTATGGCAGGTTATTGTAATTTCGATACTAAATATGACAGGTAACAGTAACTTCGATACTAATTATGACAAGTAACAGTAACTTCGATACTAATTATGACAAGTAACTGTAAGTTCGATACTAATTATGACAGGTAACTGTAACTTCGTTACTAATTATGACAAGTAACTATAATTTCGATACAAATTATGGCAGGTAACTGTAACATCGATACTAATTATGACAGGTAACAGCAACTTCGATACTAATTATGACAAGTAACTATAACTTCGATACAAATTATGACAGGTAACTGTAACTTCGATACTAATTATGACAAGAAACTGTAACTTCGTTACTAATTATGACAAGTAACTGTAATTTTGATAAAAAATTATTGTAGGTAACTGTAACTTCGTTACTAATTATGACAATTAACTGTAATGTCGATACAAATTATGGCAGGTAACTCTATCTTCGATACTAATTATGACAGGTAACAGTAACTTCGATACTAATTATGGCAGGTAACTGTAACTTCGTTACTTATTATGACAAGTTACTTTAATTTCGATACTAATTATGGCAGGTTACTGTAACTTCGTTACTAATTATGACAAGTCCCTGTAATTTTGATACAAATTATGGCAGGCAATGGTAATTTCGATACTAAATATGACAGGTAACAGTAACTTCGATACTAATTATGACAATTAACAGTAACTTCGATACTAATTATGACAAGTAACTGTAAGTTCGATACTAATTATGACAGGTAACTGTAACTTCGTTACTAATTATGACAAGTAACTGTAATTTCGATTCAAATTTTGGCAGCTAACTGTAACTTCAATACTTAGTATGACAGTCAACAGTAACTTCGATACTAATTAGGACAAGTAACTGTAACTTCGATACTAATTATGACAGGTAACTGTAACTTCGTTACTAATTATGACAAGTAACTGTAATTTCGATACAAATTTTGGCAGGTAACTGTAACTTCGATACTAATTATGTCAGGTAACAGCAACTTCGATACTAATTATGAAAAGTAACTATAACTTCGATACAAATTATGACAGGTAACTGTAACTTCGATACTAATTATGACAAGAAACTCTAACTTCGTTACTAATTATGACAAGTAAATGTAATTTTGATAAAAATTATTGTAGGTAACTGTAACTTCGTTACTAATTATGACAATTAACTGTAATTTCGATACAAATTATGGCAGGTAACTCTAACTTCGATACTAATTATGACAGATAACAGTAACTTCGATACTAATTATTGCAGGTAACTGTAACTTCGATACTAATTATGACAGGTAACTGTAACTTCGTTACTAATTATGACAAGTAGCTGTAATTTCGTTACAAATTATGGCAGGTAATTGTAATTTCGATACTATTTATGACAGGTAACAGTAACTTCGATACTAATTATGACAAGTAACAGTAACTTCGATACTAATTATGACAAGTAACTGTAACTTCGATACTAATTATGACAGGTAATTGTAACTTCGTTACTAATTATGACAAGTAACTGTAATTTCGATACAAATTTTGGCAGGAAACTGTAACGTCGATACTAATTATGACAGGTAACAGTAATTTCGATACTAATTATGACAAGTAACTGTAATTTCGATACAAATTATGACAGGAAACTGTAACTTCGTAACTAATAATGACAAGTAACTGTAATTTCGATACAAATTATGGCAGCTAACAGTACCTTCGATACTAATTATTACAGGTAACTGAAACTTCGATACTAATTATGACAAGGAACTGTAATTTCGATACAAATTATGGCAGGTAACTGTAACTTCGATACTAATTATGACATGTAACAGTAACTTCGATACGAATTATGACAAGTAATTATAACTTCGAATCAAATTATGACAGATAACTGTAACTTCGATACTAATTACGACAAGAAAATCTAACTTCGTTACTAATTATGACAAGTAACAGTAATCTTGATAAACAATTATGGTAGGTAACTGTAACTTCAACACTAATTATGACAAGAAACTCTAACTTCGTTACTAATTATGACAAGTAAATGTAATTTTGATAAAAATTATTGTAGGTAACTGTAACTTCGTTACTAATTATGACAATTAACTGTAATTTCGATACAAATTATGGCAGGTAACTCTAACTTCGATACTAATTATGACAGGTAACAGTAACTTCGATACTAATTATTGCAGGTAACTGTAACTTCGATACTAATTATGACAGGTAACTGTAACTTCGTTACTAATTACGACAAGTAGCTGTAATTTCGTTACAAATTATGGCAGGTAATTGTAATTTCGATACTATTTATGACAGGTAACAGTAACTTCGATACTAATTATGACAAGTAACAGTAACTTCGATACTAATTATGACAAGTAACTGTAACTTCGATACTAATTATGACAGGTAACTGTAACTTCGTTACTAATTATGACAAGTAACTGTAATTTCGATACAAATTTTGGCAGGAAACTGTAACGTCGATACTAATTATGACAGGTAACAGTAATTTCGATACTAATTATGACAAGTAACTGTAATTTCGATACAAATTATGACAACAAACTGTAACTTCGTAACTAATTATGACAAGTAACTGTAATTTCGATACAAATTATGGCAGCTAACAGTACCTTCGATACTAATTATTACAGGTAACTGAAACTTCGATACTAATTATGACAAGGAACTGTAAATTCGATACAAATTATGGCAGGTAACTGTAACTTCGATACTAATTATGACAGGTAACAGTAACTTCGATACGAATTATGACAAGTTATTATAACTTCGAATCAAATTATGACAGGTAACTGTAACTTCGATACTAATTATGACAAGAAACTCTAACTTCGTTACTAATTATGACAAATAACAGTCATTTTGATAAAAAATTATGGTAGGTAACTGTAACTTCAATTGTAATTATGACAGGTAAGAGTAACTTCGATACTTATTATGACAGGTAACTGTAACTTCGTTACTAATTATGATAAGTAACTTTAATTTCGATACTAATTATGGCAGGTAACTGTAACTTCGTTACTAATTATGACAAGTCCCTGTAATTTCGATACAAATTATGGCAGGTAACTGTAACTTCGATACTAATTATGTCAGGTAACAGTGACTTCGGTACTAATTATGACAGGAAACTGTAACTTCGTTACTAATTATGACAATTAACTGTAATTACGATGCAAATTATGACAGGTAACTGTAACTTCGTTACTAATTATGACATGTAACTGTAATTTCGATACAAATTATGGCAGGTAACAGTACCTTCGATATTAATTATGACAGGTAACTGTAACTTCGATACTAATTATGACATGGAACTGTAACATCGATACAAATTATGGCAGGTAACTGTAACTTGGATACTAATTATGACAGGTAACAGTAACTTCAATACTAATTATGACAAGTAACTGTAACTTCGTTACTAATTATGACAAGTAACTCTAATTTTGATTAAAAAAATTATGGCAGATAAATGTAACTTCGATACTAATTAATACAGGTAACAGTAACTTCGATACTAATTATGACAGGTTACTGTAACATCGTTTCTAATTATGTGAAGTAACTGTAACTTCGATACTAATTATGACATATAACTGTAACTTCGATACTTATTATGACAGGTAAGAGTAATTTCGATACAAATTATGGCAGGTAACTGTAACTTCGATACTAATTATGACAGGTAACAGTAACTTCGGTACTAATTATGACAAGTAACTATAACTTCGATACAAATTATGACAGGTAACTGTAACTTCGATACTAATTATGACAAGAAACTCTAACTTCGTTACTAATTATGACAAATAACAGTCATTTTGATAAAAAATTATGGGAGGTAACTGTAACTTCAATTGTAATTATGACAGGTAAGAGTAACTTCGATATTTATTATGACAGGTAATAACTTCGTTACTAATTATGATAAGTAGCTTTAATTTCGATACTAATTATGGCAGGTAACTGTAACTTCGTTACTAATTATGACAAGTCCCTGTTATTTCGATACAAATTATGGCAGGTAACTGTAACTTCGATACTAATTATGTCAGGTAACAGTAACTTCGATACTAATTATGACAGGAAACTGTAACTTCGTTTCTAATTATGACAAGTAACTGTAATCTCGATACAAATAATGACAGGTAACTGTATCTTCGTTACTAATTATGACAAGTAACTGTAATTTCGATACAAATTATGGCAGGTAACAGTACCTTCGATACTAATTTTGACAGGTAACTGTAACTTCGATAGTAATTATGACAAGGTACTGTAATTTCGATACAAAATATGGCAGGTAACTGTAACTTTGATACTAATTCTGACAGGTAACGGTAACTTCGATACTAATTATGAGAAGTAACTGTAACTTCGCTACCAATTATGACAAGTAACTCTAATTTTGATAGAGAATTATGGCAGGTAACTGTAACTTCGATACTAATTAATACAGGTAACAGTAACTTCGATACTAATTATGACAGGTTACTGTAACATCGTTACTAATTATAACAAGTAACTGTAACTTCGATACTAATTATGACATGTAACTGTAACTTCGATACTTATTATGACAGGTAACTGTAACTTCATTACTAATTATGACAAGAAACTGTAACATCGATACTAATTATGACAGGTAACTGTAACTTCGATACTAATTATGACAAGTAAATGTAACTTCGATACTAATTATGACAAGTAACTGTAACTTCGATACTATTTATGACAGGTATCAGTAACTTCGATATTAATTATGACAAGTAACAGTAACTTCGATACTAATTATGACAAGTAACTGTAATTTCGAAATAAATTTTGGCAGGTAACTGTTACTTCGATACTAATTATGACAGGTAACAGTAACGTCGATACTAATTATGACAAGTAACTATAACATCGATACTAATTATGACAGGTAACTGTAACTTCGTTACTAATTATGACAAGTAACTGTAATTTCGATACAAATTATGGCAGGTAACTGTAACTTCGATACTAATTATGACAGGTAACAGTAACTTCGATATTAATTATGACAAGTAACAGTAAATTCGATACTAATTATGACAGGTAACAGTAACTTCGATACTAATCATGACAAGTAACTTTAACTTCGATACTAATTATGACAGGTAACTGTAACTTCCTTACTAATTATGACAATTAACTGTAATTTCGATACAAATTATGGCAGGTAACTCTAACTTCGATACTAATTATGACAGGTAACAGTAACTTCGATACTAATTATTGCAGGTAACTGTAACTTCGATACTAATTATGACAGGTAACTGTAACTTCGTTACTAATTACGACAAGTAGCTGTAATTTCGTTACAAATTATGGCAGGTAATTGTAATTTCGATACTATTTATGACAGGTAACAGTAACTTCGATACTAATTATGACAAGTAACAGTAACTTCGATACTAATTATGACAAGTAACTGTAACTTCGATACTAATTATGACAGGTAACTGTAACTTCGTTACTAATTATGACAAGTAACTGTAATTTCGATACAAATTTTGGCAGGAAACTGTAACGTCGATACTAATTATGACAGGTAACAGTAATTTCGATACTAATTATGACAAGTAACTGTAATTTCGATACAAATTATGACAACAAACTGTAACTTCGTAACTAATTATGACAAGTAACTGTAATTTCGATACAAATTATGGCAGCTAACAGTACCTTCGATACTAATTATTACAGGTAACTGAAACTTCGATACTAATTATGACAAGGAACTGTAAATTCGATACAAATTATGGCAGGTAACTGTAACTTCGATACTAATTATGACAGGTAACAGTAACTTCGATACGAATTATGACAAGTTATTATAACTTCGAATCAAATTATGACAGGTAACTGTAACTTCGATACTAATTATGACAAGAAACTCTAACTTCGTTACTAATTATGACAAATAACAGTCATTTTGATAAAAAATTATGGTAGGTAACTGTAACTTCAATTGTAATTATGACAGGTAAGAGTAACTTCGATACTTATTATGACAGGTAACTGTAACTTCGTTACTAATTATGATAAGTAACTTTAATTTCGATACTAATTATGGCAGGTAACTGTAACTTCGTTACTAATTATGACAAGTCCCTGTAATTTCGATACAAATTATGGCAGGTAACTGTAACTTCGATACTAATTATGTCAGGTAACAGTGACTTCGGTACTAATTATGACAGGAAACTGTAACTTCGTTACTAATTATGACAATTAACTGTAATTACGATGCAAATTATGACAGGTAACTGTAACTTCGTTACTAATTATGACATGTAACTGTAATTTCGATACAAATTATGGCAGGTAACAGTACCTTCGATATTAATTATGACAGGTAACTGTAACTTCGATACTAATTATGACATGGAACTGTAACATCGATACAAATTATGGCAGGTAACTGTAACTTGGATACTAATTATGACAGGTAACAGTAACTTCAATACTAATTATGACAAGTAACTGTAACTTCGTTACTAATTATGACAAGTAACTCTAATTTTGATTAAAAAAATTATGGCAGATAAATGTAACTTCGATACTAATTAATACAGGTAACAGTAACTTCGATACTAATTATGACAGGTTACTGTAACATCGTTTCTAATTATGTGAAGTAACTGTAACTTCGATACTAATTATGACAAATAACTGTAACTTCGATACTTATTATGACAGGTAAGAGTAATTTCGATACAAATTATGGCAGGTAACTGTAACTTCGATACTAATTATGACAGGTAACAGTAACTTCGGTACTAATTATGACAAGTAACTATAACTTCGATACAAATTATGACAGGTAACTGTAACTTCGATACTAATTATGACAAGAAACTCTAACTTCGTTACTAATTATGACAAATAACAGTCATTTTGATAAAAAATTATGGGAGGTAACTGTAACTTCAATTGTAATTATGACAGGTAAGAGTAACTTCGATATTTATTATGACAGGTAATAACTTCGTTACTAATTATGATAAGTAGCTTTAATTTCGATACTAATTATGGCAGGTAACTGTAACTTCGTTACTAATTATGACAAGTCCCTGTTATTTCGATACAAATTATGGCAGGTAACTGTAACTTCGATACTAATTATGTCAGGTAACAGTAACTTCGATACTAATTATGACAGGAAACTGTAACTTCGTTACTAATTATGACAAGTAACTGTAATCTCGATACAAATAATGACAGGTAACTGTATCTTCGTTACTAATTATGACAAGTAACTGTAATTTCGATACAAATTATGGCAGGTAACAGTACCTTCGATACTAATTTTGACAGGTAACTGTAACTTCGATAGTAATTATGACAAGGTACTGTAATTTCGATACAAAATATGGCAGGTAACTGTAACTTTGATACTAATTCTGACAGGTAACGGTAACTTCGATACTAATTATGAGAAGTAACTGTAACTTCGCTACCAATTATGACAAGTAACTCTAATTTTGATAGAGAATTATGGCAGGTAACTGTAACTTCGATACTAATTAATACAGGTAACAGTAACTTCGATACTAATTATGACAGGTTACTGTAACATCGTTACTAATTATAACAAGTAACTGTAACTTCGATACTAATTATGACATGTAACTGTAACTTCGATACTTATTATGACAGGTAACTGTAACTTCATTACTAATTATGACAAGAAACTGTAACATCGATACTAATTATGACAGGTAACTGTAACTTCGATACTAATTATGACAAGCAAATGTAACTTCGATACTAATTATGACAAGTAACTGTAACTTCGATACTATTTATGACAGGTATCAGTAACTTCGATATTAATTATGACAAGTAACAGTAACTTCGATACTAATTATGACAAGTAACTGTAATTTCGAAATAAATTTTGGCAGGTAACTGTTACTTCGATACTAATTATGACAGGTAACAGTAACGTCGATACTAATTATGACAAGTAACTATAACATCGATACTAATTATGACAGGTAACTGTAACTTCGTTACTAATTATGACAAGTAACTGTAATTTCGATACAAATTATGGCAGGTAACTGTAACTTCGATACTAATTATGACAGGTAACAGTAACTTCGATATTAATTATGACAAGTAACAGTAAATTCGATACTAATTATGACAGGTAACAGTAACTTCGATACTAATCATGACAAGTAACTTTAACTTCGATACTAATTATGACAGGTAACTGTAACTTCCTTACTAATTATGACAAGTAACTGTAATTTCGTTACAAATTATGGCAGGTTATTGTAATTTCGATACTAATTATGACAGGTAACAGTAACGTCGATACTAATTATGACAAGTAACAGCAACTTCGATACTAATTATGACAAGTAACTATAACTTCGATACAAATTATGACAGGTAACTGTAACTTCGATACTAATTATGACAAGAAACTGTAACTTCGTTACTAATTATGACAAGTAACTGTAATTTTGATAAAAAATTATTGTAGGTAACTGTAACTTCGTTACTAATTATGACAATTAACTGTAATGTCGATACAAATTATGGCAGGTAACACTATCTTCGATACTAATTATGACAGGTAACAGTAACTTCGATACTAATTATGGCAGGTAACTGTAACTTCGTTACTTATTATGACAAGTTACTTTAATTTCGATACTAATTATGGCAGGTTACTGTAACTTCGTTCGTAATTATGACAAGTCCCTGTAATTTCGATACAAATTATGGCAGGCAATGGTAATTTCGATACTAAATATGACAGGTAACAGTAACTTCGATACTAATTATGACAATTAACAGTAACTTCGATACTAATTATGACAAGTAACTGTAAGTTCGATACTAATTATGACAGGTAACTGTAACTTCGATACTAATTATGACAAGAAACTCTAACTTCGTTACTAATTATGACAAATAACAGTCATTTTGATAAAAAATTATGGGAGGTAACTGTAACTTCAATTGTAATTATGACAGGTAAGAGTAACTTCGATATTTATTATGACAGGTAACTGTAACTTCGTTACTAATTATGATAAGTAGCTTTAATTTCGATACAAATTATGACAGGTAACTGTAACTTCGATACTAATTATGACAAGAAACTCTAACTTCGTTACTAATTATGACAAATAACAGTCATTTTGATAAAAATTATGGGAGGTAACTGTAACTTCAATTGTAATTATGACAGGTAAGAGTAACTTCGATATTTATTATGACAGGTAACTGTAACTTCGTTACTAATTATGATAAGTAGCTTTAATTTCGATACTAATTATGGCAGGTAACTGTAACTTCGTTACTAATTATGACAAGTCCCTGTTATTTCGATACAAATTATGGCAGGTAACTGTAACTTCGATACTAATTATGTCAGGTAACAGTAACTTCGATATTAATTATGACAGGAAACTGTAACTTCGTTACTAATTATGACAAGTAACTGTAATCTCGATACAAATAATGACAGGTAACTGTATCTTCGTTACTAATTATGACAAGTAACTGTAATTTCGATACAAATTATGGCAGGTAACAGTACCTTCGATACTAATTTTGACAGGTAACTGTAACTTCGATAGTAATTATGACAAGGTACTGTAATTTCGATACAAAATATGGCAGGTAACTGTAACTTTGATACTAATTCTGACAGGTAACGGTAACTTCGATACTAATTATGAGAAGTAACTGTAACTTCGCTACCAATTATGACAAGTAACTCTAATTTTGATAGAGAATTATGGCAGGTAACTGTAACTCGATACTAATTAATACAGGTAACAGTAACTTCGATACTAATTATGACAGGTTACTGTAACATCGTTACTAATTATAACAAGTAACTGTAACTTCGATACTAATTTTGACATGTAACTGTAACTTCGATACTTATTATGACAGGTAACTGTAACTTCATTACTAATTATGACAAGAAACTGTAACATCGATACTAATTATGACAGGTAACTGTACTTCGATACTAATTATGACAAGTAACTGTAACTTCGATACTAATTATGACAAGTAACTGTAACTTCGATACTATTTATGACAGGTATCAGTAACTTCGATATTAATTATGACAAGTAACAGTAACTTCGATACTAATTATGACAAGTAACTGTAATTTCGAAATAAAATTTGGCAGGTAACTGTTACTTCGATACTAATTATGACAGGTAACAGTAACGTCGATACTAATTATGACAAGTAACTATAACATCGATACTAATTATGACAGGTAACTGTAACTTCGTTACTAATTATGACAAGTAACTGTAATTTCGATACAAATTATGGCAGGTAACTGTAACTTCGATACTAATTATGACAGGTAACAGTAACTTCGATATTAATTATGACAAGTAACAGTAAATTCGATACTAATTATGACAGGTAACAGTAACTTCGATACTAATCATGACAAGTAACTTTAACTTCGATACTAATTATGACAGGTAACTGTAACTTCCTTACTAATTATGACAAGTAACTGTAATTTCGTTACAAATTATGGCAGGTTATTGTAATTTCGATACTAATTATGACAGGTAACAGTAACGTCGATACAAATTATGACAAGTAACAGTAACTTCGATACTAATTATGACAAGTAACTGTAACTTCGATACTAATTATGACAAGAAACTCTAACTTCGTTACTAATTATGACAAGTAACTGTAATTTTGATAAAAAATTATTGTAGGTAACTGTAACTTCAAAACTAATTATGACAGGTAACAGTAACTTCGATACTAATTATGACAGGTTACTGTAACTTCGTTACTTATTATGACAAGTAACTTTATTTTCGATACTAATTATGGCAGGTTACTGTAACTTCGTTACTAATTATGACAAGTCCCTGTAATTTCGATACAAATTATGGCGGGTTATTGTAATTTCGATACTAAATATGACAGGTAACAGTAACTTCGATACTAATTATGACAAGTAACTGTAACTTCGATACTAATTATGACAAGTAACTGTAAGTTCGATACTAATTATGACAGGTAACTGTAACTTCGTTACTAATTATGACAAGTAACTATAATTTCGATACAAATTATGGCAGGTAACTGTAACATCGATACTAATTATGACAGGTAACAGCAACTTCGATACTAATTATGACAAGTAACTATAACTTCGATACAAATTATGACAGGTAACTGTAACTTCGATACTAATTATGACAAGAAACTGTAACTTCGTTACTAATTATGACAAGTAACTGTAATTTTGATAAAAAATTATTGTAGGTAACTGTAACTTCGTTACTAATTATGACAATTAACTGTAATGTCGATACAAATTATGGCAGGTAACTCTATCTTCGATACTAATTATGACAGGTAACAGTAACTTCGATACTAATTATGGCAGGTAACTGTAACTTCGTTACTTATTATGACAAGTTACTTTAATTTCGATACTAATTATGGCAGGTTACTGTAACTTCGTTACTAATTATGACAAGTCCCTGTAATTTCGATTCAAATTATGGCAGGCAATGGTAATTTCGATACTAAATATGACAGGTAACAGTAACTTCGATACTAATTATGACAATTAACAGTAACTTCGATACTAATTATGACAAGTAACTGTAAGTTCGATACTAATTATGACAGGTAACTGTAACTTCGTTACTAATTATGACAAGTAACTGTAATTTCGATTCAAATTTTGGCAGGTAACTGTAACTTCGATACTTAGTATGACAGTCAACAGTAACTTCGATACTAATTATGACAAGTAACAGTAACTTCGATACTAATTATGACAAGAAACTCTAACTTCGTTACTAATTATGACAAGTAAATGTAATTTTGATAAAAATTATTGTAGGTAACTGTAACTTCGTTACTAATTATGACAATTAACTGTAATTTCGATACAAATTATGGCAGGTAACTCTAACTTCGATACTAATTATGACAGATAACAGTAACTTCGATACTAATTATTGCAGGTAACTGTAACTTCGATACTAATTATGACAGGTAACTGTAACTTCGTTACTAATTATGACAAGTAGCTGTAATTTCGTTACAAATAATGGCAGGTAATTGTAATTTCGATACTATTTATGACAGGTAACAGTAACTTCGATACTAATTATGACAAGTAACAGTAACTTCGATACTAATTATGACAAGTAACTGTAACTTCGATACTAATTATGACAGGTAATTGTAACTTCGTTACTAATTATGACAAGTAACTGTAATTTCGATACAAATTTTGGCAGGAAACTGTAACGTCGATACTAATTATGACAGGTAACAGTAATTTCGATACTAATTATGACAAGTAACTGTAATTTCGATACAAATTATGACAGGAAACTGTAACTTCGTAACTAATTATGACAAGTAACTGTAATTTCGATACAAATTATGGCAGCTAACAGTACCTTCGATACCTATTATTACAGGTAACTGAAACTTCGATACTAATTATGAGAAGGAACTGTAATTTCGATACAAATTATGGCAGGTAACTGTAACTTCGATACTAATTATGACAGGTAACAGTAACTTCGATACGAATTATGACAAGTAATTATAACTTCGAATCAAATTATGACAGGTAACTGTAACTTCGATACTATTTATGACAAGAAAATCTAACTTCGTTACTAATTATGACAAGTAACAGTAATCTTGATAAACAATTATGGTAGGTAACTGTAACTTCAACACTAATTATGACAAGAAACTCTAACTTCGTTACTAATTATGACAAGTAAATGTAATTTTGATAAAAATTATTGTAGGTAACTGTAACTTCGTTACTAATTATGACAATTAACTTTAATTTCGATACAAATTATGGCAGGTAACTCTAACTTCGATACTAATTATGACAGGTAACAGTAACTTCGATACTAATTATTGCAGGTAACTGTAACTTCGATACTAATTATGACAGGTAACTGTAACTTCGTTACTAATTATGACAAGTAGCTGTAATTTCGTTACAAATTATGGCAGGTAATTGTAATTTCGATACTATTTATGACAGGTAACAGTAACTTCGATACTAATTATGACAAGTAACAGTAACTTCGATACTAATTATGACAAGTAACTGTAACTTCGATACTAATTATGACAGGTAACTGTAACTTCGTTACTAATTATGACAAGTAACTGTAATTTCGATACAATTTTTGGCAGGAAACTGTAACGTCGATACTAATTATGACAGGTAACAGTAATTTCGATACTAATTATGACAAGTAACTGTAATTTCGATACAAATTATGACAGGAAACTGTAACTTCGTAACTAATTATGACAAGTAACTGTAATTTCGATACAAATTATGGCAGCTAACAGTACCTTCGATACTAATTATTACAGGTAACTGAAACTTCGATACTAATTATGACAAGGAACTGTAATTTCGATACAAATTATGGCAGGTAACTGTAACTTCGATACTAATTATGACAGGTAACTGTAACTTCGATACTAATTATGACAAGAAAATCTAACTTCGTTACTAATTATGACAAGTAACAGTAATATTGATAAAAAATTATGGTAGGTAACTGTAACTTCAATACTAATTATGACAGGTGACAGTAACTTCGATACTAATTATGACAGGTATCTGTAACTTCGTTACTTATTATGACAAGTAACTTTAATTTCGATACTAAATAAGGCAGGTAACTGTAACTTCGTTACTAATTATGACAAGTCCCTGTAATTTCGATACAAATTATGGCAGGTAACTGTAACTTCGGTACTAATTGTGACAGGTAACAGTGACTTCGGTACTAATTATGACAGGAAACTGTAACTTCGTTACTAATTATGACAATTAACTGTAATTACGATGCAAATTATGACAGGTAACTGTAACTTCGTTACTAATTATGACATGTAACTGTAATTTCGATACAAATTATGGCAGGTAACAGAACCTTCGATACTAATTATGACAAGTAACTGTAACTTCGTTACTAATTATGACAAGTAACTGTAATTTTGATAAAAAATTATTGTAGGTAACTGTAACTTCAATACTAATTATGACAGGTAACAGTAACTTCGATACTAATTATGACAGGTAACTGTATCTTCGTTACTTATTAAGACAAGTAACTTTAATTTCGATACTAACTATGGCAGGTTACTGTAACTTCGTTACTAATTATGACAAGTCCCTGTAATTTCGATAAAAATTATGGCAGGTAATTGTAATTTCGATACTAAATATGACAGGTAACAGTAACTTCGATACTAATTATGACAAGTAACAGTAACTTCGATACTAATTATGACAGGTAACTGTAACTTCGTTACTAATTATGACAAGTAGCTGTAATTTCGTTACAAATTATGGCAGGTAATTGTAATTTCGATACTATTTATGACAGGTAACAGTAACTTCGATACTAATTATGACAATTAACAGTAACTTCGATACTAATTATGACAAGTAACTGTAACTTCGATACTAATTATGACAGGTAACTGTAACTTCGTTACTAATTATGACAAGTAACTGTCATTTCGATACAAATTTTGGCAGGTAACTGTAACTTCGATACTATTTATGACAGGTAACAGTAATTTCGATACTAATTATGACAAGTAACTGTAATTTCGATACAAATTATGACAGGTAACTGTAACTTTGTAACTAATTATGACAAGTAACTGTAATTTCGATACAAATTATGGCAGGTAACAGTACCTTCGATACTAATTATGACAGGTAACAGTAACTTCGATACTAATTAAGACAGGTAACTGTAACTTCGTTACTTATTATGACAAGTAACTTTAATTTCGATACTAATTAAGACAGGTAACTGTAATTTCGATACAAATTATGACAGGAAACTGTAACTTCGTAACTAATTATGACAAGTAACTGTAATTTCGATACAAATTATGGCAGCTAACAGTACCTTCGATACTAATTATTACAGGTAACTGAAACTTCGATACTAATTATGACAAGGAACTGTAATTTCGATACAAATTATGGCAGGTAACTGTAACTTCGATACTAATTATGACATGTAACAGTAACTTCGATACGAATTATGACAAGTAATTATAACTTCGAATCAAATTATGACAGGTAACTGTAACTTCGATACTAATTACGACAAGAAAATCTAACTTCGTTACTAATTATGACAAGTAACAGTAATCTTGATAAACAATTATGGTAGGTAACTGTAACTTAAACACTAATTATGACAAGAAACTCTAACTTCGTTACTAATTATGACAAGTAAATGTAATTTTGATAAAAATTATTGTAGGTAACAGTAACTTCGTTACTAATTATGACAATTAACTGTAATTTCGATACAAATTATGGCAGGTAACTCTAACTTCGATACTAATTATGACAGGTAACAGTAACTTCGATACTAATTATTGCAGGTAACTGTAACTTCGATACTAATTATGACAGGTAACTGTAACTTCGTTACTAATTACGACAAGTAGCTGTAATTTCGTTACAAATTATGGCAGGTAATTGTAATTTCGATACTATTTATGACAGGTAACAGTAACTTCGATACTAATTATGACAAGTAACTGTAACTTCGATACTAATTATGACAGGTAACTGTAACTTCGTTACTAATTATGACAAGTAACTGTAATTTCGATACAAATTTTGGCAGGAAACTGTAACGTCGATACTAATTATGACAGGTAACAGTAATTTCGATACTAATTATGACAAGTAACTGTAATTTCGATACAAATTATGACAAGAAACTGTAACTTCGTAACTAATTATGACAAGTAACTGTAATTTCGATACAAATTATGGCAGCTAACAGTACCTTCGATACTAATTATTACAGGTAACTGAAACTTCGATACTAATTATGACAAGGAACTGTAAATTCGATACAAATTATGGCAGGTAACTGTAACTTCGATACTAATTATGACAGGTAACAGTAACTTCGATACGAATTATGACAAGTTATTATAACTTCGAATCAAATTATGACAGGTAACTGTAACTTCGATACTAATTATGACAAGAAAATCTAACTTCGTTACTAATTATGACAAGTAACAGTAATATTGATAAAAAATTATGGTAGGTAACTGTAACTTCAATACTAATTATGACAGGTGACAGTAACTTCGATACTAATTATGACAGGTATCTGTAACTTCGTTACTTATTATGACAAGTAACTTTAATTTCGATACTAATTATGACATGTAACTGTAATTTCGATACAAATTATGGCAGGTAACAGAACCTTCGATACTAATTATGACAAGTAACTGTAACTTCGTTACTAATTATGACAAGTAACTGTAATTTTGATAAAAAAATTATTGTAGGTAACTGTAACTTCAATACTAATTATGACAGGTAACAGTAACTTCGATACTAATTATGACAGTTACTGTAACTTCGTTACTTATTATGACAAGTAACTTTAATTTCGATACTAACTATGGCAGGTTACTGTAACTTCGTTACTAATTATGACAAGTCCCTGTAATTTCGATAAAAATTATGGCAGGAAATTGTAATTTCGATACTAAATATGACAGGTAACAGTAACTTCGATACTAATTATGACAAGTAACAGTAACTTCGATACTAATTATGACAAGGTACTGTAAGTTCGATACTAATTATGACAGGTAACTCTAACTTTTTACTAATTATGACAAGTAACTGTAATTTCGATTCAAATTTTGGCAGGTAACTGTAACTCCGATACTTATTATGACAGTCAACAGTAACTTCGATACTAATTATGACAAGTAACTGTAACTTCGATACTAATTATGACAGGTAACTGTAACTTCGTTACTAATTATGACAAGTAACTGTAATTTCGATACAAATTATGGCAGGTAAATGTAACTTCGATACTAATTATGACAGGTAACAGCAACATCGATACTAATTATGACAAGTAACTATAACTTCGATACAAATTATGACAGGTAACTGTAACTTCGATACTAATTATGACAAGTAACTGTAATTTTGATAAAAAATTATTGTAGGTAACAGTAACTTCGATACTAATTATGGCAGGTAACTGTAACTTCGATACTAATTATGACAGGTAACTGTAACTTCGTTACTAATTATGACAAGTAGCTGTAATTTCGTTACAAATTATGGCAGGTAATTGTAACTTCGATACTAATTATGACAGGTAACAGTAACTTCGATACGAATTATGGCAAGTAATTATAACTTCGAATCAAATTATGACAGGTAACTGTAACTTCGATACTAATTATGACAAGAAAATCTAACTTCGTTACTAATTATGACAAGTAACAGTAATATTGATAAAAAATTATGGTAGGTAACTGTAACTTCAATACTAATTATGACAGGTGACAGTAACTTCGATACTAATTATGACAGGTATCTGTAACTTCGTTACTTATTATGACAAGTAACTTTAATTTCGATACTAATTATGGCAGGTAACTGTAACTTCGTTACTAATTATGACAAGACCCTGTAATTTCGATACAAATTATGGCAGGTAACTGTAACTTCGGTACTAATTGTGACAGGTAACAGTTACTTCGGTACTAATTATGACAGGAAACTGTAACTTCGTTACTAATTATGACAATTAACTGTAATTACGATGCAAATTATGACAGGTAACTGTAACTTCGTTACTAATTATGACATGTAACTGTAATTTCGATACAAATTATGGCAGGTAACAGAACCTTCGATACTAATTATGACAAGTAACTGTAACTTCGTTACTAATTATGACAAGTAACTGTAATTTTGATAAAAAATTATTGTAGGTAACTGTAACTTCAATACTAATTATGACAGGTAACAGTAACTTCGATACTAATTATGACAGGTAACTGTAACTTCGTTACTTATTAAGACAAGTAACTTTAATTTCGATACTAACTATGGCAGGTTACTGTAACTTCGTTACTAATTATGACAAGTCCCTGTAATTTCGATGAAAATTATGGCAGGTAATTGTAATTTCGATACTAAATATGACAGGTAACAGTAACTTCGATACTAATTATGACAAGTAACAGTAACTTCGATACTAATTATGACAGGTAACTGTAACTTCGTTACTAATTATGACAAGTAGCTGTAATTTCGTTACAAATTATGGCAGGTAATTGTAATTTCGATACTATTTATGACAGGTAACAGTAACTTCGATACTAATTATGACAATTAACAGTAACTTCGATACTAATTATGACAAGTAACTGTAACTTCGATACTAATTATGACAGGTAACTGTAACTTCGTTACTAATTATGACAAGTAACTGTCATTTCGATACAAATTTTGGCAGGTAACTGTAACTTCGATACTAATTATGACAGGTAACAGTAATTTCGATACTAATTATGACAAGTAACTGTAATTTCGATACAAATTATGACAGGTAACTGTAACTTTGTAACTAATTATGACAAGTAACTGTAATTTCGATACAAATTATGGCAGGTAACAGTACCTTCGATACTAATTATGACAGGTTACAGAAACTTCGATACTAATTAAGACAGGTAACTGTAACTTCGTTACTTATTATGACAAGTAACTTTAATTTCGATACTAATTAAGACAAGTAACTGTAATTTCGATACAAATTATGACAGGAAACTGTAACTTCGTAACTAATTATGACAAGTAACTGTAATTTCGATACAAATTATGGCAGCTAACAGTACCTTCGATACTAATTATTACAGGTAACTGAAACTTCGATACTAATTATGACAAGGAACTGTAATTTCGATACAAATTATGGCAGGTAACTGTAACTTCGATACTAATTATGACATGTAACAGTAACTTCGATACGAATTAATACAAGTAATTATGACTTCGAATCAAATTATGACAGGTAACTGTAACTTCGATACTAATTACGACAAGAAAATCTAACTTCGTTACTAATTATGACAAGTAACAGTAATCTTGATAAACAATTATGGTAGGTAACTGTAACTTCAACACTAATTATGACAAGAAACTCTAACTTCGTTACTAATTATGACAAGTAAATGTAATTTTGATAAACATTATTGTAGGTAACTGTAACTTCGTTACTAATTATGACAATTAACTGTAATTTCGATACAAATTATGGCAGGTAACTCTAACTTCGATACTAATTATGACAGGTAACAGTAACTTCGATACTAATTATTGCAGGTAACTGTAACTTCGATACTAATTATGACAGGTAACTGTAACTTCGTTACTAATTACGACAAGTAGCTGTAATTTCGTTACAAATTATGGCAGGTAATTGTAATTTCGATACTATTCATGACAGGTAACAGTAACTTCGATACTAATTATGACAAGTAACAGTAACTTCGATACTAATTATGACAAGTAACTGTAACTTCGATACTAATTATGACAGGTAACTGTAACTTCGTTACTAATTATGACAAGTTACTGTAATTTCGATACAAATTTTGGCAGGAAACTGTAACGTCGATACTAATTATGACAGGTAACAGTAATTTCGATACTAATTATGACAAGTAACTGTAATTTCGATACAAATTATGACAAGAAACTGTAACTTCGTAACTAATTATGACAAGTAACTGTAATTTCGATACAAATTATGGCAGCTAACAGTACCTTCGATACTAATTATTACAGGTAACTGAAACTTCGATACTAATTATGACAAGGAACTGTAAATTCGATACAAATTATGGCAGGTAACTGTAACTTCGATACTAATTATGACAGGTAACAGTAACTTCGATACGAATTATGACAAGTTATTATAACTTCGAATCAAATTATGACAGGTAACTGTAACTTCGATACTAATTATGACAAGAAAATCTAACTTCGTTACTAATTATGACAAGTAACAGTAATATTGATAAAAAATTATGGTAGGTAACTGTAACTTCAATACTAATTATGACAGGTGACAGTAACTTCGATACTAATTATGACAGGTATCTGTAACTTCGTTACTTATTATGACAAGTAACTTTAATTTCGATACTAATTATGGCAGGTAACTGTAACTTCGTTACTAATTATGACAAGTAACTTTAATTTCGATACTAACTATGGCAGGTTACTGTAACTTCGTTACTAATTATGACAATTAACTGTAATTACGATGCAAATTATGACAGGTAACTGTAACTTCGTTACTAATTATGACATATAACTGTAATTTCGATACAAATTATGGCAGGTAACAGAACCTTCGATACTAATTATGACAAGTAACTGTAACTTCGTTACTAATTATGACAAGTAACTGTAATTTTGATAAAAAATTATTGTAGGTAACTGTAACTTCAATACTAATTATGACAGGTAACAGTAACTTCGATACTAATTATGACAGGTAACTGTAACTTCGTTACTTATTATGACAAGTAACTTTAATTTCGATACTAACTATGGCAGGTTACTGTAACTTCGTTACTAATTATGACAAATCCCTGTAATTTCGATAAAAATTATGGCAGGAAATTGTAATTTCGATACTAAATATGACAGGTAACAGTAACTTCGATACTAATTATGACAAGTAACAGTAACTTCGATACTAATTATGACAAGGTACTGTAAGTTCGATACTAATTATGACAGGTAACTCTAACATTTTACTAATTATGACAAGTAACTGTAATTTCGATTCAAATTTTGGCAGGTAACTGTAACTCCGATACTTATTATGACAGTCAACAGTAACTTCGATACTAATTATGACAAGTAACTGTAACTTCGATACTAATTATGACAGGTAACTGTAACTTCGTTACTAATTATGACAAGTAACTGTAATTTCGATACAAATTATGGCAGGTAAATGTAACTTCGATACTAATTATGACAGGTAACAGCAACTTCGATACTAATTATGACAAGTAACTATAACTTCGATACAAATTATGACAGGTAACTGTAACTTCGATACTAATTATGACAAGTAACTGTAATTTTGATAAAAAATTATTTTAGGTAACTGTAACTTCGTTACTAATTATGACAATTAACTGTAATTTCGATACAAATTATGGCAGGTAACTCTATCTTCGATACTAATTATGACAGGTAACAGTAACTTCGATACTAATTATGGCAGGTAACTGTAACTTCGATACTAATTATGACAGGTAACTGTAACTTCGTTACTAATTATGACAAGTAGCTGTAATTTCGTTACAAATTATGGCAGGTAATTGTAATTTAGATACTATTTATGACAGGTAACAGTAACTATGATACTAATTATGACAAGTAACAGTAACTTCGATACTAATTATGACAAGTAACTGTAACTTCGATACTAATTATAACAGGTAACTGTAACTTCGTTACTAATTATGACAAGTAACTGTAATTTCGATACAAATTATGGCAGGTAACAGTACCTTCGATACTAATTATGGCAGGTAACAGTAACTTCGATACTAATTAAGACAGGTAATTGTAACTTCATTACTTATTATGACAAGTAACTTTTATTTCGATACTAATTATGGCAGGTTACTGTATCTTCGTTACTAATTATGACAAGTCCCTGTAATTTCGATACAAATTATGGCAGGTAATTGTAATTTCGATACTAAATATGACAGGTAACAGTAACTTCGATACTAATTATGACAAGTAACAGTAACTTCGATACTAATTATGACAAGTAACTGTAAGTTCGATACTAATTATGACAGGTAAATGTAACTTCGTTACTAATTATGACAAGTAACTGTAATTTCGATTCAAATTTTGGCAGGTAACTGTAACTTCGATACTAATTATGACAGGTAACAGTAATTTCGATACTAATTATGACATGTAACTGTAATTTCGATACAAATTATGACAGGTAACTGTAACTTCGTAACTAATTATGACAAGTAACTGTAATTTCGAAACAAATTATGGCAGGTAACAGTACCTTCGATACTAATTATGGCAGGTAACAGTAACTTCGATACTAATTAAGACAGGTAACTGTAACTTCATTACTTATTATGACAATTAACTTTAATTTCGATACAAATTTTGGCAGGTAACTGTAACTTCGATACTAATTATGACAGGTAACAGTAATTTCGATACTAATTATGACAAGTAACTGTAATTTCGATACAAATTATGACAGGTAACTGTAACGTTGTAACTAATTATGACAAGTAACTGTAATTTCGATACTAATTATGACAGGTAACAGTAATTTCGATACTAATTATGACAAGTCCCTGTAATTTCGATACAAATTATGGCAGGTAATTGTAATTTCGATACTAAATATGACAGGTAACAGTAACTTCGATACTAATTATGACAAGTAACAGTAACTTCGATACTAATTATGACAAGTAACTGTAATTTTGATAAAAAATTATTGTAGGTAACTGTAACTTCAATACTAATTATGACAGGTAACAGTAACTTCGATACTAATTATGACAGGTAACTGTAACTTCGTTACTTATTAAGACAAGTAACTTTAATTTCGATACTAACTATGGCAGGTTACTGTAACTTCGTTACTAATTATGACAAGTCCCTGTAATTTCGATGAAAATTATGGCAGGTAATTGTAATTTCGATACTAAATATGACAGGTAACAGTAACTTCGATACTAATTATGACAAGTAACAGTAACTTCGATACTAATTATGACAGGTAACTGTAACTTCGATACTAATTATGACAAGTCCCTGTAATTTCGATACAAATTATGGCAGGTAATTGTAATTTCGATACTAAATATGACAGGTAACAGAACCTTCGATACTAATTATGACAAGTAACTGTAACTTCGTTACTAATTATGACAAGTAACTGTAATTTTGATAAAAAATTATTGTAGGTAACTGTAACTTCAATACTAATTATGACAGGTAACAGTAACTTCGATACTAATTATGACAGGTAACTGTAACTTCGTTACTTATTAAGACAAGTAACTTTAATTTCGATACTAACTATGGCAGGTTACTGTAACTTCGTTACTAATTATGACAAGTCCCTGTAATTTCGATGAAAATTATGGCAGGTAATTGTAATTTCGATACTAAATATGACAGGTAACAGTAACTTCGATACTAATTATGACAAGTAACAGTAACTTCGATACTAATTATGACAGGTAACTGTAACTTCGTTACTAATTATGACAAGTAGCTGTAATTTCGTTACAAATTATGGCAGGTAATTGTAATTTCGATACTATTTATGACAGGTAACAGTAACTTCGATACTAATTATGACAATTAACAGTAACTTCGATACTAATTATGACAAGTAACTGTAACTTCGATACTAATTATGACAGGTAACTGTAACTTCGTTACTAATTATGACAAGTAACTGTCATTTCGATACAAATTTTGGCAGGTAACTGTAACTTCGATACTAATTATGACAGGTAACAGTAATTTCGATACTAATTATGACAAGTAACTGTAATTTCGATACAAATTATGACAGGTAACTGTAACTTTGTAACTAATTATGACAAGTAACTGTAATTTCGATACAAATTATGGCAGGTAACAGTACCTTCGATACTAATTATGACAGGTTACAGAAACTTCGATACTAATTAAGACAGGTAACTGTAACTTCGTTACTTATTATGACAAGTAACTTTAATTTCGATACTAATTAAGACAAGTAACTGTAATTTCGATACAAATTATGACAGGAAACTGTAACTTCGTAACTAATTATGACAAGTAACTGTAATTTCGATACAAATTATGGCAGCTAACAGTACCTTCGATACTAATTATTACAGGTAACTGAAACTTCGATACTAATTATGACAAGGAACTGTAATTTCGATACAAATTATGGCAGGTAACTGTAACTTCGATACTAATTATGACATGTAACAGTAAATTCGATACGAATTAATACAAGTAATTATGACTTCGAATCAAATTATGACAGGTAACTGTAACTTCGATACTAATTACGACAAGAAAATCTAACTTCGTTACTAATTATGACAAGTAACAGTAATCTTGATAAACAATTATGGTAGGTAACTGTAACTTCAACACTAATTATGACAAGAAACTCTAACTTCGTTACTAATTATGACAAGTAAATGTAATTTTGATAAACATTATTGTAGGTAACTGTAACTTCGTTACTAATTATGACAATTAACTGTAATTTCGATACAAATTATGGCAGGTAACTCTAACTTCGATACTAATTATGACAGGTAACAGTAACTTCGATACTAATTATTGCAGGTAACTGTAACTTCGATACTAATTATGACAGGTAACTGTAACTTCGTTACTAATTACGACAAGTAGCTGTAATTTCGTTACAAATTATGGCAGGTAATTGTAATTTCGATACTATTCATGACAGGTAACAGTAACTTCGATACTAATTATGACAAGTAACAGTAACTTCGATACTAATTATGACAAGTAACTGTAACTTCGATACTAATTATGACAGGTAACTGTAACTTCGTTACTAATTATGACAAGTTACTGTAATTTCGATACAAATTTTGGCAGGAAACTGTAACGTCGATACTAATTATGACAGGTAACAGTAATTTCGATACTAATTATGACAAGTAACTGTAATTTCGATACAAATTATGACAAGAAACTGTAACTTCGTAACTAATTATGACAAGTAACTGTAATTTCGATACAAATTATGGCAGCTAACAGTACCTTCGATTTATTATTACAGGTAACTGAAACTTCGATACTAATTATGACAAGGAACTGTAAATTCGATACAAATTATGGCAGGTAACTGTAACTTCGATACTAATTATGACAGGTAACAGTAACTTCGATACGAATTATGACAAGTTATTATAACTTCGAATCAAATTATGACAGGTAACTGTAACTTCGATACTAATTATGACAAGAAAATCTAACTTCGTTACTAATTATGACAAGTAACAGTAATATTGATAAAAAATTATGGTAGGTAACTGTAACTTCAATACTAATTATGACAGGTGACAGTAACTTCGATACTAATTATGACAGGTATCTGTAACTTCGTTACTTATTATGACAAGTAACTTTAATTTCGATACTAATTATGGCAGGTAACTGTAACTTCGTTACTAATTATGACAAGTAACTTTAATTTCGATACTAACTATGGCAGGTTACTGTAACTTCGTTACTAATTATGACAATTAACTGTAATTACGATGCAAATTATGACAGGTAACTGTAACTTCGTTACTAATTATGACATATAACTGTAATTTCGATACAAATTATGGCAGGTAACAGAACCTTCGATACTAATTATGACAAGTAACTGTAACTTCGTTACTAATTATGACAAGTAACTGTAATTTTGATAAAAAATTATTGTAGGTAACTGTAACTTCAATACTAATTATGACAGGTAACAGTAACTTCGATACTAATTATGACAGGTAAC
This sequence comes from Meconema thalassinum, assembly GCA_946902985.2. Classification (NCBI taxonomy): domain Eukaryota; kingdom Metazoa; phylum Arthropoda; class Insecta; order Orthoptera; family Tettigoniidae; genus Meconema; species Meconema thalassinum. The sequence continues at coordinate 1,672,113,121 of OX336388.2, read as the reverse complement.
TGTAACTTCGTTACTTATTATGACAAGTAACTTTAATTTCGATACTAACTATGGCAGGTTACTGTAACTTCGTTACTAATTATGACAAATCCCTGTAATTTCGATAAAAATTATGGCAGGAAATTGTAATTTCGATACTAAATATGACAGGTAACAGTAACTTCGATACTAATTATGACAAGTAACAGTAACTTCGATACTAATTATGACAAGGTACTGTAAGTTCGATACTAATTATGACAGGTAACTCTAACTTTTTACTAATTATGACAAGTAACTGTAATTTCGATTCAAATTTTGGCAGGTAACTGTAACTCCGATACTTATTATGACAGTCAACAGTAACTTCGATACTAATTATGACAAGTAACTGTAACTTCGATACTAATTATGACAGGTAACTGTAACTTCGTTACTAATTATGACAAGTAACTGTAATTTCGATACAAATTATGGCAGGTAAATGTAACTTCGATACTAATTATGACAGGTAACAGCAACTTCGATACTAATTATGACAAGTAACTATAACTTCGATACAAATTATGACAGGTAACTGTAACTTCGATACTAATTATGACAAGTAACTGTAATTTTGATAAAAAATTATTGTAGGTAACTGTAACTTCGTTACTAATTATGACAATTAACTGTAATTTCGATACAAATTATGGCAGGTAACTCTATCTTCGATACTAATTATGACAGGTAACAGTAACTTCGATACTAATTATGGCAGGTAACTGTAACTTCGATACTAATTATGACAGGTAACTGTAACTTCGTTACTAATTATGACAAGTAGCTGTAATTTCGTTACAAATTATGGCAGGTAATTGTAATTTAGATACTATTTATGACAGGTAACAGTAACTATGATACTAATTATGACAAGTAACAGTAACTTCGATACTAATTATGACAAGTAACTGTAACTTCGATACTAATTATAACAGGTAACTGTAACTTCGTTACTAATTATGACAAGTAACTGTAATTTCGATACAAATTATGGCAGGTAACAGTACCTTCGATACTAATTATGGCAGGTAACAGTAACTTCGATACTAATTAAGACAGGTAATTGTAACTTCATTACTTATTATGACAAGTAACTTTTATTTCGATACTAATTATGGCAGGTTACTGTATCTTCGTTACTAATTATGACAAGTCCCTGTAATTTCGATACAAATTATGGCAGGTAATTGTAATTTCGATACTAAATATGACAGGTAACAGTAACTTCGATACTAATTATGACAAGTAACAGTAACTTCGATACTAATTATGACAAGTAACTGTAAGTTCGATACTAATTATGACAGGTAAATGTAACTTCGTTACTAATTATGACAAGTAACTGTAATTTCGATTCAAATTTTGGCAGGTAACTGTAACTTCGATACTAATTATGACAGGTAACAGTAATTTCGATACTAATTATGACATGTAACTGTAATTTCGATACAAATTATGACAGGTAACTGTAACTTCGTAACTAATTATGACAAGTAACTGTAATTTCGAAACAAATTATGGCAGGTAACAGTACCTTCGATACTAATTATGGCAGGTAACAGTAACTTCGATACTAATTAAGACAGGTAACTGTAACTTCATTACTTATTATGACAATTAACTTTAATTTCGATACAAATTTTGGCAGGTAACTGTAACTTCGATACTAATTATGACAGGTAACAGTAATTTCGATACTAATTATGACAAGTAACTGTAATTTCGATACAAATTATGACAGGTAACTGTAACGTTGTAACTAATTATGACAAGTAACTGTAATTTCGATACTAATTATGACAGGTAACCGTAATTTCGATACTAATTATGACAAGTCCCTGTAATTTCGATACAAATTATGGCAGGTAATTGTAATTTCGATACTAAATATGACAGGTAACAGTAACTTCGATACTAATTATGACAAGTAACAGTAACTTCGATACTAATTATGACAAGTAACTGTAAGTTCGATACTAATTATGACAGGTAAATGTAACTTCGTTACTAATTATGACAAGTAACTGTAATTTCGATTCAAATTTTGGCAGGTAACTGTAACTTCGATACTTATTATGACAGTCAACAGTAACTTCGATACTAATTATGACAAGTAACTGTAACTTCGATACTAATTATGACAGGTAACTGCAACTTCGTTACTAATTATGACAAGTAGCTGTAATTTCGTTACAAATTATGGCAGATAATTGTAATTTCGATACTATTTATGACAAGTAACAGTAACTTCGATACTAATTATTACAATTAACAGTAACTTCGATACTAATTATGACAAGTAAATGTAACTTCGATACTAATTATGACAGGTAACTGTAACTTCGTTACTAATTATGACAAGTAACTGTAATTTCGATACAAATTTTGGCAGGTAACTGTAACTTCGATACTAATTATGACAGGTAACAGTAATTTCGATACTAATTATGACAAGTAACTGTAATTTCGATACAAATTATGACAGGTAACTGTAACGTTGTAACTAATTATGACAAGTAACTGTAATTTCGATACAAATTATGGCAGGTAACAGTACCTTCGATACTAATTATGACAGGTAACAGTAACTTCGATACTAATTAAGACAGGTAACTGTAACTTCGTTACTTATTATGACAAGTAACTTTAATTTCGATACTAATTATGGCAGGTTACTGTAACTTCGTTACTTATTATGACAAGTCCCTGTAATTTCGATACAAATTATGGCAGGTAATTGTAATTTCGATACTAAATATGACAGGTAACAGTAACATCGATACTAATTATGACAAGTAACAGTAACTTCGATACTAATTATGACAATTAACTGTAAGTTCGATACTAATAATGACAGGTAACTGTAACTTCGTTACTAATTATGACAAGTAACTGTAATTTCGATTCAAATTTTGGCAGGTAACTGTAACTTCGATACTTATTATGACAGTCAACAGTAACTTCGATACTAATTAAGACAAGTAATTGTAACTTCGATACTAATTATGACAGGTATCTGTAACTTCGTTACTAATTATGACAAGTAACTGTAATTTCGATACAAATTATGGCAGGTAACTGTAACTTCGATAGTAATTATGACAGGTAACAGCAACTTCGATACTAATTATGACAAGTAACTATAACTTCGATACAAATTATGACAGGTAACTGTAACTTCGATACTAATTATGACAAGAAACTCTAACTTCGTTACTAATTATGACAAGTAACTGTAATTTTTATAAAAATTATTGTAGGTAACTGTAACTTCGTTACTAATTATGACAATTAACTGTAATTTCGATACAAATTATGGCAGGTAACTCTAACTTCGATACTAATTATGACAGGTAACAGTAACTTCGATACTAATTATGACAGGTAACTGTAACTTCGTTACTTATTATTACAAGTAACTTTAATTTCGATACTAACTATGGCAGGTTACTGTAACTTCGTTACTAATTATGACAAGTCCCTGTAATTTCGATAAAAATTATGGCAGGAAATTGTAATTTCGATACTAAATATGACAGGTAACAGTAACTTCGATACTAATTATGACAAGTAACAGTAACTTCGATACTAATTATGACAAGGTACTGTAAGTTCGATACTAATTATGACAGGTAACTGTAACTTCGTTACTAATTATGACAAGTAACTGTAATTTCGATTCAAAATTTGGCAGGTAACTGTAACTCCGATACTTATTATGACAGTCAACAGTAACTTCGATACTAATTATGACAAGTAACTGTAACTTCGATACTAATTATGACAGGTAACTGTAACTTCGTTACTAATTATGACAAGTAGCTGTAATTTCGTTACAAATTATGGCAGGTAATTGTAATTTAGATACTATTTATGACAGGTAACAGTAACTATGATACTAATTATGACAAGTAACAGTAACTTCGATACTAATTATGACAAGTAACTGTAACTTCGATACTAATTATAACAGGTAACTGTAACTTCGTTACTAATTATGACAAGTAACTGTAATTTCGATACAAATTATGGCAGGTAACAGTACCTTCGATACTAATTATGGCAGGTAACAGTAACTTCGATACTAATTAAGACAGGTAATTGTAACTTCATTACTTATTATGACAAGTAACTTTTATTTCGATACTAATTATGGCAGGTTACTGTATCTTCGTTACTAATTATGAAAAGTCCCTGTAATTTCGATACAAATTATGGCAGGTAATTGTAATTTCGATACTAAATATGACAGGTAACAGTAACTTCGATACTAATTATGACAAGTAACAGTAACTTCGATACTAATTATGACAAGTAACTGTAAGTTCGATACTAATTATGACAGGTAAATGTAACTTCGTTACTAATTATGACAAGTAACTGTAATTTCGATTCAAATTTTGGCAGGTAACTGTAACTTCGATACTAATTATGACAGGTAACAGTAATTTCGATACTAATTATGACATGTAACTGTAATTTCGATACAAATTATGACAGGTAACTGTAACTTCGTAACTAATTATGACAAGTAACTGTAATTTAGATACAAATTATGGCAGGTAACAGTACCTTCGATACTAATTATGGCAGGTAACAGTAACTTCGATACTAATTAAGACAGGTAACTGTAACTTCATTACTTATTATGACAAGTAACTTTAATTTCGATACTAATTATGGCAGGTTACTGTAACTTCGTTACTAATTATGACAAGTCCCTGTAATTTCGATACAAATTATGGCAGGTAATTGTAATTTCGATACTAAATATGACAGGTAACAGTAACTTCGATACTAATTATGACAAGTAACAGTAACTTCGATACTAATTATGACAAGTAACTGTAAGTTCGATACTAATTATGACAGGTAAATGTAACTTCGTTACTAATTATGACAAGTAACTGTAATTTCGATTCAAATTTTGGCAGGTAACTGTAACTTCGATACTTATTATGACAGTCAACAGTAACTTCGATACTAATTATGACAAGTAACTGTAACTTCGATACTAATTATGACAAGTAACTGTAACTTCGTTACTAATTATGACAAGTAGCTGTAATTTCGTTACAAATTATGGCAGATAATTGTAATTTCGATACTATTTATGACAGGTAACAGTAACTTCGATACTAATTATGACAATTAACAGTAACTTCGATACTAATTATGACAAGTAAATGTAACTTCGATACTAATTATGACAGGTAACTGTAACTTCGTTACTAATTATGACAAGTAACTGTAATTTCGATACAAATTTTGGCAGGTAACTGTAACTTCGATACTAATTATGACAGGTAACAGTAATTTCGATACTAATTATGACAAGTAACTGTAATTTCGATACAAATTATGACAGGTAACTGTAACGTTGTAACTAATTATGACAAGTAACTGTAATTTCGATACAAATTATGGCAGGTAACAGTACCTTCGATACTAATTATGACAGGAAACAGTAACTTCGATACTAATTAAGACAGGTAACTGTAACTTCGTTACTTATTATGACAAGTAACTTTAATTTCGATACTAATTATGGCAGGTTACTGTAACTTCGTTACTTATTATGACAAGTCCCTGTAATTTCGATACAAATTATGGCAGGTAATTGTAATTTCGATACTAAATATGACAGGTAACAGTAACATCGATACTAATTATGACAAGTAACAGTAACTTCGATACTAATTATGACAATTAACTGTAAGTTCGATACTAATAATGACAGGTAACTGTAACTTCGTTACTAATTATGACAAGTAACTGTAATTTCGATTCAAATTTTGGCAGGTAACTGTAACTTCGATACTTATTATGACAGTCAACAGTAACTTCGATACTAATTAAGACAAGTAATTGTAACTTCGATACTAATTATGACAGGTATCTGTAACTTCGTTACTAATTATGACAAGTAACTGTAATTTCGATACAAATTATGGCAGGTAACTGTAACTTCGATAGTAATTATCACAGGTAACAGCAACTTCGATACTAATTATGACAAGTAACTATAACTTCGATACAAATTATGACAGGTAACTGTAACTTCGATACTAATTATGACAAGAAACTCTAACTTCGTTACTAATTATGACAAGTAACTGTAATTTTTATAAAAATTATTGTAGGTAACTGTAACTTCGTTACTAATTATGACAATTAACTGTAATTTCGATACAAATTATGGCAGGTAACTCTAACTTCGATACTAATTATGACAGGTAACAGTAACTTCGATACTAATTATGACAGGTAACTGTAACTTCGTTACTTATTATGACAAGTAACTTTAATTTCGATACTAACTATGGCAGGTTACTGTAACTTCGTTACTAATTATGACAAGTCCCTGTAATTTCGATAAAAATTATGGCAGGAAATTGTAATTTCGATACTAAATATGACAGGTAACAGTAACTTCGATACTAATTATGACAAGTAACAGTAACTTCGATACTAATTATGACAAGGTACTGTAAGTTCGATACTAATTATGACAGGTAACTGTAACTTCGTTACTAATTATGACAAGTAACTGTAATTTCGATTCAAATTTTGGCAGGTAACTGTAACTCCGATACTTATTATGACAGTCAACAGTAACTTCGATACTAATTATGACAAGTAACTGTAACTTCGATACTAATTATGACAGGTTACTGTAACTTCGTTACTAATTATGACAAGTAACTGTAATTTCGATACAAATTATGGCAGGTAAATGTAACTTCGATACTAATTATGACAGGTAACAGCAACTTCGATACTAATTATGACAAGTAACTATAACTTCGATACAAATTATGACAGGTAACTGTAACTTCGATACTAATTATGACAAGTAACTGTAATTTTGATAAAAAATTATTGTAGGTAACTGTAACTTCGTTACTAATTATGACAATTAACTGTAATTTCGATACAAATTATGGCAGGTAACTCTATCTTCGATACTAATTATGACAGGTACCAGTAACTTCGATACTAATTATGGCAGGTAACTGTAACTTCGATACTAATTATGACAGGTAACTGTAACTTCGTTACTAATTATGACAAGTAGCTGTGATTTCGTTACAAATTATGGCAGGTAATTGTAATTTAGATACTATTTATGACAGGTAACAGTAACTATGATACTAATTATGACAAGTAACAGTAACTTCGATACTAATTATGACAAGTAACTGTAACTTCGATACTAATTATAACAGGTAACTGTAACTTCGTTACTAATTACGACAAGTAACTGTAATTTCGATACAAATTATGGCAGGTAACAGTACCTTCGATACTAATTATGGCAGGTAACAGTAACTTCGATACTAATTAAGACAGGTAATTGTAACTTCATTACTTATTATGACAAGTAACTTTTATTTCGATACTAATTATGGCAGGTTACTGTATCTTCGTTACTAATTATGACAAGTCCCTGTAATTTCGATACAAATTATGGCAGGTAATTGTAATTTCGATACTAAATATGACAGGTAACAGTAACTTCGATACTAATTATGACAAGTAACAGTAACTTCGATACTAATTATGACAAGTAACTGTATGTTCGATACTAATTATGACAGGTAAATGTAACTTCGTTACTAATTATGACAAGTAACTGTAATTTCGATTCAAATTTTGGCAGGTAACTGTAACTTCGATACTAATTATGACAGGTAACAGTAATTTCGATACTAATTATGACATGTAACTGTAATTTCGATACAAATTATGACATGTAACTGTAACTTCGTAACTAATTATGACAAGTAACTGTAATTTCGATACAAATTAGGGCAGGTAACAGTACCTTCGATACTAATTATGGCAGGTAACAGTAACTTCGATACTAATTAAGGCAGGTAACTGTAACTTCATTACTTATTATGACAAGTAACTTTAATTTCGATACTAATTATGGCAGGTTACTGTAACTTCGTTACTAATTATGACAAGTCCCTGTAATTTCGATACAAATTATGGCAGGTAATTGTAATTTCGATACTAAATATGACAGGTAACAGTAACTTCGATACTAATTATGACAAGTAACAGTAACTTCGATACTAATTATGACAAGTAACTGTAAGTTCGATACTAATTATGACAGGTAAATGTAACTTCGTTACTAATTATGACAAGTAAATGTAATTTCGATTCAAATTTTGGCAGGTAACTGTAACTTCGATACTTATTATGACAGTCAACAGTAACTTCGATACTAATTATGACAAGTAACTGTAACTTCGATACTAATTATGACAGGTAACTGTAACTTCGTTACTAATTATGACAAGTAGCTGTAATTTCGTTACAAATTATGGCAGATAATTGTAATTTCGATACTATTGATGACGGGTAACAGTAACTTCGATACTAATTATGACAATTAACAGTAACTTCGATACTAATTATGACAAGTAAATGTAACTTCGATACTAATTATGACAGGTAACTGTAACTTCGTTACTAATTATGACAAGTAACTGTAATTACGACACAAAGTTTGGCAGGTAACTGTAACTTCGATACTAATTATGACAGGTAACAGTAATTTCGATACTAATTATGACAAGTAACTGTAATTTCGATACAAATTATGACAGGTAACTGTAACGTTGTAACTAATTATGACAAGTAACTGTAATTTCGATACAAATTATGGCAGGTAACAGTACCTTCGATAGTAATTATGACAGGTAACAGTAACTTCGATACTAATTAAGACAGGTAACTGTAACTTCGTTACTTATTATGACAAGTAACTTTAATTTCGATACTAATTATGGCAGGTTACTGTAACTTCGTTACTTATTATGACAAGTCCCTGTAATTTCGATACAAATTATGGCAGGTAATTGTAATTTCGATACTAAATATGACAGGTAACAGTAACATCGATACTAATTATGACAAGTAACAGTAACTTCGATACTAATTATGACAATTAACTGTAAGTTCGATACTAATAATGACAGGTAACTGTAACTTCGTTACTAATTATGACAAGTAACTGTAATTTCGATTCAAATTTTGGCAGGTAACTGTAACTTCGATACTTATTATGACAGTCAACAGTAACTTCGATACTAATTAAGACAAGTAATTGTAACTTCGATACTAATTATGACAGGTATCTGTAACTTCGTTACTAATTATGACAAGTAACTCTAATTTCGATACAAATTATGGCAGGTAACTGTAACTTCGATAGTAATTATGACAGGTAACAGCAACTTCGATACTAATTATGACAAGTAACTATAACTTCGATACAAATTATGACAGGTAACTGTAACTTCGATACTAATTATGACAAGAAACTCTAACTTCGTTACTAATTATGACAAGTAACTGTAATTTTTATAAAAATTATTGTAAGTAACTGTAACTTCGTTACTAATTATGACAATTAACTGTAATTTCGATACAAATTATGGCAGGTAACTCTAACTTCGATACTAATTATGACAGGTAACAGTAACTTCGATACTAATTATTGCAGGTAACTGTAACTTCGGTACGAATTATGACAGGTAACTGTAACTTCGTTACTAATTATGACAAGTAGCTGTAATTTCGTTACAAATTATGGCAGGTAATTGTAATTTCGATACTATTTATGACAGGTAACAGTAACTTCGATACTAATTATGACAAGTAACTGTAACTTCGATACTAATTATGACAGGTAACTATAACTTCGTTACTAATTATGACAAGTAACTGTAATTTAGATACAAATTTTGGCAGGTAACTGTAACGTCGATACTAATTATGACAGGTAACAGTTATTTCGATACTAATTATGACAAGTAACTGTAATATCGATACAAATTATGACAGGTAACTGTAACTTCGTAAATAATTATGATAAGTAACTGTAATTTCGATAAAAATTATGGCAGCTAACAGAACCTTCGATACTAATTATTACAGGTAACTGTAACTTCGATACTAATTATGACATGGAACTGTAATTTCGATACAAATTATGGCAGGTAACTGTAACTTCGATACTAATTATGACAGGTAACAGTAACTTCGATACTAATTATGACAAGTAACTATAACTTCGAATCAAGTTATGACAGGTAACTGTAACTTCGATACTAATTATGACAACAAAATCTAACTTCGTTACTAATTATGACAAGTAACAGTAATCTTGATAAAAAATTATGGTATGTAACTGTAACTTCAATACTTATTATGACAGGTGACAGTAACTTCGATACTAATTATGACAGGTATCTGTAACTTCGTTACTTATTATGACAAGTAACTTTAATTTCGATACTAATTATGGCAGGTAACTGTAACTTCGTTACTAATTATGACAAGTCCCTGTAATTTCGATACAAATTATGGCAGGTAACTGTAACTTGGATACTAATTATGTCAGGTAACAGTGACTTTGGTACTAATTATGACAGGAAACTGTAACTTCGTTACTAATTATGACAATTAACTGTAATTACGATGCAAATTATGACAGGTAACTGTAACTTCGTTACTAATTATGACATGTAACTGTAATTTCGATACAAATTATGGCAGGTAACAGTACCTTCGATATTAATTATGACAGGTAACTGTAACTTCGATACTAATTATGACATGGAACTGTAACTTCGATACAAATTATGGCAGGTAACTGTAACTTTGATACTAATTATGACAGGTAACAGTAACTTCGATACTAATTATGACAAGTAACTGTAACTTCGTTACTAATTATGACAAGTAACTCTAATTTTGATTAAAAAATTATGGCAGATAAATGTAACTTCGATACTAATTAATACAGGTAACAGTAACTTCGATACTAATTATGACAGGTTACTGTAACATCGTTTCTAATTATGTGAAGTAACTGTAACTTCGATACTAATTATGACAAATAACTGTAACATCGATACTTATTATGACAGGTAACAGTAATTTCGATACAAATTATGGCAGGTAACTGTAACTTCGATACTAATTATGACAGGTAACAGTAACTTCGATACTAATTATGATAAGTAACTATAACTTCGATACAAATTATGACAGGTAACTGTAACTTCGATACTAATTATGACAAGAAACTCTAACTTCGTTACTAATTATGACAAATAACAGTCATTTTGATAAAAAATTATGGTAGGTAACTGTAACTTCAATTGTAATTATGACAGGTAAGAGTAACTTCGATACTTATTATGACAGGTAACTGTAACTTCGTTACTAATTATGATAAGTAACTTTAATTTCGATACTAATTATGGCAGGTAACTGTAACTTCGTTACTAATTATGACAAGTCCCTGTTATTTCGATACAAATTATGGCAGGTAACTGTAACTTCGATATTAATTATGTCAGGTAACAGTAACTTCGATACTAATTATGACAGGAAACTGTAACTTCGTTACTAATTATGACAAGTAACTGTAATTTCGATACAAATAATGACAGGTAACTGTATCTTCGTTACTAATTAGACAAGTAACTGTAATTTCGATACAAATTATGGCAGGTAACAGTACCTTCGATACTAATTTTGACAGGTAACTGTAACTTCGATAGTAATTATGACAAGGTACTGTAATTTCGATACAAAATATATCAGGTAACTGTAACTTCGATACTTATTATGACAGGTAACTGTAACTTCATTACTAATTATGACAAGAAACTGTAACTTCGATACTAATTATGACAGGTAACTGTAACTTGGATACTAATTATGACAAGTAACTGTAACTTCGATACTAATTATGACAAGTAACTGTAACTTCGATACTATTTATGACAGGTATCAGTAACTTCGATATTAATTATGACATGTAACAGTAACTTCGATACTAATTATGACAAGTAACTGTAATTTCGTTACAAATTTTGGCAGGTAACTGTTACTTCGATACTAATTATGACAAGTAACTGTAACATCGATACTAATTTTGACAGGTAACTGTAACTTCGTTACTAATTATGAAAAGTAACTGAAATTTCGATACAAATTATGGCAGGTAACTGTATCTTCGATACTAATTATGACAGATAACAGTAACTTCGATATTAATTAAGACAAGTAACAGTAAATTCGATACTAATTATGACAGGCAACAGTAACTTCGATACTAATCATGACAAGTAACTTTAACTTCGATACTAATTATGACAGGTAACTGTAACTTCCTTACTAATTATGACAAGTAACTGTAATTTCGTTACAAAATATGGCAGGTTATTGTAATTTCGATACTAATTATGACAGGTAACAGTAACTTCGATACTAATTATGACAAGAAACTCTAACTTCGTTACTAATTATGACAAGTAACTTTAATTTGGATAAAAAATTATTGTAGGTAACTGTAACTTCAATACTAATTATGACATGTAACAGTAACTTCGATACTAATTATGACAGGTTACTGTAACTTCGTTACTTATTATGACAAGTAACTTTAATTTCGATACTAATTATGGCAGGTTACTGTAACTTCGTTACTAATTATGACAAGTACCTGTAATTTCGATACAAATTATGGCAGGTAATTGTAATTTCGATACTAAATATGACAGGTAACAGTAACTTCGATACTAATTATGACAAGTACAGTAACTTCCATACTAATTATGACAAGTAACTGTAAGTTCGATACTAATTATGACAGGTAACTGTAACTTCGTTACTAATTATGACAAGTAACTATAATTTCGATACAAATTATGGCAGGTAACTGTAACATCGATACTAATTATGACAGGTAACTGTAACTTCGATACTAATTATGACAAGTAACTGTAAGTTCGATACTAATTATGACAGGTAACTGTAACTTCGTTACTAATTATGACAAGTAACTGTAATTTCGATACAAATTATGGCAGGTAAATGTAACTTCGATACTAATTATGACAGGTAACAGCAACTTCGATACTAATTATGACAAGTAACTATAACTTCGATACAAATTATGACAGGTAACTGTAACTTCGATACTAATTATGACAAGAAACTCTAACTTCGTTACTAATTATGGCAAGTAACTGTAATTTTGATAAAAAATTATTGTAGGTAACTGTAACTTCGTTACTAATTATGACAATTAACTGTAATTTCGATACAAATTATGGCAGGTAACTCTATCTTCGATACTAATTATGACAGGTAACAGTAACTTCGATACTAATTATGGCAGGTAACTGTAACTTCGATACTAATTATGACAGGTAACTGTAACTTCGTTACTAATTATGACAAGTAGCTGTAATTTCGTTACAAATTATGGCAGGTAATTGTAGTTTAGATACTATTTATGACAGGTAACAGTAACTTCGATACTAATTATGACAAGTAACAGTAACTTCGATACTAATTATGACAAGTAGCTGTAACTTCGATACTAATTATAACAGGTAACTGTAACTTCGTTACTAATTATGACAAGTAACTGTAATTTCGATACAAATTTTGGCAGGTAACTGTAACTTCGATACTAATTATGACAGGTAACAGTAATTTCGATACTAATTATGACATGTAACTGTAATTTCGATACAAATTATGACAGGTAACTGTAACTTCGTAACTAATTATGACAATTAACTGTAATTTCGATACAAATTATGGCAGGTAACAGTACCTTCGATACTAATTATGGCAGGTAACAGTAACTTCGATACTAATTAAGACAGGTAACTGTAACTTCATTACTTATTATGACAAGTAACTTTAATTTCGATACTAATTATGGCAGGTTACTGTAACTTCGTTACTAATTATGACAAGTCCCTGTAATTTCGATACAAATTATGGCAGGTAATTGTAATTTCGATACTAAATATGACAGGTAACAGTAACTTCGATACTAATTATGACAAGTAACAGTAACTTCGATACTAATTATGACAGGTAACTGTAACTTCGTTACTAATTATGACAAGTAACTGTAACTTCGTTACTAATTATGACAAGTAACTGTAATTTCGATACAAATTTTGGCAGGTAACTGTAACTTCGATACTAATTATGACAGGTAACAGTAATTTCGATACTAATTATGACAAGTAACTGTAATTTCGATACAAATTATGACAGGTAACTGTAACTTCGTAACTAATTATGACAAGTAACTGTAATTTCGATACAAATTATGGCAGGTAACAGTACCTTCGATACTAATTATGACAGGTAACAGTAACTTCGATACTAATTAAGACAGGTAACTGTAACTTCGTTACTTATTATGACAAGTAACTTTAATTTCGATACTAATTATGGCAGGTTACTGTAACTTCGATACTTATTATAACAGGTAACTGTAACTTCATTACTAATTATGACAAGAAACTGTAACTTCGATACTAATTATGACAGGTAACTGTAACTTCGATACTAATTATGACAAGTAACTGTAACTTCGATACTAATTATGACAAGTAACTGTAACTTCGATACTATTTATGACAGGTATCAGTAACTTCGATATTAATTATGACAAGTAACAGTAACTTCGATACTAATTATGACAAGTAACTGTAATTTCGTTACAAATTTTGGCAGGTAACTCTTACTTCGATACTAATAATGACAGGTAACAGTAACTTCGATACTAATTATGACAAGTAACTGTAACATCCATACTAATTATGACAGGTAACTGTAACTTCGTTACTAATTATGAAAAGTAACTGTAATTTCGATACAAATTATGGCAGGTAACTGTATCTTCGATACTAATTATGACAGCTAACAGTAACTTCGATATTAATTAAGACAAGTAACAGTAAATTCGATACTAATTATGACAGGTAACAGTAACTTCGATACTAATCATGACAAGTAACTTTAACTTCGATACTAATTATGACAGGTAACTGTAACTTCCTTACTAATTATGACAAGTAACTGTAATTTCGTTACAAAATATGGCAGGTTATTGTAATTTCGATACTAATTATGACAGGTAACAGTAACTTCGATACTAATTATGACAAGAAACTCTAACTTCGTTACTAATTATAACAAGTAACTGTAATTTTGATAAAAAATTATTGTAGGTAACTGTAACTTCGTTACTAATTATGACAATTAACTGTAATTTCGATACAAATTATGGCAGGTAACTCTATCTTCGATACTAATTATGACAGGTAACAGTAACTTCGATAATAATTATGGCAGGTAACTGTAACTTCGATACTAATTATGACAGGTAACTGTAACTTCGTTACTAATTATGACAAGTAGCTGTAATTTCGTTACAAATTATGGCAGGTAATTGTAATTTAGATACTATTTATGACAGGTAACAGTAACTTCGATACTAATTATGACAAGTAACAGTAACTTCGATACTAATTATGACAAGTAACTGTAACTTCGATACTAATTATAACAGGTAACTGTAACTTCGTTACTAATTATGACAAGTAACTGTAATTTCGATACAAATTTTGGCAGGTAACTGTAACTTCGATACTAATTATGACAGGTAACAGTAATTTCGATACTAATTATGACATGTAACTGTAATTTCGATACAAATTATGACAGGTAACTGTAACTTCGTAACTAATTATGACAATTAACTGTAATTTCGATACAAATTATGGCAGGTAACAGTACCTTCGAAACTAATTATGGCAGGTAACAGTAACTTCGATACTAATTAAGACAGGTAACTGTAACTTCATTACTTATTATGACAAGTAACTTTAATTTCGATACTAATTATGGCAGGTTACTGTAACTTCGTTACTAATTATGACAAGTCCCTGTAATTTCGATACAAATTATGGCAGGTAATTGTAATTTCGATACTAAATATGACAGGTAACAGTAACTTCGATACTAATTATGACAAGTAACAGTAACTTCGATACTAATTATGACAGGTAACTGTAACTTCGTTACTAATTATGACAAGTAACTGTAACTTCGTTACTAATTATGACAAGTAACTGTAATTTCGATACAAATTTTGGCAGGTAACTGTAACTTCGATACTAATTATGACAGGTAACAGTAATTTCGATACTAATTATGACAAGTAACTGTAATTTCGATACAAATTATGACAGGTAACTGTAACTTCGTAACTAATAATGACAAGTAACTGTAATTTCGATACAAATTATGGCAGGTAACAGTACCTTCGATACTAATTATGACAGGTAACAGTAACTTCGATACTAATTAAGACAGGTAACTGTAACTTCGTTACTTATTATGACAAGTAACTTTAATTTCGATACTAATTATGGCAGGTTACTGTAACTTCGATACTTATTATAACAGGTAACTGTAACTTCATTACTAATTATGACAAGAAACTGTAACTTCGATACTAATTATGACAGGTAACTGTAACTTCGATACTAATTATGACAAGTAACTGTAACTTCGATACTAATTATGACAAGTAACTGTAACTTCGATACTATTTATGACAGGTATCAGTAACTTCGATATTAATTATGACAAGTAACAGTAACTTCGATACTAATTATGACAAGTAACTGTAATTTCGTTACAAATTTTGGCAGGTAACTGTTACTTCGATACTAATTATGACAGGTAACAGTAACTTCGATACTAATTATGACAAGTAACTGTAACATCCATACTAATTATGACAGGTAACTGTAACTTCGTTACTAATTATGAAAAGTAACTGTAATTTCGATACAAATTATGGCAGGTAACTGTATCTTCGATACTAATTATGACAGCTAACAGTAACTTCGATATTAATTAAGACAAGTAACAGTAAATTCGTTACTAATTATGACAGGTAACAGTAACTTCGATACTAATCATGACAAGTAACTTTAACTTCGATACTAATTATGACAGGTAACTGTAACTTCCTTACTAATTATGACAAGTAACTGTAATTTCGTTACAAAATATGGCAGGTTATTGTAATTTCGATACTAATTATGACAGGTAACAGTAACTTCGATACTAATTACGACAAGAAACTCTAACTTCGTTACTAATTATAACAAGTAACTGTAATTTTGATAAAAAATTATTGTAGGTAACTGTAACTTCAATACTTATTATGACAGGTAACAGTAACTTCGATACTAATTATGACAGGTTACTGTAACTTCGTTACTTATTATGACAAGTAACTTTAATTTCGATACTAATTATGGCAGGTTACTGTAACTTCGTTACTAATTATGACAAGTACCAGTAATTTCGATACAAATTATGGCAGGTAATTGTAATTTCGATACTAAATATGTCAGGTAACAGTAACTTCGATACTAATTATGACAAGTAACAGTAACTTCGATACTAATTATGACAAGTAACTGTAAGTTCGATACTAATTATGACAGGTAACTGTAACTTCGTTACTAATTATGACAAGTAACTATAATTTCGATACAAATTATGGCAGGTAACTGTAACATCGATACTAATTATGACAGGTAACAGTAACTTCGATACTAATTATGACAAGTAACTGTAAGTTCGATACTAATTATGACAGGTAACTGTAACTTCGTTACTAATTATGACAAGTAACTGTAATTTCGATACAAATTATGGCAGGTAAATGTAACTTCGATACTAATTATGACAGGTAACAGCAACTTCGATACTAATTATGACAAGTAACTATAACTTCGATACAAATTATGACAGGTAACTGTAACTTCGATACTAATTATGACAAGAAACTCTAACTTCGTTACTAATTATGGCAAGTAACTGTAATTTTGATAAAAAATTATTGTAGGTAACTGTAACTTCGTTACTAATTATGACAATTAACTGTAATTTCGATACAAATTATGGCAGGTAACTCTATCTTCGATACTAATTATGACAGGTAACAGTAACTTCGATACTAATTATGGCAGGTAACTGTAACTTCGATACTAATTATGACAGGTAACTGTAACTTCGTTACTAATTATGACAAGTAGCTGTAATTTCGTTACAAATTATGGCAGGTAATTGTAATTTAGATACTATTTATGACAGGTAACAGTAACTTCGATACTAATTATGACAAGTTACAGTAACGTCGATACTAATTATGACAAGTAGCTGTAACTTCGATACTAATTATAACAGGTAACTGTAACTTCGTTACTAATTATGACAAGTAACTGTAATTTCGATACAAATTTTGGCAGGTAACTGTAACTTCGATACTAATTATGACAGGTAACAGTTATTTCGATACTAATTATGACATGTAACTGTAATTTCGATACAAATTATGACAGGTAACTGTAACTTCGTAACTAATTATGACAATTAACTGTAATTTCGATACAAATTATGGCAGGTAACAATACCTTCGATACTAATTATGGCAGGTAACAGTAACTTCGATACTAATTAAGACAGGTAACTGCAACTTCATTACTTATTATGACAAGTAACTTTAATTTCGATACTAATTATGGCAGGTTACTGTAACTTCGTTACTAATTATGACAAGTCCCTGTAATTTCGATACAAATTATGGCAGGTAATTGTAATTTCGATACTAAATATGACAGGTAACAGTAACTTCGATACTAATTATGACAAGTAACAGTAACTTCGATACTAATTATGACAGGTAACTGTAACTTCGTTACTAATTATGACAAGTAACTGTAACTGCGTTACTAATTATGACAAGTAACTGTAATTTCGATTCAAATTTTGGCAGGTAACTGTAACTTCGATACTAATTATGACAGGTAACAGTAATTTCGATACTAATTATGACAAGTAACTGTAATTTCGATACAAATTATGACAGGTAACTGTATCTTCGTAACTAATTTGACAAGTACATGTAATTTCGATACAAATTATGGCAGGTAACAGTACCTTCGATACTATTTATGACAGGTAACAGTAACTTCGATACTAATTAAGACAGGTAACTGTAACTTCGTTACTTATTATGACAAGTAACTTTAATTTCGATACTAATTATGGCAGGTTACTGTAACTTCGTTACTAATTATGACAAGTCCCTGTAATTTCGATACAAATTATGGCAGGTAATTGTAATTTCGATACTAAATATGACAGGTAACAGTAACATCGATACTAATTATGACAAGTAACAGTAACTTCGATACTAATTATGACAAGTAACTGTAAGTTCGATACTAATTATGACAGGTAACTGTAACTTCGTTACTAATTATGACAAGTAACTGTAATTTCGATTCAAATTTTGGCAGGTAACTGTAACTTCGATACTTATTATGACAGTCAACAGTAACTTCGATACTAATTAAGACAAGTAATTGTAACTTCGATACTAATTATGACAGGTATCTGTAACTTCGTTACTAATTATGACAAGTAACTGTAATTTCGATACAAATTATGGCAGGTAACTGTAACTTCGATAGTAATTATGACAGGTAACAGCAACTTCGATACTAATTATGACAAGTAACTATAACTTCGATACAAATTATGACAGGTAACTGTAACTTCGATACTAATTATGACAAGAAACTCTAACTTCGTTACTAATAATGACAAGTAACTGTAATTTTGATAAAATTATTGTAGGTAACTGTAACTTCGTTACTAATTATAACAATTAACTGTAATTTCGATAATAATTATGGCAGTTAACTCTAACTTCGATACTAATTATGACAGGTAACAGTAACTTCGATACTAATTATTGCAGGTAACTGTAACTTCGATACGAATTATGACATGTAACTGTAATTTCGATACAAATTATGGCAGGTAATTGTAATTTCGATACTATTTATGACAGGTAACAGTAACTTCGATACTAATTATGACAAGTAACAGTAACTTCGATACTAATTATGACAAGTAACTGTAACTTCGATACTAATTATGACAGGTAACTATAACTTCGTTACTAATTATGACAAGTAACTGTAATTTCGATACAAATTTTGGCAGGTAACTGTAACGTCGATACTAATTATGACAGGCAACAGTTATTTCGATACTAATTATGACAAGTAACTGTAATATCGATACAAATTATGACAGGTAACTGTAACTTCGTAACTAATTATGACAAGTAACTGTAATTTCGATAAAAATTATGGCAGCTAACAGAACCTTCGATACTAATTATTACAGGTAACTGTAACTTCGATACTAATTATGACATGGAACTGTAATTTCGATACAAATTATGGCAGGTAACTGTAACTTCGATACTAATTATGACAGGTAACAGTAACTTCGATACTAATTATGACAAGTAACTATAACTTCGAATCAAATTATGAGAGGTAATTGTAACTTCGATACTAATTATGACAAGAAAATCTAACTTCGTTACTAATTATGACAAGTAACAGTAATCTTGATAAAAAATTATGGAAGGTAACTGTAACTTCAATACTAATTATGACAGGTGACAGTAACTTCGATACTAATTATGACAGGTATCAGTAACTTCGTTACTTATTATGACAAGTAACTTTAATTTCGATACTAATTATGGCAGGTAACTGTAACTTCGTTACTAATTATGACAAGTCCCTGTAATTTCGATACAAATTATGGCAGGTAATTGTAACTTCGATACTAATTATGTCAGGTAACAGTGACTTCGGTACTAATTATGACAGGAAACTGTAACTTCGTTACTAATTATGACAATTAACTGTAATTACGATGCAAATTATGACAGGTAACTGTAACTTCGTTACTAATTATGACATGTAACTGTAATATCGATACAAATTATGGCAGGTAACAGTAACTTCGATATTAATTATGACAGGTAACTGTAACTTCGATACTAATTATGACATGGAACTGTAACTTCGATACAAATTATGGCAGGTAACTGTAACTTTGATACTAATTATGACAGGTAACAGTAACTTCGATACTAATTATGACAAGTAACTGTAACTTCGTTACTAATTATGACAAGTAACTCTAATTTTGATTAAAAAATTATGGCAGATAAATGTAACTTCGATACTAATTAATACAGGTAACAGTAACTTCGATACTAATTATGACAGGTTACTGTAACATCGTTTCTAATTATGTGAAGTAACTGTAACTTCGATACTAATTATGACAAATAACTGTAACATCGATACTTATTATGACAGGTAACAGTAATTTCGATACAAATTATGGCAGGTAACTGTAACTTCGATATTAATTATGACAGGTAACAGTAACTTCGATACTAATTATGACAAGTAACTATAACTTCGATACAAATTATGACAGGTAACTGTAACTTCGATACTAATTATGACAAGAAACTCAAATTTCGTTACTAATTATGACAAATAACAGTCATTTTGGTAAAAAATTATGGTAGGTAACTATAACTTCAATTGTAATTATGACAGGTAAGAGTAACTTCGATACTTATTATGACAGGTAACTGTAACTTCGTTACTAATTATGATAAGTAACTTAAATTTCGATACTAATTATGGCAGGTAACTGTAACTTCGTTACTAATTATGACAATCCCTGTTATTTCGATACAAATTATGGCAGGTAACTGTAACTTCGATACTAATTATGTCAGGTAACAGTAACTTCGATACTAATTATGACAGGAAACTGTAACTTCGTTACTAATTATGACAAGTAACTGTAATTTCGATACAAATAATGACAGGTAACTGTATCTTCGTTACTAATTATGACAAGTAACTGTAATTTCGATACAAATTATGGCAGGTAACAGTACCTTCGATACTAATTTTGACAGGTAACTGTAACTTCGAAAGTAATTATGACAAGGTACTGTAATTTCGATACAAAATATGGCAGGTAACTGTAACTTTGATACTAATTCTGACAGGTAACAGTAACTTCGATACTAATTATGAGAAGTAACTGTAACTTCGTTACCAATTACGACAAGTAACTCTAATTTTGATAGAAAATTATGGCAGGTAACTGTAACTTCGATACTAATTAATACAGGTAACAGTAACTTCGATACTAATTATGACAGGTTACTAAAACATCGTTACTAATTATGACAAGTAACTGTAACATCGATACTAATTACGACATGTAACTGTAACTTCGATACTTATTATGACAGGTAACTGTAACTTCATTACTAATTATGACAAGAAACTGTAACTTCGATACTAATTATGACAGGTAACTGTAACTTCGATACTAATTATGACAAGTAAATGTAACTTCGATACTAATTATGACAAGTAACTGTAACTTCGATACTATTTGTGACAGGTATCAGTAACTTCGATATTAATTATGACAAGTAACAGTAACTTCGATACTAATTATGACAAGTAACTGTTATTTCGATACAAATTTTGGCAGGTAACTGTTACTTCGATACTAATTATGACAGGTAACAGTAACTTCGATACTATTTATGACAAGTAACTGTAACATCGATACTAATTATGACAGGTAACTGTAACTTCGTTACTAATTATGACAAGTAACTGTAATTTCGATACAAATTATGGCAGGTAACTGTATCTTCGATACTAATTATGACAGCTAACAGTAACTTCGATATTAATTAAGACAAGTAACAGTAAATTCGATACTAATTATGACAGGTAACAGTAACTTCGATACTAATTATGACAAGTAACTGTAACATCGATACTAATTTTGACAGGTAACTGTAACTTCGTTACTAATTATGAAAAGTAACTGTAATTTCGATACAAATTATGGCAGGTAACTGTATCTTCGATACTAATTATGACAGCTAACAGTAACTTCGATATTAATTAAGACAAGTAACAGTAAATTCGATACTAATTATGACAGGTAACAGTAACTTCGATACTAATCATGACAAGTAACTTTAACTTCGATACTAATTATGACAGGTAACTGTAACTTCCTTAATAATTATGACAAGTAACTGTAATTTCGTTACAAAATATGGCAGGTTAATGTAATTTCGATACTAATTATGACAGGTAACAGTAACTTCGATACTAATTATGACAAGAAACTCTAACTTCGTTACTAATTATGACAAGTAACTGTAATTTTGATAAAAAATTATTGTAGGTAACTGTAACTTCAATACTAATTATGACAGGTAACAGTAACTTCGATACTAATTATGACAGGTTACTGTAACTTCGTTACTTATTATGACAAGTAACTTTAATTTCGATACTAATTATGGCAGGTTACTGTAACTTCGTTACTAATTATGACAAGTACCTGTAATTTCGATACAAATTATGGCAGGTAATTGTAATTTCGATAATAAATATGACAGGTAACAGTAACTTCGATACTAATTATGACAAGTAACAGTAACTTCGATACTAATTATGACAAGTAACTGTAAGTTCGATACTAATTATGACAGGTAACTGTAACTTCGTTACTAATTATGACAAGTAACTATAATTTCGATACAAATTATGGCAGGTAACTGTAACATCTATACTAATTATGACAGGTAACAGTAACTTCGTTACTAATTATGACAAGTAACTGTAATTTCGATACAAATTATGGCAGGTAAATGTAACTTCGATACTAATTATGACAGGTAACAGCAACTTCGATACTAATTATGACAAGTAACTATAACTTCGATACTAATTATGACAGGTAACTGTAACTTCGATACTAATTATGACAAGAAACTCTAACTTCGTTACTAATTATGGCAAGTAACTGTAATTTTGATAAAAAATTATTGTAGGTAACTGTAACTTCGTTACTAATTATGACAATTAACTGTAATTTCGATACAAATTATTGGCAGGTAACTCTATCTTCGATACTAATTATGACAGGTAACAGTAACTTCGATACTAATTATGGCAGGTAACTGTAACTTCGATACTAATTATGACAGGTAACTGTAACTTCGTTACTAATTATGACAAGTAGCTGTAATTTCGTTACAAATTATGGCAGGTAATTGTAATTTAGATACTATTTATGACAGGTAACAGTAACTTCGATACTAATTATGACAAGTAACAGTAACTTCGATACTAATTATGACAAGTAACTGTAACTTCGATACTAATTATAACAGGTAACTGTAACTTCGTTACTAATTATGACAAGTAACTGTAATTTCGATACAAATTTTGGCAGGTAACTGTAACTTCGATACTAATTATGACAGGTAACAGTAATTTCGATACTAATTATGACATGTAACTGTAATTTCGATACAAATTATGACATGTAACTGTAACTTCGTAACTAATTATGACAATTAACTGAAATTTCGATACAAATTATGGCAGGTAACAGTACCTTCGATACTAATTATGGCAGGTAACAGTAACTTCGATACTAATTAAGAGAGGTAACTGTAACTTCATTACTTATTATGACAAGTAACTTTAATTTCGATACTAATTATGGCAGGTTACTGTAACTTCGTTACTAATTATGACAAGTCCCTGTAATTTCGATACAAATTATGGCAGGTAATTGTAATTTCGATACTAAATATGACAGGTAACAGTAACATCGATACTAATTATGACAAGTAACAGTAACTTCGATACTAATTATGACAGGTAACTGCAACTTCGTTACTAATTATGACAAGTAACTGTAATTTCGATACAAATTTTGGCAGGTAACTGTAACTTCGATACTAATTATGACAGGTAACAGTAATTTCGATACTAATTATGACAAGTAACTGTAATTTCGATACAAATTATGACAGGTAACTGTAACTTCGTAACTAATTATGACAAGTAACTGTAATTTCGATACAAATTATGGCAGGTAACAGTACCTTCGATACTAATTATGACAGGTAACAGTAACTTCGATACTAATTAAGACAGGTAACTGTAACTTCGTTACTTATTATGACAAGTAACTTTAATTTCGATACTAATTATGGCAGGTTACTGTAACTTCGATACTTATTATAACAGGTAACTGTAACTTCATTACTAATTATGACAAGAAACTGTAACTTCGATACTAATTATGACAGGTAACTGTAACATCGATACTAATTATGACAAGTAACTGTAACTTCGATACTAATTATGACAAGTAACTGTAACTTCGATACTATTTATGACAGGTATCAGTAACTTCGATATTAATTATGACAAGTAACAGTAACTTCGATAATAATTATGACAAGTAACTGTAATTTCGTTACAAATTTTGGCAGGTAACTGTTACTTCGATACTAATTATGACAGGTAACAGTAACTTCGATATTAATTAAGACAAGTAACAGTAAATTCGATACTAATTATGACAGGTAACAGTAACTTCGATACTAATCATGACAAGTAACTTTAACTTCGATACTAATTATGACAGGTAACTGTAACTTCCTTACTAATTATGACAAGTAACTGTAATTTCGTTACAAAATATGGCAGGTTATTGTAATTTCGATACTAATTATGACAGGTAACAGTAACTTCGATACTAATTATGACAAGAAACTCTAACTTCGTTACTAATTATGACAAGTAACTGTAATTTTGATAAAAAATTATTGTAGGTAACTGTAACTTCAATACTAATTATGACAGGTAACAGTAACTTCGATACTAATTATGACAGGTTACTGTAACTTCGTTACTTATTATGACAAGTAACTTTACTTTCGATACTAATCATGGCAGGTTACTGTAACTTCGTTACTAATTATGACAAGTACCTGTAATTTCGATACAAATTATGGCAGGTAATTGTAATTTCGATACTAAATATGACAGGTAACAGTAACTTCGATACTAATTATGACAAGTTACAGTAACTTCGATACTAATTATGACAAGTAACTGTAAGTTCGATACTAATTATGACAGGTAACTGTAACTTCGTTACTAATTATGACAAGTAACTATAATTTCGATACAAATTATGGCAGGTAACTGTAACATCGATACAATTTATGACAGGTAACAGTAACTTCGATACTAATTATGACAAGTAACTGTAAGTTCGATACTAATTATGCCAGGTAACTGTAACTTCGTTACTAATTATGACAAGTAACTGTAATTTCGATACAAATTATGGCAGGTAAATTTAACTTCGATACTAATTATGACAAGAAACTCTAACTTCGTTACTAATTATGGCAAGTAACTGTAATTTTGATAAAAAATTATTGTAGGTAACTGTAACTTCGTTACTAATTATGACAATTAACTGTAATTTCGATACAAATTATGGCAGGTAACTCTATCTTCGATACCAATTATGACAGGTAACAGTAACTTCGATACTAATTATGGCAGGTAACTGTAACTTCGATACTAATTATGACAGGTAACTGTAACTTCGTTACTAATTATGACAAGTAGCTGTAATTTCGTTACAAATTATGGCAGGTAATTGTAATTTAGATACTATTTATGACAGGTAACAGTAACTTCGATACTAATTATGACAAGTAACAGTAACTTCGATACTAATTATGACAAGTAACTGTAACTTCGATACTAATTATAACAGAAAACTGTAACTTCGTTACTAATTATGACAAGTAACTGTAATTTCGATACAAATTTTGGCAGGTAACTGTAACTTCGATACTAATTATGACAGGTAACAGTTATTTCGATACTAATTATGACATGTAACTGTAATTTCGATACAAATTATGACAGGTAACTGCAACTTCGTAACTAATTATGACAATTAACTGTAATTTCGATACAAATTATGGCAGGTAACAGTACCTTCGATACTAATTATGGCAGGTAACAGTAACTTCGATACTAATTAAGACAGGTAACTGTAACTTCATTACTTATTATGACAAGTAACTTTAATTTCGATACTAATTATGGCAGATTACTGTAACTTCGTTACTAATTATGACAAGTCCCTGTAATTTCGATACAAATTATGGCAGGTAATTGTAATTTCGATACTAAATATGACAGGTAACAGTAACTTCGATACTAATTATGACAAGTAACAGTAACTTCGATACTAATTATGACAGGTAACTGTAACTTCGTTACTAATTATGACAAGTAACTGTAACTTCGTTACTAATTATGACAAGTAACTGTAATTTCGATACAAATTTTGGCAGGTAACTGTAACTTCGATACTAATTATGACAGGTAACAGTAATTTCGATACTAATTATGACAAGTAACTGTAATTTCGATACAAATTATGACAGGTAACTGTAACTTCGTAACTAATTTGACAAGTAAATGTAATTTCGATACAAATTATGGCAGGTAACAGTACCTTCGATACTAATTATGACAGGTAACAGTAACTTCGATACTAATTAAGACAGGTAACTGTAACTTCGTTACTTATTATGACAAGTAACTTTAATTTCGATACTAATTATGGCAGGTTACTGTAACTTCGTTACTAATTATGACAAGTCCCTGTAATTTCGGTACAAATTAAGGCAGGTAATTGTAATTTCGATACTAAATATGACAGGTAACAGTAACATCGATACTAATTATGACAAGTAACAGTAACTTCGATACTAATTATGACAAGTAACTGTAAGTTCGATACTAATTATGACAGGTAACTGTAACTTCGTTACTAATTATGACAAGTAACTGTAATTTCGATTCAAAGTTTGGCAGGTAACTGTAACTTCGATACTTATTATGACAGTCAACAGTAACTTCGATACTAATTAAGACAAGTAATTGTAACTTCGATACTAATTATGACAGGTATCTGTAACTTCGTTACTAATTATGACAAGTAACTGTAATTTTGATAAAATTATTGTAGGTAACTGTAACTTCGTTACTAATTATGACAATTAACTGTAATTTCGATAATAATTATGGCAGTTAACTCTAACTTCGATACTAATTATGACAGGTAACAGTAACTTCGATACTAATTATTGCAGGTAACTGTAACTTCGATACGAATTATGACAGGTAACTGTAACTTCGTTACTAATTATGACAAGTAGCTGTAATTTCGTTACAAATTATGGCAGGTAATTGTAATTTCGATACTATTTATGACAGGTAACAGTAACTTCGATACTTATAATGACAAGTAACAGTAACTTCGATACTAATTATGACAAGAAACTGTAACTTCGATACTAATTATGACAGGTAACTATAACTTCGTTACTAATTATGACAAGTAACTGTAATTTCGATACAAATTTTGGCAGGTAACTGTAACGTCGATACTAATTATGACAGGTAACAGTAACTTCGATACTAATTATGACAAGTAACTGTAATATCGATACAAATTATGACAGGTAACTGTAACTTCGTAACTAATTATGACAAGTAACTGTAATTTCGATAAAAATTATGGCAGCTAACAGAACCTTCGATACTAATTATTACAGGTAACTGTAACTTCGATACTAATTATGACATGGAACTGTAATTTCGATACAAATTATGGCAGGTAACTGTAACTTCGATACTAATTATGACAGGTAACAGTAACTTCGATACTAATTATGACAAGTAACAGTAACTTCGATACTAATTATGACAAGTAACTGTAACTTCGATACTAATTATAACAGGTAACTGTAACTTCGTTACTAATTATGACAAGTAACTGTAATTTCGATACAAATTTTGGCAGGTAACTGTAACTTCGATACTAATTATGACAGGTAACAGTTATTTCGATACTAATTATGACATGTAACTGTAATTTCGATACAAATTATGACAGGTAACTGCAACTTCGTAACTAATTATGACAATTAACTGTAATTTCGATACAAATTATGGCAGGTAACAGTACCTTCGATACTAATTATGGCAGGTAACAGTAACTTCGATACTAATTAAGACAGGTAACTGTAACTTCATTACTTATTATGACAAGTAACTTTAATTTCGATACTAATTATGGCAGATTACTGTAACTTCGTTACTAATTATGACAAGTCCCTGTAATTTCGATACAAATTATGGCAGGTAATTGTAATTTCGATACTAAATATGACAGGTAACAGTAACTTCGATACTAATTATGACAAGTAACAGTAACTTCGATACTAATTATGACAGGTAACTGTAACTTCGTTACTAATTATGACAAGTAACTGTAACTTCGTTACTAATTATGACAAGTAACTGTAATTTCGATACAAATTTTGGCAGGTAACTGTAACTTCGATACTAATTATGACAGGTAACAGTAATTTCGATACTAATTATGACAAGTAACTGTAATTTCGATACAAATTATGACAGGTAACTGTAACTTCGTAACTAATTTGACAAGTAAATGTAATTTCGATACAAATTATGGCAGGTAACAGTACCTTCGATACTAATTATGACAGGTAACAGTAACTTCGATACTAATTAAGACAGGTAACTGTAACTTCGTTACTTATTATGACAAGTAACTTTAATTTCGATACTAATTATGGCAGGTTACTGTAACTTCGTTACTAATTATGACAAGTCCCTGTAATTTCGATACAAATTATGGCAGGTAATTGTAATTTCGATACTAAATATGACAGGTAACAGTAACATCGATACTAATTATGACAAGTAACAGTAACTTCGATACTAATTATGACAAGTAACTGTAAGTTCGATACTAATTATGACAGGTAACTGTAACTTCGTTACTAATTATGACAAGTAACTGTAATTTCGATTCAAAGTTTGGCAGGTAACTGTAACTTCGATACTTATTATGACAGTCAACAGTAACTTCGATACTAATTAAGACAAGTAATTGTAACTTCGATACTAATTGTGACATGTATCTGTAACTTCGTTACTAATTATGACAAGTAACTGTAATTTTGATAAAATTATTGTAGGTAACTGTAACTTCGTTACTAATTATGACAATTAACTGTAATTTCGATAATAATTATGGCAGTTAACTCTAACTTCGATACTAATTATGACAGGTAACAGTAACTTCGATACTAATTATTGCAGGTAACTGTAACTTCGATACGAATTATGACAGGTAACTGTAACTTCGTTACTAATTATGACAAGTAGCTGTAATTTCGTTACAAATTATGGCAGGTAATTTGTTATTTCGATACTATTTATGACAGGTAACAGTAACTTCGATACTAATAATGACAAGTAACAGTAACTTCGATACTAATTATGACAAGTAACTGTAACTTCGATACTAATTATGACAGGTAACTATAACTTCGTTACTAATTATGACAAGTAACTGTAATTTCGATACAAATTTTGGCAGGTAACTGTAACGTCGATACTAATTATGACAGGTAACAGTTATTTCGATACCAATTATGACAAGTAACTGTAATATCGATACAAATTATGACAGGTAACTGTAACTTCGTAACTAATTATGACAAGTAACTGTAATTTCGATAAAAATTATGGCAGCTAACAGAACCATCGATACTAATTATTACAGGTAACTGTAACTTCGATACTAATTATGACATGGAACTGTAATTCGATACAAATTATGGCAGGTAACTGTAACTTCGATACTAATTGTGACAGGTAACAGTAACTTCGATACTAATTATGACAAGTAACTATAACTTCGAATCAAATTTTGACAGGTAACTGTAACTTCGATACTAATTATGACAAGAAAATCTAACTTCATTACTAATTATGACAAGTAACAGTAATCTTGATAAAAAATTATGGACGGTAACTGTAACTTCAATACTAATTATGACAGGTGACAGTAACTTCGATACTAATTATGACAGGTATCTGTAACTTCGTTACTTATTATGACAAGTAACTTTAATTTCGATACTAATTATGGCAGGTAAATGTAACTTCGTTACTAATTATGACAAGTCCCAGTAATTTCGATACAAATTAAGGCAGGTAACTGTAACTTCGATACTAATTATGTCAGGTAACAGTGACTTCGGTACTAATTATGACAGGAAACTGTAATTTCGTTACTAATTATGACAATTAACTGTAATTACGATGCAAATTATGACAGGTAACTGTAACTTCGTTACTAATTATGACATGTAACTGTAATTTCGATACAAATTATGGCAGGTAACAGTACCTTCGATATTAATTATGACAGGTAACTGTAACTTCGATACTAATTATGACATGGAACTGTAACTTCGATACAAATTATGGCAGGTAACTGTAACTTTGATACTAATTATGACAGGTAACAGTAACTTCGATACTAATTATGACAAGTAACTGTAACATCGTTACTAATTATGACAAGTAACTCTAATTTTGATTAAAAAATTATGGCAGATAAATGTAACTTCGATACTAATTAATACAGGTAACAGTAACTTCGATACTAATTATGACAGGTTACTGTAACATCGTTCCTAATTATGTGAAGTAACTGTAACTTCGATACTAATTATGACAAATAACTGTAACATCGATACTTATTATGACAGGTAACAGTAATTTCGATACAAATTATGGCAGGTAACTGTAACTTCGATATTAATTATGACAGGTAACAGTAACTTCGATACTAATTATGACAAGTAACTATAACTTCGATACAAATTATGACAGGTAACTGTAACTTCGATACTAATTATGACAAGAAACTCTAACTTCGTTACTAATTATGACAAATAACAGGCATTTTGGTAAAAAATTATGGTAGGTAACTGTAACTTCAATTGTAATTATGACAGGTAAGAGTAACTTGGATACTTATTATGACAGGTAACTGTAACTTCGTTACTAATTATGATAAGTAACTTTAATTTCGATACTAATTATGGCAGGTAACTGTAACTTCGTTACTAATTATGACAAGTCCCTGTTATTTCGATACAAATTATGGCAGGTAACTGTAACTTCGATACTAATTATGTCAGGTAACAGTAACTTCGATACTAATTATGACAGGAAACTGTAACTTCATTACTAATTATGACAAGTAACTGTAATTTCGTTACAAATAATGACAGGTAACTGTATCTTCGTTACTAATTATGACAAGTAACTGTAATTTCGATACAAATTATGGCAGGTAACAGTACCTTCGATACTAATTTTGACAGGTAACTGTAACTTCGATAGTAATTATGACAAGGTACTGTAATTTCGATACAAAATATGGCAGGTAACTGTAACTTTGATACTAATTCTGACAGGTAACAGTAACTTCGATACTAATTATGAGAAGTAACTGTAACTTCGTTACCAATTACGACAAGTAACTCTAATTTTGATAGAAAATTATGGCAGGTAACTGTAACTTCGATACTAATTAATACAGGTAACAGTAACTTCGATACTAATTATGACAGGTTACTGTAACATCGTTACTAATTATGACAAATAACTGTAACATCGATACTAATTATGACATGTAACTGTAACTTCGATACTTATTATGACAGGTAACTGTAACTTCATTACTAATTATGACAAGAAACTGTAACTTCGATACTAATTATGACAGGTAACTGTAACTTCGATACTAATTATGACAAGTAAATGTAACTTCGATACTAATTATGACAAGTAACTGTAACTTCGATACTATTTGTGACAGGTATCAGTAACTTCGATATTAATAATGACAAGTAACAGTAACTTCGATACTAATTATGACATGTAACTGTAATTTCGATACAAATTTTGGCAGGTAACTGTTACTTCGATACTAATTATGACAGGTAACAGTAACTTCGATACTATTTATGACAAGTAACTGTAACATCGATACTAATTATGACAGGAAACTGTAACTTCGTTACTAATTATGACAAGTAACTGTAATTTCGATACAAATAATGACAGGTAACTGTATCTTCGTTACTAATTATGACAAGTAACTGTAATTTCGATACAAATTATGGCAGGTAACAGTACCTTCGATACTAATTTTGACAGGTAACTGTAACTTCGATAGTAATTATGACAAGGTACTGTAATTTCGATACAAAATATGGCAGGTAACTGTAACTTTGATACTAATTCTGACAGGTAACTGTAACATCGATACTAATTATGACAAGTAACTGTAACTTCGATACTATTTGTGACAGGTATCAGTAACTTCGATATTAATAATGACAAGTAACAGTAACTTCGATACTAATTATGCCAAGTAACTGTAATTTCGATACAAATTATGGCAGGTAACTGTATCTTCGATACTAATTATGACAGCTAACAGTAACTTCGATATTAATTAAGACAAGTAACAGTAAATTCGATACTAATTATGACAGGTAACAGTAACTTCGATACTAATCATGACAAGTAACTTTAACTTCGATACTAATTATGACAGGTAACTGTAACTTCCTTACTAATTATGACAAGTAACTGTAATTTCGATACTAATTATGGCAGGTTACTGTAACTTCGTTACTAATTATGACAAGTCCCTGTAATTTCGATACAAATTATGGCAGGTAATTGTAATTTCGATACTAAATATGACAGGTAACAGTAACTTCGATACTAATTATGACAAGTAACAGTAACTTCGATACTAATTATGACAAGTAACTGTAACTTCGTTACTAATTCTGACAAGTAACTGTAATTTTGATAAAAAATTATTGTAGGTAACTGTAACTTCAATACTAATTATGACAGGTAACAGTAACTTTGATACTAATTATGACAAGAACCTCTAACTTCGTTACTAATTCTGACAAGTAACTGTAATTTTGATAAAAAATTATTGTAGGTAACTGTAACTTCAATACTAATTATGACAGGTAACAGTAACTTCGATACTAATTATGACAGGTTACTGTAACTTCGTTACTTATTATGACAAGTAACTTTAATTTCGATACTAATTATGGCAGGTTACTGCAACTTCATTACTAATTATGACAAGTCCCTGTAATTTCGATACAAATTATGGCAGGTTATTGTAATTTCGATACTAAATATGACAGGTAACAGTAACTTCGATACTAATTATGAAAAGTAACCGTAACTTCGATACTAATTATGACAAGTAACTGTAAGTTCGATACTAATTATGACAGGTAACTGTAACTTCGTTACTAATTATGACAAGTAACTATAATTTCGATACAAATTATGGCAGGTAACTGTAACATCGATACTAATTATGACAGGTAACAGCAACTTCGATACTAATTATGACAAGTAACTATAACTTCGATACAAATTATGACAGGTAACTGTAACTTCGATACTAATTATGACAAGAAACTGTAACTTCGTTACTAATTATGACAAGTAACTGTAATTTTGATAAAAAATTATTGTAGGTAACTGTAACTTCGTTACTAATTATGACAATTAACTGTAATTTCGATACAAATTATGGCAGGTAACTCTATCTTCGATACTAATTATGACAGGTAACAGTAACTTCGATACTAATTATGGCAGGTAACTGTAACTTCGTTACTTATTATGACAAGTAACTTTAATTTCTATACTAATTATGGCAGGTTACTGTAACTTCGTTACTAATTATGACAAGTCCCTGTAATTTCGATACAAATTATGGCAGGTAATTGTAATTTCGATACTAAATATGACAGGTAACAGTAACTTCGATACTAATTATGACAATTAACAGTAACTTCGATACTAATTATGACAAGTCACTGTAAGTTCGATACTAATTATGACAGGTAACTGTAACTTCGTTACTAATTATGAAAAGTAACTGTAATTTCGATTCAAATTTTGGCAGGTAACTGTAACTTCGATACTTAGTATGACAGTCAACAGTAACTTCGATACTAATTAGGACAAGTAACTGTAACTTCGATACTAATTATGAAAGGTAACTGTAACTTCGTTACTAATTATGACAAGTAACTGTAATTTCGATACAAATTATGGCAGGTAACTGTAACTTCGATACAAATTATGACAGGTAACAGCAACTTCGATACTAATTATGAAAAGTAACTATAACTTCGATACAAATTATGACAGGTAACTGTAACTTCGTTACTAATTATGACAAGTAGCTGTAATTTCTTTACAAATTATGGCAGGTAATTGTAATTTCGATACTATTTATGACAGGTAACAGTAACTTCGATACTAATTATGACAAGTAACAGTAACTTCGATACTAATTATGACAAGTAACTGTAACTTCGATACTAATTATGACAGGTAACTGTAACTTCGTTACTAATTATGACAAGTAACTGTAATTTCGATACAAATTTTGGCAGGAAACTGTAACGTCGATACTAATTATGACAGGTAACAGTAATTTCGTTACTAATTATGACATGTAACTGTAATTTCGATACAAATTATGACAGGAAACTGTAACTTCGTAACTAATTATGACAAGTAACTGTAATTTCGATACAAATTACGGCAGCTAACAGTACCTTCGATACTAATTATGACAGGTAACAGCAACTTCGATACTAATTATGAAAAGTAACTATAACTTCGATACAAATTATGACAGGTAACTGTAACTTCGTTACTAATTATGACAAGTAGCTGTAATTTCTTTACAAATTATGGCAGGTAATTGTAATTTCGATACTATTTATGACAGGTAACAGTAACTTCGATACTAATTATGACAAGTAACAGTAACTTCGATACTAATTATGACAAGTAACTGTAACTTCGATACTAATTATGACAGGTAACTGTAACTTCGTTACTAATTATGACAAGTAACTGTAATTTCGATACAAATTTTGGCAGGAAACTGTAACGTCGATACTAATTATGACAAGTAAATGTAACTTCGATACTAATTATGACAAGTAACTGTAACTTCGATACTATTTGTGACAGGTATCAGTAACTTCGATATTAATAATGACAAGTAACAGTAACTTCGATACTAATTATGACAAGTAACTGTAATTTCGATACAAATTTTGGCAGGTAACTGTTACTTCGATACTAATTATGACAGGTAACAGTAACTTCGATACTATTTATGACAAGTAACTGTAACATCGATACTAATTATGACAGGAAACTGTAACTTCGTTACTAATTATGACAAGTAACTGTAATTTCGATACAAATAATGACAGGTAACTGTATCTTCGTTACTAATTATGACAAGTAACTGTAATTTCGATACAAATTATGGCAGGTAACAGTACCTTCGATACTAATTTTGACAGGTAACTGTAACTTCGATAGTAATTATGACAAGGTACTGTAATTTCGATACAAAATATGGCAGGTAACTGTAACTTTGATACTAATTCTGACAGGTAACTGTAACATCGATACTAATTATGACAAGTAACTGTAACTTCGATACTATTTGTGACAGGTATCAGTAACTTCGATATTAATAATGACAAGTAACAGTAACTTCGATACTAATTATGCCAAGTAACTGTAATTTCGATACAAATTATGGCAGGTAACTGTATCTTCGATACTAATTATGACAGCTAACAGTAACTTCGATATTAATTAAGACAAGTAACAGTAAATTCGATACTAATTATGACAGGTAACAGTAACTTCGATACTAATCATGACAAGTAACTTTAACTTCGATACTAATTATGACAGGTAACTGTAACTTCAGGGGCCGATAGCCTAGATGTTAGGCCCCTTAAAACAACAATTATCATCATCATCATCATAACTGTAACTTCCTTACTAATTATGACAAGTAACTGTAATTTCGTTACAAAATATGGCAGGTTATTGTAATTTCGATACTAATTATGACAGGTAACAGTAACTTTGATACTAATTATGACAAGAAACTCTAACTTCGTTACTAATTCTGACAAGTAACTGTAATTTTGATAAAAAATTATTGTAGGTAACTGTAACTTCAATACTAATTATGACAGGTAACAGTAACTTCGATACTAATTATGACAGGTTACTGTAACTTCGTTACTTATTATGACAAGTAACTTTAATTTCGATACTAATTATGGCAGGTTACTGTAACTTCGTTACTAATTATGACAAGTCCCTGTAATTTCGATACAAATTATGGCAGGTTATTGTAATTTCGATACTAAATATGACAGGTAACAGTAACTTCGATACTAATTATGAAAAGTAACAGTAACTTCGATACTAATTATGACAAGTAACTGTAAGTTCGATACTAATTATGACAGGTAACTGTAACTTCGTTACTAATTATGACAAGTAACTATAATTTCGAAACAAATTATGGCAGGTAACTGTAACATCGATACTAATTATGACAGGTAACAGCAACTTCGATACTAATTATGACAAGTAACTATAACTTCGATACAAATTATGACAGGTAACTGTAACATCGATACTAATTATGACAAGAAACTGTAACTTCGTTACTAATTATGACAAGTAACTGTAATTTTGATAAAAAATTATTGTAGGTAACTGTAACTTCGTTACTAATTATGACAATTAACTGTAATTTCGATACAAATTATGGCAGGTAACTCTATCTTCGATACTAATTATGACAGGTAACAGTAACTTCGATACTAATTATGGCAGGTAACTGTAACTTCGTTACTTATTATGACAAGTAACTTTAATTTCTATACTAATTATGGCAGGTTACTGTAACTTCGTTACTAATTATGACAAGTCCCTGTAATTTCGATACAAATTATGGCAGGTAATTGTAATTTCGATACTAAATATGACAGGTAACAGTAACTTCGATACTAATTATGACAATTAACAGTAACTTCGATACTAATTATGACAAGTCACTGTAAGTTCGATACTAATTATGACAGGTAACTGTAACTTCGTTACTAATTATGAAAAGTAACTGTAATTTCGATTCAAATTTTGGCAGGTAACTGTAACTTCGATACTTAGTATGACAGTCAACAGTAACTTCGATACTAATTAGGACAAGTAACTGTAACTTCGATACTAATTATGACAGGTAACTGTAACTTCGTTACTAATTATGACAAGTAACTGTAATTTCGATACAAATTATGACAGGTAACTGTAACTTCGATACTAATTATGACAGGTAACAGCAACTTCGATACTAATTATGAAAAGTAACTATAACTTCGATACAAATTATGACAGGTAACTGTAACTTCGTTAATAATTATGACAAGTAGCTGTAATTTCTTTACAAATTATGGCAGGTAATTGTAATTTCGATACTATTTATGACAGGTAACAGTAACTTCGATACTAATTATGACAAGTAACAGTAACTTCGATACTAATTATGACAAGTAACTGTAACTTCGATACTAATTATGACAGGTAACTGTAACTTCGTTACTAATTATGACAAGTAACTGTAATTTCGATACAAATTTTGGCAGGAAACTGTAACGTCGATACTAATTATGACAGGTAACAGTAATTTCGATACTAATTATGACATGTAACTGTAATTTCGATACAAATTATGACAGGAAACTGTAACTTCGTAACTAATTATGACAAGTAACTGTAATTTCGATACAAATTATGGCAGCTAACAGTACCTTCGATACTAATTATTACAGGTAACTGAAACTTCGATACTAATTATGGCAAGGAACTGTAATTTCGATACAAATTATGGCAGGTAACTGTAACTTCGATACTAATTATGACA
Organism: Meconema thalassinum; assembly: GCA_946902985.2. Classification (NCBI taxonomy): domain Eukaryota; kingdom Metazoa; phylum Arthropoda; class Insecta; order Orthoptera; family Tettigoniidae; genus Meconema; species Meconema thalassinum. The sequence continues at coordinate 1,672,074,625 of OX336388.2, read as the reverse complement.
GGTAACAGTAACTTCGATACGAATTATGACAAGTAATTATAACTTCGAATCAAATTATGACAGGTAACTGTAACTTCGATACTAATTATGACAAGAAAATCTAACTTCGTTACTAATTATGACAAGTAACAGTAATCTTGATAAAAAATTATGGTAGTTAACTGAAACTTCAATACTAATTATGACAGGTGACAGTAACTTCGATACCAATTATGACAGGTATCTGTAACTTCGTTACTTATTATGACAAGTAACTTTAATTTCGATACTAATTATGGCAGGTAACTGTAACTTCGTTACTAATTATGACAAGTCCCTGTAATTTCGATACAAATTATGGCAGGTAACTGTAACTTCGATACTAATTATGACAGGTAACAGTGACTTCGGTACTAATTATGACAGGAAACTGTAACTTCGTTACTAATTATGACAATTAACTGTAATTACGATGCAAATTATGACAGGTAACTGTAACTTCGTTACTAATTATGACATGTAACTGTAATTTCGATACAAATTATGGCAGGTAACAGAACCTTCGATACTAATTATGACAAGTAACTGTAACTTCGTTACTAATTATGACAAGTAACTGTAATTTTGATAAAAAATTATTGTAGGTAACTGTAACTTCAATACTAATTATGACAGGTAACTGTAACTTCGTTACTTATTATGACAAGTAACTTTAATTTCGATACTAACTATGGCAGGTTACTGTAACTTCGTTACTAATTATGACAAGTCCCTGTAATTTCGATAAAAATTATGGCAGGTAATTGTAATTTCGATACTAAATATGACAGGTAACAGTAACGTCGATACTAATTATGACAAGTAACAGTAACTTCGATACTAATTATGACAAGGTACTGTAAGTTCGATACTAATTATGACAGGTAACTGTAACTTCGTTACTAATTATGACAAGTAACTGTAATTTCGATTCAAATTTTGGCAGGTAACTCTAACTTCGATACTTATTATGACAGTCAACAGTAACTTCGATACTAATTATGACAAGTAACTGTAACTTCGATACTAATTATGACAGGTAACTGTAACTTCGTTACTAATTATGACAAGTAACTGTAATTTCGATAAAAATTATGGCAGGTAAATGTAACTTCGATACTAATTATGACAGGTAACAGCATCTTCGATACTAATTATGACAAGTAACTATAACTTCGATACAAATTATGACAGGTAACTGAAACTTCGATACTAATTATGACAAGAAACTCTAACTTCGTTACTAATTATGACAAGTAACTGTAATTTTGATAAAAAATTATTGTAGGTAACTTTAACTTCGTTACTAATTATGACAATTAACTGTAATTTCGATACAAATTATGGCAGGTAACTCTATCTTCGATACTAATTATGACAGGTAACAGTAACTTCGATACTAATTATGGCAGGTAACTGTAACTTCGATACTAATTATGACAGGTAACTGTACCTTCGTTACTAATTATGACAAGTAGCTGTAATTTCGTTACAAATTATGGCAGGTAATGGTATTTTAGATACTATTTATGACAGGTAACAGTAACTTCGATACTAATTATGACAAGTAACAGTAACTTCGATACTAATTATGACAAGTAACTGTAACTTCGATACTAATTATAACAGCTAACTGTAACTTCGTTACTAATTATGACAAGTAACTGTAATTTCGATACAAATTTTGGCAGGTAACTGTAACTTCGATACTAATTATGACAGGTAACAGTAATTTCGATACTAATTATGACATGTAACTGTAATTTCGATACAAATTATGACAGGTAACTGTAACTTCGTAACTAATTATGACAAGTAACTGTAATTTCGATACAAATTATGGCAGGTAACAGTACCTTCGATACTTATTATGGCAGGTAACAGTAACTTCGATACTAATTAAGACAGGTAACTGTAACTTCATTACTTATTATGACAAGTAACTTTATTTTCGATACTAATTATGGCAGGTTACTGTAACTTCGTTACTAATTATGACAAGTCCCTGTAATTTCGATACAAATTATGGCAGGTAATTGTAATTTCGATACTTAATATGACAGGTAACAGTAACTTCGATACTAATTATGAAAAGTAACAATAACTTCGATACTAATTATGACAAGTAACTGTAAGTTCGATACTAATTATGACAGGTAAATCTAACTTCGTTACTAATTATGACAAGTAACTGTAATTTCGATTCAAATTTTGGCAGGTAACTCTAACTTCGATCCTTATTATGACAGTCAAGAGTAACTTCGATACTAATTATGACAAGTAACTGTAACTTCGATACTAATTATGACAGGTAACTGTAACTTCGTTACTAATTATGACAAGTAACTGTAATTTCGATAAAAATTATGGCAGGTAAATGTAACTTCGATACTAATTATGACAGGTAACAGCATCTTCGATACTAGTTATGACAAGTAACTATATCTTCGATACAAATTATGACAGGTAACTGAAACTTCGATACTAATTATGACAAGAAACTCTAACTTCGTTACTAATTATGACAAGTAACTGTAATTTTGATAAAAATTATTGTAGGTAACTTTAACTTCGTTACGTATTATGACAATTAACTGTAATTTCGATACAAATTATGGCAGGTAACTCTATCTTCGATACTAATTATGACAGGTAACAGTAACTTCGATACTAATTATGGCAGGTAACTGTAACTTCGATACTAATTATGACAGGTAACTGTACCTTCGTTACTAATTATGACAAGTAGCTGTAATTTCGTTACAAATTATGGCAGGTAATGGTATTTTAGATACTATTTATGACAGGTAACAGTAACTTCGATACTAATTATGACAAGTAACAGTAACTTCGATACTAATTATGACAAGTAACTGTAACTTCGATACTAATTATAACAGCTAACTGTAACTTCGTTACTAATTATGACAAGTAACTGTAATTTCGATACAAATTTTGGCAGGTAACTGTAACTTCGATACTAATTATGACAGGTAACAGTAATTTCGATACTAATTATGACATTTAACTGTAATTTCGATACAAATTATGACAGGTAACTGTAACTTCGTAACTAATTATGACAAGTAACTGTAATTTCGATACAAATTATGGCAGGTAACAGTACCTTCGATACTTATTATGGCAGGTAACAGTAACTTCGATACTAATTAAGACAGGTAACTGTAACTTCATTACTTATTATGACAAGTAACTTTATTTTCGATACTAATTATGGCAGGTTACTGTAACTTCGTTACTAATTATGACAAGTCCCTGTAATTTCGATACAAATTATGGCAGGTAATTGTAATTTCGATACTTAATATGACAGGTAACAGTAACTTCGATACTAATTATGACAAGTAACAATAACTTCGATACTAATTATGACAAGTAACTGTAAGTTCGATACTAATTATGACAGGTAAATGTAACTTCGTTACTAATTATGACAAGTAACTGTAATTTCGATTCAAATTTTGGCAGGTAACTGTAATTTCGATACTTATTATGACAGTCAACAGTAACTTCGATACTAATTATGACAAGTAACTGTAACTTCGATACTAATTATGACAGGTAACTGTAACTTCGTTACTAATTATGACAAGTAACTGTAATTTCGTTACAAATTATGGCAGGTAATTGTAATTTCGATACTATTTATGACAGGTAACAGTAACTTCGATACTAATTATGACAATTAACAGTAACTTCGATACTAATTATGACAAGTAACTGTAACTTCGATACTAATTATGACAGGTAACTGTAACTTCGTTACTAATTATGACAAGTAACTGTAATTTCGATACAAATTTTGGCAGGTAACTGTAACTCCGATACTAATTATGACAGGTAACAGTAATTTCGATACTAATTATGACAAGTAACTGTAATTTCGATACAAATTATGACAGGTAACTGTAACTTCGTAACTAATTATGACAAGTAACTGTAATTTCGATACAAATTATGGCAGGTAACAGTACCTTCGATACTAATTATGACAGGTAACAGTAACTTCGATACTAATTAAGACAGGTAACTGTAACTTCGTTACTTATTATGACAAGTAACTTTAATTTCGATACTAATTATGGCAGGTTACTGTAACTTCGTTACTAATTATGACAAGTCCCTGTAATTTCGATACAAATTATGGCAGGTAATTGTAATTTCGATACTAAATATGACAGGCAACAGTAACATCGATACTAATTATGACAAGTAACAGTAACTTCGATACTAATTATGACAAGTAACTGTTAGTTCGATACAAATTATGACAGGTAACTGTAACTTCGTTACTAATTATGACAAGTAACTGTAATTTCGATTCAAATTTTGGCAGGTAACTGTAACTTCGATACTTATTATGACAGTCAACAGTAACTTCGATACTAATTAAGACAAGTAATTGTAACTTCGATACTAATTATGACAGGTATCTGTAACTTCGTTACTAATTATGACAAGTAACTGTAATTTCGATACAAATTATGGCAGGTAACTGTAACTTCGATAGTAATTATGACAGGTAACAGCAACTTCGATACTAATTATGACAAGTAACTATAACTTCGATACAAATTATGACAGGTAACTGTAACTTCGATACTAATTATGACAAGAAACTCTAACTTCGTTACTAATTATGACAAGTAACTGTAATTTTGATAAAAATTATTGTAGGTAACTGTAACTTCGTTACTAATTATGACAATTAACTGTAATTTCGATACAAATTATGGCAGGTAACTCTATCTTCGATACTAATTATGACAGGTAACAGTAACTTCGATACAAATTATTGCAGGTAACTGTAACTTCGATACGAATTTTGACAGGTAACTGTAACTTCGTTACTAATTATGACAAGTTGCTGTAATTTCGTTACAAATTATGGCAGGTAATTGTAATTTCGATACTATTTATGACAGGTAACAGTAACTTCGATACTAATTATGACAAGTTACAGTATCTTCGATACTAATTATGACAAGTAACTGTAACTTCGATACTAATTATGACAGGTAACTATAACTTCGTTACTAATTATGACAAGTCCCTGTAATTTCGATACAAATTATGGCAGGTAATTGTAATTTCGATACTAAATATGACAGGTAACAGTAACTTCGATACTAATTATGACAAGTAACAGTAACTTCGATACTAATTATGACAAGTTACTGTAAGTTCGATACTAATTATGACAGGTAACTGTACCTTCGTTACTAATTATGACAAGTAGCTGTAATTTCGTTACAAATTATGGCAGGTAATGGTATTTTAGATACTATTTATGACAGGTAACAGTAACTTCGATACTAATTATGACAAGTAACAGTAACTTCGATACTAATTATGACAAGTAACTGTAACTTCGATACTAATTATAACAGCTAACTGTAACTTCGTTACTAATTATGACAAGTAACTGTAATTTCGATACAAATTTTGGCAGGTAACTGTAACTTCGATACTAATTATGACAGGTAACAGTAATTTCGATACTAATTATGACATGTAACTGTAATTTCGATACAAATTATGACAGGTAACTGTAACTTCGTAACTAATTATGACAAGTAACTGTAATTTCGATACAAATTATGGCAGGTAACAGTACCTTCGATACTTATTATGGCAGGTAACAGTAACTTCGATACTAATTAAGACAGGTAACTGTAACTTCACTACTTATTATGACAAGTAACTTTATTTTCGATACTAATTATGGCAGGTTACTGTAACTTCGTTACTAATTATGACAAGTCCCTGTAATTTCGATACAAATTATGGCAGGTAATTGTAATTTCGATACTTAATATGACAGGTAACAGTAACTTCGATACTAATTATGACAAGTAACAATAACTTCGATACTAATTATGACAAGTAACTGTAAGTTCGATACTAATTATGACAGGTAAATGTAACTTCGTTACTAATTATGACAAGTAACTGTAATTTCGATTCAAATTTTGGCAGGTAACTGTAATTTCGATACTTATTATGACAGTCAACAGTAACTTCGATACTAATTATGACAAGTAACTGTAACTTCGATACTAATTATGACAGGTAACTGTAACTTCGTTACTAATTATGACAAGTAACTGTAATTTCGTTACAAATTATGGCAGGTAATTGTAATTTCGATACTATTTATGACAGGTAACAGTAACTTCGATACTAATTATGACAATTAACAGTAACTTCGATACTAATTATGACAAGTAACTGTAACTTCGATACTAATTATGACAGGTAACTGTAACTTCGTTACTAATTATGACAAGTAACTGTAATTTCGATACAAATTTTGGCAGGTAACTGTAACTTCGATACTAATTATGACAGGTAACAGTAATTTCGATACTAATTATGACAAGTAACTGTAATTTCGATACAAATTATGACAGGTAACTGTAACTTCGTAACTAATTATGACAAGTAACTGTAATTTCGATACAAATTATGGCAGGTAACAGTACCTTCGATACTAATTATGACAGGTAACAGTAACTTCGATACTAATTAAGACAGGTAACTGTAACTTCGTTACTTATTATGACAAGTAACTTTAATTTCGATACTAATTATGGCAGGTTACTGTAACTTCGTTACTAATTATGACAAGTCCCTGTAATTTCGATACAAATTATGGCAGGTAATTGTAATTTCGATACTAAATATGACAGGCAACAGTAACATCGATACTAATTATGACAAGTAACAGTAACTTCGATACTAATTATGACAAGTAACTGTTAGTTCGATACAAATTATGACAGGTAACTGTAACTTCGTTACTAATTATGACAAGTAACTGTAATTTCGATTCAAATTTTGGCAGGTAACTGTAACTTCGATACTTATTATGACAGTCAACAGTAACTTCGATACTAATTAAGACAAGTAATTGTAACTTCGATACTAATTATGACAGGTATCTGTAACTTCGTTACTAATTATGACAAGTAACTGTAATTTCGATACAAATTATGGCAGGTAACTGTAACTTCGATAGTAATTATGACAGGTAACAGCAACTTCGATACTAATTATGACAAGTAACTATAACTTCGATACAAATTATGACAGGTAACTGTAACTTTGATACTAATTATGACAAGAAACTCTAACTTCGTTACTAATTATGACAAGTAACTGTAATTTTGATAAAAATTATTGTAGGTAACTGTAACTTCGTTACTAATTATGACAATTAACTGTAATTTCGATACAAATTATGGCAGGTAACTCTATCTTCGATACTAATTATGACAGGTAACAGTAACTTCGATACAAATTATTGCAGGTAACTGTAACTTCGATACGAATTTTGACAGGTAACTGTAACTTCGTTACTAATTATGACAAGTTGCTGTAATTTCGTTACAAATTATGGCAGGTAATTGTAATTTCGATACTATTTATGACAGGTAACAGTAACTTCGATACTAATTATGACAAGTTACAGTATCTTCGATACTAATTATGACAAGTAACTGTAACTTCGATACTAATTATGACAGGTAACTATAACTTCGTTACTAATTATGACAAGTCCCTGTAATTTCGATACAAATTATGGCAGGTAATTGTAATTTCGATACTAAATATGACAGGTAACAGTAACTTCGATACTAATTATGACAAGTAACAGTAACTTCGATACTAATTATGACAAGTTACTGTAAGTTCGATACTAATTATGACAGGTAAATGTAACTTCGTTACTAATTATGACAAGTAACTGTAATTTCGATTCAAATTTTGGCAGGTAACTGTAACTTCGATACTTATTATGACAGTCAACAGTAACTTCGATACTAATTATGACAAGTAACTGTAACTTCGATACTAATTATGACAGGTAACTGTAACTTCGTTACTAATTATGACAAGTAGCTGTAATTTCGTTACAAATTATGGCAGGTAATTGTAATTTCGATACTATTTATGACAGGTAACAGTAACTTCGATACTAATTATGACAATTAACAGTAACTTCGATACTAATTATGACAAGTAACTGTAACTTCGATACTAATTATGACAGGTAACTGTAACTTCGTTACTAATTATGACAAGTAACTGTAATTTCGATACAAATTTTGGCAGGTAACTGTAACTTCGATACTAATTATGACAGGTAACAGTAATTTCGATACTAATTATGACAAGTAACTGTAATTTCGATACAAATTATGACAAGTAACTGTAACTTCTTAACTAATTATGACAAGTAACTGTAATTTCGATACAAATTATGGCAGGTAACAGTACTTTCGATACTAATTATGACAGGTAACAGTAACTTCGATACTAATTAAGACAGGTAACTGTAACTTCGTTACTTATTATTACAAGTAACTTTAATTTCGATACTAATTATGGCAGGTTACTGTAAATTCGTTACTAATTATGACAAGTCCCTGTAATTTCGATACAAATTATGGCAGGTAATTGTAATTTCGATACTAAATATGACAGGTAACAGTAACATCGATACTTATTATGACAAGTAACAGTAACTTCGATACTAATTATGACAAGTAACTGTTAGTTCGATACTAATTATGACAGGTAACTGTAACTTCGTTACTAATTATGACAAGTAACTGTAATTTCGATTCAAATTTTGGCAGGTAACTGTTACTTCGATACTTATTATGACAGTCAACAGTAACTTCGATACTAATTAAGACAAGTAATTGTAACTTCGATACTAATTATGACAGGTATCTGTAACTTCGTTACTAATTATGACAAGTAACTGTAATTTCGATACAAATTATGGCAGGTAACTGTAACTTCGATAGTAATTATGACAGGTAACAGCAACTTCGATACTAATTATGACAAGTAACTATAACTTCGATACAAATTATGACAGGTAACTGTAACTTCGATACTAATTATGACAAGAAACTCTAACTTCGTTACTAATTATGACAAGTAACTGTAATTTTGATAAAAATTATTGTAGGTAACTGTAACTTCGTTACTAATTATGACAATTAACTGTAATTTCGATACAAATTATGGCAGGTAACTCTAACTTCGATACTAATTATGACAGGTAACAGTAACTTCGATACTAATTATTGCAGGTAACTGTAACTTCGATACGAATTATGACAGGTAACTGTAACTTCGTTAATAATTATGACAAGTAGCTGTAATTTCGTTACAAATTATGGCAGGTAATTGTAATTTCGATACTATTTATGACAGGTAACAGTAACTTCGATACTAATTACGACAAGTAACAGTAACTTCGATACTAATTATGACAAATAACTGTAACTTCGATACTAATTATGACAGGTAACTATAAATTCGTTACTAATTATGACAAGTAACTGTAATTTCGATACAAATTTTGGCAGGTAACTGTAACGTCGATACTAATTATGACAGGTAACAGTTATTTCGATACTAATTATGACAATGTAACTGTAATATCGATACAAATTATGACAGGTAACTGTAACTTCGTAACTAATTATGACAAGTAACTGTAATTTCGATAAAAATTATGGCAGCTAACAGAACCTTCGATACTAATTATTACAGGTAACTGTAACTTCGATACTAATTATGACATGGAACTGTAATTTCGATACAAATTATGGCAAGTAATTGTAATTTCGATACTAAATATGACAGGTAACAGTAACTTCGATACTTATTATGACAAGTAACAGTAACTTCGATACTAATTATGACAAGTAACTATAACTTCGAATCAAATTATGACAGGTAACTGTAACTTCGAAACTAATTATGACAAGAAAATCTAACTTCGTTACTAATTATGACAAGTAACAGTAATCTTGATAAAAAATTATGGTAGGTAACTGTAACTTCAATACTAATTATGACAGGTGACAGTAACTTCGATACTATTTATGACAGATATCTGTAACTTCGTTACTTATTATGACAATTAACTGTAATTACGATGCAAATTATGACAGGTAACTGTAACTTCGTTACTAATTATGAGATGTAACTGTAATTTCGATACAAATTATGGCAGGTAACAGTACCTTCGATATTAATTATGACAGGTAACTGTAACTTCGATACTAATTATGACATGGAACTGTAACTTCGATACAAATTATGGCAGGTAACTGTAACTTTGATACTAATTATGACAGGTAACAGTTACTTCGATACTAATTATGACAAGTAACTTTAACTTCGTTACTAATTATGACAAGTAACTCTAATTTTGATTAAAAAATTATGGCAGATAAATGTAACTTCGATACTAATTAATACAGGTAACAGTAACTTCGATACTAATTATGACAGGTTACTGTAACACCGATTCTAATTATGTGAAGTAACTGTAACTTCGATACTAATTATGACAAATAACTGTAACATCGATACTTATTATGACAGGTAACAGAAATTTCGATACAAATTATGGCAGGTAACTGTAACTTCGATACTAATTATGACAGGTAACAGTAACTTCGATACTAATTATGACAAGTAACTATAACTTCGATACAAATTATGACAGGTAACTGTAACTTCGATACTAATTATGACAAGAAACTCTAACTTCGTTACAAATTATGACAAATAACAGTCATTTTGATAAAAAATTATGGTAGGTAACTGTAACTTCAATTGTAATTATGACAGGTGAGAGTAACTTCGATACTTATTATGACAGGTAACTGTAACTTTGTTACTAATTATGATAAGTAACTTTAATTTCGATACTAATTATGGCAGGTAACTGTAACTTCGTTACTAATTTTGACAAGTCCCTGTTATTTCGATACAAATTATGGCAGGTAACTGTAACTTCGATACTAATTATGTCAGGTAACAGTAACTTCGATACTAATTATGACAGGAAACTGTAACTTCGTTACTAATTATGACAAGAAACTGTAATTTCGATACAAATAATGACAGGTAACTGTATCTTCGTTACTAATTATGACAAGTAACTGTAATTTCGATACAAATTATGGCAGGTAACAGTACCTTCGATACTAATTTTGACAGGTAACTGTAACTTCGATAGTAATTATGACAAGGTACTGTAATTTCGATACAAAATATGGCAGGTAACTGTAACTTTGATACTAATTCTGACAGGTAACAGAAACTTTGATACTAATTATGAGAAGTAACTGTAACTTCGTTACCAATTATGACAAGTAACTCTAATTTTGATAGAAAATTATGGCAGGTAACTGTATCTTCGATACTAATTAATTCAGGTAACAGTAACTTCGATACTAATTATGACAGGTTACTGTAACATCGTTACTAATTATGACAAGTAACTGTAACTTCGATACTAATTATGACATGTAACTGTAACTTCGACACTTATTATGACAGGTAACTGTAACTTCATTACTAATTATGACAAGAAACTGTAACTTCGATACTAATTATGACAGGTAACTGTAACTTCGATACTAATTATGACAAGTAACTGTAACTTCGATACTAATTATGACAAGTAACATTTAACTTCGATACTATTTATGACAGGTATCAGTAACTTCGATATTAATTACGACAAGTAACAGTAACTTCGATACTAATTATGACAAGTAACTGTAATTTCGATACAAATTTTGGCAGGTAACTGTTACTTCGATACTAATTATGACAGGTAACAGTAACTTCGATACTAATTATGACAAGTAACTGTAACATCGTTACTAATTATGACAGGTAACTGTAACTTCGTTACTAATTATGACAAGTAACTGTAATTACGATACAAATTATGGCAGGTAACTGTATCTTCGATACTAATTATGACAGCTAACAGTAACTTCGATATTAATTAAGACAAGTAACAGTAAATTCGATACTAATTATGACAGGTAACAGTAACTTCGATACTAATCATGACAAGTAACTTTAACTTCGATACTAATTATGACAGGTAACTGTAACTTCCTTACTAATTATGACAAGTAACTGTAATTTCGTTACAAAATATGGCAGGTTATTGTAATTTCGATACTAATTATGACAGGTAACAGTAACTTCGATACTAATTATGACAAGTAACAGTAACTTCGATACTAATTATGACAAGTAACTGTAACTTCGATACTAATTATGACTGGTAACTGTAACTTAGTTACTAATTATGACAAGTAACTGTAATTTCGATTCAAATTATGGCAGGTAACTGTAACATCGATAATAATTATGACAGGTAACAGCAACTTCGATACTAATTATGACAAGTAACTATAACTTCGATACAAATTATGACAGGTAACTGTAACTTCGATACTAATTATGATAAGAAACTCTAACTTCGTTACTAATTATGACAAGTAACTGTAATTTTGATAAAAAATTATTGTAGGTAACTGTAACTTCAATACTAATTATGACAGGTAACAGTAACTTCGATACTAATTATGACAGGTTACTGTAACTTCGTTATTTATTATGACAAGTAACTTTAATTTCGATAATAATTATGGCAGGTTACTGTAACTTCGTTACTAATTATGACAAGTCCCTGTAATTTCGATACAAATTATGGCAGGTAATTGTAATTTCGATACTAAATATGACAGGTAACAGTAACTTCGATACTAATTATGACAAGTAACAGTAACTTCGACACAAATTATGACAAGTAACTGTAAGTTCGATACTAATTATGACAGGTAACTGTAACTTCGTTACTAAATATGACAAGTAACTATAATTTCGATACAAATTATGGCAGGTAACTGTAACTTCGATACTAATTATGACAGGTAACAGTAACTTCGATACTAATTATGACAAGTAACAGTAACTTCGATACTAATTATGACAAGTAACTGTAACTTCGATACTAATTATGACAAGTAACTATAACTTCGATACAAATTATGACAGGTAACTGTAACTTCGATACTAATTATGACAAGAAACTCTAACTTCGTTACTAATTATGACAATTAACTGTAATTTCGATACAAATTATGGCAGGTAACTCTATCTTCGATACTAATTATGACAGGTAACAGTAACATCGATACTAATTATGGCAGGTAACTGTAACTTCGTTACTTATTATGACAAGCAACTTTAATTTCGATACTTATTATGGCAGGTTACTGTAACTTCGTTACTAATTATGACAAGTCCCTGTAATTTCGATACAAATTATGGCAGGTAATTGTAATTTCGATACTAAATATGACAGGTAACAGTTACTTCGATACTAATTATGACAATTAACAGTAACTTCGATACTAATTATGACAAGTAACTGTAAGTTCGATACTAATTATGACAGGTAACTGTAACTTCGTTACTAATTACGACAAGTAACTGTAATTTCGATTCAAATTTTGGCAGGTAACTGTAACTTCGATACTTATTATGACAGTCAACAGTAACTTCGATACTAATTAGGACAAGTAACTGTAACTTCGATACTAATTATGACAGGTAACTGTAACTTCGTTAATAATTATGACAAGTAACTGTAATTTCGATACAAATTATGGCAGGTAACTGTAACTTCGATACTAATTATGACAGGTAACAGCAACTTCGATACTAATTATGAAATGTAACTATAATTTCGATACAAATTATGACAGGTAACTGTAACTTTGATACTAATTATGACAAGAAACTCTAACTTCGTTACTAATTATGACAAGTAAATGTAATTTTGATAAAAATTATTGTAGGTAACTGTAACTTCGTTACTAATTATGACAATTAACTGTAATTTCGATACAAATTATGGCAGGTAACTCTAACTTCGATACTAATTATGACAGGTAACAGTAACTTCAATACTAATTAATGCAGGTAACTGTAACTTCGATACTAATTATGACAGGTAACTGTAACTTCGTTACTAATTATGACAAGTAGCTGTAATTTCGTTACAAATTATGGCAGGTAATTGTAATTTCGATACTATTTATGACAGGTAACAGTAACTTCGGTACTAATTATGACAAGTAACAGTAACTTCGATACTAATTATGACAAGTAACTGTAACATCGTTACTAATTATGACAGGTAACTGTAACTTCGTTACTAATTATGACAAGTAACTGTAATTACGATACAAATTATGGCAGGTAACTGTATCTTCGATACTAATTATGACAGCTAACAGTAACTTCGATATTAATTAAGACAAGTAACAGTAAATTCGATACTAATTATGACAGGTAACAGTAACTTCGATACTAATCATGACAAGTAACTTTAACTTCGATACTAATTATGACAGGTAACTGTAACTTCCTTACTAATTATGACAAGTAACTGTAATTTCGTTACAAAATATGGCAGGTTATTGTAATTTCGATACTAATTATGACAGGTAACAGTAACTTCGATACTAATTATGACAAGTAACAGTAACTTCGATACTAATTATGACAAGTAACTGTAACTTCGATACTAATTATGACTGGTAACTGTAACTTAGTTACTAATTATGACAAGTAACTGTAATTTCGATTCAAATTATGGCAGGTAACTGTAACATCGATACTAATTATGACAGGTAACAGCAACTTCGATACTAATTATGACAAGTAACTATAACTTCGATACAAATTATGACAGGTAACTGTAACTTCGATACTAATTATGATAAGAAACTCTAACTTCGTTACTAATTATGACAAGTAACTGTAATTTTGATAAAAAATTATTGTAGGTAACTGTAACTTCAATACTAATTATGACAGGTAACAGTAACTTCGATACTAATTATGACAGGTTACTGTAACTTCGTTATTTATTATGACAAGTAACTTTAATTTCGATAATAATTATGGCAGGTTACTGTAACTTCGTTACTAATTATGACAAGTCCCTGTAATTTCGATACAAATTATGGCAGGTAATTGTAATTTCGATACTAAATATGACAGGTAACAGTAACTTCGATACTAATTATGACAAGTAACAGTAACTTCGACACAAATTATGACAAGTAACTGTAAGTTCGATACTAATTATGACAGGTAACTGTAACTTCGTTACTAAATATGACAAGTAACTATAATTTCGATACAAATTATGGCAGGTAACTGTAACTTCGATACTAATTATGACAGGTAACAGTAACTTCGATACTAATTATGACAAGTAACAGTAACTTCGATACTAATTATGACAAGTAACTGTAACTTCGATACTAATTATGACAAGTAACTATAACTTCGATACAAATTATGACAGGTAACTGTAACTTCGATACTAATTATGACAAGAAACTCTAACTTCGTTACTAATTATGACAATTAACTGTAATTTCGATACAAATTATGGCAGGTAACTCTATCTTCGATACTAATTATGACAGGTAACAGTAACATCGATACTAATTATGGCAGGTAACTGTAACTTCGTTACTTATTATGACAAGCAACTTTAATTTCGATACTTATTATGGCAGGTTACTGTAACTTCGTTACTAATTATGACAAGTCCCTGTAATTTCGATACAAATTATGGCAGGTAATTGTAATTTCGATACTAAATATGACAGGTAACAGTTACTTCGATACTAATTATGACAATTAACAGTAACTTCGATACTAATTATGACAAGTAACTGTAAGTTCGATACTAATTATGACAGGTAACTGTAACTTCGTTACTAATTACGACAAGTAACTGTAATTTCGATTCAAATTTTGGCAGGTAACTGTAACTTCGATACTTATTATGACAGTCAACAGTAACTTCGATACTAATTAGGACAAGTAACTGTAACTTCGATACTAATTATGACAGGTAACTGTAACTTCGTTAATAATTATGACAAGTAACTGTAATTTCGATACAAATTATGGCAGGTAACTGTAACTTCGATACTAATTATGACAGGTAACAGCAACTTCGATACTAATTATGAAATGTAACTATAATTTCGATACAAATTATGACAGGTAACTGTAACTTTGATACTAATTATGACAAGAAACTCTAACTTCGTTACTAATTATGACAAGTAAATGTAATTTTGATAAAAATTATTGTAGGTAACTGTAACTTCGTTACTAATTATGACAATTAACTGTAATTTCGATACAAATTATGGCAGGTAACTCTAACTTCGATACTAATTATGACAGGTAACAGTAACTTCAATACTAATTAATGCAGGTAACTGTAACTTCGATACTAATTATGACAGGTAACTGTAACTTCGTTACTAATTATGACAAGTAGCTGTAATTTCGTTACAAATTATGGCAGGTAATTGTAATTTCGATACTATTTATGACAGGTAACAGTAACTTCGGTACTAATTATGACAAGTAACAGTAACTTCGATACTAATTATGACAAGTAACTGTAACATCGTTACTAATTATGACAGGTAACTGTAACTTCGTTACTAATTATGACAAGTAACTGTAATTACGATACAAATTATGGCAGGTAACTGTATCTTCGATACTAATTATGACAGCTAACAGTAACTTCGATATTAATTAAGACAAGTAACAGTAAATTCGATACTAATTATGACAGGTAACAGTAACTTCGATACTAATCATGACAAGTAACTTTAACTTCGATACTAATTATGACAGGTAACTGTAACTTCCTTACTAATTATGACAAGTAACTGTAATTTCGTTACAAAATATGGCAGGTTATTGTAATTTCGATACTAATTATGACAGGTAACAGTAACTTCGATACTAATTATGACAAGTAACAGTAACTTCGATACTAATTATGACAAGTAACTGTAACTTCGATACTAATTATGACTGGTAACTGTAACTTAGTTACTAATTATGACAAGTAACTGTAATTTCGATTCAAATTATGGCAGGTAACTGTAACATCGATACTAATTATGACAGGTAACAGCAACTTCGATACTAATTATGACAAGTAACTATAACTTCGATACAAATTATGACAGGTAACTGTAACTTCGATACTAATTATGATAAGAAACTCTAACTTCGTTACTAATTATGACAAGTAACTGTAATTTTGATAAAAAATTATTGTAGGTAACTGTAACTTCAATACTAATTATGACAGGTAACAGTAACTTCGATACTAATTATGACAGGTTACTGTAACTTCGTTATTTATTATGACAAGTAACTTTAATTTCGATAATAATTATGGCAGGTTACTGTAACTTCGTTACTAATTATGACAAGTCCCTGTAATTTCGATACAAATTATGGCAGGTAATTGTAATTTCGATACTAAATATGACAGGTAACAGTAACTTCGATACTAATTATGACAAGTAACAGTAACTTCGACACAAATTATGACAAGTAACTGTAAGTTCGATACTAATTATGACAGGTAACAGTAACTTCGATACTAATTATGACAAGTAACTGTAACATCGTTACTAATTATGACAGGTAACTGTAACTTCGTTACTAATTATGACAAGTAACTGTAATTACGATACAAATTATGGCAGGTAACTGTATCTTCGATACTAATTATGACAGCTAACAGTAACTTCGATATTAATTAAGACAAGTAACAGTAAATTCGATACTAATTATGACAGGTAACAGTAACTTCGATACTAATCATGACAAGTAACTTTAACTTCGATACTAATTATGACAGGTAACTGTAACTTCCTTACTAATTATGACAAGTAACTGTAATTTCGTTACAAAATATGGCAGGTTATTGTAATTTCGATACTAATTATGACAGGTAACAGTAACTTCGATACTAATTATGACAAGTAACAGTAACTTCGATACTAATTATGACAAGTAACTGTAACTTCGATACTAATTATGACTGGTAACTGTAACTTAGTTACTAATTATGACAAGTAACTGTAATTTCGATTCAAATTATGGCAGGTAACTGTAACATCCATACTAATTATGACAGGTAACAGCAACTTCGATACTAATTATGACAAGTAACTATAACTTCGATACAAATTATGACAGGTAACTGTAACTTCGATACTAATTATGATAAGAAACTCTAACTTCGTTACTAATTATGACAAGTAACTGTAATTTTGATAAAAAATTATTGTAGGTAACTGTAACTTCAATACTAATTATGACAGGTAACAGTAACTTCGATACTAATTATGACAGGTTACTGTAACTTCGTTATTTATTATGACAAGTAACTTTAATTTCGATAATAATTATGGCAGGTTACTGTAACTTCGTTACTAATTATGACAAGTCCCTGTAATTTCGATACAAATTATGGCAGGTAATTGTAATTTCGATACTAAATATGACAGGTAACAGTAACTTCGATACTAATTATGACAAGTAACAGTAACTTCGACACAAATTATGACAAGTAACTGTAAGTTCGATACTAATTATGACAGGTAACTGTAACTTCGTTACTAAATATGACAAGTAACTATAATTTCGATACAAATTATGGCAGGTAACTGTAACTTCGATACTAATTATGACAGGTAACAGTAACTTCGATACTAATTATGACAAGTAACAGTAACTTCGATACTAATTATGACAAGTAACTGTAACTTCGATACTAATTATGACAAGTAACTATAACTTCGATACAAATTATGACAGGTAACTGTAACTTCGATACTAATTATGACAAGAAACTCTAACTTCGTTACTAATTATGACAATTAACTGTAATTTCGATACAAATTATGGCAGGTAACTCTATCTTCGATACTAATTATGACAGGTAACAGTAACATCGATACTAATTATGGCAGGTAACTGTAACTTCGTTACTTATTATGACAAGCAACTTTAATTTCGATACTTATTATGGCAGGTTACTGTAACTTCGTTACTAATTATGACAAGTCCCTGTAATTTCGATACAAATTATGGCAGGTAATTGTAATTTCGATACTAAATATGACAGGTAACAGTTACTTCGATACTAATTATGACAATTAACAGTAACTTCGATACTAATTATGACAAGTAACTGTAAGTTCGATACTAATTATGACAGGTAACTGTAACTTCGTTACTAATTACGACAAGTAACTGTAATTTCGATTCAAATTTTGGCAGGTAACTGTAACTTCGATACTTATTATGACAGTCAACAGTAACTTCGATACTAATTAGGACAAGTAACTGTAACTTCGATACTAATTATGACAGGTAACTGTAACTTCGTTAATAATTATGACAAGTAACTGTAATTTCGATACAAATTATGGCAGGTAACTGTAACTTCGATACTAATTATGACAGGTAACAGCAACTTCGATACTAATTATGAAATGTAACTATAATTTCGATACAAATTATGACAGGTAACTGTAACTTTGATACTAATTATGACAAGAAACTCTAACTTCGTTACTAATTATGACAAGTAAATGTAATTTTGATAAAAATTATTGTAGGTAACTGTAACTTCGTTACTAATTATGACAATTAACTGTAATTTCGATACAAATTATGGCAGGTAACTCTAACTTCGATACTAATTATGACAGGTAACAGTAACTTCAATACTAATTAATGCAGGTAACTGTAACTTCGATACTAATTATGACAGGTAACTGTAACTTCGTTACTAATTATGACAAGTAGCTGTAATTTCGTTACAAATTATGGCAGGTAATTGTAATTTCGATACTATTTATGACAGGTAACAGTAACTTCGGTACTAATTATGACAAGTAACAGTAACTTCGAAACTAATTATGACAAGTAACTGTAACATCGTTACTAATTATGACAGGTAACTGTAACTTCGTTACTAATTATGACAAGTAACTGTAATTACGATACAAATTATGGCAGGTAACTGTATCTTCGATACTAATTATGACAGCTAACAGTAACTTCGATATTAATTAAGACAAGTAACAGTAAATTCGATACTAATTATGACAGGTAACAGTAACTTCGATACTAATCATGACAAGTAACTTTAACTTCGATACTAATTATGACAGGTAACTGTAACTTCCTTACTAATTATGACAAGTAACTGTAATTTCGTTACAAAATATGGCAGGTTATTGTAATTTCGATACTAATTATGACAGGTAACAGTAACTTCGATACTAATTATGACAAGTAACAGTAACTTCGATACTAATTATGACAAGTAACTGTAACTTCGATACTAATTATGACTGGTAACTGTAACTTAGTTACTAATTATGACAAGTAACTGTAATTTCGATTCAAATTATGGCAGGTAACTGTAACATCGATACTAATTATGACAGGTAACAGCAACTTCGATACTAATTATGACAAGTAACTATAACTTCGATACAAATTATGACAGGTAACTGTAACTTCGATACTAATTATGATAAGAAACTCTAACTTCGTTACTAATTATGACAAGTAACTGTAATTTTGATAAAAAATTATTGTAGGTAACTGTAACTTCAATACTAATTATGACAGGTAACAGTAACTTCGATACTAATTATGACAGGTTACTGTAACTTCGTTATTTATTATGACAAGTAACTTTAATTTCGATAATAATTATGGCAGGTTACTGTAACTTCGTTACTAATTATGACAAGTCCCTGTAATTTCGATACAAATTATGGCAGGTAATTGTAATTTCGATACTAAATATGACAGGTAACAGTAACTTCGATACTAATTATGACAAGTAACAGTAACTTCGACACAAATTATGACAAGTAACTGTAAGTTCGATACTAATTATGACAGGTAACTGTAACTTCGTTACTAAATATGACAAGTAACTATAATTTCGATACAAATTATGGCAGGTAACTGTAACTTCGATACTAATTATGACAGGTAACAGTAACTTCGATACTAATTATGACAAGTAACAGTAACTTCGATACTAATTATGACAAGTAACTGTAACTTCGATACTAATTATGACAAGTAACTATAACTTCGATACAAATTATGACAGGTAACTGTAACTTCGATACTAATTATGACAAGAAACTCTAACTTCGTTACTAATTATGACAATTAACTGTAATTTCGATACAAATTATGGCAGGTAACTCTATCTTCGATACTAATTATGACAGGTAACAGTAACATCGATACTAATTATGGCAGGTAACTGTAACTTCGTTACTTATTATGACAAGCAACTTTAATTTCGATACTTATTATGGCAGGTTACTGTAACTTCGTTACTAATTATGACAAGTCCCTGTAATTTCGATACAAATTATGGCAGGTAATTGTAATTTCGATACTAAATATGACAGGTAACAGTTACTTCGATACTAATTATGACAATTAACAGTAACTTCGATACTAATTATGACAAGTAACTGTAAGTTCGATACTAATTATGACAGGTAACTGTAACTTCGTTACTAATTACGACAAGTAACTGTAATTTCGATTCAAATTTTGGCAGGTAACTGTAACTTCGATACTTATTATGACAGTCAACAGTAACTTCGATACTAATTAGGACAAGTAACTGTAACTTCGATACTAATTATGACAGGTAACTGTAACTTCGTTAATAATTATGACAAGTAACTGTAATTTCGATACAAATTATGGCAGGTAACTGTAACTTCGATACTAATTATGACAGGTAACAGCAACTTCGATACTAATTATGAAATGTAACTATAATTTCGATACAAATTATGACAGGTAACTGTAACTTTGATACTAATTATGACAAGAAACTCTAACTTCGTTACTAATTATGACAAGTAAATGTAATTTTGATAAAAATTATTGTAGGTAACTGTAACTTCGTTACTAATTATGACAATTAACTGTAATTTCGATACAAATTATGGCAGGTAACTCTAACTTCGATACTAATTATGACAGGTAACAGTAACTTCAATACTAATTAATGCAGGTAACTGTAACTTCGATACTAATTATGACAGGTAACTGTAACTTCGTTACTAATTATGACAAGTAGCTGTAATTTCGTTACAAATTATGGCAGGTAATTGTAATTTCGATACTATTTATGACAGGTAACAGTAACTTCGGTACTAATTATGACAAGTAACAGTAACTTCGATACTAATTATGACAAGTAACTGTAACTTCGATACTAATTATGACAGGTAACTGTAACTTCGTTACTAATTATGACAAGTAACTGTAATTTCGATACAAATTTTGGAAGGAAACTGTAACGTCGATACTAATTATGACAGGTAACAGTAATTTCGATACTAATTATTGTAGGTAACTGTAACTTCGTTACTAATTATGACAAGTAACTGTAATTTCGATACAAATAATGACAGGTAACTGTATCTTCGTTACTAATTATGACAAGTAACTGTAATTTCGATACAAATTATGGCAGGTAACAGTACCTTCGATACTAATTTTGACAGGTAACTGTAACTTCGATAGTAATTATGACAAGGTACTGTAATTTCGATACAAAATATGGCAGGTAACTGTAACTTTGATACTAATTCTGACAGGTAACAGTAACTTCGATACTAATTATGAGAAGTAACTGTAACTTCGTTACCAATTACGACAAGTAACTCTAATTTTGATAGAAAATTATGGCAGGTAACTGTAACTTCGATACTAATTAATACAGGTGACAGTAACTTCGATATTAATTATGACAGGTTACTGTAACATCGTTACTAATTA
The DNA here is from genome assembly GCA_946902985.2 of Meconema thalassinum. NCBI lineage: Eukaryota > Metazoa > Arthropoda > Insecta > Orthoptera > Tettigoniidae > Meconema > Meconema thalassinum. The sequence goes on along the minus strand of OX336388.2, from coordinate 1,672,051,984 downwards.
TGACAAGTAACTGTAACTTCGATACTAATTATGACATGTAACTTTAACTTCGATACTTATTATGACAGGTAACTGTAACTTCATTACTAATTATGACAAGAAACTGTAACTTCGATACTAATTATGACAGGTAACTGTAACTTCGATACTAATTATGACAAGTAACTGTAACTTCGATACTAATTATGACAAGTAACTGTAACTTCGATACTATTTATGACAGGTATCAGTAACTTCGATATTAATTATGACAAGTAACAGTAACTTCGATACTAATTATGACAAGTAACAGTAATTTCGGTACAAATTTTGGCAGGTAACTGTTACTTCGATACTAATTATGACAGGTAACAGTAACTTCGATACTAATTATGACAAGTAACTGTAACATCGATACTAATTATGACAGGTAACAGTAACTTCGTTACTAATTATGACAAGTAACTGTGATTTCGATACAAATTATGGCAGGTAACTGTATCTTCGATACTAATTATGACAGCTAACAGTAACTTCGATATTAATTAAGACAAGTAACAGTAAATTCGATACTAATTATGACAGGTAACAGTAACTTCGATACTAATCATGACAAGTAACTTTAACTTCGATACTAATTATGACAGGTAACTGTAACTTCCTTACTAATTATGACAAGTAACTGTAATTTCGTTACAAAATATGGCAGGTTATTGTAATTTCGATACTAATTATGACAGGTAACAGTATCTTCGATACTAATTATGACAAGAAACTCTAACTTCGTTACTAATTATGACAAGTAACTGTAATTTTGATAAAAAATTATTGTAGGTAACTGTAACTTCAATACTAATTATGACAGGTAACAGTAACTTCGATACTAATTATGACAGGTTACTGTAACTTCGTTACTTATTATGACAAGTAACTTTAATTTCGATACTAATTATGGCAGGTTACTGTAACTTCGTTACAAATTATGACAAGTCCCTGTAATTTCGATACAAATTATGGCAGGTAATTGTAATTTCGATACTAAATATGACAGGTAACAGTAACTTCGTTACTAATTATGACAAGTAACAGTATCTTCGATACTAATTATGACAAGTAACTGTAAGTTCGATACTAATTATGACAGGTAACTGTAACTTCGTTACTAATTATGACAAGTAACTATAATTTCGATACAAATTATGGCAGGTAACTGTAACATCGATACTAATTATGACAGGTAACAGCAACTTCGATACTAATTATGACAAGTAACTATAACTTCGATACAAATTATGACAGGTAACTGTAACTTCGATACTAATTATGACAAGAAACTGTAACTTCGTTACTAATTATGACAAGTAACTGTAATTTTGATAAAAAATTATTGTAGGTAACTGTAACTTCGTTACTAATTATGACAATTAACTGTAATTTCGATACAAATTATTGGGAGGTAACTCTATCTTCGATACTAATTATGACAGGTAACAGTAACTTCGATACTAATTATGGCAGGTAACTGTAACTTCGTTACTTATTATGACAAGTAACTTTAATTTCGATACAAATTATGGCAGGTTACTGTAACTTCGTTACTAATTATGACAAGTCCCTGTAATTTCGATACAAATTATGGCAGGTAATTGTAATTTCGATACTAAATATGACAGGTAACAGTAACTTCGATACTAATTATGACAATTAACAGTAACTTCGATACTAATTATGACAAGTAACTGTAAGTTCGATACTAATATGACAGGTAACTGTAACTTCGTTACTAATTATGACAAGTAAATTTAATTGCGATTCAAATTTTGGCAGGTAACTGTAACTTCGATACTTAGTATGACAGTCAACAGTAACTTCGATACTAATTAGGACAAGTAACTGTAACTTCGATACTAATTATGACAGGTAACTGCAACTTCGTTACTAATTATGACAGGTAACTGTAACTTCGTTAATAATTATGACAAGTAACTGTAATTTCGATACAAATTATGGCAGGTAACTGTAACTTCGATACTAATTATGACAGGTAACAGCAACTTCGATACTAATTATGAAATGTAACTATAATTTCGATACAAATTATGACAGGTAACTGTAACTTTGATACTAATTATGACAAGAAACTCTAACTTCGTTACTAATTATGACAAGTAAATGTAATTTTGATAAAAATTATTGTAGGTAACTGTAACTTCGTTACTAATTATGACAATTAACTGTAATTTCGATACAAATTATGGCAGGTAACTCTAACTTCGATACTAATTATGACAGGTAACAGTAACTTCAATACTAATTAATGCAGGTAACTGTAACTTCGATACTAATTATGACAGGTAACTGTAACTTCGTTACTAATTATGACAAGTAGCTGTAATTTCGTTACAAATTATGGCAGGTAATTGTAATTTCGATACTATTTATGACAGGTAACAGTAACTTCGGTACTAATTATGACAAGTAACAGTAACTTCGATACTAATTATGACAAGTAACTGTAACTTCGATACTAATTATGACAGGTAACTGTAACTTCGTTACTAATTATGACAAGTAACTGTAATTTCGATACAAATTTTGGAAGGAAACTGTAACGTCGATACTAATTATGACAGGTAACAGTAATTTCGATACTAATTATTGTAGGTAACTGTAACTTCGTTACTAATTATGACAAGTAACTGTAATTTCGATACAAATAATGACAGGTAACTGTATCTTCGTTACTAATTATGACAAGTAACTGTAATTTCGATACAAATTATGGCAGGTAACAGTACCTTCAATACTAATTTTGACAGGTAACTGTAACTTCGATAGTATTTATGACAAGGTACTGTAATTTCGATACAAAATATGGCAGGTAACTGTAACTTTGATACTAATTCTGACAGGTAACAGTAACTTCGATACTAATTATGAGAAGTAACTGTAACTTCGTTACCAATTACGACAAGTAACTCTAATTTTGATAGAAAATTATGGCAGGTAACTGTAACTTCGATACTAATTAATACAGGTGACAGTAACTTCGATATTAATTATGACAGGTTACTGTAACATCGTTACTAATTATGACAAGTAACTGTAACTTCGATACTAATTATGACATGTAACTTTAACTTCGATACTTATTATGACAGGTAACTGTAACTTCATTACTAATTATGACAAGAAACTGTAACTTCGATACTAATTATGACAGGTAACTGTAACTTCGATACTAATTATGACAAGTAACTGTAACTTCGATACTAATTATGACAAGTAACTGTAACTTCGATACTATTTATGACAGGTATCAGTAACTTCGATATTAATTATGACAAGTAACAGTAACTTCGATACTAATTATGACAAGTAACAGTAATTTCGGTACAAATTTTGGCAGGTAACTGTTACTTCGATACTAATTATGACAGGTAACAGTAACTTCGATACTAATTATGACAAGTAACTGTAACATCGATACTAATTATGACAGGTAACAGTAACTTCGTTACTAATTATGACAAGTAACTGTGATTTCGATACAAATTATGGCAGGTAACTGTATCTTCGATACTAATTATGACAGCTAACAGTAACTTCGATATTAATTAAGACAAGTAACAGTAAATTCGATACTAATTATGACAGGTAACAGTAACTTCGATACTAATCATGACAAGTAACTTTAACTTCGATACTAATTATGACAGGTAACTGTAACTTCCTTACTAATTATGACAAGTAACTGTAATTTCGTTACAAAATATGGCAGGTTATTGTAATTTCGATACTAATTATGACAGGTAACAGTATCTTCGATACTAATTATGACAAGAAACTCTAACTTCGTTACTAATTATGACAAGTAACTGTAATTTTGATAAAAAATTATTGTAGGTAACTGTAACTTCAATACTAATTATGACAGGTAACAGTAACTTCGATACTAATTATGACAGGTTACTGTAACTTCGTTACTTATTATGACAAGTAACTTTAATTTCGATACTAATTATGGCAGGTTACTGTAACTTCGTTACAAATTATGACAAGTCCCTGTAATTTCGATACAAATTATGGCAGGTAATTGTAATTTCGATACTAAATATGACAGGTAACAGTAACTTCGATACTAATTATGACAAGTAACAGTATCTTCGATACTAATTATGACAAGTAACTGTAAGTTCGATACTAATTATGACAGGTAACTGTAACTTCGTTACTAATTATGACAAGTAACTATAATTTCGATACAAATTATGGCAGGTAACTGTAACATCGATACTAATTATGACAGGTAACAGCAACTTCGATACTAATTATGACAAGTAACTATAACTTCGATACAAATTATGACAGGTAACTGTAACTTCGATACTAATTATGACAAGAAACTGTAACTTCGTTACTAATTATGACAAGTAACTGTAATTTTGATAAAAAATTATTGTAGGTAACTGTAACTTCGTTACTAATTATGACAATTAACTGTAATTTCGATACAAATTATTGGGAGGTAACTCTATCTTCGATACTAATTATGACAGGTAACAGTAACTTCGATACTAATTATGGCAGGTAACTGTAACTTCGTTACTTATTATGACAAGTAACTTTAATTTCGATACAAATTATGGCAGGTTACTGTAACTTCGTTACTAATTATGACAAGTCCCTGTAATTTCAATACAAATTATGGCAGGTAATTGTAATTTCGATACTAAATATGACAGGTAACAGTAACTTCGATACTAATTATGACAATTAACAGTAACTTCGATACTAATTATGACAAGTAACTGTAAGTTCGATACTAATATGACAGGTAACTGTAACTTCGTTACTAATTATGACAAGTAAATTTAATTGCGATTCAAATTTTGGCAGGTAACTGTAACTTCGATACTTAGTATGACAGTCAACAGTAACTTCGATACTAATTAGGACAAGTAACTGTAACTTCGATACTAATTATGACAGGTAACTGCAACTTCGTTACTAATTATGACAAGTAACTGTAATTTCGATACAAATTATGGCAGGTAACTGTAACTTCGATACTAATTATGACAGGTAACAGCAACTTCGATACTAATTATGAAAAGTAACTATAACTTCGATACAAATTATGACAGGTAACTGTAAATTCGATACTAATTATGACAAGAAACTCTAACTTCGTTACTAATTATGACAAGTAAATGTAATTTTGATAAAGATTATTGTAGGTAACTGTAACTTCGTTACTAATTATGACAATTAACTGTAATTTCGATACAAATTATGGCAGGTAACTCTAACTTCGATACTAATTATGACAGGTAACAGTAACTTCGATACTAATTATTGCAGGTAACTGTAACTTCGATACTAATTATGACAGGTAACTGTAACTTCGTTACTAATTATGACAAGTAGCTGTAATTTCTTTACAAATTATGGCAGGTAATTGTAATTTCGATACTATTTATGACAGGTAACAGTAACTTCGATACTAATTATGACAAGTAACAGTAACTTCGATACTAATTATGACAAGTAACTGTAACTTCGATACTAATTATGACAGGTAACTGTAACTTCGTTACTAATTATGACAAGTAACTGTAATTTCGATACAAATTTTGGCAGGAAACTGTAACGTCGATACTAATTATGACAGGTAACAGTAATTTCGATACTAATTATGACAAGTAACTGTAATTTCGATACAAATTATGACAGGAAACTGTAACTTCGTAACTAATTATGACAAGTAACTGTAATTTCGATACAAATTATGGCAGCTAACAGTACCTTCGATACTAATTATTACAGGTAACTGAAACTTCGATACTAATTATGACAAGGAACTGTAATTTCGATACAAATTATGGCAGGTAACTGTAAGTTCGATACTAATTATGACAGGTAACAGTAACTTCGATACGAATTATGACAAGTAATTATAACTTCGAATCAAATTATGACAGGTAACTGTAACTTCGATACTAATTATGACAAGAAAATCTAACTTCGTTACTAATTATGACAAGTAACAGTAATCTTGATAAAAAATTATGGTAGGTAACTGTAACTTCAATACTAATTATGACAGGTGACAGTAACTTCGATACTAATTATGACAGGTATCTGTAACTTCGTTACTTATTATGACAAGTAACTTTAATTTCGATACTAATTATGGCAGGTTACTGTAACTTCGTTACTAATTATGACAATTAACTGTAATTACGATGCAAATTATGACAGGTAACTGTAACTTCGTTACTAATTATGACATGTAACTGTAATTTCGATACAAATTATGGCAGGTAACAGAACCTTCGATACTAATTATGACAAGTAACTGTAACTTCGTTACTAATTATTACAAGTAACTGTAATTTTGATAAAAATTATTTTAGGTAACTGTTACTTCAATACTAATTATGACAGGTAACAGTAACTTCGATACTAATTATGACAGGTAACTGTAACTTCGTTACTTATTATGACAAGTAACTTTAATTTCGATACTAACTATGGCAGGTTACTGTAACTTCGTTACTAATTATGACAAGTCCCTGTAATTTCGATAAAAATTATGGCAGGTAATTGTAATTTCGATACTAAATATGACAGGTAACTGTAACTTCGATACTAATTATGACAAGTAACAGTAACTTCGATACTAATTATGACAAGAAACTGTAACTTCGATACTAATTATGACAGGTAACTGTAACTTCGTTACTAATTATGAAAAGTAACTCTAATTTCGATACAAATTATGGCAGGTAAATGTAACTTCGATACTAATTATGACAGGTAACAGCAACTTCGATACTAATTATGACAAGTAACTATAACTTCGATACAAATTATGACAGGTAACTGTAACTTCGATACTAATTATGACAAGAAACTCTAACTTCGTTACTAATTATGACAAGTAACTGTAATTTTGATAAAAAATTATTGTAGGTAACTGTAACTTCGTTACTAATTATGACAATTAACTGTAATTTCGATACAAATTATGGCAGGTAACTCTATCTTCGACACTAATTATGACAGGTAACAGTAACTTCGATACTAATTATGGCAGGTAACTGTAACTTCGATACTAATTATGACAGGTAACTGTAACTTCGTTACTAATTATGACAAGTAGCTGTAATTTCGTTACAAATTATGGCAGGTTATGTTAATTTAGATACTATTTATGACAGGTAACAGTAACTTCGATACTAATTATGACAAGTAACAGTAACTTCGATACTAATTATGACAAGTAACTGTAACTTCGATACTAATTATAACAGGTAACTGTAACTTAGTTACTAAAAATGACAAGTAACTGTAATTTCGATTCAAATTATGGCAGGTAACTGTAACATCGATACTAATTATGACAGGTAACAGCAACTTCGATACTAATTATGACAAGTAACTATAACTTCGATACAAATTATGACAGGTAACTGTAACTTCGATACTAATTATGACAAGAAACTCTAACTTCGTTACTAATTATGACAAGTAACTGTAATTTTGATAAAAAATTATTGTAGGTAACTGTAACTTCAATACTAATTATGACAGGTAACAGTAACTTCGATACTAATTATGACAGGTTACTGTAACTTAGTTACTTATTATCACAAATAACTTTAATTTCGATACTAATTATGGCAGGTTACTGTAACTTCGTTACTAATTATGACAAGTCCCTGTAATTTCGATACAAATTATGGCAGGTAATTGTAATTTCGATACTAAATATGACAGGTAACAGTAACTTCGATACTAATTATGACAAGTAACAGTAACTTCGATACTAATTATGACAAGTAACTGTAAGTTCGATACTAATTATGACAGGTAACTGTAACTTCGTTACTAAATATGACAAGTAACTATAATTTCGATACAAATTATGGCAGGTAACTGTAACTTCGATACTAATTATGACAGGTAACAGCAACTTCGGTACTAATTATGACAAGTAACTATAACTTCGATACAAATTATGACAGGTAACTGTAACTTCGTTACTAATTATGACAAGTAGCTGTAATTTCGTTACTAATTATGACAAGTAAATGTAATTTTGATAAAAATTATTGTAGGTAACTGTAACTTCGTTACTAATTATGACAATTAACTGTAATTTCGATACAAATTATGGCAGGTTACTCTAACTTCGATACTAATTATGACAGGTAACAGTAACTTCAATACTAATTAATGCAGGTAACTGTAACTTCGATACTAATTATGACAAGTAGCTGTAATTTCGTTACAAATTATGGCAGGTAATTGTAATTTCGATACTATTTATGACAGGTAGCAGTAACTTCGGTACTAATTATGACAGGTAACAGTAACTTCGATACTAATTATGACAAGTAACTGTAACTTCGATACTAATTATGACAGGTAACTGTAACTTCGTTACTAATTATGACAAGTAACTGTAATTTCGATACAAATTTTGGCAGGAAACTGTAACGTCGATACTAATTATGACAGGTAACAGTAATTTCGATACTAATTATTGTAGGTAACTGTAACTTCGTTACTAATTATGACAAGTAACTGTAATTTCGATACAAATAATTACAGGTAACTGTATCTTCGTTACTAATTATGACAAGTAACTGTAATTTCGATATAAATTATGGCAGGTAACAGTACCTTCGATACTAATTTTGACAGGTAACTGTAACTTCGATAGTAATTATGACAAGGTACTGTAATTTCGATACAAAATATGGCAGGTAACTGTAACTTTGATACTAATTCTGACAGGTAACAGTAACTTCGATACTAATTATGAGAAGTAACTGTAACTTCGTTACCAATTACGACAAGTAACTCTAATTTTGATAGAAAATTATGGCAGGTAACTGTAACTTCGATACTAATTAATACAGGTGACAGTAACTTCGATATTAATTATGACAGGTTACTGTAACATCGTTGCTAATTATGACAAGTAACTGTAACTTCGATACTAATTATGACATGTAACTTTAACTTCGATACTTATTATGACAGGTAACTGTAACTTCATTACTAATTAAGACAAGAAACTGTAACTTCGATACTAATTATGACAGGTAACTGTAACTTCGATACTAATTATGACAAGTAACTGTAACTTCGATACTAATTATGACAAGTAACTGTAACTTCGATACTATTTATGACAGGTATCAGTAACTTCGATATTAATTATGACAAGTAACAGTAACTTCGATACTAATTATGACAAGTAACAGTAATTTCGATACAAATTTTGGCAGGTAACTGTTACTTCGATACTAATTATGACAGGTAACAGTAACTTCGATACTAATTATGACAAGCAACTGTAACATCGATACTAATTATGACAGGTAACTGTAACTTCGTTACTAATTATGACAAGTAACTGTAATTTCGATACAAATTATGGCAGGTAACTGTATCTTCGATACTAATTATGACAGCTAACAGTAACTTCGATATTAATTAAGACAAGTAACAGTAAATTCGATACTAATTATGACAGGTAACAGTAACTTCGATACTAATCATGACAAGTAACTTTAACTTCGATACTAATTATGACAGGTAACTGTAACTTCCTTACTAATTATGACAAGTAACTGTAATTTCGTTACAAAATATGGCAGGTTATTGTAATTTCGATACTAATTATGACAGGTAACAGTATCTTCGATACTAATTATGACAAGAAACTCTAACTTCGTTACTAATTATGACAAGTAACTGTAATTTTGATAAAAAATTATTGTAGGTAACTGTAACTTCAATACTAATTATGACAGGTAACAGTAACTTCGATACTTATTATGACAGGTTACTGTAACTTCGTTACTTATTATGACAAGTAACTTTAATTTCGATACTAATTATGGCAGGTTACTGTAACTTCGTTACTAATTATGACAATTCCCTGTAATTTCGATACAAATTATGGCAGGTAATTGTAATTTCGATACTAAATATGACAGGTAACAGTAACTTCGATACTAATTATGACAGGTAACTGTAACTTCGTTACTAATTATGACAAGTAACTATAATTTCGATACAAATTATGGCAGGTAACTGTAACATCGATACTAATTATGACAGGTAACAGCAACTTCGATACTAATTATGACAAGTAACTATAACTTCGATACAAATTATGACAGGTAACTGTAACTTCGATACTAATTATGACAAGAAACTGTAACTTCGTTACTAATTATGACAAGTAACTGTAATTTTGATAAAAAATTATTGTAGGTAACTGTAACTTCGTTACTAATTATGACAATTAACTGTAATTTCGATACAAATTATGGGAGGTAACTCTATCTTCGATACTAATTATGACAGGTAACAGTAACTTCGATACTAATTATGGCAGGTAACTGTAACTTCGTTACTTATTATGACAAGTAACTTTAATTTCGATACTAATTATGGCAGGTTACTGTAACTTCGTTACTAATTATGACAAGTCCCTGTAATTTCGATACAAATTATGGCAGGTAATTGTAATTTCGATACTAAATATGACAGGTAACAGTAACTTCGATACTAATTATGACAATTAACAGTAACTTCGATACTAATTATGACAAGTAACTGTAAGTTCGATACTAATATGACAGGTAACTGTAACTTCGTTACTAATTATGACAAGTAACTTTAATTGCGATTCAAATTTTGGCAGGTAACTGTAACTTCGATACTTAGTATGACAGTCAACAGTAACTTCGATACTAATTAGGACAAGTAACTGTAACTTCGATACTAATTATGACAGGTAACTGCAACTTCGTTACTAATTATGACAAGTAACTGTAATTTCGATACAAATTATGGCAGGTAACTGTAACTTCGATACTAATTATGACAGGTAACAGCAACTTCGATACTAATTATGAAAAGTAACTATAACTTCGATAAAAATTATGACAGGTAACTGTAACTTCGATACTAATTATGACAAGAAACTCTAACTTCGTTACTAATTATGACAAGTAAATGTAATTTTGATAAAGATTATTGTAGGTAACTGTAACTTCGTTACTAATTATGACAATTAACTGTAATTTCGATACAAATTATGGCAGGTAACTCTAACTTCGATACTAATTATGACAGGTAACAGTAACTTCGATACTAATTATTGCAGGTAACTGTAACTTCGATACTAATTATGACAGGTAACTGTAACTTCGATACTAATTATGACAGGTTACAGCAACTTCGATACTAATTATGAAAAGTAACTATAACTTCGATACAAATTATGACAGGTAACTGTAACTTCGATACTAATTATGACAAGAAACTCTAACTTCGTTACTAATTATGACAAGTAAATGTAATTTCGATAAAGATTATTGTAGGTAACTGTAACTTCGTTACTAATTATGACAATTAACTGTAATTTCGATACAAATATTGGCAGGAAACTGTAACGTCGATACTAATTATGACAGGTAACAGTAATTTCGATACTAATTATGACAAGTTACTGTAATTTCGATACAAATTATGACAGGAAACTGTAACTTCGTAACTAATTATGACAAGTAACTGTAATTTCGATACAAATTATGGCAGCTAACAGTACCTTCGATACTAATTATTACAGGTAACTGAAACTTCGATACTAATTATGACAAGGAACTGTAATTTCGATACAAATTATGGCAGGTAACTGTAACTTCGATACTAATTATGACAGGTAACAGTAACTTCGATACGAATTATGACAAGTAATTATAACTTCGAATCAAATTATGACAGGTAACTGTAACTTCGATACTAATTATGACAAGAAAATCTAACTTCGTTACTAATTATGACAAGTAACAGTAATCTTGATAAAAAATTATGGTAGGTAACTGTAACATCAATACTTATTATGACAGGTGACAGTAACTTCGATACTAATTATGACAGGTATCTGTAACTTCGTTACTTATTATGACAAGTAACTTTAATTTCGATACTAATTATGGCAGGTTACTGTAACTTCGTTACTAATTATGACAATTAACTGTAATTACGATGCAAATTATGACAGGTAACTGTAACTTCGTTACTAATTATGACATGTAACTGTAATTTCGATACACATTATGGCAGGTAACAGAACCTTCGATACTAATTATGACAAGTAACTGTAACTTCGTTACTAATTATTACAAGTAACTGTAATTTTGATAAAAAATTATTGTAGGTAACTGTAACTTCAATACTAATTATGACAGGTAACAGTAACTTCGATACTAATTATGACAGGTAACTGTAACTTCGTTACTTATTATGACAAGTAACTTTAATTTCGATACTAACTATGGCAGGTTACTGTAACTTCGTTACTAATTATGACAAGTCCCTGTAATTTCGATAAAAATTATGGCAGGTAATTGTAATTTCGATACTAAATATGACAGGTAACAGTAACTTCGATACTAATTATGACAAGTAACAGTAACTTCGATACTAATTATGACAAGTAACTGTAACTTCGATACTAATTATGACAGGTAACTGTAACTTCGTTACTAATTATGACAAGTAACTCTAATTTCGATACAAATTATGGCAGGTAAATGTAACTTCGATACTAATTATGACAGGTAACAGCAACTTCGATACTAATTATGACAAGTAACTATAACTTCGATACAAATTATGACAGGTAACTGTAACTTCGATACTAATTATGACAAGAAACTCTAACTTCGTTACTAATTATGACAAGTAACTGTAATTTTGATAGAAAATTATTGTAGGTAACTGTAACTTCGTTACTAATTATGACAATTAACTGTAATTTCGATACAAATTATGGCAGGTAACTCTATCTTCGATACTAATTATGACAGGTAACTGTAACTTCGTTACTAATTATGACAAGTAGCTGTAATTTCGTTACAAATTATGGCAGGTTATGGTAATTTAGATACTATTTATGACAGGTAACAGTAACTTCGATACTAATTATGACAAGTAACAGTAACTTCGATACTAATTATGACAAGTAACTGTAACTTCGATACTAATTATAACAGGTAACTGTAACTTAGTTACTAATTATGACAAGTAACTGTAATTTCGATTCAAATTATGGCAGGTAACTGTAACATCGATACTAATTATGACAGGTAACAGCAACTTCGATACTAATTATGACAAGTAACTATAACTTCGATACAAATTATGACAGGTAACTGTAACTTCGATACTAATTATGACAAGAAACTCTAACGTCGTTACTAATTATGACAAGTAACTGTAATTTTGATAAAAAATTATTGTAGGTAACTGTAACTTCAATACTAATTATGACAGGTAACAGTAACTTCGATACTAATTATGACAGGTTACTGTAACTTCGTTACTTATTATGACAAGTAACTTTAATTTCGATACTAATTATGGCAGGTTACTGTAACTTCGTTACTAATTATGACAAGTCCCTGTAATTTCGATACAAATTATGGCAGGTAATTGTAATTTCGATACTAAATATGACAGGTAACAGTAACTTCGATACTAATTATGACAAGTAACAGTAACTTCGATACTAATTATGACAAGTAACTGTAAGTTCGATACTAATTATGACAGGTAACTGTAACTTCGTTACTAAATATGACAAGTAACTATAATTTCGATACAAATTATGGCAGGTAACTGTAACTTCGATACTAATTATGACAGGTAACAGCAACTTCGATACTAATTATGACAAGTAACTATAACTTCGATACAAATTATGACAGGTAACTGTAACTTCGATACTAATTATGACAAGAAACTCTAACTTCGTTACTAATTATGACAATTAACTGTAATTTCGATACAAATTATGGCAGGTAACTCTATCTTCGATACTAATTATGACAGGTAACAGTAACTTCGATACTAATTATGGCAGGTAACTGTAACTTCGTTACTTATTATGACAAGCAACTTTAATTTCGATACTTATTATGGCAGGTTACTGTAACTTCGTTACTAATTATGACAAGTCCCTGTAATTTCGATACAAATTATGGCAGGTAATTGTAATTTCGATACTAAATATGACAGGTAACAGTTATTTCGATACTAATTATGACAATTAACAGTAACTTCGATACTAATTATGACAAGTAACTGTGAGTTCGATACTAATTATGACAGGTAACTGTAACTTCGTTACTAATTATAACAAGTAACTGTAATTTCGATTCAAATTTTGGCAGGTACCTGTAACTTCGATACTTATTATGAGAGTCAACAGTAACTTCGATACTAATTAGGACAAGTAACTGTAATTTCGATACTAATTATGATAGGTATCTGTAACTTCGTTACTAATTATGACAAGTAACTGTAATTTCGATACAAATTATGGCAGGTAACTGTAACTTCGATACTAATTATGACAGGTAACAGCAACTTCGATACTAATTATGAAAAGTAACTATAACTTCGATACAAATTATGACAGGTAACTGTAACTTTGATACTAATTATGACATGAAACTGTAACTTCGTTACTAATTATGACAAGTAAATGTAATTTTGATAAAAATTATTGTAGGTAACTGTAACTTCGTTACTAATTTTGACAATTAACTGTAATTTCGATACAAATTATGGCAGGTAACTCTAACTTCGATACTAATTATGATAGGTAACAGTAACTTCAATACTAATTAATGCAGGTAACTGTAACTTCGATACTAATTATGACAGGTAACTGTAACTTCGTTACTAATTATGACAAGTAGCTGTAATTTCGTTACAAATTATGGCAGGTAATTGTAATTTCGATACTATTTATGACAGGTAACAGTAACTTCGGTACTAATTATGACAAGTACAGTAACTTCGATACTAATTATGACAAGTAACTGTAACTTCGATACGAATTATGACAGGTAACTGTAACTTCGTTACTAATTATGACAAGTAACTGTAATTTCGATACAAATTTTGGCCGGAAACTGTAACGTCGATACTAATTATGACAGGTAACAGTAATTTCGATACTAATTATTGTAGGTAACTGTAACTTCGTTACTAATTATGACAAGTAACTGTAATTTCGATACAAATAATGACAGGTAACTGTATCTTCGTTACTAATTATGACATGTAACTGTAATTTCGATACAAATTATGGCAGGTAACAGTACCTTCGATACTAATTTTGACAGGTAACTGTAACTTCGATAGTAATTATGACAAGGTACTGTAATTTCGATACAAAATATGGCAGGTAACTGTAACTTTGATACTAATTCTGACAGGTAACAGTAACTTCGATACTAATTATGAGAAGTAACTGTAACTTCGTTACCAATTACGACAAGTAACTCTAATTTTGATAGAAAATTATGGCAGGTAACTGTAACTTCGATACTAATTAATACAGGTAACAGTAACTTCGATATTAATTATGACAGGTTACTGTAGCATCGTTACTAATTATGACAAGTAACTGTAACTTCGATACTAATTATGACATGTAACTTAAACTTCGATACTTATTATGACAGGTAACTGTAACTTCATTACTAATTATGACAAGAAACTGTAACTTCGATACTAATTATGACAGGTAACTGTAACTTCGATATTAATTATGACAAGTAACTGTAACTTCGATACTAATTATGACAAGGAACTGTAACTTCGATACTATTTATGACAGGTATCAGTAACTTCGATATTTATTATGACAAGTAACAGTAACTTCGATACTAATTATGACAAGTAACTGTAATTTCGATACAAATTTTGGCAGGTAACTGTTACTTCGATACTAATTATGACAGGTAACAGTAACTTCGATACTAATTATGACAAGTAACTGTAACATCGATACTAATTATGACTGGTAACTGTAACTTCGTTACTAATTATGACAAGTAACTGTAATTTCGATACAAATTATGGCAGGTAACTGTATCTTCGATACTAATTATGACAGCTAACAGTAACTTCGATATTAATTAAGACAAGTAACAGTAAATTCGATACTAATTATGACAGGTAACAGTAACTTCGATACTAATCATGACAAGTAACTTTAACTTCGATACTAATTATGACAGGTAACTGTAACTTCCTTACTAATTATGTCAAGTAACTGTAATTTCGTTACAAAATATGGCAGGTTATTGTAATTTCGATACTAATTATGACAGGTAACAGTAACTTCGATACTAATTATGACAAGAAACTCTAACTTCGTTACTAATTATGACAAGTAACTGTAATTTTGATAAAAAATTATTGTAGGTAACTGTAACTTCAATACTAATTATGACAGGTAACAGTAACTTCGATACTAATTATGACAGGTTACTGTAACTTCGCTACTTATTGTGACAAGTAACTTTAATTTCGATACTAATTATGGCAGGTTACTGTAACTTCGTTACTAATTATGACAAGTCCCTGTAATTTCGATACAAATTATGGCAGGTAATTGTAATTTCAATACTAAATATGACAGGTAACAGTAACTTCGATACTAATTATGACAAGTAACAGTAACTTCGATACTAATTATGACAAGTAACTGTAAGTTCGATACTAATTATGACAGGTAACTGTAACTTCGTTACTAATTATGACAAGTAACTATAATTTCGATACAAATTATGGCAGGTAACTGTAACATCGATACTAATTATGACAGGTAACAGCAACATCGATACTAATTATGACAAGTAACTATAACTTCGATACAAATTATGACAGGTAACTGTAACTTCGATACTATTTATGACAAGAAACTGTAACTTCGTTACTAATTATGACAAGTAACTGTAATTTTGATAAAAAATTATTGTAGGTAACTGTAACTTCGTTACTAATTATGACAATTAACTGTAATTTCGATACAAATTATGGCAGGTAACTCTATCTTCGATACTAATTATGACAGGTAACAGTAACTTCGATACTAATTATGACAGGTAACTGTAACTTCGTTACTTATTATGACAAGTAACTTTATTTCGATACTAATTATGGCAGGTTACTGTAACTTCGTTACTAATTATGACAAGTCCCTGTAATTTCGATACAAATTATGGCAGGTAATTGTAATTTCGATACTAAATATGACAGGTAACAGTAACTTCGATACTAATTATGACAATTAACAGTAACTTCGATACTAATTATGACAAGTAAATGTAAGTTCGATACTAATATGACAGGTAACTGTAACTTCGTTACTAATTATGACAAGTAACTGTAATTTCGATTCAAATTTTGGCAGGTAACTGTAACTTCGATACTTAGTATGACAGTCAACAGTAACTTCGATACTAATTAGGACAAGTAACTGTAATTTCGATACTAATTATGACAGGTAACTGCAACTTCGTTACTAATAATGACAAGTAACTGTAATTTCGATACAAATTATGGCAGGTAACTGTAACTTCGATACTAATTATGACAGGTAACAGCAACTTCGATACTAATTATGAAAAGTAACTATAACTTCGATACAAATTATGACAGGTAACTGTAACTTCGATACTAATTATGACAAGAAACTCTAACTTCGTTACTAATTATGACAAGTAAATGTAATTTTGATAAAGATTATTGTAGGTAACTGTAACTTCGTTACTAATTATGACAATTAACTGTAATTTCGATACAAATTATGGCAGGTAACTCTAACTTCGATACTAATTATGACAGGTAACAGTAACTTCGATACTAATTATTGCAGGTAACTGTAACTTCGATACTAATTATGACAGGTAACTGTAACTTCGTTACTAATTATGACAAGTAGCTGTAATTTCTTTACAAATTATGGCAGGTAATTGTAATTTCGATACTATTTATGACAGGTAACAGTAACTTCGATACTAATTATGACAAGTAACAGTAACTTCGATACTAATTATGACAAGTAACTGTAACTTCGATACTAATTATGACAGGTAACTGTAACTTCGTTACTAATTATGACAAGTAACTGTAATTTCGATACAAATTTTGGCAGGAAACTGGAACGTCGATACTAATTATGACAGGTAACAGTAATTTCGATACTAATTATGACAAGTAACTGTAATTTCGATACAAATTATGACAGGAAACTGTAACTTCGTAACTAATTATGACAAGTAACTGTAATTTCGATACAAATTATGGCAGGTAACTGTAACTTCGATACTAATTATGACAGGTAACAGTAACTTCGATACGAATTATGACAAGTAATTATAACTTCGAATCAAATTATGACAGGTAACTGTAACTTCGATACTAATTATGACAAGAAAATCTAACTTCGTTACTAATTATGACAAGTAACAGTAATCTTGGTAAAAAATTATGGTAGGTAACTGTAACTTCAATACTAATTATGACAGGTGACAGTAACTTCGATACTAATTATGACAGGTATCTGTAACTTCGTTACTTATTATGACAAGTAACTTTAATTTCGATACTAATTATGGCAGGTAACTGTAACTTCGTTACTAATTATGACAAGTCCCTGTAATTTCGATACAAATTATGGCAGGTAACTGTAACTTCGATACTAATTATGACAGGTAACAGTGACTTCGGTACTAATTATGACAGGAAACTGTAACTTCGTTACTAATTATGACAATTAACTGTAATTACGATGCAAATTATGACAGGTAACTGTTACTTCGTTACTAATTATGACATGTAACTGTAATTTCGATACAAATTATGGCAGGTAACAGAACCTTCGATACTAATTATGACAAGTAACTGTAACTTCGTTACTAATTATGACAAGTAACTGTAATTTTGATAAAAAATTATTGTAGGTAACTGTAACTTCAATACTAATTATGACAGGTAACAGTAACTTCGATACTAATTATGACAGGTAACTGTAAGTTCGTTACTTATTATGACAAGTAACTTTAATTTCGATACTAACTATGGCAGGTTACTGTAACTTCGTTACTAATTATGACAAGTCCCTGTAATTTCGATACAAAATAAGGCAGGTAATTGTAATTTCGATACTAAATATGACAGGTAACAGTAACTTCGATACTAATTATGACAAGTAACAGTAACTTCGATACTAATTATGACAAGTAACTGTAACTTCGATACTAATTATGACAGGTAACTGTAACTTCGTTACTAATTATGACAAGTAACTGTAATTTCGATACAAATTATGGCAGGTAAATGTAACTTCGATACTAATTATGACAGGTAACAGCAACTTCGATACTAATTATGACAAGTAACTATAACTTCGATACAAATTATGACAGGTAACTGTAACTTCGATACTAATTATGACATGAAACTCTAACTTCGTTACTAATTATGACAAGTAACTGTAATTTTGATAAAAAATTATTGTAGGTAACTGTAACTTCGTTACTAATTATGACAATTAACTGTAATTTCGATACAAATTATGGCAGGTAACTCTATCTTCGATACTAATTATGACAGGTAACAGTAACTTCGATACTAATTATGGCAGGTAACTGTAACTTCGATACTAATTATGACAGGTAACTGTAACTTCGTTACTAATTATGACAAGTAGCTGTAATTTCGTTACAAATTATGGCAGGTTATGGTAATTTAAATACTATTTATGACAGGTAACAGTAACTTCGGTACTAATTATGACAAGTAACAGTAACTTCGATACTAATTATGACAAGTAACAGTAACTTCGATACTAATTATGGCAGGTAACTGTAACTTCGATACTAATTATGACAATTAACTGTAATTTCGATACAAATTATGGCAGGTAACTCTATCTTCGATACTAATTATGACAGGTAACAGTAACTTCGATACTAATTATGGCAGGTAACTGTAACTTCGTTACTTATTATGACAAGCAACTTTAATTTCGATACTTATTATGGCAGGTTACTGTAACTTCGTTACTAATTATGACAAGTCCCTGTAATTTCGATACAAATTATGGCAGGTAATTGTAATTTCGATACTAAATATGACAGGTAACAGTTACTTCGATACTAATTATGACAATTAACAGAAACTTCGATACTAATTATGACAAGTAACTGTAAGTTCGATACTAATTATGACAGGTAACTGTAACTTCGTTACTAATTATGACAAGTAACTGTAATTTCGATTCAAATTTTGGCAGGTAACTGTAACTTCGATACTTATTATGACAGTCAACAGTAACTTCGATACTAATTAGGACAAGTAACTGTAACTTCGATACTAATTATGACAGGTAACTGTAACTTCGTTACTAATTATGACAAGTAACTGTAATTTCGATACAAATTATGGCAGGTAACTGTAACTTCGATACTAATTATGACAGGTAACAGCAACTTCGATACTAATTATGAAAAGTAACTATAACTTCGATACTAATTATGACAGGTAACTGTAACTTTGATACTAATTATGACAAGAAACTCTAACTTCGTTACTAATTATGACAAGTAAATGAAATTTTTATAAAAAATATTGTAGGTAACTGTAACTTCGTTACTAATTATGACAATTAACTGTAATTTCGATACAAATTATGGCAGGTAACTCTAACTTCGATACTATTTATGACAAGAAACTGTAACTTCGTTACTAATTATGACAAGTAACTGTAATTTTGATAAAAAATTATTGTAGGTAACTGTAACTTCGTTACTAATTATGACAATTAACTGTAATTTCGATACAAATTATGGCAGGTAACTCTATCTTCGATACTAATTATGACAGGTAACAGTAACTTCGATACTAATTATGGCAGGTAACTGTAACTTCGTTACTTATTATGACAAGTAACTTTATTTCGATACTAATTATGGCAGGTTACTGTAACTTCGTTACTAATTATGACAAGTCCCTGTAATTTCGATACAAATTATGGCAGGTAATTGTAATTTCGATACTAAATATGACAGGTAACAGTAACTTCGATACTTATTATGACAATTAACAGTAACTTCGATACTAATTATGACAAGTAAATGTAAGTTCGATACTAATATGACAGGTAACTGTAACTTCGTTACTAATTATGACAAGTAACTGTAATTTCGATTCAAATTTTGGCAGGTAACTGTAACTTCGATACTTAGTATGACAGTCAACAGTAACTTCGATACTAATTAGGACAAGTAACTGTAATTTCGATACTAATTATGACAGGTAACTGCAACTTCGTTACTAATAATGACAAGTAACTGTAATTTCGATACAAATTATGGCAGGTAACTGTAACTTCGATACTAATTATGACAGGTAACAGCAACTTCGATACTAATTATGAAAAGTAACTATAACGTCGATACAAATTATGACAGGTAACTGTAACTTCGATACTAATTATGACAAGAAACTCTAACTTCGTTACTAATTATGACAAGTAAATGTAATTTTGATAAAGATTATTGTAGGTAACTGTAACTTCGTTACTAATTATGACAATTAACTGTAATTTCGATACAAATTATGGCAGGTAACTCTAACTTCGATACTAATTATGACAGGTAACAGTAACTTCGATACTAATTATTGCAGGTAACTGTAACTTCGATACTAATTATGACGGGTAACTGTAACTTCGTTACTAATTATGACAAGTAGCTGTAATTTCTTTACAAATTATGGCAGGTAATTGTAATTTCGATACTATTTATGACAGGTAACAGTAACTTCGATACTAATTATGACAAGTAACAGTAACTTCGATACTAATTATGACAAGTAACTGTAACTTCGATACTAATTATGAGAGGTAACTGTAACTTCGTTACTAATTATGACAAGTAACTGTAATTTCGATACAAATTTTGGCAGGAAACTGGAACGTCGATACTATTTATGACAGGTAACAGTAATTTCGATACTAATTATGACAAGTAACTGTAATTTCGATACAAATTATGACAGGAAACTGTAACTTCGTAACTAATTATGACAAGTAACTGTAATTTCGATACAAATTATGGCAGGTAACTGTAACTTCGATACTAATTATGACAGGTAACAGTAACTTCGATACGAATTATGACAAGTAATTATAACTTCGAATCAAATTATGACAGGTAACTGTAACTTCGATACTAATTATGACAAGAAAATCTAACTTCGTTACTAATTATGACAAGTAACAGTAATCTTGGTAAAAAATTATGGTAGGTAACTGTAACTTCAATACTAATTATGACAGGTGACAGTAACTTCGATACTAATTATGACAGGTATCTGTAACTTCGTTACTTATTATGACAAGTAACTTTAATTTCGATACTAATTATGGCAGGTAACTGTAACTTCGTTACTAATTATGACAAGTCCCTGTAATTTCGATACAAATTATGGCAGGTAACTGTAACTTCGATACTAATTATGACAGGTAACAGTGACTTCGGTACTAATTATGACAGGAAACTGTAACTTCGTTACTAATTATGACAATTAACTGTAATTACGATGCAAATTATGACAGGTAACTGTAACTTCGTTACTAATTATGACATGTAACTGTAATTTCGATACAAATTATGGCAGGTAACAGAACCTTCGATACTAATTATGACAAGTAACTGTAACTTCGTTACTAATTATGACAAGTAACTGTAATTTTGATAAAAAATTATTGTAGGTAACTGTAACTTCAATACTAATTATGACAGGTAACAGTAACTTCGATACTAATTATGACAGGTAACTGTAACTTCGTTACTTATTATGACAAGTAACTTTAATTTCGATACTAACTATGGCAGGTTACTGTAACTTCGTTACTAATTATGACAAGTCCCTGTAATTTCGATACAAAATAAGGCAGGTAATTGTAATTTCGATACTAAATATGACAGGTAACAGTAACTTCGATACTAATTATGACAAGTAACAGTAACTTCGATACTAATTATGACAAGTAACTGTAACTTCGATACTAATTATGACAGGTAACTGTAACTTCGTTACTAATTATGACAAGTAACTGTAATTTCGATACAAATTATGGCAGGTAAATGTAACTTCGATACTAATTATGACAGGTAACAGCAACTTCGATACTAATTATGACAAGTAACTATAACTTCGATACAAATTATGACAGGTAACTGTAACTTCGATACTAATTATGACATGAAACTCTAACTTCGTTACTAATTATGACAAGTAACTGTAATTTTGATAAAAAATTATTGTAGGTAACTGTAACTTCGTTACTAATTATGACAATTAACTGTAATTTCGATACAAATTATGGCAGGTAACTCTATCTTCGATACTAATTATGACAGGTAACAGTAACTTCGATACTAATTATGGCAGGTAACTGTAACTTCGATACTAATTATGACAGGTAACTGTAACTTCGTTACTAATTATGACAAGTAGCTGTAATTTCGTTACAAATTATGGCAGGTTATGGTAATTTAAATACTATTTATGACAGGTAACAGTAACTTCGGTACTAATTATGACAAGTAACAGTAACTTCGATACTAATTATGACAAGTAACAGTAACTTCGATACTAATTATGGCAGGTAACTGTAACTTCGATACTAATTATGACAATTAACTGTAATTTCGATACAAATTATGGCAGGTAACTCTATCTTCGATACTAATTATGACAGGTAACAGTAACTTCGATACTAATTATGGCAGGTAACTGTAACTTCGTTACTTATTATGACAAGCAACTTTAATTTCGATACTTATTATGGCAGGTTACTGTAACTTCGTTACTAATTATGACAAGTCCCTGTAATTTCGATACAAATTATGGCAGGTAATTGTAATTTCGATACTAAATATGACAGGTAACAGTTACTTCGATACTAATTATGACAATTAACAGAAACTTCGATACTAATTATGACAAGTAACTGTAAGTTCGATACTAATTATGACAGGTAACTGTAACTTCGTTACTAATTATGACAAGTAACTGTAATTTCGATTCAAATTTTGGCAGGTAACTGTAACTTCGATACTTATTATGACAGTCAACAGTAACTTCGATACTAATTAGGACAAGTAACTGTAACTTCGATACTAATTATGACAGGTAACTGTAACTTCGTTACTAATTATGACAAGTAACTGTAATTTCGATACAAATTATGGCAGGTAACTGTAACTTCGATACTAATTATGACAGGTAACAGCAACTTCGATACTAATTATGAAAAGTAACTATAACTTCGATACTAATTATGACAGGTAACTGTAACTTTGATACTAATTATGACAAGAAACTCTAACTTCGTTACTAATTATGACAAGTAAATGTAATTTTGATAAAAAATATTGTAGGTAACTGTAACTTCGTTACTAATTATGACAATTAACTGTAATTTCGATACAAATTATGGCAGGTAACTCTAACTTCGATACTAATTATGACAGGTAACAGTAACTTCAATACTAATTAATGCAGGTAACTGTAACTTCGATACTAATTATGACAGGTAACTGTAACTTCGTTACTAATTATGACAAGTAGCTGTAATTTCGTTACAAATTATGGCAGGTAATTGTAATTTCGATACTATTTATGACAGGTAACAGTAACTTCGGTACTAATTATGACAAGTAACAGTAACTTCGATACTAATTATGACAAGTAACTGTAACTTCGATACTAATTATGACAGGTAACTGTAACTTCGTTACTAATTATGACAAGTAACTGTAATTTCGATACAAATTTTGGCAGGAAACTGTAACGTCGATACTAATTATGACAGGTAACAGTAATTTCGATACTAATTATTGTAGGTAACTGTAACTTCGTTACTAATTATGACAAGTAACTGTAATTTCGATACAAATAATGACAGGTAACTGTATCTTCGTTACTAATTATGACAAGTAACTGTAATTTCGATACAAATTATGGCAGGTAACAGTACCTTCGATACTAATTTTGACAGGTAACTGTAACTTCGATAGTAATTATGACAAGGTACTGTAATTTCGATACAAAATATGGCAGGTAACTGTAACTTTGATACTAATTCTGACAGGTAACAGTAACTTCGATACTAATTATGAGAAGTAACTGTAACTTCGTTACCAATTACGACAAGTAACTCTAATTTTGATAGAAAATTATGGCAGGTAACTGTAACTTCGATACTAATTAATACAGGTAACAGTAACTTCGATATTAATTAGGACAGGTTACTGTAACATCGTTACTAATTATGACAAGTAACTGTAACTTCGATACTAATTATGACATGTAACTTTAACTTCGATACTTATTATGACAGGTAACTGTAACTTCATTACTAATTATGACAAGAAACTGTAACTTCGATACTAATTATGACAGGTAACTGTAACTTCGATACTAATTATGACAAGTAACTGTAACTTCGATACTAATTATGACAAGTAACTGTAACTTCGATACTATTTATGACAGGTATCAGTAACTTCGATATTAATTATGACAAGTAACAGTAACTTCGTTACTAATTATGACAAGTAACTGTAATTTCGATACAAATTTTGGCAGGTAACTGTTACTTCGATACTAATTATGACAGGTAACAGTAACTTCGATACTAATTATGACAAGTAACTGTAACATCGATACTAATTATGACAGGTAACTGTAACTTCGTTACTAATTATGACAAGTAACTGTAATTTCGATACAAATTATGGCAGGTAACTGTATCTTCGATACTAATTATGACAGCTAACAGTAACTTCGATATTTATTAAGACAAGTAACAGTAAATTCGATACTAATTACGACAGGTAACAGTAACTTCGATACTAATCATGACAAGTAACTTTAACTTCGATACTAATTATGACAGGTAACTGTAACTTCCTTACCAATTATGACAAGTAACTGTAATTTCGTTACAAAATATGGCAGGTTATTGTAATTTCGATACTAATTATGACAGGTAACAGTAACTTCGATACTAATTATGACAAGAAATTCTAACTTCGTTACTAATTATGACAAGTAACTGTAATTTTGATAAAAAATTATTGTAGGTAACTGTAACTTCAATACTAATTATGACAGGTAACAGTAACTTCGATACTAATTATGACAGGTTACTGTAACTTCGTTACTTATTATGACAAGTAACTTTAATTTCGATATTATTTATGGCAGGTTACTGTAACTTCGTTACTAATTATGACAAGTCCCTGTAATGCGATACAAATTATGGCAGGTAATTGTAATTTCGATACTAAATATGACAGGTAACAGTAACTTCGATACTAATTATGACAAGTAACAGTAACTTCGATACTAATTATGACAAGTAACAGCAACTTCGATACTAATTATGACAAGTAACTATAACTTCGATACAAATTATGACAGGTAACTGTAACTTCGATACTAATTATGACAAGAAACTGTAACTTCGTTACTAATTATGACAAGTAGCTGTAATTTCGTTACAAATTATGGCAGGTAATGGAAATTTAGATACTATTATGACAGGTAACTGTAACTTCGTTACTAATTATGACAATTAACTGTAATTTCGATAGAAATTATGGCAGGTAACTCTATCTTCGATACTAATTATGACAGGTAACAGTAACTTCGATACTAATTATGGCAGGTAACTGTAACTTCGTTACTTATTATGACAAGTAACTTTAATTTCGATACTAATTATGGCAGGTTACTGTAACTTCGTTACTAATTATGACAAGTCCCTGTAATTTCGATACAAATTATGGCAGGTAATTGTAATTTCGATACTAAATATGACAAGTAACTATAATTTCGATACAAATTATGGCAGGTAACTGTAACATCGATACTAATTATGACAGGTAACAGCAACTTCGATACTAATTATGACAAGTAACTATAACTTCGATACAAATTATGACAGGTAACTGTAACTTCGATACTAATTATGACAAGAAACTGTAACTTCGTTACTAATTATGACAAGTAGCTGTAATTTCGTTACAAATTATGGCAGGTAATGGAAATTTAGATACTATTATGACAGGTAACTGTAACTTCGTTACTAATTATGAAAATTAACTGTAATTTCGATACAAATTATGGCAGGTAACTCTATCTTCGATACTAATTATGACAGGTAACAGTAACTTCGATACTAATTATGACAATTAACAGTAACTTCGATACTAATTATGACAAGTAACTGTAAGTTCGATACTAATATGACAGGTAACTGTAACTTCGTTACTAAT
This sequence comes from Meconema thalassinum, assembly GCA_946902985.2. NCBI lineage: Eukaryota > Metazoa > Arthropoda > Insecta > Orthoptera > Tettigoniidae > Meconema > Meconema thalassinum. The sequence goes on along the minus strand of OX336388.2, from coordinate 1,672,024,751 downwards.
TATGACAAGTAACTGTAATTTCGATTCAAATTTTGGCAGGTAACTGTAACTTCGATACTTAGTATGACAGTCAACAGTAACTTCGATACTAATTAGGACAAGTAACTGTAACATCGATACTAATTATGACAGGTAACTGCAACTTCGTTACTAATTATGACAAGTAACTGTAATTTCGATACAAATTATGTCAGGTAACTGTAACTTCGATACTAATTATGACAGGTAACAGCAACTTCGATACTAATTATGAAAAGTAACTATAACTTCGATAAAAATTATGACAGGTAACTGTAACATCGATACTAATTATGACAAGAAACCCTAACTTCGTTACTAATTATGACAAGTAAATGTAATTTTGATAAAGATTATTGTAGGTAACTGTAACTTCGTTACTAATTATGACAATTAACTGTAATTTCGATACAAATTATGGCAGGTAACTCTAACTTCGATACTAGTTATGACAGGTAACAGTAACTTCGATACTAATTATTGCAGGTAACTGTAACTTCGATACGAATTATGACAGGTAACTGTAACTTCGTTACTAATTCTGACAATTAGCTGTAATTTCTTTACAAATTATGGCAGGTAATTGTAATTTCGATACTATTTATGACAGGTAACAGTAACTTCGATACTAATTATGACAAGTAACAGTAACTTCGATACTAATTATGACAAGTACCTGTAACTTCGATACTAATTATGACAGGTAACTGTAACTTCGTTACTAATTATGACAAGTAACTGTAATTTCGATACAAATTTTGGCAGGAAACTGTAACGTCGATACTAATTATGACAGGTAACAGTAATTTCGATACTAATTATGACAAGTAACTGTAATTTCGATACAAATTATGACAGGAAACTGTAACTTCGTAACTAATTATGACAAGTAACTGTAATTTCGATACAAATTATGGCAGCTAACAGTACCTTCGATACTAATTATTACAGGTAACTGAAACTTCGATACTAATTATGACAAGGAACAGTAATTTCGATACAAATTATGGCAGGTTACTGTAACTTCGATACTAATTATGACAGGTAACAGTAACTTCGATACGAATTATGACAAGTAATTATAACTTCGAATCAAATTATGACAGGTAACTGTAACTTCGATACTAATTATGACAAGAAAATCTAACTTCGTTACTAATTATGACAAGTAACAGTAATCTTGATAAAAAATTATGGTAGGTAACTGTATCTTCAATACTAATTATGACAAGTGACAGTAACTTCGATACTAATTATGACAGGTATCTGTAACTTCGTTACTTATTATGACAAGTAACTTTAATTTCGATACTAATTATGGCAGGTAACTGTAACTTCGTTACTAATTATGACAAGTCCCTGTAATTTCGATACAAATTATGGCAGTTAACTGTAACTTCGATACTAATTATGACAGGTAACAGTGACTTCGGTACTAATTATGACAGGAAACTGTAACTTCGTTACTATTTATGACAATTAACTGTAATTACGATGCAAATTATGACAGGTAACTGTAACTTCGTTACTAATTATGACATGTAACTGTAATTTCGATACAAATTATGGCAGGTAACAGAACCTTCGATACTAATTATGACAAGTAACTGTAACTTCGTTACTAATTATGACAAGTAACTGTAATTTTGATAAAAAGTTATTGTAGGTAACTGTAACTTCAATACTAATTATGACAGGTAACAGTAACTTCGATACTAATTATGACAGGTAACTGTAACTTCGTTACTTATTATGACAAGTAACTTTAATTCGATACTAACTATGGCAGGTTACTGTAACTTCGTTACTAATTATGACAAGTCCCTGTAATTTCGATAAAAATTATTGCAGGTAATTGTAATTTCGATACTAAATATGACAGGTAACAGTAACTTCGATACTAATTATGACAAGTAACAGTAACTTCGATACTAATTATGACAAGTAACTGTAACTTCGAAACTAATTATGACAGGTAACTGTAACTTCGTTACTAATTATGACAAGTAACTGTAATTTCGATACAAATTATGGCAGGTAAATGTAACTTCGATACTAATTATGACTGGTAACAGCAACTTCGATACTAATTATGACAAGTAACTATAACTTCGATACAAATTATGACAGGTAACTGTAACTTCGATACTAATTATGACAAGAAACTCTAAATTCGTTACTAATTATGACAAGTAACTTTAATTTTGATAAAAAATTATTGTAGGTAACTGTAACTTCGTTACTAATTATGACAATTAACTGTAATTTCGATACAAATTATGGCAGGTAACTCTATCTTCGATACTAATTATGACAGGTAACAGTAACTTCGATACTAATTATGGCAGGTAACTGTAACTTCGATACTAATTATGACAGGTAACTGTAACTTCGTTACTTATTATGACAAGTAGCTGTAATTTCGTTACAAATTATGGCAGGTAATGGAAATTTAGATACTATTTATGACAGGTAACAGTAACTTCGATACTAATTATGACAAGTAACAGTAACTTCGATACTAATTATGACAAGTAACTGTAACTTCGATACTAATTATAACAGGTAACTGTAACTTCGTTACTAATTATGACAAGTAACTGTAATTTCGATACAAATTTTGGCAGGTAACTGTAACTTCGATACTAATTATGACAGCTAACAGTAATTTCGATACTAATTATGACATGTAACTGTAATTTCGATACAAATTATGACAGGTAACTGTAACTTCGTAACTAATTATGACAAGTAACTGTAATTTCGATACTAATTATGACAAGAAACTCTAACTTCGTAACTAATTATGACAAGTAACTGTAAGTTCGATACTAATTATGACAGGTAACTGTAACTTCGTTACTAATTATGACAGGTAACTATAATTTCGATACAAATTATGGCAGGTAACTGTAACATCGATACTAATTATGACAGGTAACTGTAACTTCGATGCTAATTATGACAAGAAACTCTAACTTTGTTACTAATTATGACAAGTAACTGTAATTTTGATAAAAATTATTGTAGGTAACTGTAACTTCGTTACTAATTATGACAATTAACTGTAATTTCGATACAAATTATGGCAGGTAACTGTAACTTCGATACTAATTATGGCAGGTAACAGTAACTTCGATACTAATTATTGCAGGTAACTGTAATTTCGATACGAATTATGACAGGTAACTGTAACTTCGTTACTAATTATGACAAGTAGCTGTAATTTCGTTACAAATTATGGCAGGTAATTGTAATTTCGATACTATTTTTGACAGGTAACAGTAACTTCGATACTAAATATGACAAGTAACAGTAACTTCGATACTAATTATGACAATGTAACTGTAATATCGATACAAATTATGACAGGTAACTGTAACTTCGTAACTAATTATGACAAGTAACTGTAATTTCGATAAAAATTATGGCAGCTAACAGAACCTTCGATACTAATTATTACAGGTAACTGTAACTTCGATACTAATTATGACATGGAACTGTAATTTCGATACAAATTATGGCAGGTAATTGTAATTTCGATACTAAATATGACAGGTAACAGTAACTTCGATACTAATTATGACAAGTAACAGTAACTTCGATACTAATTATGACAAGTAACTATAACTTCGAATCAAATTATGACAGGTAACTGTAACTTCGATACTAATTATGACAAGAAAATCTAACTTCGTTACTAATTATGACAAGTAACAGTAATCTTGATAAAAAATTATGGTAGGTAACTGTAACTTCAATACTAATTATGACAGGTGACAGTAACTTCGATACTAATTATGACAGGTATCTGTAACTTCGTTACTTATTATGACAAGTAACTTAAATTTCGATACTAATTATGGCAGGTAACTGTAACTTCGTTACTAATTAATTACAAGTCCCTGTAATTTCGATACAAATTATGGCAGGTAAATGTAACTTCGATACTAATTATGTCAGGTAACAGTGACTTCGGTACTAATTATGACAGGAAACCGTAACTTCGTTACTAATTATGACAATTAACTGTAATTACGATGCAAATTATGAGAGGTAACTGTAACTTCTTTACTAATTATGACATGTAACTGTAATTTCGATACAAATTATGGCAGGTAACAGTACCTTCGATATTAATTATGACAGGTAACTGTAACTTCGATACTAATTATGACATGGAACTGTAACTTCGATACAAATTATGGCAGGTAACTGTAACATTGATACTAATTATGACAGGTAACAGTTACTTCGATACTAATTATGACAAGTAACTGTAACTTCGTTACTAATTATGACAAGTAACTCTAATTTTGATTAAAAAATTATGGCAGATAAATGTAACTTCGATACTAATTAATACAGGTAACAGTAACTTCGATACTAATTATGACAGGTTACTGTAACATCGTTTCTAATTATGTGAAGTAACTGTAACTTCGATACTAATTATGACAAATAACTGTAACATCGATACTTATTATGAAAGGTAACAGTAATTTCGATACAAATTATGGCAGGTAACTGTAACTTCGATACTAATTATGACAGGTAACAGTAACTTCGATACTAATTATGACAAGTAACTATAACTTCGATACAAATTATGACAGGTAACTGTAACTTCGATACTAATTATGACAAGAAACTCTAACTTCGTTACTAATTATGACAAATAACAGTCATTTTGATAAAAAATTATGGTAGGTAACTGTAACTTCAATTGTAATTATGACAGGTAAGAGTAACTTCGATACTTATTATGGCAGGTAACTGTAACTTCGTTACTAATTATGATAAGTAACTTTAATTTCGATACTAATTATGGCAGGTAACTGTAACTTCGTTACTAATTATGACAAGTCCCTGTTATTTCGATACAAATTATGGCAGGTAACTGTAACTTCGATACTAATTATGTCAGGTAACAGTAACTTCGATACTAATTATGACAGGAAACTGTAACTTCGTTACTAATTATGACAAGTAACTGTAATTTCGATACAAATAATGACAGGTAACTGTACCTTCGTTACTAATTATGACAAGTAACTGTAATTTCGATACAAATTATGGCAGGTAACAGTACCTTCGATACAAATTTTGACAGGTAACTGTAACTTTGATACTAATTATGAGAAGTAACTGTAACTTCGTTACCAATTATGACAAGTAACTCTAATTTTGATAGAAAATTATGGCAAGTAACTGTAACTTCGATACTAATTAATACAGGTAACAGTAACTTCGATACTAATTATGACAGGTAACAGTAACTTCGATACTAATTATTGCAGGTAACTGTAACTTCGATACTAATTATGACAGGTAACTGTAACTTCGTTACTAATTCTGACAAGTAGCTGTAATTTCTTTACAAATTATGGCAGGTAATTGTAATTTCGATACTATTTATGACAGGTAACAGTAACTTCGATACTAATTATGACAAGTAACAGTAACTTCGATACTAATTATGACAAGTAACTGTAACTTCGATACTAATTATGACAGGTAACTGTAACTTCGTTAATAATTATGACAAGTAACTGTAATTTCGATACAAATTTTGGCAGGAAACTGTAACGTCGATACTAATTATGACAGGTAACAATAATTTCGATACTAATTAAGACAAGTAACTGTAATTTCGATACAAATTATGACAGGAAACTGTAACTTCGTAACTAATTATGACAAGTAACTGTAATTTCGATACAAATTATGGCAGCTAACAGTACCTTCGATACTAATTATTACAGGTAACTGAAACTTCGATACTAATTATGACAAGGAACAGTAATTTCGATACAAATTATGGCAGGTAACTGTAACTTCGATACTAATTATGACAGGTAACAGTAACTTCGATACGAATTATGACAAGTAATTATAACTTCGAATCAAATTATGACAGGTAACTGTAACTTCGATACTAATTATGACAAGAAAATCTAACTTCGTTACTAATTATGACAAGTAACAGTAATCTTGATAAAAAAATTATGGTAGGTAACTGTATCTTCAATACTAATTATGACAGCTGACAGTAACTTCGATACTAATTATGACAGGTATCTGTAACTTCGTTACTTATTATGACAAGTAACTTTAATTTCGATACTAATTATGGCAGGTAACTGTAACTTCGTTACTAATTATGACAAGTCCCTGTAATTTCGATACAAATTATGGCAGTTAACTGTAACTTCGATACTAATTATGACAGGTAACAGTGACTTCGGTACTAATTATGACAGGAAACTGTAACTTCGTTACTAATTATGACAATTAACTGTAATTACGATGCAAATTATGACAGGTAACTGTAACTTCGTTACTAATTATGACATGTAACTGTAATTTCGATACAAATTATGGCAGGTAACAGAACCTTCGATACTAATTATGACAAGTAACTGTAACTTCGTTACTAATTATGACAAGTAACTGTAATTTTGATAAAAAGTTATTGTAGGTAACTGTAACTTCAATACTAATTATGACAGGTAACAGTAACTTCGATACTAATTATGACAGGTAACTGTAACCTCGTTACTTATTATGACAAGTAACTTTAATTCGATACTAACTATGGCAGGTTACTGTAACTTCGTTACTAATTATGACAAGTCCCTGTAATTTCGATAAAAATTCTGGCAGGTAATTGTAATTTCGATACTAATTATGACAAGTAACAGTAACTTCGATACTAATTATGACAAGTAACTGTAACTTCGAAACTAATTATGACAGGTAACTGTAACTTCGTTACTAATTATGACAAGTAACTGTAATTTCGATACAAATTATGGCAGGTAAATGTAACTTCGTAACTAATTATGACTGGTAACAGCAACTTCGATACTAATTATGACAAGTAACTATAACTTCGATACAAATTATGACAGGTAACTGTAACTTCGATACTAATTTTGACAAGAAACTCTAACTTCGTTACTAATTATGACAAGTAACTTTAATTTTGATAAAAAATTATTGTAGGTAACTGTAACTTCGTTACTAATTATGACAATTAACTGTAATTTCGATACAAATTATGGCAGGTAACTCTATCTTCGATACTAATTATGACAGGTAACAGTAACTTCGATACTAATTATGGCAGGTAAGAGTAACTTCGTTACTTATTATGACAAGTAACTTTAATTTCGATACTAATTATGGCAGGTAACTGTAACTTCGTTACTAGTTATGACAAGTCCCTGTAATTTCGATACAAATTATGGCAGTTAACTGTAACTTCGATACTAATTATGACAGGTAACAGTGACTTCGATACTAATTATGACAAGTAACTGTAACTTCGATACTAATTATAACAGGTAACTGTAACTTCGTTACTAATTATGACAAGTAACTGTAATTTCGATACAAATTTTGGCAGGTAACTGTAACTTCGATACTAATTATGACAGCTAACAGTAATTTCGATACTAATTATGAAATGTAACTGTAATTTCGATACAAATTATGACAGGTAACTGTAACTTCGTAACTAATTATGACAAGTAACTGTAATTTCGATACTAATTATGACAAGAAACTCTAACTTCGTAACTAATTATGACAAGTAACTGTAAGTTCGATACTAATTATGACAGGTAACTGTAACTTCGTTACTAATTATGACAAGTAACTATAATTTCGATACAAATTATGGCAGGTAACTGTAACATCGATACTAATTATGACAGGTAACTGTAACTTCGATGCTAATTATGACAAGAAACTCTAACTTCGTTACTAATTATGACAAGTAACTGTAATTTTGATAAAAATTATTGTAGGTAACTGTAACTTCGTTACTAATTATGACAATTAACTGTAATTTCGATACAAATTATGGCAGGTAACTCTAACTTCGATACTAATTATGACAGGTAACAGTAACTTCGATACTAATTATTGCAGGTAACTGTAATTTCGAAACGAATTATGACAGGTAACTGTAACATCGTTACTAATTATGACAAGTAGCTGTAATTTCGTTACAAATTATGGCAGGAAATTGTAATTTCGATACTATTTATGACAGGTAACAGTAACTTCGATACTAATTATGACAAGTAACAGTAACTTCGATACTCATTATGACAAGTGACTGTAACTTCGATACTAATTATGACAGGTAACTATAACTTCGTTACTAATTATGACAAGTAACTGTAATTTCGATACAAATTTTGGCAGGTAACTGTAACGTCGATACTAATTGTAACAGGTAACAGTTATTTCGATACTAATTATGACAATGTAACTGTAATATCGATACAAATTATGACAGGTAACTGTAACTTCGTAACTAATTATGACAAGTAACTGTAATTTCGAAAAAAATTATGGCAGCTAACAGAACCTTCGATACTAATTATTACAGGTAACTGTAACTTCGATACTAATTATGACATGGAACTGTAATTTCGATACAAATTATGGCAGGTAATTGTAATTTCGATACTAAATATGACAGGTAACAGTAACTTCGATACTAATTATGACAAGTAACAGTAACTTCGATACTAATTATGACAAGTAACTATAACTTCGAATCAAATTATGACAGGTAACTGTAACTTCGATACTAATTATGACAAGAAAATCTAACTTCGTTACTAATTATGACAAGTAACAGTAATCTTGATAAAAAATTATGGTAGGTAACTGTAACTTCAATACTAATTATGACAGGTGACAGTAACTTCGATACTAATTATGACAGGTATCTGTAACTTCGTTACTTATTATGACAAGTAACTTTAATTTCGATACTAATTATGGCAGGTAACTGTAACTTCGTTACTGATTATGACAAGTCCCTGTAATTTCGATACAAATTATGTCAGGTAACTGTAACTTCGATACTAATTATGTCAGGTAACAGTGACTTCGGTACTAATTATGACAGGAAACCGTTACTTCGTTACTAATTATGACAATTAACTGTAATTACGATGCAAATTATGACAGGTAACTGTAACGTCTTTACTAATTATGACATGTAACTGTAATTTCGATACAAATTATGGCAGGTAACAGTACCTTCGATATTAATTATGACAGGTAACTGTAACATCGATACTAATTATGACATGGAACTGTAACTTCGATACAAATTATGGCAGGTAACTGTAACTTTGATACTAATTATGACAGGTAACAGTAACTTCGAATCTAATTATGACAGGTTACTGTAACATCGTTTCTAATTATGTGAAGTAACTGTAACTTCGATACTAATTATGACAAATAACTGTGACATCGATACTTATTATGAAAGGTAACAGTAATTTCGATACAAATTATGGCAGGTAACTGTAACTTCGATACTAATTATGACAGGTAACAGTAACTTCGATACTAATTATGACAATTAACTATAATTTCGATACAAATTATGACAGGTAACTGTAACTTCGATACTAATTATGACAAGAAACTCTAACTTCGTTACTAATTATGACAAATAACAGTCATTTTGATAAAAAATTATGGTAGGTAACTGTAACTTCAATTGTAATTATGACAGGTAAGAGTAACTTCGATACTTATTATGGCAGGTAACTGTAACTTCGTTACTAATTATGATAAGTAACTTTAATTTCGATACTAATTATGGCAGGTAACTGTAACTTCGTTACTAATTATGACAAGTCCCTGTTATTTCGATACAAATTATGGCAGGTAACTGTAACTTCGATACTAATTATGTCAGGTAACAGTAACTTCGATACTAATTATGACAGGAAACTGTAACTTCGTTACTAATTATGACAAGTAACTGTAATTTCGATACAAACAATGACAGGTAACTGTACCTTCGTTACTAATTATGACAAGTAACTGTAATTTCGATACAAATTATGGCAGGTAACAGTACCTTCGATACAAATTTTGACAGGTAACTGTAACTTTGATACTAATTATGAGAAGTAACTGTAACTTCGTTACCAATTATGACAAGTAACTCTAATTTTGATAGAAAATTATGGCAAGTAACTGTTACTTCGATACTAATTAATACAGGTAACAGTAACTTCGATACTAATTATGACAGGTTACTGTAACATCGTTACTAATTATGACAAGTAACTGTAACTTCGATACTAATTATGACATGTAACTGTAACTTCGATACTTATTATGACAGGTAACTGTAACTTCATTACTAATTATGACAAGAAACTGTAACTTCGATACTAATTATGACAGGTAACTGTAACTTCGATACTAATTATGACAAGTAACTGTAACTTCGATACTAATTATGACAAGTAACTGTAACTTCGATACTATTTATGACAGGTATCAGTAACTTCGATATTAATTATGACAAGTAACAGTAACTTCGATACTAATTATGACAAGTAACTGTAATTTCGATACAAATTTTGGCAGGTAACTGTTACTTCGATACTAATTATGACAGATAACAGTAACTTCGATACTAATTATGACAAGTAACTGTAACATCGATACTAATTATGACAGGTAACTGTAACTTCGTTACTAATTATGACAAGTAACTGTAATTACGATACAAATTATGGCAGGTAACTGTATCTTCGATAATAATTATGACAGCTAACAGTAACTTCGATATTAATTAAGACAAGTAACAGTAAATTCGATACTAATTATGACAGGTAACAGTAACATCGATACTAATCATGACAAGTAACTTTAACTTCGATACTAATTATGACAGGTAACTGTAACTTCCTTACTAATTATGACAAGTAACTGTAATTTCGTTACAAAATATGGCAGGTTATTGTAAATTCGATGCTAAGTATGACAGGTAACAGTAACTTCGATACTAATTATGACAAGTAACAGTAACTTCGATACTAATTATGACAAGTAACTGTAACTTCGATACTAATTAGGACTGGTAACTGTAACTTCGTTACTAATTATGACAAGTAACTGTAATTTCGATTCAAATTATGGCAGGTAACTGTAACATCGATACTAATTATGACAGGTAACAGCAACTTCGATACTAATTATGACAAGTAACTATAACTTCGATACAAATTATGACAGGTAACTGTAACTTCGATACTAATTATGACAAGGAACTCTAACTTCGTTACTAATTATGACAAGTAACTGTAATTTTGATAAAAAATTATTGTAGGTAACTGTAACTTCAATACTAATTATGACAGGTAACAGTAACTTCGATACTAATTATGACAGGTTATTTTAACTTCGTTACTTATTATGACAAGTAACTTTAATTTCGATACTAATTATGGCAGGTTACTGTAACTTCGTTACTAATTATGACAAGTAACTGTAATTTCGATTCAAATTTTGGCAGGTAACTGTAACTTCGATACTAAATATGACAGGTAACAGTTACTTCGATACTAATTATGACAATTAACAGTAACTTCGATACTAATTATGACAAGTAACTGTAAGTTCGATACTAATTATGACAGGTAACTGTAACTTCGTTACTAATTATGACAAGTAACTGTAATTTCGATTCAAATTTTGGCAGGTAACTGTAACTTCGATACTTATTATGACAGTCAACAGTAACTTCGATACTAATTAGGACAATTAACTGTAACTTCGATACAAATTATGACAGGTAACTGTAACTTCGATACTAATTATGACAAGAAACTCTATCTTCGTTGCCAATTATGACAAGTAAATGTAATTTTGATAAAAATCATTGTAGGTAACTGTAACTTCGTTACTAATTATGACAATTAACTGTAATTTCGATACAAATTATGGCAGGTAACTCTAACTTCGATACTAATTATGACAGGTAACAGTAACTTCAATACTAATTAATGCAGGTAACTGTAACTTCGATACTAATTATGACAGGTAACTGTAACTTCGTTACTAATTATGACAAGTAGCTGTAATTTCGTTACAAATTATGGCTGGTAATTGTAATTTCGATACTATTTATGACAGGTAACACTAACTTCGGTACTAATTATGACAAGTAACAGTAACTTCGATACTAATTATGACAAGTAACTGTAACTTCGATACTAATTATGACAGGTAACTGTAACTTCGTTACTAATTATGACAAGTAACTGTAATTTCGATACAAATTTTGGCAGGAAACTGTAAAGTCGATACTAATTATGACAGGTAACAGTAATTTCGATACTAATTATGACAAGTAAATGTAATTTCGATACAAATTATGACAGGTAACTGTAACTTCGTAACTAATTATGACAAGTAACTGTAATTTCGATACAAATTATGGCAGCTAACAGTACCTTCGATACTTATTATTACAGGTAACTGAAACTTCGATATTAATTATGACAAGGAACTGTAATTTCGATACAAATTATGGCAGGTAACTGTAACTTCGATACTAATTATGACGGGTAACAGTAACTTCCATACGAATTATGACAATTAATTATAACTTCGAATCAAATTATGACAGGTAACTGTAACTTCGATACTAATTATGACAAGAAAATCTAACTTCGTTACTAATTATGACAAGTAACAGTAATCTTGATAAAAATTGTGGTAGGTAACTGTAACTTCAATACTAATTATGACAGGTGACAGTAACTTCGATACTAATTATGGCAGGTAACTGTAACTTCGTTACTAATTATGACAAGTCCCTGTAATTTCAATACAAATTATGGCAGGTAACTGTAACTTCGATACTAATTATGACAGGTAACAGTGACTTCGGTACTAATTATGACAAGTAACTGTAATTTTGATAAAAATTATTGTAGGTAACAGAACCTTCGATACTAATTATGACAAGTAACTGTAACATCGTTACTAATTATGACAAGTAACTGTAATTTTGATAAAAAATTATTGTAGGTAACTGTAACTTCAATACTAATTATGACAGGTAACAGTAACTTCGATACTAATTATGACAGGTAACTGTAACTTCGTTACTAATTATGACAAGTAACTTTAATTTCGATACTAACTATGGCAGGTTACTGTAACTTCGTTACTAATTATGACAAGTCCCTGTAATTTCGATACAAATTATGGCAGGTAATTGTAATTTCGATACTAATTATGACAGGTAACTGTAACTTCGATACTTATTATGACAGTCAACAGTAACTTCGATACTAATTATGACAAGTAACTGTAACCTCGATACTAATTATGACAGTAACTGTAACTTCGTTACTAATTATGACAAGTAACTGTAATTTCGATACAAATTATGGCAGGTAAATGTAACTTCGATACTTATTATGACAGGTAACAGCAACTTCGATACTAATTATGACAAGTAACTATAACTTCGATACAAATTATGACAGGTAACTGTAACTTCGATACTAATTATGACAAGAAACTCTAACTTCGTTACTAATTATGACAAGTAACTGTAATTTTGATAAAAAATTATTGTAGGTAACTGTAACTTCGTTACTAATTATGACAATTAACTGTAATTTCGATACAAATTATGGCAGGTAACTCTATCTTCGATACTAATTATGACAGGTAACTCTAACTTCGATACTAATTATGGCAGGTAACTGTAACTTCGATACTAATTATGACAGGTAACTGTAACTTCGTTACTAATTATGACAAGTAGCTGTAATTTCGTTACAAATTATGGCAGGTAATTGTAATTTAGATACTATTTATGACAGGTAACAGTAACTTCGATACTAATTATAACAAGTAACAGTAACTTCGATACTAATTATGACAAGTAACTGTAACTTCGATACTAATTATGACAGGTAACTGTAACTTCGTTACTAATTATGACAAGTAACTGTAATTTCGATACAAATTTTGGCAGGTAACTGTAACTTCGATACTAATTATGACAGGTAACAGTAATTTCGATACTAATTATGACATGTAACTGTAATTTCGATACAAATTATGACAGGTAAATGTAACTTCGTAACTAATTAGGACAAGTATCTGTAATTTCGATACAAATTATGGCAGGTAACAGTACCTTCGATACTAATTATGGCAGGTAACAGTAACTTCGATACTAATTAAGACAGGTAACTGTAACTTCATTACTTATTTTGACAAGTAACTTTAATTTCGATACTAACTATGGCAGGTTACTGTAACTTCGTTACTAATTATGACAAGTCCCTGTAATTTCGATACAAATTATGGCAGGTAATTGTAATTTCGATACTAAATATGACAGGTAACAGTAACTTCGATACTAATTATGACAAGTAACAGTAACTTCGATACTAATTATGACAAGTAACTGTAAGTTCGATACTAATTATGACAGGTAACTGTAACTTCGTTACTAATTATGACAAGTAACTGTAATTTCGATTCAAATTTTGGCAGGTAACTGTAACTTCGATACTTATTATAACAGTCAACAGTAACTTCGATACTAATTATGACAAGTAACTGTAACTTCGATACTAATTATGACAGGTAACTGTTACTTCGTTACTAATTATGACAAGTAACTGTAATTTCGATACAAATTATGGCAGGTAACTGTAACTTCGATAGTAATTATGACAGGTAACAGCAACTTCGATACTAATTATGACAAGTAACGATAACTTCGATACAAATTATGACAGGTAACTGTAACTTCGATACTAATTATGACAAGAAACTCTAACTTCGTTACTAATTATGACATGTAACTGTAATTTTGATAAAAATTATTGTAGGTAACTATAACTTCGTTACTAATTATGACAATTAACTGTTATTTCGATACAAATTATGACAGGTAACTCTAACTTCGATACTAATTATGACAGGTAACAGTAACTTCGATACTAATTATTGCAGGTAACTGTAACTTCGATACTAATTATGACAGGTAACTGTAACTTCGTTACTAATTATGACAAGTAGCTGTAATTTCGTTACAAATTATGGCAGGTAATTGTAATTTCGATACAATTTATGACAGGTAACAGTAACTTCGATACTAATTATGACAAATAACAGTAACTTCGATACTAATTATGACAAGTAACTGTAACTTCGATACTAATTATGACAGGTAACTATAACTTCGTTACTAATTATGATAAGTAACTGTAATTTCGATACAAATTTTGGCAGGTAACTGTAACGTCGATACTAATTATGACAGGTAACAGTAATTTCGATACTAATTATGACAAGTAACTGTAATTTCGATACAAATTATGACAGGTAACTGTAACTTCGTAACTAATTAGGAAAAGTAACTGTAATTTCGATACAAATTATGCCTGCTAACAGTACCTTCGATACTAATTATTACAGGTAACTGTAACTTCGATACTAATTATGACAAGGAACTGTAATTTCGATACAAATTATGACAGGTAACTGCAACTTCGATACTAATTATGACAGGTAACAGTAACTTCGATACTAATTATGACAAGTAACAGTAATCTCGATAAAAGTTATGGTAGGTAACTGTAACTTCAATACTAATTATGACAGGTGACAGTAACTTCGATACTAATTATGACAGGTATCTGTAACTTCGTTACTTATTATGACAAGTAACTTTAATTTCGATACTAATTATAGCAGGTAACTGTAACTTCGTTACTAATTATGACAAGTCCCTGTAATTTCGATACAAATTATAGCAGGTAACTGTAACTTCGTTACTAATTATGTCAGGCAACAGTGACTTCGGTACTAATTATGACAGGAAACTGTAACTTCGTTACTAATTATGACAATTAACAGTAATTACGATGCAAATTATGACAGGTAACTGTAACATCGTTAAAATTTTGAGATGTAACTGTAATTTCGATACAAATTATGGCAGGTAACAGTACCTTCGATACTAATTATGACAGGTAACTGTAACTTCGATACTAATTATGACATGGAACTGTAACTTCGATACAAATTATGGCAGGTAACTGTAACTTTGATACTAATTATGACAGGTAACAGTAACTTCGATACTAATTATGACAAGTAACTGTAACATCGTTACTAATTATGACAAGTAACTCTAATTTTGATTAAAAAAATATGGCAGATAAATTTAACTTCGATAGTAATTAATACAGGTAACAGTAACTTCGATACTAATTATGACAAGTGACTGTAACATCGTTCCTAATTATGTGAAGTAACTGTAACTTCGATACTAATTATGACAAATAACTGTAACTTCGATACTTATTATGACAGGTAACAGTAATTTCGATACAAATTATGGCAGGTAACTGTAACTTCGATACTAATTATGACAGGTAACAGTAACTTCGATACTAATTATGACAAGTAACTATAACTTCGATACAAATTATGACAGGTAACTGTAACTTCGATACTAATTATGACAAGAAACTCTAACTTCGTTACTAATTATGACAAATAACAGTCATTTTGATAAAAAATTATGGTAGGTAACTGCAACTTCAATTGTAATTATGACAGGTAAGAGTAACTTCGATACTTATTATGACAGGTGACTGTAACTTCGTTACTAATTATGATAAGTAACGTTAATTTCGATATTTATTATGGCAGGTAACTGTAACTTCGTTACTAATTATGACAAGTCCCTGTTATTTCGATACAAATTATGGCAGGTAACTGTAACTTCGATACTAATTATGTCAGTTAACCGTAACTTGGATACTAATTATGACAGGAAACTGTAACTTCGTTACTTATTATGACAAGTAACTGTAATTTCGATATAAATAATGACAGGTAACTGTATCTTCGTTAATAATTATGACAAGTAACTGTAATTTCGATACAAATTATGGCAGGTAACAGTACCTTCGATACTAATTTAGACAGGTAACTGTAACTTCGATAGTAATTATGACAAGGAACTGTAATTTCGATACAAAATATGGCAGGTAACTCTAACTTTGATACTAATTCTGACAGGTAACAGTAACTTCGATACTAATTATGAGAAGTAACTGTAACTTCGTTACTAATTATGACAAGTAACTCTAATTTTGATAGAAAATTATGGCAGGTAACTGTAACTTCGATACTAATTAATACAGGTAACAGTAACTTCGATACTAATTATGACAGGTTACTGTAACATCGTTACTAATTATGACAAGTAACTGTACCTTCGATACTAATTATGACAAGTAACTGTAACTTCGATACTTATTATGACAGGTAACTGTAACTTTATTACTAATTATGACAAGAAACTGTAACTTCGATACTAATTATGACAGGTAACTGTAACTTCGATACTAATTTTGACAAGTAAATGTAACTTCGATATTAATTATGACAAGTAACTGTAACTTCGATACTATTTATGACAGGTAACAGTAACTTCGATATTAATTATGACAAGTAACAGTAACTTCGATACAAATTTTGGCAGGTAACTGTAATTTCGATACTAATTATGACAGGTAACAGTAACTTCGATACTAATTATGACAAGTAACTGTAACATCGATACTAATTTTGACAGGTAACTGTAACTTCGTTACTAATTATGACAAGTAACTGTAATTTCGATACAAATTATGGCAGGTAACTGTAACTTCGATACTAATTATGACAGGTAACAGTAACTTCGATATTAATTATGACAAATAACAGTAAATTCGATACTAATTATGACAGGTAACAGTAACTTCGATACTAATCATGACAAGTAACTTTAACTTCGATACTAATTATGACAGGTAACTGTAACTTCCTTACTAATTATGACAAGTAACTGTAATTTCGTTACAAATAATGGCAGGTAATTGTAATTTCGTTACTAATTATGACAGGTAACAGTAACTTCGATACTAATTATGACAAGTAACAGTAACTTCGATACTAATTATGACAAGTAACTGTAACTTCGATACTAATTATGACATGTAACTGTAACTTCGATACTTATTATGACAGGTAACTGTAACTTCATTACTAATTATGACAAGAAACTGTAACTTCGATACTAATTATGACAGGTAACTGTAACTTCGATACTAATTATGACAAGTAACTCCAACTTCGATACTAATTATGACAAGTAACTGTAATTTCGATACAAATTTTGGCAGGTAACTGTTACTTCGATACTAATTATGACAGATAACAGTAACTTCGATACTAATTATGACAAGTAACTGTAACATCGATACTAATTATGACAGGTAACTGTAACTTCGTTACTAATTATGACAAGTAACTGTAATTACGATACAAATTATGGCAGGTAACTGTATCTTCGATAATAATTATGACAGCTAACAGTAACTTCGATATTAATTAAGACAAGTAACAGTAAATTCGATACTAATTATGACAGGTAACAGTAACATCGATACTAATCATGACAAGTAACTTTAACTTCGATACTAATTATGACAGGTAACTGTAACTTCCTTACTAATTATGACAAGTAA
The DNA here is from genome assembly GCA_946902985.2 of Meconema thalassinum. Lineage (NCBI taxonomy): Eukaryota > Metazoa > Arthropoda > Insecta > Orthoptera > Tettigoniidae > Meconema > Meconema thalassinum. The sequence continues at coordinate 1,672,006,335 of OX336388.2, read as the reverse complement.
CTGTAATTTCGTTACAAAATATGGCAGGTTATTGTAAATTCGATGCTAAGTATGACAGGTAACAGTAACTTCGATACTAATTATGACAAGTAACAGTAACTTCGATACTAATTATGACAAGTAACTGTAACTTCGATACTAATTAGGACTGGTAACTGTAACTTCGTTACTAATTATGACAAGTAACTGTAATTTCGATTCAAATTATGGCAGGTAACTGTAACATCGATACTAATTATGACAGGTAACAGCAACTTCGATACTAATTATGACAAGTAACTATAACTTCGATACAAATTATGACAGGTAACTGTAACTTCGATACTAATTATGACAAGAAACTCTAACTTCGTTACTAATTATGACAAGTAACTGTAATTTTGATAAAAAATTATTGTAGGTAACTGTAACTTCAATACTAATTATGACAGGTAACAGTAACTTCGATACTAATTATGACAGGTTATTTTAACTTCGTTACTTATTATGACAAGTAACTTTAATTTCGATACTAATTATGGCAGGTTACTGTAACTTCGTTACTAATTATGACAAGTAACTGTAATTTCGATTCAAATTTTGGCAGGTAACTGTAACTTCGATACTAAATATGACAGGTAACAGTTACTTCGATACTAATTATGACAATTAACAGTAACTTCGATACTAATTATGACAAGTAACTGTAAGTTCGATACTAATTATGACAGGTAACTGTAACTTCGTTACTAATTATGACAAGTAACTGTAATTTCGATTCAAATTTTGGCAGGTAACTGTAACTTCGATACTTATTATGACAGTCAACAGTAACTTCGATACTAATTAGGACAATTAACTGTAACTTCGATACAAATTATGACAGGTAACTGTAACTTCGATACTAATTATGACAAGAAACTCTATCTTCGTTGCCAATTATGACAAGTAAATGTAATTTTGATAAAAATTATTGTAGGTAACTGTAACTTCGTTACTAATTATGACAATTAACTGTAATTTCGATACAAATTATGGCAGGTAACTCTAACTTCGATACTAATTATGACAGGTAACAGTAACTTCAATACTAATTAATGCAGGTAACTGTAACTTCGATACTAATTATGACAGGTAACTGTAACTTCGTTACTAATTATGACAAGTAGCTGTAATTTCGTTACAAATTATGGCAGGTAATTGTAATTTCGATACTATTTATGACAGGTAACACTAACTTCGGTACTAATTATGACAAGTAACAGTAACTTCGGTACTAATTATGACTAGTAACTGTAACTTCGATACTAATTATGACAGGTAACTGTAACTTCGTTACTAATTATGACAAGTAACTGTAATTTCGATACAAATTTTGGCAGGAAACTGTAAAGTCGATACTAATTATGACAGGTAACAGTAATTTCGATACTAATTATGACAAGTAAATGTAATTTCGATACAAATTATGACAGGTAACTGTAACTTCGTAACTAATTATGACAAGTAACTGTAATTTCGATACAAATTATGGCAGCTAACAGTACCTTCGATACTTATTATTACAGGTAACTGAAACTTCGATATTAATTATGACAAGGAACTGTAATTTCGATACAAATTATGGCAGGTAACTGTAACTTCGATACTAATTATGACGGGTAACAGTAACTTCGATACGAATTATGACAATTAATTATAACTTCGAATCAAATTATGACAGGTAACTGTTACTTCGATACTAATTATGACAAGAAAATCTAACTTCGTTACTAATTATGACAAGTAACAGTAATCTTGATAAAAATTGTGGTAGGTAACTGTAACTTCAATACTAATTATGACAGGTGACAGTAACTTCGATACTAATTATGACAGGTATCTGTAACTTCGTTACTTATTATGACAAGTAACTTTAATTTCGATACTAATTATGGCAGGTAACTGTAACTTCGTTACTAATTATGACAAGTCCCTGTAATTTCAATACATATTATGGCAGGTAACTGTAACTTCGATACTAATTATGACAGGTAACAGTGACTTCGGTACTAATTATGACAAGTAACTGTAATTTTGATAAAAATTATTGTAGGTAACAGAACCTCCGATACTAATTATGACACGTAACTGTAACATCGTTACTAATTATGACAAGTAACTGTAATTTTGATAAAAAATTATTGTAGGTAACTGTAACTTCAATACTAATTATGACAGGTAACAGTAACTTCGATACTAATTATGACAGGTAACTGTAACTTCGTTACTAATTATGACAAGTAACTTTAATTTCGATACTAACTATGGCAGGTTACTGTAACTTCGTTACTAATTATGACAAGTCCCTGTAATTTCGATACAAATTATGGCAGGTAATTGTAATTTCGATACTAATTATGACAGGTAACTGTAACTTCGATACTTATTATGACAGTCAACAGTAACTTCGATACTAATTATGACAAGTAACTGTAACCTCGATACTAATTATGACAGTAACTGTAACTTCGTTACTAATTATGACAAGTAACTGTAATTTCGATACAAATTATGGCAGGTAAATGTAACTTCGATACTTATTATGACAGGTAACAGCAACTTCGATACTAATTATGACAAGTAACTATAACTTCGATACAAATTATGACAGGTAACTGTAACTTCGATACTAATTATGACAAGAAACTCTAACTTCGTTACTAATTATGACAAGTAACTGTAATTTTGATAAAAAATTATTGTAGGTAACTGTAACTTCGTTACTAATTATGACAATTAACTGTAATTTCGATACAAATTATGGCAGGTAACTCTATCTTCGATACTAATTATGACAGGTAACTCTAACTTCGATACTAATTATGGCAGGTAACTGTAACTTCGATACTAATTATGACAGGTAACTGTAACTTCGTTACTAATTATGACAAGTAGCTGTAATTTCGTTACAAATTATGGCAGGTAATTGTAATTTAGATACTATTTATGACAGGTAACAGTAACTTCGATACTAATTATAACAAGTAACAGTAACTTCGATACTAATTATGACAAGTAACTGTAACTTCGATACTAATTATGACAGGTAACTGTAACTTCGTTACTAATTATGACAAGTAACTGTAATTTCGATACAAATTTTGGCAGGTAACTGTAACTTCGATACTAATTATGACAGGTAACAGTAATTTCGATACTAATTATGACAGGTAACTCTAACTTCGATACTAATTATGACAGGTAACAGTAACTTCGATACTAATTATTGCAGGTAACTGTAACTTCGATACAAATTATGGCAGGTAACAGTACCTTCGATACTAATTATGGCAGGTAACAGTAACTTCGATACTAATTAAGACAGGTAACTGTAACTTCATTACTTATTATGACAAGTAACTTTAATTTCGATACTAACTATGGCAGGTTACTGTAACTTCGTTACTAATTATGACAAGTCCCTGTAATTTCGATACAAATTATGGCAGGTAATTGTAATTTCGATACTAAATATGACAGGTAACAGTAACTTCGATACTAATTATGACAAGTAACAGTAACTTCGATACTAATTATGACAAGTAACTGTAAGTTCGATACTAATTATGACAAGTAACAGTAACTTCGATACTAATTATGACAAGTAACTGTAATTTCGATACAAATTTTGGCAGGTAACTGTAACTTCGATACTAATTATGACAGGTAACAGTAATTTCGATACTAATTATGACAGGTAACTCTAACTTCGATATTAATTATGACAAGTAACAGTAAATTCGATACTAATTATGACAGGTAACAGTAACTTCGATACTAATCATGACAAGTAACTTTAACTTCGATACTAATTATGACAGGTAACTGTAACTTCCTTACTAATTATGACAAGTAACTGTAATTTCGTTACAAATAATGGCAGGTAATTGTAATTTCGTTACTAATTATGACAGGTAACAGTAACTTCGATACTAATTATGACAAGTAACAGTAACTTCGATACTAATTATGACAAGTAACTGTAACTTCGATACTAATTATGACATGTAACTGTAACTTCGATACTTATTATGACAGGTAACTGTAACTTCATTACTAATTATGACAAGAAACTGTAACTTCGATACTAATTATGACAGGTAACTGTAACTTCGATACTAATTATGACAAGTAACTCCAACTTCGATACTAATTATGACAAGTAACTGTAATTTCGATACAAATTTTGGCAGGTAACTGTTACTTCGATACTAATTATGACAGATAACAGTAACTTCGATACTAATTATGACAAGTAACTGTAACATCGATACTAATTATGACAGGTAACTGTAACTTCGTTACTAATTATGACAAGTAACTGTAATTACGATACAAATTATGGCAGGTAACTGTATCTTCGATAATAATTATGACAGCTAACAGTAACTTCGATATTAATTAAGACAAGTAACAGTAAATTCGATACTAATTATGACAGGTAACAGTAACATCGATACTAATCATGACAAGTAACTTTAACTTCGATACTAATTATGACAGGTAACTGTAACTTCCTTACTAATTATGACAAGTAACTGTAATTTCGTTACAAAATATGGCAGGTTATTGTAAATTCGATGCTAAGTATGACAGGTAACAGTAACTTCGATACTAATTATGACAAGTAACAGTAACTTCGATACTAATTATGACAAGTAACTGTAACTTCGATACTAATTAGGACTGGTAACTGTAACTTCGTTACTAATTATGACAAGTAACTGTAATTTCGATTCAAATTATGGCAGGTAACTGTAACATCGATACTAATTATGACAGGTAACAGCAACTTCGATACTAATTATGACAAGTAACTATAACTTCGATACAAATTATGACAGGTAACTGTAACTTCGATACTAATTATGACAAGAAACTCTAACTTCGTTACTAATTATGACAAGTAACTGTAATTTTGATAAAAAATTATTGTAGGTAACTGTAACTTCAATACTAATTATGACAGGTAACAGTAACTTCGATACTAATTATGACAGGTTATTTTAACTTCGTTACTTATTATGACAAGTAACTTTAATTTCGATACTAATTATGGCAGGTTACTGTAACTTCGTTACTAATTATGACAAGTAACTGTAATTTCGATTCAAATTTTGGCAGGTAACTGTAACTTCGATACTAAATATGACAGGTAACAGTTACTTCGATACTAATTATGACAATTAACAGTAACTTCGATACTAATTATGACAAGTAACTGTAAGTTCGATACTAATTATGACAGGTAACTGTAACTTCGTTACTAATTATGACAAGTAACTGTAATTTCGATTCAAATTTTGGCAGGTAACTGTAACTTCGATACTTATTATGACAGTCAACAGTAACTTCGATACTAATTAGGACAATTAACTGTAACTTCGATACAAATTATGACAGGTAACTGTAACTTCGATACTAATTATGACAAGAAACTCTATCTTCGTTGCCAATTATGACAAGTAAATGTAATTTTGATAAAAATTATTGTAGGTAACTGTAACTTCGTTACTAATTATGACAATTAACTGTAATTTCGATACAAATTATGGCAGGTAACTCTAACTTCGATACTAATTATGACAGGTAACAGTAACTTCAATACTAATTAATGCAGGTAACTGTAACTTCGATACTAATTATGACAGGTAACTGTAACTTCGTTACTAATTATGACAAGTAGCTGTAATTTCGTTACAAATTATGGCAGGTAATTGTAATTTCGATACTATTTATGACAGGTAACACTAACTTCGGTACTAATTATGACAAGTAACAGTAACTTCGGTACTAATTATGACAAGTAACTGTAACTTCGATACTAATTATGACAGGTAACTGTAACTTCGTTACTAATTATGACAAGTAACTGTAATTTCGATACAAATTTTGGCAGGAAACTGTAAAGTCGATACTAATTATGACAGGTAACAGTAATTTCGATACTAATTATGACAAGTAAATGTAATTTCGATACAAATTATGACAGGTAACTGTAACTTCGTAACTAATTATGACAAGTAACTGTAATTTCGATACAAATTATGGCAGCTAACAGTACCTTCGATACTTATTATTACAGGTAACTGAAACTTCGATATTAATTATGACAAGGAACTGTAATTTCGATACAAATTATGGCAGGTAACTGTAACTTCGATACTAATTATGACGGGTAACAGTAACTTCGATACGAATTATGACAATTAATTATAACTTCGAATCAAATTATGACAGGTAACTGTAACTTCGATACTAATTATGACAAGAAAATCTAACTTCGTTACTAATTATGACAAGTAACAGTAATCTTGATAAAAATTGTGGTAGGTAACTGTAACTTCAATACTAATTATGACAGGTGACAGTAACTTCGATACTAATTATGACAGGTATCTGTAACTTCGTTACTTATTATGACAAGTAACTTTAATTTCGATACTAATTATGGCAGGTAACTGTAACTTCGTTACTAATTATGACAAGTCCCTGTAATTTCAATACAAATTATGGCAGGTAACTGTAACTTCGATACTAATTATGACAGGTAACAGTGACTTCGGTACTAATTATGACAAGTAACTGTAATTTTGATAAAAATTATTGTAGGTAACAGAACCTTCGATACTAATTATGACAAGTAACTGTAACATCGTTACTAATTATGACAAGTAACTGTAATTTTGATAAAAAATTATTGTAGGTAACTGTAACTTCAATACTAATTATGACAGGTAACAGTAACTTCGATACTAATTATGACAGGTAACTGTAACTTCGTTACTAATTATGACAAGTAACTTTAATTTCGATACTAACTATGGCAGGTTACTGTAACTTCGTTACTAATTATGACAAGTCCCTGTAATTTCGATACAAATTATGGCAGGTAATTGTAATTTCGATACTAATTATGACAGGTAACTGTAACTTCGATACTTATTATGACAGTCAACAGTAACTTCGATACTAATTATGACAAGTAACTGTAACCTCGATACTAATTATGACAGTAACTGTAACTTCGTTACTAATTATGACAAGTAACTGTAATTTCGATACAAATTATGGCAGGTAAATGTAACTTCGATACTTATTATGACAGGTAACAGCAACTTCGATACTAATTATGACAAGTAACTATAACTTCGATACAAATTATGACAGGTAACTGTAACTTCGATACTAATTATGACAAGAAACTCTAACTTCGTTACTAATTATGACAAGTAACTGTAATTTTGATAAAAAATTATTGTAGGTAACTGTAACTTCGTTACTAATTATGACAATTAACTGTAATTTCGATACAAATTATGGCAGGTAACTCTATCTTCGATACTAATTATGACAGGTAACTCTAACTTCGATACTAATTATGGCAGGTAACTGTAACTTCGATACTAATTATGACAGGTAACTGTAACTTCGTTACTAATTATGACAAGTAGCTGTAATTTCGTTACAAATTATGGCAGGTAATTGTAATTTAGATACTATTTATGACAGGTAACAGTAACTTCGATACTAATTATAACAAGTAACAGTAACTTCGATACTAATTATGACAAGTAACTGTAACTTCGATACTAATTATGACAGGTAACTGTAACTTCGTTACTAATTATGACAAGTAACTGTAATTTCGATACAAATTTTGGCAGGTAACTGTAACTTCGATACTAATTATGACAGGTAACAGTAATTTCGATACTAATTATGACAGGTAACTCTAACTTCGATACTAATTATGACAGGTAACAGTAACTTCGATACTAATTATTGCAGGTAACTGTAACTTCGATACAAATTATGGCAGGTAACAGTACCTTCGATACTAATTATGGCAGGTAACAGTAACTTCGATACTAATTAAGACAGGTAACTGTAACTTCATTACTTATTATGACAAGTAACTTTAATTTCGATACTAACTATGGCAGGTTACTGTAACTTCGTTACTAATTATGACAAGTCCCTGTAATTTCGATACAAATTATGGCAGGTAATTGTAATTTCGATACTAAATATGACAGGTAACAGTAACTTCGATACTAATTATGACAAGTAACAGTAACTTCGATACTAATTATGACAAGTAACTGTAAGTTCGATACTAATTATGACAGGTAACTGTAACTTCGTTACTAATTATGACAAGTAACTGTAATTTCGATTCAAATTTTGGCAGGTAACTGTAACTTCGATACTTATTATAACAGTCAACAGTAACTTCGATACTAATTATGACAAGTAACTGTAACTTCGATACTAATTATGACAGGTAACTGTAACTTCGTTACTAATTATGACAAGTAACTGTAATTTCGATACAAATTATGGCAGGTAACTGTAACTTCGATAGTAATTATGACAGGTAACAGCAACTTCGATACTAATTATGACAAGTAACGATAACTTCGATACAAATTATGACAGGTAACTGTAACTTCGATATTAATTATGACAAGAAACTCTAACTTCGTTACTAATTATGACATGTAACTGTAATTTTGATAAAATTTATTGTAGGTAACTATAACTTCGTTACTAATTATGACAATTAACTGTAATTTCGATACAAATTATGACAGGTAACTCTAACTTCGATACTAATTATGACAGGTAACAGTAACTTCGATACTAATTATTGCAGGTAACTGTAACTTCGATACTAATTATGACAGGTAACTGTAACTTCGTTACTAATTATGACAAGTAGCTGTAATTTCGTTACAAATTATGGCAGGTAATTGTAATTTCGATACAATTTATGACAGGTAACAGTAACTTCGATACTAATTATGACAAATAACAGTAACTTCGATACTAATTATGACAAGTAACTGTAACTTCGATACTAATTATGACAGGTAACTATAACTTCGTTACTAATTATGATAAGTAACTGTAATTTCGATACAAATTTTGGCAGGTAACTGTAACGTCGATACTAATTATGACAGGTAACAGTAATTTCGATACTAATTATGACAAGTAACTGTAATTTCGATACAAATTATGACAGGTAACTGTAACTTCGTAACTAATTAGGAAAAGTAACTGTAATTTCGATACAAATTATGCCTGCTAACAGTACCTTCGATACTAATTATTACAGGTAACTGTAACTTCGATACTAATTATGACAAGGAACTGTAATTTCGATACAAATTATGACAGGTAACTGCAACTTCGATACTAATTATGACAGGTAACAGTAACTTCGATACTAATTATGACAAGTAACAGTAATCTCGATAAAAGTTATGGTAGGTAACTGTAACTTCAATACTAATTATGACAGGTGACAGTAACTTCGATACTAATTATGACAGGTATCTGTAACTTCGTTACTTATTATGACAAGTAACTTTAATTTCGATACTAATTATAGCAGGTAACTGTAACTTCGTTACTAATTATGACAAGTCCCTGTAATTTCGATACAAATTATAGCAGGTAACTGTAACTTCGTTACTAATTATGTCAGGTAACAGTGACTTCGGTACTAATTATGACAGGAAACTGTAACTTCGTTACTAATTATGACAATTAACAGTAATTACGATGCAAATTATGACAGGTAACTGTAACATCGTTAAAATTTTGAGATGTAACTGTAATTTCGATACAAATTATGGCAGGTAACAGTACCTTCGATACTAATTATGACAGGTAACTGTAACTTCGATACTAATTATGACATGGAACTGTAACTTCGATACAAATTATGGCAGGTAACTGTAACTTTGATACTAATTATGACAGGTAACAGTAACTTCGATACTAATTATGACAAGTAACTGTAACTTCGTTACTAATTATGACAAGTAACTCTAATTTTGATTAAAAAAATATGGCAGATAAATTTAACTTCGATAGTAATTAATACAGGTAACAGTAACTTCGATACTAATTATGACAGGTTACTGTAACATCGTTCCTAATTATGTGAAGTAACTGTAACTTCGATACTAATTATGACAAATAACTGTAACTTCGATACTTATTATGACAGGTAACAGTAATTTCGATACAAATTATGGCAGGTAACTGTAACTTCGATACTAATTGTGACAGGTAACAGTAACTTCGATACTAATTATGACAAGTAACTATAACTTCGATACAAATTAAGACAGGTAACTGTAACTTCGATACTAATTATGACAAGAAACTCTAACTTCGTTACTAATTATGACAAATAACAGTCATTTTGATAAAAAATTATGGTAGGTAACTGCAACTTCAATTGTAATTATGACAGGTAAGAGTAACTTCGATACTTATTATGACAGGTGACTGTAACTTCGTTACTAATTATGATAAGTAACGTTAATTTCGATATTTATTATGGCAGGTAACTGTAACTTCGTTACTAATTATGACAAGTCCCTGTTATTTCGATACAAATTATGGCAGGTAACTGTAACTTCGATACTAATTATGTCAGTTAACCGTAACTTGGATACTAATTATGACAGGAAACTGTAACTTCGTTACTTATTATGACAAGTAACTGTAATTTCGATATAAATAATGACAGGTAACTGTATCTTCGTTAATAATTATGACAAGTAACTGTAATTTCGATACAAATTATGGCAGGTAACAGTACCTTCGATACTAATTTAGACAGGTAACTGTAACTTCGATAGTAATTATGACAAGGTACTGTAATTTCGATACAAAATATGGCAGGTAACTCTAACTTTGATACTAATTCTGACAGGTAACAGTAACTTCGATACTAATTATGAGAAGTAACTGTAACTTCGTTACTAATTATGACAAGTAACTCTAATTTTGATAGAAAATTATGGCAGGTAACTGTAACTTCGATACTAATTAATACAGGTAACAGTAACTTCGATACTAATTATGACAGGTTACTGTAACATCGTTACTAATTATGACAAGTAACTGTACCTTCGATACTAATTATGACAAGTAACTGTAACTTCGATACTTATTATGACAGGTAACTGTAACTTTATTACTAATTATGACAAGAAACTGTAACTTCGATACTAATTATGACAGGTAACTGTAACTTCGATACTAATTTTGACAAGTAAATGTAACTTCGATATTAATTATGACAAGTAACTGTAACTTCGATACTATTTATGACAGGTAACAGTAACTTCGATATTAATTATGACAAGTAACAGTAACTTCGATACAAATTTTGGCAGGTAACTGTAACTTCGATACTAATTATCACAGGTAACAGTAACTTCGATACTAATTATGACAAGTAACTGTAACATCGATACTAATTTTGACAGGTAACTGTAACTTCGTTACTAATTATGACAAGTAACTGTAATTTCGATACAAATTATGGCAGGTAACTGTAACTTCGATACTAATTATGACAGGTAACAGTAACTTCGATATTAATTATGACAAGTAACAGTAAATTCGATACTAATTATGACAGGTAACTGTAACTTCCTTACTAATTATGACAAGTAACTGTAATTTCGTTACAAATAATGGCAGGTAATTGTAATTTCGTTACTAATTATGACAGGTAACAGTAACTTCGATACTAATTATGACAAGTAACAGTAACTTCGATACTAATTATGACAAGTAACTGTAACTTCGATACTAATTATGACTGGTAACTGTATCTTCGTTACAAATTATGACAAGGAACTGTAATTTCGATTCAAATTATGGCAGGTAACTGTAACTTCGATAGTAATTATGACAGGTAACAGCAACTTCGATACTAATTATGACAAGTAACTATAACTTCGATACAAATTATGACAGGTAACTGTAACTTCGATACTAATTATGACAAGAAACTCTAACTTCGTTACTAATTATGACAAGTAACTGTAATTTTGATAAAAAATTATTGTAGGTAAGTGTAACTTCAATACATATTATGACAGGTAACAGTAACTTCGATACTACTTATGACAGGTAACTGTAACTTCGTTACTTATTATGACAAGTAACTTTAATTTCGATACTAATTATGGCAGGTTACTGTAACTTCGTTACTAATTATGACAAGTCCCTGTAATTTCGATACAAATTATGGCAGGTAATTGTAATTTCGATAATAAATATGACAGGTAACAGTAACTTCGATACTAATTATGACAAGTAACTGTAATTTCGATTCAAATTTTGGCAGGTAACTGTAACTTCGATACTTATTATGACAGTCAACAGTTACTTCGATACTAATTATGACAAGTAACTGTAACTTCGATACTAATTATGACAGATAACTGTAACTTCGTTACTAATTATGACAAGTAACTATAATTTCGATACAAATTATGGCAGGTAACTGTATCTTCGATACTAATTATGACAGGTAACAGCAACTTCGATACTAATTATGACAAGTAACTATAACTTCGATACAAATTATGACAGGTAACTGTAACTTCGATACTAATTATCACAAGAAACTCTAACTTCGTTACTAATTATGACAAGTAAATGTAATTTTGATAAAAAATTATTGTAGGTAACTGTAACTTCGTTACTAATTATGACAATTAACTGTAATTTCGATACAAATTATGGCAGCTAACTCTATCTTCGATACTAATTATGACAGGTTACAGTAACTTCGATACTAATTATGGCAGACAACTGTAACTTCGTTACTTATTATGACAAGTAAGTTTAATTTCGATACTAATTATGGCAGGTTACTGTAATTTCGATTCAAATTTTGGCAGGTAACTGTAACTTCGATACTTATTATGACAGTCAACAGTAACTTCGATACTAATTAGGACAAGTAACTGTAACTTCGTTACTAATTATGACAAGTAACTGTAATTTCGATACAAATTATGGCAGGTAACTGTAACTTCGATACTAATTATGACAGGTAACAGCAACTTCGATACTAATTATGAAAAGTAAATATAACTTCGATACAAATTATGACAGGTTACTGTAACTTCGATACTAATTATGACAAGAAACTCTAACTTCTTTACTAATTATGACAAGTAACTGTAATTTTGATAAAAATTATTGTAGGTAACTGTAACTTCGTTACTAATTATGACAATTAACTGTAATTTCGATACAAATTATGGCAGGTAACTCTACCTTCGATACTTATTATGACAGGTCACAGTAACTTCGATACAAATTATTGCAGGTAACTGTAACTTCGATACTAATTATGACAGGTAACTGTAACTTCGTTAATAATTATGACAAGTAGCTGTAATTTCGTTACAAATTATGGCAGGTAATTGTAATTTCGATACTATTTATGACAGGTAACAGTAACTTCGATACTAATTTTGACAAGTAACAGTAACTTCGATACTAATTATGACAAGTAACTGTAACTTCGATACTAATTATGATAGGTAACTGTAACTTCGTTACTAATTATGACAAGTAACGGTGATTTCGATACAAATTTTGGCAGGTAACTGTAACGTCGATACTAATTATGACAGGTAACAGTAATTTCGATACTATTTATGACAAGTAACTGTAATTCCGATACAAATTATGGCAGGTAACTGTAACTTCGTAACTAATTATGACAAGTAACTGTAATTTCGATACAAATTATGGCAGCTAACAGTACCTTCGATACTAATTATTACAGGTAACTGTAACTTCGATACTAATTATGACAAGGAACTGTAATTTCGATACAAATTATGGCAGGTAACTGTAACTTCGATACTAATTATGACAGGTAACAGTAACTTCGATACTAATTATGACAAGTTATTACAACTTCGAATCAAATTATGACAGGTAACTGTAACTTCGATACTAATTATGACAAGAAACTCTAACTTCGTTACTAATTATGACAAATAACAGTCATTTTGATAAAAAATTATGGTAGGTAACTGTAACTTCAATACTAATTTTGACAGGTAAGAGTATCTTCGATACTTATTATGACAGGTAACTGTAACTTCGTTACTAATTATGATAAGTAACTTTAATTTCGATACTAATTATGGCAGGTAACTGTAACTTCGTTACTAATTATGACAGGTAACTGTAACTTCATTACTAATTATGACAAGAAACTGCAACTTCGATACTAATTATGACAGGTAACAATAACTTCGATACTAATTATGACAGGTTACTGTAACATCGTTACTAATTATGACAAGTAACTGTACCTTCGATACTAATTATGACAAGTAACTGTAACTTCGATACTTATTATGACAGGTAACTGTAACTTCATTACTAATTATGACAAGAAACTGTAACTTCGATACTAATTATGACAGGTAACTGTAACTTCGATACTAATTTTGACAAGTAACTGTAACTTCGATACTAATTATGACAAGTAACTGTAACTTCGATAATATTTATGACAGGTAACAGTTACTTCGATATTAATTATGAGAGGTAACAGTAACTTCGATACTAATTATGACAAGTAACTGTAATTTCGATACAAATTTTGGCAGGTAACTGTAACTTCGATACTAATTATGACAGGTAACAGTAACTTCGATACTAATTATGACAAGTAACTGTAACATCGATACTAATTTTGACAGGTAACTGTAACTTCGTTACTAATTATGACAAGTAACTGTAATTTCGATACAAATTATGGCAGGTAACTGTAACTTCGATACTAATTATGACAGGTAACAGTAACATCGATATTAATTATGACAAGAAACAGTAAATTCGATACTAATTATGACAGGTAACAGTAACTTCGATACTAATCATGACAAGTAACTTTAACTTCGATACTAATTATAACAGGCAACTGTAACTTCCTTACTAATTATGACAAGTAACTGTAATTTCGTTACAAATTATGGCAGGTAATTGTAATTTCGATACTAATTATGACAGGTAATAGTAACTTCGATACTAATTATGACAAGTCACTGTAATTTCGATACAAATTATGGCAGGTTACTGTAACTTCGATACTAATTATGACAAGTCCCTGTAATTTCGATACAAATTATGGCAGGTAATTGTAATTTCGATACTAAATATGACAGGTAACAGTAACTTCGATACTAATTATGACAAGTAACAGCAACTTCGATACTAATTATGACAAGTAACTGTAAGTTCGATACTAATTATGACAGGTAACTGTAACTTCGTTACTAATTATGACAAGTAACTGTAATTTCGATTCAAATTTTGGCAGGTAACTGTAACTTCGATACTTATTATGACAGTCAACAGTAACTTCGATACTAATTATGACAAGTAACTGTAACTTCGATACTAATTATGACAGATAACTGTAACTTCGTTACTAATTATGACAAGTAACTATAATTTCGATACAAATTATGGCAGGTAACTGTATCTTCGATACTAATTATGAAAGGTAACAGCAACTTCGATACTAATTATGACAAGTAACTATAACTTCGATACAAATTATGACAGGTAACTGTAACTTCGATACTAATTATCACAAGAAACTCTAACTTCGTTACTAATTATGACAAGTAAATGTTATTTTGATAAAAAATTATTGTAGGTAACTGTAACTTCGTTACTAATTATGACAATTAACTGTAATTTCGATACAAATTATGGCAGCTAACTCTATCTTCGATACTAATTATGACAGGTTACAGTAACTTCGATACTAATTATGGCAGATAACTGTAACTTCGTTACTTATTATGACAAGTAAGTTTAATTTCGATACTAATTATGGCAGGTTACTGTAACTTCGTTACTAATTATGACAAGTCCCTGTAATTTCGATACAAATTATGGCAGGTAATTGTAATTTCGATACTAAATATGACAGGTAACAGTAACTTCGATACTAATTATGACAAGTCCCTGTAATTTCGATACAAATTATGGCAGGTAATTGTAATTTCGATACTAAATATGACAGGTAACAGTAACTTCGATACTAATTATGACAAGTAACAGTAACTTCGATACTAATTATGACAAGTAACTGTAAGTTCGATACTAATTATGACAGGTAACTGTAACTTCGTTACTAATTATGACAAGTAACTGTAATTTCGATTCAAATTTTGGCAGGTAACTGTAACTTCGATACTTATTATGACAGTCAACAGTAACTTCGATACTAATTAGGACAAGTAACTGTAACTTCGATACTAATTATGACAGGTAACTGTAACTTCGTTACTAATTATGACAAGTAACTGTAATTTCGATACAAATTATGGCAGGTAACTGTAACATCGATACTAATTATGACAGGTAACAGCAACTTCGATACTAATTATGAAAAGTAACTATAACTTCGATACAAATTATGACAGGTTACTGTAACTTCGATACTAATTATGACAAGAAACTCTAACTTCGTTACTAATTATGACAAGTAACTGTAATTTTGATAAAAATTATTGTAGGTAACTGTAACTTCGTTACTAATTATGACAATTAACTGTAATTTCGATACAAATTATGGCAGGTAACTCTACCTTCGATACTTATTATGACAGGTAACAGTAACCTCGATACAAATTATTGCAGGTAACTGTAACTTCGATACTAATTATGACAGGTAACTGTAACTTCGTTAATAATTATGACAAGTAGCTGTAATTTCGTTACAAATTATGGCAGGTAATTGTAATTTCGATACTATTTATGACAGGTAACAGTAACTTCGATACTAATTTTGACAAGTAACAGTAACTTCGATACTAATTATGACAAGTAACTGTAACTTCGATACTAATTATGACAGGTAACTGTAACTTCGTTACTAATTATGACAAGTAACGGTAATTTCGATACAAATTTTGGCAGGTAACTGTAACGTCGATACTAATTATGACAGGTAACAGTAATTTCGATACTATTTATGACAGGTAACTGTAATTTCGATACAAATTATGACAGGTAACTGTAACTTCGTAACTAATTATGACAAGTAACTGTAATTTCGATACAAATTATGGCAGCTAACAGTACCTTCGATACTAATTATTACAGGTAACTGTAACTTCGATACTAATTATGACAAGGAACTGTAATTTCGATACAAATTATGGCAGGTAACTGTAACTTCGATACTAATTATGACAGGTAACAGTAACTTTGATACTAATTATGACAAGTTATTACAACTTCGAATCAAATTATGACAGGTAACTGTAACTTCGATACTAATTATGACAAGAAACTCTAACTTCGTTACTAATTATGACAAATAACAGTCATTTTGATAAAAAATTATGGTAGGTAACTGTAACTTCAATACTAATTTTGACAGGTAAGAGTAACTTCGATACTTATTATGACAGGTAACTGTAACTTCGTTACTAATTATGATAAGTAACTTTAATTTCGATACTAATTATGGCAGGTAACTGTAACTTCGTTACTAATTATGACAGGTAACTGTAACTTCATTACTAATTATGACAAGAAACTGCAACTTCGATACTAATTATGACAGGTAACAATAACTTCGATACTAATTATGACAGGTTACTGTAACATCGTTACTAATTATGACAAGTAACTGTACCTTCGATACTAATTATGACAAGTAACTGTAACTTCGATACTTATTATGACAGGTAACTGTAACTTCATTACTAATTATGACAAGAAACTGTAACTTCGATACTAATTATGACAGGTAACTGTAACTTCGATACTAATTTTGACAAGTAACTGTAACTTCGATACTAATTATGACAAGTAACTGTAACTTCGATACTATTTATGACAGGTAACAGTTACTTCGATATTAATTATGAGAGGTAACAGTAACTTCGATACTAATTATGACAAGTAACTGTAATTTCGATACAAATTTTGGCAGGTAACTGTAACTTCGATACTAATTATGACAGGTAACAGTAACTTCGATACTAATTATGACAAGTAACTGTAACATCGATACTAATTTTGACAGGTAACTGTAACTTCGTTACTAATTATGACAAGTAACTGTAATTTCGATACAAATTATGGCAGGTAACTGTAACTTCGATACTAATTATGACAGGTAACAGTAACATCGATATTAATTATGACAAGAAACAGTAAATTCGATACTAATTATGACAGGTAACAGTAACTTCGATACTAATCATGACAAGTAACTTTAACTTCGATACTAATTATAACAGGTAACTGTAACTTCCTTACTAATTATGACAAGTAACTGTAATTTCGTTACAAATTATGGCAGGTAATTGTAATTTCGATACTAATTATGACAGGTAACAGTAACTTCGATACTAATTATGACAAGTAACAGTAACTTCGATACTAATTATGACAAGTAACTGTAACTTCGATACTAATTATGACTGGTAACTGTAACTTCGTTACAAATTATGAGAAGTAACTGTAATTTCGATTCAAATTATGGCAGGTAACTGTAACTTCGATACTAATTATGACAGGTAACAGCAACTTCGATACTAATTATGACAAGTAACTATAACTTCGATACAAATTATGACAGGTAACTGTAACTTCGATACTAATTATGACAAGAAACCCTAACTTCGTTACTAATTATGACAAGTAACTGTAATTTTGATAAAAAATTATTGTAGGTAACTGTAACTTCAATACAAATTATGACAGGTAACAGTAACTTCGATACTAATTATGACTGGTAACTGTAACTTCGTTACTTATTATGACAAGTAACTTTAATTTCGATACTAATTATGGCAGGTTACTGTAACTTCGTTACTAATTATGACAAGTCCCTGTAATTTCGATACAAATTATGGCAGGTAATTGTAATTTGGATACTAAATATGACAGGTAACAGTAACTTCGATACTAATTATGACATGTAACAGTAACTTCGATACTAATTATGACAAGTAACTGTAAGTTCGATACTAATTATGACAGGTAACTGTAACTTCGTTACTAATTATGACAAGTAACTGTAATTTCGATTCAAGTTTTTGCAGGTAACTGTAACTTCGATACTTATTATGACAGTCAACAGTAACTTCGATACTAATTATGACAAGTAACTGTAACTTTGATACTAATTATGACAGGTAACTGTAACTTCGTTACTAATTAAGACAAGTAACTATAATTTCGATACAAATTATGGCAGGTAACTGTAACTTCGATACTAATTATGACAGGTAACAGCAACTTCGATGCTAATTATGACAAGTAACTATAACTTCGATACAAATTATGACAGGTAACTGTAACTTCGATACTAATTATGACAAGAAACTCTAACTTCGTTACTAATTACGACAAGTAAATGTAATTTTGATAAAAAATTATTGTAGGTAACTGTAACTTCGTTACTAATTATGATTATTAACTGTAATTTCGATACAAATTATGGCAGGTAACTCTATCTTCGATACTAATTATGACAGGTAACAGTAACTTCGATACTAATTATGGCAGGTAACTGTAACTTCGTTACTTATTATGACAAGTAACTTTAATTTCGATACTAATTATGGCAGGTTACTGTAACTTCGTTACTAATTATGGCAAGTCCCTGTAATTTCGATACAAATTATGGCAGGTAATTGTTATTTCGATACTAAATATGACAGGTAACAGTAACTTCGATACTAATTATGACAAGTAACAGTAACTTCGATAGTAATTATGACAAGTAACTGTAGGTTCGATACAAATTATGACAGGTAACTGTAACTTCGTTACTAATTATGACAAGTAACTGTAATTTCGATTCAAATTTTGGCAGGTAACTGTAACTTCGATACTTAATATGACAGTCAACAGTAACTTCGATACTAATTAGGACAAGTAACTGTAACTTCGATACTAATTATGACAGGTTACTGTAACTTCGTTACTAATTATGACAAGTAACTGTAATTTCGATACAAATTATAGCATGTAACTGTAACTTCGATACTAATTATGACAGGTAACAGCAACCTCGATACTTATTATGAAAAGTAACTATAACTTCGATACAAATTATGACAGGTAACTGTAACTCCGATACTAATAATGACAAGAAACTCTAACTTCGTTACTAATTATGACAAGTAACTGTAATTTTGATAAAAATTATTGTAGGTAACTGTAACTTCGTTACTAATTATGACAATTAACTGTAATTTCGATACAAATTATGGCAGGTAACTCTAACTTCGATACTTATTATGACAGGTAACAGTAACTTCGATACTAATTATGCAGGTAACTGTAACTTCGATACTAATTATGACAGGTAACTGTAACTTCGTTACTAATTATGACAAGTAGCTGTAATTTCGTTACAAATTATGGCAGGTAATTGTAATTTCGATACTATTTATGACAGGTTACAGTAACTTCGATACTAATTATGACAAGTAACAGTAACTTCGATACTAATTATGACAAGTAACTGTAATTTCGATACAAATTTTGGCAGGTAACTGTAACGTCGATACTAATTATGACAGGTAACAGTAATTTCGATACTATTTATGACAAGTAACTGTAATTTCGATACAAATTATGACAGGTAACTGTAACTTCGTAACTAATTATGACAAGTAACTGTAATTTCGATACAAATTATGGCAGCTAACAGTACCTTCGATACTAATTATTACAGGTAACTGTAACTTCGATACTAATTATGACAAGGAACTGTAATTTCGATACAAATTATGGCAGGTAACTGTTACTTCGATACTAATTATGACAGGTAACAGTAACTTCGATACTAATTATGACAAGTTATTACAACTTCGAATCAAATTATGACAGGTAACTGTAACTTCGATACTAATTATGACAAGAAACTCTAACTTCGTTACTAATTATGACAAATAACAGTCATTTTGATAAAAAATTATGGTAGGTAACTGTAACTTCAATACTAATTTTGACAGGTAAGAGTAACTTCGATACTTATTATGACAGGTAACTGTAACTTCGTTACTAATTATGATAAGTAACTTTAATTTCGATACTAATTATGGCAGGTAACTGTAACTTCGTTACTAATTATGACAGGTAACTGTAACTTCATTACTAATTATGACAAGAAACTGCAACTTCGATACTAATTATGACAGGTAACAATAACTTCGATACTAATTATGACAGGTTACTGTAACATCGTTACTAATTATGACAAGTAACTGTACCTTCGATACTAATTATGACAAGTAACTGTAACTTCGATACTTATTATGACAGGTAACTGTAACTTCATTACTAATTATGACAAGAAACTGTAACTTCGATACTAATTATGACAGGTAACTGTAACTTCGATACTAATTTTGACAAGTAACTGTAACTTCGATACTAATTATGACAAGTAACTGTAACTTCGATACTATTTATGACAGGTAACTGTTACTTCGATATTAATTACGAGAGGTAACAGTAACTTCGATACTAATTATGACAAGTAACTGTAATTTCGATACAAATTTTGGCAGGTAACTGTAACTTCGATACTAATTATGACAGGTAACAGTAACTTCCATACTAATTATGACAAGTAACTGTAACATCGATACTAATTTTGACAGGTAACTGTAACTTCGTTACTAATTATGACAAGTAACTGTAATTTCGATACAAATTATGGCAGGTAACTGTAACTTCGATACTAATTATGACAGGTAACAGTAACATCGATATTAATTATGACAAGAAACAGTAAATTCGATACTAATTATGACAGGTAACAGTAACTTCGATACTAATCATGACAAGTAACTTTAACTTCGATACTAATTATAACAGGTAACTGTAACTTCCTTACTAATTATGACAAGTAACTGTAATTTCGTAACAAATTATGGCAGGTAATTGTAATTTCGATACTAATTATGACAGGTAACAGTAACTTCGATACTAATTATGACAAGTCACTGTAATTTCGATACAAATTATGGCAGGTTACTGTAACTTCGATACTAATTATGACAAGTCCCTGTAATTTCGATACAAATTATGGCAGGTAATTGTAATTTCGATACTAAATATGACAGGTAACAGTAACTTCGATACTAATTATGACAAGTAACAGCAACTTCGATACTAATTATGACAAGTAACTGTAAGTTCGATACTAATTATGACAGGTAACTGTAACTTCGTTACTAATTATGACAAGTAACTGTAATTTCGATTCAAATTTTGGCAGGTAACTGTAACTTCGATACTTATTATGACAGTCAACAGTAACTTCGATACTAATTATGACAAGTAACTGTAACTTCGATACTAATTATGACAGATAACTGTAACTTCGTTACTAATTATGACAAGTAACTATAATTTCGATACAAATTATGGCAGGTAACTGTATCTTCGATACTAATTATGACAGGTAACAGCAACTTCGATACTAATTATGACAAGTAACTATAACTTCGATACAAATTATGACAGGTAACTGTAACTTCGATAGTAATTATCACAAGAAACTCTAACTTCGTTACTAATTATGACAAGTAAATATAATTTTGATAAAAAATTATTGTAGGTAACTGTAACTTCGTTACTAATTA
This sequence comes from Meconema thalassinum, assembly GCA_946902985.2. Lineage (NCBI taxonomy): Eukaryota > Metazoa > Arthropoda > Insecta > Orthoptera > Tettigoniidae > Meconema > Meconema thalassinum. The sequence goes on along the minus strand of OX336388.2, from coordinate 1,671,983,824 downwards.
TGACAATTAACTGTAATTTCGATACAAATTATGGCAGCTAACTCTATCTTCGATACTAATTATGACAGGTTACAGTAACTTCGATACTAATTATGGCAGATAACTGTAACTTCGTTGCTTATTATGACAAGTAAGTTTAATTTCGATACTAATTATGGCAGGTTACTGTAACTTCGTTACTAATTATGACAAGTCCCTGTAATTTCGATACAAATTATGGCAGGTAATTGTAATTTCGATACTAAATATGACAGGTAACAGTAACTTCGATACTAATTATGACAAGTCCCTGTAATTTCGATACAAATTATGGCAGGTAATTGTAATTTCGATACTAAATATGACAGGTAACAGTAACTTCGATACTAATTATGACAAGTAACAGTAACTTCGATACTAATTATGACAAGTAACTGTAAGTTCGATACTAATTATGACAGGTAACTGTAACTTCGTTACTAATTATGACAAGTAACTGTAATTTCGATTCAAATTTTGGCAGGTAACTGTAACTTCGATACTTATTATGACAGTCAACAGTAACTTCGATACTAATTAGGACAAGTAACTGTAACTTCGATACTAATTATGACAGGTAACTGTAACTTCGTTACTAATTATGACAAGTAACTGTAATTTCGTTACAAATTATGGCAGGTAACTGTAACTTCGATACTAATTATGACAGGTAACAGCAACTTCGATACTAATTATGAAAAGTAACTATAACTTCGATACAAATTATGACAGGTTACTGTAACTTCGATACTAATTATGACAAGAAACTCTAACTTCGTTACTAATTATGACAAGTAACTGTAATTTTGATAAAAATTATTGTAGGTAACTGTAACTTCGTTACTAATTATGACAATTAACTGTAATTTCGATACAAATTATGGCAGGTAACTCTACCTTCGATACTTATTATGACAGGTAACAGTAACCTCGATACAAATTATTGCAGGTAACTGTAACTTCGATACTAATTATGACAGGTAACTGTAACTTCGTTAATAATTATGACAAGTAGCTGTAATTTCGTTACAAATTATGGCAGGTAATTGTAATTTCGATACTATTTATGACAGGTAACAGTAACTTCGATACTAATTTTGACAAGTAACAGTAACTTCGATACTAATTATGACAAGTAACTGTAACTTCGATACTAATTATGACAGGTAACTGTAACTTCGTTACTAATTATGACAAGTAAGGGTAATTTCGATACAAATTTTGGCAGGTAACTGTAACGTCGATACTAATTATGACAGGTAACAGTAATTTCGATACTATTTATGACAAGTAACTGTAATTTCGATACAAATTATGACAGGTAACTGTAACTTCGTAACTAATTATGACAAGTAACTGTAATTTCGATACAAATTATGGCAGCTAACAGTACCTTCGATACTAATTATTACAGGTAACTGTAACTTCGATACTAATTATGACAAGGAACTGTAATTTCGATACAAATTATGGCAGGTAACTGTAACTTCGATACTAATTATGACAGGTAACAGTAACTTCGATACTAATTATGACAAGTTATTACAACTTCGAATCAAATTATGACAGGTAACTGTAACTTCGATACTAATTATGACAAGAAACTCTAACTTCGTTACTAATTATGACAAATAACAGTCATTTTGATAAAAAATTATGGTAGGTAACTGTAACTTCAATACTAATTTTGACAGGTAAGAGTAACTTCGATACTTATTATGACAGGTAACTGTAACTTCGTTACTAATTATGATAAGTAACTTTAATTTCGATACTAATTATGGCAGGTAACTGTAACTTCGTTACTAATTATGACAGGTAACTGTAACTTCATTACTAATTATGACAAGAAACTGCAACTTCGATACTAATTATGACAGGTAACAATAACTTCGATACTAATTATGACAGGTTACTGTAACATCGTTACTAATTATGACAAGTAACTGTACCTTCGATACTAATTATGACAAGTAACTGTAACTTCGATACTTATTATGACAGGTAACTGTAACTTCATTACTAATTATGACAAGAAACTGTAACTTCGATACTAATTATGACAGGTAACTGTAACTTCGATACTAATTTTGACAAGTAACTGTAACTTCGATACTAATTATGACAAGTAACTGTAACTTCGATACTATTTATGACAGGTAACAGTTACTTCGATATTAATTATGAGAGGTAACAGTAACTTCGATACTAATTATGACAAGTAACTGTAATTTCGATACAAATTTTGGCAGGTAACTGTAACTTCGATACTAATTATTACAGGTAACAGTAACTTCGAACTAATTATGACAAGTAACTGTAACATCGATACTAATTTTGACAGGTAACTGTAACTTCGTTACTAATTATGACAAGTAACTGTAATTTCGATACAAATTATGGCAGGTAACTGTAACTTCGATACTAATTATGACAGGTAACAGTAACATCGATATTAATTATGACAAAAAACAGTAAATTCGATACTAATTATGACAGGTAACAGTAACTTCGATACTAATCATGACAAGTAACTTTAACTTCGATACTAATTATAACAGGCAACTGTAACTTCCTTACTAATTATGACAAGTAACTGTAATTTCGTTACAAATTATGGCAGGTAATTGTAATTTCGATACTAATTATGACAGGTAACAGTAACTTCGATACTAATTATGACAAGTAACAGTAACTTCGATACTAATTATGACAAGTAACTGTAACTTCGATACTAATTATGACTGGTAACTGTAACTTCGTTACAAATTATGACAAGTAACTGTAATTTCGATTCAAATTATGGCAGGTAACTGTAACTTCGATACTAATTATGACAGGTAACAGCAACTTCGATACTAATTATGACAAGTAACTATAACTTCGATACAAATTATGACAGGTAACTGTAACTTCGATACTAATTATGACAAGAAACCCTAACTTCCTTACTAATTATGACAAGTAACTGTAATTTTGATAAAAAATTATTGTAGGTAACTGTAACTTCAATACAAATTATGACAGGTAACAGTAACTTCGATACTAATTATGACAGGTAACTGTAACTTCGTTACTTATTATGACAAGTAACTTTAATTTCGATACTAATTATGGCAGGTTACTGTAACTTCGTTACTAATTATGACAAGTCCCTGTAATTTCGATACAAATTATGGCAGGTAATTGTAATTTGGATACTAAATATGACAGGTAACAGTAACTTCGATACTAATTATGACATGTAACAGTAACTTCGATACTAATTATGACAAGTAACTGTAAGTTCGATACTAATTATGACAGGTAACTGTAACTTCGTTACTAATTATGACAAGTAACTGTAATTTCGATTCAAATTTTTGCAGGTAACTGTAACTTCGATACTTATTATGACAGTCAACAGTAACTTCGGTACTAATTATGACAAGTAACTGTAACTTCGATACTAATTATGACAGGTAACTGTAACTTCGTTACTAATTATGACAAGTAACTATAATTTCGATACAAATTATGGCAGGTAACTGTAACTTCGATACTAATTATGACAGGTAACAGCAACTTCGATCCTAATTATGACAAGTAACTATAACTTCGATACAAATTATGACAGGTAACTGTAACTTCGATACTAATTATGACAAGAAACTCTAACTTCGTTACTAATTACGACAAGTAAATGTAATTTTGATAAAAAATTATTGTAGGTAACTGTAACTTCGTTACTAATTATGATTATTAACTGTAATTTCGATACAAATTATGGCAGGTAACTCTATCTTCGATACTAATTATGACAGGTAACAGTAACTTCGATACTAATTATGGCAGGTAACTGTAACTTCGTTACTTATTATGACAAGTAACTTTAATTTCGATACTAATTATGGCAGGTTACTGTAACTTCGTTACTAATTATGGCAAGTCCCTGTAATTTCGATACAAATTATGGCAGGTAATTGTAATTTCGATACTAAATATGACAGGTAACAGTAACTTCGATACTAATTATGACAAGTAACAGTAACTTCGATAGTAATTATGACAAGTAACTGTAAGTTCGATACAAATTATGACAGGTAACTGTAACTTCGTTACTAATTATGACAAGTTACTGTAATTTCGATTCAAATTTTGGCAGGTAACTGTAACTTCGATACTTATTATGACAGTCAACAGTAACTTCGATACTAATTAGGACAAGTAACTGTAACTTCGATACTAATTATGACAGGTTACTGTAACTTCGTTACTAATTATGACAAGTAACTGTATTTTCGATACAAATTATGGCATGTAAATGTAACTTCGATACTAATTATGACAGGTAACAGCAACCTCGATACTTATTATGAAAAGTAACTATAACTTCGATACAAATTATGACAGGTAACTGTAACTTCGATACTAATTATGACAAGAAACTCTAACTTCGTTACTAATTATGACAAGTAACTGTAATTTTGATAAAAATTATTGTAGGTAACTGTAACTTCGTTACTAATTATGACAATTAACTGTAATTTCGATACAAATTATGGCAGGTAACTCTAACTTCGATACTTATTATGACAGGTAACAGTAACTTCGATACTAATTATTGCAGGTAACTGTAACTTTGATACTAATTATGACAGGTAACTGTAACTTCGTTACTAATTATGACAAGTAGCTGTAATTTCGTTACAAATTATGGCAGGTAATTGTAATTTCGATACTATTTATGACAGGTTACAGTAACTTCGATACTAATTATGACAAGTAACAGTAACTTCGATACTAATTATAACAAGTAACTGTAATTTCGATACAAATTTTGGCAGGTAACTGTAACGTCGATAGTAATTATGACAGGTAACAGTAATTTCGATACTAATTATGAGAAGTAACTGTAATTTCGATACAAATTATGACAGGTAACTGTAACTTCGTAACTAATCATGACAAGTAACTGTAATTTCGATACAAATTATGGCAGCTAACAGTACCTTCGATACTAATTATTACAGGTAACTGTAAATTCGATACAAATTATGACAAGGAACTGCAATTTCGATACAAATTATGGCAGGTAACTGTAACTTCGATACTAATTATGACAGGTAACAGTAACTTCGATACTAATTATGACAAGTAATTATAACTTCGAATAAAATTATGACAGGTAACTGTAACTTCGATACTAATCATGACAAGTAACTTTAACTTCGATACTAATTATAACAGGTAACTGTAACTTCCTTACTAATTATGACAAGTAACTGTAATTTCGTTACAAATTATGGCAGGTAATTGTAATTTCGATACTAATTATGACAGGTAACAGTAACTTCGATACTAATTATGACAAGTAACAGTAACTTCGATACTAATTATGACAAGTAACTGTAACTTCGATACTAATTATGACTGGTAACTGTAACTTCGTTACAAATTATGACAAGTAACTGTAATTTCGATTCAAATTATGGCAGGTAACTGTAACTTCGATACTAATTATGACAGGTAACAGCAACTTCGATACTAATTATGACAAGTAACTATAACTTCGATACAAATTATGACAGGTAACTGTAACTTCGATACTAATTATGACAAGAAACCCTAACTTCGTTACTAATTATGACAAGTAACTGTAATTTGGATAAAAAATTATTGTAGGTAACGGTAACTTCGTAACTAATTATGATAATTAACTGTAATTTCGATACAAATTATGGCAGGTAACTCTATCTTCGATACTAATTATGACAGGTAACAGTAACTTCGATACTAATTATGGCAGGTAACAGTAACTTCGATACTAATTATGACAGGTAACTGTAACTTCGTTACTTATTATGACAAGTAACTTTAATTTCGATACTAATTATGGCAGGTTACTGTAACTTCGTTACTAATTATGACAAGTCCCTGTAATTTCGATACAAATTATGGCAGGTAATTGTAATTTGGATACTAAATATGACAGGTAACAGTAACTTCGATACTAATTATGACATGTAACAGTAACTTCGATACTAATTATGACATGTAACTGTAAGTTCGATACTAATTATGACAGGTAACTGTAACTTCGTTAATAATTATGACAAGTAACTGTAATTTCGATTCAAATTTTGGCAGGTAACTGTAACTTCGATACTTATTATGACAGTCAACAGTAACTTCGATACTAATTATGACATGTAACTGTAACTTCGATACTAATTATGACAGGTAACTGTAACTTCGTTACTAATTATGACAAGTAACTATAATTTCGATACAAATTATGGCAGGTAACTGTAACTTCGATACTAATTATGACAGGTAACAGCAACTTCGATACTAATTATGACAAGTAACTATAACTTCGATACAAATTATGACAGGTAACTGTAACTTCGATACTAATTATGACAAGAAACTCTAACTTCGTTACTAATTATGACAAGTAAATGTAATTTGGATAAAAAATTATTCTAGGTAACTGTAACTTCGTAACTAATTATGATAATTAACTGTAATTTCGATACAAATTATGGCAGGTAACTCTATCTTCGATACTAATTATGACAGGTAACAGTAACTTCGATACTAATTATGGCAGGTAACTGTAACTTCGTTACTTATTATGACAAGTAACTTTAATTTCGATACTAATTATGGCAGGTCACTGTAACTTCGTTACTAATTATGGGAAGTCCCTGTAATTTCGACACAAATTATGGCAGGTAATTGTAATTTCGATACTAAATATGACAGGTAACAGTAACTTCGATACTAATTATGACAAGTAACAGTAACTTCGATACTAATTATGACAAGTAATGTAAGTTCGATACAAATTATGACAGGTAACTGTAACTTCGTTACTAATTATGACAAGTAACTGTAATTTCGATTCAAATTTTGGCAGGTAACTCTAACTTCGATACTTATTATGACAGTCAACAGTAACTTCGATACTAATTAGGACAAGTAACTGTAACTTCGATACTAATTATGACAGGTAACTGTAACTTCGTTACTAATTATGACAAGTAACTGTAATTTCGATTCAAATTTTGGCAGGTAACTGTAACTTCGATACTTATTATGACAGTCAACAGTAACTTCGATACTAATTATGACAAGTAACTGTAACTTCGATACTAATTATGACAGGTAACTGTAACTTCGTTACTAATTATGACAAGTAACTATAATTTCGATACAAATTATGGCAGGTAACTGTAACTTCGATACTAATTATGACAGGTAACAGCAACTTCGATGCTAATTATGACAAGTAACTATAACTTCGATACAAATTATGACAGGTAACTGTAACTTCGATACTAATTATGACAAGAAACTCTAGCTTCGTTACTAATTACGACAAGTAAATGTAATTTTGATAAAAAATTATTGTAGGTAACTGTAACTTCGTTACTAATTATGATAATTAACTGTAATTTCGATACAAATTATGGCAGGTAACTCTATCTTCGATACTAATTATGACAGGTAACAGTAACTTCGATACTAATTATGGCAGGTAACTGTAACTTCGTTACTTATTATGACAAGTAACTTTAATTTCGATACTAATTATGGCAGGTTACTGTAACTTCGTTACTAATTATGGCAAGTCCCTGTAATTTCGATACAAATTATGGCAGGTAATTGTAATTTCGATACTAAATATGACAGGTAACAGTAACTTCGATACTAATTATGACAAGTAACAGTAACTTCGATAGTAATTATGACAAGTAACTGTAAGTTCGATACAAATTATGACAGGTAACTGTAACTTCGTTACTAATTATGACAAGTAACAGTAATTTCGATTCAAATTTTGGCAGGTAACTGTAACTTCGATACTTATTATGACAGTCAACAGTAACTTCGATACTAATTAGGACAAGTAACTGTAACTTCGATACTAATTATGACAGGTTACTGTAACTTCGTTACTAATTATGACAAGTAACTGTAATTTCGATACAAATTATGGCATGTAACTGTAACATCGATACTAATTATGACAGGTAACAGCAACTTCGATACTAATTATGAAAAGTAACTATAACTTCGATACAAATTATGACAGGTAACTGTAACTTCGATACTAATTATGACAAGAAACTCTAACTTCGTTACTAATTATGACAAGTAACTGTAATTTTGATAAAAATTATTGTAGGTAACTGTAACTTCGTTACTAATTATGACAATTAACTGTAATTTCGATACAAATTATGGCAGGTAACTCTAACTTCGATACTTATTATGACAGGTAACAGTAACTTCGATACTAATTATTGCAGGTAACTGTAACTTCGATACTAATTATGACAGGTAACTGTAACTTCGTTACTAATTATGACAAGTAGCTGTAATTTCGTTACAAATTATGGCAGGTAATTGTAATTTCGATACTATTTATGACAGGTTACTGTAACTTCGATACTAATTATGACAAGTAACAGTAACTTCGATACTAATTATGACAAGTAACTGTAATTTCGATACAAATTTTGGCAGGTAACTGTAACGTCGATACTAATTATGACAGGTAACAGTAATTTCGATACTAATTATGACAAGTAACTGTAATTTCGATACAAATTATGACAGGTAACTGTAACTTCGTAACTAATCATGACAAGTAACTGTAATTTCGATACAAATTATGGCAGCTAACAGTACCTTCGATACTAATTATTACAGGTAACTGTAAATTCGATACAAATTATGACAAGGAACTGTAATTTCGATACAAATTATGGCAGGTAACTGTAACTTCGATACTAATTATGACAGGTAACAGTAACTTCGATACTAATTATGACAAGTAATTATAACTTCGAATAAAATTATGACAGGTAACTGTAACTTCGATACTAATTATGACAAGTAACTGTAATTTCGATACAAATTATGGCAGGTAACTGTAACTTCGATACTAATTATGACAGGTAACAGTAACATCGATATTAATTATGACAAGAAACAGTAAATTCGATACTAATTATGACAGGTAACAGTAACTTCGATACTAATCATGACAAGTAACTTTAACTTCGATACTAATTATAACAGGTAACTGTAACTTCCTTACTAATTATGACAAGTAACTGTAATTTCGTTACAAATTATGGCAGGTAATTGTAATTTCGATACTAATTATGACAGGTAACAGTAACTTCGATACTAATTATGACAAGTAACAGTAACTTCGATACTAATTATGACAAGTAACTGTAACTTCGATACAAATTATGACATGTAACTGTAACTTCGATACTAATTAAGACAAGAAACCCTAACTTCGTTACTAATTATGACAAGTAACTGTAATTTTGATAAAAAATTATTGTAGGTAACTGTAACTTCAATACAAATTATGAGAGGTAACAGTAACTTCGATACTAATTATGACAGGTAACTGTAACTTCGTTACTTATTATGACAAGTAACTTTAATTTCGATACTAATTATGGCAGGTTACTGTAACTTCGTTACTAATTATGACAAGTCCCTGTAATTTCGATACAAATTATGGCAGGTAATTGTAATTTGGATACTAAATATGACAGGTAACAGTAACTTCGATACTAATTATGACATGTAACAGTAACTTCGATACTAATTATGACAAGTAACTGTAAGTTCGATACTAATTATGACAGGTAACTGTAACTTCGTTACTAATTATGACAAGTAACTGTAATTTCGATTCAAATTTTGGCAGGTAACTGTAACTTCGATACTTATTATGACAGTCAACAGTAACTTCGATACTAATTATGACAAGTAACTGTAATTTCGATACTAATTATGACAGGTAACTGTAACTTCGTTACTAATTATGACAAGTAACTATAATTTCGATACAAATTATGGCAGGTAACTGTAACTTCGATACTAATTATGACAGGTAACAGCAACTTCGATAATAATTAAGACAAGTAACTATAACTTCGATACAAATTATGACAGGTAACTGTAACTTCGATACTAATTATGACAAGAAACTCTAACTTCGTTACTAATTATGACAAGTAAATGTAATTTTGATAAAAAATTATTGTAGGTAACTGTAACTTCGTTACTAATTATGATAATTAACTGTAATTTCGATACAAATTATGGCAGGTAACTCTATCTTCGATACTAATTATGACAGGTAACAGTTACTTCGATACTAATTATGGCAGGTAACTGTAACTTCGTTACTTATTATGACAAGTAACTTTAATTTCGATACTAATTATGGCAGGTTACTGTAACTTCGTTACTAATTATGGCAAGTCCTTGTAATTTCGATACAAATTATGGCAGGTAATTGTAATTTCGATACTAAATATGACAGGTAACAGTAACTTCGATACTAATTATGACAAGTAACAGTAACTTCGATACTAATTATGACAAGTAACTGTAAGTTCGATACAAATTATGACAGGTAACTGTAACTTCGTTACCAATTATGACAAGTAACTGTAATTTCGATTCAAATTTTGGCAGGTAACTGTAACTTCGATACTTATTATGACAGTCAACAGTAACTTCGATACTAATTAGGACAAGTAACTGTAACTTCGATACTAATTATGACAGGTAACTGTAACTTCGTTACTAATTATGACAAGTAACTGTAATGTCGATACAAATTATGGCAGGTAACTGTAACTTCGATACTAATTATGACAGGTAACAGCAACTTCGATACTAATTATGAAAAGTAACTATAACTTCGATACAAATTATGACAGGTAACTGTAACTTCGATACTAATTATGACAAGAAACTCTAACTTCGTTACTAATTATGACAAGTAACTGTAATTTTGATCAAAATTATTGTAGGTAACTGTAACTTCGTTACTAATTATGACAATTAACTGTAATTTCGATACAAATTATGGCAGGTAACTCTAACTTCGACACTTATTATGACAGGTAACAGTAACTTCGATACTAATTATTGCAGGTAACTGTAACTTCGATACTAATTATGACAGGTAACTGTAACTTCGTTACTAATTATGACAAGTAGCTGTAATTTCGTTACAAATTATGGCAGGTAATTGTAATTTCGATACTATTTATGACAGGTTACAGTAACTTCGATACTAATTATGACAAGTAACAGTAACTTCGATACTAATTATGACAAGTAACTGTAATTTCGATACAAATTTTGGCAGGTAACTGTAACGTCGATACTAATTATGACAGGTAACAGTAATTTCGATACTAATTATGACAAGTAACTGTAACTTCGATACAAATTATGACAGGTAACTGTAACTTCGTAACTAATCATGACAAGTAACTGTAATTTCGATACAAATTATGGCAGCTAACAGTACCTTCGATACTAATTATGACAGGTAACAGTAACTTCGATACTAATTATGACAAGGAATTATAACTTCGAATAAAATTATGACAGGTAACTGTAACTTCGATACTAATTATGACAAGTAACTGTAATTTCGATACAAATTATGGCAGGTAACTGTAACTTCGATACTAATTATGACAGGTAACAATAACATCGATATTAATTATGACAAGAAACAGTAAATTCGATACTAATTATGACAGGTAACAGTAACTTCGATACTAATCATGACAAGTAACTTTAACTTCGATACTAATTATAACAGGTAACTGTAACTTCCTTACTAATTATGACAAGTAACTGTAATTTCGTTACAAATTATGGCAGGTTATTGTAATTTCGATACTAATTATGACAGGTAACAGTAACTTCGATACTAATTATGACAAGTAACAGTAACTTCGATACTAATTATGACAAGTAACTATAACTTCGATACAAATTATGACATGTAACTGTAACTTCGATACTAATTATGACAAGAAACCCTAACTTCGTTACTAATTATGACAAGTAACTGTAATTTTGATAAAAATTATTGTAGGTAACAGTAACTTCAATACAAATTATGACAGGTAACAGTAACTTCGATACTAATTATGACAGGTAACTGTAACTTCGTTACTTATTATGACAAGTAACTTTAATTTCGATACTAATTATGGCAGGTTACTGTAACTTCGTTACTAATTATGACAAGTAGCTGTAATTTCGTTACAAATTATGGCAGGTAATTAAAATTTCGATACTATTTATGACAGGTAACAGTAACTTCGATACTAATTATGACAAGTAACAGTAACTTCGATACTAATTATGACAAGTAACTGTAACATCGATACTAATTTTGACAGGTAACTGTAACTTCGTTACTAATTATGACAAGTAACTGTAATTTCGATACAAATTATGGCAGGTAACTGTAACTTCGATACTAATTATGACAGGTAACAGTAACATCGATATTAATTATGACAAGAAACAGTAAATTGGATACTAATTATGACAGGTAACAGTAACTTCGATACTAATCATGACAAGTAACTTTAACTTCGATACTAATTATAACAGGTAACTGTAACTTCCTTACTAATTATGACAAGTAACTGTAATTTCGTTACAAATTATGGCAGGTAATTGTAATTTCGATACTAATTATGACAGGTAACAGTAACTTCGATACTAATTATGACAAGTAACAGTAACTTCGATACTAATTATGACAAGTAACTGTAACTTCGATACTAATTATGACTGGTAACTGTAACTTCGTTACAAATTATGACAAGTAACTGTAATTTCGATTCAAATTATGGCAGGTAACTGTAACTTCGATACTAATTATGACAGGTAACAGCAACTTCGATACTAATTATGACAAGTAACTATAACTTCGATACAAATTATGACAGGTAACTGTAACTTCGATACTAATTATGACAAGTAACTGTAACTTCGATACTAACTATGACAGGTAACTGTAACTTCGTTACTAATTATGACAAGTAACTATAATTTCGATACAAATTATGACAGGTAACAGTAACTTCGATACTAATTATGACAAGTAACAGTAACTTCGATACTAATTATGACAAGTAACTGTAACTTCGATACTAATTATGACTGGTAACTGTAACTTCGTTACAAATTATGACAAGTAACTGTAAGTTCGATACTAATTATGACAGGTAACTGTAACTTCGTTACTAATTATGACAAGTAACTGTAATTTCGATTCAAATTTTGGCAGGTAACTGTAACTTCGATACTTATTATGACAGTCAACAGTAACTTCGATACTAATTATGACAAGTAACTGTAACTTCGATACTAACTATGACAGGTAACTGTAACTTCGTTACTAATTATGACAAGTAACTATAATTTCGATACAAATTATGGCAGGAAACTGTAACTTCGATACTAATTATGACAGGTAACAGCAACTTCGATACTAATTATGACAAGTAACTCTAACTTCGTTACTAATTATGACAAGTAAATGTAATTTTGAAAAAAAAATATTGTAGGTAACTGTAACTTCGTTACTAATTATGATAATTAACTGTAATTTCGATACAAATTATGGCAGGTAACTATCTTCGATACTAATTATGACAGGTAACAGTAACTTCGATACTAATTATGGAAGGTAACTGTAACTTCGTTACTTATTATGACAAGTAACTTTAATTTCGATACTAATTATGGCAGGTTACTGTAACTTCGTTACTAATTATGACAAGTAGCTGTAATTTCGTTGCAAATTATGGCAGGTAATTGTAATTTCGATACTATTTATGACAGGTAACAGTAACTTCGATACTAATTATGACAAGTAACAGTAACTTCGATACTAATTATGACAAGTAACTGTAACATCGATACTAATTTTGACAGGTAACTGTAACTTCGTTACTAATTATGACAAGTAACTGTAATTTCGATACAAATTATGGCAGGTAACTGTAACTTCGATACTAATTATGACAGGTAACAGTAACATCGATATTAATTATGACAAGAAACAGTAAATTGGATACTAATTATGACAGGTAACAGTAACTTCGATACTAATCATGACAAGTAACTTTAACTTCGATACTAATTATAACAGGTAACTGTAACTTCCTTACTAATTATGACAAGTAACTGTAATTTCGTTACAAATTATGGCAGGTAATTGTAATTTCGATACTAATTATGACAGGTAACAGTAACTTCGATACTAATTATGACAAGTAACAGTAACTTCGATACTAATTATGACAAGTAACTGTAACTTCGATACTAATTATGACTGGTAACTGTAACTTCGTTACAAATTATGACAAGTAACTGTAATTTCGATTCAAATTATGGCAGGTAACTGTAACTTCGATACTAATTATGACAGGTAACAGCAACTTCGATACTAATTATGACAAGTAACTATAACTTCGATACAAATTATGACAGGTAACTGTAACTTCGATACTAATTATGACAAGAAACCCTAACTTCGTTACTAATTATGACAAGTAACTGTAATTTTGATAAAGAATTATTGTAGGTAACTGTAACTTCAATACAAATTATGACAGGTAACAGTAACTTCGATACTAATTATGACAGGTAACTGTAACTTCGTTACTTATTATGAAGAGTAACTTTAATTTCGATACTAATTATGGCAGGTTACTGTAACTTCGTTACTAATTATGACAAGTCCCTGTAATTTCGATACAAATTATGGCAGGTAATTGTAATTTGGATACTAAATATGACAGGTAACAGTAACTTCGATACTAATTATGACATGTAACAGTAACTTCGATACTAATTATGACATGTAACTGTAAGTTCGATACTAATTATGACAGGTAACTGTAACTTCGTTAATAATTATGACAAGTAACTGTAATTTCGATTCAAATTTTGGCAGGTAACTGTAACTTCGATACTTATTATGACAGTCAACAGTAACTTCGATACTAATTATGACAAGTAAGTGTAACTTCGATACTAATTATGACAGGTAACTGTAACTTCGTTACTAATTATGACAAGTAACTATAATTTCGATACAAATTATGGCAGGTAACTGTAACTTCGATACTAATTATGACAGGTAACAGCAACTTCGATACTAATTATGACAAGTAACTATAACTTCGATACAAATTATGACAGGTAACTGTAACTTCGATACTAATTATGACAAGAAACTCTAACTTCGTTACTAATTATGACAAGTAAATGTAATTTGGATAAAAAATTATTGTAGGTAACTGTAACTTCGTTACTAATTATGATAATTAACTGTAATTTCGATACAAATTATGGCAGGTAACTCTATCTTCGATACTAATTATGACAGGTAACAGTAACTTCGATACTAATTATGGCAGGTAACTGTAACTTCGTTACTTATTATGACAAGTAACTTTAATTTCGATACTAATTATGGCAGGTCACTGTAACTTCGTTACTAATTATGGCAAGTCCCTGTAATTTCGATACAAATTATGGCAGGTAATTGTAATTTCGATACTAAATATGACAGGTAACAGTAACTTCGATACTAATTATGACAAGTAACAGTAACTTCGATACTAATTATGACAAGTAAATGTAAGTTCGATACAAATTATGACAGGTAACTGTAACTTCGTTACTAATTATGACAAGTAACTGTAATTTCGATTCAAATTTTGGCAGGTAACTGTAACTTCGATACTTATTATGACAGTCAACAGTAACTTCGATACTAATTAGGACAAGTAACTGTAACTTCGATACTAATTATGACAGGTAACTGTAACTTCGTTACTAATTATGACAAGTAACTGTAATTTCGATACAAATTATGGCAGGTAACTGTAACTTCGATACTAATTATGACAGGTAACAGCAACTTCGATACTAATTATGAAAAGTAACTATAACTTCGATACAAATTATGACAGGTAACTGTAACTTCGATACTAATTATGACAAGAAACTCTATCTTCGTTACTAATTATGACAAGTAACTGTAATTTTGATAAAAATTATTGTAGGTAACTGTAACTTCGTTACTAATTATGACAATTAACTGTAATTTCGATACAAATTATGGCAGGTAACTCTAACTTCGATACTTATTATGACAGGTAACAGTAACTTCGATACTAATTATTGCAGGTAACTGTAACTTCGATACTAATTATGACAGGTAACTGTAACTTCGTTACTAATTATGACAAGTAGCTGTAATTTCGTTACAAATTATGGCAGGTAATTGTAATTTCGATACTATTTATGACAGGTAACAGTAACTTCGATACTAATTATGACAAGTAACAGTAACTTCGATACTAATTATGACAAGTAACTGTAATTTCGATACAAATTTTGGCAGGTAACTGTAACGTCGATACTAATTATGACACGTAACAGTAATTTCGATACTAATTATGACAAGTAACTGTAATTTCGATACAAATTATGACAGGTAACTGTAACTTCGTAACTAATCATGACAAGTAACTGTAATTTCGATACAAATTATGGCAGCTAACAGTACCTTCGATACTAATTATTACAGGTAACTGTAAATTCGATACAAATTATGACATGGAACTGTAATTTCGATACAAATTATGGCAGGTAACTGTAACTTCGATACTAATTATGACAGGTAACAGTAACTTCGATACTAATTATGACAAGTAATTATAACTTCGAATAAAATTATGACAGGTAACTGTAACTTCGATACTAATTATGACAAGTAACTGTAATTTCGATACAAATTATGGCAGGTAACTGTAACTTCGATACTAATTATGACAGGTAACAGTAACATCGATATTAATTATGACAAGAAACAGTAAATTCGATACTAATTATGACAGGTAACAGTAACTTCGATACTAATCATGACAAGTAACTTTAACTTCGATACTAATTATAACAGGTAACTGTAATTTCCTTACTAATTATGACAAGTAACTGTAATTTCGTTACAAATTATGGCAGGTAATTGTAATTTCGATACTAATTATGACAGGTAACAGTAACTTCGATACTAATTATGACAAGTAACAGTAACTTCGATACTAATTATGACAAGTAACTGTAACTTCGATACTAATTATGACTGGTAACTGTAACTTCGTTACAAATTATCACAAGTAACTGTAATTTCGATTCAAATTATGGCAGGTAACTGTAACTTCGATACTAATTATGACAGGTAACAGCAACTTCGATACTAATTAAGACAAGTAACTATAACTTCGATACAAATTATGACTGGTAACTGTAACTTCGATACTAATTATGACAAGAAACCCTAACTTCGTTACTAATTAAGACAAGTAACTGTAATTTTGATAAAAAATTATTGTAGGTAACTGTAACTTCAATACAAATTATGACAGGTAACAGTAACTTCGACACTATTTATGACAGGTAACTGTAACTTCGTTACTTATTATGACAAGTAACTTTAATTTCGATACTAATTATGGCAGGTTACTGTAACTTCGTTACTAATTATGACAAGTCCCTGTAATTTCGATACAAATTATGGCAGGTAATTGTAATTTGGATACTAAATATGACAGGTAACAGTAACTTCGATACTAATTATGACATGTAACAGTAACTTCGATACTAATTATGACAAGTAACTGTAAGTTCGATACTAATTATGACAGGTAACTGTAACTTCGTTACTAATTATGACAAGTAACTGTAATTTCGATTCAAATTTTGGCAGGTAACTGTAACTTCGATACTTATTATGACAGTCAACAGTAACTTCGATACTAATTATGACAAGTAACTGTAACTTCGATACTAACTATGACAGGTAACTGTAACTTCGTTACTAATTATGACAAGTAACTATAATTTCGATACAAATTATGGCAGGAAACTGTAACTTCGATACTAATTATGACAGGTAACAGCAACTTCGATACTAATTATGACAAGTAACTCTAACTTCGTTACTAATTATGACAAGTAAATGTAATTTTGAAAAAAAAATATTGTAGGTAACTGTAACTTCGTTACTAATTATGATAATTAACTGTAATTTCGATACAAATTATGGCAGGTAACTCTATCTTCGATACTAATTATGACAGGTAACAGTAACTTCGATACTAATTATGGAAGGTAACTGTAACTTCGTTACTTATTATGACAAGTAACTTTAATTTCGATACTAATTATGGCAGGTTACTGTAACTTCGTTACTAATTATGGCAAGTCCCTGTAATTTCGATACAAATTATGGCAGGTAATTGTAATTTCGATACTAAATATGACAGGTAACTGTAACTTCGATACTAATTATGACAAGAAACTCTAACTTCGTTACTAATTATGACAAGTAAATGTAATTTTGAAAAAAAAATTATTGTAGGTAACTGTAACTTCGTTACTAATTATGATAATTAACTGTAATTTCGATACAAATTATGGCAGGTAACTCTATCTTCGATATTAATTATGACAGGTAACAGTAACTTCGATACTAATTATGGAAGGTAACTGTAACTTCGTTACTTATTATGACAAGTAACTTTAATTTCGATACTAATTATGGCAGGTTACTGTAACTTCGTTACTAATTATGGCAAGTCCCTGTAATTTCGATACAAATTATGGCAGGTAATTGTAATTTCGATACTAAATATGACAGGTAACAGTAACTTCGATACTAATTATGACAAGTAACAGTAACTTCGATAATAATTATGACAAGTAACTGTAAGTTCGATACAAATTATGACAGGTAACTGTAACTTCGTTACTAATTATGACAAGTAACTGTAATTTCGATTCAAATTTTGGCAGGTAACTGTAACTTCGATACTTATTATGACAGTCAACAGTAACTTCGATACTAATTAGGACAAGTAACTGTAACTTCGATACAAATTATGGCAGGTAACTGTAACTTCGATACTAATTATGACAGGTAACAGCAACTTCGATACTAATTATTGCAGGTAACTGTAACTTCGTTACTAATTATGACAAGTAACTGTAATTTCGATACAAATTATGGCAGGTAACTGTAACTTCGATACTAATTATGACAGGTAACAGCAACTTCGATACTAATTATAAAAAGTAACTATAACTTCGATACAAATTATGACAGGTAACTGTAACATCGATACTAATTATGACAAGAAACTCTAACTTCGTTACTAATTATGACAAGTAACTGTAATTTTGATAAAAATTATTGTAGGTAACTGTAACTTCGTTACTAATTATGACAATTAACTGTAATTTCGATACAAATTATGGCAGGTAACTCTAACTTCGATACTTATTATGACAGGTAACAGTAACTTCGATACTAATTATTGCAGGTAACTGTAACTTCGATAATAATTATGACAGGTAACTGTAACTTCGTTACTAATTATGACAAGTAGCTGTAATTTCGTTACAAATTATGGCAGGTAATTGTAATTTCGATACTATTTATGACAGGTAACAGTAACTTCGATACTAATTATGACAAGTAACAGTAACTTCGATACTAATTATGACAAGTAACTGTAATTTCGATACAAATTTTGGCAGGTAACTGTAACGTCGATACTAATTATGACAGGTAACAGTAATTTCGATACTAATTATGACAAGTAACTGTAATTTCGATACAAATTATGACAGGTAACTGTAACTTCGTAACTAATCATGACAAGTAACTGTAATTTCGATACAAATTATGGCAGCTAACAGTACCTTCGATACTAATTATTACAGGTAACTGTAAATTCGATACAAATTATGACAAGGAACTGTAATTTCGATACAAATTATGGCAGGTAACTGTAACTTCGATACTAATTATGACAGGTAACAGTAACTTCGTTACTAATTATGACAAATAACAGTCATTTTGATAACAAATTATGGTAGGTAACTGTAACTTCAATACTAATTATGACAGGTAAGAGTAACTTCGATACTTATTATGAGAGGTAACTGTAACTTCGTTACTAATTATGATAAGTAACTTTAATTTCGATACTAATTATGGCAGGTAACTGTAACTTCGTTACTAATTATGACAAGTCCCTGTTATTTCGATACAAATTATGGCAGGTAACTATAACTTCGATACTAATTCTGACACGTAACAGTAACTTCGATACTAATTAAGACAAGTAACTGTAACTTCGTTACTAATTATGACAAGTTACTCTAATTTTGATAGAAAATTATGGCAGGTACCTGTAACTTCGATACTAATTAATACAGGTAAGAGTAACTTCGATACTAATTATGACAGGTTACTGTAACATCGTTACTAATTATGACAAGTAACTGTAACTTCGATACTAATTATGACAAGTAACTGTAACTTCGATACTTATTATGACAGGTAACTGTAACTTCATTACAAATTATGACAAGAAACTGTAACTTCGATACTAAATATGACAGGTAACTGTAACTTCGATACTAATTATGACAAGTAACTGTAACTTCGATACTAATTATGACAAGTAACTGTAACTTCGATACTATTTATGACAGGTAACAGTAACTTCGATATTAATTATGACAGGTAACAGTAATTTCGGTACTAATTATGACAAGTAACTGTAATTTCGATACAAATTATGACAGGTAACTGTAACTTCGTAACTAATCATGACAAGTAACTGTAATTTCGATACAAATTATGGCAGCTAACAGTACCTTCGATACTAATTATTACAGGTAACTGTAAATTCGATACAAATTATGACAAGGAACTGTAATTTCGATACAAATTATGGCAGGTAACTGTAACTTCGATACTAATTATGACAGGTAACAGTAACTTCGATACTAATTATGACAAGTAACTGTAACATCGATACTAATTATGACAGGTAACTGTAACTTCGTTACTAATTATGACAAGTAACTGTAATTTCGATACAAATTATGGCAGGTAACAGTACCTTCGATACTATTTATGACAGGTAACTGTAACTTCGATACTAATTATGACAAGGAACTGTAATTTCGATACAATTATGGCACGTAACTGTAACTTTGATACTAATTATGACAGGTAACAGTAACTTCGATACTAATTATGACAAGTAACTGTAACTTCGTTACTAATTATGACAAGTAACTCTAATTTTGATAAAAAATTATGGCAGGTAACTGCAACTTCGATACTAATTAATACAGGTAACAGTAACTTCGATACTAATTATGGCAGGTTACTGTAACTTCGTTACTAATTATGACAAGTCCCTGTAATTTCGATACAAATTATGGCAGGTAATTGTAATTTGGATACTAAATATGACAGGTAACAGTAACTTCGATACTAATTATGACATGTAACAGTAACTTCGATACTAATTATGACAAGTAACTGTAAGTTCGATACTAATTATGACAGGTAACTGTAACTTCGTTACTAATTATGACAAGTAACTGTAATTTCGATTCAAATTTTGGCAGGTAACTGTAACTTCGATACTTATTATGACAGTCAACAGTAACTTCGATACTAATTATGACAAGTAACTGTAACTTCGATACTAACTATGACAGGTAACTGTAACTTCGTTACTAATTATGACAAGTAACTATAATTTCGATACAAATTATGGCAGGAAACTGTAACTTCGATACTAATTATGACAGGTAACAGCAACTTCGATACTAATTATGACAAGTAACTCTAACTTCGTTACTAATTATGACAAGTAAATGTAATTTTGAAAAAAAAATATTGTAGGTAACTGTAACTTCGTTACTAATTATGATAATTAACTGTAATTTCGATACAAATTATGGCAGGTAACTCTATCTTCGATACTAATTATGACAGGTAACAGTAACTTCGATACTAATTATGGAAGGTAACTGTAACTTCGTTACTTATTATGACAAGTAACTTTAATTTCGATACTAATTATGGCAGGTTACTGTAACTTCGTTACTAATTATGGCAAGTCCCTGTAATTTCGATACAAATTATGGCAGGTAATTGTAATTTCGATACTAAATATGACAGGTAACTGTAACTTCGATACTAATTATGACAAGAAACTCTAACTTCGTTACTAATTATGACAAGTAAATGTAATTTTGAAAAAAAAATTATTGTAGGTAACTGTAACTTCGTTACTAATTATGATAATTAACTGTAATTTCGATACAAATTATGGCAGGTAACTCTATCTTCGATATTAATTATGACAGGTAACAGTAACTTCGATACTAATTATGGAAGGTAACTGTAACTTCGTTACTTATTATGACAAGTAACTTTAATTTCGATACTAATTATGGCAGGTTACTGTAACTTCGTTACTAATTATGGCAAGTCCCTGTAATTTCGATACAAATTATGGCAGGTAATTGTAATTTCGATACTAAATATGACAGGTAACAGTAACTTCGATACTAATTATGACAAGTAACAGTAACTTCGATAATAATTATGACAAGTAACTGTAAGTTCGATACAAATTATGACAGGTAACTGTAACTTCGTTACTAATTATGACAAGTAACTGTAATTTCGATTCAAATTTTGGCAGGTAACTGTAACTTCGATACTTATTATGACAGTCAACAGTAACTTCGATACTAATTAGGACAAGTAACTGTAACTTCGATACAAATTATGGCAGGTAACTGTAACTTCGATACTAATTATGACAGGTAACAGCAACTTCGATACTAATTATTGCAGGTAACTGTAACTTCGTTACTAATTATGACAAGTAACTGTAATTTCGATACAAATTATGGCAGGTAACTGTAACTTCGATACTAATTATGACAGGTAACAGCAACTTCGATACTAATTATAAAAAGTAACTATAACTTCGATACAAATTATGACAGGTAACTGTAACATCGATACTAATTATGACAAGAAACTCTAACTTCGTTACTAATTATGACAAGTAACTGTAATTTTGATAAAAATTATTGTAGGTAACTGTAACTTCGTTACTAATTATGACAATTAACTGTAATTTCGATACAAATTATGGCAGGTAACTCTAACTTCGATACTTATTATGACAGGTAACAGTAACTTCGATACTAATTATTGCAGGTAACTGTAACTTCGATAATAATTATGACAGGTAACTGTAACTTCGTTACTAATTATGACAAGTAGCTGTAATTTCGTTACAAATTATGGCAGGTAATTGTAATTTCGATACTATTTATGACAGGTAACAGTAACTTCGATACTAATTATGACAAGTAACAGTAACTTCGATACTAATTATGACAAGTAACTGTAATTTCGATACAAATTTTGGCAGGTAACTGTAACGTCGATACTAATTATGACAGGTAACAGTAATTTCGATACTAATTATGACAAGTAACTGTAATTTCGATACAAATTATGACAGGTAACTGTAACTTCGTAACTAATCATGACAAGTAACTGTAATTTCGATACAAATTATGGCAGCTAACAGTACCTTCGATACTAATTATTACAGGTAACTGTAAATTCGATACAAATTATGACAAGGAACTGTAATTTCGATACAAATTATGGCAGGTAACTGTAACTTCGATACTAATTATGACAGGTAACAGTAACTTCGTTACTAATTATGACAAATAACAGTCATTTTGATAACAAATTATGGTAGGTAACTGTAACTTCAATACTAATTATGACAGGTAAGAGTAACTTCGATACTTATTATGAGAGGTAACTGTAACTTCGTTACTAATTATGATAAGTAACTTTAATTTCGATACTAATTATGGCAGGTAACTGTAACTTCGTTACTAATTATGACAAGTCCCTGTTATTTCGATACAAATTATGGCAGGTAACTATAACTTCGATACTAATTCTGACACGTAACAGTAACTTCGATACTAATTAAGACAAGTAACTGTAACTTCGTTACTAATTATGACAAGTTACTCTAATTTTGATAGAAAATTATGGCAGGTACCTGTAACTTCGATACTAATTAATACAGGTAAGAGTAACTTCGATACTAATTATGACAGGTTACTGTAACATCGTTACTAATTATGACAAGTAACTGTAACTTCGATACTAATTATGACAAGTAACTGTAACTTCGATACTTATTATGACAGGTAACTGTAACTTCATTACAAATTATGACAAGAAACTGTAACTTCGATACTAAATATGACAGGTAACTGTAACTTCGATACTAATTATGACAAGTAACTGTAACTTCGATACTAATTATGACAAGTAACTGTAACTTCGATACTATTTATGACAGGTAACAGTAACTTCGATATTAATTATGACAGGTAACAGTAATTTCGGTACTAATTATGACAAGTAACTGTAATTTCGATACAAATTATGACAGGTAACTGTAACTTCGTAACTAATCATGACAAGTAACTGTAATTTCGATACAAATTATGGCAGCTAACAGTACCTTCGATACTAATTATTACAGGTAACTGTAAATTCGATACAAATTATGACAAGGAACTGTAATTTCGATACAAATTATGGCAGGTAACTGTAACTTCGATACTAATTATGACAGGTAACAGTAACTTCGATACTAATTATGACAAGTAACTGTAACATCGATACTAATTATGACAGGTAACTGTAACTTCGTTACTAATTATGACAAGTAACTGTAATTTCGATACAAATTATGGCAGGTAACAGTACCTTCGATACTATTTATGACAGGTAACTGTAACTTCGATACTAATTATGACAAGGAACTGTAATTTCGATACAATTATGGCACGTAACTGTAACTTTGATACTAATTATGACAGGTAACAGTAACTTCGATACTAATTATGACAAGTAACTGTAACTTCGTTACTAATTATGACAAGTAACTCTAATTTTGATAAAAAATTATGGCAGGTAACTGCAACTTCGATACTAATTAATACAGGTAACAGTAACTTCGATACTAATTATGACAGGTTACTGTAACATCGTTACTAATTATGACAAGTAACTGTAACTTCGATACTAATTATGACAAGTAACTGTAACTTCGATACTTATTATGACAGGTAACTGTAATTTCGATACAAATTATGGCAGGTAATTGTAACTTCGATACTAATTATGACAAGTAACAGTAACTTCGATACTAATTATGACAAGTAACTATAACTTCGATACAAATTATGACAGGTAACTGTAACTTCGATACTAATTATGACAAGAAACTCTAACTTCGTTACTAATTATGACAAATAACAGTCATTTTGATAAAAAATTATGGTAGGTAACTGTAACTTCAATGCTAATTATGACAGGTAAGAGTAACTT
This sequence comes from Meconema thalassinum, assembly GCA_946902985.2. Lineage (NCBI taxonomy): Eukaryota > Metazoa > Arthropoda > Insecta > Orthoptera > Tettigoniidae > Meconema > Meconema thalassinum. The sequence continues at coordinate 1,671,958,614 of OX336388.2, read as the reverse complement.
CGATACTTGTTATGACAGGTAACTGTAACTTCGTTACTAATTATGATAAGTAACTTTAATTTCGATACTAATTATGGCAGGTAACTGTAACTTCGTTACTAATTATGAAAAGGCCCTGTTATTTCGATACAAATTATGGCAGGTAACTGTAACTTCGATACTAATTATGTCAGGTAACAGTAACTTCGATACTAATTATGACAGGAAACTGTAACTTCGATAGTAATTATGACAAGGAACTGTAATTTCGATACAAAATATGGCAGGTAACTGTAACTTTGATACTAATTCTGACAGGTAACAGTAACTTCGATACTAATTATGACAAGTAACCGTAACTTCGTTACTAATTATGACAAGTAACTCTAATTTTGATAGAAAATTATGGCAGGTAACTGTTACTTCGATACTAATTAATACAGGTAACAGTAACTTCGATACTAATTATGACAGGTTACTGTAACATCATTACTAATTATGACAAGTAACTGTAACTTCGATACTAATTATGACAAGTAACTGTAACTTCGATACTTATTATGACAGGTAACTGTAACTTCATTACTAATTATGACAAGAAACTGTAACTTCGATACTAATTATGACAGTTAACTGTCACTTCGATACTAATTATGACAAGTAACTGTAATTTCGATACAAATTATGGCAGGTAACTGTAACTTCGATACTAATTATGACAGGTAACAGTAACATCGATATTAATTATGACAAGAAACAGTAAATTCGATACTAATTATGACAGGTAACAGTAACTTCGATACTAATCATGACAAGTAACTTTAACTTCGATACTAATTATAACAGGTAACTGTAATTTCCTTACTAATTATGACAAGTAACTGTAATTTCGTTACAAATTATGGCAGGTAATTGTAATTTCGATACTAATTATGACAGGTAACAGTAACTTCGATACTAATTATGACAAGTAACAGTAACTTCGATACTAATTATGACAAGTAACTGTAACTTCGATACTAATTATGACTGGTAACTGTAACTTCGTTACAAATTATCACAAGTAACTGTAATTTCGATTCAAATTATGGCAGGTAACTGTAACTTCGATACTAATTATGACAGGTAACAGCAACTTCGATACTAATTATGACAAGTAACTATAACTTCGATACAAATTATGACTGGTAACTGTAACTTCGATACTAATTATGACAAGAAACCCTAACTTTAACTTCGACACTATATATGACAGGTAACTGTAACTTCGTTACTTATTATGACAAGTAACTTTAATTTCGATACTAATTATGGCAGGTTACTGTAACTTCGTTACTAATTATGACAAGTCCCTGTAATTTCGATACAAATTATGGCAGGTAATTGTAATTTGGATACTAAATATGACAGGTAACAGTAACTTCGATACTAATTATGACATGTAACAGTAACTTCGATACTAATTATGACAAGTAACTGTAAGTTCGATACTAATTATGACAGGTAACTGTAACTTCGTTACTAATTATGACAAGTAACTGTAATTTCGATTCAAATTTTGGCAGGTAACTGTAACTTCGATACTTATTATGACAGTCAACAGTAACTTCGATACTAATTATGACAAGTAACTGTAACTTCGATACTAACTATGACAGGTAACTGTAACTTCGTTACTAATTATGACAAGTAACTATAATTTCGATACAAATTATGGCAGGAAACTGTAACTTCGATACTAATTATGACAGGTAACAGCAACTTCGATACTAATTATGACAAGTAACTCTAACTTCGTTACTAATTATGACAAGTAAATGTAATTTTGAAAAAAAAATATTGTAGGTAACTGTAACTTCGTTACTAATTATGATAATTAACTGTAATTTCGATACAAATTATGGCAGGTAACTCTATCTTCGATACTAATTATGACAGGTAACAGTAACTTCGATACTAATTATGGAAGGTAACTGTAACTTCGTTACTTATTATGACAAGTAACTTTAATTTCGATACTAATTATGGCAGGTTACTGTAACTTCGTTACTAATTATGACAAGTAGCTGTAATTTCGTTGCAAATTATGGCAGGTAATTGTAATTTCGATACTATTTATGACAGGTAACAGTAACTTCGATACTAATTATGACAAGTAACAGTAACTTCGATACTAATTATGACAAGTAACTGTAACATCGATACTAATTTTGACAGGTAACTGTAACTTCGTTACTAATTATGACAAGTAACTGTAATTTCGATACAAATTATGGCAGGTAACTGTAACTTCGATACTAATTATGACAGGTAACAGTAACATCGATATTAATTATGACAAGAAACAGTAAATTGGATACTAATTATGACAGGTAACAGTAACTTCGATACTAATCATGACAAGTAACTTTAACTTCGATACTAATTATAACAGGTAACTGTAACTTCCTTACTAATTATGACAAGTAACTGTAATTTCGTTACAAATTATGGCAGGTAATTGTAATTTCGATACTAATTATGACAGGTAACAGTAACTTCGATACTAATTATGACAAGTAACAGTAACTTCGATACTAATTATGACAAGTAACTGTAACTTCGATACTAATTATGACTGGTAACTGTAACTTCGTTACAAATTATGACAAGTAACTGTAATTTCGATTCAAATTATGGCAGGTAACTGTAACTTCGATACTAATTATGACAGGTAACAGCAACTTCGATACTAATTATGACAAGTAACTATAACTTCGATACAAATTATGACAGGTAACTGTAACTTCGATACTAATTATGACAAGAAACCCTAACTTCGTTACTAATTATGACAAGTAACTGTAATTTTGATAAAGAATTATTGTAGGTAACTGTAACTTCAATACAAATTATGACAGGTAACAGTAACTTCGATACTAATTATGACAGGTAACTGTAACTTCGTTACTTATTATGAAGAGTAACTTTAATTTCGATACTAATTATGGCAGGTTACTGTAACTTCGTTACTAATTATGACAAGTCCCTGTAATTTCGATACAAATTATGGCAGGTAATTGTAATTTGGATACTAAATATGACAGGTAACAGTAACTTCGATACTAATTATGACATGTAACAGTAACTTCGATACTAATTATGACATGTAACTGTAAGTTCGATACTAATTATGACAGGTAACTGTAACTTCGTTAATAATTATGACAAGTAACTGTAATTTCGATTCAAATTTTGGCAGGTAACTGTAACTTCGATACTTATTATGACAGTCAACAGTAACTTCGATACTAATTATGACAAGTAAGTGTAACTTCGATACTAATTATGACAGGTAACTGTAACTTCGTTACTAATTATGACAAGTAACTATAATTTCGATACAAATTATGGCAGGTAACTGTAACTTCGATACTAATTATGACAGGTAACAGCAACTTCGATACTAATTATGACAAGTAACTATAACTTCGATACAAATTATGACAGGTAACTGTAACTTCGATACTAATTATGACAAGAAACTCTAACTTCGTTACTAATTATGACAAGTAAATGTAATTTGGATAAAAAATTATTGTAGGTAACTGTAACTTCGTTACTAATTATGATAATTAACTGTAATTTCGATACAAATTATGGCAGGTAACTCTATCTTCGATACTAATTATGACAGGTAACAGTAACTTCGATACTAATTATGGCAGGTAACTGTAACTTCGTTACTTATTATGACAAGTAACTTTAATTTCGATACTAATTATGGCAGGTCACTGTAACTTCGTTACTAATTATGGCAAGTCCCTGTAATTTCGATACAAATTATGGCAGGTAATTGTAATTTCGATACTAAATATGACAGGTAACAGTAACTTCGATACTAATTATGACAAGTAACAGTAACTTCGATAATAATTATGACAAGTAAATGTAAGTTCGATACAAATTATGACAGGTAACTGTAACTTCGTTACTAATTATGACAAGTAACTGTAATTTCGATTCAAATTTTGGCAGGTAACTGTAACTTCGATACTTATTATGACAGTCAACAGTAACTTCGATACTAATTAGGACAAGTAACTGTAACTTCGATACTAATTATGACAGGTAACTGTAACTTCGTTACTAATTATGACAAGTAACTGTAATTTCGATACAAATTATGGCAGGTAACTGTAACTTCGATACTAATTATGACAGGTAACAGCAACTTCGATACTAATTATGAAAAGTAACTATAACTTCGATACAAATTATGACAGGTAACTGTAACTTCGATACTAATTATGACAAGAAACTCTATCTTCGTTACTAATTATGACAAGTAACTGTAATTTTGATAAAAATTATTGTAGGTAACTGTAACTTCGTTACTAATTATGACAATTAACTGTAATTTCGATACAAATTATGGCAGGTAACTCTAACTTCGATACTTATTATGACAGGTAACAGTAACTTCGATACTAATTATTGCAGGTAACTGTAACTTCGATACTAATTATGACAGGTAACTGTAACTTCGTTACTAATTATGACAAGTAGCTGTAATTTCGTTACAAATTATGGCAGGTAATTGTAATTTCGATACTATTTATGACAGGTAACAGTAACTTCGATACTAATTATGACAAGTAACAGTAACTTCGATACTAATTATGACAAGTAACTGTAATTTCGATACAAATTTTGGCAGGTAACTGTAACGTCGATACTAATTATGACACGTAACAGTAATTTCGATACTAATTATGACAAGTAACTGTAATTTCGATACAAATTATGACAGGTAACTGTAACTTCGTAACTAATCATGACAAGTAACTGTAATTTCGATACAAATTATGGCAGCTAACAGTACCTTCGATACTAATTATTACAGGTAACTGTAAATTCGATACAAATTATGACATGGAACTGTAATTTCGATACAAATTATGGCAGGTAACTGTAACTTCGATACTAATTATGACAGGTAACAGTAACTTCGATACTAATTATGACAAGTAATTATAACTTCGAATAAAATTATGACAGGTAACTGTAACTTCGATACTAATTATGACAAGTAACTGTAATTTCGATACAAATTATGGCAGGTAACTGTAACTTCGATACTAATTATGACAGGTAACAGTAACATCGATATTAATTATGACAAGAAACAGTAAATTCGATACTAATTATGACAGGTAACAGTAACTTCGATACTAATCATGACAAGTAACTTTAACTTCGATACTAATTATAACAGGTAACTGTAATTTCCTTACTAATTATGACAAGTAACTGTAATTTCGTTACAAATTATGGCAGGTAATTGTAATTTCGATACTAATTATGACAGGTAACAGTAACTTCGATACTAATTATGACAAGTAACAGTAACTTCGATACTAATTATGACAAGTAACTGTAACTTCGATACTAATTATGACTGGTAACTGTAACTTCGTTACAAATTATCACAAGTAACTGTAATTTCGATTCAAATTATGGCAGGTAACTGTAACTTCGATACTAATTATGACAGGTAACAGCAACTTCGATACTAATTAAGACAAGTAACTATAACTTCGATACAAATTATGACTGGTAACTGTAACTTCGATACTAATTATGACAAGAAACCCTAACTTCGTTACTAATTAAGACAAGTAACTGTAATTTTGATAAAAAATTATTGTAGGTAACTGTAACTTCAATACAAATTATGACAGGTAACAGTAACTTCGACACTATTTATGACAGGTAACTGTAACTTCGTTACTTATTATGACAAGTAACTTTAATTTCGATACTAATTATGGCAGGTTACTGTAACTTCGTTAATAATTATGACAAGTCCCTGTAATTTCGATACAAATTATGGCAGGTAATTGTAATTTTGATACTAAATATGACAGGTAACAGTAACTTCGATACTAATTATGACATGTAACAGTAACTTCGATACTAATTATGACAAGTAACTGTAAGTTCGATACTAATTATGACAGGTAACTGTAACTTCGTTACTAATTATGACAAGTAACTGTAATTTCGATTCAAATTTTGGCAGGTAACTGTAACTTCGATACTTATTATGACAGTCAACAGTAACTTCGATACTAATTATGACAAGTAACTGTAACTTCGATACTAACTATGACAGGTAACTGTAACTTCGTTACTAATTATGACAAGTAACTATAATTTCGATACAAATTATGGCAGGAAACTGTAACTTCGATACTAATTATGACAGGTAACAGCAACTTCGATACTAATTATGACAAGTAACTCTAACTTCGTTACTAATTATGACAAGTAAATGTAATTTTGAAAAAAAAATATTGTAGGTAACTGTAACTTCGTTACTAATTATGATAATTAACTGTAATTTCGATACAAATTATGGCAGGTAACTCTATCTTCGATACTAATTATGACAGGTAACAGTAACTTCGATACTAATTATGGAAGGTAACTGTAACTTCGTTACTTATTATGACAAGTAACTTTAATTTCGATACTAATTATGGCAGGTTACTGTAACTTCGTTACTAATTATGGCAAGTCCCTGTAATTTCGATACAAATTATGGCAGGTAATTGTAATTTCGATACTAAATATGACAGGTAACTGTAACTTCGATACTAATTATGACAAGAAACTCTAACTTCGTTACTAATTATGACAAGTAAATGTAATTTTGAAAAAAAAATTATTGTAGGTAACTGTAACTTCGTTACTAATTATGATAATTAACTGTAATTTCGATACAAATTATGGCAGGTAACTCTATCTTCGATATTAATTATGACAGGTAACAGTAACTTCGATACTAATTATGGAAGGTAACTGTAACTTCGTTACTTATTATGACAAGTAACTTTAATTTCGATACTAATTATGGCAGGTTACTGTAACTTCGTTACTAATTATGGCAAGTCCCTGTAATTTCGATACAAATTATGGCAGGTAATTGTAATTTCGATACTAAATATGACAGGTAACAGTAACTTCGATACTAATTATGACAAGTAACAGTAACTTCGATAATAATTATGACAAGTAACTGTAAGTTCGATACAAATTATGACAGGTAACTGTAACTTCGTTACTAATTATGACAAGTAACTGTAATTTCGATTCAAATTTTGGCAGGTAACTGTAACTTCGATACTTATTATGACAGTCAACAGTAACTTCGATACTAATTAGGACAAGTAACTGTAACTTCGATACAAATTATGGCAGGTAACTGTAACTTCGATACTAATTATGACAGGTAACAGCAACTTCGATACTAATTATTGCAGGTAACTGTAACTTCGTTACTAATTATGACAAGTAACTGTAATTTCGATACAAATTATGGCAGGTAACTGTAACTTCGATACTAATTATGACAGGTAACAGCAACTTCGATACTAATTATAAAAAGTAACTATAACTTCGATACAAATTATGACAGGTAACTGTAACATCGATACTAATTATGACAAGAAACTCTAACTTCGTTACTAATTATGACAAGTAACTGTAATTTTGATAAAAATTATTGTAGGTAACTGTAACTTCGTTACTAATTATGACAATTAACTGTAATTTCGATACAAATTATGGCAGGTAACTCTAACTTCGATACTTATTATGACAGGTAACAGTAACTTCGATACTAATTATTGCAGGTAACTGTAACTTCGATAATAATTATGACAGGTAACTGTAACTTCGTTACTAATTATGACAAGTAGCTGTAATTTCGTTACAAATTATGGCAGGTAATTGTAATTTCGATACTATTTATGACAGGTAACAGTAACTTCGATACTAATTATGACAAGTAACAGTAACTTCGATACTAATTATGACAAGTAACTGTAATTTCGATACAAATTTTGGCAGGTAACTGTAACGTCGATACTAATTATGACAGGTAACAGTAATTTCGATACTAATTATGACAAGTAACTGTAATTTCGATACAAATTATGACAGGTAACTGTAACTTCGTAACTAATCATGACAAGTAACTGTAATTTCGATACAAATTATGGCAGCTAACAGTACCTTCGATACTAATTATTACAGGTAACTGTAAATTCGATACAAATTATGACAAGGAACTGTAATTTCGATACAAATTATGGCAGGTAACTGTAACTTCGATACTAATTATGACAGGTAACAGTAACTTCGTTACTAATTATGACAAATAACAGTCATTTTGATAACAAATTATGGTAGGTAACTGTAACTTCAATACTAATTATGACAGGTAAGAGTAACTTCGATACTTATTATGAGAGGTAACTGTAACTTCGTTACTAATTATGATAAGTAACTTTAATTTCGATACTAATTATGGCAGGTAACTGTAACTTCGTTACTAATTATGACAAGTCCCTGTTATTTCGATACAAATTATGGCAGGTAACTATAACTTCGATACTAATTCTGACACGTAACAGTAACTTCGATACTAATTAAGACAAGTAACTGTAACTTCGTTACTAATTATGACAAGTTACTCTAATTTTGATAGAAAATTATGGCAGGTACCTGTAACTTCGATACTAATTAATACAGGTAACAGTAACTTCGATACTAATTATGACAGGTTACTGTAACATCGTTACTAATTATGACAAGTAACTGTAACTTCGATACTAATTATGACAAGTAACTGTAACTTCGATACTTATTATGACAGGTAACTGTAACTTCATTACAAATTATGACAAGAAACTGTAACTTCGATACTAAATATGACAGGTAACTGTAACTTCGATACTAATTATGACAAGTAACTGTAACTTCGATACTAATTATGACAAGTAACTGTAACTTCGATACTATTTATGACAGGTAACAGTAACTTCGATATTAATTATGACAGGTAACAGTAATTTCGGTACTAATTATGACAAGTAACTGTAATTTCGATACAAATTATGACAGGTAACTGTAACTTCGTAACTAATCATGACAAGTAACTGTAATTTCGATACAAATTATGGCAGCTAACAGTACCTTCGATACTAATTATTACAGGTAACTGTAAATTCGATACAAATTATGACAAGGAACTGTAATTTCGATACAAATTATGGCAGGTAACTGTAACTTCGATACTAATTATGACAGGTAACAGTAACTTCGATACTAATTATGACAAGTAACTGTAACATCGATACTAATTATGACAGGTAACTGTAACTTCGTTACTAATTATGACAAGTAACTGTAATTTCGATACAAATTATGGCAGGTAACAGTACCTTCGATACTAATTATGACAGGTAACTGTAACTTCGATACTAATTATGACAAGGAACTGTAATTTCGATACAATTATGGCACGTAACTGTAACTTTGATACTAATTATGACAGGTAACAGTACCTTCGATACTAATTATGACAAGTAACTGTAACTTCGTTACTAATTATGACAAGTAACTCTAATTTTGATAAAAAATTATGGCAGGTAACTGCAACTTCGATACTAATTAATACAGGTAACAGTAACTTCGATACTAATTATGACAGGTTACTGTAACATCGTTACTAATTATGACAAGTAACTGTAACTTCGATACTAATTATGACAAGTAACTGTAACTTCGATACTTATTATGACAGGTAACTGTAATTTCGATACAAATTATGGCAGGTAATTGTAACTTCGATACTAATTATGACAAGTAACAGTAACTTCGATACTAATTATGACAAGTAACTATAACTTCGATACAAATTATGACAGGTAACTGTAACTTCGATACTAATTATGACAAGAAACTCTAACTTCGTTACTAATTATGACAAATAACAGTCATTTTGATAAAAAATTATGGTAGGTAACTGTAACTTCAATGCTAATTATGACAGGTAAGAGTAACTTCGATACTTGTTATGACAGGTAACTGTAACTTCGTTACTAATTATGATAAGTAACTTTAATTTCGATACTAATTATGGCAGGTAACTGTAACTTCGTTACTAATTATGAAAAGGCCCTGTTATTTCGATACAAATTATGGCAGGTAACTGTAACTTCGATACTAATTATGTCAGGTAACAGTAACTTCGATACTAATTATGACAGGAAACTGTAACTTCGATAGTAATTATGACAAGGAACTGTAATTTCGATACAAAATATGGCAGGTAACTGTAACTTTGATACTAATTCTGACAGGTAACAGTAACTTCGATACTAATTATGACAAGTAACCGTAACTTCGTTACTAATTATGACAAGTAACTCTAATTTTGATAGAAAATTATGGCAGGTAACTGTTACTTCGATACTAATTAATACAGGTAACAGTTACTTCGATACTAATTATGACAGGTTACTGTAACATCATTACTAATTATGACAAGTAACTGTAACTTCGATACTAATTATGACAAGTAACTGTAACTTCGATACTTATTATGACAGGTAACTGTAACTTCATTACTAATTATGACAAGAAACTGTAACTTCGATACTAATTATGACAGTTAACTGTCACTTCGATATTAATTTTGACAAGTAACTGTAACTTCGATAATAATTATGACAAGTAACTGTAAGTTCGATATTATTTATGACAGGTAACAGTAACTTCGATATTTATTATGACAAGTAACAGTAACTTCGATACTAATTATGACAAGTAACTGTAATTTCGATACAAATTTTGGCAGGTAACTGTAACCTCGGTACTAATTATGACAGGTAACAGTAACTTCGATACTAATTATGACAAGTAAATGTATCATCGATACTAATTATGACAGGTAACTGTAAATTCGTTACTAATTATGACAAGTAACTGTAATTTCGATACAAATTATGGCAGGTAACTGTAACGTCGATACTAATTATGACAGGTAACAGTAACTTCGATACTAATTATGGCAGGTAACTGTAACTTCGATACTAATTATGACAGGTAACAGTAACTTCGATACTAATTATGACAAGTAACTGTAACTTCGATACTAATTATGACAGGTAACTGTAACTTCGTTACTAATTATGAAAAGTAACTGTAACTTCGACACTAATTATGACAGAAAACTGTAACTTCGTTACTAATTATGACAAGTAACTGTAACTTCGATACAAATTATGGCAGGTAACTGTAACTTCGATACTAATTACTACAGGTAACAGTAACTTCGAAACTAATTATGACAGGTTACTGTAACATCGTTACTAATTATGTCAAGTAATTGTAACTTCGATACTAATTATGACAAATAACTGTAACTTCGATACTTATTATGACAGGTAACTGTAATTTTGATACAAATTATGGCAGGTAACTGTAACTTCGATACTAATTATGACAGGTAACAGTATCTTCGATACTAATTATGACAAGTAACTATAACTTCGATACAAATTATGTCAGGTAACTTCGATACTAATTATGAAAAGAAACTCTAACTTCGTTACTAATTATGACAAGTAACTGTAATTTTGATACTAATTATGACAGGTTACAGTAACTTCGATACTAATTATGACAAGTTACTATAACTTCGATACAAATTATGACAGGTAACTGTAACTTCGATACTAATTATTACGAGAAACTCTAACTTCGTTACTAATTATGACAATTAACAGTCATTTTGATAAAAAATTATGGTAGGGAACTGCAACTTTCATGTTTATTATGACAGGTAACAGTAACTTCGATACTAATTATGACAAGTAACTGTAATTTCGATACAAATTTTGGCAGGTAACTGTAACGTCGATACTAATTATGACAGGTAACAGTAATTTCGATACTAATTATGACAAGTAACTGTAATTTCGATACAAATTATGACAGGTAACTGTAACTTCGTAACTAATCATGACAAGTAACTGTAATTTCGATACAAATTATGGCAGCTAACAGTACCTTCGATACTAATTATTACAGGTAACTGTAAATTCGATACAAATTATGACAAGGAACTGTAATTTCGATACAAATTATGGCAGGTAACTGTAACTTCGATACTAATTATGACAGGTAACAGTAACTTCGATACTAATTATGACAAGTAATTATAACTTCGAATAAAATTATGACAGGTAACTGTAACTTCGATACTAATTATGACAAGTAACTGTAATTTCGATACAAATTATGGCAGGTAACTGTAACTTCGATACTAATTATGACAGGTAACAGTAACATCGATATTAATTATGACAAGAAACAGTAAATTCGATACTAATTATGACAGGTAACAGTAACTTCGATACTAATCATGACAAGTAACTTTAACTTCGATACTAATTATAACAGGTAACTGTAACTTCCTTACTAATTATGACAAGTAACTGTAATTTCGTTACAAATTATGGCAGGTAATTGTAATTTCGATACTAATTATGACAGGTAACAGTAACTTCGATACTAATTAAGACAAGTAACCGTAACTTCGATACTAATTATGACAAGTAACTGTAACTTCGATACTAATTATGACTGGTAACTGTAACTTCGTTACAAATTATGACAAGTAACTGTAATTTCGATTCAAATTATGGCAGGTAACTGTAACTTCGATACTAATTATGACAGGTAACAGCAACTTCGATACTAATTATGACAAGTAACTATAACTTCGATACAAATTATGACTGGTAACTGTAACTTCGATACTAATTATGACAAGAAACCCTAACTTCGTTACTAATTAAGACAAGTAACTGTAATTTTGATAAAAAATTATTGTAGGTAACTGTAACTTCAATACAAATTATGACAGGTAACAGTAACTTCGATACTAATTATGACAGGTAACTGTAACTTCGTTACTTATTATGACAAGTAACTTTAATTTCGATACTAATTATGGCAGGTTACTGTAACTTCGTTACTAATTATGACAAGTCCCTGTAATTTCGATACAAATTATGGCAGGTAATTGTAATTTGGATACTAAATATGACAGGTAACAGTAACTTCGATACTAATTATGACATGTAACAGTAACTTCGATACTAATTATGACAAGTAACTTTTTTTTTTTTTTTTTTTTTTTTTTAGCGTATGGCTTTTAGTGCCGGGAGTGTCCGAGGACATGTTCGGCTCGCCAGTTTTGTAGCTGCTTCGAGACGGACACCCAATGGGTGAGCTACAAGGACCGTTGGGGAGGGAAGGAGGGAAGTTGGAATGTAAGGACGAGGAGTTGGAAGGTAGCGGCTGTGGCCTATAGTTAGGGACCAACCCCGGCATTTGCCTGGAAGGAAGATGGGAAACCACAGAAGACCATCTTCAAGGTTGCCGGCGGGGGGATTCGAACCTCCTCGCCTCCCGGATGTGAGCGACTGCCATCAGTCATGCCGTAATGACAAGTAACTGTAAGTTCGATACTAATTATGACAGGTAACTGTAACTTCGTTACTAATTATGACAAGTAACTGTAATTTCGATTCAAATTTTGGCAGGTAACTGTAACTTCGATACTTATTATGACAGTCAACAGTAACTTCGATACTAATTATGACAAGTAACTGTAACTTCGATACTAATTATGACAGGTAACTGTAACTTCGTTACTAATTATGACAAGTAACTATAATTTCGATACAAATTATGGCAGGAAACTGTAACTTCGATACTAATTATGACAGGTAACAGCAACTTCGATACTAATTATGACAAGTAACTCTAACTTCGTTACTAATTATGACAAGTAAATGTAATTTTGAAAAAAAAATATTGTAGGTAACTGTAACTTCGTTACTAATTATGATAATTAACTGTAATTTCGATACAAATTATGGCAGGTAACTCTATCTTCGATACTAATTATGACAGGTAACAGTAACTTCGATACTAATTATGGAAGGTAACTGTAACTTCGTTACTTATTATGACAAGTAACTTTAATTTCGATACTAATTATGGCAGGTTACTGTAACTTCGTTACTAATTATGGCAAGTCCCTGTAATTTCGATACAAATTATGGCAGGTAATTGTAATTTCGATACTAAATATGACAGGTAACTGTAACTTCGATACTAATTATGACAAGAAACTCTAACTTCGTTACTAATTATGACAAGTAAATGTAATTTTGAAAAAAAATTATTGTAGGTAACTGTAACTTCGTTACTAATTATGATAATTAACTGTAATTTCGATACAAATTATGGCAGGTAACTCTATCTTCGATACTAATTATGACAGGTAACAGTAACTTCGATACTAATTATGGAAGGTAACTGTAACTTCGTTACTTATTATGACAAGTAACTTTAATTTCGATACTAATTATGGCAGATTACTGTAACTTCGTTACTAATTATGGCAAGTCCCTGTAATTTCGATACAAATTATGGCAGGTAATTGTAATTTCGATACTAAATATGACAGGTAACAGTAACTTCGATACTAATTATGACAAGTAACAGTAACTTCGATACAAATTATGACAAGTAACTGTAAGTTCGATACAAATTATGACAGGTAACTGTAACTTCGTTACTAATTATGACAAGTAACTGTAATTTCGATTCAAATTTTGGCAGGTAACTGTAACTTCGATACTTATTATGACAGTCAACAGTAACTTCGATACTAATTAGGACAAGTAACTGTAACTTCGATACTAATTATGACAGGTAACTGTAACTTCGTTACTAATTATGACAAGTAACTGTAATTTCGATACAAATTATGGCAGGTAACTGTAACTTCGATACTAATTATGACAGGTAACAGCAACTTCGATACTAATTATAAAAAGTAACTATAACTTCGATACAAATTATGACAGGTAACTGTAACTTCGATACTAATTATGACAAGAAACTCTAACTTCGTTACTAATTATGACAAGTAACTGTAATTTTGATAAAAATTATTGTAGGTAACTGTAACTTCGTTACTAATTATGACAATTAACTGTAATTTCGATACAAATTATGGCAGGTAACTCTAACTTCGATACTTATTATGACAGGTAACAGTAACTTCGATACTAATTATTGCAGGTAACTGTAACTTCGATACTAATTATGACAGGTAACTGTAACTTCGTTACTAATTATGACAAGTAGCTGTAATTTCGTTACAAATTATGGCAGGTAATTGTAATTTCGATACTATTTATGACAGGTAACAGTAACTTCGATACTAATTATGACATGTAACAGTAACTTCGATACTAATTATGACAAGTAACTGTAATTTCGATACAAATTTAGGCAGGTAACTGTAACGTCGATACTAATTATGACAGGTAACAGTAATTTCGATACTAATTATGACAAGTAACTGTAATTTCGATATAAATTATGACAGGTAACTGTAACTTCGTAACTAATCATGACAAGTAACTTTAATTTCGATACAAATTATGGCAGCTAACAGTACCTTCGATACTAATTATTACAGGTAACTGTAAATTCGATACAAATTATGACAAGGAACTGTAATTTCGATACAAATTATGGCAGGTAACTGTAACTTCGATACTAATTATGACAGGTAACAGTAACTTCGTTACTAATTATGACAAATAACAGTCATTTTGATAACAAATTATGGTAGGTAACTGTAACTTCAATACTAATTATGACAGGTAAGAGTAACTTCGATACTTATTATGACAGGTAACTGTAACTTCGTTACTAATTATGATAAGTAACTTTAATTTCGATACTAATTATGGCAGGTAACTGTAACTTCGTTACTAATTATGACAAGTCCCTGTTATATCGATACAAATTATGGCAGGTAACTGTAACTTCGATACTAATTCTGACAGGTAACAGTAACTTCGATACTAATTATGACAAGTAACTGTAACTTCGTTACTAATTATGACAAGTTACTCTAATTTTGATAGAAAATTATGGCAGGTACCTGTAACTTCGATACTAATTAATACAGGTAACAGTAACTTCGTTACTAATTATGACAGTTTACTGTAACATCGTTACTAATTATGACAAGTAACTGTAACTTCGATACTAATTATGACAAGTAACTGTAACTTCGATACTTATTATGACAGGTAACTGTAACTTCATTACAAATTATGACAAGAAACTGTAACTTCGATACTAATTATGACAGGTAACTGTAACTTCGATACTAATTATGACAAGTAACTGTAACTTCGATACTAATTATGACAAGTAACTGTAACTTCGATACTATTTATGACAGGTAACAGTAACTTCGATATTAATTATGACAGGTAACAGTAATTTCGATAGTAATTATGACAAGTAACTGTAATTTCGATACAAATTATGACAGGTAACTGTAACTTCGTAACTAATCATGACAAGTAACTGTAATTTCGATACAAATTATGGCAGCTAACAGTACCTTCGATACTAATTATTACAGGTAACTGTAAATTCGATACAAATTATGACAAGGAACTGTAATTTCGATACAAATTATGGCAGGTAACTGTAACTTCGATACTAATTATGACAGGTAACAGTAACTTCGATACTAATTATGACAAGTAACTGTAACATCGATACTAATTATGACAGGTAACTGTAACTTCGTTACTAATTATGACAAGTAACTGTAATTTCGATACAAATTATGGCAGGTAACAGTACCTTCGATACTAATTATGACAGGTAACTGTAACTTCGATACTAATTATGACAAGGAACTGTAATTTCGATACAATTATGGCACGTAACTGTAACTTTGATACTAATTATGACAGGTAACAGTAACTTCGATACTAATTTTGACAAGTAACTGTAACTTCGTTACTAATTATGATAAGTAACTCTAATTTTGATAAAAAATTATGGCAGGTAACTGCAACTTCGATACTAATTAATACAGGTAACAGTAACTTCGATACTAATTATGACAGGTTACTGTAACATCGTTACTAATTATGACAAGTAACTGTAACTTCGATACTAATTATGACAAGTAACTGTAACTTCGATACTTATTATGACAGGTAACTGTAATTTCGATACAAATTATGGCAGGTAATTGTAACTTCGATACTAATTATGACAAGTAACAGTAACTTCGATACTAATTATGACAAGTAACTATAACTTCGATACAAATTATGACAGGTAACTGTAACTTCGATACTAATTATGACAAGAAACTCTAACTTCGTTACTAATTATGACAAATAACAGTCATTTTGATAAAAAATTATGGTAGGTAACTGTAACTTCAATGCTAATTATGACAGGTAAGAGTAACTTCGATACTTATTATGACAGGTAACTGTAACTTCGTTACTAATTATGATAAGTAACTTTAATTTCGATACTAATTATGGCAGGTAACTGTAACTTCGTTACTAATTATGAAAAGTCCCTGTTATTTCGATACAAATTATGGCAGGTAACTGTAACTTCGATACTAACTATGTCAGGTAACAGTAACTTCGATACTAATTATGACAGGAAACTGTAACTTCGATAGTAATTATGACAAGGAACTGTAATTTCGATACAAAATATGGCAGGTAACTGTAACTTTGATACTAATTCTGACAGGTAACAGTAACTTCGATACTAATTATGACAAGTAACCGTAACTTCGTTACTAATTATGACAAGTAACTCTAATTTTGATAGAAAATTATGGCAGGTAACTGTTACTTCGATACTAATTAATACAGGTAACAGTAACTTCGATACTAATTATGACAGGTTACTGTAACATCATTACTAATTATGACAAGTAACTGTAACTTCGATACTAATTATGACAAGTAACTGTAACTTCGATACTTATTATGACAGGTAACTGTAACTTCATTACTAATTTTGACAAGAAACTGTAACTTCGATACTAATTATGACAGTTAACTGTAACTTCGATACAAATTTTGGCAGGTAACTGTAACCTCGGTACTAATTATGACAGGTAACAGTAACTTCGATACTAATTATGACAAGTAAATGTAACATCGATACTAATTATGACAGGTAACTGTAAATTCGTTACTAATTATGACAAGTAACTGTAATTTCGATACAAATTATGGCAGGTAACTGTAACGTCGATACTAATTATGACAGGTAACAGTAACTTCGATACTAATTATGGCAGGTAACTGTAACTTCGATAATAATTATGACAGGTAACAGTAACATCGATACTAATTATGACAAGTAACTGTAACTTCGATACTAATTATGACAGGTAACTGTAACTTCGTTACTAATTATGAAAAGTAACTGTAACTTCGACACTAATTATGACAGAAAACTGTAACTTCGTTACTAATTATGAAAAGTAACTGTAACTTCGATACAAATTATGGCAGGTAACTGTAACTTCGATACTAATTACTACAGGTAACAGTAACTTCGAAACTAATTATGACAGGTTACTGAAATATCGTTACTAATTATTTCAAGTAATTGTAACTTCGATACTAATTATGACAAGTAACTGTAACTTCGATACTTATTATGACAGGTAACTGTAATTTTGATACAAATTATGGCAGGTAACTGTAACTTCGATACTAATTATGACAGGTAACAGTATCTTCGATACTAATTATGACAAGTAACTATAACTTCGATACAAATTATGACAGGTAACTTCGATACTAATTATTAAAAGAAACTCTAACTTCGTTACTAATTATGACAAGTAACTGTAATTTTGATACTAATTATGACAGGTAACAGTAACTTCGATACTAATTATGACAAGTTACTATAACTTCGATACAAATTATGACAGGTAACTGTAACTTCGATACTAATTATTACGAGAAACTCTAACTTCGTTACTAATTATGACAATTAACAGTCATTTTGATAAAAAATTATGGTAGGGAACTGCAACTTTCATACTTATTATGACAGGTAACAGTAACTTCGATACTAATTATGACAAGGAACAGTAATTTCGATACAATTATGGCACGTAACTGTAACTTTGATACTAATTATGACAGGTAACAGTAACTTCGATACTAATTATGACAAGTAACTGTAACTTCGTTACTAATTATGACAAGTAACTCTAATTTTGATAAAAAATTATGGCAGGTAACTGCAACTTCGATACTAATTAATACAGGTAACAGTAACTTCGATACTAATTATGACAGGTTACTGTAACATCGTTACTAATTATGACAAGTAACTGTAACTTCGATACTAATTATGACAAGTAACTGTAACTTCGATACTTATTATGACAGGTAACTGTAACTTAATTACTATTTATGACAAGAAACTGTAACTTCGACACTAATTATGACAGGTAAATGTAACTTCGATACTTATTATGACAAGTAACTGTAACTTCGATACTAATTATGACAAGTAACTGTAACTTCGATACTTATTATGACAGGTAACATTAACTTCGATATTAATTATGACAAGTAACAGTAAATTCGATACTAATTATGACAAGTAACTGTAATTTCGATTCAAATTTTGGCAGGTAACTGTAACATCGATACTAATTATGACAGGTAACAGTTACTACGAAACTAATTATGACAAGTAACTGTAACTTCGATACTAATTATGACAGGTTACTGTAACTTCGTTACTAATTATGACAAGTAACTGTAATTTCGATACAAATTATGGCAGGTAACTGTAACTTCGATACTAATTATGACAGGTAACAGTAACTTCGATACTAATCATGACAAGTAACATTAACTTCGATATTAATTATGACAGGTAACTGTAACGTCCTTACTAATTATGACAAGTAACTGTAATTTCGTTACATATTATGGCCGGTAATAGTAATTTCGATACTAATTATGACAGGTAACAGTAACTTCGATACTAATTATGACAAGTAACAGTAACTTCGATACTAATTATGACAAGTAACTGTAACTTCGATACTAATTATGACTGGTAACTGTAACTTCGTTACTAATTATGACAAGTAACTGTAATTTCGATTCAAATTATGGCAGGTAACAGTAACTTCGATACTAATTATGACAGGTAACAGCAACTTCGATACTAATTATGACAAGTAACTATAACTTCGATACAAATTATGACAGGTAACTGTAACTTCGATACTAATTATGACAAGAAACTCTAACTTCGTTACTAATTATGACAAGTAAGTGTAATTTTGATAAAAAATTATTGTAGGTAACTGTAACTTCAATACTAATTATGACAGGTAACAGTAACTTCGATACTAATTATGACAGTTAACAGCAACTTCGATACTAATTATGACAAGTAACTGTAACTTCGATACTAATTATGACAGGTAACTGTAACTTCGATACTAATTATGACAAGAAACTATAACTTCGTTACTAATTATGACAAGTAACTGTCATTTTGATAAAAAATTATGGTAGGTAACTGTAACTTCAATACTAATTATGACAGGTAACAGTAACTTCGATACTAATTATGACAAGTAACTGTATCTTCGATACTAATTTTGACAAGTAACTGTAACTTCGATACTAATTATGACTGGTAACTGTAACTTCGTAACTAATTATGACAAGAAACACAAACTTCGTTACTAATTATGACAAGTAACTGTAATTTTGATAAAAAATTATTGTAGGTAACTGTAACATCAATACTAATTATGACAGGTAACAGTAACTTTGATACTAATTATGACAGGTAACAGTAACTACGATACTAATTATGACAAGTAACTGTAACTTCGATACTAATTATGACTGGTAACTGTAACTTCGTAACTAATTATGACAAGTAACTGTAATTTCGATACAAATAATGGCAGGTAACAGTACCTTCGATACTAATTATGACAGGTAACTGTAACTTCGATACTAATTATGACAAGGAACTGTAATTTCGATACAATTATGGCACGTAACTGTAATTTTGATACTAATTATGACAGGTAACAGTAACTTCGATACTAATTATGACAAGAAACTATAACTTCGTTACTAATTACGACAAGTAACTGTCATTTTTATAAAAAATTATGGTAGGTAACTGTAACTTCAATACTAATTATGACAGGTAACAGTAACTTCGATACTAATTATGACAAGTAACTGAATCTTCGATACAAATTATGACAGGTAACTGTAACTTCGTAACTAATCATGACAAGTAACTGTAATTTCGATACAAATTATGGCAGCTAACAGTACCTTCGATACTAATTATTACAGGTAACTGTAAATTCGATACAAATTATGACAAGGAACTGTAATTTCGATACAAATTATGGCAGGTAACTGTAACTTCGATACTAATTATGACAGGTAACAGTAACTTCGATACTAATTATGACAAGTAACTGTAACATCGATACTAATTATGACAGGTAACTGTAACTTCGTTACTAATTATGACAAGTAACTGTAATTTCGATACAAATTATGGCAGGTAACAGTACCTTCGATACTAATTATGACAGGTAACTGTAACTTCGATACTAATTATGACAAGGAACTGTAATTTCGATACAATTATGGCACGTAACTGTAACTTTGATACTAATTATGACAGGTAACAGTAACTTCGATACTAATTATGACAAGTAACTGTAACTTCGTTACTAATTATGACAAGTAACTCTAATTTTGATAAAAAATTATGGCAGGTAACTGCAACTTCGATACTAATTAATACAGGTAACAGTAACTTCGATACTAATTATGACAGGTTACTGTAACATCGTTACTAATTATGACAAGTTACTGTAACTTCGATACTAATTATGACAAGTAACTGTAACTTCGATACTTATTATGACAGGTAACTGTAATTTCGATACAAATTATGGCAGGTATTTGTAACTTCGATACTAATTATGACAAGTAACAGTAACTTCGATACTAATTATGACAAGTAACTATAACTTCGATACAAATTATGACAGGTAACTGTAACTTCGATACTAATTATGACAAGAAACTCTAACTTCGTTACTAATTATGACTAATAACAGTCATTTTGATAAAAAATTATGATAGGTAACTGTAACTTCAATGCTAATTATGACAGGTAAGAGTAACTTCGATACTTATTATGACAGGTAACTGTAACTTCGTTACTAATTATGATAAGTAACTTTAATTTCGATACTAATTATGGCAGGTAACTGTAACTTCGTTACTAATTATGAAAAGTCCCTGTTATTTCGATACAAATTATGGCAGGTAACTGTAACTTCGATACTAATTATGTCAGGTAACAGTAACTTCGATACTAATTATGACAGGAAACTGTAACTTCGATAGTAATTATGACAAGGAACTGTAATTTCGATACAAAATATGGCAGGTAACTGTAACTTTGATACTAATTCTGACAGGTAACAGTAACTTCGATACTAATTATGACAAGTAACCGTAACTTCGTTACTAATTATGACAAGTAACTCTAATTTTGATAGAAAATTATGGCAGGTAACTGTTACTTCGATACTAATTAATACAGGTAACAGTAACTTCGATACTAATTATGACAGGTTACTGTAACATCATTACTAATTATGACAAGTAACTGTAACTTCGATACTAATTATGACAAGTAACTGTAACTTCGATACTTATTATGACAGGTAACTGTAACTTCATTACTAATTATGACAAGAAACTGTAACTGTGATACTAATTATGACAGTTAACTGTAACTTCGATACTAATTTTGACAAGTAACTGTAACTTCGATAATAATTATGACAAGTAACTGTAACTTCGATATTATTTATGACAGGTAACAGTAACTTCGATATTAATTATGACAAGTAACAGTAACTTCGATACTAATTATGACAAGTAACTGTAATTTCGATACAAATTTTGGCAGGTAACTGTAACCCGGTACTAATTATGACAGGTAACAGTAACTTCGATACTAATTATGACAAGTAACTGTAACATCGATACTAATTATGACAGGTAACTGTAAATTCGTTACTAATTATGACAAGTAACTTTAATTTCGATACTAATGATGGTAGGTAACTGTAACTTCGTTACTAATTATGACAAGTCCCTGTAATTTCGATACAAATTATGGCAGGTAACTGTAACTTCGATTATAATTATGTCAGGTAACTGTAACTTAGATACTAATTATGACAGGAAACTAACTTCGTTACTAATTATGAAAAGTAACTAAAATTTCGATACAAATTATGACAGGTAACAGTACCTTCGATACTAATTATGACAGGTAACTGTAACTTCGATACTAATTATGACAAGGAACTGTAATTTCGATACAATTATGGCACGTAACTGTAACTTTGATACTAATTATGACAGGTAACAGTAACTTCGATACTAATTATGACAAGTAACTGTAACTTCGTTACTAATTATGACAAGTAACTCTAATTTTGATAAAAAATTATGGCAGGTAACTGCAACTTCGATACTAATTAATGCAGGTAACAGTAACTTCGATACTAATTATGACAGGTTACTGTAACATCGTTACTAATTATGACAAGTAACTGTAACTTCGATACTAATTATGACAAGTAACTGTAACTTCGATACTTATTATGACAGGTAACTGTAACTTAATTACTATTTATGACAAGAAACTGTAACTTCGACACTAATTATGACAGGTAAATGTAACTTCGATACTTATTATGACAAGTAACTGTAACTTCGATACTAATTATGACAAGTAACTGTAACTTCGATACTTATTCTGACAGGTAACAGTAACTTCGATATTAATTATGACAAGTAACAGTAAATTGGATACTAATTTGACAAGTAACTGTAATTTCGATTCAAATTTTGGCAGGTAACTGTAACATCGATACTAATTATGACAGGTAACAGTTACTACGAAACTAATTATGACAAGTAACTGTAACTTCGATACTAATTGTGACAGGTAACTGTAACTTCGTTACTAATTATGACAAGTAACTGTAATTTCGATACAAATTATGGCAGGTAACTGTAACTTCGATACTAATTATGACAGGTAACAGTAACTTCGATACTATTTATGGCAGGTAACTGTAACTTCGATACTAATTATGACAGGTAACAGTAACTTCGATACTAATCATGACAAGTAACATTAACTTCGATATTAATTATGACAGGTAACTGTAACGTCCTTACTAATTATGACAAGTAACTGTAATTTCGTTACATATTATGGCCGGTAATAGTAATTTCGATACTAATTATGACAGGTAACAGTAACTTCGATACTAATTATGACAAGTAACAGTAACTTCGATACTAATTATGACAAGTAACTGTAACTTCGATACTAATTATGACTGGTAACTGTAACTTCGTTACTAATTATGACAAGTAACTGTAATTTCGATTCAAATTATGGCAGGTAACAGTAACTTCGATACTAATTATGACAGGTAACAGCAACTTCGATACTAATTATGACAAGTAACTATAACTTCGATACAAATTATGACAGGTAACTGTAACTTCGATACTAATTATGACAAGAAACTCTAACTTCGTTACTAATTATGACAAGTAAGTGTAATTTTGATAAAAAATTATTGTAGGTAACTGTAACTTCAATACTAATTATGACAGGTAACAGTAACTTCGATACTAATTATGACAGTTAACACCAACTTCGATACTAATTATGACAAGTAACTGTAACTTCGATACTAATTATGACAGGTAACTGTAACTTCGATACTAATTATGACAAGAAACTATAACTTCGTTACTAATTATGACAAGTAACTGTCATTTTGATAAAAAATTATGGTAGGTAACTGTAACTTCAATACTAATTATGACAGGTAACAGTAACTTCGATACTAATTATGACAAGTAACTGTATCTTCGATACTAATTTTGACAAGTAACTGTAACTTCGATACTAATTATGACTGGTAACTGTAACTTCATAACTAATTATGACAAGAAACACTAACTTCGTTAGTAATTATGACAAGTAACTGTAATTTTGATAAAAAATTATGGTAGGTAACTGTAACATCAATACTAATTATGACAGGTAACAGTAACTTTGATACTAATTATGACAGGTAACAGTAACTACGATACTAATTATGACAAGTAACTGTAACTTCGATACTAATTATGACTGGTAACTGTAACTTCGTAACTAATTATGACAAGTAACTGTAATTTCGATACAAATAATGGCAGGTAACAGTAACTTCGATACTAATTATGACAGGTAACTCTAACATCGATACTAATTATGACAAGGAACTGTAATTTCGATACAAATTATGGCAGGTAACTGTAACTTCGATATTAATTATTACAGGTAACAGTAACTTCGATACTAATTATGACAAGTAACTATAACTTCGAATCAAATTATGACAGGTAACTGTAACTTCGATACTAATTATGACAAGAAACTATAACTTCGTTACTAATTACGACAAGTAACTGTCATTTTGATAAAAAATTATGGTAGGTAACTGTAACTTCAATACTAATTATGACAGGTAACAGTAACTTCGATACTAATTACGACAAGTAACTGAATCTTCGATACAAATTATGACAGGTAACTGTAACTTCGTAACTAATCATGACAAGTAACTGTAATTTCGATACAAATTATGGCAGCTAACAGTACCTTCGATACTAATTATTACGGGTAACTGTAAATTCGATACAAATTATGACAAGGAACTGTAATTTCGATACAAATTATGGCAGGTAACTGTAACTTCGATACTAATTATGACAGGTAACAGTAACTTCGATACTAATTATGACAAGTAACTGTAACATCGATACTAATTATGACAGGTAACTGTAACTTCGTTACTAATTATGACAAGTAACTGTAATTTCGATACAAATTATGGCAGGTAACAGTACCTTCGATACTTATTATGACAGGTAACTGTAACTTCGATACTAATTATGAGAAGGAACTGTAATTTCGATACAATTATGGCACGTAACTGTAACTTTGATACTAATTATGACAGGTAACAGTAACATCGATACTAATTATGACAAGTAACTGTAACTTCGTTACTAATTATGACAAGTAACTCTAATTTTGATAAAAAATTATGGCAGGTAACTGCAACTTCGATACTTATTAATACAGGTAACAGTAACTTCGATACTAATTATGACAGGTTACTGTAACATCGTTACTAATTATGACAAGTAACTGTAACTTCGATACTAATTATGACAAGTAACTGTAACTTCGATACTTATTATGACAGGTAACTGTAATTTCGATACAAATTATGGCAGGTAATTGTAACTTCGATACTAATTATGACAAGTAACAGTAACTTCGATACTAATTATGACAAGTAACTATAACTTCGATACAAATTATGACAGGTAACTGTAACTTCGATACTAATTATGACAAGAAACTCTAACTTCGTTACTAATTATGACAAATAACAGTCATTTTGATAAAAAATTATGGTAGGTAACTGTAACTTCAATGCTAATTATGACAGGTAAGAGTAACTTCGATACTTATTATGACAGGTAACTGTAACTTCGTAACTAATTATGATAAGTAACTTTAATTTCGATACTAATTATGGCAGGTAACTGTAACTTCGTTACTAATTATGAAAAGTCCCTGTTATTTCGATACAAATTATGGCAGGTAACTGTAACTTCGATACTAATTATGTCAGGTAACAGTAACTTCGATACTAATTATGACAGGAAACTGTAACTTCGATAGTAATTATGACAAGGAACTGTAATTTCGATACAAAATATGGCAGGTAACTGTAACTTTGATACTAATTCTGACAGGTAACAGTAACTTCGATACTAATTATGACAAGTAACCGTAACTTCGTTACTAATTATGACAAGTAACTCTAATTTTGATAGAAAACTATGGCAGGTAACTGTTACTTCGATACTAATTAATACAGGTAACAGTAACTTCGATACTAATTATGACAGGTTACTGTAACATCATTACTAATTATGACAAGTAACTGTAACTTCGATACTAATTATGACAAGTAACTGTAACTTCGATACTTATTATGACAGGTAACTGTAACTTCATTACTAATTATGACAAGAAACTGTAACTTCGATACTAATTATGACAGGTAACTGTAACTTCGATACTAATTTTGACAAGTAACTGTAACTTCGATAATAATTATGACAAGTAACTGTAACTTCGATATTATTTATGACAGGTAATAGTAACTTCAATATTAATTATGACAAGTAACAGTAACTTCGATACTAATTATGACAAGTAACTGTAATTTCGATACAAATTTTGGCAGGTAACTGTAACTTCGGTACTAATTATGACAGGTAACAGTAACTTCGATACTAATTATGACAAGTAACTGTAACATCGATACTAATTATGACAGGTAACTGTAAATTCGTTACTAATTATGACAAGTAACTGTAATTTCGATACAAATTATGGCAGGTAACTGTAACGTCGATACTAATTATGACAGGTAACAGTAACATCGATACTAATTATGGCAGGTAACTGTAACTTCGATACTAATTATGACAGGTAACAGTAACTTCGATACTAATTATGACAAGTAACTGTCACTTCGATACTAATTATGACAGGTAACTGTAACTTCGTTACTAATTATGAAAAGTAACTGTAACTTCGACACTAATTATGACAGAAAACTGTAACTTCGTTACTAATTATGACAAGTAACTGTAACTTCGATACAAATTATGGCAGGTAACTGTAACTTCGATACTAATTACTACAGGTAACAGTAACTTCGAAACTAATTATGACAGGTTACTGTAACATCGTTACTAATTATGTCAAGTAATTGTAACTTCGATACTAATTATGACAAGTTACTGTAACTTCGATACTTATTATGACAGGTAACTGTAATTTTGATACAAATTATGGCAGGTAACTGTAACTTCGATACTAATTATGACAGGTAACAGTATCTTCGATACTAATTATGACAAGTAACTATAACTTCGATACAAATTATGACAGGTAACTTCGATACTAATTATGAAAAGAAACTCTAACTTCGTTACTAATTATGACAAGTAACTGTAATTTTGATACTAATTATGACAGGTAACAGTAACTTCGATACTAATTATGACAAGTTACTATAACTTCGATACAAATTATGACAGGTAACTGTAACTTCGATACTAATTATGACGAGAAACTCTAACTTCGTTACTAATTATGACAATTAACAGTCATTTTGATAAAAAATTATGGTAGGGAACTGCAACTTTCATACTTATTATGACAGGTAACAGTAACTTCGATACAAATTATGACAGGTAACTGTAACTTCGATACTAATTATGACAAGTAACTTTAATTTCGATACTAATGATGGTAGGTAACTGTAACTTCGTTACTAATTATGACAAGTCCTTGTAATTTCGATACAAATTATGGCAGGTAACTGTAACTTCGATTATAATTATGTCAGGTAACTGTAACTTAGATACTAATTATGACAGGAAACTAACTTCGTTACTAATTATGAAAAGTAACTGTAATTTCGATAAAAATTATGACAGGTAACTGTAACTTCGTTACTAGTTATGACAAGTACTTGTAATTTCGATACAAATTATGGCAGGTAACAGTACCTTCGATACTAATTATGACAGGTAACTGTAACTTCGATACTAATTATGACAAGGAACTGTAATTTCGATACAATTATGGCACGTAACTGTAACTTTGATACTAATTATGACAGGTAACAGTAACTTCGATACTAATTATGACAAGTAACTGTAACTTCGTTACTAATTATGACAAGTAACTCTAATTTTGATAAAAAATTATGGCAGGTAACTGCAACTTCGATACTAATTAATACAGGTAACAGTAACTTCGATACTAATTATGACAGGTTACTGTAACATCGTTACTAATTATGACAAGTAACTGTAACTTCGATACTAATTATGACAAGTAACTGTAACTTCGATACTTATTATGACAGGTAACTGTAACTTAATTACTATTTATGACAAGAAACTGTAACTTCGACACTAATTATGACAGGTAAATGTAACTTCGATACTTATTATGACAAGTAACTGTAACTTCGATACTAATTATGACAAGTAACTGTAACTTCGATACTTATTATGACAGGTAACAGTAACTTCGATATTAATTATGACAAGTAACAGTAAATTCGATACTAATTATGACATGTAACTGTAATTTCGATTCAAATTTTGGCAGGTAACTGTAACATCGATACTAATTATGACAGGTAACAGTTACTACGAAACTAATTATGACAAGTAACTGTAACTTCGATACTAATTATGACAGGTAACTGTAACTTCGTTACTAATTATGACAAGTAACTGTAATTTCGATACAAATTATGGCAGGTAACTGTAACTTCGATACTAATTATGACAGGTAACAGTAACTTCGATACTATTTATGGCAGGTAACTGTAACTTCGATACTAATTATGACAGGTAACAGTAACTTCGATACTAATCATGACAAGTAACATTAACTTCGATATTAATTATGACAGGTAACTGTAACGTCCTTACTAATTATGACAAGTAACTGTAATTTCGTTACATATTATGGCCGGTAATAGTAATTTCGATACTAATTATGACAGGTAACAGTAACTTCGATACTAATTATGACAAGTAACAGTAACTTCGATACTAATTATGACAAGTAACTGTAACTTCGATACTAATTATGACTGGTAACTGTAACTTCGTTACTAATTATGACAATAACTGTAATTTCGATTCAAATTATGGCAGGTAACAGTAACTTCGATACTAATTATGACAGGTAACAGCAACTTCGATACTAATTATGACAAGTAACTATAACTTCGATACAAATTATGACAGGTAACTGTAACTTCGATACTAATTATGACAAGAAACTCTAACTTCGTTACTAATTATGACAAGTAAGTGTAATTTTGATAAAAAATTATTGTAGGTAACTGTAACTTCAATACTAATTATGACAGGTAACAGTAACTTCGATACTAATTATGACAGTTAACAGCAACTTCGATACTAATTATGACAAGTAACTGTAACATCGATACTAATTATGACAGGTAACTGTAACTTCGATACTAATTATGACAAGAAACTATAACTTCGTTACTAATTATGACAAGTAACTGTCATTTTGATAAAAAAATTATGGTAGGTAACTGTAACTTCAATACTAATTATGACAGGTAACAGTAATTTGATACTAATTATGACAGGTAACAGTAACTACGATACTAATTATGACAAGTAACTGTAACTTCGATAATAATTATTACAGGTAACAGTAACTTCGATACTAATTATGACAAGTAACTATAACTTCGAATCAAATTATGACAGGTAACTGTAACTTCGATACTAATTATGACAAGAAACTATAACTTCGTTACTAATTACGACAAGTAACTGTCATTTTGATAAAAAAATTATGGTAGGTAACTGTAACTTCAATACTAATTATAACAGGTAACAGTAACTTCGATACTAATTATGACAAGTAACTGAATCTTCGATACTAATTTTGACAGGTAACTGTAACTTCGATACTAATTATGACAAGAAACTATAACTTCGTTACTAATTATGACAAGTAACTGTCATTTTGATAAAAAATTATGGTAGGTAACTGTAACTTCAATACTAATTATGACAGGTAACAGTAATTTGATACTAATTATGACAGGTAACAGTAACTACGATACTAATTATGACAAGTAACTGTAACTTCGATAATAATTATTACAGGTAACAGTAACTTCGATACTAATTATGACAAGTAACTATAACTTCGAATCAAATTATGACAGGTAACTGTTACTTCGATACTAATTATGACAAGAAAATCTAACTTCGTTACTAATTATGACAAGTAACAGTAATCTTGATAAAGAATTATGTTAGGTAACTGTAACTTCAATACTAATTATGACAGGTAACAGTAACTTCGATACTAATTATGACAGGTAACAGTAACTTCGATACTATTTATGGCAGGTATCTGTAACTTCGATACTTATTATGACAGGTAACAGTAACTTCGATACTAATCATGACAAGTAACTGTAACTTCGATACTAATTATGACAGGAAACTGTAACTTCGTTACTAATTATGACAAGTAACTGTAATTTCGATACAAATTATGACAGGTAACTGGAACCTAGTAAC
Source organism: Meconema thalassinum (assembly GCA_946902985.2). NCBI lineage: Eukaryota > Metazoa > Arthropoda > Insecta > Orthoptera > Tettigoniidae > Meconema > Meconema thalassinum. Next base: position 1,671,927,496 of record OX336388.2, on the reverse strand, counting down.
TAATTATGACAAGTTACTGTAATTTCGACACAAATTATGGCAGGTAACAGTACCTTCGATACTAATTATTACAGTAAACTGTAACATCGAGACTAATTATGACAAGGAACTGTAATTTCGATACAAATTATGGCAGGAAACTGTAACTTCGATGTTAATTATGACAGGTAACAGTAACTTCGATACTAATTATGACACGTAACTATAATTTCGAATCAAATTATGACAGGTAACTGTAACTTCGATACTAATTATGACAAGAAAATCTAACTTCGTTACTAATTATGACAATTAACAGTAATCTTGATAAAGAATTATGTTAGGTAACTGTAACTTCAATACTTATTATGACAGGTAACAGTAACTTCGATACTAATTATGACAGGTAAATGTAACTTCGTTAGTAATTATGACAAGTAACTTTAATTTCGATACTAATTATGACTGGTAACTGTAACTTCGTTACTAATTATGACAATAACTGTAATTTCGATTCAAATTATGGCAGGTAACAGTAACTTCGATACTAATTATGACAGGTAACAGCAACTTCGATACTAATTATGACAAGTAACTATAACTTCGATACAAATTATGACAGGTAACTGTAACTTCGATACTAATTATGACAAGAAACTCTAACTTCGTTACTAATTATGACAAGTAAGTGTAATTTTGATAAAAAATTATTGTAGGTAACTGTAACTTCAATACTAATTATGACAGGTAACAGTAACTTCGATACTAATTATGACAGTTAACAGCAACTTCGATACTAATTATGACAAGTAACTGTAACATCGATACTAATTATGACAGGTAACTGTAACTTCGATACTAATTATGACAAGAAACTATAACTTCGTTACTAATTATGACAAGTAACTGTCATTTTGATAAAAAATTATGGTAGGTAACTGTAACTTCAATACTAATTATGACAGGTAACAGTAACTTTGATACTAATTATGACAGGTAACAGTAACTACGATACTAATTATGACAAGTAACTGTAACTTCCAAGCCTCCGTGGCTTAGGCGGCAGCACGCCGGCCTCTCACCGCTGAGTCCGTGGTTCAAATCCCGGTCACTCCATGTGAGATCTGTGCTGGACAAAACGGAGGCAAACAGGTTTTTCTCCGGGTACTCCGGTTTTCCCTGTCAAACTTTCATTCCAGCAACACTCTCCACTGTCATTTCATTTCATCTGTCATTCATTTAATCATTGCCCCAGAGGAGTGCGTCAGGCCTCGGCAGTCGGCACAGTCCATATCCTCGCCGCTAGATGGGGGCTTCATTCATCCCATTCCTGACCCGGTCGGAGACTGGAAGCAGGCTGTGGATTTTTTTCAACTGTAACTTCGATACTAATTATTACAGGTAACAGTAACTTCGATACTAATTATGACAAGTAACTATAACTTCGAATCAAATTATGACAGGTAACTGTAACTTCGATACTAATTATGACAAGAAACTATAACTTCGTTACTAATTACGACAAGTAACTGTCATTTTGATAAAAAAATTATGGTAGGTAACTGTAACTTCAATACTAATTATGACAGGTAACAGTAACTTCGATACTATTTATGACAAGTAACTGAATCTTCGATACTAATTTTGACAGGTAACTGTAACTTCGATACTAATTATGACAAGAAACTATAACTTCGTTACTAATTATGACAAGTAACTGTCATTTTGATAAAAAATTATGGTAGGTAACTGTAACTTCAATACTAATTATGACAGGTAACAGTTACTTCGATACTAATTATGACAAGTAACAGTAACTTCGATACTAATTATGACAATTAACTGTAACTTCGATACTAATTATGACAGGTAACTGTAACTTCATTACTAATTATGACAAGTAACTGTAATTTCGATACAAATTTTGGCAGGTAACTGTAACTTCGATACTAATTATGACAGGTAACAGTAACTTCGATACTAATTATGACAGGAAACTGTAACTTCGTTACTAATTATGTCAAGTAACTGTAATTTCGATACAAATTATGACAGGTAACTGGAACTTCGTAACTAATTATGACAAGTTACTCTAATTTCGATACAAATTATGGCTGGTAACAGTACCTTCGATACTAATTATTACAGGTAACTGTAACTTCGATACTAATTATGACAAGGAACTGTAATTTCGATACAAATTATGGCAGGAAACTGTAACTTCGATATTAATTATGACAGGTAACAGAAACTTCGATACTATTTATGACACGTAACTATAATTTCGAATCAAATTATGACAGGTAACTGTTACTTCGATACTAATTATGACAAGAAAATCTAACTTCGTTACTAATTATGACAAGTAACAGTAATCTTGATAAAGAATTATGTTAGGTAACTGTAACTTCAATACTAATTATGACAGGTAACAGTAACTTCGATACTAATTATGACAGGTAACAGTAACTTCGATACTATTTATGGCAGGTATCTGTAACTTCGATACTTATTATGACAGGTAACAGTAACTTCGATACTAATCATGACAAGTAACTGTAACTTCGATACTAATTATGACAGGTAACTGTAACTTCGTTACTAATTATGACAAGTAGCTGTAATTTCGATACAAATTATGGCAGGTAACAGTAACTTCGATACTATTTATGGCAGGTAACTGTAACTTCGATACTAATTATGACAGGTAACAGTGACTTCGATACTAATCATGACAAGTAACTGTAACTTCGATACTAATTATGACAGGTAACTCTAACTTCGATACTAATTATGACAAGGAACTGTAATTTCGATACAAATTATGGCAGTTAACTGTAACTTCGATATTAATTATGACAGGTAACAGTAACTTCGATACTAATTATGACAAGTAACTATAACTTCGAATCAAATTATGACAGGTAACTGTAACCTCGATACTAATTATGACAAGAAACTATAACTTCGTTACTAATTACGAGAAGTAACTGTCATTTTGATAAAAAATTATGGTAGGTAACTGTAACTTCAATACTAATTATGACAGGTAACAGTATCTTCGATACTAATTATGACAAGTAACAGTAACTTCGATACTAATTATGACAAGTAACTGTAACTTCGATACTAATTATGACAGGTAACTGTAACTTCATTACTAATTATGACAAGTAACTGTAATTTCGATACAAATTTTGGCAGGTAACAGTAACTATGATACTAATTATGACAGGTAACAGTAACTTCGATACTAATTATGACAGGAAACTGTAACTTCGTTACTAATTATGACAAGTAACTGTAATTTCGATACAAATTATGACAGGTAACTGGAACCTAGTAACTAATTATGACAAGTTACTGTAATTTCGACACAAATTATGGCAGGTAACAGTACCTTCGATACTAATTATTACAGTAAACTGTAACATCGAGACTAATTATGACAAGGAACTGTAATTTCGATACAAATTATGGCAGGAAACTGTAACTTCGATGTTAATTATGACAGGTAACAGTAACTTCGATACTAATTATGACACGTAACTATAATTTCGAATCAAATTATGACAGGTAACTGTAACTTCGATACTAATTATGACAAGAAAATCTAACTTCGTTACTAATTATGACAATTAGCAGTAATCTTGATAAAGAATTATGTTAGGTAACTGTAACTTCAATACTTATTATGACAGGTAACAGTAACTTCGATACTAATTATGACAGGTAAATGTAACTTCGTTAGTAATTATGACAAGTAACTTTAATTTCGATACTAATTATGGCAGGTAACTGTAACTCCGTTACTAATTATGACAAGTCCCTGTAATTTCGATACAATTTATGGCAGGTAACTGTAACTTCGATACTAATTATGTCAGGTAACAGTAACATCGGTACTAATTATGACAGGAAACTGTAACTTCGTTTGTTATTATGACAATCAACTGTAATTTCGATACAAATTATGACAGGTAACTGTAACTTCGTTACTAATTATGAGAGTCAACAGTAACTTCGATACTAATTATGACAAGTTACTGTAACTTCGATACTAATTATGACAGGTAACTGTAACTTCGTTACTAATTATGACAACTATCTGTAATTTCGATACAAATTATGGCAGGTAACAGTAACTTCGATACTAATCATGACAAGTAACTTTAACGTCGATATTAATTATGACAGGTAACAGTAACGTCCTTACTAATTTTGACAAGTAACTGTAATTTCGTTACATATTATGGCCGGTAATTGTAATTTCGATACTAATTATGACAGGTAACAGTAACTTCGATACTAATTATGACAAGTAACAGTAACTTCGATACTAATTATGACAAGTAACTGTAACTTCGATACTAATTATGACTGGTAACTGTAACTTCGTTACTAATTATGACAAGTAACTGTAATTTCGATTCAAATTATGGCAGGTAACTGTAACTTCGATACTAATTATGACAGGTAACAGCAACTTCGATACTAATTATGACACGTAACTATAATTTCGAATCAAATTATGACAGGTAACTGTAACTTCGATACTTATTATGACAAGAAAATCTAACTTCGTTACTAATTATGACAAGTAACAGTAATCTTGATAAAGAATTATGTTAGGTAACTGTAACTTCAATACTAATTATGACAGGTAACAGTAACTTCGATACTAATTATGACAAGTAACTGTAACTTCGATACTAATTATGACAAGTAACTGTAACTTCGATACTTATTATGACAGGTAACAGTAACTTCGATATTAATTATGACAAGTAACAGTAAATTCGATACTAATTATGACAAGTAACTGTAATTTCGATTCAAATTTTGGCAGGTAACTGTAACATCGATACTAATTATGACAGGTAACAGTTACTACGAAACTAATTATGACAAGTAACTGTAACTTCGAAACTAATTATGACAGGTAACTGTAACTTCGTTACTAATTATGACAAATAACTGTAATTTGGATACAAATTATGGCAGGTAACTGTAACTTCGATACTAATTATGACAGGTAACAGTAACTTCGATACTATTTATGGCAGGTAACTGTAACTTCGATACTAATTATGACAGGTAACAGTAACTTCGATACTAATCATGACAAGTAACTTTAACTTCGATATTAATTATGACAGGTAACTGTAACGTCCTTACTAATTATGACAAGTAACTGTAATTTCGTTACATATTATGGCCGGTAATTGTAATTTCGATACTAATTATGACAGGTAACAGTAACTTCGATACTAATTACGACAAGTAACAGTAACATCGATACTAATTATGACAAGTAACTGTAACTTCGATACTAATTATGACTCGTAACTGTAACTTCGCTACTAATTATGACAAGTAACTGTAATTTCGATTCAAATTATGGCAGGTAACTGTAACTTCGATACTAATTATGACAGGTAACTGTAACCTCGTTACTAATTATGACAAGTAACTGTAATTTCGATACAAATTAGGGCAGTTAACTGTAACTTCGATACTAATTATGACAGGTAACTGCCACTTCAATACTAATTATGACAAGTAACTATAACTTCGATACAAATTATGACAGGTAACTCTAACTTCGATACTAATTATGACAAGAAACACTAACTTCGTTACTAATTATGACAAGTAACTGTAATTTTGATAAAAAATTATTGTAGGTAACTGTAACATCAATACTAATTATGACAGGTAACAGTAACTTTGATACTAATTATGACAGGTAACAGTAACTACGATACTAATTATGACAAGTAACTGTAACTTCGATACTAATTATGACAGGTAACTGTAACTTCGTAACTAATTATGACAAGTAACTGTAATTTCGATACAAATAATGGCAGGTAACAGTAACTTCGATACTAATTATGACAGGTAACTCTAACTTCGATACTAATTATGACAAGGAACTGTAATTTCGATACAAATTATGGCAGGTAACTGTAACTTCGATATTAATTATTACAGGTAACAGTAACTTCGATACTAATTATGACAAGTAACTATAACTTCGAATCAAATTAAGACAGGTAACTGTAACTTCGATACTAATTATGACAAGAAACTATAACTTCGTTACTAATTACGACAAGTAACTGTCATTTTGATAAAAAATTATGGTAGGTAACTGTAACTTCAATACTAATTATGACAGGTAACAGTAACTTCGATACTAATTATGACAAGTAACTGTAACTTCGATACTAATTATGACAGGTAACAGTAACTTCGATACTAATTATGACAAGTAACTGTAACATTGATACTAATTATGACAGGTAACTGTAACTTCGTTACTAATTATGACAAGTAACTGTAATTTCGATACAAATTATGGCAGGGAACAGTACCTTCGATACTTATTATGACAGGTAACTGTAACATCGATACTAATTATGACAAGGAACTGTAATTTCGATACAATTATGGCACGTAACTGTAACTTTGATACTAATTATGACAGGTAACAGTAACTTCGATACTAATTATGACAAGTAACTGTAACTTCGTTACTAATTATGACAAGTAACTCTAATTTTGATAAAAAATTATGGCAGGTAACTGCAACTTCGATACTAATTAATACAGGTAACAGTAACTTCGATACTAATTATGACAGGTTACTGTAACATCGTTACTAATTATGACAAGTAACTGTAACTTCGATACTAATTATGACAAGTAACTGTAACTTCGATACTTATTATGACAGGTAACTGTAATTTCGATACAAATTATGGCAGGTAATTGAAACTTCGATACTAATTATGACAAGTAACAGTAACTTCGATACTAATTATGACAAGTAACTATAACTTCGATACAAATTATGACAGGTAACTGTAACTTCGATACTAATTATGACAAGAAACTCTAACTTCGTTACTAATTATGACAAATAACAGTCATTTAGATAAAAAATTATGGTAGGTAACTGTAACTTCAATGCTAATTATGACAGGTAAGAGTAACTTCGATACTTATTATGACAGGTAACTGTAACTTGGTAACTAATTATGATAAGTAACTTTAATTTCGATACTAATTATGGCAGGTAACTGTAACTTCGTTACTAATTATGAAAAGTCCCTGTTATTTCGATACAAATTATGGCAGGTAACTGTAACTTCGATACTAATTATGTCAGGTAACAGTAACTTCGATACTAATTATGACAGGAAACTGTAACTTCGATAGTAATTATGACAAGGAACTGTAATTTCGATACAAAATATGGCAGGTAACTGTAACTTTGATACTAATTCTGACAGGTAACAGTAACCTCGATACTAATTATGACAAGTAACCGTAACATCGTTACTAATTATGACAAGTAACTCTAATTTTGATAGAAAATTATGGCAGGTAACTGTTACTTCGATACTAATTAATACAGGTAACAGTAACTTCGATACTAATTATGACAGGTTACTGTAACATCATTACTAATTATGACAAGTAACTGTAACATCGATACTAATTATGACAAGTAACTGTAACTTCGATACTTATTATGACAGGTAACTGTAACTTCATTACTAATTATGACAAGAAACTGTAACTTCGATACTAATTATGACTGTTAACTGTAACTTCGATACTAATTTTGACAAGTAACTGTAACTTCGATAATAATTATGACAAGTAACTGTAACTTCGATATTATTTATGACAGGTAACAGTAACTTCAATATTAATTATGACAAGTAACAGTAACTTCGATACTAATTATGACAAGTAACTGTAATTTCGATACAAATTTTGGCAGGTAACTGTAACCTCGGTACTAATTATGACAGGTAACAGTAACTTCGATACTAATTATGACAAGTAACTGTAACATCGATACTAATTATGACAGGTAACTGTAAATTCGTTACTAATTATGACAAGTAACTGTAATTTCGATACAAATTATGGCAGGTAACTGTAACGTCGATACTAATTATGACAGGTAACAGTAACTTCGATACTAATTATGGCAGGTAACTGTAACTTCGATACTAATTATGACAGGTAACAGTAACTTCGATACTAATTATGACAAGTAACTGTAACTTCGATACTAATTATGACAGGTAACTGTAACTTCGTTACTAATTATGAATAGTAACTGTAACTTCGACACTAATTATGACAGAAAACTGTAACTTCGTTACTAATTATGACAAGTAACTGTAACTTCGATACAAATTATGGCAGGTAACTGTAACATCGATACTAATTACTACAGGTAACAGTAACTTCGAAACTAATTATGACAGGTTACTGTAACATCGTTACTAATTATGTCAAGTAATTGTAACTTCGATACTAATTATGACAAGTAACTGTAACTTCGATACTTATTATGACAGGTAACTGTAATTTTGATACAAATTATGGCAGGTAACTGTAACTTCGATACTAATTATGACAGGTATCAGTATCTTCGATACTAATTATGACAAGTAACTATAACTTCGATACAAATTATGACAGGTAACTTCGATACTAATTATGAAAAGAAACTCTAACTTCGTTACTAATTATGACAAGTAACTGTAATTTTGATACTAATTATGACAGGTAACAGTAACTTCGATACTAATTATGACAAGTTACTATAACTTCGATACAAATTATGACAGGTAACTGTAACTTCGATACTAATTATGACGAGAAACTCTAACTTCGTTACTAATTATGACAATTAACAGTCATTTTGATAAAAAATTATGGTAGGGAACTGCAACTTTCATACTTATTATGACAGGTAACAGTAACTTCGATACTAATTATGACAGGTAACTGTAACTTCGATACTAATTATGACAAGTAACTTTAATTTCGATACTAATGATGGTAGGTAACTGTAACTTCGTTACTAATTATGACAAGTCCCTGTAATTTCGATACAAATTATGGCAGGTAACTGTAACTTCGATTATAATTATGTCAGGTAACTGTAACTTAGATACTAATTATGGCAGGAAACTAACTTCGTTACTAATTATGAAAAGTAACTGTAATTTCGATACAAATTATGACAGGTAACTGTAACTTCGTTACTAGTTATGACAAGTACTTGTAATTTCGATACAAATTATGGCAGGTAACAGTACCTTCGATACTAATTATGACAGGTAACTGTAACTTCGATACTAATTATGACAAGGAACTGTAATTTCGATACAATTATGGCACGTAACTGTAACTTTGATACTAATTATGACAGGTAACAGTAACTTCGATACTAATTATGACAAGTAACTGTAACTTCGTTACTAATTATGACAAGTAACTCTAATTTTGATAAAAAATTATGGCAGGTAACTGCAACTTCGATACTAATTAATACAGGTAACAGTAACTTCGATACTAATTATGACAGGTTACTGTAACATCGTTACTAATTTTGACAAGTAACTGTAACTTCGATACTAATTATGACAAGTAACTGTAACTTCGATACTTATTATGACAGGTAACTGTAACTTAATTACTATTTATGACAAGAAACTGTAACTTCGACACTAATTATGACAGGTAAATGTAACTTCGATACTTATTATGACAAGTAACTGTAACTTCGATACTAATTATGACAAGTAACTGTAACTTCGATACTTATTATGACAGGTAACAGTAACTTCGATATTAATTATGACAAGTAACAGTAAATTCGATACTAATTATGACATGTAACTAATTTCGATTCAAATTTTGGCAGGTAACTGTAACATCGATACTAATTATGACAGGTAACAGTTACTACGAAACTAATTATGACAAGTAACTGTAACTTCGATACTAATTATGACAGGTAACTGTAACTTCGTTACTAATTATGACAAGTAACTGTAATTTCGATACAAATTATGGCAGGTAACTGTAACTTCGATACTAATTATGACAGGTAACAGTAACTTCGATACTATTTATGGCAGGTAACTGTAACTTCGATACTAATTATGACAGGTAACAGTAACTTCGATACTAATCATGACAAGTAACATTAACTTCGATATTAATTATGACAGGTAACTGTAACATCCTTACTAATTATGACAAGTAACTGTAATTTCGTTACATATTATGGCCGGTAATAGTAATTTCGATACTAATTATGACAGGTAACAGTAACTTCGATACTAATTATGACAAGTAACAGTAACTTCGATACTAATTATGACAAGTAACTGTAACTTCGATACTAATTATGACTGGTAACTGTAACTTCGTTACTAATTATGACAATAACTGTAATTTCGATTCAAATTATGGCAGGTAACAGTAACTTCGATACTAATTATGACAGGTAACAGCAACTTCGATACTAATTATGACAAGTAACTATAACTTCGATACAAATTATGACAGGTAACTGTAACTTCGATACTAATTATGACAAGAAACTCTAACTTCGTTACTAATTATGACAAGTAAGTGTAATTTTGATAAAAAATTATTGTAGGTAACTGTAACTTCAATACTAATTATGACAGGTAACAGTAACTTCGATACTAATTATGACAGTTAACAGCAACTTCGATACTAATTATGACAAGTAACTGTAACATCGATACTAATTATGACAGGTAACTGTAACTTCGATACTAATTATGACAAGAAACTATAACTTCGTTACTAATTATGACAAGTAACTGTCATTTTGATAAAAAATTATGGTAGGTAACTGTAACTTCAATACTAATTATGACAGGTAACAGTAACTTCGATACTAATTATGACAAGTAACTGTATCTTCGATACCAATTTTGACAAGTAACTGTAACTTCGATACTAATTATGACTGGTAACTGTAACTTCGTAACTAATTATGACAAGAAACACTAACTTCGTTACTAATTATGACAAGTAACTGTAATTTTGATAAAAAATTATTGTAGGTAACTGTAACATCAATACTAATAATGACAGGTAACAGTAACTTTGATACTAATTATGACAGGTAACAGTAACTACGATACTAATTATGACAAGTAACTGTAACTTCGATACTAATTATGACTGGTAACTGTAACTTCGTAACTAATAATGACAAGTAACTGTAATTTCGATACAAATAATGGCAGGTAACAGTAACTTCGATACTAATTATGACAGGTAACTCTAACTTCGATACTAATTATGACAAGGAACTGTAATTTCGATACAAATTATGGCAGGTAACTGTAACTTCGATATTAATTATTACAGGTAACAGTAACTTCGATACTAATTATGACAAGTAACTATAACTTCGAATCAAATTATGACAGGTAACTGTAACTTCGATACTAATTATGACAAGAAACTATAACTTCGTTACTAATTACGACAAGTAACTGTCATTTTGATAAAAAAATTATGGTAGGTAACTGTAACTTCAATACTAATTATGACAGGTAACAGTAACTTCGATACTAATTATGACAAGTAACTGAATCTTCGATACTAATTTTGACAGGTAACTGTAACTTCGATACTAATTATGACAAGAAACTATAACTTCGTTACTAATTATGACAAGTAACTGTCATTTTGATAAAAAATTATGGTAGGTAACTGTAACTTCAATACTAATTATGACAGGTAACAGTTACTTCGATACTAATTATGACAAGTAACAGTAACTTCGATACTAATTATGACAAGTAACTGTAACTTCGATACTAATTATGACAGGTAACTGTAACTTCATTACTAATTATGACAAGTAACTGTAATTTCGATACAAATTTTGGCAGGTAACTGTAACTTCGATACTAATTATGACAGGTAACAGTAACTTCGATACTAATTATGACAGGAAACTGTAACTTCGTTACTAATTATGTCAAGTAACTGTAATTTCGATACAAATTATGACAGGTAACTGGAACTTCGTAACTAATTATGACAAGTTACTCTAATTTCGATACAAATTATGGCTGGTAACAGTACCTTCGATACTAATTATTACAGGTAACTGTAACTTCGATACTAATTATGACAAGGAACTGTAATTTCGATACAAATTATGGCAGGAATTTTTAACTTCGATATTAATTATGACAGGTAACAGAAACTTCGATACTATTTATGACACGTAACTATAATTTCGAATCAAATTATGACAGGTAACTGTTACTTCGATACTAATTATGACAAGAAAATCTAACTTCGTTACTAATTATGACAAGTAACAGTAATCTTGATAAAGAATTATGTTAGGTAACTGTAAACTTCAATACTAATTATGACAGGTAACAGTAACTTCGATACTAATTATGACAGGTAACAGTAACTTCGATACTATTTATGGCAGGTATCTGTAACTTCGATACTTATTATGACAGGTAACAGTAACTTCGATACTAATCATGACAAGTAACTGTAACTTCGATACTAATTATGACAGGTAACTGTAACTTCGTTACTAATTATGACAAGTAGCTGTAATTTCGATACAAATTATGGCAGGTAACAGTAACTTCGATACTATTTATGGCAGGTTACTGTAACTTCGATACTAATTATGACAGGTAACAGTAACTTCGATACTAATCATGACAAGTAACTGTAACTTCGATACTAATTATGACAGGTAACTCTAACTTCGATACTAATTATGACAAGGAACTGTAATTTCGATACAAATTATGGCAGTTAACTGTAACTTCGATATTAATTATGACAGGTAACAGTAACTTCGATACTAATTATGACAAGTAACTATAACTTCGAATCAAATTATGACAGGTAACTGTAACCTCGATTCTAATTATGACAAGAAACTATAACTTCGTTACTAATTACGAGAAGTAACTGTCATTTTGATAAAAAATTATGGTAGGTAACTGTAACTTCAATACTAATTATGACAGGTAACAGTATCTTCGATACTAATTATGACAAGTAACAGTAACTTCGATACTAATTATGACAAGTAACTGTAACTTCGATACTAATTATGACAGGTAACTGTAACTTCATTACTAATTATGACAAGTAACTGTAATTTCGATACAAATTTTGGCAGGTAACAGTAACTTCGATACTAATTATGACAGGTAACAGTAACTTCGATACTAATTATGACAGGAAACTGTAACTTCGTTACTAATTATGACAAGTAACTGTAATTTCGATACAAATTATGACAGGTAACTGGAACCTAGTAACTAATTATGACAAGTTACTGTAATTTCGACACAAATTATGGCAGGTAACAGTACCTTCGATACTAATTATTACAGTAAACTGTAACATCGAGACTAATTATGACAAGGAACTGTAATTTCGATACAAATTATGGCAGGAAACTGTAACTTCGATGTTAATTATGACAGGTAACAGTAACTTCGATACTAATTATGACACGTAACTATAATTTCGAATCAAATTATGACAGGTAACTGTAACTTCGATACTAATTATGACAAGAAAATCTAACTTCGTTACTAATTATGACAATTAACAGTAATCTTGATAAAGAATTATGTTAGGTAACTGTAACTTCAATACTTATTATGACAGGTAACAGTAACTTCGATACTAATTATGACAGGTAAATGTAACTTCGTTAGTAATTATGACAAGTAACTTTAATTTCGATACTAATTATGGCAGGTAACTGTAACTCCGTTACTAATTATGACAAGTCCCTGTAATTTCGATACAATTTATGGCAGGTAACTGTAACTTCGATACTAATTATGTCAGGTAACAGTAACATCGGTACTAATTATGACAGGAAACTGTAACTTCGTTTGTTATTATGACAATCAACTGTAATTTCGATACAAATTATGACAGGTAACTGTAACTTCGTTACTAATTATGAGAGTCAACAGTAACTTCGATACTAATTATGACAAGTTACTGTAACTTCGATACTAATTATGACAGGTAACTGTAACTTCGTTACTAATTATGACAACTAACTGTAATTTCGATACAAATTATGGCAGGTAACAGTAACTTCGATACTAATCATGACAAGTAACTTTAACGTCGATATTAATTATGACAGGTAACAGTAACGTCCTTACTAATTATGACAAGTAACTGTAATTTCGTTACATATTATGGCCGGTAATTGTAATTTCGATACTAATTATGACAGGTAACAGTAACTTCGATACTAATTATGACAAGTAACAGTAACTTCGATACTAATTATGACAAGTAACTGTAACTTCGATACTAATTATGACTGGTAACTGTAACTTCGTTACTAATTATGACAAGTAACTGTAATTTCGATTCAAATTATGGCAGGTAACTGTAACTTCGATACTAATTATGACAGGTAACAGCAACTTCGATACTAATTATGACACGTAACTATAATTTCGAATCAAATTATGACAGGTAACTGTAACTTCGATACTAATTATGACAAGAAAATCTAACTTCGTTACTAATTATGACAAGTAACAGTAATCTTGATAAAGAATTATGTTAGGTAACTGTAACTTCAATACTAATTATGACAGGTAACAGTAACTTCGATACTAATTATGACAAGTAACTGTAACTTCGATACTAATTATGACAAGTAACTGTAACTTCGATACTTATTATGACAGGTAACAGTAACTTCGATATTAATTATGACAAGTAACAGTAAATTCGATACTAATTATGACAAGTAACTGTAATTTCGATTCAAATTTTGGCAGGTAACTGTAACATCGATACTAATTATGACAGGTAACAGTTACTACGAAACTAATTATGACAAGTAACTGTAACTTCGATACTAATTATGACAGGTAACTGTAACATCGTTACTAATTATGACAAATAACTGTAATTTGGATACAAATTATGGCAGGTAACTGTAACTTCGATACTAATTATGACAGGTAACAGTAACTTCGATACTATTTATGGCAGGTAACTGTAACTTCGATACTAATTATGACAGGTAACAGTAACTTCGATACTAATCATGACAAGTAACTTTAACTTCGATATTAATTATGACAGGTAACTGTAACGTCCTTACTAATTATGACAAGTAACTGTAATTTCGTTACATATTATGGCCGGTAATTGTAATTTCGATACTAATTATGACAGGTAACAGTAACTTCGATACTAATTACGACAAGTAACAGTAACATCGATACTAATTATGACAAGTAACTGTAACTTCGATACTAATTATGACTCGTAACTGTAACTTCGCTACTAATTATGACAAGTAACTGTAATTTCGATTCAAATTATGGCAGGTAACTGTAACTTCGATACTAATTATGACAGGTAACTGTAACCTCGTTACTAATTATGACAAGTAACTGTAATTTCGATACAAATTAGGGCAGTTAACTGTAACTTCGATACTAATTATGACAGGTAACTGCCACTTCAATACTAATTATGACAAGTAACTATAACTTCGATACAAATTATGACAGGTAACTCTAACTTCGATACTAATTATGACAAGAAACACTAACTTCGTTACTAATTATGACAAGTAACTGTAATTTTGAGAAAAAATTATTGTAGGTAACTGTAACATCAATACTAATTATGACAGGTAACAGTAACTTTGATACTAATTATGACTGGTAACAGTAACTACGATACTAATTATGACAAGTAACTGTAACTTCGATACTAATTATGGCAGGTAACTGTAACTTCGTAACTAATTATGACAAGTAACTGTAATTTCGATACAAATAATGGCAGGTAACAGTAACTTCGATACTAATTATGACAGGTAACTCTAACTTCGATACTAATTATGACAAGGAACTGTAATTTCGATACAAATTATGGCAGGTAACTGTAACTTCGATATTAATTATTACAGGTAACAGTAACTTCGATACTAATTATGACAAGTAACTATAACTTCGAATCAAATTAAGACAGGTAACTGTAACTTCGATACTAATTATGACAAGAAACTATAACTTCGTTACTAATTACGACAAGTAACTGTCATTTTGATAAAAAATTATGGTAGGTAACTGTAACTTCAATACTAATTATGACAGGTAACAGTAACTTCGATACCAATTATGACAAGTAACTGTATCTTCGATACTAATTTTGACAGGTAACTGTAACTTCGATACTAATTATGACAAGAAACTATAACTTCGTTACTAATTATGACAAGTAACTGTCATTTTGATAAAAAATTATGGTAGGTAACTGTAACTTCAATACGGATTATGACAGGTAACAGTAACTTCGATACTAATTATGACAAGTAACAGTAACTTCGATACTATTTATGACAAGTAACTGTAACTTCGATACTAATTATGACAGGTAACTGTAAATTCATTAATAATTATGTCAAGTAACTGTAATTTCGATACAAATTTTGGCAGGTAACTGTAACTTCGATACTAATTATGACAGGTAACAGTAACTTCGATACTAATTATGACAGGAAACTGTAACTTCGTTACTAATTATGACAAGTAACTGTAATTTCGATACAAATTATGACAGGTAACTGGATCTTCGTAACTAATTATGACAAGTTACTGTAATTTCGATACAAATTATGGCTGGTAACAGTACCTTCGATACTAATTATTACAGATAACTGTAACTTCGATACTAATTATGACAAGGAACTGTAATTTCGATACAAATTATGGCAGGAAACTGTAACTTCGATATTAATTATGACAGGTAACAGAAACTTCGATACTAATTATGACACGTAACTATAATTTCGAATCAAATTATGACAGGTAACTGTAACTTCGATACTAATTATGACAAGAAAATCTAACTTCGTTACTAATTATGACAAGTAACAGTAATCTTGATAAAGAATTATGTTAGGTAACTGTAACTTCAATACTAATTATGACAGGTAACAGTAACTTGGATACTAATTATGACAGGTAACAGTAACTTCGATACTATTTATGGCAGGTATCTGTAACTTCGATACTAATTATGACAGGTAACAGTAACTTCGATACTAATCATGACAAGTAACTCTAACTTCGATACTAATTATGACAGGTAACTGTAACTTCGTTACTAATTATGACAAGTAGCTGTAATTTCGATACAAATTATGGCAGGTAACAGTAACTTCGATACTATTTATGGCAGGTAACTGTAACTTCGATACTAATTATGACAGGAAACAGTAACTTCGATACTAATCATGACAAGTAACTGTAACTTCGATACTAATTATGACAGGTAACTCTAACTTCGATACTAATTATGACAAGGAACTGTAATTTCGATACAAATTATGGCAGTTAACTGTAACTTCGATATTAATTATGACACGTAACAGTAACTTCGATACTAATTATGACAAGTAACTATAACTTCGAATCAAATTATGACAGGTAACTGTAACCTCGATACTAATTATGACAAAAAACTATAACTTCGTTACTAATTACGAGAAGTAACTGTCATTTTGATAAAAAAATTATGGTAGGTAACTGTAACTTCAATACTAATTATGACAGGTAACAGTATCTTCGATACTACTTATGACAAGTAACAGTAACTTCGATACTAATTATGACAAGTAACTGTAACTTCGATACTAATTATGACAGGTAACTGTAACTTCATTACTAATTATGACAAGTAACTGTAATTTCGATACAAATTTTGGCAGGTAACTGTAACTTCGATACTAATTATGACAGGTAACAGTAACTTCGATACTAATTATGACAGGAAACTGTAACTTCGTTACTAATTATGACAAGTAACTGTAATTTCGATACAAATTATGACAGGTAACTGGAACTTCGTAACTAATTATGACAAGTTACTGTAATTTCGACACAAATTATGGCAGGTAACAGTACCTTCGATACTAATTATTACAGGTAACTGTAACATCGATACTAATTATGACAAGGAACTGTAATTTCGATACAAATTATGGCAGGAAACTGTAACTTCGATGTTAATTATGACAGGTAACAGTAACTTCGATACTAATTATGACACGTAACTATAATTTCGAATCAAATTATGACAGGTAACTGTAACTTCGATACTAATTATGACAAGAAAATCTAACTTCGTTACTAATTATGACAAGTAACAGTAATCTTGATAAAGAATTATGTTAGGTAACTGTAACTTCAATACTAATTATGACAGGTAACAGTAACTTCGATACTAATTATGACAGGTAAATGTTACTTCGTTAGTAATTATGACAAGTAACTTTAATTTCGATACTAATTATGGCTTGTAACTGTAACTCCGTTACTAATTATGACAAGTCCCTGTAATTTCGATACAATTTATGGCAGGTAACTGTAACTTCGATACTAATTATGTCAGGTAACAGTAACATCGGTACTAATTATGACAGGAAACTGTAACTTCGTTTGTTATTATGACAATTAACTGTAATTTCGATACAAATTATGGCAGGTAACTGTAACTTCGATACTAATTATGAAAGGTAACAGCAACTTCGATACTAATTATGACAAGTAACTAAAACATCAATACAAATTATGACAGATAACTGTAACTTCGATACTAATTATGGCAAGAAACTCTAACTTCGTTACTAATTATGACAAGTAACTGTAATTTTGATTAAAAAAATTGTAGGTTACTGTAACTTCAATACTAATTATGACAGGTAACAGTAACTTCGATACTAATTATGACAGGTAACTGTAACTTCGTTACTTATTATGACAAGTAACTTTAATTTCGATACTAATTATGGCAGTTTACTGTAACTTCGTTACTAATTATGACAAGTCCCTGTAATTTCGATACAAATTATGGCAGGTAATTGTAATTTCGATACTAAATATGACAGGTAACAGTAACTTCGATACTAATTATGACAAGTAACAGTAACTTCGATACTAATTATGACAAGTAACTGTAAGTTCGATACTAATTATGACAGGTAACTGTAACTCCGTTACTAATTATGACAAGTACCTGTAATTTCGATTCAAATTTTGGCAGGTAACTGTAACTTCGATACTAATAATGACAGGTAACTGTAACTTCGATACTAATTATGACAAGGAACTGTAATTTCGATACAAATTATGGCAGGTAACTGTAACTTCGATATTAATTATGACAGGTAACTGTAATATCGATACTTATTATGACAAGTAACTATAACTTCGAATCAAATTATGACATGTAACTGTAACTTCGATACTAATTATGACAAGGAACTATAACTTCGTTACTAATTATGACAAGTAACTGTCATTTTGATAAAAAAATTATGGTAGGTAACTGTAACTTCAATACTAATTATGACAGGTAACAGTATCTTCGATACTAATTATGACAAGTAACAGTAACTTCGATACTAATTATGACATGTAACTGTAACTTCGATACTAATTATGACAGGTAACTGTAACTTCATTACTAATTATGACAAGTAACTGTAATTTCGATACAAATTTTGGCAGGTAACTGTAACTTCGATACTAATTTTGACAGGTAACAGTAACTTCGATACTAATTATGACAGGAAACTGTAACTTCGTTACTAATTATGACAAGTAACTGTAATTTCTATACAAATTATGACAGGTAACTGGAACTTCGTAACTAATTATGACAAGTTACTGTAATTTCGACACAAATTATGGCAGGTAACAGTACCTTCGATACTAATTATTACAGGTAACTGTAACTTCGATACTAATTATGACAAGGAACTGTAATTTCGATACAAATTATGGCAGGAAACTGTAACTTCGATATTAATTATGACAGGTAACAGTAACTTCGATACTAATTATGACACGTAACTATAATTTCGAATCAAATTATGACAGGTAACTGTAACTTCGATACTAATTATGACAAGAAAATCTAACTTCGTTACTAATTATGACAAGTAACAGTAATCTTGATAAAGAATTATGTTAGGTAACTGTAACTTCAATACTAATTATGACAGGTAACAGTAACTTCGATACTAATTATGACAGGTAACTGTAACTTCGTTAGTAATTATGACAAGTAACTTTAATTTCGATACTAATTATGGCAGGTAACTGTAACTCCGTTACTAATTATGACAAGTCCCTGTAATTTCGATACAATTTATGGCAGGTAACTGTAACTTCGATACTAATTATGTCAGGTAACAGTAACATCGGTACTAATTATGACAGGAAACTGTAACTTCGTTTGTTATTATGACAATTAACTGTAATTTCGATACAAATTATGACAGGTAACTGTAACTTCGTTACTAATTATGACAGTCAACAGTAACTTCGATACTAATTATGACAAGTAACTGTAACTCCGATACTAATTATGACAGGTAACTGTAACTTCGTTACTAATTATGACAAGTAACTGTAATTTCGATACAAATTATGGCAGGTAACTGTAACTTCGATACTAATTATGACAGGTAACAGTAACTTCGATACTATTTATGGCGGGTAACTGTAACTTCGATACTAATTATGACAGGTAACAGTAACTTCGATACTAATCATGACAAGTAACTTTAACTTCGATACCAATTATGACAGGTAACTGTAACGTCCTTACTAATTATGACAAGTAACTGTAATTTCGTTACAAATTATGGCAGGTAATTGTAATTTCGATACTAATTATGACAGGTAACAGTAACTTCGATACTAATTATGACAAGTAACAGTCACTTCGATACTAATTATGAGAAGTAACTGTAACTTCGATACTAATTATGACAGGTAAGTGAAACTTCGTTACTAATTATGACATGTAACTGTAATTTCGATACAAATTATGGCAGGTAACTGTAACTTCGATACTAATTATGACAGGTAATAGCAACTTCGATACTAATTATGACAAGTAACTAAAACTTCGATACAAATTATGACAGATAACTGTAACTTCGATACTAATTATGGCAAGAAACTCAAACTTCGTTACTAATTATGACAAGTAACTGTAATTTTGATAAAAAATTATTGTAGGTAACTGTAACTTCAATACTAATTATGACAGGTAACAGTAACTTCGATACTAATTATGACAGGTAACTGTAACTTCGTTACTTATTATGACAAGTAACTTTAATTTCGATACTAATTATGGCAGGTTACTGTAACTTCGTTACTAATTATGACAAGTCCCTGTAATTTCGATACAAATTATGGCAGGTAATTGTAATTTCGATACTAAATATGACAGGTAACAGTAACTTCGTTACTAATTATGACAAGTAACAGTAACTTCGATACTAATTATGACAAGTAACTGTAAGTTCGATACTAATTATGGCAGGTAACTGTAACTCCGTTACTAATTATGACAAGTAACTGTAATTTCGATGCAAATTTTGGCAGGTAAATGTAACTTCGATACTAATTATCACAGGTAACTGTAACTTCGATACTAATTATGACAAGGAACTGTAATTTCGATACAAATTATGGCAGGTAACTGTAACTTCGATATTAATTATGACAGGTAACAGTAACTTCGATACTAATTATGACAAGTAACTCTAACTTCGAAACAAATTATGACAGGTAACTGTAACTTTGATACTAATTATGACAAGAAACTATAACTTCGTTACTAATTATGACAAGTAACTGTCATTTTGATAAAAAATTATGGTAGGTAACTGTAACTTCAATACTAATTATGACAGATAACAATAACTTCGATGCTAATTATGACAAGTAACAGTAACTTCGATACTAATTATGACAAGTAACTGTAACTTCGATATTAATTATGACAGGTAACTGTAACTTCATTACTAATTATGACAAGTAACTGTAATTTCGATACAAATTTTGGCAGGTAACTGTAACTTCGATACTAATAATGACAGGTAACAGTAACTTCGATACTAATTATGACAGGAAACTGTAACTTCGTTACTAATTATGACAAGTTACTGTAATTTCGATACAAATTATGACAGGTAACTGTAACTTCGTAACTAATTATGACAAGTAACTGTAATTTCGATACAAATTATGGCAGGTAACAGTACCTTCGATACTAATTATTACAGGTAACTGTAACTTCGATACTAATTATGACAAGGAACTGTAATTTAGATACAAATTATGGCAGGTAACTGTAACTTCGATACTAATTATGACAAGAAAATCTTACTTCGTTACTAATTATGACAAGTAACAGTAATCTTGATAAAGAATTATGTTAGGTAACTGTAACTTCAATACTAATTATGACAGGTAACAGTAACTTCGATACTAATTATGACAGGTAACTGTAACTTCGTTACTAATTATGACAAGAAACTTTAATTTCGATACTAATTATGGCAGGTAACTGTAACTTCGTTGCTAATTATGACAAGTCCCTGTAATTTCGATACAATTTATGGCAGGTAACTGTAACTTCGATACTAATTATGTCAGGTAACAGCAACTTCGGTACTAATTATGACAGGAAACTGTAACTTCGTTTGTTATTATGACAATTAACTGTAATTTCGTTACAAATTATGACAGGTAACTGTAAATTCGTTACTAATTATGACAGTCAACAGTAAGTTCGATACTAATTATGACAAGTAACTGTAACTTCGATACTAATTATGACAGGTAACTGTAACTTCGTTACTAATTATGACAAGTAACTGTAATTTCGATACAAATTATGGAAGGTTACTGTAACTTCGATACTAATTATGACAGGTAACAGCAACTTCGATACTAATTATGACAAGTAACTATAACTTCGATACAAATTATGACAGGTAACTGTAACTTCGATACTAATTATGACAAGAAACTCTAAATTCGTTACTAATTATGACAGGTAACTGTAATTTTGATAAAAAATTATTGTAGGTAACTGTAACTTCAATACTAATTATGACAGGTAACAGTAACTTCGATACTAATTATGACAGGTAACAGTAACTACGTACTAATTATGACAAGTAAATGTAACATCGAAACTAATTATGACAGGTAACTGTAATTTCGTAACTAATTATGACAATTAACTGTAATTTCGATACAAATTATGGCAGGTAACAGTAACTTCGATACTAATTATGACAGGTAAATGTAACTTCGATACTAATTATGACAAGGAACTGTAATTTCGATACAAATTATGGCAGGTAACTGTAACTTCGATACTAATTATGACAGGTAACAGTAACTTCGATACTAATTATGACAAGTAACTATAACTTCGAATCAAATTATGACAGGGAACTGTAACTTCGATACTAATTATGACAAAAACTATAACTTCGTTACTAATTATGACAAGAAACTGTCATTTTGACAAAAAATTATGGTAGGTAACTGTAACTTCAATACTAATTATGACAGGTAACAGTACCTTCGATACTAATTATGACAAGTAACTGTAACTTCGATACTAATTTTGACAGGTAACTGTAACTTCGATACTAATTATGACAGGTAACTCTAACTTCGTTACTAATTATGACAAGTAACTGTAATTTCGTTACAAATTCTGGCAGGTAATTGTAATTTCGATACTAATTATGACAGGTTACAGTTACTTCGATACTAATTATGACAAGTAACAGTAACTTCGATAATAATTATGACAAGTAACTGTAACTTCGATACAAATTATGACAGGTAACTGTAACTTCGTTACTAGTTATGACAAGTAACTGTAATTTCGATACAAATTTTGGCAGGTAACTGTAACTTCGATACTAATTATTACAGGTAACAGTAACTTCGATACTAATTATGACAGGAAACTGTAACTTCGTTACTAATTATGACAAGTAACTGTAATTTCGATACAAATTATGACAGGTACCTGTAACTTCGTAACTAATTATGACAAGTAAATGTAATTTCGATACAAGTTATGGCAGGTAACAGTACCTTCGATACTTATTATTACAGGTAACTGTAACTTCGATATTAATTATGACAAGGAACTGTAATTTCGATACAAATTATGGCAGGAAACTGTAACTTCGATATTAATTATGACAGGTAACAGTAACTTCGATACTAATTATGACAAGTAAATATAATTTCGAATCATATTATGACAGGCAACTGTATCTTCGATACTAATTATGACAAGGAACTGTAACTTAGATACAAATTATGGCAGGTAACTGTAACTTTGATACTAATTATGACAGGGAACAGAAACTTCGATACTAATTATGACAATAACTGTAACTCCGTTACTAATTATGACAAGTAACTCGAATTATGATAAAAAAATTATGGCGGGTAACTGTAACTTCGATACTAATTAATACAAGTAACAGTAACTTCGATACTAATTATGACAAGTAACTGTAACTTCGATACTAATTATGACAGGTAACTGTAACTTCATTACTAATTATGACAAGTAACTGTAATTTCGATACAAATTTTGGCAGGTAACTGTAACTTCGATACTAATAATGACAGGTAACATTAACTTCGATACTAATTATGACAGGAAACTGTAACTTCGTTACTAATTATGACAAGTTACTGTAATTTCGATACAAATTATGACAGGTAACTGTAACTTCGTAACTAATTATGACAAGTAACTGTAATTTCGATACAAATTATGGCAGGTAACAGTACCTTCGATACTAATTATTACAGGTAACTGTAACATCGATACTAATTATGACAAGGAACTGTAATTTAGATACAAATTATGGCAGGAAACTGTAACTTCGATATTAATTATGACAGGTAATAGTAACTTCGATACTAATTATGACAAGTAACTATAATTTCGAATCAAATTATGACAGGTAACTGTAACTTCGATACTAATTATGACAAGAAAATCTTACTTCGTTACTAATTATGACAAGTAACAGTAATCTTGATAAAGAATTATGTTAGGTAACTGTAACTTCAATACTAATTATGACAGGTAACAGTAACTTCGATACTAATTATGACAGGTAACTGTAACTTCGTTACTAATTATGACAAGAAACTTTAATTTCGATACTAATTATGGCAGGTAACTGTAACTTCGTTGCTAATTATGACAAGTCCCTGTAATTTCGATACAATTTATGGCAGGTAACTGTAACTTCGATACTAATTATGTCAGGTAACAGCAACATCGGTACTAATTATGACAGGAAACTGTAACTTCGTTTGTAATTATGACAATTAACTGTAATTTCGATACAAATTATGACAGGTAACTGTAAATTCGTTACTAATTATGACAGTCAACAGTAACTTCGATACTAATTATGACAAGTAACTGTAACTTCGATACTAATTATGACAGGTAACTGTAACTTCGTTACTAATTATGACAAGTAACTGTAATTTTGATACAAATTATGAAAGGTTACTGTAACTTCGATACTAATTATGACAGGTAACAGCAACTTCGATACTAATTATGACAAGTAACTATAACTTCGATACTAATTATGACAGGTAACAGTAACTACGTACTAATTATGACAAGTAAATGTAACATCGAAACTAATTATGACAGGTAACTGTAACTTCGTAACTAATTAGGACAATTAACTGTAATTTCGATACAAATTATGGCAGGTAACAGTAACTTCGATACTAATTATGACAGGTAAATGTAACTTCGATACTAATTATGACAAGGAACTGTAATTTCGATACAAATTATGGCAGGTAACTGTAACTTCGATACTAATTATGACAGGTAACAGTAACTTCGATACTAATTATGACAAGTAACTATAACTTCGAATCAAATTATGACAGGGAACTGTAACTTCGATACTAATTATGACAAAAACTATAACTTCGTTACTAATTATGACAAGTAACTGTCATTTTGACAAAAAATTATGGTAGGTAACTGTAACTTCAATACTAATTATGACAGGTAACAGTACCTTCGATATTAATTATGACAAGTAACTGTAACTTCGATACTAATTTTGACAGGTAACTGTAACTTCGATACTAATTATGACAGGTAACTCTAACTTCGTTACTAATTATGACAAGTAACTGTAATTTCGTTACAAATTCTGGCAGGTAATTGTAATTTCGATACTAATTATGACAGGTTACAGTTACTTCGATACAAATTATGACAAGTAACAGTAACTTCGATAATAATTATGACAAGTAACTGTAACTTCGATACAAATTATGACAGGTAACTGTAACTTCGTTGCTAGTTATGACAAGTAACTGTAATTTCGATACAAATTTTGGCAGGTAACTGTAACTTCGATACTAATTATTACAGGTAACAGTAACTTCGATACTAATTATGACAGGAAACTGTAACTTCGTTACTAATTATGACAAGTAACTGTAATTTCGATACAAATTATGACAGGTACCTGTAACTTCGTAACTAATTATGACAAGTAAATGTAATTTCGATACAAGTTATGGCAGGTAACAGTACCTTCGATACTAATTATTACAGGTAACTGTAACTTCGATATTAATTATGACAAGGAACTGTAATTTCGATACAAATTATGGCAGGAAACTGTAACTTCGATATTAATTATGACAGGTAACAGTAACTTCGATACTAATTATGACAAGTAACTATAATTTCGAATCATATTATGACAGGCAACTGTATCTTCGATACTAATTATGACGAAGAACTGTAACTTAGATACAAATTATGGCAGGTAACTGTAACTTTGATACTAATTATGACAGGTAACAGAAACTTCGATACTAATTATGACAATAACTGTAACTCCGTTACTAATTATGACAAGTAACTCGAATTTTGATAAAAAAATTATGGCGGGTAACTGTAACTTCGATACTAATTAATACAAGTAACAGTAACTTCGATACTAATTATGACAGGTTACTGTAACGTCGTTTCTAATTATGTGAAGTAATTGTAACTTCGATACTAATTATGACAAGTAACTGTAACTTTGATACTTATTATGACAGGTAACTGTAATTTCGATACAAATTATGGCAGGTAACTGTAACTTCGATACTAATTATGACAGGTAACAGTAACTTCGATACTAATTATGACAAGTAACTATAACTTCGATACAAATTATGACAGGTAACTGTAACATCGATACTAATTATGACAAGAAACTCTAACTTCGTTACTAATTATGAAAAATAACAGTAATTTTGATAAAAAATTATGGTAGGTAACTGTAACTTCAATACTAATTATGACAGGTAACAGTAACTTCGATACTAATTATGACAGATAACTGTAACTTCGTTACTAATTATGACAAGTAACTTTAATTTCTATACTAATTATGGCAGGTAACTGTAACTTCGATACTAATTATGTCAGATAACAGTAACTTCGATACTAATTATGACAGGAAACTGTAACTTCGTTACTAATTATGACAAGTAACTGTAATTTCGATACAAATAATGACAGGTAACTGTAACTTCGTTACTAATTATGACAAGAAACTGTAATTTCGATACAAATGATGGCAGGTAACAGTACCTTCGATACTAATTATGACAGGTAACTGTACCTTCGATTCTTATTATGACAAGGAACTGTAATTTCGATACAAAATTTGGAAGGAAACTGTAACTTTTATACTAATTATGACAGGTAACAGTAACTTCGATATTAATTATGACAAGTAACTGTAACTTCGTTACTAATTATGACAAGTAACTCTAATTTTGATAAAAAATTATGGCAGGTAACTGTAACTTCGATACTAATTAATACAGGTAACAGTAACTTCGATACTAATTCTGACAGGTTACTGTAACATCGTTACTAATTATGTCAAGTAAATGTAACTTCGATACTTACGATGACAAGTAACTGTAACTTCGATACTTATTATGACAGGTAACTGTAACTTCATTACTAATTATGACAAGAAAATGTAACTTCGATACTAATTATGACAGGTAACAGTAACTTCGATACTAATTATGACAAGTAACTGTAACATCGATACCAATTATGACAGGTAACTGTAACTTCGTTACTAATTATAACAAGTAACTGTAATTTCGATACAAATTATGGCAGGTAACTGTATCTTCGATTTTAATTATGACAGGTAACAGTAACTTCGATACTAATTATGGCAGGTAACTGTAACTCCGATACTAATTATGACAGGTAACAGTTACTTCGATACTAATTATGACAAGTAACTGTAACTTCGATACTAATTATGACAGGTAACTGTAACTTCGTTACAAATTATGACAAGTAACTGTAATTTCGTTTCAAATTATGGTAGGTAATTGTAATTTCGATACTAATTATGACAGGTAACAGTAACTTCGATACTACTTATGACAAGCAACAGTAACTTCGATACTAATTATGACAAGTAACTGTAACTTCGATACTAATTATGACAGGTAACTGTAACTTTGTTACTAATTATGACAAGTAACTGTAATTTCGATACAAATTTTGGCAGGTAACTGTAACTTCGATACTAATTATGACAGGTAACAGTAACTTCGATACTAATTATGACAGGTAACTGTAACTTCGATACTAATTGTGAGAAGTAACTTTCATTTCGATACTAATTATGGTAGGTAACTGTAACTTCGTTACAAATTATGACAAGTCCCTGTAATTTCGATACAAATTATGGCAGGTAACTGTAACATCGATACTAATTATGTCAGGTAACAGTAACTTCGATACTAATTATGACAGGAAACTGTAACTTCGTTACTTATTATGAAAAGTAACTGTAATTTCGATACAAATTATGAGAGGTAACTGTAACTTCGATACTAATTTTGACAAGTAACTGTAATTTCGATACAAATTATGGCAGGTAACAGTACCTTCGATACTAATTATGACAGGTAACTGTAACTTCGATACTAATTATGACAAGGAACTGTAATTTCGATACAAATTATGGCAGGTAACTGTAACTTTGATACTAATTATGACAGGTAACAGTAACTTCGATACTAATTATGACAAGTAACTGTAACTTCGTTACAAATTATGACAGATAACTGTAACTTCGATACTAATTATGGCAAGAAACTCAAACTTCGTTACTAATTATGACAAGTAACTGTAATTTTGATAAAAAATTATTGTAGGTAACTGTAACTTCAATACTAATTATGACAGGTAACAGTAACTTCGATACTAATTATGACAGGTAACTGTAACTTCGTTACTTATTATGACAAGTAACTTTAATTTCGATACTAATTATGGCAGGTTACTGAAACTTCGTTACTAATTAAGACATGTCCCTGTAATTTCGATACAAATTATGGCAGGTAATTGTAATTTCGATACTAAATATGACAGGTAACAGTAACTTCGATACTAATTATGACAAGTAACAGTAACTTCGATACTAATTATGACAAGTAACTGTAAGTTCGATACTAATTATGGCAGGTAACTGTAACTCCGTTACTAATTTGACAAGTAACTGTAATTTCGATGCAAATTTTGGCAGGTAAATGTTACTTCGATACTAATTATCACAGGTAACTGTAACTTCGATACTAATTATGACAAGGAACTGTAATTTCGATACAAATTATGGCAGGTAACTGTAACTTCGATATTAATTATGACAGGTAACAGTAACTTCGATACTAAATATGACAAGTAACTCTAACTTCGAAACAAATTATGACAGGTAACTGTAACTTTGATACTAATTATGACAAGAAACTATAACTTCGTTACTAATTATGACAAGTAACTGTCATTTTGATAAAAAATTATGGTAGGTAACTGTAACTTCAATACTAATTATGACAGATAACAATAACTTCGATGCTAATTATGACAAGTAACAGTAACTTCGATACTAATTATGACAAGTAACTGTTACTTCGATACTAATTGTGACAGGTAACTGTAACTTCATTACTAATTATGACAAGTAACTGTAATTTCGATACAAATTTTGGCAAGTAACTGTAACTTCGATACTAATAATGACAGGTAACAGTAACTTCGATACTAATTATGACAGGGAACTGTAACTTCGTTACTAATTATGACAAGTTACTGTAATTTCGATACAAATTATGACAGGTAACTGTAACTTCGTAACTAATTATGACAAGTAACTGTAATTTCGATACAAATTATGGCAGGTAACAGTACCTTCGATACTAATTATTACATGTAACTGTAACTTCGATACTAATTATGACAAGGAACTGTAATTTAGATACAAATTATGGCAGGAAACTGTAACTTCGATATTAATTATGACAGGTAACAGTAACTTCGATACTAATTATGACAAGTAACTATAATTTCGAATCAAATTATGACAGGTAACTGTAACTTCGATACTAATTATGACAAGAAAATCTTACTTCGTTACTAATTATGACAAGTAACAGTAATCTTGATAAAGAATTATGTTAGGTAACTGTAACTTCAATACTAATGATGACAGGTAACAGTAACTTCGATACTAATTATGGCAAGTAACAGTAACTTCGATACTAATTATGACAAGTAACTGTAAGTTCGATACTAATTATGACAGGTAACTGTAACTCCGTTACTAATTATGACAAGTACCTGTAATTTCGATTCAAATTTTGGCAGGTAACTGTAACTTCGATACTAATAATGACAGGTAACTGTAACTTCGATACTAATTATGACAAGGAACTGTAATTTCGATACAAATTATGGCAGGTAACTGTAACTTCGATATTAATTATGACAGGTAACTGTAACATCGATACTTATTATGACAAGTAACTATAACTTCGAATCAAATTATGACATGTAACTGTAACTTCGATACTAATTATGACAAGGAACTATAACTTCGTTACTAATTATGACAAGTAACTGTCATTTTGATAAAAAATTATGGTAGGTAACTGTAACTTCAATACTAATTATGACAGGTAACAGTATCTTCGATACTAATTATGACAAGTAACAGTAACTTCGATACTAATTATGACAAGTAACTGTAACTTCATTACTAATTATGACAAGTAACTGTAATTTCGATACAAATTTTGGCAGGTAACTGTAACTTCGATACTAATTTTGACAGGTAACAGTAACTTCGATACTAATTATGACAGGAAACTGTAACTTCGTTACTAATTATGACAAGTAACTGTAATTTCTATACAAATTATGACAGGTAACTGGAACTTCGTAACTAATTATGACAAGTTACTGTAATTTCGACACAAATTATGGCAGGTAACAGTACCTTCGATACTAATTATTACAGGTAACTGTAACTTCGATACTAATTATGACAAGGAACTGTAATTTCGATACAAATTATGGCAGGAAACTGTAACTTCGATATTAATTATGACAGGTAACAGTAACTTCGATACTAATTATGACACGTAACTATAATTTCGAATCAAATTATGACAGGTAAATGTACCTTCGATACTAATTATGACAAGAAAATCTAACTTCGTTACTAATTATGACAAGTAACAGTAATCTTGATAAAGAATTATGTTAGGTAACTGTAACTTCAATACTAATTATGACAGGTAACAGTAACTTCGATACTAATTATGACAGGTAACTGTAACTTCGTTAGTAATTATGACAAGTAACTTTAATTTCGATACTAATTATGGCAGGTAACTGTAACTCCGTTACTAATTATGACAAGTCCCTGTAATTTCGATACAATTTATGGCAGGTAACTGTAACTTCGATACTAATTATGTCAGGTAACAGTAACATCGGTACTAATTATGACAGGAAACTGTAACTTCGTTTGTTATTATGACAATTAACTGTAATTTCGATACAAATTATGACAGGTAACTGTAACTTCGTTACTAATTATGACAGTCAACAGTAACTTCGATACTAATTATGACAAGTAACTGTAACTTCGATACTAATTATGACAGGTAACTGTAACTTCGTTACTAATTATGACAAGTAACTGTAATTTCGATACAAATTATGGCAGGTAACTGTAACTTCGATACTAATTATGACAGGTAACAGTAACTTCGATACTATTTATGGCGGGTAACTGTAACTTCGATACTAATTATGACAGGTAACAGTAACTTCGATACTAATCATCACAAGTAACTTTAACTTCGATACTAATTATGACAGGTAACTGTAACGTCCTTACTAATTATGACAAGTAACTGTAATTTCGTTACAAATTATGGCAGGTAATTGTAATTTCGATACTAATTTTGACAGGTAACAGTAACTTCGATACTAATTATGACAAGTAACAGTCACTTCGATACTAATTATGAGAAGTAACTGTAACTTCGATACTAATTATGACAGGTAAGTGAAACTTCGTTACTAATTATGACATGTAACTGTAATTTCGATACAAATTATGGCAGGTAACTGTAACTTCGATACTAATTATGACAGGTAACAGCAACTTCGATACTAATTATGACAAGTAACTAAAACTTCGATACAAATTATGACAGATAACTGTAACTTCGATACTAATTATGGCAAGAAACTCAAACTTCGTTACTAATTATGACAAGTAACTGTAATTTTGATAAAAAATTATTGTAGGTAACTGTAACTTCAATACTAATTATGACAGGTAACAGTAACTTCGATACTAATTATGACAGGTAACTGTAACTTCGTTACTTATTATGACAAGTAACTTTAATTTCGATACTAATTATGGCAGGTTACTGTAACTTCGTTACTAATTATGACAAGTCCCTGTAATTTCGATACAAATTATGGCAGGTAATTGTAATTTCGATACTAAATATGACAGGTAACAGTAACTTCGATACTAATTATGACAAGTAACAGTAACTTCGATACTAATTATGACAAGTAACTGTAAGTTCGATACTAATTATGGCAGGTAACTGTAACTCCGTTACTAATTATGACAAGTAACTGTAATTTCGATGCAAATTTTGGCAGGTAAATGTAACTTCGATACTAATTATCACAGGTAACTGTAACTTCGATACTAATTATGACAAGGAACTGTAATTTCGATACAAATTATGGCAGGTAACTGTAACTTCGATATTAATTATGACAGGTAACAGTAACTTCGATACTAATTATGACAAGTAACTCTAACTTCGAAACAAATTATGACAGGTAACTGTAACTTTGATACTAATTATGACAAGAAACTATAACTTCGTTACTAATTATGACAAGTAACTGTCATTTTGATAAAAAATTATGGTAGGTAACTGTAACTTCAATACTAATTATGACAGATAACAATAACTTCGATGCTAATTATGACAAGTAACAGTAACTTCGATACTAATTATGACAAGTAACTGTAACTTCGATACTAATTATGACAGGTAACTGTAACTTCATTACTAATTATGACAAGTAACTGTAATTTCGATACAAATTTTGGCAGGTAACTGTAACTTCGATACTAATAATGACAGGTAACAGTAACTTCGATACTAATTATGACAGGAAACTGTAACTTCGTTACTAATTATGACAAGTTACTGTAATTTCGATACAAATTATGACAGGTAACTGTAACTTCGTAACTAATTATGACAAGTAACTGTAATTTCGATACAAATTATGGCAGGTAACAGTACCTTCGATACTAATTATTACAGGTAACTGTAACTTCGATACTAATTATGACAAGGAACTGTAATTTAGATACAAATTATGGCAGGAAACTGTAACTTGGATATTAATTATGACAGGTAACAGTTACTTCGATACTAATTATGACAAGTAACTATAATTTCGAATCAAATTATGACAGGTAACTGTAACTTCGATACTAATTATGACAAGAAAATCTTACTTCGTTACTAATTATGACAAGTAACAGTAATCTTGATAAAGAATTATGTTAGGTAACTGTAACTTCAATACTAATTATGACAGGTAACAGTAACTTCGATACTAATTATGACAGGTAACTGTAACTTCGTTACTAATTATGACAAGAAACTTTAATTTCGATACTAATTATGGCAGGTAACTGTAACTTCGTTGCTAATTATGACAAGTCCCTGTAATTTCGATACAATTTATGGCAGGTAACTGTAACTTCGATACTAATTATGTCAGGTAACAGCAACTTCGGTACTAATTATGACAGGAAACTGTAACTTCGTTTGTAATTATGACAATTAACTGTAATTTCGATACAAATTATGACAGGTAACTGTAAATTCGTTACTAATTATGACAGTCAACAGTAACTTCGATACTAATTATGACAAGTAACTGTAACTTCGATACTAATTATGACAGGTAACTGTAACTTCGTTACTAATTATGACAAGTAACTGTAATTTCGATACAAATTATGGAAGGTTACTGTAACTTCGATACTAATTATGACAGGTAACAGCAACTTCGATACTAATTATGACAAGTAACTATAACTTCGATACAAATTATGACAGGTAACTGTAACTTCGATACTAATTATGACAAGAAACTCTAAATTCGTTACTAATTATGACAGGTAACTGTAATTTTGATAAAAAATTATTGTAGGTAACTGTAACTTCAATACTAATTATGACAGGTAACAGTAACTTCGATACTAATTATGACAGGTAACAGTAACTACGTACTAATTATGACAAGTAAATGCAACATCGAAACTAATTATGACAGGTAACTGTAACTTCGTAACTAATTATGACAATTAACTGTAATTTCGATACAAATTATGGCAGGTAACAGTAACTTCGATACTAATTATGACAGGTAAATGTAACTTCGATACTAATTATGACAAGGAACTGTAATTTCGATACAAATTATGGCAGGTAACTGTAACTTCGATACTAATTATGACAGGTAACAGTAACTTCGATACTAATTATGACAAGTAACTATAACTTCGAATCAAATTATGACAGGGAACTGTAACTTCGATACTAATTATGACAAAAACTATAACTTCGTTACTAATTATGACAAGAAACTGTCATTTTGACAAAAAATTATTGTAGGTAACTGTAACTTCAATACTAATTATGACAGGTAACAGTACCTTCGATACTAATTATGACAAGTAACTGTAACTTCGATACTAATTTTGACAGGTAACTGTAACTTCGATACTAATTATGACAGGTAACTCTAACTTCGTTACTAATTATGACAAGTAACTGTAATTTCGTTACAAATTCTGGCAGGTAATTGTAATTTCGATACTAATTATGACAGGTTACAGTTACTTCGATACTAATTATGACAAGTAACAGTAACTTCGATAATAATTATGACAAGTAACTGTAACTTCGATACAAATTTTGGCAGGTACCTGTAACTTCGTAACTAATTATGACAAGTAAATGTAATTTCGATACAAGTTATGGCAGGTAACAGTACCTTCGATACTAATTATTACAGGTAACTGTAACTTCGATATTAATTATGACAAGGAACTGTAATTTCGATACAAATTATGGCAGGAAACTGTAACTTCGATATTAATTATGACAGGTAACAGTAACTTCGATACTAATTATGACAAGTAACTATAATTTCGAATCATATTATGACAGGCAACTGTATCTTCGATACTAATTATGACAAGGAACTGTAACTTAGATACAAATTATGGCAGGTAACTGTAACTTTGATACTAATTATGACAGGTAACAGAAACTTCGATACTAATTATGACAATAACTGTAACTCCGTTACTAATTATGACAAGTAACTCGAATTTTGATAAAAAAAATTATGGCGGGTAACTGTAACTTCGATACTAATTAATACAAGTAACAGTAACTTCGATACTAATTATGACAAGTAACTGTAACTTCGATACTAATTATGACAGGTAACTGAAACTTCATTACTAATTATGACAAGTAACTGTAATTTCGATACAAATTTTGGCAGGTAACTGTAACTTCGATACTAATAATGACAGGTAACAGTAACTTCGATACTAATTATGACAGGAAACTGTAACTTCGTTACTAATTATGACAAGTTACTGTAATTTCGATACAAATTATGACAGGTAACTGTAACTTCGTAACTAATTATGACAAGTAACTGTAATTTCGATACAAATTATGGCAGGTAACAGTACCTTCGATACTAATTATTACAGGTAACTGTAACTTCGATACTAATTATGACAAGGAACTGTAATTTAGATACAAATTATGGCAGGAAACTGTAACTTGGATATTAATTATGACAGGTAACAGTTACTTCGATACTAATTATGACAAGTAACTATAATTTCGAATCAAATTATGACAGGTAACTGTAACTTCGATACTAATTATGACAAGAAAATCTTACTTCGTTACTAATTATGACAAGTAACAGTAATCTTGATAAAGAATTATGTTAGGTAACTGTAACTTCAATACTAATTATGACAGGTAACAGTAACTTCGATACTAATTATGACAGGTAACTGTAACTTCGTTACTAATTATGAAAAGAAACTTTAATTTCGATACTAATTATGGCAGGTAACTGTAACTTCGTTGCTAATTATGACAAGTCCCTGTAATTTCGATACAATTTATGGCAGGTAACTGTAACTTCGATACTAATTATGTCAGGTAACAGCAACTTCGGTACTAATTATGACAGGAAACTGTAACTTCGTTTGTAATTATGACAATTAACTGTAATTTCGATACAAATTATGACAGGTAACTGTAAATTCGTTACTAATTATGACAGTCAACAGTAACTTCGATACTAATTATGACAAGTAACTGTAACTTCGATACTAATTATGACAGGTAACTGTAACTTCGTTACTAATTATGACAAGTAACTGTAATTTCGATACAAATTATGGAAGGTTACTGTAACTTCGATACTAATTATGACAGGTAACAGCAACTTCGATACTAATTATGACAAGTAACTATAACTTCGATACAAATTATGACAGGTAACTGTAACTTCGATACTAATTATGACAAGAAACTCTAAATTCGTTACTAATTATGACAGGTAACTGTAATTTTGATAAAAAATTATTGTAGGTAACTGTAACTTCAATACTAATTATGACAGGTAACAGTAACTTCGATACTAATTATGACAGGTAACAGTAACTACGTACTAATTATGACAAGTAAATGCAACATCGAAACTAATTATGACAGGTAACTGTAACTTCGTAACTAATTATGACAATTAACTGTAATTTCGATACAAATTATGGCAGGTAACAGTAACTTCGATACTAATTATGACAGGTAAATGTAACTTCGATACTAATTATGACAAGGAACTGTAATTTCGATACAAATTATGGCAGGTAACTGTAACTTCGATACTAATTATGACAGGTAACAGTAACTTCGATACTAATTATGACAAGTAACTATAACTTCGAATCAAATTATGACAGGGAACTGTAACTTCGATACTAATTATGACAAAAACTATAACTTCGTTACTAATTATGACAAGAAACTGTCATTTTGACAAAAAATTATTGTAGGTAACTGTAACTTCAATACTAATTATGACAGGTAACAGTACCTTCGATACTAATTATGACAAGTAACTGTAACTTCGATACTAATTTTGACAGGTAACTGTAACTTCGATACTAATTATGACAGGTAACTCTAACTTCGTTACTAATTATGACAAGTAACTGTAATTTCGTTACAAATTCTGGCAGGTAATTGTAATTTCGATACTAATTATGACAGGTTACAGTTACTTCGATACTAATTATGACAAGTAACAGTAACTTCGATAATAATTATGACAAGTAACTGTAACTTCGATACAAATTTTGGCAGGTACCTGTAACTTCGTAACTAATTATGACAAGTAAATGTAATTTCGATACAAGTTATGGCAGGTAACAGTACCTTCGATACTAATTATTACAGGTAACTGTAACTTCGATATTAATTATGACAAGGAACTGTAATTTCGATACAAATTATGGCAGGAAACTGTAACTTCGATATTAATTATGACAGGTAACAGTAACTTCGATACTAATTATGACAAGTAACTATAATTTCGAATCATATTATGACAGGCAACTGTATCTTCGATACTAATTATGACAAGGAACTGTAACTTAGATACAAATTATGGCAGGTAACTGTAACTTTGATACTAATTATGACAGGTAACAGAAACTTCGATACTAATTATGACAATAACTGTAACTCCGTTACTAATTATGACAAGTAACTCGAATTTTGATAAAAAAAATTATGGCGGGTAACTGTAACTTCGATACTAATTAATACAAGTAACAGTAACTTCGATACTAATTATGACAAGTAACTGTAACTTCGATACTAATTATGACAGGTAACTGTAACTTCATTACTAATTATGACAAGTAACTGTAATTTCGATACAAATTTTGGCAGGTAACTGTAACTTCGATACTAATAATGACAGGTAACATTAACTTCGATACTAATTATGACAGGAAACTGTAACTTCGTTACTAATTATGACAAGTTACTGTAATTTCGATACAAATTATGACAGGTAACTGTAACTTCGTAACTAATTATGACAAGTAACTGTAATTTCGATACAAATTATGGCAGGTAACAGTACCTTCGATACTAATTATTACAGGTAACTGTAACTTCGATACTAATTATGACAAGGAACTGTAATTTAGATACAAATTATGGCAGGAAACTGTAACTTCGATATTAATTATGACAGGTAACAGTAACTTCGATACTAATTATGACAAGTAACTATAATTTCGAATCAAATTATGACAGGTAACTGTAACTTCGATACTAATTATGACAAGAAAATCTTACTTCGTTACTAATTATGACAAGTAACAGTAATCTTGATAAAGAATTATGTTAGGTAACTGTAACTTCAATACTAATTATGACAGGTAACAGTAACTTCGATACTAATTATGACAGGTAACTGTAACTTCGTTACTAATTATGACAAGAAACTTTAATTTCGATACTAATTATGGCAGGTAACTGTAACTTCGTTGCTAATTATGACAAGTCCCTGTAATTTCGATACAATTTATGGCAGGTAACTGTAACTTCGATACTAATTATGTCAGGTAACAGCAACTTCGGTACTAATTATGACAGGAAACTGTAACTTCGTTTGTAATTATGACAATTAACTGTAATTTCGATACAAATTATGACAGGTAACTGTAAATTCGTTACTAATTATGATAGTCAACAGTAACTTCGATACTAATTATGACAAGTAACTGTAACTTCGATACTAATTATGACAGGTAACTGTAACTTCGTTACTAATTATGACAAGTAACTGTAATTTCGATACAAATTATGGAAGGTTACTGTAACTTCGATACTAATTATGACAGGTAACAGCAACTTCGATACTAATTATGACAAGTAACTATAACTTCGATACTAATTATGACAGGTAACAGTAACTACTTACTAATTATGACAAGTAAATGTAACATCGAAACTAATTATGACAGGTAACTGTAACTTCGTAACTAATTATGACAATTAACTGTAATTTCGATACAAATTATGGCAGGTAACAGTAACTTCGATACTAATTATGACAGGTAAATGTAACTTCGATACTAATTATGACAAGGAACTGTAATTTCGATACAAATTATGGCAGGTAACTGTAACTTCGATACTAATTATGACAGGTAACAGTAACTTCGATACTAATTATGACAAGTAACTATAACTTCGAATCAAATTATGACAGGGAACTGTAACTTCGATACTAATTATGACAAAAACTATAACTTCGTTACTAATTATGACAAGTAACTGTCATTTTGACAAAAAATTATGGTAGGTAACTGTAACTTCAATACTAATTATGACAGGTAACAGTACCTTCGATATTAATTATGACAAGTAACTGTAACTTCGATACTAATTTTGACAGGTAACTGTAACTTCGATACTAATTATGACAGGTAACTCTAACTTCGTTACTAATTATGACAAGTAACTGTAATTTCGTTACAAATTCTGGCAGGTAATTGTAATTTCGATACTAATTATGACAGGTTACAGTTACTTCGATACAAATTATGACAAGTAACAGTAACTTCGATAATAATTATGACAAGTAACTGTAACTTCGATACAAATTATGACAGGTAACTGTAACTTCGTTGCTAGTTATGACAAGTAACTGTAATTTCGATACAAATTTTGGCAGGTAACTGTAACTTCGATACTAATTATTACAGGTAACAGTAACTTCGATACTAATTATTACAGGAAACTGTAACTTCGTTACTAATTATGACAAGTAACTGTAATTTCGATACAAATTATGACAGGTACCTGTAACTTCGTAACTAATTATGACAAGTAAATGTAATTTCGATACAAGTTATGGCAGGTAACAGTACCTTCGATACTAATTATTACAGGTAACTGTAACTTCGATATTAATTATGACAAGGAACTGTAATTTCGATACAAATTATGGCAGGAAACTGTAACTTCGATATTAATTATGACAGGTAACAGTAACTTCGATACTAATTATGACAAGTAACTATAATTTCGAATCATATTATGACAGGCAACTGTATCTTCGATACTAATTATGACAAAGAACTGTAACTTAGATACAAATTATGGCAGGTAACTGTAACTTTGATACTAATTATGACAGGTAACAGAAACTTCGATACTAATTATGACAATAACTCCGTTACTAATTATGACAAGTAACTCGAATTTTGATAAAAAAATTATGGCGGGTAACTGTAACTTCGATACTAATTAATACAAGTAACAGTAACTTCGATACTAATTATGACAGGTTACTGTAACATCGTTTCTAATTATGTGAAGTAATTGTAACTTCGATACTAATTATGACAAGTAACTGTAACTTTGATACTTATTATGACAGGTAACTGTAATTTCGATACAAATTATGGCAGGTAACTGTAACATCGATACTAATTATGACAGGTAACAGTAACTTCGATACTAATTATGACAAGTAACTATAACTTCGATACAAATTATGACAGGTAACTGTAACATCGATACTAATTATGACAAGAAACTCTAACTTCGTTACTAATTATGAAAAATAACAGTAATTTTGATAAAAAATTATGGTAGGTAACTGTAACTTCAATACTAATTATGACAGGTAACAGTAACTTCGATACTAATTATGACAGATAACTGTAACTTCGTTACTAATTATGACAAGTAACTTTAATTTCTATACTAATTATGGCAGGTAACTGTAACTTCGATACTAATTATGTCAGATAACAGTAACTTCGATACTAATTATGACAGGAAACTGTAACTTCGTTACTAATTATGACAAGTAACTGTAATTTCGATACAAATAATGACAGGTAACTGTAACTTCGTTACTAATTATGACAAGAAACTGTAATTTCGATACAAACGATGGCAGGTAACAGTACCTTCGATACTAATTATGACAGGTAACTGTACCTTCGATTCTTATTATGACAAGGAACTGTAATTTCGATACAAAATTTGGAAGGAAACTGTAACTTTTATACTAATTATGACAGGTAACAGTAACTTCGATATTAATTATGACAAGTAACTGTAACTTCGTTACTAATTATGACAAGTAACTCTAATTTTGATAAAAAATTATGGCAGGTAACTGTAACTTCGATACTAATTAATACAGGTAACAGTAACTTCGATACTAATTCTGACAGGTTACTGTAACATCGTTACTAATTATGTCAAGTAAATGTAACTTCGATACTTACGATGACAAGTAACTGTAACTTCGATACTTATTATGACAGGTAACTGTAACTTCATTACTAATTATGACAAGAAAATGTAACTTCGATACTAATTATGACAGGTAACAGTAACTTCGATACTAATTATGACAAGTAACTGTAACATCGATACCAATTATGACAGGTAACAGTAACTTCGTTACTAATTATGACAAGTAACTGTAATTTCGATACAAATTATGGCAGGTAACTGTATCTTCGATTTTAATTATGACAGGTAACAGTAACTTCGATACTAATTATGGCAGGTAACTGTAACTCCGATACTAATTATGACAGGTAACAGTTACTTCGATACTAATTATGACAAGTAACTGTAACTTCGATACTAATTATGACAGGTAACTGTAACTTCGTTACAAATTATGACAAGTAACTGTAATTTCGTTTCACATTATGGTAGGTAATTGTAATTTCGATACTAATTATGACAGGTAACAGTAACTTCGATACTACTTATGACAAGCAACAGTAACTTCGATACTAATTATGACAAGTAACTGTAACTTCGATACTAATTATGACAGGTAACTGTAACTTTGTTACTAATTATGACAAGTAACTGTAATTTCGATACAAATTATGGCAGGTAACTGTAACTTCGATACTAATTATGACAGGTAACAGTAACTTCGATACTAATTATGACAGGTAACTGTAACTTCGATACTAATTGTGAGAAGTAACTTTCATTTCGATACTAATTATGGTAGGTAACTGTAACTTCGTTACTAATTATGACAAGTCCCTGTAATTTCGATACAAATTATGGCAGGTAACTGTAACATCGATACTAATTATGTCAGGTAACAGTAACTTCGATACTAATTATGACAGGAAACTGTAACTTCGATACTAATTTTGACAAGTAACTGTAATTTCGATACAAATTATGGCAGGTAACAGTACCTTCGATACTAATTATGACAGGTAACTGTAACTTCGATACTAATTATGACAAGGAACTGTAATTTCGATACAAATTATGGCAGGTAACTGTAACTTTGATACTAATTATGACAGGTAACAGTAACTTCGATACTAATTATGACAAGTAACTGTAACTTCGTTACAAATTATGACAGATAACTGTAACTTCGATAC
This sequence comes from Meconema thalassinum, assembly GCA_946902985.2. Classification (NCBI taxonomy): domain Eukaryota; kingdom Metazoa; phylum Arthropoda; class Insecta; order Orthoptera; family Tettigoniidae; genus Meconema; species Meconema thalassinum. Next base: position 1,671,884,736 of record OX336388.2, on the reverse strand, counting down.
TAATTATGGCAAGAAACTCAAACTTCGTTACTAATTATGACAAGTAACTGTAATTTTGATAAAAAATTATTGTAGGTAACTGTAACTTCAATACTAATTATGACAGGTAACAGTAACTTCGATACTAATTATGACAGGTAACTGTAACTTCGTTACTTATTATGACAAGTAACTTTAATTTCGATACTAATTATGGCAGGTTACTGAAACTTCGTTACTAATTAAGACAAGTCCCTGTAATTTCGATACAAATTATGGCAGGTAATTGTAATTTCGATACTAAATATGACAGGTAACAGTAACTTCGATACTAATTATGACAAGTAACAGTAACTTCGATACTAATTATGACAAGTAACTGTAAGTTCGATACTAATTATGGCAGGTAACTGTAACTCCGTTACTAATTATGACAAGTAACTGTAATTTCGATGCAAATTTTGGCAGGTAAATGTTACTTCGATACTAATTATCACAGGTAACTGTAACTTCGATACTAATTATGACAAGGAACTGTAATTTCGATACAAATTATGGCAGGTAACTGTAACTTCGATATTAATTATGACAGGTAACAGTAACTTCGATACTAATTATGACAAGTAACTCTAACTTCGAAACAAATTATGACAGGTAACTGTAACTTTGATACTAATTATGACAAGAAACTATAACTTCGTTACTAATTATGACAAGTAACTGTCATTTTGATAAAAAATTATGGTAGGTAACTGTAACTTCAATACTAATTATGACAGATAACAATAACTTCGATGCTAATTATGACAAGTAACAGTAACTTCGATACTAATTATGACAAGTAACTGTTACTTCGATACTAATTGTGACAGGTAACTGTAACTTCATTACTAATTATGACAAGTAACTGTAATTTCGATACAAATTTTGGCAGGTAACTGTAACTTCGATACTAATAATGACAGGTAACAGTAACTTCGATACTAATTATGACAGGAAACTGTAACTTCGTTACTAATTATGAAAAGTTACTGTAATTTCGATACAAATTATGACAGGTAACTGTAACTTCGTAACTAATTATGACAAGTAACTGTAATTTCGATACAAATTATGGCAGGTAACAGTACCTTCGATACTAATTATTACAGGTAACTGTAACTTCGATACTAATTATGACAAGGAACTGTAATTTAGATACAAATTATGGCAGGAAACTGTAACTTCGATATTAATTATGACAGGTAACAGTAACTTCGATACTAATTATGACAAGTAACTATAATTTCGAATCAAATTATGACAGGTAACTGTAACTTCGATACTAATTATGACAAGAAAATCTTACTTCGTTAGTAATTATGACAAGTAACAGTAATCTTGATAAAGAATTATGTTAGGTAACTGTAACTTCAATACTAATGATGACAGGTAACAGTAACTTCGATACTAATTATGACAGGTAACTGTAACTTCGTTACTAATTATGACAAGAAACTTTAATTTCGATACTAATTATGGCAGGTTACTGTAACTTCGTTGCTAATTATGACAAGTCCCTGTAATTTCGATACAATTTATGGCAGGTAACTGTAACTTCGATACTAATTATGTCAGGTAACAGCAACTTCGGTACTAATTATGACAGGAAACTGTAACTTCGTTTGTTATTATGACAATTAACTGTAATTTCGATACAAATTATGACAGGTAACTGTAAATTCGTTACTAATTATGACAGTCAACAGTAACTTCGATACTAATTATGACAAGTAACTGTAACTTCGATACTAATTATGACAGGTAACTGTAACTTCGTTACTAATTATGACAAGTAACTGTAATTTCGATACAAATTATGGAAGGTTACTGTAACTTCGATACTAATTATGACAGGTAACAGCAACTTCGATACTAATTATGACAAGTAACTATAACTTCGATACAAATTATGACAGGTAACTGTAACTTCGATACTAATTATGACAAGAAACTCTAAATTCGTTACTAATTATGACAGGTAACTGTAATTTTGATAAAAAATTATTGTAGGTAACTGTAACTTCAATACTAATTATGACAGGTAACAGTAACTTCGATAATAATTATGACAGGTAACAGTAACTACGTACTAATTATGACAAGTAAATGTAACATCGAAACTAATTATGACAGGTAACTGTAACTTCGTAACTAATTATGACAATTAACTGTAATTTCGATACAAATTATGGCAGGTAACAGTAACTTCGATACTAATTATGACAGGTAAATGTAACTTCGATTCTAATTATGACAAGGAACTGTAATTTCGATACAAATTATGGCAGGTAACTGTAACTTCGATACTAATTATGACTGGTAACAGTAACTTCGATACTAATTATGACAAGTAACTATAACTTCGAATCAAAATTATGACAGGGAACTGTAACTTCGATACTAATTATGACAAAAACTATAACTTCGTTACTAATTATGACAAGTAACTGTCATTTTGACAAAAATTATGGTAGGTAACTGTAACTTCAATAATAATTATGACAGGTAACAGTAACTTCGATACTAATTATGACAAGTAACTGTAACTTCGATACTAATTTTGACAGGTAACTGTAACTTCGATACTAATTATGACAGGTAACTCTAACTTCGTTCCTAATTATGACAAGTAACTGTAATTTCGTTACAAATTCTGGCAGGTAATTGTAATTTCGATACTAATTATGACAGGTTACAGTTACTTCGATACTAATTATGACAAGTAACAGTAACTTCGATAATAATTATGACAAGTAACTGTAACTTCGATACAAATTATGACAGGTAACTGTAACTTCGTTACTAGTTATGACAAGTAACTGTAATTTCGATACAAATTTTGGCAGGTAACTGTAACATCGATACTAATTATTACAGGTAACAGTAACTTCGATACTAATTATGACAGGAAACTGTAACTTCGTTACTAATTATGACAAGTAACTGTAATTTCGATACAAATTATGACAGGTACCTGTAACTTCGTAACTAATTATGACAAGTAAATGTAATTTCGATACAAGTTATGGCAGGTAACAGTACCTTCGATACTAATTATTACAGGTAACTGTAACTTCGATATTAATTATGACAAGGAACTGGAATTTCGATACAAATTATGGCAGGAAACTGTAACTTCGATATTAATTATGACAGGTAACAGTAACTTCGATACTAATTATGACAAGTAACTATAATTTCGAATCATATTATGACAGGCAACTGTATCTTCGATACTAATTATGACAAGGAACTGTAACTTAGATACAAATTATGGCAGGTAACTGTAACTTTGATACTAATTATGACAGGTAACAGAAACTTCGATACTAATTATGACAATAACTGTAACTCCGTTACTAATTATGACAAGTAACTCGAATTTTGATAAAAAAAATTATGGCGGGTAACTGTAACTTCGATACTAATTAATACAAGTAACAGTAACTTCGATACTAATTATGACAGGTTACTGTAACATCGTTTCTAATTATGTGAAGTAATTGTAACTTCGATACTAATTATGACAAGTAACTGTAACTTTGATACTTATTATGACAGGTAACAGTAACTTCGATATTAATTATGACAAGTAACTGTAACTTCGTTACTAATTATGACAAGTAACTCTAATTTTGATAAAAAATTATGGCAGGTAACTGTAACTTCGATACTAATTAATACAGGTAACAGTAACTTCGATACTAATTCTGACAGGTTACTGTAACATCGTTACTAATTATGTCAAGTAAATGTAACTTCGATACTTACGATGACAAGTAACTGTAACTTCGATACTTATTATGACAGGTAACTGTAACTTCATTACTAATTATGACAAGAAAATGTAACTTCGATACTAATTATGACAGGTAACAGTAACTTCAATACTAATTATGACAAGTAACTGTAACATCTATACCAATTATGACAGGTAACTGTAACTTCGTTACTAATTATGACAAGTAACTGTAATTTCGATACAAATTATGGCAGGTAACTGTATCTTCGATTTTAATTATGACAGGTAACAGTAACTTCGATACTAATTATGGCAGGTAACTGTAACTCCGATACTAATTATGACAGGTAACAGTTACTTCGATACTAATTATGACAAGTAACTGTAACTTCGATACTAATTATGACAGGTAACTGTAACTTCGTTACAAATTATGACAAGTAACTGTAATTTCGTTTCAAATTATGGTAGGTAATTGTAATTTCGATAATAATTATGACAGGTAACAGTAACTTCGATACTACTTATGACAAGCAACAGTAACTTCGATACTAATTATGACAAGTAACTGTAACTTCGATACTAATTATGACAGGTAACTGTAACTTTGTTACTAATTATGACAAGTAACTGTAATTTCGATACAAATTTTGGCAGGTAACTGTAACTTCGATACTAATTATGACAGGTAACAGTAACTTCGATACTAATTATGACAGGTAACTGTAACTTCGATACTAATTGTGAGAAGTAACTTTCATTTCGATACTAATTATGGTAGGTAACTGTAACTTCGTTACTAATTATGACAAGTCCCTGTAATTTCGATACAAATTATGGCAGGTAACTGTAACATCGATACTAATTATGACAAGTAACAGTAACTTCGATAATAATTATGACAAGTAACTGTAACTTCGATACAAATTATGACAGGTAACTGTAACTTCGTTACTAGTTATGACAAGTAACTGTAATTTCGATACAAATTTTGGCAGGTAACTGTAACTTCGATACTAATTATTACAGGTAACAGTAACTTCGATACTAATTATGACAGGAAACTGTAACTTCGTTACTAATTATGACAAGTAACTGTAATTTCGATACAAATTATGACAGGTACCTGTAACTTCGTAACTAATTATGACAAGTAAATGTAATTTCGATACAAGTTATGGCAGGTAACAGTACCTTCGATACTAATTATTACAGGTAACAGTAACTTCGATACTAATTATGAAAAGTAACTATAATTTCGAATCATATTATGACAGGCAACTGTATCTTCGATACTAATTATGACAAGGAACTGTAACTTAGATACAAATTATGGCAGGTAACTGTAACTTTGATACTAATTATGACAGGTAACAGAAACTTCGATACTAATTATGACAATAACTGTAACTCCGTTACTAATTATGACAAGTAACTCGAATTTTGATAAAAAAATTATGGCGGGTAACTGTAACTTCGATACTAATTAATACAAGTAACAGTAACTTCGATACTAATTATGACAGGTTACTGTAACATCGTTTCTAATTATGTGAAGTAATTGTAACTTCGATACTAATTATGACAAGTAACTGTAACTTTGATACTTATTATGACAGGTAACTGTAACTTCGATACTAATTGTGAGAAGTAACTTTCATTTCGATACTAATTATGGTAGGTAACTGTAACTTCGTTACTAATTATGACAAGTCCCTGTAATTTCGATACAAATTATGGCAGGTAACTGTAACTTCGATACTAATTATGTCAGGTAACAGTAACTTCGATACTAATTATGACAGGAAACTGTAACTTCGTTACTTATTATGAAAAGTAACTGTAATTTCGATACAAATTATGAGAGGTAACTGTAACTTCGATACTAATTTTGACAAGTAACTGTAATTTCGATACAAATTATGGCAGGTAACAGTACCTTCGATACTAATTATGACAGGTAACTGTAACTTCGATACTAATTATGACAAGGAACTGTAATTTCGATACAAATTATGGCAGGTAACTGTAACTTTGATACTAATTATGACAGGTAACAGTAACTTCGATACTAATTATGACAAGTAACTGTAACTTCGTTACAAATTATGACAAGTAACTCTAATTTTGATAAAAAATTATGGCAGGTAACTGTAACTTCGATACTAATTTTGACAAGTAACTGTAATTTCGATACAAATTATGGCAGGTAACAGTACCTTCGATACTAATTATGACAGGTAACTGTAACTTCGATACTAATTATGACAAGGAACTGTAATTTCGATACAAATTATGGCAGGTAACTGTAACTTTGATACTAATTATGACAGGTAACTGTAACTTCGATACTTATTATGACAGGTAACTGTAACTTAATTACTAATTATGTAAAGAAACTGTAACTTCTATACTAATTATGACAGGTAACTGTAACTTCGATATTAATTATGACAAGTAACTGTAACATCGATACTAATTATGGCAAGTAACTGTAACTTCGATACTTATTATGACAGGTAAGAGTAACTTCGATATTAATTATGACAAGTAACAGTAACTTCGATACTAATTATGACAAGTAACTGTAATTTCGATACAAATTTTGGGAGGTAACTGTAACTTCGATACTTATTATGACAGGTAACAGTAACTTCGATACTAATTATGACAAGTAACTGTAACATCGATACCAATTATGGCAGGTAACTGTAACTTCGTTACTAATTATGACAAATAACTTTAATTTCGGTACAAATTATGGCAGGTAACTGTAACTTCGATACTAATTATGACAGGTAACAGTAACTTCGATACTAATTATGACAGGTTACTGTAACATCGTTACTAATTATGTCAAGTAATTGTAACTTCGATACTAATTATGACAAGTAACTGTAACTTCGATACTTATTAAGACAGGTAACTGTAATTTCGGTACAAATTATGGCAGGTAACTGTAACTTCGATATTAATTATGACAGGTAACTGTAACTTCGATACTAATTATGACAAGGAACTGTAATTTCGATACAAATTATGGCAGGTAACTGTAACTTCGTTACTATTTATGACAAGTAACTGTAATTTCGATACAAATTATGGCAGGTAACTGTGACTTCGATATTAATTATGTCAGGTAACAGTAACTTCGATACTAATTATGACAGGTAACAGTAACTTCGATACTAATTATGACAAGTTACTAAAACTTCGATATAAATTATGACAAGTAACAGTAATTTTGATAGAAATTATGGTAGGTAACTGTAACTTCAATACTAATTATGACAGGTAACAGTAAATTCGATACTAATTATGACAGGTAACTGGAACTTCGATGCTAATTAGGACAAGTAACTATCATTTCGATACTAATTATGGTAGGTAACTGTAACTTCGTTATTAATTATGACAAGTCCCTGTAATTTCGATACAAATTATGGCAGGTAACTGTGACTTCGATATTAATTATGTCAGGTAACAGTAACTTCGATACTAATTATGACACGAAACTGTAACTTCGTTACTTATTATGAAAAGTACCTGTAATTTCGATACAAATTATGACAGGTAACTGTAACTTCGTTACTAATTATGACAAGTAACTGTAATTTCGATAAAAATTATGGCAGGTGACAGTACCTTCGATACTAATTATGACAGGTAACTGTAACTTCGATACTAATTATGACAAGGAACTGTAATTTCGATACAAATTATGGCAGGTAACTGTAACTTTAATACTTATTATGACAGGTAACAGTAACTTCGATACTAATTACGACAAGTAACTGTAACTTCGTTACTAATTATGACAAGTAACTGTAACTTCGATACTAATTTTGACAAGTAACCGTAACTTCGATACATATTATGACAGGTAACTGTAACTTAATTACTAATTATGACAAGAAACTGTAACTTCGATACTAATTATGACAGGTAAATGTAACTTCGATATTAATTATGACAAGTAACTGTAACTTCGATACTAATTATGACAAGTAACTGTAACTTCGATACTAATTATGACAGGTAACAGTAACTTCGATATTAATTATGACAAGTAACAGTAACTTCGATACTAATTATGACAAATAACTGTAATTTCGATACAAATTTTGGCAGGTAACTGTAACTTCGATACTAATTATGACAGGTAAAAGTAACTACGATACTTATTATGACAAGTAACTGTAACTTCGATACTAATTATGACAGGTAAATGTAACTTCGTTACTAATTATGACAGGTAACAGTAACTTCGATACTAATCATGACAAGTAACTGTAACTTCGATACTAATTATGACAGGTATTTGTAACTTCCTTACTAATTATGACAAGTAACTGTAATTTCGTTACAAATTATGGCAGGTAATTGTAATTTCGATACTAATTATGACAGGTAACAGTAACTTCGATACTAATTATGACAAGTAACTGTAACTTCGATACTATTATGACAGGTAACTGTAACTTCGTTACTAATTATGACAAGTAACTGTAATTTCGACACAAATTATGGCAGGTAACTGTAACTTCGATACTAATTATGACAGGTAACTGTAACTTCGATACGAATTATGACAAGGAACTGTAATTTCGATACAAATTATGGCAGGTAATTGTAACTTTGATACTAATTATGACAGGTAACAGTAACTTCGATACTAATTATGACAAGTAACTGTAACTTCGTTACTAATTATGACAAGTAACTCTAATTTTGATAAAAAATTATGGCAGGTAACTGTACCTTCGATACTAATTAATACAGGTAACAGTAACATCGATACAAATTATGATAGGTTACTGTAACATCGTTACTAATTATGACAAGTAACTGTAACTTCGATACTAATTATGACAGGTAACTGTAACTTCGTTACTTATTATGAAAAGTAACTGTAATTTCGATACAAATTATGACAGGTAACTGTAACTTCGTTACTAATTATGACAAGTAACTGTAATTTCGATACAAATTATGGCAGGTAACAGTACCTTCGATACTAATTATGACAGGTAACTGTAACTTCGATACTAATTATGACAAGGAACAGTAATATCGATACAAATTATGGCAGGTAACTGTAACTTTGATACTAATTATGACAGGTAACAGTAACTTCGATACTAATTATGACAAGTAACTGTAACTTCGTTACTAATTATGAAAAGTAACTCTAATTTTGATAAAAAATTATGGCAGGTAACTGTAAATTCGATACTAATTAATACAGGTAACAGTAACATCGATACAAATTATGACAGGTTACTGTAACATCGTTACTAATTATGACAAGTAACTGTAACTTCTATACTAATTATGACAAGTAACTGTAACTTCGATACTTATTTGACAGGTAACTGTAACTTAATTACTAATTATGACAAGAAACTGTAACTTCGATACTAATTATGACAGGTAAATGTAACTTCGATACTAATTATGACAAGTAACTGTAACTTCGATACTAATTATGACAAGTAACTGTAACTTCGATACACATTATGACAGGTAACAGTAACTTCGATATTAATTATGACAAGTAACAGTAACTTCGATACTAATTATGACAAGTAACTGTAATTTCGATACAAATTTTGGCAGGTAACTGTACTTTCGATACTAATTATGACAGGTATCAGTAACTACGATACTTATTATGACAAGTAACTGTAACTTCGATACTAATTATGACAGGTAACTGTAACTTCGTTACTAAATATGACAGGTAACAGTTACGTCGATACAAATCATGCCAAGTAACTGTAACTTCGATACTTATTATGACAGGTAACTGTAACTTCCTTACTAATTATGACAAGTAACTGTAATTTCGTTACAAATTATGGCAGGTAATTGTAATTTCAATACTAATTATGACTTGTAACAGTAACTTCGATACTAATTATGACAAGTAACTGTAATTTCGATACAAATTTTGGCAGGTAACTGTAACTTCGATACTAATTACTACAGGTAACAGTAACTTCGATACTAATTATGACAGGTTACTGTAACATCGTTACTAATTATGTCAAGTAATTTTAACTTCGATACTAATTATGACAAGTAACTGTAACTTCGATACTTATTATGACAGGTAACTGTAATTTCGATACAAATTATGGCAGGTAACTGTAACTTCGATACTAATTATGACAGGTAACAGTAACTTCGATACTAATTATGACAAGTAACTATAACTTCGATACAAATTATGACAGGTAACTGTAACTTCGATACTAATTATGACAAGAAACTCTAACTTCGTTACTAATTACGACAAGTAACTGTAATTTTGATAAAAAATTATGGTAGGTAACTGTAACTTCAATACTATTTATGACAGGTAACAGTAACTTCGATACTAATTATGATAGGTAACTGTAACTTCGATACTAATTGTGAGAAGTAACTTTCATTTCGATACTAATTATGGAAGGTAACTGTAACTTCGTTACTAATTATGACAAGTCCCTGTAATTTCGATACAAATTATGGCAGGTAACTGTAACTTCGATACTAATTATGTCAGGTAACAGTAACTTCGATACTAATTATGACAGGAAACTGTAACTTCGTTACTTATTATGAAAAGTAACTGTAATTTCGATACAAATGATGAGAGGTAACTGTAACTTCGATACTAATTTTGACAAGTAACTGTAATTTCGATACAAATTATGGCAGGTAACAGTACCTTCGATACTAATTATGACAGGTAACTGTAACTTCGATACTAATTATGACAAGGAACTGTAATTTCGATACAAATTATGGCAGGTAACTGTAACTTTGATACTAATTATGACAGGTAACAGTAACTTCGATACTAATTATGACAAGTAACTGTAACTTCGTTACAAATTATGACAAGTAACTCTAATTTTGATAAAAAATTATGGCAGGTAACTGTAACTTCGATACTTATTAATACAGGTAACAGTAACATCGATACAAATTATGACAGGTTACTGTAACATCGCTACTAATTATGACAAGTAACTGTAACTTCGATACTAATTATGACAAGTAACTGTAACTTCGATACTTATTATGACAGGTAACTGTAACTTAATTACTAATTATGTAATGAAACTGTAACTTCTATACTAATTATGACAGGTAACTGTAACGTCGATATTAATTATGACAAGTAACTGTAACATCGATACTAATTATGGCAAGTAACTCTAACTTCGATACTTATTATGACAGGTAAGAGTAACTTCGATATTAATTATGACAAGTAACAGTAACTTCGATACTAATTATGACAAGTAACTGTAATTTCGATACAAATTTTGGCAGGTAACTGTAACTTCGATACTTATTATGACAGGTAACAGTAACTTCGATACTAATTATGACAAGTAACTGTAACATCGATACCAATTATGACAGGTAACTGTAACTTCGTTACTAATTATGACAAATAACTTTAATTTCGATACAAATTATGGCAGGTAACTGTAACTTCGATACTAATTATGACAGGTAACAGTAACTTCGATACTAATTATGACAGGTTACTGTAACATCGTTACTAATTATGTCAAGTAATTGTAACTTCGATACTAATTATGACAAGTAACTGTAACTTCGATACTTTTTAAGAGAGGTAACTGTAATTTCGGTACAAATTATGGCAGGTAACTGTAACTTCGATACTAATTATGACAGGTAACTGTAACTTCGATACTAATTATGACAAGGAACTGTAATTTCGATACAAATTATGGCAGGTAACTGTAACTTCGTTACTAATTATGACAAGTAACTGTAATTTCGATACAAATTATGGCAGGTAACTGTGACTTCGATATTAATTATGTCAGGTAACAGTAACTTCGATACTAATTATGACAGGTAACAGTAACTTTGATACTAATCATGACAAGTAACTAAAACTTCGATACAAATTATGACAAGTAACTGTAATTTTGATAAAAATTATGGTAGGTAACTGTAACTTCAATACTAATTATGACAGGTAACAGTAAATTCGATACTAATTATGACAGGTAACTGGAACTTCGATGCTAATTAGGACAAGTAACTATCATTTCGATACTAATTATGGTAGGTAACTGTAACTTCGTTACTAATTATGACAAGTCCCTGTAATTTCGATACAAATTATGGCAGGTAAATGTAACTTTGATACTTATTATGACAGGTAACAGAAACTTCGATACTAATTACGACAAGTAACTGTAACTTCGTTACTAATTATGACAAGTAACTGTAACTTCGATACTAATTATGACAAGTAACTGTAACTTCGATACATATTATGACAGGTAACTGTAACTTAATTACTAATTACGACAAGAAACTGTAACTTCGATACTAATTATGACAGGTAAATGTAACTTCGATATTAATTATGACAAGTAACTGTAACTTCGATACTAATTATGACAAGTAACTGTAACTTCGATACTAATTATGACAGGTAACAGTAACTTCGATATTAATTATGACAAGTAACAGTAACTTCGATGCTAATTATGACAAATAACTGTAATTTCGATACAAATTTTGGCAGGTAACTGTAACTTCGATACTAATTATGACAGGTAAAAGTAACTACGATACTTATTATGACAAGTAACTGTAACTTCGATACTAATTATGACAGGTAAATGTAACTTCGTTACTAATTATGACAGGTAACAGTAACTTCGATACTAATCATGACAAGTAACTGTAACTTCGATACTAATTATGACAGGTATTTGTAACTTCCTTACTAATTATGACAAGTAACTGTAATTTCGTTACAAATTATGGCAGGTAATTGTAATTTCGATACCAATTATGACAGGTAACAGTAACTTCGATACTAATTATGACAAGTAACTGTAACTTCGATACTATTATGACAGGTAACTGTAACTTCGTTACTAATTATGACAAGTAACTGTAATTTCGACACAAATTATGGCAGGTAACTGTAACTTCGATACTAATTATGACAGGTAACTGTAACTTCGATACGAATTATGACAAGGAACTGTAATTTCGATACAAATTATGGCAGGTAACTGTAACTTTGATACTAATTATGACAGGTAACAGTAACTTCGATACTAATTATGACAAGTAACTGTAACTTCGTTACTAATTATGACAAGTAACTCTAATTTTGATAAAAAATTATGGCAGTTAACTGTAACTTCGATACTAATTAATACAGGTAACAGTAACATCGATACAAATTATGATAGGTTACTGTAACATCGTTACTAATTATGACAAGTAAGTGTAACTTCGATACTAATTATGACAGGTAACTGTAACTTCGTTACTTATTATGAAAAGTAACTGTAATTTCGATACAAATTATGACAGGTAACTGTAACTTCGTTACTAATTATGACAAGTAACTGTAATTTCGATACAAATTATGGCAGGTAACAGTACCTTCGATACTAATTATGACAGGTAACTGTAACTTCGATACTAATTATGACAAGGAACAGTAATATCGATACAAATTATGGCAGGTAACTGTAACTTTGATACTAATTATGACAGGTAACAGTAACTTTGATACTAATTATGACAAGTAACTGTAACTTTGTTACTAATTATGAAAAGTAACTCTAATTTTGATAAAATTTATGGCAGGTAACTGTAAATTCGATACTAATTAATACAGGTAACAGTAACATCGATACTAATTATGACAGGTTACTGTAACATCGTTACTAATTATGACAAGTAAGTGTAACTTCTATACTAATTATGACAAGTAACTGTAACTTCGATACTTATTTGACAGGTAACTGTAACTTAATTACTAATTATGACAAGAAACTGTAACTTCGATACTAATTATGACAGGTAAATGTAACTTCGATACTAATTATGACAAGTAACTGTAACTTCGATACTAATTATGACAAGTAACTGTAACTTCGATACATATTATGACAGGTAACAGTAACTTCGATATTAATTATGACAAGTAACAGTAACTTCGATACTAATTATGACAAGTAACTGTAATTTCGATACAAATTTTGGCAGGTAACTGTACTTTCGATACTAATTATGACAGGTATCAGTAACTACGATACTTATTATGACAAGTAACTGTAACTTCGATACTAATTATGACAGGTAACTGTAACTTCGTTACTAAATATGACAGGTAACAGTTACGTCGATACTAATCATGACAAGTAACTGTAACTTCGATACTTATTATGACAGGTAACTGTAACTTCCTTACTAATTATGACAAGTAACTGTAATTTCGTTACAAATTATGGCAGGTAATTGTAATTTCAATACTAATTATGACTTGTAACAGTAACTTCGATACTAATTATGACAAGTAACTGTAACTTCGATACTAATTATGACAGGTAACTGTAACTTCGTTACTAATTATGACAAGTAACTGTAATTTCGATACAAATTATGGCAGGTAACTGTATCTTCGAAACTAATTATCACAGGTAACAGCAACTTCGATACTAATTATGACAATCTATATATATAAAGCTCAATGTTTGTCTGTCTGTCTGTCTGTCTGTCTGTCTGTTATGTATACAAATCCACACCGTTTCACCGATCTGAACCAAAATTTGTATACTTACCCTTCGGATCCCTGCGGGTAACCCTGTCTACTTGAAATTTCCGACAGACCACCCCATTCCCTGCATTTAGGCCCTTTGTCCCAAATCTACACCGTTTCACCGATCTCAACCAAAATGTGTATACTTACCCTATGTAACCCTGTGAATAACACTGTCCACTTAAAATTTCGGACAGACCACCCCATTTCCTGCATTTAGGCCCTTTGGCAAACTTCTACACCGTTTCACCGATCCGAACCAAAATTTGTATACTTACCCTTTGCAACCCTGCGGGTAACCCTGTCCACTTGAAATTTCGGACAGACCAACCCAATCTCTGCATTTAGGCCCTTTGGTCCAAATCTACACCGTTTTACCGATCAGAACCAAAATGTGTATACTTACCCTTTGCAACCCTGGGGGTAACCCTGTCCACTTGAAATTTCGGACAGTCCAACCCAATCTCTGCATTTTGGCCCTTTGGTCCAAATCTACACCGTTTCACCGATCAGAACCAAAATTTGTATACTTACCCTTTGGTACCCTGCGAGTAACACTGTCTGCTTGAAATTGCGGACAGACCACTCCATTCCCGGAAAGTGGACAGGGTCCGTCCCAAAGGCAATGGAAAAAAGGGGTAAAACCGGGCCTGCTCAGGAAACCTTCAGGGTTGCCAGCTCCTGAACTCACCAGCCATGAGCCCTTGAGGATGTAGCACTATCCAGGGTGCACCAGGGCTACACACACCCTGCCTCCTTGAGGGTCTTGAGCAGAAGATATGAGATATTAAGAAAAGAATGAGGCTATCAGGAATGATTAGACAAGGGCCAATTAAGGCGGGAAAGTGAAAGAGTCGCTAGGCCTCGGATAACCTGATACCATCGGGGTCGGAAGAGAACAAGAGTTTGACCAAGGGTGGCTGACAGGAAAGAGAACTGAAAGGTGCCCGGCACCAGTAAGTAGAAGCAATGCCGGACTCAGCTGGGGTCCCGTGGTCGCAAACCCACGTCCCACAAGTTGTGACCCTGGTGGGTGGAGGGGGGAAGAGGGGGCAGGGGTGAGAATAGCTTGCTCATTCATCGCGAGGTGACATGAGAAAAATGTCCAGACCCCGCCGTGTGACCTGTTATTGCTGACTATGCTGATGTTCATACAGGGTCTTTGCTCAAACCGCTGTAGTGTTACGAAAGAATGAGTGATTCACCGGTCAATGTGAATAGGACCGGGAACCCCCCCCCCCCAAACGTCTGTCATCATATATCGTCATCATCTGCGATATTCTCAGCTACGTGCAGCTTGGACCCGAGCAGTACTGGATAAGCTCTTTCACTACACGCATCGAGTATAGGCCTAAGCCAGAATATAACGTTCAGACTTTGGAAGACATCGAAGGTAGTAATCTGAATTACCTATATCAGATTTAAAATTACACCATGTTCGTTTAGTAGTCATTTTTCATTACCTTATTATTATCATAAGGGCAAATGACCTAGATGTTACACCCTTTATACCACTAATCACCACACACAATAAGTCTTCATCGCCTGTGAATTTTGAAATATTTCTTTCTATCACGGTAGTTTGTAAGTTTGTCGTGTCAATTCAACAGTAGTTTTCATTACCATCCTCATCAAAAGGGCAAATGACCTAGATGTTACGTCCATTATACTACTAAGTAACACCACAGTCTTCATCGCCTGTGATTTTTTAAATGTGTATTTCCATTAGTTTGTAAGTTTGATATATCCGTTCAGTAGTAGTCGTCTTCACCTCATCAAAGGGGCAAATGACCTAGATGTTACGTCCATTAGGCTATACTACTAAGCAACACCAGAGTCTACCTAGCCTGTGATTTTAAAAATGTGTATTTCCTTTAGTTTGTAAGTTTGATATACCCGTTCAGTAGTAATCGTCTTCATTATCATCCTCATCAAAGGGCCAAATGACCTAGATGTTACGTCCATTATACTACTAAGCAACACCAGAGTCAACCTAGCCTGTGATTTTAAAAATATGTATTTCCATTAGTTTGTAAGTTTGATATACCCGTTCAGTAGTAGTCGTCTTCATTATCATCCTCATCAAAGGGGCAAATGACCTAGATGTTACGTCCATTATACTACTAAGCAACACCAGAGTCTACCTAGCCTGTGATTTTAAAAATACGTATTTCCATTAGTTTGTAAGTTTGATATACCCGTTCAGTAGTAGTAGTAGTAGTAGTCTTCATTGTGATCCTCATCAAAAGGGCAAATGACCTCTCATTCCTTTAAAGTATCAATTATTCCCATTCGTTGATAAGTTACATGTGCCAGTAGTCGCTTCTATGTTCATCATCACTATGTAGAAGATGTTTTGCGTCAGAAGAAAAGACAACTGGATGCTCAGGAACGTTAACGATATATCGACTGCGAAATCTGGAAGCTTCTCTTTGAGGAATTGCTTCAGACATTTATCGTACAGTTTAAACCTTAACAAGACGAAACTTTTAACCAGATAGCGACCTAAGTGGGAGCTCTTTGGCAAAAAATAATCAAGTCTTTCCCGAAATGTGAGTCCTAAAAATAACTTTTTCTATTATTTTCTAAGTTTCATATGTCAGTTATGTAGTAATTTTCGATATCATCCTGATCAGTAGGGCAAATTACCTAGATGTTACGCCCTCAACGTCATTTGGGGTAAATGACCTAGATATTAAGTCCATTATATTTCTAATCACCACCACATAAAGTCTTCTACGACTGAGATGTCACGAATTCTGGGACCGCTAACGACATATCTCGACTCGGACTGAAGACAAATATCACGAGAATGATCATTATTTTACAGAGCCTTCCCATAGTGACTTAAGTATTAACATTGTCACTGGGTTTGATAATGTAAGAAATGAATACATAAATAAATATAATTTATGACGTTGAGTGTTAAGGAGACTGAAATATTATCATCTTCCCACCGGGCGAAGCCGGGTACTACTGCTAGTTAACTATAACTTCGATACAAATTATGACAGGTAACTGTACCTTCGATACTAATTATGACAAGTCCCTGTAATTTCGATACAAATTTGGCAGGTAACTGTGACTTCGATACTAATTATGTCAGGTAACAGTAACTTCGATACTAAATATGACACGAAACTGTAACTTCGTTACTTATTATGAAAAGTAACTGTAATTTCGATACAAATTATGACAGGTAACTGTAATTTCGTTACTAATTATGACAAGTAACTGTAATTTCGATACAAATTATGGCAGGTAACAGTACCTTCGATACTAATTATGACACGTAACTGTAACTTCGATACTAATTATGACAAGGAACTGTAATTTCGATACAAATTATGGCAGGCATTGTAACTTTGATACTTATTATGACAGGTAACAGTAACTTCGATTCTCATTATGACAAATAACTGTAACTTCGTTACTAATTATGACAAGTAACTCTAATTTGTAAAAAAATTATGGCAGGTAACTGTAACTTCGATACTGATTATTACAGGTACAAGTAACATCGATACAAATTATGACAGGTTACTGTAACATCGTTACTAATTATGACAAGTAACTGTATCTTCGATACTAATTATGACAAGTAACTGTAACTTCGATATGTATTATGACAGGTAACTGTAACTTAAATACTAATTATGACAAGAAACTGTAACTTCGATAATAATTATGACAGGTAAATGTAACTTCTATACTAATTATGACAACTATCTGTAACTTCGATACTAATTATGACAAGTAACTGTAACTTCGATACTAATTATGACAGGTAACAGTAACTTCGATATTAATTATGACAAGTAACAGCAACTTCGATACTAATTATGACAAGTAACTGTAATTTCGATACAAATTTTGGCAGGTAATTGTAACTTCGATACTAATTATGGCGGGTAACAGTAACTACGATACTTATTATGACAAGTAACTGTAACTTCGATACTAATTATGACAGGTAACTGTAACTTCGTTACTAATTATGACAGGTAACAGTAACTTCGATACTAATCATGACAAGTAACTGTAACTTCGATACTAATTATGACAGGTAACTGTAACTTCCTTACTAATTATGACAAGAAACTGTAATTTTGTTACAAATTATGGCAGGTAATTGTAATTTCGATACTTATTATGACAGGTAACAGTAACTTCGATACTAATTATAACAGGTAACTGTAACTTCGATACTAATTATGACAAGAAACTCTAACTTCGTTACTAATTATGACAAGTAACAGTAATTTTGATAAAAATTATTGTAGGTAACTGTAACTTCAATACTAATTATGACAGGTAACAGTAACTTCGATACTAATTATGACAGGTAACTGTAACTTCGTTACATATTATGACAAGTAACTTTAATTTTGATACTAATTATGGCAGGTTACGGTAACTTCGTTACTAATTATGACAAGTCCCTGTAATTTCGATACAAATTATGGCAGGTAACTGTAACTTCGATACTAATTATGTAAGGTAACAGTAACTTCGATACTAATTATGACAAGTAACTATAACTTCGTTACTAATTACGACAGGAAACTGTAACTTCGTTACTAATTATGACAAGTAACTTTAATTTCGATACAAATTATGGCAGGTAACTGTAACTTCGATAATAATTATGACAGGTAACAGTAACTTCGATACTAATTATGACAGGTTACTGTAACATCGTTACTAATTATGTCAAGTAATTGTAACGTCGATACTAATTATGATATGTAACTGTAACTTCGATACTTATTATGACAGGTAACTGTAATTTCGATACAAATTATGGCAGGTAACTGTAACTTCGATACTAATTATGACAGGTAACAGTAACTTCGATACTAATTATGACAGGTAACTGTAACTTCGATACTAATTATGACAAGAAACTCTAACTTCGTTACTAATTAAGACAAGTAACAGTAATTTTGATAAAAAATTATGGTAGGTAACTGTAACTTCAATACTAATTATGACAGGTAACAGTAACTTCGATACTAATTATGACAGGTAACTGTAACTTCGATACTAATTATGACAAGTAACTTTCATTTTGATACTAATTATGGTAGGTAACTGTAACTTCGTTACTAATTATGACAAGTCCCTGTAATTTCGATACAAATTTGGCAGGTAACTGTGACTTCGATACTAATTATGTCAGGTAACAGTAACTTCGATACTAAATATGACACGAAACTGTAACTTCGTTACTTATTATGAAAAGTAACTGTAATTTCGATACAAATTATGACAGGTAACTGTAACTTCGTTACTAATTATGACAAGTAAATGTAATTTCGATACAAATTATGGCAGATAACAGTACCTTCGATACTAATTATGACAGGTAACTGTAACTTCGATACTAATTATGACAAGGAACTGTAATTTCGATACAAATTATGGCAGGCATTGTAACTTTGATACTTATTATGACAGGTAACAGTAACTTCGATTCTCATTATGACAAATAACTGTAACTTCGTTACTAATTATGACAAGTAACTCTAATTTGTAAAAAAATTATGGCAGGTAACTGTAACTTCGATACTGATTATTACAGGTACAAGTAACATCGATACAAATTATGACAGGTTACTGTAACATCGTTACTAATTATGACAAGTAACTGTATCTTCGATACTAATTATGACAAGTAACTTTAACTTCGATATTTATTATGACAGGAAACTGTAACTTAATTACTAATTATGACAAGAAACTGTAACTTCGATAATAATTATGACAGGTAAATGTAACTTAATTACTAATTATGACAAGAAACTGTAACTTCGATAATAATTATGACAGGTAAATGTAACTTCTATACTAATTATGACAAGTAACTGTAACTTCGATACTAATTATGACAAGTAACTGTAACTTCGATACTAATTATGACAGGCAACAGTAACTACGATATTAATTATGACAAGTAACAGTAACTTCGATACTAATTATGACAAGTAACTGTAATTTCGATACAAATTTTGGCAGGTAATTGTAACTTCGATACTAATTATGTCGGGTAACAGTAACTACGATACTTATTATGGCAAGTAACTGTAACTTCGATACTAATTATGACAGGTAACTGTAACTTCGTTACTAATTATGACAGGTAACAGTAACTTCGATACTAATCATGACAAGTAACTGTAACTTCGATACTAATTATGACAGGTAACTGTAACTTCCTTACTAATTATGACAAGAAACTGTAATTTTGTTACAAATTATGGCAGGTAATTGTAATTTCGATACTTATTATGACAGGTAACAGTAACTTCGATACTAATTATGACAGGTAACTGTAACTTCGATACTAATTATGACAAGAAACTCTAACTTCGTTACTAATTATGACAAGTAACAGTTATTTGGTAAAAAATTATGGTAGGTAACTGTAACTTCAATACTAATTATGACAGGTAACAGTAACTTCGATACTAATTATGACAGGTAACTGTATCTTCGATACTAATTATGACAAGTAACTTTCATTTTGATACTAATTATGGTAGGTAACTGTAACTTCGTTACTAATTATGACAAGTCCCTGTAATTTCGATACAAATAATGGCAGGTAACGGTGACTTCGATACTATTTATGTCAGGTAACAGTAACTTCGATACTAATTATGACACGAAACTGTAACTTCGTTACTTATTATGAAAAGTAACTGTAATTTCAATACAAATTATGACAGGTAACTGTAACTTCGTTACTAATTATGACAAGTAACTGTAATTTCGATACAAATTATGGCAGGTAACAGTACCTTCGATACAAATTATGACAGGTAACTGTAACTTCGATACTAATTATGACAATAAACTCTAACTTCGTTACTAATTATGACAAGTAACAGTAATTTTGATAAAAAATATTGTAGGTAACTGTAACTTCAATACTAATTATGACAGGTAACAGTAACTTCGATACTAATTATGACAGGTAACTGTAACTTCGTTACTTATTATGACAAGTAACTTTAATTTCGATACTAATTATGGCAGGTTACTGTAACTTCGTTACTAATTATGACAAGTCCCTGTAATTTCGATACAAATTATGGCAGGTAACTGTAACTTCGATACTAATTATGTAAGGTAACAGTAACTTCGATACTAATTATGACAAGTAACTATAACTTCGTTACTAATTACGACAGGAAACTGTAACTTCGTTACTAATTATGACAAGTAACTGTAATTTCGATACAAATAATGACAGGTAACTGTAACTTCGTTACTAATTATGACAAGTAACTGTAATTTCGATACAAATTATGGCAGGTAACAGTACCTTCGATATTAATTATGACAGGTATCTGAAACTTCGATACTTATTATGACAAGGAACTGTAATTTCGATACAAAATATGGCAGGAAAGTGTAACTTTTATACTAATAATGACAGGTAACAGTTACTTAGATACTAATTCTGTCAGGTTACTGTAACATCGTTACTAATCATGACAGGTAACAGTAACTTCGTTACTAATTATGACAAGTAACTTTAATTTCGATATAAATTCTGGCAGGTAACTGTAACTTCGATAATAATTATGACAGGTAACAGTAACTTCGATACTAATTATGACAGGTTACTGTAACATCGTTACTAATTATGTCAAGTAATTGTAACTTCGATACTAATTATGACATGTAACTGTAACTTCGATACTTATTATAACAGGTAACTGTAATTTCGATACAAATTATGGCAGGTAACTGTAACTTCGATACTAATTATGACAGGTAACAGTAACTTCGATACTAATTATGACAGGTAACTGTAACTTCGATACTAATTATGACAAGAAACTCTAACTTCGTTACTAATTATGACAAGTAACAGTAATTTTGATAACAAATTATGGTAGGTAACTGTAACTTCAATACTAATTATGGCAGGTAACAGTAACTTCGATACTAATTATGACAGGTAACTGTAACTTCGATACTAATTATGACAAGTAACTTTCATTTTGATACTAATTATGGTAGGTAACTGTAACTTCGTTACTAATTATGACAAGTCCCTGTAATTTCGATACAAATTATGGCAGGTAACTGTGACTTCGATACTAATTATGTCAGGTAACAGTAACTTCGATACTAAATATGACACGAAACTGTAACTTCGTTACTTATTATGAAAAGTAACTGTAATTTCGATACAAATTATGACAGGTAACTGTAACTTCGTTACTAATTATGACAAGTAACTGTAATTTCGATACAAATTATGGCAGGTAACTGTACCTTCGATACTAATTATGACAGGTAACTGTAACTTCGATACTAATTATGACAAGGAACTGTAATTTCGATACAAATTATGGCAGGCATTGTAACTTTGATACTTATTATGACAGGTAACAGTAACTTCGATTCTCATTATGACAAATAACTGTAACTTCGTTACTAATTATGACAAGTAACTCTAATTTGTAAAAAAATTATGGCAGGTAACTGTAACTTCGATACTGATTATTACAGGTACAAGTAACATCGATACAAATTATGACAGGTTACTGTAACATCGTTACTAATTATGACAAGTAACTGTATCTTCGATACTAATTATGACAAGTAACTGTAACTTCGATATTTATTATGACAGGTAACTGTAACTTAATTACTAATTATGACAAGAAACTGTAACTTCGATAATAATTATGACAGGTAAATGTAACTTCTATACTAATTATGACAAGTAACTGTAACTTCGATACTAATTATGACAAGTAACTGTAACTTCGATACTAATTATGACAGGTAACAGTAACTTCGATATTAATTATGACAAGTAACAGTAACTTCGATACTAATTATGACAAGTAACTGTAATTTCGATACAAATTTTGGCAGGTAATTGTAACTTCGATACTAATTATGGCGGGTAACAGTAACTACGATACTTATTATGACAAGTAACTGTAACTTCGATAATAATTATGACAGGTAACTGTAACTTAGTTACTAATTATGACAGGTAACAGTAACTTCGATACTAATCATGACAAGTAACTGTAACTTCGATACTAATTATGACAGGTAACTGTAACTTCCTTACTAATTATGACAAGAAACTGTAATTTTGTTACAAATTATGGCAGGTAATTGTAATTTCGATACTTATTATGACAGGTAACAGTAACTTCGATACTAATTATGACAGGTAACTGTAACTTCGATACTAATTATGACAAGAAACTCTAACTTCGTTACTAATTATGACAAGTAACAGTAATTTTGATAAAAAATTATGGTAGGTAACTGTAACTTCAATACTAATTATGACAGGTAACAGTAACTTCGATACTCATTATGACAGGTAACTATATCTTCGATACTAATTATGACAAGTAACTTTCATTTTGATACTAATTATGGTAGGTAACTGTAACTTCGTTACTAATTATGACAAGTCCCTGTAATTTCGATACAAATTATGGCAGTTAACGGTGACTTCGATACTATTTATGTCAGGTAACAGTAACTTCGATACTAATTATGACACGAAACTGTAACTTCGTTACTTATTATGAAATGTAACTGTAATTTCGATACAAATTATGACAGGTAACTGTAACTTCGTTACTAATTATGACAAGTAACTGTAATTTCGATACAAATTATGGCAGGTAACAGTACCTTCGATACAAATTATGACATGTAACTGTAATTTCGATACTAATTATGACAAGAAACTCTAACTTCGTTACTAATTATGACAAGTAACAGTAATTTTGATAAAAATTATTGTAGGTAACTGTAACTTCAATACTAATTATGACAGGTAACAGTAACTTCGATACTAATTATGGCAGGTAACTGTAACTTCGTTACTTATTATGACAAGTAACTTTAATTTCGATACTAATTATGGCAGGTTACTGTAACTTCGTTACTAATTATGACAAGTCCCTGTAATTTCGATACAAATTATGGCAGGTAACTGTAACTTCGATACTAATTATGTAAGGTAACAGTAACTTCGATACTAATTATGACAAGTAACTATAACTTCGTTACTAATTATGACAGGAAACTGTAACTTCGTTACTAATTATGATAAGTAACTGTAATTTCGATACAAATAATGACAGGTAACTGTAACTTCGTTACTAATTTGACAAGTAACTGTAATTTCGATACAAATTATGGCAGGTAACAGTACCTTCGATATTAATTATGACAGGTATCTGAAACTTCGATACTTATTATGACAAGGAACTGTAATTTCGATACAAAATATGGCAGGAAAGTGTAACTTTTATACTAATTATGACAGGTAACAGTTACTTAGATACTAATTCTGTCAGGTTACTGTAACATCGTTACTAATTATGACAGGTAACAGTAACTTCGTTACTAATTATGACAAGTAACTTTAATTTCGATACAAATTATGGCAGGTAACTGTAACTTCGATAATAATTATGACAGGTAACAGTAACTTCGATACTAATTATGACAGGTTACTGTAACATCGTTACTAATTATGTCAAGTAATTGTAACTTCGATACTAATTATGACATGTAACTGTAACTTCGATACTTATTATAACAGGTAACTGTAATTTCGATACAAATTATGGCAGGTAACTGTAACTTCGATACTAATTATGACAGGTAACAGTAACTTCGATACTAATTATGACAGGTAACTGTAACTTCGATACTAATTATGACAAGAAACTCTAACTTCGTTACTAATTATGACAAGTAACAGTAATTTTGATAAAAAATTATGGTAGGTAACTGTAACTTCAATACTAATTATGACAGGTAACAGTAACTTCGATACTAATTATGACAGGTAACTGTATCTTCGATACTAATTATGACAAGTAACTTTCATTTTGATACTAATTATGGTAGGTAACTGTAACTTCGATACTAATTATGACAAGAAACTCTAACTTCGTTACTAATTATGACAAGTAACAGTAATTTTGATAAAAATTATTGTAGGTAACTGTAACTTCAATACTTATTATGACAGGTAACAGTAACTTCGATACTAATTATGACAGGTAACTGTAACTTCGTTACGTATTATGACAAGTAACTTTAATTTCGATACTAATTATGGCAGGTTACTGTAACTTCGTTACTAATTATGACAAGTCCCTGTAATTTCGATACAAATTATGGCAGGTAACTGTAACTTCGATACTAATTATGGCAGGTAACAGTACCTTCGATACTAATTATGACAGGTAACTGTAACTTCGATACTTATTATGACAAGGAACTGTAATTTCGATACAAAATATGGCAGGAAACTGTAACTTTTATACTAATTATGACAGTTAACAGTAACTTCGATACTAATCATGACAAGTAACTGTAACTTCGATACTAATTATGACAGGTAACTGTAACTTCATTACTAATTATGACAAGAAACTGTAATTTTGTTCAAAATTATGGCAGGTAATTGTAATTTCGATACTTATTATGACAGGTAACAGTAACTTCGATACTAATTATGACAAGTAACTGTAACTTCGATACTAATTATGACAAGAAACTCTAACTTGGTTATTAATTATGACAAGTAACAGTAATTTTGATAAAAAATTATGGTAGGTAACTGTAACTTCAATACTAATAATGATAGGAAACTGTAACTTCGTTACTAATTATGACATGTAACTGTAATTTCGATACAAATTATGGCAGGTAACAGTACCTTCGATAATAATTATGACAGGTAACTGTAACTTCGATACTAATTATGACAAGGAACTGTAATTTCGATACAAATTATGGCAGGTAACATTACCTTCGATACTAATTATGACAGGTAACTGTAACTTCGATACTAATTATGACAAGGAACTGTAATTTCGATACAAATTATGGCAGGTAACTGTAACTTTGATACTAATTATGACAGGTAACAGTAACTTCGATACTAATTATGACAAGTAACTGTAACTTCGTTACTAATTATGACAAGTAACTCTAATTTTGATAAAAAATTATGGCAGGTAACTGTAACTTCGATACTAATTAATACAGGTAACAGTAACTTCGATACTATTTATGACAGGTTACTGTATCATCGTTACTAATTATGACAAGTAACTGCAACTTCGATACTAATTATGACAAGTAACTGTAACTTCGATACTTATTATGACAGGTAACTGTAACTTAATTACTAATTATGACAAGAAACTGTAACTTCGATACTAATTATGACAGGTAAATGTAACTTTGATACTAATTATGACAAGTAACTGTAACTTTGATATTAATTATGACAAGTAACAGTAACTTCGATACTAATTATGACAAGTAACTGTCATTTCGATACAAATTTTGGCAGGTAACTGTAACTTCGATACTAATTATGACAGGTAACAGTAACTACGATACTTATTATGACAAGTAACTGTAACTTCGATACAAATTATGGCAGGTAACTGTAACTTTGATACTTATTATGACTGGTAACAGTAACTTCGATACTAATTACGACAAGTAACGGTAACGTCGTTACTAATTATGACAAGTTACTCTAATTTTGATAAAAAATTATGACAGGTAACCGTAACTTCGATACTAATTAATACAGGTATCAGTAACATCGATACAAATTATGACAGGTTACTTTAACATCGTTACTAATTATGACAAGTAACTGTAACTTCGATACTAATTATGACAAGTAACTGTATCTTCGATACATATTATGACAGGTAACTGTAACTTAATAACTAATTATGACAAGAAACTGTAGCATCGATACTAATTATGACAGGTAAATGTAACTTCGATACTAATTATGATTTGACTCTGTAACTTCGATACTAATTATGACAAGTAACTGTAACTTCGATACTAATTATGACAGGTAACAGTAACTTCGATATTAATTATGACAAGTAACAGTGACTTCGATACTAATTATGACAAATAACTGTAATTTCGATACAAATTTTGGCAGGTAACTGTAACTTCGATACTAATTATGACAGGTAACAGTAACTACGATACTTATTATGACAAGTAACTGTAACTTCGATACTAATTATGACAGGTAACTGTAACTTCGTTACTAATTATGACAGGTAACAGTAACTTCGATACTAATCATGACAAGTAACTGTAACTTCGATACTAATTATGACAGGTATATGTAACGTCCTTACTAATTATGACAAGTAACTGTAATTTCGTTACAAATTATGGCAGGTAATTGTAATGTCGATACTAATTATGACAGGTAACAGTAACTTCGATACTAATTATGACAAGAAACTGTAACTTCAATACTAGTTATGACAGGTAACTGTAACTTCGTTACTAATTATGACAAGTAACTGTAATTTCGATACAAATTATGGCAGGTAACTGTAACTTCGATACTAATTATGACAGGTAACTGTAACATCGATACTAATTATGACAAGGAACTGTAAAATCGATACAAATTATGGAAGGTAACTGTAACTTTGATACTAATTATGACAGGTAACAGTAACTTCGATACTAATTATGACAAGTAACTGTAACTTCGTTACTAATTATGACAAGTAACTCTAATTTTGATAAAAAATTATGGCAGGTAACTGTAACTTCGATACTAATTAATACAGGTAACAGTAACATCGATACAAATTATGATAGGTTACTGTAACATCGTTACTAATTATGACAAGTAACTGTAACTTCGATACTAATTATGACAGGTAACTGTAACTTCGTTACTTATTATGAAAAGTAACTGTAATTTCGATACAAATTATGACAGGTAACTGTAACTTCGTTACTAATTATGACATGTAACTGTAAATTCGATACAAATTATGGCAGGTAACAGTACCTTCGATACTAATTATGACAGGTAACTGTAACTTCGATACTAATTATGACAAGGAACAGTAATATCGATACAAATTATGGCAGGTAACTGTAACTTTGATACTAATTATGACAGGTAACAGTAACTTCGATACTAATTATGGCAAGTAACTGTAACTTCGTTACTAATTATGAAACGTAACTCTAATTTTGATAAAAAATTATGGCAGGTAACTGTAACTTCGATACTAATTAATACAGGTAACAGTAACATCGATACAAATTATGACAGGTTACTGTAACATCGTTACTAATTATGACAAGTAACTGTAACTTCTATACTAATTATGACAAGTAACTGTAACTTCGATACTTATTTGACAGGTAACTGTAACTTAATTACTAATTATGACAAGAAACTGTAACTTCGATACTAATTATGACAGGTAAATGTAACTTCGATACTAAATATGACAGGTAACAGTAACGTCGATACTAATCATGACAAGTAACTGTAACTTCGATACTAATTATGACAGGTATCAGTAACTACGATACTTATTATGACAAGTAAGTGTAACTTCGATACAAATTATGGCAGGTAACTGTAACTTTGATACTTATTATGACAGGTAACAGTAACTTCGATACTAATTACGACAAGTACCTGTAACTTCGTTACTAATTATGACAAGTAACTCTAATTTTGATAAAATATTATGGCAGGTAACTGTAACTTCGATACTAATTAATACAGGTAACAGTAACATCGATACAAATTATGACAAGTAACAGTAACTTCGGTACTAATTATGACAAGTTACTGTGACTTCGATACTAATTATGACAAATAACTATAATTTCGATACAAATTTTGGCAGGTAACTGTAACTTCGATACTAATTATGACAGGTAACAGTAACTACGATACTTATTATGACAAGTAACTGTAACTTCGATACTAATTATGACAGGTAACTGTAACTTCGTTACTAATTATGACAGGTAACAGTAACTTCAATACTAATCATGACAAGTAACTGTAACTTCGATACTAATTATGACAGGTATTTGTAACTTCCTTACTAATTATGACAAGTAACTGTAATTTTGTTACAAATTATGGCAGGTAATTGTAATTTCGATACTAATTATGACAGGTAACAGTAACTTCGATACTAATTATGACAAGTAACTGTAACTTCGATACTAGTTATGACAGGTAACTGTAACTTCGTTACTAATTATGACAAGTAACTGTACTTTCGATACAAATTATGGCAGGTAACTGTAACTTCGATACTAATTATGACAGGTAACTGTAACTTCGATACTAATTATGACAAGGAACTGTAATTTCGATACAAATTATGGCAGGTAACTGTAACTTTGATACTAATTATGACAGGTAACAGTAACTTCGATACTAATTATGACAAGTAACTGTAACTTCGTTACTAATTATGACAAGTAACTCTAATTTTGATAAAAAATTATGGCAGGTAACTGTAACTTCGATACTAATTAATACAGGTAACAGTAACATCGATACAAATTATGATAGGTTACTGTAACATCGTT
This sequence comes from Meconema thalassinum, assembly GCA_946902985.2. Classification (NCBI taxonomy): domain Eukaryota; kingdom Metazoa; phylum Arthropoda; class Insecta; order Orthoptera; family Tettigoniidae; genus Meconema; species Meconema thalassinum. The sequence goes on along the minus strand of OX336388.2, from coordinate 1,671,854,932 downwards.
ACTAATTATGACAAGTAACTGTAACTTCGATACTAATTATGACAGGTAACTGTAACTTCGTTACTTATTATGAAAAGTAACTGTAATTTCGATACAAATTATGACAGGTAACTGTAACTTCGTTACTAATTATGACAAGTAACTGTAATTTCGATACAAATTATGGCAGGTAACAGTAACTTCGATACTAATTATGACAGGTAACTGTAACTTCGATACTAATTATGACAAGGAACAGTAATATCGATGCAAATTATGGCAGGTAACTGTAACTTTGATACTAATTATGACAGGTAACAGTAACTTCGATACTAATTATTACAAGTAAATGTAACTTCGTTACTAATTATGAAAAGTAACTCTAATTTTGATAAACAATTATGGCAGGTAACTGTAACTTCGATACTAATTAATACAGGTATCAGTAACTACGATACTTATTATGACAAGTAACTGTAACTTCGATACTAATTATGACAGGTAACTGTAACTTCGTTACTAAATATGACAGGTAACAGTAACGTCGATACTAATCATGACAAGTAACTGTAACTTCGATACTTATTATGACAGGTAACTGTAACTTCCTTACTAATTATGACAAGTAACTGTAATTTCGTTACAAATTATGGCAGGTAATTGTAATTTCAATACTAATTATGACTTGTAACAGTAACTTCGATACTAATTATGACAAGTAACTGTAACTTCGATACTAATTATGACAGGTAACTGTAACTTCGTTACTAATTATGACAAGTAACTGTAATTTCGATACAAATTATGGCAGGTAACTGTAACTTCGATACTTATTATGACAGGTAACAGCAACTTCGATACTAATTATGACAAGTAACTATAACTTCGATACAAATTATGACAGGTAACTGTAACTTCGATACTAATTATGACAAGAAACTCTAGCTTCGTTACTAATTATGACAAGTAACTGTAATTTTGATAAAAATTATTGTAGGTAACTGTAACATCAATACTAATTATGACAGGTAACAGTAACTTCGATACTAATTATGACAGGTAACTGTAACTTTGTTACTTATTATGACAAGTAACTTTAATTTCGATACTAATTAATGCAGGTTACTGTAACTTCGTTACTAATTATGACAAGTCCCTGTAATTTCGATACAAATTATGGCAGGTAATTGTAATTTCGATACTTATTATGACAGGTAACAGTAACTTCGATACTAATTATGACAAGTAACAGTAACTTCGATACTTATTATGACAAGTAACTGTAACTTCGATACTAATTATGACAGGTAACTGTAATTTCGATTCAAATTTTGGCAGGTAATTTTAACTTCGATACTTATTATGACAGGTAACAGTAATTTCGATACTAATTATGACAAGTAACTTTAATTTCGATACTAATTAGTCAGGTAACTGTAACTTCGTTACTAATTATGACAAGTCCCTGTAATTTCGATACAAATTATGGCAGGTAACTGTAACTTCGATACTAATTATGTCAGGTAACAGTCACTTCGGTAGTAATTATGACAGGAACCTGTAACTTCGTTTCTAATTATGAAAATTAACTGTAATTTCGATACAAATTATGACAGTTATCTGTAACTTCGTTACTAATTATGACAAGTAACTGTAATTTCGATACAAATTATGGCAGGTAACAGTACCTTCGATACTAATTATGACAGGTAACTGTAACTTCGATAATAATTTTGACAGGGAACTGTAACTTCGATACAAATTATGGCAGGTAACTGTAACTTTGATACTAATTACGACAGGTAACAGTAACTTCGATACTAATTATGACAGGTTACTGTAACATCGTTTCTAATTATGTGAAGTAACTGTAACTTCCATACTAATTATGACAAGTACCTGTAACTTCGATACTTATTATGACAGGTAACTGTAATTTCGATACAAATTATGGCAGGTAACTGTAACTTCGATACTAATTATGACAGGTAACAGTAACTTCGAAACTAATTATGACAAGTAACTAAAACTTCGATACAAATTATGACAGGTAACTGTAACTTCGATACAAATTATGACAAGAAACTCTAACTTCGTTACTAATTATGACAAATAACAGTAATTTTGATAAAAAATTATGGTAGGTAACTGTAACTTCAATACTAATTATGACAGGTAACAGTAACTTCGATACTAATTATGACAGGTAACTGTACCTTCGATACTAATTATGACAAGTAACTTTCATTTTGATACTAATTATGGTAGCTAACTGTAACTTCGTTACTAATTATGACAAGTCCCTGTAATTTCGATACAAATTATGGCAGGTAACTGTGACTTCGATACTAATTATGTCAGGCAACAGTAATTTCGATACTAAATATGACACGAAACTGTAACTTCGTTACTTATTATGAAAAGTAACTGTAATTTCGATACAAATTATGACAGGTAACTGTAACTTCGTTACTAATTATGACACGTAACTGTAATTTCGATACAAATTATGGCAGGTAACAGTACCTTCGATACTAATTATGACAGGTAACTGTAACTTCGATACTAATTATGACAAGGAACTGTAATTTCGATACAAATTATGGCAGGCACTGTAACTTTGATACTTATTATGACAGGTAACAGTAACTTCGATTCTCATTATGACAAATAACTGTAACTTCGTTACTAATTATGACAAGTAACTCTAATTTGTAAAAAAATTATGGCAGGTAACTGTAACTTCGATACTGATTATTACAGGTACAAGTAACATCGATACAAATTATGACAGGTTACTGTAACATCGTTACTAATTATGACAAGTAACTGTAACTTCGATACTAATTATGACAGGTAACAGTAACTTCGATATTAATTATGACATGTAACAGTAACTTCGATACTAATTATGACAAGTAACTGTAATTTCGATACAAATTTTGGCAGGTAATTGTAACTTCGATACTAATTATGGCGGGTAACAGTAACTACGATACTTATTATGACAAGTAACTGTAACTTCGATACTAATTATGACAGGTAACTGTAACTTCGATATTTATTATGACAGGTAACTGTAACTTAATTACTAATTATGACAAGAAACTGTAACTTCGATAATAATTATGACAGGTAAATGTATCTTCGATACTAATTATGACAAGTAACTGTAACTTCGATACTAATTATGACAAGTAACTGTAACTTCGATACTAATTATGACAGGTAACAGTAACTTCGATATTAATTATGACATGTAACAGTAACTTCGATACTAATTATGACAAGTAACTGTAATTTCGATACAAATTTTGGCAGTTAATTGTAACTTCGATACTAATTATGGCGGGTAACAGTAACTACGATACTTATTATGACAAGTAACTGTAACTTCGATACTAATTATGACAGGTAACTGTAACTTCGTTACTAATTATGATAGGTACCAGTAACTTCGATACTAATCATGACAAGTATCTGTAACTTCGATACTAATTATGACAGGTAACTGTAACTTCCTTACTAATTATGACAAGAAACTGTAATTTTGTTACAAATTATGGCAGGTAATTGTAATTTCGATACTTATTATGACAGGTAACAGTAACTTCTATACTAATTATGACAGGTAACAGTAACTTCGTTACTAATTATGACAAGAAACTCTAACTTCGTTACTAATTATGACAAGTAACAGTAATTTTGATAAAAAATTATGGTAGGTAACTGTAACTTCAATACTAATTATGACAGGTAACAATAACTTCGATACTAATTATGACAGGTAACTGTAACTTCGATACTAATTATGACAAGTAACTTTCATTTTGATACTAATTATGGTAGGTAACTGTAACTTCGTTACTAATTATGACAAGTCCCTGTAATTTCGATACAAATTATGGCAGGTAACGGTGACTTCGATACTATTTATGTCAGGTAACAGTAACTTCGATACTAATTATGACACGAAACTGTAACTTCGTTACTTATTATGAAAAGTAACTGTAATTTCGATACAAATTATGACAGGTAACTGTAACTTCGATACTAATTATGACAAGAAACTCTAACTTCGTTACTAATTATGACAAGTAACAGTAATTTTGATAAAAATTATTGTAGGTAACTGTAACTTCAATACTAATTATGACAGGTAACAGTAACATCGATACTAATTATGACAGGTAACTGTAACTTCGTTACTTATTATGACAAGTAACTTTAATTTCGATACTAATTATGGCAGGTTACTGTAACTTCGTTACTAATTATGACAAGTCCCTGTAATTTCGATACAAATTATGGCAGGTAACAGTACCTTCGATACTAATTATGACAGGTAACTGTAACTTCGATACTTATTATGACAAGGAACTGTAATTTCGATACAAAATATGGCAGGAAACTGTAACTTTTATACTAATTATGACACTTAACAGTAACTTCGATACTAATCATGACAAGTAACTGTTACTTCGATACTAATTATGACAGGTAACTGTAACTTCCTTACTAATTATGACAAGAAACTGTAATTTTGTTACAAATTATGGCAGGTAATTGTAATTTCGATACTTATTATGACAGGTAACAGTAACTTCGATACTAATTATGACAAGTAACTGTAACTTCGATACTAATTATGACAAGAAACTCTAACTTCGTTACTAATTTTGACAAGTAACAGTAATTTTGATAAAAAATTATGGTAGGTAACTGTAACTTCAATACTAATAATGACAGGAAACTGTAACTTCGTTACTAATTATGACATTTAACTGTAATTTCGATACAAATTATGGCAGGTATCAGTACCTTCGATACTAATTATGACAGGTAACTGTAACTTCGATACTTATTATGACAAGGAACTGTAATTTCGATACAAAATAAGGCAGGAAACTCTAACTTTTATACTAACTATGACAGGTAACAGTAACTTCGATACTAATTATGACAAGTAACTGTAACTTCGTTACTTATTACGAAAAGTAACTGTAATTTCGATACAAATTATGACAGGTAACTTTAACTTCGTTACTAATTATGACAAGTAACTGTAATTGCGATACAAATTATGGCAGGTAACAGTACCTTCGATACTAATTATGACAGGTAACTGTAACTTCGATACTAATTATGACAAGGAACTGTAATTTCGATACAAATTATGGCAGGTAACTGTAACTTTGATACTAATTATGACAGGTAACAGTAACTTCGATACTAATTATGACAAGTAACTGTAACTTCGTTACTAATTATGACAAGTAACTCTAATTTTGATAAAAAACTATGGCAGGTAACTGTAACTTCGATACTAATTAATACAGGTAACAGTAACTTCGATACTATCTATGACAGGTTACTGTAACATCGTTACTAATTATGACAAGTAACTGCAACTTCGATACTAATTAAGACAAGTAACTGTAACTTCGATACTTATTATGACAGGTAACTGTAACTTAATTACTAATTATGACAAGAAACTGTAACTTCGATACTAATTATGACAGGTAAATGTAACTTTGATACTAATTATGACAAGTAACTGTAACTTTGATATTAATTATGACAAGTAACAGTAACTTCGATACTAATTATGACAAGTAACTGTAATTTCGATACAAATTTTGGCAGGTAACTGTAACATCGATACTAATTATGACAGGTAACAGTAACTACGATACTTATTATGACAAGTAACTGTAACTTCGATACAAATTATGGCAGGTAACTGTAACTTTGATACTTATTATGACAGGTAACAGTAACTTCGATACTAATTACGGCAAGTAACTGTAACTTCGTTACTAATTATGACAAGTAACTCTAATTTTGATAAAAAATTATGGCAGGTAACTGTAACTTCGATACTAATTAATACAGGTAACAGTAACATCGATACAAATTATGACAAGTAACAGTAACTTCGGTACTAATTATGACAAGTTACTGTGACTTCGATACTAATTATGACAAATAACTATAATTTCGATACAAATTTTGGCAGGTAACTGTAACTTCGATACTAATTATGACAGGTAACAGTAACTACGATACTTATTATGACAAGTAACTGTAACTTCGATACTAATTATGACAGGCAACTGTAACTTCGTTACTAATTATGACAGGTAACAGTAACTTCGATACTAATCATGACAAGTAACTGTAACTTCGATACTAATTATGACAGGTATTTGTAACTTCCTTACTAATTATGACAAGTAACTGTAATTTCGTTACAAATTATGGCAGGTAATTGTAATTTCGATACTAATTATGACAGGTAACAGTAACTTCGATAATAATTATGACAAGTAACTGTAACTTCGATACTAGTTATGACAGGTAACTGTAACTTCGTTACTAATTATGACAAGTAACTGTACTTTCGATACAAATTATGGCAGGTAACTGTAACTTCGATACTAATTATGACAGGTAACTGTAACTTCGATACTAATTATGACAAGGAACTGTAATTTCGATACAAATTATGGCAGGTAACTGTAACTTTGATACTAATTATGACAGGTAACAGTAACATCGATACTAATTATGACAAGTAACTGTAACTTCGTTACTAATTATGACAAGTAACTCTAATTTTGATAAAAAATTATGGCAGGTAACTGTAACTTCGATACTAATTAATACAGGTAACAGTAACATCGATACAAATTATGATAGGTTACTGTAACATCGTTACTAATTATGACAAGTAACTGTAACTTCGATACTAATTATGACAGGTAACTGTAACTTCGTTACTTATTATGAAAAGTAACTGTAATTTCGATACAAATTATGACAGGTAACTGTAACTTCGTTACTAATTATGACAAGTAACTGTAATTTCGATACAAATTATGGCAGGTAACAGTACCTTCGATACTAATTATGACAGGTAACTGTAACTTCGATACTAATTATGACAAGGAACAGTAATATCGATGAAAATTATGGCAGGTAACTGTAACTTTGATACTAATTATGACAGGTAACAGTAACTTCGATACTAATTATGGCAAGTAACTGTAACTTCGTTACTAATTATGAAAAGTAACTCTAATTTTGATAAAAAATTATGGCAGGTAACTGTAACTTCGATACTAATTAATACAGGTAACAGTAACATCGATACAAATATGACAGGTTACTGTAACATCGTTACTAATTATGACAAATAACTGTAACTTCTATACTAATTATGACAAGTAACTGTAACTTCGATACTTATTTGACAGGTAACTGTAACTTAATTACTAATTATGACAAGAAACTGTAACTTCGATACTAATTATGACAGGTAAATTTAACTTCGATACTAATTATGACAAGTAACTGTAACTTCGACACTAATTATGACATGAAACTGTAACTTCGATACTTATTATGACAGGTAACAGTAACTTCGATATTAAGTATGACAAGTAACAGTAACTTCGATACTAATTATGACAAGTAACTGTAATTTCTATACAAATTTTGGCAGGTAACTGTACTTTCGATACTAATTATGACAGGTATCAGTAACTACGATACTTATTATGACAAGTAACTGTAACTTCGATACTAATTATGACAGGTAACTGTAACTTCGTTACTAAATATGACAGGTAACAGTAACGTCGATACTAATCATGACAAGTAACTGTAACTTCGATACTTATTATGACAGGTAACTGTAACTTCCTTACTAATTATGACAAGTAACTGTAATTTCGTTACAAATTATGGCAGGTAATTGTAATTTCAATACTAATTATGACTTGTAACAGTAACTTCGATACTAATTATGACAAGTAACTGTAACTTCGATACTAATTATGACAGGTAACTGTAACTTCGTAACTAATTATGACAAGTAACTGTAATTTCGATACAAATTATGGCAGGTAACTGTAACTTCGATACTAATTATGACAGGTAACAGCAACTTCGATACTAATTATGACAAGTAACTATAACTTCGATACAAATTATGACAGGTAACTGTAACTTCGATACTATTTGTGACAAGAAACTCTAACTTCGTTACTTATTATGACAAGTAACTGTAATTTTGATAAAAATTATTGTAGGTAACTGTAACTTCAATACTAATTATGACAGGTAACAGTAACTTCGATACGAATTATGACAGGTAACTGTAACTTTGTTACTTATTATGACAAGTAACGTAAATTTCGATACTAATTAATGCAGGTTACTGTAACTTCGTTACTAATTATGACAAGTCCCTGTAATTTCGATAGAAATTATGGCAGGTAATTGTAATTTCGATACTTATTATGACAGGTAACAGTAACTTCGATACTAATTATGACAAGTAACAGTAACTTCGATACTTATTATGACAAGTAACTGTAACTTCGATACAAATAATGACAGGTAACTGTAATTTCGATTCAAATTTTGGCAGGTAATAGTAACTTCGATACTTATTATGACAGGTAACAGTAATTTCGATACTAATTATGACAAGTAACTTTAATTTCGATACTAATTATGGCAGGTAACTGTAACTTCGATACTAATTATGTCAGGTAACAGTCACTTCGGTACTAATTATGACAGGAACCTGTAACTTCGTTTCTACTAATGACAATTAACTGTAATTTCGATACAAATTTTGTCAGTTATCTGTAACTTCGTTACTAATTATGACAAGTAACTGTAATTTCGATACAAATTATGGCAGGTAACAGTACCTTCGATACTAATTATGACAGGTAACTGTAACTTCGATACTAATTATGACAAGGAACTGTAACTTCGATACAAATTATGGCAGGTAACTGTAACTTTGATACTAATTATGACAGGTAACAGTAACTTCGATACTAATTATGACAGGTTACTGGAACATCGTTTCTAATTATGTGAAGTAACTGTAACTTCCATACTAATTATGACAAGTACCTGTAACTTCCATACTTATTATGACAGGCAACTGTAATTTCGATACAAATTATGGCAGGTAACTGTAACTTCGATACTAATTATGACAGGTAACAATAACTTCGATACTAATTATGACAAGTAACTAAAACTTCGATACAAATTATGACAGGTAACTGTAACTTCGATACTAATTATGACAAGAAACTATAACTTCGTTACTAATTATGACAAATAACAGTAATTTTGATAAAAAATTATGGTAGGTAACTGTAACTTCAATACTAATTATGACAGGTAACAGTACCTCGATACCAATAATGACAGGTAACTGTAACTTCGTTACTAATTATGACAAGTAACTTTAATTTCTATACTAATTATGACAGGTAACTGTAACTTCGTTACTAATTATGACAAGTCCCTGTAATTTCGATACAAATTATGGCAGGTAACTGTAACTTCGATACTAATTATGTAAGGTAACAGTAACTTCGATACTTATTATGACAAGTAACTATAACTTCGTTACTAATTATGACAGGAAACTGTAACTTCGTTACTAATTATGACAAGTAACTGTAATTTCGATACAAATAATGACAGGTAACAGTAACTTCGTTACTAATTATGACAAGTAACTGTAATTTCGATACAAATTATGGCAGGTAACAGTACCTTCGATATTAATTATGACAGGTAACTGTAACTTCGATACTTATTATGACAAGGAACTGTAATTTCGATACAAAATATGGCAGGAAAGTGTAACTTTTATACTAATTATGACAGGTAACAGTAACTTAGATACTAATTATGACAAGTAACTGTAACTTCGTTACTAATTATGACAAGTCACTCTAATTTCGTTACCAATTACGACAAGTAACAGTAATTTTGATAAAATATTATGGTAGGTAACTGTAACTTCAATACTAATTAATACAGGTAACAGTAACTTCAATACTAATTCTGACAGTTTACTGTAACATCGTTACTAATTATATCAAGTAACTGTAACTTCGATACTAATTATGACAAGTAACTGTAACTTCGATACTTATTATGACAGGTAACTGTAACTTCATTACTAATTATGACAAGAAACTGTAACTTCGATACTAATTATGACAGGTAACTGTAACTTCGATATTAATTATGACAAGCAACTGTAACTTCGATACTAATTATGACAAGTAACTGTAACTTCGATACTTATTATGACAGGTAAGAGTAACTTCGTTATTAATTATGACAAGTAACAGTAACTTCGATACTAATTATGACAAGTAACTGTAATTTCGATACAAATTTTGGCAGGTAACTGTAACTTCGATACTAATTATGACAGGTAACAGTAACTTCGATACTAATTATGACAAGTAACTGTAACATCGATACCAATTATGACAGGTAACTGTAACTTCGTTACTAATTATGACAAGTAACTTTTTTTTTCGATACAAATTATGGCAGGCAACTGTAACTTCGATACTAATTATGACAGGTAACAGTAACTTCGATACTAATTATGACAGGTTACTGTAACATCGTTACTAATTATGTCAAGTTATTGTAACTTCGATACTAATTATGACATGTAACTGTAACTTCGATACTTATTATGACAGGTAACTGTAATTTCGATACAAATTATGGCAGGTAACTGTAACTTCGATACTAATTATGACAGGTAACAGTAACTTCGATACTAATTATGACAGGTAACTGTAACTTCGATACTAAATATGACAAGAAACTCTAACTTCGTTACTAATTATGACAAGTAACAGTAATTTTGATAAAAATTTATGGTAGGTAACTGTAACTTCAATACTAATTATGACAGGTAACAGTAACTTCGATACTAATTATGACAGGTAACTGTAACTTCGATACTAATTATGACAAGTAACTTTCATTTTGATACTAATTATTGTAGGTAACTGTAACTTCGTTACTAATTATGACAAGTCCCTGTAATTTCGATACAAATTATGGCAGGTAACTGTGACTTCGATACTAATTATGTCAGGTAACAGTAACTTCGATACTAATTATGACACGAAACTGTAACTTCGTTACTTATTATGAAAAGTAACTGTAATTTCGATACAAATTTTGACAGGTAACTGTAACTTCGTTACTAATTATGACAAGTAACTGTAATTTCGATACAAATTATGGCAGGTAACAGTACCTTCGATACTAATTATGACAGGTAACTGTAACTTCGATACTAATTATGACAAGGAACTGTAATTTCGATACAAATTATGGCAGGCACTGTAACTTTGATACTTATTATGACAGGTAACAGTAACTTCGATTCTAATTATGACAAATAACTGTAACTTCGTTACTAATTATGACAAGTAACTTTAATTTTGATAAAAAATTATGGCAGGTAACTGTAACTTCGATACTAATTAATACAGGTAACAGTAACATCGATACAAATTATGACAGGTTACTGTAACATCGTTACTAATTATGACAAGTAACTGTAACTTCGATACTAATTATGACAAGTAACTGTAACTTCGATACTTATTGTGACAGGTAACTGTAACTTAATTACTAATTATGACAAGAAACTGTAACTTCGATACTAATTATGACAGGTAAATGTAACTTCGATACTAATTATGACAGGTAACTGTAACTTCGATACTAATTATGACAAGTAACTGTAACTTCGATACTAATTATGACAGGTAACAATAACTTCGATATTAATTATGACAAGTAACAGTAACTTCGATACTAATTATGACAAGTAACTGTAATTTCGATACAAATTTTGGCAGGTAATTGTAACTTCGATACTAATTATGACAGGTAACAGTAACTACGATACTTATTATGACAAGTAACTGTAACTTCGATACTTATTATGACAGGTAACTGTAACTTCGTTACTAATTATGACAGGTAACAGTAACTTCGATACTAATCATGACAAGTAACTGTAACTTCGATACTAATTATGACAGGTAACTGTAACTTTCATACTAATTATGACAAGTAACTGTAATTTTGTTACAAATTATGGCAGGTAATTGTAATATCGATACTTATTATGACAGGTAACAGTAACTTCGATACTAATTATGACAAGTAACTGTAACTTCGATACTAGTTATGACAGGTAACTGTAACTTCGTTACTAATTATGGCAAGTAACTGTAATTTCGTTACAAATTATGGCAGGTAACTGTAACTTCGATACTAATTATGACAGGTTACAGCAACTTCGATACTATTTATGACAAGTAACTATAACTTCGATACAAATTATGACAGGTAACTGTAACTTCGATACTAATTATGACAAGAAACTCTAACTTCGTTACTAATTATGACAAGTAACAGTAATTTTGATAAAAATTATTGTAGGTAACTGTAACTTCAATACTAATTATGACAGGTAACAGTAACTTCGATACTAATTATGACAGGTAACTGTAACTTCGTTACTTATTATGACAAGTAACTTTAATTTCGATACTAATTATGGCAGGTTACTGTAACTTCGTACTAATTATGACAAGTCCCTGTAATTTCGATACAAATTATGGCAGGTAACTGTAACTTCGATACTAATTATGTCAGGTAACAGTAACTTCGATACTAATTATGACAAGTAACTATAACTTCGATACTAATTATGACAGGAAACTGTAACTTCGTTACTAATTATGACAAGTAACTGTAATTTCGATACAAATAATGACAGGAAACTGTAACTTCGTTACTAATTATGACATGTAACTGTAATTTCGATACAAATTATGGCAGGTAACAGTACCTTCGATACTAATTATGACAGGTAACTGTAACTTCGATACTTATTATGACAAGGAACTGTAATTTCGATACAAAATATGGCAGGAAACTGTAACTTTTATACTAATTATGACAGGTAACAGTAACTTCGATACTAATTATGACAAGTAACTGTAGCTTCGTTACTTATTATGAAAAGTAACTGTAATTTCGATACAAATTATGACAGGTAACTGTAAATTCGTTACTAATTATGACAAGTAACTGTAATTTCGATACAAATTATGGCAGGTAACAGTACCTTCGATACTTATTATGACAGGTAACTGTAACTTCGATACTAATTATGACAAGGAACTGTAATTTCGATACAAATTATGGCAGGTAACTGTAACTTTGATACTTATTATGACAGGTAACAGTAACTTCGATACTAATTATGACAAGTAACTGTAACTTCGTTACTAATTATGACAAGTAACTCTAATTTTGATAAAAAATTATGGCAGGTAACTGTAACTTCGATACTAATTAATACAGGTAACAGTAACTTCGATACTATTTATGACAGGTTACTGTAACATCGTTACTAATTATGACAAGTAACTGTAACTTCGATACTAATTATGACAAGTAACTGTAACTTCGATACTTATTATGACAGGTAACTGTAAATTAATTACTAATTATGACAAGAAACTGTAACTTCGATACTAATTATGACAGGTAAGTGTAACTTTGATACTAATTATGACAAGTAACTGTAACTTTGATATTAATTATGACAAGTAACAGTAACTTCGATACTAATTATGACAAGTAACTGTAATTTCGATACAAATTTTGGCAGGTAACTGTAACTTCGATACTAATTATGACAGGTAACAGTAACTACGATACTTATTATGACAAGTAACTGTAACTTCGATACTAATTATGACAGGTAACTGTAACCTCGTTACTAATTATGACAGGTAACAGTAACTTCGATACTAATCATGACAAGTAACTGTAACTTCGATACTAATTATGACAGGTAACTGTATCTTCCTTACTAATTATGACAAGTAACTGTAATTTCGATTCAAATTTTGGCAGGTAACTGTAACTTCGATATTTATTATGACAGGTAACAGTAACTTCGATACTAATTATGACAAGTAACTGTAACTTCGATACTAATTATGACAGGTAACTGTAACTTCGATACTAATTATGACAGGTAACTTAACATCGTTTCTAATTATGACAAGTAACTGTAATTTTGGTTCAAATTTTGGCAGGTAACTGTAACTTCGATACTTATTATGACAAGTAACTGTTACATCGATACTTATTATGACAGGTAACTGTAACTTCGTTACTAATTATGACAAGTAACTGTAGTTTCGATACAAATTATGGCAGGTAACTGTAACATCGATACTAAGTATGACAAGTAACAGCAACTTCGATACTAATTATGACAAGTAACTATAACTTCGATACAAATTATGACAGGTAACTGTAACTTCGATACTAATTATGACATGAAACTCTAACTTCGTTACTAATTAAGACAAGTAACAGTAATTTTGATAAAAATTATTGTAGGTAACTGAAACTTCAATACTATTTATGGCAGGTAACAGTAACTTTGATACTAATTATGACATGTAACTGTAACTTCGTTACTTATTATGACAAGTAACTTAAATTTCGATACTAATTATGGCAGTTTATTGTAACTTCGTTACTAATTATTCCAAGTCCCTGTAATTTCGATAAAAATTATGGCAGGTAACTGTAAATTCGATACTAATTATGTCAGGTAACAGTAACTTCGATACTAATTATGACAAGTAACTATAACTTCGATACTAATTATGACAGGAAACTGTAACTTCGTTACTTATTATGACAAGTAACTGTAATTTCGATACAAATAATGACAGGAAACTGTAACTTCGTTACTAATTATGACAAGTAACTGTAATTTCGATACAAATTATGGCAGGTAACAGTACCTTCGATACTAATTATGACAGGTAACTGTAACTTCGATACTTATTATGACAAGGAACTGTAATTTCGATACAAAATATGGCAGGAAACTGTAACTTTTATACTAATTATGACAGGTAACAGTAACTTCGATACTAATTATGACTAGTAACTGTAACTCGTTACTTATTATGAAAAGTAACTGTAATTTCGATACAAATTATGACGGTTAACTGTAACTTCGTTACTAATTATGACAAGTAACTGTAATTTCGATAAAAATTATGGCAGGTAACAGTACCTTCGATACTAATTATGACAGGTAACTGTAACTTCGATACTAATTATGACAAGGAACTGTAATTTCGATACAAATTATGGCAGGTAACTGTAACTTTGATACTAATTATGACAGGTAACAGTAACTTCGATATTAATTATGAAAAGTAACTGTAACTTCGTTACTAATTATGACAAGTAACTCTAATTTTGATAAAAATTATGGCAGGTAACTGTAACTTCGATACTAATTAATACAGGTAACAGTAACTTCGATACTAATTATGACAGGTTACTGTAACATCGTTACTAATTTTGACAAGTAACTGTAATTTCGATACTAATTATGACAAGTAACTGTAACTTCGATACTTATTATGACAGGTAACTGTTACTTAATTACTAATTATGACAAGAAACTGTAACATCGATACTAATTATGAGAGGTAAATGTAACTTTGATACTAATTATGACAAGTAACTGTAACTTTGATATTAATTATGACAAGTAACAGTAACTTCGATACTAATTATGACAAGTAACTGTAATTTCGATACAAATTTCGGCAGGTAACTGTAACTTCGATACTAATTATGACAGGTAACAGTAACTACGATACTTATTATGACAAGTAACTGTAACTTCGATACTAATTATGACAGGTAACTGTAACTTCGTTACTAATTATGACAGGTAACAGTAACTTCGATACTAACCATGACAAGTAACTGTAACTTCGATACTAATTATGACAGGTAACTGTAACTTCCTTACTAATTATGACAAGTAACTCTAATTTCGATTCAAATTTTGGCAGGTAACTGCAACTTCGATACTTATTATGACAGGTAACAATAACTTCGATACTAATTATGACAAGAAACTCTAACTTCGTTACTAATTATGACAAATAACAGTAATTTTGATAAAAAATTATGGTAGGTAACTGTAACTTCAATACTAATTATGACAGGTAACAGTACCTCGATACCAATTATGACAGGTAACTGTAACTTCGTTACTAATTATGACAAGTAACTTTAATTTCTATACTAATTATGACAGGTAACTGTAACTTCGTTACTAATTATGACAAGTCCCTGTAATTTCGATACAAATTATGGCAGGTAACTGTAACTTCGATACTAATTATGTAAGGTAACAGTAACTTCGATACTTATTATGACAAGTAACTATAACTTCGTTACTAATTATGACAGGAAACTGTAACTTCGTTACTAATTATGACAAGTAACTGTAATTTCGATACAAATAATGACAGGTAACTGTAACTTCGTTACTAATTATGACAAGTAACTGTAATTTCGATACAAATTATGGCAGGTAACAGTACCTTCGATATTAATTATGACAGGTAACTGTAACTTCGATTCTTATTATGACAAGGAACTGTAATTTCGATACAAAATATGGCAGGAAAGTGTAACTTTTATACTAATTATGACAGGTAACAGTAACTTAGATACTAATTATGACAAGTAACTGTAACTTCGTTACTAATTATGACAAGTCACTCTAATTTCGTTACCAATTACGACAAGTAACAGTAATTTTGATAAAATATTATGGTAGGTAACTGTAACTTCAATACTAATTAATACAGGTAACAGTAACTTCAATACTAATTCTGACAGTTTACTGTAACATCGTTACTAATTATATCAAGTAACTGTAACTTCGATACTAATTATGACAAGTAACTGTAACTTCGATACTTATTATGACAGGTAACTGTAACTTCATTACTAATTATGACAAGAAACTGTAACTTCGATACTAATTATGACAGGTAACTGTAACTTCGATATTAATTATGACAAGCAACTGTAACTTCGATACTAATTATGACAAGTAACTGTAACTTCGATACTTATTATGACAGGTAAGAGTAACTTCGTTATTAATTATGACAAGTAACAGTAACTTCGATACTAATTATGACAAGTAACTGTAATTTCGATACAAATTTTGGCAGGTAACTGTAACTTCGATACTAATTATGACAGGTAACAGTAACTTCGATACTAATTATGACAAGTAACTGTAACATCGATACCAATTATGACAGGTAACTGTAACTTCGTTACTAATTATGACAAGTAACTTTTTTTTTCGATACAAATTATGGCAGGCAACTGTAACTTCGATACTAATTATGACAGGTAACAGTAACTTCGATACTAATTATGACAGGTTACTGTAACATCGTTACTAATTATGTCAAGTTATTGTAACTTCGATACTAATTATGACATGTAACTGTAACTTCGATACTTATTATGACAGGTAACTGTAATTTCGATACAAATTATGGCAGGTAACTGTAACTTCGATACTAATTATGACAGGTAACAGTAACTTCGATACTAATTATGACAGGTAACTGTAACTTCGATACTAAATATGACAAGAAACTCTAACTTCGTTACTAATTATGACAAGTAACAGTAATTTTGATAAAAATTTATGGTAGGTAACTGTAACTTCAATACTAATTATGACAGGTAACAGTAACTTCGATACTAATTATGACAGGTAACTGTAACTTCGATACTAATTATGACAAGTAACTTTCATTTTGATACTAATTATTGTAGGTAACTGTAACTTCGTTACTAATTATGACAAGTCCCTGTAATTTCGATACAAATTATGGCAGGTAACTGTGACTTCGATACTAATTATGTCAGGTAACAGTAACTTCGATACTAATTATGACACGAAACTGTAACTTCGTTACTTATTATGAAAAGTAACTGTAATTTCGATACAAATTTTGACAGGTAACTGAAGTAACTGTAATTTCGATACAAATTATGGCAGGTAACAGTACCTTCGATACTAATTATGACAGGTAACTGTAACTTCGATACTAATTATGACAAGGAACTGTAATTTCGATACAAATTATGGCAGGCACTGTAACTTTGATACTTATTATGACAGGTAACAGTAACTTCGATTCTAATTATGACAAATAACTGTAACTTCGTTACTAATTATGACAAGTAACTTTAATTTTGATAAAAAATTATGGCAGGTAACTGTAACTTCGATACTAATTAATACAGGTAACAGTAACATCGATACAAATTATGACAGGTTACTGTAACATCGTTACTAATTATGACAAGTAACTGTAACTTCGATACTAATTATGACAAGTAACTGTAACTTCGATACTTGTTATGACAGGTAACTGTAACTTAATTACTAATTATGACAAGAAACTGTAACTTCGATACTAATTATGACAGGTAAATGTAACTTCGATACTAATTATGACAGGTAACTGTAACTTCGATACTAATTATGACAAGTAACTGTAACTTCGATACTAATTATGACAGGTAACAGTAACTTCGATTATAATTATGACAAGTAACAGTAACTTCGATACTAATTATGACAAGTAACTGTAATTTCGATACAAATTTTGGCAGGTAATTGTAACTTCGATACTAATTATGACAGGTAACAGTAACTACGATACTTATTATGACAAGTAACTGTAACTTCGATACTTATTATGACAGGTAACTGTAACTTCGTTACTAATTATGACAGGTAACAGTAACTTCGATACTAATCATGACAAGTAACTGTAACTTCGATACTAATTATGACAGGTAACTGTAACTTTCATAATAATTATGACAAGTAACTGTAATTTTGTTACAAATTATGGCAGGTAATTGTAATTTCGATACTTATTATGACAGGTAACAGTAACTTCGATACTAATTATGACAAGTAACTGTAACTTCGATACTAGTTATGACAGGTAACTGTAACTTCGTTACTAATTATGGCAAGTAACTGTAATTTCGATACAAATTATGGCAGGTAACTGTAACTTCGATACTAATTATGACAGGTTACAGCAACTTCGATACTATTTATGACAAGTAACTATAACTTCGATACAAATTATGACAGGTAACTGTAACTTCGATACTAATTATGACAAGAAACTCTAACTTCGTTACTAATTATGACAAGTAACAGTAATTTTGATAAAAATTATTGTAGGTAACTGTAACTTGAATACTAATTATGACAGGTAACAGTAACTTCGATACTAATTATGACAGGTAACTGTAACTTCGTTACTTATTATGACAAGTAACTTTAATTTCGATACTAATTATGGCAGGTTACTGTAACTTCGTACTTATTATGACAAGTCCCTGTAATTTCGATACAAATTATGGCAGGTAACTGTAACTTCGATACTAATTATGTCAGGTAACAGTAACTTCGATACTAATTATGACAAGTAACTATAACTTCGATACTAATTATGACAGGAAACTGTAACTTCGTTACTAATTATGACAAGTAACTGTAATTTCGATACAAATAATGACAGGAAACTGTAACTTCGATACTAATTATGACATGTAACTTTAATTTCGATACAAATTATGGCAGGTAACAGTACCTTCGATACTAATTATGACAGTTAACTGTAACTTCGATACTTATTATGACAAGGAACTGTAATTTCGATACAAAATATGGCAGGAAACTGTAACTTTTATACTAATTATGACAGGTACCAGTAACTTCGATACTAATTATGACAAGTAACTGTAGCTTCGTTACTTATTATGAAAAGTAACTGTAATTTCGGTACAAATTATGACAGGTAACTGTAACTTCGTTACTAATTATGACAAGTAACTGTAATTTCGATACAAATTATGGCAGGTAACAGTACCTTCGATACTAATTATGACAGGTAACTGTAACTTCGATACTAATTATGACAAGGAACTGTAATTTCGATACAAATTATGGCAGGTAACTGTAACTTTGATACTTATTATGACAGGTAACAGTAACTTCGATACTAATTATGACAAGTAACTGTAACTTCGTTACTAATTATGACAAGTAACTCTAATTTTGATAAAAAATTATGGCAGGTAACTGTAACTTCGATACTAATTAATACAGGTAACAGTAACTTCGATACTATTTATGACAGGTTACCTTAACATCGTTACTAATTATGACAAGTAACTGTAACTTCGATACTAATTATGACAAGTAACTGTAACTTCGATACTTATTATGACAGGTAACTGTAAATTAATTACTAATTATGACAAGAAACTGTAACTTCGATACTAATTATGACAGGTAAGTGTAACATTGATACTAATTATGACAAGTAACTGTAACTTTGATATTAATTATGACAAGTAACAGTAACTTCGATACTAATTATGACAAGTAACTGTAATTTCGATACAAATTTTGGCAGGTAACTGTAACTTCGATACTAATTATGACAGGTAACAGTAACTACGATACTTATTATGACAAGTAACTGTAACTTCGATACTAATTATGACAGGTAACTGTAACCTCGTTACTAATTATGACAGGTAACAGTAACTTCGATACTAATCATGACAAGTAACTGTAACTTCGATACTAATTATGACAGGTAACTGTATCTTCCTTACTAATTATGACAAGTAACTGTAATTTCGATTCAAAATTTGGCAGGTAACTGTAACTTCGATATTTATTATGACAGGTAACAGTAACTTCGATACTAATTATGACAAGTAACTGTAACTTCGATACTAATTATGACAGGTAACTGTAACTTCGATACTAATTATGACAGGTAACTTAACATCGTTTCTAATTATGACAAGTAACTGTAATTTTGGTTCAAAATTTGGCAGGTAAATGTAACTTCGATACTTATTATGACAAGTAACTGTTACATCGATACTTATTATGACAGGTAACTGTAACTTCGTTACTAATTATGACAAGTAACTATAACTTCGATACAAATTATGACAGGTAACTGTAACTTCGATACTAATTATGACATGAAACTCTAACTTCGTTACTAATTAAGACAAGTAACAGTAATTTTGATAAAAATTATTGTAGGTAACTGAAACTTCAATACTATTTATGACAGGTAACAGTAACTTTGATACTAATAATGACAGGTAACTGTAACTTCGATACTAATTATGACAGGTAACTTAACATCGTTCCTAATTATGACAAGTAACTGTAATTTTGATTCAAATATTGGCAGGTAACTGTAACTTCGATACTTATTATGACAGGTAACAGTAACTTCGATACTAATTATGACAAGTAACTGTTACATCGATACTTATTATGACAGGTAACTGTAATTTCGATACAAATTATGGCAGGTAACTGTAACTTCGATTCTAATTATGACAGGTAACAGCAACTTCGATACTAATTATGACAAGAAACTCTAACTTCGTTACTAATTATGACAAGTAACTGTAATTTTGATAAAAAATTATTGTAGGTAACTGTAACTTCAATACTAATTATGACAGGTAACAGCAACTTCGATACTAATTATGACAGGTAACAGTAACTACGATACTAATTATGACTAGTAACTGTAACTTCGATAATAATTATGACAGGTAACTGTAAGTTCGTTACTTATTATGACAAGTAACATTAATTTCGATACTAATTATGGCAGGTTACTGTAACTTCGTTACTAATTATGACAAGACCCTGTAATTTCGATACAAATTATTGCAGGTAATTGTAATTTCGATACTAATTATGACAGGTAACAGTAACTTCGATACTAATTATGACAAGTAACTGTAACTTCGATACTAATTATGACAGGTAACAGCAACTTCGATACTAATTATGACAAGTAACTATAACATCGATACAAATTATGACAGGTAACAGTAACTTCGATACTAGTTATGACAGGTTACAGTAACTACGATACTAATTATGACAAGTAACTGTAACTTCGATACTAATTATGACAAGGAACTGTAATTTCGATACAAATTATGGCAGGTAACTGTAACTTCGTTACTAATTATCACAAGCAACTTTAATTTCGATACTAATTATGGCAGGTAACTGTAACTTCGTTACTAATTATGACAAGTCCCTGTAATTTCGATACAAATTATGGCAGGTAACGGTAACTTCGATACTAATTATTACAAGTAACTGTAACTTCGATACTAATTATGACAGGTAACTGTAACTTCGTTACTAATTAAGGCAAGTAACTGTAATTTCGATACAAATTTTGGCAGGTAACTGTAACTTCGATTCTAATTATGACAGGTAACAGTAACTTCGTTACAAATTATGGCAAGTAACTGTAACTTCGATACTAATTATGACAGGTAACTGTAACTTCGTTACTAATTATGACAAGTAACAGTAATTTCGATACAAATTATGGCAGGTAACTGTATCTTCGATACTAATTATGACAGGTAACAGTAACTTCGATACTAATTATGACAAGTAACATTAACTTCGATACTAATTATGGCAGGTTACTGTAACATCCCTACTAATTATGAGAAGTAACATTAATTTCGATACAAATTATGGCAGGTAACTGTAACTTCCATACTAATTATGACAGGTAACAGTAACTTCGATAGTAATTATGACAGGAAACTGTAACTTCGTTACTAATTATGACAAGTAACTGTAATTTCGATACAAATTATGACAGGTAACTGTAACTTCGTTACTAATTATGACAAGTAACAGTACCTTCGATACTAATTATGACAGGTAACTGTAACTTCGATACTAATTATGACAAGGAACTGTAATTTCGATACAAATTATGGCAGGTAACTGTTACTTCGTTACTAATTATGACAAGTAACTGTAATTTCGATACAAATTTTGGCAGGTAACTGTAACTTCGATATTAATTATGACAGGTAACAGTAACTTCGATACTAATTATGACAAGTAACTGTATCTTCGATATTAATTATGACAGGTAACTGTAACTTCGTTACTAATAAGGACAAGTAACTCTAATTTCGATACAAATTATGGCAGGTAACTGTAACTTCGATACTAATTATGACAGGTAACAGTAACTTCGATATTAATTATGACAAGTAACTATAACTTCGATAAAATTTATGACTGGTTACTGTAACTTCGATTCTAATTATGACAAGAAACTCAAACTTCGTTACTAATTATGACAAGTAACTGTAATTTTGATAAAAAATTATGGTAGGTAACTGTAACTTCATTAAAAATAATGACAGGTAACAGTAACTTCGATACTAATTATGACAGGAAACTGTAACTTCGTTACTAATTATGACAAGTAACTTTAATTTCGATACTAGTTATGGCAGGAAACTGTAACTTCGAAACTAATTATGACAAGTCCCTGTAATTTCGATACAAATTATGGCAGATAACTCTACCTTCGATACAAATTATGACAAATAACTGTAACTTCGATACTAATTATGACAGGTAACTGTAACTTCGTTATTAATTATGACAAGTAACTGTAATTTTGATAAAAAATTATTGTAGGTAACTGTAACTTCAATACTAATTATGACAGGTAACAGTAACATCGATACTAATTATGACAAGAAACTCAAACTTCGTTACTAATTATGACAAGTAACTGTAATTTTGATAAAAAATTATGGTAGGTAACTGTAACTTCAATACTAATTATGACAGGTAACAGTAACTTCGATACTAATTATGACAGGAAACTGTAACTTCGTTACTAATTACGACAAGTAACTTTACTTTCGATATTAATTATGGCAGGAAACTGTAACTTCGTTACTAAATATGACAAGTCCCTGTAATTTCGATACAAATTATGGCAGGTAACTGTAACTTCGATACTAATTATGACAGGTAACTCTAACTTCGTTATTAATTATGACAAGTAACTGTAATTTCGATACAAATTTTGGCAGGTAACTGTATCATCGTTACTAATTATGACAGGTTACAATAACTTCGATACTAATTATGACAAGTAACTGTAACTTCGATACTAATTATGACAGGTAACTGTAACTTCGATACTAATTATGACAAGTAACTGTAATTTCGATACAAATTATGGCAGGTTACTGTAACTTCGATACTAATTATGACAGGTAACAGCAACTTCGATACTAATTATGACAAGTAACTATAACCTCGATACAAATTATGACAGGTAACTGTAACTTCGATACTAATTCTGACAAGAAACTCTAACTTCGTTACTAATTATGACAAGTAACTGTAATTTTGATAAAAAAAATATTGTAGGTAACTGTAACTTCAATACTAATTATGACAGGTAACAGTAACTTCGATACTAATTATGACAGGTTACTGTAACTTCGTAACTAATTATGACAAGTCCCTGTAATTTCAATAAAATTATGGCAGGTAATTGTAATTTCGGCGCTAATTATGACAGGTAACATTAACTTCGATACTAATTATGACAAGTAACAGTAACTTAGATACTAATTATGACAAGTAACTGTAACTTCGATACTAATTATGACAGGTAACTGTAACTTCGTTACTAATTATGACAATAACTGTAATTTCGATTCAAATTTTGGCAGGTAACTGTAACTTCGATACTTATTATGACAGGTATAAGTAACTTCGATAGTAATTATGACAAGTAACTGTAACTTCGATACTAATTATGACAGGTAACTGTAACTTCGTTACTAATTATGACAAGTAACTGTAATTTCGATACAAATTATGGCAGGTAACTGTTCCTTCGATACTAATTATGACAGGTAACAGCAACTTCGATACTAATTATGACAAGTAACTATAACTTCGATACAAATTATGACAGGTAACTGTAACTTCGATACTAATTATGACAAGAAAATCTAACTTCGTTACTAATTATGACAAGTAACTGTAATTTTGATAAAAAATTATTGTAGGTAAATGTAACTTCAATACTAATTATGACAGGTAACAGTAACTTCGATACTAATTATGACAGGTAACTGTAACTTCGTTACTTATTATGACAAGTAACTTTAATTTCGATACTAATTATGGCAGGTTACTGTAACTTCGTTACTAATTATGACAAGTCCCTGTAATTTCTATACAAATTATTGCAGGTAATTGTAATTTCGATACTTATTATGACAGGTAACAGTAACTTCGATACTAATTATGACAGGTAACAGTAACTTCGATACTAACTATGACAAGTAACTGTAACTTCGATACTAATTATGACAGGTAACAGTAACTTCGATACTAATTATGACAGGTAACTGTAACTTCGATACTAATTATGACAAGGAACTATAACTTCGATACAAATTATGACAGGTAACAGTAACTTCGATACTAATTATGACAGGTTACAGTAACTACGATACTAATTATGACAAGTAACTGTAACTTCGATACTAATTATGACAGGTAACTGTAACTTGGTAACTAATTATGACAAGTAACTGTAATTTCGATACAAATTATGGCTGGTAACAGTAACTTCGATGCTAATTATGACAGGTAACTGTAACTTCGATACTAATTATGACAAGGAACTGTAATTTCGATACAAATTATGGCAGGTAACTGTAACGTCGGTACTAATTGTGACAGGTAACAGTAACTTCGATACTAATTATGACAAGTAACTATAACTTCGAATCAAATTATGACAGGTAACTGTAACTTCGATACTAATTATGACAAGAAAATCTAACTTCGTTACTAATTATGACAAGTAACTGTAATTTTGATAAAAAATTATGGTAGGTAACTGTAACTTCAATACTAATTATGACAGGTAACAGGAACTTCGATACTAATTATGACAGGTAACTGTAACTTCGTTACTAATTATCACTATTAACTTTAATTTCGATACTAATTAGGGCAGGTAACTGTAACTTCGTTACTAATTATGACAAGTCCTTGTAATTTCGATACAAATTATGGCAGGTAACGGTAACTTCGATACTAATTATTAAAAGTAACTGTAACTTCGATACTAATTATGACAGGTAACTGTAACTTCGTTACTAATTATCACTATTAACTTTAATTTCGATACTAATTAGGGCAGGTAACTGTAACTTCGTTACTAATTATGACAAGTCCTTGTAATTTCAATACAAATTATGGCAGGTAACGGTAACTTCGATACTAATTATTAAAAGTAACTGTAACTTCGATACTAATTATGACAGGTAACTGTAACTTCGTTACTAATTATGACAAGTAACTGTAATTTCGATACAAATTTTGGCAGGTAACTGTAACTTCGATTCTAATTATTACAGGTAACAGTAACTTCGATACTAATTATGACAGGTAACAGTAACTTCGATACTAATTATGACAGGTAACTGTAACTTCGATACTAATTATGACAAGGAACTATAACTTCGATACAAATTATGACAGGTAACAGTAACTTCGATACTAATTATGACAGGTTACAGTAACTACGATACTAATTATGACAAGTAACTGTAACTTCGATACTAATTATGACAGGTAACTGTAACTTGGTAACTAATTATGACAAGTAACTGTAATTTCGATACAAATTATGGCTGGTAACAGTAACTTCGATGCTAATTATGACAGGTAACTGTAACTTCGATACTAATTATGACAAGTAACTGTAATTTTGATAAAAAATTATGGTAGGTAACAGTAACTTCAATACTAATTATGACAGGTAACAGGAACTTCGATACTAATTAGGGCAGGTAACTGTAACTTCGATACTAATTATGACAAGTAACAGTACCTTCGATACTAATTATGACAGGTAACTGTAACTTCGATACTAATTATGACAAGGAACTGTAATTTCGATACAAATTATGACAAGAAACTCTAACTTCGTTACTAATTATGACAAGTAACTGTAATTTTGATAAAAAATTATTGTAGGTAACTGTAACTTCAATACTAATTATGACAGGTAACAGTAACTTCGATACTAATTATGACAGGTAACTGTAACTTCGTTACTTATTATGACAAGTAACTTTAATTTCGATACTAATTATGGCAGGTAACTGTAACTTCTTTACTAATTATGACAAGTCCCTGTAATTTCGATACAAATTATGGCAGGTAATTGTAATTTCGATGCTAATTATGACAGGTAACAGTAACTTCGATACTAATTATGACAAGTAACAGTAACTTCGATACTAATTATGACAAGTAACTGTAACTTCGATACTAATTATGACAGGTAACTGTAACTTCGTTACTAATTATGACAAGTAACTGTAATTTCGATTCAAATTTTGGCAGGTAACTGTAACTTCGATACTTATTATGACAGGTAAAAGTAACTTCGATACTAATTATGACAAGTAACTGTAACTTCGATACTAATTATGACAGGTAACTGTAACTTCGTTACTAATTATGACAAGTAACTGTAATTTCGAAACAAATTATGGCAGGTAACTGTAACTTCGATACTAATTATGACAGGTAACAGCAACATCGATACTAATTATGACAAGTAACTATAACTTCGATACAAATTATGACAGGTAACTGTAACTTCGATACTAATTATGACAAGAAACTCTAACTTCGTTTCTAATTATGACAAGTAACTGTAATTTTGATAAAAAATTATTGTAGGTAACTGTAACTTCAATACTAATTATGACAGGTAACAGTAACTTCGATACTAATTATGACAGGTAACAGTAACTACGATACTAATTATGACAAGTAAATGTAACTTCGATACTAATTATGACAGGTTACTGTACCTTCGTAACTAATTATGACAAGTAACTGTTATTTCGATACAAATTATGGCGGGTAACGGTAACTTCGATACTAATAATTACAAGTAACTGTACCTTCGTAACTAATTATGACAAGTAACTGTTATTTCGATACAAATTACGGCGGTTAACGGTAACTTCGATACTAATTATTACAAGTAACTGTAACTTCGATACTAATTATGACAGGTAACTGTAACTTCGTTAGTAATTATGACAAGTAACAGTAATTTCGATACAGATTATGGCAGGTAACTGTATCTTCGATACTAATTATGACAGGTAACAGTAACTTCGATACTAATTATGACAAGTAGCATTAACTTCGATACTAATTATGGCAGGTTACTGTAACATCGCTACTAATTATGACAAGTAACTTTAATTTCGATACAAATTATGGCAGATAACTGTAACTTCCATACTAATTATGACAGGTAACAGTAACTTCGGTACTAATTATGACAGAAAACTGTAACTTCGTTACTAATTATGACAAGTAACTGTAATTTCGATACAAATTATGACAGGTAACTGTAACTTCGTTACTAATTATGACAAGTAACAGTACCTTCGATAATAATTATGACAGGTAACTGTAACTTCGATACTAATTATGACAAGGAACTGTAATTTCGATACAAATTATGGCAGGTAACTGTAACTTCGTTACTAATTATGACAAGTAACTGTAATTTCGATACAAATTTTTGGCAGGTAACTGTAACTTCGATAGTAATTATGACAGGTAACAGTAACTTCGATACTAATTATGACAAGTAACTGTAACTTCGATACTAATTATGACAGGTAACTGTAACTTCGTTACTAATAATGACAAGTAACTCTAATTTCGATACTAATTATGGCAGGTAACTGTAACTTCGATACTAATTAGGACAGGTAACAGTAACTTCGATACTAATTATGACAAGTAACTATAACTTCGATAAAAATTATGACTGGTTACTGTAACTTCGATTCTAATTATGACAAGAAACTCAAACTTCGTTACTAATTATGACAAGTAACTGTAATTTTGAGAAAAAATTATGGTAGGTAACTGTAACTTCATTACTAATTATGACAGGTAACAGTAACTTCGATACTAATTATGACAGGAAACTGTAACTTCGTTACTAATTATGACAAGTAACTTTAATTTCGATACTAGTTATGGCAGGAAACTGTAACTTCGTTACTAATTATGACAAGTCCCTGTAATTTCGATACAATTTATGGCAGGTAACTGTAACTTCGATACTAATTATGACAAGTTACTGTAACTTCGATACTAATTATGACAGGTAACTGTAACTTCGTTATTAATTATGACAAGTAACTGTATTTTTGATAAAAAATTATTGTAGGTAACTGGAACTTCAATACTAATTATGACAGGTAACAGTAACTTCGATACTAATTATGACAAGAAACTCAAACTTCGTTACTAATTATGACAAGTAACTGTAATTTTGATAAAAAAATTATGGTAGGTAACTGTAACTTCAATACTAATTATGACAGGTAACAGTAACTTCGATACTAATTATGACAGGAAACTGTAACTTCGTTACTAATTATGACAAGTCCCTGTAATTTCGATACAAATTATGGCAGGAAACTGTAACCTCGAAACTAATTATTACAAGTAACTGTAACTTCGATACTAATTATGACAGGTAACTGTAACTTGGTTACTAATTATGACAAGTAACTGTAATTTCGATACAAATTTTGGCAGGTAACTGTAACTTCGATACTAATTAGGACAGGTAACAGTAACTTCGATACTTATTATGACAAGTAACTATAACTTCGATAAAAATTATGACTGGTTACTGTAACTTCGATTCTAATTATGACAAGAAACTCAAACTTCGTTACTAATTATGACAAGTAACTGTAATTTTGATAAAAAATTATGGTAGGTAACTGTAACTTCATTACTAATTATGACAGGTAACAGTAACTTCGATACTAATTATGACAGGAAACTGTAACTTCGTTACTAATTATGACAAGTAACTTTAATTTCGATACTAGTTATGGTAGGAAACTGTAACTTCGTTACTAATTATGACAAGTCCCTGTAATTTCGATACAAATTATGGCAGGTAACTGTAACTTCGATACTAATTATGACAGGTAACTGTAACTTCGTTATTAATTATGACAAGTAACTGTAATTTTGATAAAAAATTATTGTAGGTAACTGTAACTTCAATACTAATTATGACAGGTAACAGTAACTTCGATACTAATTATGACAGGTAACAGTAACTTCGATACTAATTATGACAAGTAACTGTAACTTCGATACTAATTATGACAGGTAACAGTAACTTCGATACTAATTATGACAGGTAATTGTAACTTCGATACTAATTATGACAAGGAACTATAACTCCGATACAAATTATGACAGGTAACAGTAACTTCGATACTAATTATGACAGGTTACAGTAACTACGATACTAATTATGACAAGTAACTGTAACTTCGATACTAATTATGACAGGTAACTGTAACTTGGTATGGGGCCGATAACCTAGATGTTAGGCCCCTTAAAACAACAATTATCATCATCATCATCATGTAACTTGGTAACTAATTATGACAAGTAACTGTAATTTCGATACAAATTATGGCTGGTAACAGTAACTTCGATGCTAATTATGACAGGTAACTGTAACGTCGATGCTAATTATGACAAGGAACTGTAATTTCGATACAAATTATGGCAGGTAACTGTAACGTCGGTACTAATTGTGACAGGTAACAGTAATTTCGATACTAATTATGACAGGTAACTGTAACTTCGATACTAATTATCACAAGTAACTTTAATTTCGATACTAATTAGGGCAGGTAACTGTAACTTCGATACTAATTATGACAGGTTACAGTAACTACGATACTAATTATGACAAGTAACTGTAACTTCGATACTAATTATGACAGGTAACTCTAACTTGGTAACTAATTATGACAAGTAACTATAACTTCGAATCAAAAAATGACAGGTAACTGTAACTTCGATACTAATTATGACAAGAAAATCTAACTTCGTTACTAATTATGACAAGTAACTGTAATTTTGATAAAAAATTATGGTAGGTAACTGTAACTTCAATACTAATTATGACAGGTAACAGGAACTTCGATACTAATTATGACAGGTAACTGTAACTTCGTTACTAATTATCACAAGTAACTTTAATTTCGATACTAATTAGGGCAGGTAACTGTAACTTCGATACTAATTATGACAAGTAACAGTACCTTCGATACTAATTATGACAGGTAACTGTAACTTCGATACTAATTATGACAAGGAACTGTAATTTCGATACAAATTATGACAAGAAACTCTAACTTCGTTACTAATTATGACAAGTAACTCTAATTTTGATAAAAAATTATTGTAGGTAACTGTAACTTCAATACTAATTATGACAGGTAACAGTAACTTCGATACTAATTATGACAGATAACTGTAACTTGGTAACTAATTATGACAAGTAACTGTAATTTCGATACCAAATATGGCTGGTAACAGTAACTTCGATGCTAATTATGACAGGTAACTGTAACTTCGATACTAATTATGACAAGGAACTGTAATTTCGATACAAATTATGGCAGGTAACTGTAACTTCGTTACTAATTATCACAAGCAACTTTAATTTCGATACTAATTATGGCAGGTAACTGTAACTTCGTTACTAATTATGACAAGTCCCTGTAATTTCGATACAAATTATGGCAGGTAACGGTAACTTCGATACTAATTATTACAAGTAACTGTAACTTCGATACTAATTATGACAGGTAACTGTAACTTCGTTACTAATTAAGGCAAGTAACTGTAATTTCGATACAAATTTTGGCAGGTAACTGTAACTTCGATTCTAATTATGACAGGTAACAGTAACTTCGTTACAAATTATGACAAGTAACTGTAACTTCGATACTAATTATGACAGGTAACTGTAACTTCGTTACTAATTATGACAAGTAACAGTAATTTCGATACAAATTATGGCAGGTAACTGTATCTTCGATACTAATTATGACAGGTAACAGTAACTTCGATACTAATTATGACAAGTAACATTAACTTCGATACTAATTATGGCAGGTTACTGTAACATCGCTACTAATTATGAGAAGTAACTTTAATTTCGATACAAATTATGGCAGGTAACTGTAACTTCCATACTAATTATGACAGGTAACAAAAACTTCGATACTAATTATGACAGGAAACTGTAACTTCGTTACTAATTATGACAAGTAACTGTAATTTCGATACAAATTATGACAGGTAACTGTAACTTCGTTACTAATTATGACAAGTAACAGTACCTTCGATACTAATTATGACAGGTAACTGTAACTTCGATACTAATTATGACAAGGAACTGTAATTTCGATACAAACTATGGCAGGTAACTGTAACTTCGTTAATAATTATGACAAGTAACTGTAATTTCGTTACAAATTTTGGCAGGTAACTGTAACTTCGATATTAATTATGACAGGTAACAGTAACTTCGATACTAATTATGACAAGTAACTGTAACTTCTATACTAATTATGACAGGTAACTGTAACTTCGTTACTAATAATGACAAGTAACTCTAATTTCGATACAAATTATGGCAGGTAACTGTAACTTCGATACTAATTATGACAGGTAACAGTAACTTCGATACTAATTATGACAAGTAACTGTAACTTCGATAAAAATTATGACTGGTTACTGTAACTTCGATTCTAATTATGACAAGAAACTCAAACTTCGTTACTAATTATGACAAGTAACTGTAATTTTGATAAAAAATTATGGTAGGTAACTGTAACTTCATTAATTATAATGACAGGTAACAGTAACTCCGATACTAATTATGACAGGAAACTGTAACTTCGTTACTAATTATGACAAGTAACTTTAATTTCGATACTAGTTACGGCAGGAAACTGTAACTTCGAAACTAATTATGACAAGTCCCTGTAATTTCGATACAAATTATGGCAGATAACTGTAACTTCGATACAAATTATGACAAATAACTGTAACTTCGATACTAATTATGACAGGTAACTGTAACTTCGTTATTAATTATGACAAGTAACTGTAATTTTGATAAAAAATTATTGTAGGTAACTGTAACTTCAATACTAATTATGACAGGTAACAGTACCTTCGATACTAATTATGACAAGAAACTCAAACTTCGTTACTAATTATGACAAGTAACTGTAATTTTGATAAAAAATTATGGTAGGTAACTGTAACTACAATACTAATTATGACAGGTAACAGTAACTTCGATACTAATTATGACAGGAAACTGTAACTTCGTTACTAATTATGACAAGTAACTTTAATTTGGATATTAATTATGGCAGGAAACTGTAACTTCGTTACTAATTATGACAAGTCCCTGTAATTTCGATACAAATTATGGCAGGTAACTGTAACTTCGATACTAATTATGACAGGTAACTGTAACTTCGTTATTAATTATGACAAGTAACTGTAATTTCGATACAAATTCTGGCAGGTAACTGTATCATCGTTACTAATTATGACAGGTAACAGTAACTTCGATACTAATTATGACAAGTAACTGTAACTTCGATACTAATTATGACAGGTAACTGTAACTTCGATTCGAATTATGACAGGTAACTGTATCTTCGTTACTAATTATGACAAGTAACTGTAATTTCGATTCAAATTTTGGCAGGTAACTGTAACTTCGATACTTATTATGACAGGTAACAGTAACTTCGATACTAATTATGACAAGTAACTGTAACATCGATACTAAATATGACAGGTAACTGTAACTTCGTTACTTATTATGACAAGTAACTGTAATTTCGATACAAATTATGGCAGGTTACTGTAACTTCGATACTAATTATGACAGGTAACAGCAACTTCGATACTAATTATGACAAGTAACTATAACCTCGATACAAATTATGACAGGTAACTGTAACTTCGATACTAATTATGACAAGAAACTCTAACTTCGTTACTAATTATGACAAGTAACTGTAATTTTGATAAAAAAATATTGTAGGTAACTGTAACTTCAATACTAATTATGACAGGTAACAGTAACTTCGATACTAATTATGACAAGAAACTCAAACTTCGTTACTAATTATGACAAGTAACTGTAATTTTGATAAAAAATTATGGTAGGTAACTGTAACTTCAATACTAATTATGACAGGTAACAGTAACTTCGATACTAATTATGACAGGAAACTGTAACTTCGTTACTAATTATGACAAGTAACTTTAATTTCGATATTAATTATGGCAGGAAACTGTAACTTCGTTACAAATTATGACAAGTCCCTGTAATTTCGATACAAATTATGGCAGGTAACTGTAACTTCGATACTAATTATGACAGGTAACTGTAACTTCGTTATTAATTGTGACAAGTAACTGTAATTTCGATACAAATTTTGGCAGGTAACTGTATCATCGTTACTAATTATGACAGGTAACAGTAACTTCGATACTAATTATGACATGTAACTGTAACTTTGATACTAATTATGACAGGTAACTGTAACTTCGATTCTAATTATGACAGGTAACTCTATCTTCGTTACTAATTATGACAAGTAACTGTAATTTCGATTCAAATTATGGCAGGTAACTGTAACTTCGATACTTATTATGACAGGTAACAGTAACTTCGATACTAATTATGACAAGTAACTGTAACATCGATACTAATTATGACAGGTAACTGTAACTTCGTTACTAATTATGACAAGTAACTGTAATTTCGATACAAATTATGGCAGGTTACTGTAACTTCGATACTAATTATGACAGGTAACAGCAACTTCGATACTAATTATGACAAGTAACTACAACCTCGATACAAATTATGACAGGTAACTGTAACTTCGATACTAATTATGACAAGAAACTCTAACTTCGTTACTAATTATGACAAGTAACTGTAATTTTGATAAAAAATATTGTAGGTAACTGTAACTTCAATACTAATTATGACAGGTAACAGTAACTTCGATACTAATTATGACAGGTTACTGTAACTTCGTTACTAATTATGACAAGTCCCTGTAATTTCAATACAAATTATGGCAAGTAATTGTAATTTCAATGCTAATTATGACAGGTAACATTATCTTCGATACTAATTATGACATGTAACAGTAACTTCGATACTAATTATGACAGGTAACTGTAACTTCGTTACTAATTATGACAATAACTGTAATTTCGATTCAAATTTTGGCAGGTAACTGTAACTTTTATACTTATTATGACAGGTAACAGTAACTTCGATACTAATTATGACAAGTAACTGTACCTTCGATACTAATTATGACAGGTAACTGTAACTTCGTTACTAATTATGACAAGTAACTGTAATTTCGATACAAATTATGGCAGGTAACTGTTCCTTCGATACTAATTATGACAGGTAACAGCAACTTCGATACTAATTATGACAAGTAACTATAACTTCGATACAAATTATGACAGGTAACTGTAACTTCGATACTAATTATGACAAGAAACTCTAACTTCGTTACTAATTATGACAAGTAACTGTAATTTTGATAAAAAATTATTGTAGATAACTGTAACTTCAATACTAATTATGACAGGTAACAGTAACTTCGATACTAATTATGACAGGTAACAGTAACTACGATACTAATTATGACAAGTAACTGTAACTTCGATACTAATTATGACAGGTAACTGTAACTTCGTAACTAATTATCACAAGTAACTGTAATTTCGATACAAATTATGGCAGGTAACAGTAACTTCGATACTAATTATGACAAGTAACTGTAACTTCGATACTAATTATGACAGGGAACTGTAATTTCGATACAAATTATGGCAGGTAACTGTAACTTCGATACTAATTGTGACTGGTAACAGTAACTTCGATACTAATTATGACAAGTAACTATAACTTCGAATCAAATTATGACAGGTAACTGTAACTTCGATACTAATTATGACAAGAAACTCTAACTTCGTTACTAATTATGACAAGTAACTGTAATTTTGATAAAAAATTATGGTAGGTAACTGTAACTTCATTACTAATTATGACAGGTAACAGTAACTTCGATACTTATTATGACAGGTAACTGTAACTTCGTTACTAATTATCAGAAGTAACTTTAATTTCGATACTAATTATGGCAGGTAACTGTAACTTCGTTACTAATTATTACATGTCCCTGTAATTTCGATACAAATTATGGCAGGTAACGGTAACTTCGAAACTAATTATTACAAGTAACTGTAACTTCGATACTAATTATGACAGGTAACTGTAACTTGGTTACTAATTATGACAAGTAACTGTAATTTCGATACAAATTTTGGCAGGTAACTATAACTTCGATTCTAATTATGACAGGTAACAGTAACTTCGGTTCTAATTATGACAAGTAACTGTAACTTCGATACTAATTATGACAGGTAACAGTAACTTCGATACTATTTATGACAAGTAACATTAACTTCGATACTAATTATGACAGGTTACTGTAACATCGTTGCTAATGATGACAAGTAACTTTAATTTCGATACAAATTATGGCAGGTAACTGTAACTTCCATACTAATTATGACAGGTAACAGTTACTTCGATACTAATTATGACAGGATACTGTAACTTCGTTACTAATTATGACAAGTAACTGTAATTTCGATACAAATTATGACAGGTAACTCTAACTTCGTTACTAATTATGACAAGTCCCTGTAATTTCGATACAAATTATTGCAGGTAAATGTAATTTCGATACTAATTATGACAGGTAACAGTAACTTCGATACTAATTATGACAGGTAACAGAAACTTCGATACTAATTATGGCAAGTAACTGTAACTTCGATACTAATTATGACAGGTAACAGTAACTTCGATACTTATTACGACAGGTAACTGTAACTTCGATACTAATTATGACAAGGAACTATAACTTCGATACAAATTATGACAGGTAACAGTAACTTCGATACTAATTATGACAGGTTACAGTAACTACGATACTAATTATGACAAGTAACTGCAACTTCGATACTAATTATGACAGGTAACAGTAACTTCGATACTAATTACGACAGGTAACTGTAACTTCGATACTAATAATGACAAGAAACTCAAACTTCGTTACTAATTATGACAAGTAACTGTAATTTTGATAAAAAATTTATGGTAGGTAACTGTAACTTCAATACTAATTATGACAGGTAACAGTAACTTCGATACTAATTATGACAGGAAACTGTAACTTCGATACTAATTATGACAGGTAACTATAACTTCGAATCAAATTATGACAGGTTACTGTTACTTCGATACTAATTATGACAAGAAACTCTAACTTCGTTACTAATTATGACAAGTAACTGTAATTTTGATAAAAAATTATGGTAGGTAACTGTAACTTCAATACTAATTATGACAGGTAACAGTAACTTCGATACTTATTATGACAGGTAACTGTAACTTCGTTACTAATTATCACAAGTAACTTTAATTTCGATACTAATTATGGCAGGTAACTGTAACTTCGTTACTAATCATTACAAGTCCCTGTAATTTCGATACAAATTATGGCAGGTAACGGTAACTTCGAAACTAATTATTACAAGTAACTGTAACTTCGATACTAATTATGACAGGTAACTGTAACTTGGTTACTAATTATGACAAGTAACTGTAATTTCGATATAAATTTTGGCAGGTAACTTTAACTTCGATTCTAATTATGACAGGTAACAGTAACTTCGATACTAATTATGACAGGAAACTGTAACTTCGTCACTAATTATGACAAGTAACTTTAATTTCGATATTAATTATGGCAGGAAACTGTAACTTCGTTACTAATTATGACAAGTCCCTGTAATTTCGATACAAATTATGGCAGGTAACTGTAACCTCGAAACTTAATTATTACAAGTAACTGTAACTTCGATACTAATTATGACAGGTAACTGTAACTTGGTTACTAATTATGACAAGTAACTGTAATTTCGATACAAATTTTGGCAGGTAACTGTAACTTCGATACTAATTAGGACAGGTAACAGTAACTTCGATACTAATTATGACAAGTAACTATAACTTCGATAAAAATTATGACTGGTTACTGTAACTTCGATTCTAATTATGACAAGAAACTCAAACTTCGTTACTAATTATGACAAGTAACTGTAATTTTGATAAAAAATTATGGTAGGTAACTGTAACATCATTACTAATTATGACAGGTAACAGTAACTTCGATACTAATTATGACAGGAAACTGTAACTTCGTTACTAATTATGACAAGTAACTTTAATTTCGATACTAGTTATGGTAGGAAACTGTAACTTCGTTACTAATTATGACAAGTCACTGTAATTTCGATACAAATTATGGCAGGTAACTGTAACTTCGATACTAATTATGACAGGTAACTGTAACTTCGTTATTAATTATGACAAGTAACTGTAATTTTGATAAA
Source organism: Meconema thalassinum (assembly GCA_946902985.2). Classification (NCBI taxonomy): domain Eukaryota; kingdom Metazoa; phylum Arthropoda; class Insecta; order Orthoptera; family Tettigoniidae; genus Meconema; species Meconema thalassinum. Next base: position 1,671,816,777 of record OX336388.2, on the reverse strand, counting down.
ATATTATTGTAGGTAACTGTAACTTCAATACTAATTATGACAGGTAACAGTAACTTCGATACTAATTATGACAGGTAACAGTAACTTCGATACTAATTATGACAAGTAACTGTAACTTCGATACTAATTATGACAGGTAACAGTAACTTCGATACTAATTATGACAGGTAATTGTAACTTCGATACTAATTATGACAAGGAACTATAACTCCGATACAAATTATGACAGGTAACAGTAACTTCGATACTAATTATGACAGGTTACAGTAACTACGATACTAATTATGACAAGTAACTGTAACTTCGATACTAATTATGACAGGCAACTGTAACATGGTAACTAATTATGACAAGTAACTGTAATTTCGATACAAATTATGGCTGGTATCAGTAACTTCGATGCTAATTATGACAGGTAACTGTAACGTCGATACTAATTATGACAAGGAACTGTAATTTCGATACAAATTATGGCAGGTAACTGTAACGTCGGTACTAATTGTGACAGGTAACAGTAACTTCGATACTAATTATGACAAGTAACTATAACTTCGAATCAAATTATGACAGGTAACTGTAACTTCGATACTAATTATGACAACAAAATCTAACTTCGTAACTAATTATGACAAGTAACTGTAATTTTGATAAAAAATTATGGTAGGTAACTGTAACTTCAATACTAATTATGACAGGTAACAGGAACTTCGATACTAATTATGACAGGTAACTGTAACTTCGTTACTAATTATCACAAGTAACTTTAATTTCGATACTAATTAGGGCAGGTAACTGTAACTTCGATACTAATTATGACAAGTAACAGTACCTTCGATACTAATTATGACAGGTAACTGTAACTTCGATACTAATTATGACAAGTCCCTGTAATTTCGATACAAATTATGGCAGGTAACTGTAACTTCGATACTAATTATGACAGGTAACTGTAACTTCGTTATTAATTATGACAAGTAACTGTAATTTCGATACAAATTCTGGCAGGTAACTGTATCATCGTTACTAATTATGACAGGTAACAGTAACTTCGATACTAATTATGACAAGTAACTGTAACTTCGATACTAATTATGACAGGTAACTGTAACTTCGCTTCGAATTATGACAGGTAACTGTATCTTCGTTACTAATTATGACAAGTAACTGTAATTTCGATTCAAATTTTGGCAGGTAACTGTAATTTCGATACTTATTATGACAGGTAACAGTAACTTCGATACTAATTATGACAAGTAACTGTAACATCGATACTAAATATGACAGGTAACTGTAACTTCGTTACTTATTATGACAAGTAACTGTAATTTCGATACAAATTATGGCAGGTTACTGTAACTTCGATACTAATTATGACAGGTAACAGCAACTTCGATACTAATTATGACAAGTAACTATAACCTCGATACAAATTATGACAGGTAACTGTAACTTCGATACTAATTATGACAAGAAACTCTAACTTCGTTACTAATTATGACAAGTAACTGTAATTTTGATAAAAAAATATTGTAGGTAACTGTAACTTCAATACTAATTATGACAGGTAACAGTAACTTCGATACTAATTATGACAAGAAACTCAAACTTCGTTACTAATTATGACAAGTAACTGTAATTTTGATAAAAAATTATGGTAGGTAACTGTAACTTCAATACTAATTATGACAGGTAACAGTAACTTCGATACTAATTATGACAGGAAACTGTAACTTCGTTACTAATTATGACAAGTAACTTTAATTTCGATATTAATTATGGCAGGAAACTGTAACTTCGTTACAAATTATGACAAGTCCCTGTAATTTCGATACAAATTATGGCAGGTAACTGTAACTTCGATACTAATTATGACAGGTAACTGTAACTTCGTTATTAATTGTGACAAGTAACTGTAATTTCGATACAAATTTTGGCAGGTAACTGTATCATCGTTACTAATTATGACAGGTAACAGTAACTTCGATACTAATTATGACATGTAACTGTAACTTTGATACTAATTATGACAGGTAACTGTAACTTCGATTCTAATTATGACAGGTAACTCTATCTTCGTTACTAATTATGACAAGTAACTGTAATTTCGATTCAAATTATGGCAGGTAACTGTAACTTCGATACTTATTATGACAGGTAACAGTAACTTCGATACTAATTATGACAAGTAACTGTAACATCGATACTAATTATGACAGGTAACTGTAACTTCGTTACTAATTATGACAAGTAACTGTAATTTCGATACAAATTATGGCAGGTTACTGTAACTTCGATACTAATTATGACAGGTAACAGCAACTTCGATACTAATTATGACAAGTAACTACAACCTCGATACAAATTATGGCAGGTAACTGTAACTTCGATACTAATTATGACAAGAAACTCTAACTTCGTTACTAATTATGACAAGTAACTGTAATTTTGATAAAAAATATTGTAGGTAACTGTAACTTCAATACTAATTATGACAGGTAACAGTAACTTCGATACTAATTATGACAGGTTACTGTAACTTCGTTACTAATTATGACAAGTCCCTGTAATTTCAATACAAATTATGGCAAGTAATTGTAATTTCAATGCTAATTATGACAGGTAACATTATCTTCGATACTAATTATGACATGTAACAGTAACTTCGATACTAATTATGACAGGTAACTGTAACTTCGTTACTAATTATGACAATAACTGTAATTTCGATTCAAATTTTGGCAGGTAACTGTAACTTTTATACTTATTATGACAGGTAACAGTAACTTCGATACTAATTATGACAAGTAACTGTACCTTCGATACTAATTATGACAGGTAACTGTAACTTCGTTACTAATTATGACAAGTAACTGTAATTTCGATACAAATTATGGCAGGTGACTGTTCCTTCGATACTAATTATGACAGGTAACAGCAACTTCGATACTAATTATGACAAGTAACTATAACTTCGATACAAATTATGACAGGTAACTGTAACTTCGATACTAATTATGACAAGAAACTCTAACTTCGTTACTAATTATGACAAGTAACTGTAATTTTGATAAAAAATTATTGTAGATAACTGTAACTTCAATACTAATTATGACAGGTAACAGTAACTTCGATACTAATTATGACAGGTAACAGTAACTACGATACTAATTATGACAAGTAACTGTAACTTCGATACTAATTATGACAGGTAACTGTAACTTCGTAACTAATTATGACAAGTAACTGTAATTTCGATACAAATTATAGCAGGTAACAGTAACTTCGATACTAATTATGACAAGTAACTGTAACTTCGATACTAATTATGACAGGGAACTGTAATTTCGATACAAATTATGGCAGGTAACTGTAACTTCGATACTAATAGTGACTGGTAACAGTAACTTCGATACTAATTATGACAAGTAACTATAACTTCGAATCAAATTATGACAGGTAACTGTAACTTCGATACTAATTATGACAAGAAACTCTAACTTCGTTACTAATTATGACAAGTAACTGTAATTTTGATAAAAAATTATGGTAGGTAACTGTAACTTCATTACTAATTATGACAGGTAACAGTAACTTCGATACTTATTATGACAGGTAACTGTAACTTCGTTACTAATTATCAGAAGTAACTTTAATTTCGATACTAATTATGGCAGGTAACTGTAACTTCGTTACTAATTATTACATGTCCCTGTAATTTCGATACAAATTATGGCAGGTAACGGTAACTTCGAAACTAATTATTACAAGTAACTGTAACTTCGATACTAATTATGACAGGTAACTGTAACTTGGTTACTAATTATGACAAGTAACTGTAATTTCGATACAAATTTTGGCAGGTAACTATAACTTCGATTCTAATTATGACAGGTAACAGTAACTTCGGTTCTAATTATGACAAGTAACTGTAACTTCGATACTAATTATGACAGGTAACAGTAACTTCGATACTATTTATGACAAGTAACATTAACTTCGATACTAATTATGACAGGTTACTGTAACATCGTTGCTAATGATGACAAGTAACTTTAATTTCGATACAAATTATGGCAGGTAACTGTAACTTCCATACTAATTATGACAGGTAACAGTTACTTCGATACTAATTATGACAGGATACTGTAACTTCGTTACTAATTATGACAAGTAACTGTAATTTCGATACAAATTATGACAGGTAACTCTAACTTCGTTACTAATTATGACAAGTCCCTGTAATTTCGATACAAATTATTGCAGGTAAATGTAATTTCGATACTAATTATGACAGGTAACAGTAACTTCGATACTAATTATGACAGGTAACAGAAACATCGATACTAATTATGGCAAGTAACTGTAACTTCGATACTAATTATGACAGGTAACAGTAACTTCGATACTTATTACGACAGGTAACTGTAACTTCGATACTAATTATGACAAGGAACTATAACTTCGATACAAATTATGACAGGTAACAGTAACTTCGATACTAATTATGACAGGTTACAGTAACTACGATACTAATTATGACAAGTAACTGCAACTTCGATACTAATTATGACAGGTAACAGTAACTTCGATACTAATTACGACAGGTAACTGTAACTTCGATACTAATAATGACAAGAAACTCAAACTTCGTTACTAATTATGACAAGTAACTGTAATTTTGATAAAAAATTTATGGTAGGTAACTGTAACTTCAATACTAATTATGACAGGTAACAGTAACTTCGATACTAATTATGACAGGAAACTGTAACTTCGATACTAATTATGACAGGTAACTATAACTTCGAATCAAATTATGACAGGTAACTGTAACTTCGATACTAATTATGACAAGAAACTCTAACTTCGTTACTAATTATGACAAGTAACTGTAATTTTGATAAAAAATTATGGTAGGTAACTGTAACTTCAATACTAATTATGACAGGTAACAGTAACTTCGATACTTATTATGACAGGTAACTGTAACTTCGTTACTAATTATCACAAGTAACTTTAATTTCGATACTAATTATGGCAGGTAACTGTAACTTCGTTACTAATCATTACAAGTCCCTGTAATTTCGATACAAATTATGGCAGGTAACGGTAACTTCGAAACTAATTATTACAAGTAACTGTAACTTCGATACTAATTATGACAGGTAACTGTAACTTGGTTACTAATTATGACAAGTAACTGTAATTTCGATATAAATTTTGGCAGGTAACTTTAACTTCGATTCTAGTTATGACAGGTAACAGTAACTTCGATACTAATTATGACAGGAAACTGTAACTTCGTCACTAATTATGACAAGTAACTTTAATTTCGATATTAATTATGGCAGGAAACTGTAACTTCGTTACTAATTATGACAAGTCCCTGTAATTTCGATACAAATTATGGCAGGTAACTGTAACCTCGAAACTTAATTATTACAAGTAACTGTAACTTCGATACTAATTATGACAGGTAACTGTAACTTGGTTACTAATTATGACAAGTAACTATAACTTCGATAAAAATTATGACTGGTTACTGTAACTTCGATTCTAATTATGACAAGAAACTCAAACTTCGTTACTAATTATGACAAGTAACTGTAATTTTGATAAAAAATTATGGTAGGTAACTGTAACATCATTACTAATTATGACAGGTAACAGTAACTTCGATACTAATTATGACAGGAAACTGTAACTTCGTTACTAATTATGACAAGTAACTTTAATTTCGATACTAGTTATGGTAGGAAACTGTAACTTCGTTACTAATTATGACAAGTCCCTGTAATTTCGATACAAATTATGGCAGGTAACTGTAACTTCGATACTAATTATGACAGGTAACTGTAACTTCGTTATTAATTATGACAAGTAACTGTAATTTTGATAAAATATTATTGTAGGTAACTGTAACTTCAATACTAATTATGACAGGTAACAGTAACTTCGATACTAATTATGACAGGTAACAGTAACTTCGATACTAATTATGACAAGTAACTGTAACTTCGATACTAATTATGACAGGTAACAGTAACTTCGATACTAATTATGACAGGTAATTGTAACTTCGATACAAATTATGACAAGGAACTATAACTCCGATACAAATTATGACAGGTAACAGTAACTTCGATACTAATTATGACAGGTTACAGTAACTACGATACTAATTATGACATGTAACTGTAACTTCGATACTAATTATGACAGGCAACTGTAACATGGTAACTAATTATGACAAGTAACTGTAATTTCGATACAAATTATGGCTGGTATCAGTAACTTCGATGCTAATTATGACAGGTAACTGTAACGTCGATACTAATTATGACAAGGAACTGTAATTTCGATACAAATTATGGCAGGTAACTGTAACGTCGGTACTAATTGTGACAGGTAACAGTAACTTCGATACTAATTATGACAAGTAACTATAACTTCGAATCAAATTATGACAGGTAACTGTAACTTCGATACTAATTATGACAACAAAATCTAACTTCGTTACTAATTATGACAAGTAACTGTAATTTTGATAAAAAATTATGGTAGGTAACTGTAACTTCAATACTAATTATGACAGGTAACAGGAACTTCGATACTAATTATGACAGGTAACTGTAACTTCGTTACTAATTATCACAAGTAACTTTAATTTCGATACTAATTAGGGCAGGTAACTGTAACTTCGATACTAATTATGACAAGTAACAGTACCTTCGATACTAATTATGACAGGTAACTGTAACTTCGATACTAATTATGACAAGGAACTGTAATTTCGATACAAATTATGACAAGAAACTCTAATTTCGTTACTAATTATGACAAGTAACTGTAATTTTGATAAAAAATTATGGTAGGTAACTGTAACTTCAATACTAATTATGACAAGTAACTGTAACTTCAATACTAATTATGACAGGTTACAGTAACTTCGATACTAATTATGACAGGTAACTGTAACTTGGTAACTAATTATGACAAGTAACTGTAATTTCGATACCAAATATGGCTGGTAACAGTAACTTCGATGCTAATTATGACAGGTAACTGTAACTTCGATACTAATTATGACAAGGAACTGTAATTTCGATACAAATTATGGCAGGTAACTTTAACTTCGTTACTAATTATCACAAGCAACTTTAATTTCGATACTAATTATGGCAGGTAATTGTAACTTCGTTACTAATTATGACAAGTCCCTGTAATTTCGATACTAATTATGACAGGTAACTGTAACTTCGTTACTAATTAAGGCAAGTAACTGTAATTTCGATACAAATTTTGGCAGGTAACTGTAACTTCGATTCTAATTATGACAGGTAACAGTAACTTCGTTACAAATTATGACAAGTAACTGTAACTTCGATACTAATTATGACAGGTAACTGTAACTTCGTTACTAATTATGACAAGTAACAGTAATTTCGATACAAATTAAGGCAGGTAACTGTATCTTCGATACTAATTATGACAGGTAACAGTAACTTCGATACTAATTATGACAAGTAACATTAACTTCGATACTAATTATGGCAGGTTACTGTAACATCGCTACTAATTATGAGAAGTAACTTTAATTTCGATACAAATTATGGCAGGTAACTGTAACTTCCATACTAATTATGACAGGTAACAGTAACTTCGATACTAATTATGACAGGAAACTGTAACTTCGTTACTAATTATGACAAGTAACTGTAATTTCGATACAAATTATGACAGGTAACTGTAACTTCGTTACTAATTATGACAAGTAACAGTACCTTCGATACTAATTATGACAGGTAACTGTAACTTCGATACTAATTATGAGAAGGAACTGTAATTTCGATACAAATTATGGCAGGTAACTGTAACTTCGTTACTAATTATGACAAGTAACTGTAATTTCGATACAAATTTTGGCAGGTAACTGTAACTTCGATATTAATTATGACAGGTAACAGTAACTTCGATACTAATTATGACAAGTAACTGTAACTTCGATACTAATTATGACAGGTAACTGTAACTTCGTTACTAATAATGACAAGTAACTCTAATTTCGATACAAATTATGGCAGGTAACTGTAACTTCGATACTAATTATGACAGGTAACAGTAACTTCGATACTAATTATGACAAGTAACTGTAACTTCGATAAAATATATGACTGGTTACTGTAACTTCGATTCTAATTATGACAAGAAACTCAAACTTCGTTACTAATTATGACAAGTAACTGTAATTTTGATAAAAAATTATGGTAGGTAACTGTAACTACAATACTAATTATGACAGGTAACAGCAACTTCGATACTAATTATGATAGGAAACTGTAACTTCGTTACTAATTATGACAAGTAACTTTAATTTCGATATTAATTATGGCAGGAAACTGTAACTTCGTTACTAATTATGACAAGTCCCTGTAATTTCGATACAAATTATGGCAGGTAACTGTAACTTCGATACTAATTATGACAGGTAACTGTAACTTCGTTATTAATTATGACAAGTAACTGTAATTTCGATACAAATTCTGGCAGGTAACTGTATCATCGTTACTAATTATGACAGGTAACAGTAACTTCGATACTAATTATGACAAGTAAATGTAACTTCGATACTAATTATGACAAGTAACTGTAACTTCGATTCTAATTATGACAGGTAACTGTATCTTCGTTACTAATTATGACAAGTAACTGTAATTTCGATTCAAATTTTGGCAGGTAACTGTAACTTCGATACTTATTATGACAGGTAACAGTAACTTCGATACTAATTATGACAAGTAACTGTATCATCGATACTAATTATGACAGGTAACTGTAACTTCGTTACTAATTATGACAAGTAACTGTAATTTCGATACAAATTATGGCAGGTTACTGTAACTTCGATACTAATTATGACAGGTAACAGCAACTTCGATACTAATTATGACAAGTAACTATAACCTCGATACAAATTATGACAGGTAACTGTAACTTCGATACTAATTATGACAAGAAACTCTAACATCGTTACTAATTATGACAAGTAACTGTAATTTTGATAAAAAAATATTGTAGGTAACTGTAACTTCAATACTAATTATGACAGGTAACAGTAACTTCGATACTAATTATGACAGGTTACTGTAACTTCGTTACTAATTATGACAAGTCCCTGTAATTTCAATACAAATTATGGCAAGTAATTGTAATTTCGATGCTAATTATGACAGGTAACATTAACTTCGATACTAATTATGACATGTAACAGTAACTTCGATACTAATTATGACAGGTAACTGTAACTTCGTTACTAATTATGACAATAACTGTAATTTCGATTCAAATTTTGGCAGGTAACTGTAACTTCGATACTTATTATGACAGGTAACAGTAACTTCGATACTAATTATGACAAGTAACTGTAACTTCGATACTAATTATGACAGGTAACTGTAACTTCGTTACTAATTATGACAAGTAACTGTAATTTCGATACAAATTATGGCAGGTAACTGTTCCTTCGATACTAATTATGACAGGTAACAGCAACTTCGATACTAATTATGACAAGTAACTATAACTTCGATACAAATTATGACAGGTAACTGTAACTTCGATACTAATTATGACAAGAAACTCTAACTTCGTTACTAATTATGACAAGTAACTGTAATTTTGATAAAAAATTATTGTAGATAACTGTAACTTCAATACTAATTATGACAGGTAACAGTAACTTCGATACTAATTATGACAGGTAACAGAAACTACGATACTAATTATGACAGGTAACTGTAACTTCGTAACTAATTATGACAAGTAACTGTAATTTCGATACAAATTATGGCAGGTAACAGTAACTTCGATACTAATTATGACAAGTAACTGTAACTTCGATACTAATTATGACTGGGAACTGTAATTTCGATACAAATTATGGCAGGTAACTGTAACTTCGATACTAATTGTGACTGGTAACAGTAACTTCGATACTAATTATGACAAGTAACTATAACTTCGAATCAAATTATGACAGACAACTGTAACTTCGATACTAATTATGACAAGAAACTCTAACTTCGTTACTAATTATGACAAGTAACTGTAATTTTGATAAAAAATTATGGTAGGTAACTGTAACTTCAATACTAATTATGACAGGTAACAGTAACTTCGATACTTATTATGACAGGTAACTGTAACTTCGTTACTAATTATCACAAGTAACTTTAATTTCGATACTAATTATGGCAGGTAACTGTAACTTCGTTACTAATTATTACAAGTCCCTGTAATTTCGATACAAATTATGGCAGGTAACGGTAACTTCGAAACTAATTATTACAAGTAACTGTAACTTCGATACTAATTATGACAGGTAACTGTAACTTGGTTACTAATTATGACAAGTAACTGTAATTTCGATACAAATTTTGGCAGGTAACTATAACTTCGATTCTAATTATGACAGGTAACAGTAACTTCGATACTAATTATGACAAGTAACTGTAACTTCGATACTAATTATGACAGGTAACAGTAACTTCGATACTATTTATGACAAGTAACATTAACTTCGATACTAATTATGACAGGTTACTGTAACATCGTTGCTAATGATGACAAGTAACTTTAATTTCGATACAAATTATGGCAGGTAACTGTAACTTCCATACTAATTATGACAGGTAACAGTTACTTCGATACTAATTATGACAGGATACTGTAACTTCGTTACTAATTATGACAAGTAACTGTAATTTCGATACAAATTATGACAGGTAACTCTAACTTCGTTACTAATTATGACAAGTAACAGTACCTACGATACTAATTATGACTGGTAACTGTAACTTCGATACCAATTATGACAGGTAACAGCAACTTCGATACTAATTATGACAAGTAACTATAACTTCGATACAAATTATGACAGGTAACTGTAACTTCGATACTAATTATGACAAGAAACACTAACTTCGTTACTAATTATGACAAGTAACTGTAATTTTGATAAAAATTATTGTAGGTAACTGTAACTTCAATACTAATTATGACAGGTAACAGTAACTTCGATACTAATTATGACAGGTAACTGTAACTTCGTTACTTATTATGACAAGTTACTTTAATTTCGATACTAATTATGGCAGGTTACTGTAACTTCGTTACTAATTATGACAAGTCCCTGTAATTTCGATACAAAATATTGCAGGTAATTGTAATTTCGATACTAATTATGACAGGTAACAGTAACTTCGATACTAATAATGACAGGTAACAGAAACATCGATACTAATTATGACAAGTAAATGTAACTTCGATACTAATTATGACAGGTAACAGTAACTTCGATACTAATTACGACAGGTAACTGTAACTTCGATACTAATTATGACAAGGAACTATAACTTCGATACAAATTATGACAGGTAACAATAACTTCGATACTAATTATGACAGGTTACAGTAACTACGATACTAATTATGACAAGTAACTGTAACTTCGATACTAATTATGACAGGTAACTGTAACTTGGTAACTAATTATGACAAGTAACTGTAATTTCGATACAAATTATGGCTGGTAACAGTAACTTCGATGCTAATTATGACAGATAACTGTAACTTCGATACTAATTATGACAAGGAACTGTAATTTCGATACAAATTATGGCAGGTAACTGTAACGTCGGTACTAATTGTGACAGATAACAGTAACTTCGATACTAATTATGACAAGTAACTATAACTTCGAATCAAATTATGACAGGTAACTGTAACTTCGATACTAATTATGATAAGAAAATCTAACTTCGTTACTAATTATGACAAGTAACTGTAGTTTTGATAAAAAATTATGGTAGGTATCTGTAACTTCATTACTAATTATGACAGGTAACAGTAACTTCGATACTAATTATGACAGGAAACTGTAACTTCGTTACTAATTATGACAAGTAACTTTAATTTCGATACTAGTTATGGCAGGAAACTGTAACTTCGTTACTAATTATGACTAGTCCCAGTAATTTCGATACAAATTATGCCAGGTAACTGTAACTTCGATACTAATTATGACAAGTAACTGTAACTTCGATACTAATTATGACAGGTAACTAAAACTTCGTTATTAATTATGACAAGTAACTGTAATTTTGATTAAAAATTATTGTAGGTAACTGTAACTTCAATACTAATTATGACAGGTAACAGTAACTTCGATACTAATTATGACAAGAAACTCAAACTTCGTTACTAATTATGACAAGTAACTGTAATTTTGATAAAAAATTATGGTAGGTAACTGTAACTTCAATACTAATTATGACAGGTAACAGTAACTTCGATACTAATTATGACAGGAAACTGTAACTTCGTCACTAATTATGACAAGTAACTTTAATTTCGATATTAATTATGGCAGGAAACTGTAACTTCGTTACTAATTATGACAAGTCCCTGTAATTTCGATACAAATTATGGCAGGTAACTGTAACCTCGAAACTAATTATTACAAGTAACTGTAACTTCGATACTAATTATGACAGGTAACTGTAACTTGGTTACTAATTATGACAAGTAACTGTAATTTCGATACTAATTAGGGCAGGTAACTGTAACTTCGATACTAATTATGACAAGTAACAGTACCTTCGATACTAATTATGACAGGTAACTGTAACTTCGATACTAATTATGACAAGGAACTGTAATTTCGATACAAATTATGACAAGAAACTCTAACTTCGTTACTAATTATGACAAGTAACTCTAATTTTGATAAAAAATTATTGTAGGTAACTGTAACTTCAATACTAATTATGACAGGTAACAGTAACTACGATACTAATTATGACATGTAACTGTAACTTCGATACTAATTATGACAGGTAACTGTAACTTGGTAACTAATTATGACAAGTAACTATAACTTCGAATCAAATTATGACAGGTAACTGTAACGTCGATACTAATTATGACAAGAAAATCAAACTTCGTTACTAATTAGGACAAGTAACTCTAATTTTGATAAAAAATTATTGTAGGTAACTGTAACTTCAATACTAATTATGACAGGTAACAGTAACTTCGATACTAATTATGACAGGTAACTGTAACTTGGTAACTAATTATGACAAGTAACTGTAATTTCGATACCAAATATGGCTGGTAACAGTAACTTCGATGCTAATTATGACAGGTAACTGTAACTTCGATACTAATTATGACAAGGAACTGTAATTTCGATACAAATTATGGCAGGTAACTGTAACTTCGTTACTAATTATCACAAGCAACTTTAATTTCGATACTAATTATGGCAGGTAACTGTAACTTCGTTACTAATTATGACAAGTCCCTGTAATTTCGATACAAATTATGGCAGGTAACGGTAACTTCGATACTAATTATTACATGTAACTGTAACTTCGATACTAATTATGACAGGTAACTGTAACTTCGTTACTAATTAAGGCAAGTAACTGTAATTTCGATACAAATTTTGGCAGGTAACTGTAACTTCGATTCTAATTATGACAGGTAACAGTAACTTCGTTACAAATTATGACAAGTAACTGTAACTTCGATACTAATTATGACAGGTAATTGTAACTTCGTTACTAATTAGGACAAGTAACAGTAATTTCGATACAAATTATGGCAGGTAACTGTATCTTCGATACTAATTACGACAGGTAACAGTAACTTCGATACTAATTATGACAAGTAACATTAACTTCGATACTAATTATGGCAGGTTACTGTAACATCGCTACTAATTATGAGAAGTAACTTTAATTTCGATACAAATTATGGCAGGTAACTGTAACTTCCATACTAATTATGACAGGTAACAATAACTTCGATACTAATTATGACAGGAAACTGTAACTTCGTTACTAATTATGACAAGTAACTGTAATTTGGATACAAATTATGACAGGTAACTGTAACTTCGTTACTAATTATGACAAGTAACAGTACCTTCGATACTAATTATGACAGGTAACTGTAACTTCGATACTAATTATGACAAGGAACTGTAATTTCGATACAAATTATGGCAGGTAACTGTAACTTCGTTAATAATTATGACAAGTAACTGTAATTTCGATACAAATTTTGGCAGGTAACTGTAACTTCGATATTAATTATGACAGGTAACAGTAACTTCGATACTAATTATGACAAGTAATTGTAACTTCGATACTAATTATGACAGGTAACTGTAACTTCGTTACTAATAATGACAAGTAACTCTAATTTCGATACAAATTATGGCAGGTAACTGTAACTTCGATACTAATTATGACAGGTAACAGTAACTTCGATACTAATTATGACAAGTAACTGTAACTTCGATAAAAATTATGACTGGTTACTGTAACTTCGATTCTAATTATGACAAGAAACTCAAACTTCGTTACTAATTATGACAAGTAACTGTAATTTTGATAAAAAATTATGGTAGGTAACTGTAACTTCATTAATAATAATGACAGGTAACAGTAACTTCGATACTAATTATGACAGGAAACTGTAACTTCGTTACTAATTATGACATGTAACTTTAATTTCGATACTAGTTACGGCAGGAAACTATAACTTCGAAACTAATTATGACAAGTCCCTGTAATTTCGATACAAATTATGGCAGATAACTGTAACTTCGATACAAATTATGACAAATAACTGTAACTTCGATACTAATTATGACAGGTAACTGTAACTTCGTTATTAATTATAACAAGTAACTGTAATTTTGATAAAAAATTATTGTAGGTAACTGTAACTTCAATACTAATTATGACAGGTAACAGTAACTTCGATACTAATTATGACAAGAAACTCAAACTTCGTTACTAATTATGACAAGTAACTGTAATTTTGATAAAAAATTATGGTAGGTAACTGTAACTACAATACTAATTATGACAGGTAACAGTAACTTCGATACTAATTATGACAGGAAACTGTAACTTCGTTACTAATTATGACAAGTAACTTTAATTTCGATATTAATTATGGCAGGAAAATGTAACTTCGTTACTAATTATGACAAGTCCCTGTAATTTCGATACAAATTATGGCAGGTAACTGTATCTTCGATACTAATTATGACAGGTAACTGTAACTTCGTTATTAATTATGACAAGTAACTGTAATTTCGATACAAATTCTGGCAGGTAACTGTATCATCGTTACTAATTATGACAGGTAACAGTAACTTCGATACTAATTATGACAAGTAACTGTAACTTCGATACTAATTATGACAGGTAACTGTAACTTCGATTCTAATTATGACAGGTAACTGTATCTTCGTTACTAATTATGACAAGTAACTGTAATTTCGATTCAAATTTTGGCAGGTAACTGTAACTTCGATACTTATTATGACAGGTAACAGTAACTTCGATACTAATTATGACAAGTAACTGTAACATCGATACTAAATATGACAGGTAACTGTAACTTCGTTACTAATTATGACAAGTAACTGTAATTTCGATACAAATTATGGCAGGTTACTGTAACTTCGATACTAATTATGACAGGTAACAGCAACTTCGATACTAATTATGACAAGTAACTATAACCTCGATACAAATTATGACAGGTAACTGTAACTTCGATACTAATTATGACAAGAAACTCTAACTTCGTTACTAATTATGACAAGTAACTCTAATTTTGATTAAAAAAATATTGTAGGTAACTGTAACTTCAATACTAATTATGACAGGTAACAGTAACTTCGATACTAATTATGACAAGAAACTCAAACTTCGTTACTAATTATGACAAGTAACTGTAATTTTGATAAAAAAATATGGTAGGTAACTGTAACTTCAATACTAATTATGACAGGTAACAGTAACTTCGATACTAATTATGACAGGAAACTGTAACTTCGTTACTAATTATGACAAGTAACTTTAATTTCGATATTAATTATGGCAGGAAACTGTAACTTCGTTACTAATTATGACAAGTCCCTGTAATTTCGATACAAATTATGGCAGGTAACTGTAACTTCGATACTAATTATGACAGGTAACTGTAACTTCGTTATTAATTGTGACAAGTAACTGTAATTTCGATACAAATTTTGGCAGGTAACTGTATCATCGTTACTAATTATGACAGGTAACAGTAACTTCGATACTAATTATGACATGTAACTGTAACTTCGATACTAATTATGACAGGTAACTGTAACTTCGATTCTAATTATGACAGGTAACTCTATCTTCGTTACTAATTATGAGAAGTAACTGTAATTTCGATTCAAAATTTGGCAGGTAACTGTAACTTCGATACTTATTATGACAGGTAACAGTAACTTCGATACTAATTATGACAAGTAACTGTAACATCGATACTAATTATGACAGGTAACTGTAACTTCGTTACTAATTATGACAAGTAACTGTAATTTCGATACAAATTATGGCAGGTTACTGTAACTTCGATATTAATTATGACAGGTAACAGCAACTTCGATACTAATTATGACAAGTAACTACAACCTCGATACAAATTATGACAGGTAACTGTAACTTCGATACTAATTATGACAAGAAACTCTAACTTCGTTACTAATTATGACATGTAACTGTAATTTTGATAACAAATATTGTAGGTAACTGTATCTTCAATACTAATTATGACAGGTAACAGTAACTTCGATACTAATTATGACAGGTTACTGTAACTTCGTTACTAATTATGACAAGTCCCTGTAATTTCAATACAAATTATGGCAAGTAATTGTAATTTCAATGCTAATTATGAAAGGTAACATTAACTTCGATACTAATTATGACATGTAACAGTAACTTCGATACTAATTATGACAGGTAACTGTAACTTCGTTACTAATTATGACAATAACTGTAATTTCGATTCAAATTTTGGCAGGTAACTGTAACTTTTATACTTATTATGACAGGTAACAGTAACTTCGATACTAATTATGACAAGTAACTGTACCTTCGATACTAATTATGACAGGTAACTGTAACTTCGTTACTAATTATGACAAGTAACTGTAATTTCGATACAAATTATGGCAGGTAACTGTTCCTTCGATACTAATTATGACAGGTAACAGCAACTTCGATACTAATTATGACAAGTAACTATAACTTCGATACAAATTATGACAGGTAACTGTAACTTCGATACTAATTATGACAAGAAACTCTAACTTCGTTACTAATTATGACAAGTAACTGTAATTTTGATAAAAAATTATTGTAGATAACTGTAACTTCAATACTAATTATGACAGGTAACAGTAACTTCGATACTAATTATGACAGGTAACAGTAACTACGATACTAATTATGACAAGTAACTGTAACTTCGATACTAATTATGACAGGTAACTGTAACTTCGTAACTAATTATGACAAGTAACTGTAATTTCGATACAAATTATGGCAGGTAACAGTAACTTCGATACTAATTATGACAGGTAACTGTAACTTCGATACTAATTATGACAGGGAACTGTAATTTCGATACAAATTATGGCAGGTAACTGTAACTTCGATACTAATTGTGACTGGTAACAGTAACTTCGATACTAATTATGACAAGTAACTATAACTTCGAATCAAATTATGACAGGTAACTGTAACTTCGATACTAATTATGACAAGAAACTCTAACTTCGTTACTAATTATGACAAGTAACTGTAATTTTGATAAAAAATTATTGTAGGTAACTGTAACTTCAATACTAATTATGACAGGTAACAGTAACTTCGATACTAATTACGACAGGTAACTGTAACTTCGTTACTTATTATGACAAGTAACTTTAATTTCGATACTAATTATGGCAGGTTACTGTAACTTCGTTACTAATTATGACAAGTCCCTGTAATTTCGATACAAATTATTGCAGGTAATTGTAATTTCGATACTAATTATGACAGGTAACAGTAACTTCGATACTAATTATGACAGGTAACAGAATCTTCGATACTAATTATGGCAAGTAACTGTAACTTCGATACTAATTATGACAGGTAACAACAGTAACTTCGATACTAATTACGACAGGTAACTGTAACTTCGATACTAATTATGACAAGGAACTATAACTTCGATACAAATTATGACAGGTAACAGTAACTTCGATACTAATTATGACAAGAAACTCTAACTTCGTTACTAATTATGACAAGTAACTGTAACTTCGATACTAATTATGACAAGAAACTCTAACTTCGTTACTAATTATGACAAGTAACTGTAATTTTGATAAAAAATTATTGTAGGTAACTGTAACTTCAATACTAATTATGACAGGTAACAGTAACTTCGATACTAATTATGACAAGAAACTCAAACTTCGTTACTAATTATGACAAGTAACTGTAATTTTGATAAAAAATTATGGTAGGTAACTGTAACTTCAATACTAATTATGACAGGTAACAGTAACTTCGATACTAATTACGACAGGTAACTGTAACTTCGTTACTTATTATGACAAGTAACTTTAATTTCGATACTAATTATGGCAGGTTACTGTAACTTCGTTACTAATTATTACATGTCCCTGTAATTTCGATACAAATTATGGCAGGTAACGGTAACTTCGAAACTAATTATTACAAGTAACTGTAACTTCGATACTAATTATGACAGGTAACTGTAACTTGGTTACTAATTATGACAAGTAACTGTAATTTCGATACAAATTTTGGCAGGTAACTATAACTTCGATTCTAATTATGACAGGTAACAGTAACTTCGGTTCTAATTATGACAAGTAACTGTAACTTCGATACTAATTATGACAGGTAACAGTAACTTCGATACTATTTATGACAAGTAACATTAACTTCGATACTAATTATGACAGGTTACTGTAACATCGTTGCTAATGATGACAAGTAACTTTAATTTCGATACAAATTATGGCAGGTAACTGTAACTTCCATACTAATTATGACAGGTAACAGTTACTTCGATACTAATTATGACAGGATACTGTAACTTCGTTGCTAATTATGACAAGTAACTGTAATTTCGATACAAATTATGACAGGTAACTCTAACTTCGTTACTAATTATGACAAGTTACAGTACCTTCGATACTAATTATGACTGGTAACTGTAACTTCGATACCAATTATGACAGGTAACAGCAACTTCGATACTAATTATGACAAGTAACTATAACTTCGATACAAATTATGACAGGTAACTGTAACTTCGATACTAATTATGACAAGAAACTCTAACTTCGTTACTAATTATGACAAGTAACTGTAATTTTGATAAAAAATTATTGTAGGTAACTGTAACTTCAATACTAATTATGACAGGTAACAGTAACTTCGATACTAATTACGACAGGTAACTGTAACTTCGTTACTTATTATGACAAGTAACTTTAATTTCGATACTAATTATGGCAGGTTACTGTAACTTCGTTACTAATTATGACAAGTCCCTGTAATTTCGATACAAATTATTGCAGGTAATTGTAATTTCGATACTAATTATGACAGGTAACAGTAACTTCGATACTAATTATGACAGGTAACAGAATCTTCGATACTAATTATGGCAAGTAACTGTAACTTCGATACTAATTATGACAGGTAACAACAGTAACTTCGATACTAATTACGACAGGTAACTGTAACTTCGATACTAATTATGACAAGGAACTATAACTTCGATACAAATTATGACAGGTAACAGTAACTTCGATACTAATTATGACAGGTTACAGTAACTACGATACTAATTATGACAAGTAACTGCAACTTCGATACTAATTATGACAGGTAACAGTAACTTCGATACTAATTACGACAGGTAACTGTAACTTCGATACTAATTATGACAAGAAACTCAAACTTCGTTACTAATTATGACAAGTAACTGTAATTTTGATAAAAAATTTATGGTATGTAACTGTAACTTCAATACTAATTATGACAGGTAACAGTAACTTCGATACTAATTATAACAGGAAACTGTAACTTCGATACTAATTATGACAGGTAACTATAACTTCGAATCAAATTATGACAGGTAACTGTAACTTCGATACTAATTATGACAAGAAACTCTAACTTCGTTACTAATTATGACAAGTAACTGTAATTTTGATAAAAAATTATGGTAGGTAACTGTAACTTCAATACTAATTATGACAGGTAACAGTAACTTCGATACTTATTATGACAGGTAACTGTAACTTCGTTACTAATTATCACAAGTAACTTTAATTTCGATATTAATTATGGCAGGAAACTGTAACTTCGTTACTAATTATGACAAGTCCCTGTAATTTCGATACAAATTATGGCAGGTAACTGTAACCTCGAAACTTAATTATTACAAGTAACTGTAACATCGATACTAATTATGACAGGTAACTGTAACTTGGTTACTAATTATGACAAGTAACTGTAATTTCGATACAAATTTTGGCAGGTAACTGTAACTTCGATACTAATTAGGACAGGTAACAGTAACTTCGATACTAATTATGACAAGTAACTATAACTTCGATAAAAATTATGACTGGTTACTGTAACTTCGATTCTAATTATGACAAGAAACTCAAACTTCGTTACTAATTATGACAAGTAACTGTAATTTTGATAAAAAATTATGGTAGGTAACTGTAACATCATTAATAATTATGACAGGTAACAGTAACTTCGATACTAATTATGACAGGAAACTGTAACTTCGTTACTAATTATGACAAGTAACTTTAATTTCGATACTAGTTATGGTAGGAAACTGTAACTTCGTTACTAATTATGACAAGTCCCTGTAATTTCGATACAAATTATGGCAGGTAACTGTAACTTCGATACTAATTATGACAGGTAACTGTAACTTCGTTATTAATTATGACAAGTAACTGTAATTTTGATAAAAAATTATTGTAGGTAACTGTAACTTCAATACTAATTATGACAGGTAACAGTAACTTCGATACTAATTATGACAGGTAACAGTAACTTCGATACTAATTATGACAAGTAACTGTAACTTCGATACTAATTATGACAGGTAACAGTAACTTCGATACTAATTATGACAGGTAATTGTAACTTCGATACTAATTATGACAAGGAACTATAACTCCGATACAAATTATGACAGTTAACAGTAACTTCGATACTAATTATGACAGGTTACAGTAACTACGATACTAATTATGACAAGTAACTGTAACTTCGATACTAATTATGACAGGTAACTGTAACTTCGATACTAATTATGACAAGAAAATCTAACTTCGTTACTAATTATGACAAGTAACTCTAATTTTGATAAAAAATTATTGTAGGTAACTGTAACATCAATACTAATTATGACAGGTAACAGTAACTTCGATACTAATTATGACAGGGAACTGTAACTTGGTAACTAATTATGACAAGTAACTGTAATTTCGATACCAAATATGGCTGGTAACAGTAACTTCGATGCTAATTAAGACAGGTAACTGTAACTTCGATACTAATTATGACAAGGAACTGTAATTTCGATACAAATTATGGCAGGTAACTGTAACTTCGTTACTAATTATCACAAGCAACTTTAATTTCGATACTAATTATGGCAGGTAACTGTAACTTCGTTACTAATTATGACAAGTCCCTGTAATTTCGATACAAATTATGGCAGGTAACGGTAACTTCGATACTAATTATTACAAGTAACTGTAACTTCGATACTAATTATGACAGGTAACTGTAACTTCGTTACTAATTAAGGCAAGTAACTGTAATTTCGATACAAATTT
This sequence comes from Meconema thalassinum, assembly GCA_946902985.2. Taxonomy (NCBI): domain Eukaryota; kingdom Metazoa; phylum Arthropoda; class Insecta; order Orthoptera; family Tettigoniidae; genus Meconema; species Meconema thalassinum. The sequence goes on along the minus strand of OX336388.2, from coordinate 1,671,794,966 downwards.
TGGCAGGTAACTGTAACTTCGATTCTAATTATGACAGGTAACAGTAACTTCGTTACAAATTATGACAAGTAACTGTAACTTCGATACTAATTATGACAGGTAACTGTAACTTCGTTACTAATTAGGACAAGTAACAGTAATTTCGATACAAATTATGGCAGGTAACTGTATCTTCGATACTAATTATGACAGGTAACAGTAACTTCGATACTAATTATGACAAGTAACATTAACTTCGATACTAATTATGGCAGGTTACTGTAACATCGCTACTAATTATGAGAAGTAACTTTAATTTCGATACAAATTATGGCAGGTAACTGTAACTTCCATACTAATTATGACAGGTAACAATAACTTCGATACTAATTATGACAGGAAACTGTAACTTCGTTACTAATTATGACAAGTAACTGTAATTTCGATACAAATTATGACAGGTAACTGTAACTTCGTTACTAATTATGACAAGTAACAGTACCTTCGATACTAATTATGACAGGTAACTGTAACTTCGATACTAATTATGACAAGGAACTGTAATTTCGATACAAATTATGGCAGGTAACTGTAACTTCGTTAATAATTATGACAAGTAACTGTAATTTCGATACAAATTTTGGCAGGTAACTGTAACTTCGATATTAATTATGACAGGTAACAGTAACTTCGATACTAATTATGACAAGTAACTGTAACTTCGATACTAATTATGACAGGTAACTGTAACTTCGTTACTAATAATGACAAGTAACTCTAATTTCGATACAAATTATGGCAGGTAACTGTAACATCGATACTAATTATGACAGGTAACAGTAACTTCGATACTAATTATGACAAGTAACTGTAACTTCGATAAAAATTATGACTGGTTACTGTAACTTCGATTCTAATTATGACAAGAAACTCAAACTTCGTTACTAATTATGACAAGTAACTGTAATTTTGATAAAAAATTATGGTAGGTAACTGTAACTTCATTAATAATAATGACAGGTAACAGTAACTTCGATACTAATTATGACAGGAAACTGTAACTTCGTTACTAATTATGACAAGTAACTTTAATTTCGATACTAGTTACGGCAGGAAACTATAACTTCGAAACTAATTATGACAAGTCCCTGTAATTTCGATACAAATTATGGCAGATAACTGTAACTTCGATACAAATTATGAAAAATAACTGTAACTTCGATACTAATTATGACAGGTAACTGTAACTTCGTTATTAATTATGACAAGTAACTGTAATTTTGATAAAAAATTATTGTAGGTAACTGTAACTTCAATACTAATTATGACAGGTAACAGTAACTTCGATACTAATTATGACAAGAAACTCAAACTTCGTTACTAATTATGACAAGTAACTGTAATTTTGATAAAAAATTATGGTAGGTAACTGTAACTACAATACTAATTATGACAGGTAACAGTAACTTCGATACTAATTATGACAGGAAACTGTAACTTCGTTACTAATTATGACAAGTAACTTTAATTTCGATATTAATTATGGCAGGAAAATGTAACTTCGTTACTAATTATGACAAGTCCCTGTAATTTCGATACAAATTATGGCAGGTAACTGTATCTTCGATACTAATTATGACAGGTAACTGTAACTTCGTTATTAATTATGACAAGTAACTGTAATTTCGATACAAATTCTGGCAGGTAACTGTATCATCGTTACTAATTATGACAGGTAACAGTAACTTCGATACTAATTATGACAAGTAACTGTAACTTCGATACTAATTATGACAGGTAACTGTAACTTCGATTCTAATTATGACAGGTAACTGTATCTTCGTTACTAATTATGACAAGTAACTGTAATTTCGATTCAAATTTTGGCAGGTAACTGTAACTTCGATACTTATTATGACAGGTAACAGTAACTTCGATACTAATTATGACAAGTAACTGTAACATCGATACTAAATATGACAGGTAACTGTAACTTCGTTACTAATTATGACAAGTAACTGTAATTTCGATACAAATTATGGCAGGTTACTGTAACTTCGATACTAATTATGACAGGTAACAGCAACTTCGATACTAATTATGACAAGTAACTATAACCTCGATACAAATTAAGACAGGTAACTGTAACTTCGATACTAATTATGACAAGAAACTCTAACTTCGTTACTAATTATGACAAGTAACTGTAATTTTGATAAAAAAATATTGTAGGTAACTGTAACTTCAATACTAATTATGACAGGTAACAGTAACTTCGATACTAATTATGACAAGAAACTCAAACTTCGTTACTAATTATGACAAGTAACTGTAATTTTGATAAAAAATTATGGTAGGTAACTGTAACTTCAATATTAATTATGACAGGTAACAGTAACTTCGATACTAATTATGACAGGAAACTGTAACTTCGTTACTAATTATGACAAGTAACTTTAATTTCGATATTAATTATGGCAGGAAACTGTAACTTCGTTACTAATTATGACAAGTCCCTGTAATTTCGATACAAATTATGGCAGGTAACTGTAACTTCGATACTAATTATGACAGGTAACTGTAACTTCGTTATTAATTGTGACAAGTAACTGTAATTTCGATACAAATTTTGGCAGGTAACTGTATCATCGTTACTAATTATGACAGGTAACAGTAACTTCGATACTAATTATGACATGTAACTGTAACTTCGATACTAATTATGACAGGTAACTGTAACTTCGATTCTAATTATGACAGGTAACTCTATCTTCGTTACTAATTATGACAAGTAACTGTAATTTCGATTCAAATTTTGGCAGGTAACTGTAACTTCGATACTTATTATGACAGGTAACAGTAACTTCGATACTAATTATGACAAGTAACTGTAACATCGATACTAATTATGACAGGTAACTGTAACTTCGTTACTAATTATGACAAGTAACTGTAATTTCGATACAAATTATGGCAGGTTACTGTAACTTCGATACTAATTATGACAGGTAACAGCAACTTCGATACTAATTATGACAAGTAACTACAACCTCGATACAAATTATGACAGGTAACTGTAACTTCGATACTAATTATGACAAGAAACTCTAACTTCTTTACTAATTATGACAAGTAACTGTAATTTTGATAAAAAATATTGTAGGTAACTGTAACTTCAATACTAATTATGACAGGTAACAGTAACTTCGATACTAATTATGACAGGTTACTGTAACTTCGTTACTAATTATGACAAGTCCCTGTAATTTCAATACAAATTATGGCAAGTAATTGTAATTTCAATGCTAATTATGACAGGTAACATTAACTTCGATACTAATTATGACATGTAACAGTAACTTCGATACTAATTATGACAGGTAACTGTAACTTCGTTACTAATTATGACAATAACTGTAATTTCGATTCAAATTTTGGCAGGTAACTGTAACTTTTATACTTATTATGACAGGTAACAGTAACTTCGATACTAATTATGACAAGTAACTGTACCTTCGATACTAATTATGACAGGTAACTGTAACTTCGTTACTAATTATGAAAAGTAACTGTAATTTCGATACAAATTATGGCAGGTAACTGTTTCTTCGATACTAATTATGACAGGTAACAGCAACTTCGATACTAATTATGACAAGTAACTATAACTTCGATACAAATTATGACAGGTAACTGTAACTTCGATACTAATTATGACAAGAAACTCTAACTTCGTTACTAATTATGACAAGTAACTGTAATTTTGATAAAAAATTATTGTAGATAACTGTAACTTCAATACTAATTATGACAGGTAACAGTAACTTCGATACTAATTATGACAGGTAACAGTAACTACGATACTAATTATGACAAGTAACTGTAACTTCGATACTAATTATGACAGGTAACTGTAACTTCGTAACTAATTATGACAAGTAACTGTAATTTCGATACAAATTATGGCAGGTAACAGTAACTTCGATACTAATTATGACAAGTAACTGTAACTTCGATACTAATTATGACAGGGAACTGTAATTTCGATACAAATTATGGCAGGTAACTGTAACTTCGATACTAATTGTGACTGGTAACAGTAACTTCGATACTAATTATGACAAGTAACTATAACTTCGAATCAAATTATGACAGGTAACTGTAACTTCGATACTAATTATGACAAGAAACTCTAACTTCGTTACTAATTATGACAAGTAACTGTAATTTTGATAAAAAATTATGGTAGGTAACTGTAACTTCAATACTAATTATGACAGGTAACAGTAACTTCGATACTTATTATGACAGGTAACTGTAACTTGGTTACTAATTATCACAAGTAACTTTAATTTCGATACTAATTATGGCAGGTAACTGTAACTTCGTTACTAATTATTACATGTCCCTGTAATTTCGATACAAATTATGGCAGGTAACGGTAACATCGAAACTAATTATTACAAGTAACTGTAACTTCGATACTAATTATGACAGGTAACTGTAACTTGGTTACTAATTATGACAAGTAACTGTAATTTCGATACAAATTTTGGCAGGTAACTATAACTTCGATTCTAATTATGACAGGTAACAGTAACTTCGGTTCTAATTATGACAAGTAACTGTAACTTCGATACTAATTATGACAGGTAACAGTAACTTCGATACTATTTATGACAAGTAACATTAACTTCGATACTAATTATGACAGGTTACTGTAACATCGTTGCTAATGATGACAAGTAACTTTAATTTCGATACAAATTATGGCAGGTAACTGTAACTTCCATACTAATTATGACAGGTAACAGTTACTTCGATACTAATTATGACAGGATACTGTAACTTCGTTACTAATTATGACAAGTAACTGTAATTTCGATACAAATTATGACAGGTAACTCTAACTTCGTTACTAATTATGACAAGTAACAGTACCTTCGATACTAATTATGACTGGTAACTGTAACTTCGATACCAATTATGACAGGTAACAGCAACTTCGATACTAATTATGACAAGTAACTATAACTTCGATACAAATTATGACAGGTAACTGTAACTTCGATACTAATTATGACAAGAAACTCTAACTTCGTTACTAATTATGACAAGTAACTGTAATTTTGATAAAAAAAAATTGTAGGTAACTGTAACTTCAATACTAATTATGACAGGTAACAGTAACTTCGATACTAATTACGACAGGTAACTGTAACTTCGTTACTTATTATGACAAGTAACTTTAATTTCGATACTAATTATGGCAGGTTACTGTAACTTCGTTACTAATTATGACAAGTCCCTGTAATTTCGATACAAATTATTGCAGGTAATTGTAATTTCGATACTAATTATGACAGGTAACAGTAACTTCGATACTAATTATGACAGGTAACAGAATCTTCGATACTAATTATGGCAAGTAACTGTAACTTCGATACTAATTATGACAGGTAACAGCAACTTCGATACTAATTACGACAGGTAACTGTAACTTCGATACTAATTATGACAAGGAACTATAACTTCGATACAAATTATGACAGGTAACAGTAACTTCGATACTAATTATGACAGGTTACAGTAACTACGATACTAATTATGACAAGTAAATGCAACTTCGATACTAATTATGACAGGTAACAGTAACTTCGATACTAATTACGACAGGTAACTGTAACTTCGATACTAATTATGACAAGAAACTCAAACTTCGTTACTAATTATGACAAGTAACTGTAATTTTGATAAAAAATTTATGGTAGGTAACTGTAACTTCAATACTAATTATGACAGGTAACAGTAACTTCGATACTAATTATGACAGGAAACTGTAACTTCGATACTAATTATGACAGGTAACTATAACTTCGAATCAAATTGTGACAGGTAACTGTAACTTCGATACTAATTATGACAAGAAACTCTAACTTCGTTACTAATTATGACAAGTAACTGTAATTTTGATAAAAAATTATGGTAGGTAACTGTAACTTCAATACTAATTATGACAGGTAACAGTAACTTCGATACTTATTATGACAGGTAACTGTAACTTCGTTACTAATTATCACAAGTAACTTTAATTTCGATATTAATTATGGCAGGAAACTGTAACTTCGTTACTAATTATGACAAGTCCCTGTAATTTCGATACAAATTATGGCAGGTAACTGTAACCTCGAAACTTAATTATTACAAGTAACTGTAACATCGATACTAATTATGACAGGTAACTGTAACTTGGTTACTAATTATGACAAGTAACTGTAATTTCGATACAAATTTTGGCAGGTAACTGTAACTTCGATACTAATTAGGACAGGTAACAGTAACTTCGATACTAATTATGACAAGTAACTATAACTTGGATAAAAATTATGACTGGTTACTGTAACTTCGATTCTAATTATGACAAGAAACTCAAACTTCGTTACTAATTATGACAAGTAACTGTAATTTTGATAAAAAATTATGGTAGGTAACTGTAACATCATTACTAATTATGACAGGTAACAGTAACTTCGATACTAATTATGACAGGAAACTGTAACTTCGTTACTAATTATGACAAGTAACTTTAATTTCGATACTAGTTATGGTAGGAAACTGTAACTTCGTTACTAATTATGACAAGTCCCTGTAATTTCGATACAAATTATGGCAGGTAACTGTAACTTCGATACTAATTATGACAGGTAACTGTAACTTCGTTATTAATTATGACAAGTAACTGTAATTTTGAAAAAAAATAATTGTAGGTAACTGTAACTTCAATACTAATTATGACAGATAACAGTAACTTCGATACTAATTATGACAGGTAACAGTAACTTCGATACTAATTATGACAAGTAACTGTAACTTCGATACTAATTATGACAGGTAACAGTAACTTCGATACTAATTATGACAGGTAATTGTAACTTCGATACTAATTATGACAAGGAACTAGAACTCCGATACAAATTATGACAGTTAACAGTAACTTCGATACTAATTATGACAGGTTACAGTAACTACGATACTAATTATGACAAGTAACTGTAACTTCGATACTAATTATGACAGGTAACTGTAACTTGGTAACTAATTATGACATGTAACTGTAATTTCGATACAAATTATGGCTGGTAACAGTTACTTCGATGCTAATTATGACAGGTAACTGTAACGTCGATACTAATTATGACAAGGAACTGTAATTTCGATACAAATTATGGCAGGTAACTGTAACGTCGGTACTAATTGTGACAGGTAACAGTAACTTCGATACTAATTATGACAAGTAACTATAACTTCGAATCAAATTATGACAGGTAACTGTAACTTCGATACTAATTATGATAAGAAAATCTAACTTCGTTACTAATTATGACAAGTAACTGTAATTTTGATAAAAAATTATGGTAGGTAACTGTAACTTCAATACTAATTATGACAGGTAACAGGAACTTCGATACTAATTATGACAGGTAACTGTAACTTCGTTACTAATTATCACAAGTAACTTTAATTTCGATACTAATTAGGGCAGGTAACTGTAACTTCGATACTAATTATGACAAGTAACAGTACCTTCGATACTAATTATGACAGGTAACTGTAACTTCGATACTAATTATGACAAGGAACTGTAATTTCGATACAAATTATGACAAGAAACTCTAATTTCGTTACTAATTATGACAAGTAACTCTAATTTTGATAAAAAATTATTGTAGGTAACTGTAACTTCAATACTAATTATGACAGGTAACAGTAACTTCGATACTAATTATGACAGGTAACTGTAACTTGGTAACTAATTATGACAAGTAACTGTAATTTCGATACCAAATATGGCTGGTAACAGTAACTTCGATGCTAATTATGACAGGTAACTGTAACTTCGATACTAATTATGACAAGGAACTGTAATTTCGATACAAATTATGGCAGGTAACTGTAACTTCGTTACTAATTATCACAAGCAACTTTAATTTCGATACTAATTATGGCAGGTAATTGTAACTTCGTTACTAATTATGACAAGTCCCTGTAATTTCGATACAAATTATGGCAGGTAACGGTAACTTCGATACTAATTATTACAAGTAACTGTAACTTCGATACTAATTATGACAGGTAACTGTAACTTCGTTAATAATTAAGGCAAGTAACTGTAATTTCGATACAAATTTTGGCAGGTAACTGTAACTTCGATTCTAATTATGACAGGTAACAGTAACTTCGTTACAAATTATGGCAAGTAACTGTAACTTCGATACTAATTATGACAGGTAACTGTAACTTCGTTACTAATTATGACAAGTAACAGTAATTTCGATACAAATTATGGCAGGTAACTGTATCTTCGATACTAATTATGACAGGTAACAGTAACTTCGATACTAATTATGACATGTAACATTAACTTCGATACTAATTATGGCAGGTTACTGTAACATCGCTACTAATTATGAGAAGTAACTTTAATTTCGATACAAATTATGGCAGGTAACTGTAACTTCCATACTAATTATGACAGGTAACAGTAACTTCGATACTAATTATGACAGGAAACTGTAACTTCGTTACTAATTATGACAAGTAACTGTAATTTCGATACAAATTATGACAGGTAACTGTAACTTCGTTACTAATTATGACAAGTAACAGTACCTTCGATACTAATTATGACAGGTAACTGTAACTTCGATACTAATTATGACAAGGAACTGTAATTTCGATACAAATTATGGCAGGTAACTGTAACTTCGTTACTAATTATGACAAGTAACTGTAATTTCGATACAAATTTTGGAAGGTAACTGTAACTTCGATATTAATTATGACAGGTAACAGTAACTTCGATACTAATTATGACAAGTAACTGTAACTTCGATACTAATTATGACAGGTAACTGTAACTTCGTTACTAATAATGACAAGTAACTCTAATTTCGATACAAATTATGGCAGGTAACTGTAACTTCGATACTAATTATGACAGGTAACAGTAACTTCGATACTAATTATGACAAGTAACTGTAACTTCGATAAAATATATGACTGGTTACTGTAACTTCGATTCTAATTATGACAAGAAACTCAAACTTCGTTACTAATTATGACAAGTAACTGTAATTTTGATAAAAAATTATGGTAGGTAACTGTAACTTCATTAATAATAATGACAGGTAACAGTAACTTCGATACTAATTATGACAGGAAACTGTAACTTCGTTACTAATTATGACAAGTAACTTTAATTTCGATACTAGTTACGGCAGGAAACTGTAACTTCGAAACTAATTATGACAAGTCCCTGTAATTTCGATACAAATTATGGCAGATAACTGTAACTTCGATACAAATTATGACAAATAACTGTAACTTCGATACTAATTATGACAGGTAACTGTAACTTCGTTATTAATTATGACAAGTAACTGTAATTTTGATAAAAAAATTATTGTAGGTAACTGTAACTTCAATACTAATTATGACAGGTAACAGTAACTTCGATACTAATTATGACAAGAAACTCAAACTTCGTTACTAATTATGACAAGAAACTGTAATTTTGATAAAAAATTATGGTAGGTAACTGTAACTACAATACTAATTATGACAGGAAACAGCAACTTCGATACTAATTATGACAGGAAACTGTAACTTCGTTACTAATTATGACAAGTAACTTTAATTTCGATATTAATTATGGCAGGAAACTGTAACTTCGTTACTAATTATGACAAGTCCCTGTAATTTCGATACAAATTATGGCAGGTAACTGTAACTTCGATACTAATTATGACAGGTAACTGTAACTTCGTTATTAATTATGACAAGTAACTGTAATTTCGATACAAATTCTGGCAGGTAACTGTATCATCGTTACTAATTATGACAGGTAACAGTAACTTCGATACTAATTATGACAAGTAACTGTAACTTCGATACTAATTATGACAGGTAACTGTAACTTCGATTCTAATTATGACAGGTAACTGTATCTTCGTTACTAATTATGACAAGTAACTGTAATTTCGATTCAAATTTTGGCAGGTAACTGTAACTTCGATACTTATTATGACAGGTAACAGTAACTTCGATACTAATTATGACAAGTAACTGTAACATCGATACTAATTATGACAGGTAACTGTAACTTCGTTACTAATTATGACAAGTAACTGTAATTTCGATACAAATTATGGCAGGTTACTGTAACTTCGATACTAATTATGACAGGAAACAGCAACTCCGATACTAATTATGACAAGTAACTATAACCTCGATACAAATTATGACAGGTAACTGTAACTTCGATACTAATTATGACAAGAAACTCTAACTTCGTTACTAATTATGATAAGTAACTGTAATTTTGATAAAAAAAATATTGTAGGTAACTGTAACTTCAATACTAATTATGACAGGCAACAGTAACTTCGATACTAATTATGACAGGTTACTGTAACTTCGTTACTAATTATGACAAGTCCCTGTAATTTCAATACAAATTATGGCAAGTAATTGTAATTTCGATGCTAATTATGACAGGTAACATTAACTTCGATACTAATTATGACATGTAACAGTAACTTCGATACTAATTATGACAGGTAACTGTAACTTCGTTACTAATTATGACAATAACTGTAATTTCGATTCAAATTTTGGCAGGTAACTGTAACTTCGATACTTATTATGACAGGTAACAGTAACTTCGATACTAATTATGACAAGTAACTGTAACTTCGATACTAATTATGACAGGTAACTGTAACTACGTTACTAATTATGACAAGTAACTGTAATTTCGATACAAATTATGGCAGGTAACTGTTCCTTCGATACTAATTATGACAGGTAACAGCAACTTCGATACTAATTATGACAAGTAACTATAACTTCGATACAAATTATGACAGGTAACTGTAACTTCGATACTAATTATGACAAGAAACTCTAACTTCGTTACTAATTATGACAAGTAACTGTAATTTTGATAAAAAATTATTGTAGATAACTGTAACTTCAATACTAATTATGACAGGTAACAGTAATTTCGATACTAATTATGACAGGTAACAGTAACTACGATACTAATTATGACAGGTAACTGTAACTTCGTAACTAATTATGACAAGTAACTGTAATTTCGATACAAATTATGGCAGGTAACAGTAACTTCGATACTAATTATGACAAGTAACTGTAACTTCGATACTAATTATGACAGGGAACTGTAATTTCGATACAAATTATGGCAGGTAACTGTAACTTCGATACTAATTGTGACTGGTAACAGTAACTTCGATACTAATTATGACAAGTAACTATAACTTCGAATCAAATTATGACAGGCAACTGTAACTTCGATACTAATTATGACAAGAAACTCTAACTTCGTTACTAATTATGACAAGTAACTGTAATTTTGATAAAAAATTATGGTAGGTAACTGTAACTTCAATACTAATTATGACAGGTAACAGTAACTTCAATACTTATTATGACAGGTAACTGTAACTTCGTTACTAATTATCACAAGTAACTTTAATTTCGATACTAATTATGGCAGGTAACTGTAACTTCGTTACTAATTATTACAAGTCCCTGTAATTTCGATACAAATTATGGCAGGTAACGGTAACTTCGAAACTAATTATGACAAGAAACTCTAACTTCGTTACTAATTATGACAAGTAACTGTAATTTTGATAAAAAATTATGGTAGGTAACTGTAACTTCAATACTAATTATGACAGGTAACAGTAACTTCAATACTTATTATGACAGGTAACTGTAACTTCGTTACTAATTATCACAAGTAACTTTAATTTCGATACTAATTATGGCAGGTAACTGTAACTTCGTTACTAATTATTACAAGTCCCTGTAATTTCGATACAAATTATGGCAGGTAACGGTAACTTCGAAACTAATTATTACAAGTAACTGTAACTTCGATACTAATTATGACAGGTAACTGTAACTTGGTTACTAATTATGACAAGTAACTGTAATTTCGATACAAATTTTGGCAGGTAACTATAACTTCGATACTATTTATGACAAGTAACATTAACTTCGATACTAATTATGACAGGTTACTGTAACATCGTTGCTAATGATGACAAGTAACTTTAATTTCGATACAAATTATGGCAGGTAACTGTAACTTCCATACTAATTATGACAGGTAACAGTTACTTCGATACTAATTATGACAGGATACTGTAACTTCGTTACTAATTATGACAAGTAACTGTAATTTCGATACAAATTATGACAGGTAACTCTAACTTCGTTAGTAATTATGACAAGTAACAGTACCTACGATACTAATTATGACTGGTAACTGTAACTTCGATACCAATTATGACAGGTAACAGCAACTTCGATACTAATTATGACAAGTAACTATAACTTCGATACAAATTATGACAGGTAACTGTAACTTCGATACTAATTATGACAAGAAACTCTAACTTCGTTACTAATTATGACAAGTAACTGTAATTTTGATAAAAAATTATTGTAGGTAACTGTAACTTCAATACTAATTATGACAGGTAACAGTAACTTCGATACTAATTATGACAGGTAACTGTAACTACGTTACTTATTATGACAAGTAACTTTAATTTCGATACTAATTATGGCAGGTTACTGTAACTTCGTTACTAATTATGACAAGTCCCTGTAATTTCGATACAAAATATTGCAGGTAATTGTAATTTCGATACTAATTATGACAGGTAACAGTAACTTCGATACTAATAATGACAGGTAACAGAAACATCGATACTAATTATGACAAGTAAATGTAACTTCGATACTAATTATGACAGGTAACAGTAACTTCGATACTAATTACGGCAGGTAACTGTAACTTCGATACTAATTATGACAAGGAACTATAACTTCGATACAAATTATGACAGGTAACAATAACTTCGATACTAATTATGACAGGTTACAGTAACTACGATACTAATTATGACAAGTAACTGTAACTTCGATACTAATTATGACAGGTAACTGTAACTTGGTAACTAATTATGACAAGTAACTGTAATTTCGATACAAATTATGGCTGGTAACAGTAACTTCGATGCTAATTATGACAGGTAACTGTAACTTCGATACTAATTATGACAAGGAACTGTAATTTCGATACAAATTATGGCAGGTAACTGTAACGTCGGTACTAATTGTGACAGATAACAGTAACTTCGATACTAATTATGACAAGTAACTATAACTTCGAATCAAATTATGACAGGTAACTGTAACTTCGATACTAATTATGATAAGAAAATCTAACTTCGTTACTAATTATGACAAGTAACTGTAGTTTTGATAAAAAATTATGGTAGGTAACTGTAACTTCATTACTAATTATGACAGGTAACAGTAACTTCGATACTAATTATGACAGGAAACTGTAACTTCGTTACTAATTATGACAAGTAACTTTAATTTCGATACTAGTTATGGCAGGAAACTGTAACTTCGTTACTAATTATGACAAGTCCCAGTAATTTCGATACAAATTATGGCAGGTAACTGTAACTTCGATACTAATTATGACAGGTAACTGTAACTTCGATACTAATTATGACAGGTAACTAAAACTTCGTTATTAATTATGACAAGTAACTGTAATTTTGATAAAAAATTATTGTAGGTAACTGTAACTTCAATACTAATTATGACAGGTAACAGTAACTTCGATACTAATTATGACAAGAAACTCAAACTTCGTTACTAATTATGACAAGTAACTGTAATTTTTATTAAAAATTATGGTAGGTAACTGTAACTTCAATACTAATTATGACAGGTAACAGTAACTTCGATACTAATTATGACAGGAAACTGTAACATCGTCACTAATTATGACAAGTAACTTTAATTTCGATATTAATTATGGCAGGAAACTGTAACTTCGTTACTAATTATGACAAGTCCCTGTAATTTCGATACAAATTATGGCAGGTAACTGTAACCTCGAAACTAATTATTACAAGTAACTGTAACTTCGATACTAATTATGACAGGAAACTGTAACTTCGTTACTAATTATGACAAGTAACTTTAATTTCGATACTAGTTATGGCAGGAAACTGTAACTTCGTTACTAATTATGACAAGCCCCTGTAATTTCGATACAAATTATGGCAGGTAACTGTAACTTCGATACTTATTATGACAGGTAACTGTAACTTCGTTATTAATTATGACAAGTAACTGTAATTTTGATAAAAAATTATTGTAGGTAACTGTAACTTCAATACTAATTATGACAGGTAACAGTAACTTCGATTCTAATTATGACAGGTAACAGTAACTTCGATACTAATTATGACAAGTAACTGTAACTTCGATACTAATTATGACAGGTAGCAGTAACTTCGATACTAATTATGACAGGTAACTGTAACTTCGATACTAATTATGACAAAGAACTATAACTCCGATACAAATTATGACAGGTAACAGTAACTTCGATACTAATTATGACAGGTTACAGTAACTACGATACTAATTATGACAAGTAACTGTAACTTCGATACTAATTATGACAGGTAACTGTAACTTGGTAACTAATTGTGACAAGTAACTGTAATTTCGATACAAATTATGGCTGGTAACTGTAACTTCGATGCTAATTATGACAGGTAACTGTAACTTCGATACTAATTATGACAAGGAACTGTAATTTCGATACAAATTATGGCAGGTAACTGTAACGTCGGTACTAATTGTGACAGGTAACAGTAACTTCGATACTAATTATGACAAGTAACTATAACTTCGAATCAAATTATGAGAGGTAACTGTAACTTCGATACTAATTATGACAGGTAACAGGAACTTCGATACTAATTATGACAGGTAACTGTAACTTCGTTACTAATTATCACAAGAAACTTTAATTTCGATAGTAATTAGGGCAGGTAACTGTAACTTCGATACTAATTATGACAAGTAACAGTACCTTCGATACTAATTATGACAGGTAACTTTAACTTCGATACTAATTATGACAAGGAACTGTAATTTCGATACAAATTATGACAAGAAACTCTAACTTCGTTACTAATTATGACAAGTAACTGTAATTTTGATAAAAATTTATGGTAGGTAACTGTAACTTCATTAATAATAATGACAGGTAACAGTAACTTCGATACTAATTATGACAGGAAACTGTAACTTCGTTACTAATTATGACAAGTAACTTTAATTTCGATACTAGTTATGGCAGGAAAATGTAACTTCGAAACTAATTATGACAAGTCCCTGTAATTTCGATACAAATTATGGCAGATAACTGTAACTTCGTTACAAATTATGACAAATAACTGTAACTTCGATACTAATTATGACAGGTAACTGTAACTTCGTTATTAATTATGACAAGTAACTGTAATTTTGATAAAAAATTATTGTAGGTAACTGTAACTTCAATACTAATTATGACAGGTAACAGTAACTTCGATACTAATTATGACAAGAAACTCAAACTTCGTTACTAATTATGACAAGTAACTGTAATTTTGATAAAAAATTATGGTAGGTAACTGTAACTTCAATGCTAATTATGACAGGTAACAGTAACTTCGATACTTATTATGACAGGAAACTGTAACTTCGTTACTAATTATGACAAGTAACTTTAATTTCGATATTAATTATGGCAGGAAACTGTAACTTCGTTACTAATTATGACAAGTGACTGTAATTTCGATACAAATTTTGGCAGGTAACTGTATCATCGTTACTAATTATGACAGGTAACAGTAACTTCCATACTAATTATGACAAGTAACTGTAACTTCGATACTAATTATGACAGGTAACTGTAACTTCGATTCTAATTATGACAGGTAACTGTATCTTCGTTACTAATTATGACAAGTAACTGTAATTTCGATTCAAATTTTGGCAGGTAACTGTAACTTCGATACTTATTATGACAGGTAACAGTAACTTCGATACTAATTATGACAAGTAACTGTAACATCGATACTAATTATGACAGGTAACTGTAACTTCGTTACTAATTATGACAAGTAACTGTAATTTCGATACAAATTATGGCAGGTTACTGTAACTTCGATACTAAATATGACAGGTAACAGCAACTTCGATACTAATTATGACAAGTAACTATAACCTCGATACAAATTATGACAGGTAACTGTAACTTCGATACTAATTATGACAAGAAACTCTAACTTCAATACTAATTATGACAAGTAACTGTAATTTTGATAAAAAAATATTGTAGGTAACTGTAACTTCAATACTAATTATGACAGGTAACAGTAACTTCGATACTAATTATGACAGGTTACTGTAACTTCGTTACTAATTATGACAAGTCCCTGTAATTTCAATACAAATTATGGCAGGTAATTGTAATTTCGATGCTTTTTATGACAGGTAACATTAACTTCGATACTAATTATGACATGTAACAGTAACTTCGATACTAATTATGACAGGTAACTGTAACTTCGTTACTAATTATGACAATAACTGTAATTTCGATTCAAATTTTGGCAGGTAACTGTAACTTCGATACTTATTATGACAGGTAACAGTAACATCGATACTAATTATGACAAGTAACTGTAACTTCGATACTAATTATGACAGGTAACTGTAACTTCGTTACTAATTATGACAAGTAACTGTAATTTCGATACAAATTATGGCAGGTAACTGTTCCTTCGATACTAATTATGACAGGTAACAGCAACTTCGATACTAATTATGACAAGTAACTATAACTTCGATACAAATTATGACAGGTAACTGTAACTTCGATACTAATTATGACAAGAAACTCTAACTTCGTTACTAATTATGACAAGTAACTGTAATTTTGATAAAAAATTATTGTAGATAACTGTAACTTCAATACTAATTATGACAGGTAACAGTAACTTCGATACTAATTATGACAGGTAACAGTAACTACGATACTAATTATGACAAGTAACTGTAACCTCGATACTAATTATGACAGGTAACTGTAACTTCGTAACTAATTATGACAAGAAACTGTAATTTCGATACAAATTATGGCAGGTAACAGTAACTTCGATTCTAATTATGACAAGTAACTGTAACTTCGATACTAATTATGACAGGGAACTGTAATTTCGATACAAATTATGGCAGGTAACTGTAACTTCGATACTAATTGTGACTGGTAACAGTAACTTCGATACTAATTATGACAAGTAACTATAACGTCGAATCAAATTATGACAGGTAACTGTAACTTCGATACTAATTATGACAAGAAACTCTAACTTCGTTACTAATTATGACAAGTAACAGTAATTTTGATAAAAAATTATGGTAGGTAACTGTAACTTCAATACTAATTATGACAAGTAACTGTAACTTCGATACTAATTATGACAGGGAACTGTAATTTCGATACAAATTATGGCAGGTAACTGTAACTTCGATACTAATTGTGACTGGTAACAGTAACTTCGATACTTATTATGACAGGTAACTGTTACTTCGTTACTAATTATCACAAGTAACTTTAATTTCGATACTAATTATGGCAGGTAACTGTAACTTCGTTACTAATTATTACAAGTCCCTGTAATTTCGATACAAATTATGGCAGGTAACGGTAACTTCGAAACTAATTATTACAAGTAACTGTAACTTCGATACTAATTATGACAGGTAACTGTAACTTGGTTACTAATTATGACAAGTAACTGTAATTTCGATACAAATTTTGGCAGGTAACTATAACTTCGATTCTAATTATGACAGGTAACAGTAACTTCGATACTAATTATGGCAAGTAACTGTAACTTCGATACTAATTATGACAGGTAACAGTAACTTCGATACTATTTATGACAAGTAACATTAACTTCGATACTAATTATGACAGGTTACTGTAACATCGTTGCTAATGATGACAAGTAACTTTAATTTCGATACAAATTATGGCAGGTAACTGTAACTTCCATACTAATTATGACAGGTAACAGTTACTTCGATACTAATTATGACAGGATACTGTAACTTCGTTACTAATTATGACAAGTAACTGTAATTTCGATACAAATTATGACAGGTAACTGTAACTTCGTTACTAATTATGACAAGTAACAGTACCTTCGATACTAATTATGACAGGTAGCTGTAACTTCGATACCAATTATGACAGGTAACAGCAACTTCGATACTAATTATGACAAGTAACTATAACTTCGATACAAATTATGACAGGTAACTGTAACTTCGATACTATTTATGACAAGTAACAGTACCTTCGATACTAATTATGACAGGTAACTTTAACTTCGATACTAATTATGACAAGGAACTGTAATTTCGATACAAATTATGACAAGAAACTCTAACTTCGTTACTAATTATGACAAGTAACTGTAATTTTGATAAAAAGTTATGGTAGGTAACTGTAACTTCATTAATAATAATGACAGGTAACAGTAACTTCGATACTAATTATGACAGGAAACTGTAACTTCGTTACTAATTATGACAAGTAACTGTAA
Organism: Meconema thalassinum; assembly: GCA_946902985.2. NCBI lineage: Eukaryota > Metazoa > Arthropoda > Insecta > Orthoptera > Tettigoniidae > Meconema > Meconema thalassinum. The sequence continues at coordinate 1,671,776,409 of OX336388.2, read as the reverse complement.
TTTTGATAAAAAAAATATTGTAGGTAACTGTAACTTCAATACTAATTATGACAGGTAACAGTAACTTCGATACTAATTATGACAGGTTACTGTAACTTCGTTACTAATTATGACAAGTCCCTGTAATTTCAATACAAATTATGGCAGGTAATTGTAATTTCGATGCTAATTATGACAGGTAACATTAACTTCGATACTAATTATGACATGTAACAGTAACTTCGATACTAATTATGACAGGTAACTGTAACTTCGTTACTAATTATGACAATAACTGTAATTTCGATTCAAATTTTGGCAGGTAACTGTAACTTCGATACTTATTATGACAGGTAACAGTAACTTCGATACTAATTATGACAAGTAACTGTAACTTCGATACTAATTATGACAGGTAACTGTAACTTCGTTACTAATTATGACAAGTAACTGTAATTTCGATACAAATTATGGCAGGTAACTGTTCCTTCGATACTAATTATGACAGGTAACAGCAACTTCGATACTAATTATGACAAGTAACTATAACTTCGATACAAATTATGACAGGTAACTGTAACTTGGTTACTAATTATGACAAGTAACTGTAATTTCGATACAAATTTTGGCAGGTAACTATAACTTCGATTCTAATTATGACAGGTAACAGTAACTTCGATACTAATTATGACAAGTAACTATAACTTCGAATCAAATTATGACAGGTAACTGTAACTTCGATACTAATTATGACAAGAAACTCTAACTTCGTTACTAATTATGACAAGTAACTGTAATTTTGATAAAAAATTATGGTAGGTAACTGTAACTTCAATACTAATTATGACAGGTAACAGTAACTTCGATACTTATTATGACAGGTAACTGTAACTTCGTTACTAATTATCACAAGTAACTTTAATTTCGATACTAATTATGGCAGGTAACTGTAACTTCGTTACTAATTATTACAAGTCCCTGTAATTTCGATACAAATTATGGCAGGTAACGGTAACTTCGAAACTAATTATTACAAGTAACTGTAACTTCGATACTAATTATGACAGGTAACTGTAACTTGGTTACTAATTATGACAAGTAACTGTAATTTCGATACAAATTTTGGCAGGTAACTATAACTTCGATTCTAATTATGACAGGTAACAGTAACTTCGATACTAATTATGACAAGTAACTGTAACTTCGATACTAATTATGACAGGTAACAGTAACTTCGATACTATTTATGACAAGAAACATTAACTTCGATACTAATTATGACAGGTTACTGTAACATCGTTGCTAATGATGACAAGTAACTTTAATTTCGATACAAATTATGGCAGGTAACTGTAACTTCCATACTAATTATGACAGGTAACAGTTACTTCGATACTAATTATGACAGGATACTGTAACTTCGTTACTAATTATGACAAGTAACTGTAATTTCGATACAAATTATGACAGGTAACTGTAACTTCGTTACTAATTATGACAAGTAACAGTACCTTTGATACTAATTATGACAGGTAACTGTAACTTCGATACCAATTATGACAGGTAACAGCAACTTCGATACTAATTATGACAAGTAACTATAACCTCGATACAAATTATGACAGGTAACTGTAACTTCGATACTAATTATGACAAGAAACTCTAACTTCGTTACTAATTATGACAAGTAACTGTAATTTTGATAAAAAAATATTGTAGGTAACTGTAACTTCAATACTAATTATGACAGGTAACAGTAACTTCGATACTAATTATGACAGGTTACTGTAACTTCGTTACTAATTATGACAAGTCCCTGTAATTTCAATACAAATTATGGCAGGTAATTGTAATTTCGATGCTAATTATGACAGGTAACATTAACTTCGATACTAATTATGACAGGTAACTGTAACTTCGTTACTAATTATGACAATAACTGTAATTTCGATTCAAATTTTGGCAGGTAACTGTAACTTCGATACTTATTATGACAGGTAACAGTAACTTCGATACTAATTATGACAAGTAACTGTAACTTCGATACTAATTATGACACGTAACTGTAACTTCGTTACTAATTATCACAAGTAACTTTAATTTCGATACTAATTATGGCAGGTAACTGTAACTTCGTTACTAATTATTACAAGTCCCTGTAATTTCGATACAAATTATGGCAGGTAACGGTAACTTCGAAACTAATTATTACAAGTAACTGTAACTTCGATACTAATTATGACAGGTAACTGTAACTTGGTTACTAATTATGACAAGTAACTGTAATTTCGATACAAATTTTGGCAGGTAACTATAACTTCGATTCTAATTATGACAGGTAACAGTAACTTCGATACTAATTATGACAGGTTACTGTAACTTCGTTACTAATTATGACAAGTCCCTGTAATTTCAATACAAATTATGGCAGGTAAATGTAATTTCGATGCTAATTATGACAGGTAACAGTAACTTCGATACTAATTATGACAGGTAACTGTAACTTCGTTACTAATTATGACAATAACTGTAATTTCGATTCAAATTTTGGCAGGTAACTGTAACTTCGATACTTATTATGACAGGTAACAGTAACTTCGATACTAATTATGACAAGTAACTGTAACTTCGATACTAATTATGACACGTAACTGTAACTTCGTTACTAATTATGACAAGTAACTGTAATTTCGATACAAATTATGGCAGGTAACTGTTCCTTCGATACTAATTATGACAGGTAACAGCAACTTCGATACTAATTATGACAAGTAACTATAACTTCGATACAAATTATGACAGGTAACTGTAACTTCGATACTAATTATGACAAGAAACTCTAACTTCGTTACTAATTATGACAAGTAACTGTAATTTTGATAAAAAATTATTGTAGATAACTGTAACTTCAATACTAATTATGACAGGTAACAGTAACTTCGATACTAATTATGACAGGTAACAGTAACTACGATACTAATTATGACAAGTAACTGTAACTTCGATACTAATTATGACAGGTAACTGTAACTTCGTAACTAATTATGACAAGAAACTGTAATTTCGATACAAATTATGGCAGGTAACAGTAACTTCGATACTAATTATGACAAGTAACTGTAACTTCGATACTAATTATGACAGGGAACTGTAATTTCGATACAAATTATGGCAGGTAACTGTAACTTCGATACTAATTTTGACTGGTAACAGTAACTTCGATACTAATTATGACAAGTAACTATAACGTCGAATCAAATTATGACAGGTAACTGTAACTTCGATACTAATTATGACAAGAAACTCTAACTTCGTTACTAATTATGACAATTAACTGTAATTTTGATAAAAAATTATGGTAGGTAACTGTAACTTCAATACTAATTATGACAGGTAACAGTAACTTCGATACTTATTATGACAGGTAACTGTTACTTCGTTACTAATTATCACAAGTAACTTTAATTTCGATACTAATTATGGCAGGTAACTGTAACATCGTTACTAATTATTACAAGTCCCTGTAATTTCGATACAAATTATGGCAGGTAAACGTAACTTCGAAACTAATTATTACAAGTAACTGTAACTTCGATACTAATTATGACAGGTAACTGTAACTTGGTTACTAATTATGACAAGTAACTGTAATTTCGATACAAATTTTGGCAGGTAACTATAACTTCGATTCTAATTATGACAGGTAACAGTAACTTCGATACTAATTATGACAAGTAACTGTAACTTCGATACTAATTATGACAGGTAACAGTAACTTCGATACTATTTATGACAAGTAACATTAACTTCGATACTAATTATGACAGGTTACTGTAACATCGTTGCTAATGATGACAAGTAACTTTAATTTCGATACAAATTATGGCAGGTAACTGTAACTTCCATACTAATTATGACAGGTAACAGTTACTTCGATACTAATTATGACAGGATACTGTAACTTCGTTACTAATTATGACAAGTAACTGTAATTTCGATACAAATTATGACAGGTAACTGTAACTTCGTTACTAATTATGACAAGTAACAGTACCTTCGATACTAATTATGACAGGTAGCTGTAACTTCGATACCAATTATGACAGGTAACAGCAACTTCGATACTAATTATGACAAGTAACTATAACTTCGATACAAATTATGACAGGTAACTGTAACTTCGATACTATTTATGACAAGTAACAGTACCTTCGATACTAATTATGACAGGTAACTTTAACTTCGATACTAATTATGACAAGGAACTGTAATTTCGATACAAATTATGACAAGAAACTCTAACTTCGTTACTAATTATGACAAGTAACTGTAATTTTGATAAAAAGTTATGGTAGGTAACTGTAACTTCATTAATAATAATGACAGGTAACAGTAACTTCGATACTAATTATGACAGGAAACTGTAACTTCGTTACTAATTATGACAAGTAACTGTAATTTTGATAAAAAAATATTGTAGGTAACTGTAACTTCAATACTAATTATGACAGGTAACAGTAACTTCGATACTAATTATGACAGGTTACTGTAACTTCGTTACTAATTATGACAAGTCCCTGTAATTTCAATACAAATTATGGCAGGTAATTGTAATTTCGATGCTAATTATGACAGGTAACATTAACTTCGATACTAATTATGACATGTAACAGTAACTTCGATACTAATTATGACAGGTAACTATAACTTCGTTACTAATTATGACAATAACTGTAATTTCGATTCAAATTTTGGCAGGTAACTGTAACTTCGATACTTATTATGACAGGTAACAGTAACTTCGATACTAATTATGACAAGTAACTGTAACTTCGATACTAATTATGACAGGTAACTGTAACTTCGTTACTAATTATGACAAGTAACTGTAATTTCGATACAAATTATGGCAGGTAACTGTTCCTTCGATACTAATTATGACAGGTAACAGCAACTTCGATACTAATTATGACAAGTAACTATAACTTCGATACAAATTATGACAGGTAACTGTAACTTCGATACTAATTATGACAAGAAACTCTAACTTCGTTACTAATTATGACAAGTAACAGTAATTTTGATAAAAAATTATTGTAGATAACTGTAACTTCAATACTAATTATGACAGGTAACAGTAACTTCGATACTAATTATGACAGGTAACAGTAACTACGATACTAATTATGACAAGTAACTGTAACTTCGATACTAATTATGACAGGTAACTGTAACTTCGTAACTAATTATGACAAGAAACTGTAATTTCGATACAAATTATGGCAGGTAACAGTAACTTCGATACTAATTATGACAAGTAACTGTAACTTCGATACTAATTATGACAGGGAACTGTAATTTCGATACAAATTATGGCAGGTAACTGTAACTTCGATACTAATTGTGACTGGTAACAGTAACTTCGATACTAATTATGACAAGTAACTATAACGTCGAATCAAATTATGACAGGTAACTGTAACTTCGATACTAATTATGACAAGAAACTCTAACTTCGTTACTAATTATGACAAGTAACTGTAATTTTGATAAAAAATTATGGTAGGTAACTGTAACTTCAATACTAATTATGACAGGTAACAGTAACTTCGATACTTATTATGACAGGTAACTGTTACTTCGTTACTAATTATCACAAGTAACTTTAATTTCGATACTAATTATGGCAGGTAACTGTAACTTCGTTACTAATTATTACAAGTCCCTGTAATTTCGATACAAATTATGGCAGGTAACGGTAACTTCGAAACTAATTATTACAAGTAACTGTAACTTCGATACTAATTATGACAGGTAACTGTAACTTGGTTACTAATTATGACAAGTAACTGTAATTTCGATACAAATTTTGGCAGGTAACTATAACTTCGATTCTAATTATGACAGGTAACAGTAACTTCGATACTAATTATGACAAGTAACTGTAACTTCGATACTAATTATGACAGGTAACAGTAACTTCGATACTATTTATGACAAGTAACATTAACTTCGATACTAATTATGACAGGTTACTGTAAAATCGTTGCTAATGATGACAAGTAACTTTAATTTCGATACAAATTATGGCAGGTAACTGTAACTTCCATACTAATTATGACAGGTAACAGTTACTTCGATACTAATTATGACAGGATACTGTAACTTCGTTACTAATTATGACAAGTAACTGTAATTTCGATACAAATTATGACAGGTAACTGTAACTTCGTTACTAATTATGACAAGTAACAGTACCTTCGATACTAATTATGACAGGTAGCTGTAACTTCGATACCAATTATGACAGGTAACAGCAACTTCGATACTAATTATGACAAGTAACTATAACTTCGATACAAATTATGACAGGTAACTGTAACTTCGATACTATTTATGACAAGTAACAGTACCTTCGATACTAATTATGACAGGTAACTTTAACTTCGATACTAATTATGACAAGGAACTGTAATTTCGATACAAATTATGACAAGAAACTCTAACTTCGTTACTAATTATGACAAGTAACTGTAAATTTGATAAAAAGTTATGGTAGGTAACTGTAACTTTATTAATAATAATGACAGGTAACAGTAACTTCGATACTAATTATGACAGGAAACTGTAACTTCGTTACTAATTATGACAAGTAACTGTAATTTTGATAAAAAAATATTGTAGGTAACTGTAACTTCAATACTAATTATGACAGGTAACAGTAACTTCGATACTAATTATGACAGGTTACTGTAACTTCGTTACTAATTATGACAAGTCCCTGTAATTTCAATTCAAATTTTGGCAGGTAACTGTAACTTCGATACTTATTATGACAGGTAACAGTAACTTCGATACTAATTATGACAAGTAACTGTAACTTCGATACTAATTATGACAGGTAACTGTAACTTCGTTACTAATTATGACAAGTTACTGTAATTTAGATACAAATTATGGCAGGTAACTGTTCCTTCGATACTAATTATGACAGGTAACAGCAACTTCGATACTAATTATGACAAGTAACTATAACTTCGATACAAATTATGACAGGTAACTGTAACTTGGTTACTAATTATGACAAGTAACTGTAATTTCGATACAAATTTTGGCAGGTAACTATAACTTCGATTCTAATTATGACAGGTAACAGTAACTTCGATACTAATTATGACAAGTAACTATAACTTCGAATCAAATTATGACAGGTAACTGTAACTTCGATACTAATAATGACAAGAAACTCTAACTTCGTTACTAATTATGACAAGTAACTGTAATTTTGATAAAAAATTATGGTAGGTAACTGTAACTTCAATACTAATTATGACAGGTAACAGTAACTTCGATACTTATTATGACAGGTAACTGTAACTTCGTTACTAATTATCACAAGTAACTTTAATTTCGATACTAATTATGGCAGGTAACTGTAACTTCGTTACTAATTATTACAAGTCCCTGTAATTTCGATACAAATTATGGCAGGTAACGGTAACTTCGAAACTAATTATTACAAGTAACTGTAACTTCGATACTAATTATGACAGGTAACTGTAACTTGGTTACTAATTATGACAAGTAACTGTAATTTCGATACAAATTTTGGCAGGTAACTATAACTTCGATTCTAATTATGACAGGTAACAGTAACTTCGATACTAATTATGACAAGTAACTGTAACTTCGATACTAATTATGACAGGTAACAGTCAATTCGATACTATTTATGACAAGTAACATTAACTTCGATACTAATTATGACAGGTTACTGTAACATCGTTACTAATGATGACAAGTAACTTTAATTTCGATACAAATTATGGCAGGTAACTGTAACTTCCATACTAATTATGACAGGTAACAGTTACTTCGATACTAATTATGACAGGATACTGTAACTTCGTTACTAATTATGACAAGTAACTGTAATTTCGATACAAATTATGACAGGTAACTGTAACTTCGTTACTAATTATGACAAGTAACAGTACCTTCGATACTAATTATGACAGGTAACTGTAACTTCGATACCAATTATGACAGGTAACAGCAACTTCGATACTAATTATGACAAGTAACTATAACATCGATACAAATTATGACAGGTAACTGTAACTTCGATACTATTTATGACAAGAAACTCTAACTTCGTTACTAATTATGACAAGTAACTGTAATTTTGATAAAAAATTATTGTAGGTAACTGTAACTTCAATACTAATTACGACAGGTAACAGTAACTTCGATACTAATTATGACAGGTAACTGTAACTTCGTTACTTATTATGACAAGTAACTTTAATGTCGATACTAATTATGGCAGGTTACTGTAACTTCGTTACTAATTATGACAAGTCCCTGTAATTTCGATACAAATTATTGCAGGTAATTGTAATTTCGATACTAATTATGACAGGTAACAGTAACTTCGATTCTAATTATGACAGGTAACAGAAACTTCGATACTAATTATGACAAGTAACTGTAACTTCGATACTAATTATGACAGGTAACAGTAACTTCGATACTAATTATGACAGGTAACTGTAACTTCGATACAAATTATGACAAGGAACTATAACTTCGATACAAATTATGACAGGTAACAGTAACTTCGATACTAATTATGACAAGTAACAGTAATTTCGATACAAATTATGGCAGGTAACTGTATCTTCGATACTAATTATGACAGGTAACAGTAACTTCGATACTAATTATGACAAGTAACAGTACCTTCGATACTAATTATGACAGGTAACTGTAACTTCGATACTAATTATGACAAGGAACTGTAATTTCGATACAAATTATGACAAGAAACTCTAACTTCGTTACTAATTATGACAAGTAACTGTAATTTTGATAAAAAATTATTGTAGGTAACTGTAACTTCAATACTAATTATGACAGGTAACAGTAACTTCGATACTAATTATGACAGGTAACTGTAACTTGGTAACTAATTATGACAAGTAACTGTAATTTCGATACCAAATATGGCTGGTAACAGTAACTTCGATGCTAATTATGACAGGTAACTGTAACTTCGATACTAATTATGACAAGGAACTGTAGTTTCGATACAAATTATGGCAGGTTACTGTAACTTCGTTACTAATTATCTCAAGCAACTTTAATTTCGATACTAATTATGGCAGGTAACTGTAACTTCGTTACTAATTATGACAAGTCCCTGTAATTTCGATACAAATTATGGCAGGTAACGGTAACTTCGATACTAATTATTACAAGTAACTGTAACTTCGATACTAATTATGACAGGTAACTGTAACTTCGTTACTAATTAAGGCAAGTAACTGTAATTTCGATACAAATTTTGGCAGGTAACTGTAACTTCGATTCTAATTATGACAGGTAACAGTAACTTCGTTACAAATTATGACAAGTATCTGTAACTTCGATACTAATTATGACAGGTAACTGTAACTTCGTTACTAATTATGACAAGTAACAGTAATTTCGATACAAATTATGGCAGGTAACTGTATCTTCGATACTAGTTATGACAGGTAACAGTAACTTCGATACTTATTATGACAAGTAACATTAACTTCGATACTAATTATGGCAGGTTACTGTAACATCGCTACTAATTATGAGAAGTAACTTTAATTTCGATACAAATTATGGCAGGTAACTGTAACTTCCATACTAATTATGACAGGTAACAGTAACTTCGATACTAATTATGACAGGAAACTGTAACTTCGTTACTAATTATGACAAGTAACTGTAATTTCGATACAAATTATGACAGGTAACTGTAACTTCGTTACTAATTATGACAAGTAACAGTACCTTCGATACTAATTATGACAGGTAAATGTAACTTCGATACTAATTATCACAAGGAACTGTAATTTCGATACAAATTATGGCAGGTAACTGTAACTTCGTTACTAATTATGACAAGTAACTGTAATTTCGATACAAATTTTGGCAGGTAACTGTAACTTCGATATTAATTATGACAGGTAACAGTAACTTCGATACTAATTATGACAAGTAACTGTAACTTCGATACTAATTATGACAGGTAACTGTAACTTCGTTACTAATAATGACAAGTAACTCTAATTTCGATACAAATTATGGCAGGTAACTGTAACTTCGATACTAATTATGACAGGTAACAGTAACTTCGATACTAATTATGACAAGTAACTGTAACTTCGATAAAAATTATGACTGGTTACTGTAACTTCGATTCTAATTATGACAAGAAACTCAAACTTCGTTACTAATTATGACAAGTAACTGTAATTTTGATAAAAAATTATGGTAGGTAACTGTAACGTCATTAATAATAATGACAGGTAACAGTAACTTCGATACTAATTATGACAGGAAACTGTAACTTCGTTACGAATTATGACAAGTAACTTTAATTTCGATACTAGTTATGGCAGGAAACTGTAACTTCGAAACTAATTATGACAAGTCCCTGTAATTTCGATACAAATTATGGCGGATAACTGTAACTTCGATACAAATTATGACAAATAACTGTAACTTCGATACTAATTATGACAGGTTACTGTAACTTCGTTATTAATTATGACAAGTAACTGTAATTTTGATAAAAAATTATTGTAGGTAACTGTAACTTCAATACTAATTATGACAGGTAACAGTAACTTCGATACTAATTATGACAAGAAACTCAAACTTCGTTACTAATTATGACAAGTAACTGTAATTTTGATAAAAAATTATGGTAGGTAACTGTAACTTCAATACTAATTATGACAGGTGACAGTAACTTCGATAAAAATTATGACAGGAAACTGTAACTCCGTTACTAATTATGACAAGTAAATTTAATTTCGATATTAATTATGGCAGGAAACTGTAACTTCGTTACTAATTATGACAAGTCCCTGTAATATCGATACAAATTTTGGCAGGTAACTGTATCATCGTTACTAATTATGACAGGTAACAGTAACTTCGATACTAATTATGACAAGTAACTGTAACTTCGATACTAATTATGTCAGGTAACTGTAACTTCGATTCTAATTATGACAGGTAACTGTATCTTCGTTACTAATTATGACAAGTAACTGTAATTTCGATTCAAATTTTGGCAGGTAACTGTAACTTCGATACTTATTATGACAGGTAACAGTAACTTCGATGCTAATTATGACAAGTAACTGTAACATCGATACTAATTATGACAGGTAACTGTAACTTCGTTACTAATTATGACAAGTAACTGCAATTTCGATACAAATTATGGCAGGTTACTGTAACTTCGATACTAATTATGACAGGTAACAGCAACTTCGATACTAATTATGACAAGTAACTATAACCTCGATACAAATTATGACAGGTAACTGTAACTTCGATACTAATTATGACAAGAAACTCTAACTTCGTTACTAATTATGACAAGTAACTGTAGTTTTGATAAAAAAATATTGTAGGTAACTGTAACTTCAATACTAATTATGACAGGTAACAGTTACTTCGATACTAATTATGACAGGTTACTGTAACTTCGTTACTAATTATGACAAGTCCCTGTAATTTCAATACAAATTATGGCAGGTAATTGTAATTTCGATGCTAATTATGACAGGTAACATTAACTTCGATACTAATTATGACATGTAACAGTAACTTCGATACTAATTATGACAGGTAACTGTAACTTCGTTACTAATTATGACAATAACCGTAATTTCTATTCAAATTTTGGCAGGTAACTGTAACTTCGATACTTATTATGACAGGTAACAGTAACTTCGATACTAATTATGACAAGTAACTGTAACTTCGATACTAATTATGACAGGTAACTGTAACTTCGTTACTAATTATGACAAGTAACTGTAATTTCGATACAAATTATGGCAGGTAACTGTTCCTTCGATACTAATTATGACAGGTAACAGCAACTTCGATACTAATTATGACAAGTAACTATAACTACGATACAAATTATGACAGGTAACTGTAACTTCGATACTAATTATGACAAGAAACTCTAACTTCGTTACTAATTATGACAAGTAACTGTAATTTTGATAAAAAATTATTGTAGATAACTGTAACTTCAATACTAATTATGACAGGTAACAGTAACTTCGATACTAATTATGACAGGTAACAGTAACTACGATACTAATTATGACAAGTAACTGTAACTTCGATACTAATTATGACAGGTAACTGTAACTTCGTAACTAATTATGACAAGTAACTGTAATTTCGATACAAATTATGGCAGGTAACAGTAACTTCGATACTAATTATGACAAGTAACTGTAACTTCGATACTAATTATGACAGGGAACTGTAATTTCGATACAAATTATGGCAGGTAACTGTAACTTCGATACTAATTGTGACTGGTAACAGTAACTTCGATACTAATTATCACAAGTAACTTTAATTTCGATACTAATTATGGCAGGTAACTGTAACTTCGTTACTAATTATTACAAGTCCCTGTAATTTCGATACAAATTATGGCAGGTAAAGGTAACTTCGAAACTAATTATTACAAGTAACTGTAACTTCGATACTAATTATGACAGGTAACTGTAACTTGGTTACTAATTATGACAAGTAACTGTAATTTCGATACAAATTTTGGCAGGTAACTATAACTTCGATTCTAATTATGACAGGTAACAGTAACTTCGATACTAATTATGACAAGTAACTGTAACTTCGATACTAATTATGACAGGTAACAGTAACTTCGATACTATTTATGACAAGTAACATTAACTTCGAGACTAATTATGACAGGTTACTGTAACATCGTTGCTAATGATGACAAGTAACTTTAATTTCGATACTAATTATGGCAGGTAACTGTAACTTCGTTACTAATTATTACAAGTCCCTGTAATTTCGATACAAATTATGGCAGGTAACGGTAACTTCGAAACTGATTATTACAAGTAACTGTAACTTCGATACTAATTATGACAGGTAACTGAAACTTGGTTACTAATTATGACAAGTAACTGTAATTTCGATACAAATTATGACAGGTAACTGTAACTTCGTAACTAATTATGACAAGTAACAGTACCTTCGATACTAATTATGACAGGTAACTGTAACTTCGATACCAATTATGACAGGTAACAGCAACTTCGATACTAATTATGACAAGTAACTATAACTTCGATACAAATTATGACAGGTAACTGTAACTTCGATATTAATTATGACAAGAAACTCTAACTACGTTACTAATTATGACAAGTAACTGTAATTTTGATAAAAAATTATTGTAGGTAACTGTAACTTCAATACTAATTATGACAGGTAACAGTAACTTCGATACTAATTATGACAGGTAACTGTAACTTCGTTACTTATTATGACAAGTAACTTTAATTTCGATACTAATTATGGCAGGTTACTGTAACTTCGTTACTAATAATGACAAGTCCCTGTAATTTCGATACAAATTATTGCAGGTAATTGTAATTTCGATACTAATTATGACAGGTAGCAGTAACTTCGATACTAATTATGACAGGTAACTGTAACTTCGTTACTAATTATCACAAGTAACTTTAATTTCGATACTAATTAGGGCAGGTAACTGTAACTTCGATACTAATTACGACAGGTAACTGTAACTTCGTAACTAATTATGACAAGTAACTGTAATTTCGATACAAATTTTGGCAGGTAACTGTAACATCGATTCTAATTATAACAGGTAACAGTAACTTCGATACTAATTATGACAAGTTACTGTAACTTCGATACTAATTATGACAGGTAACTGTAACTTCGTTAGTAATTATGACAAGTAACAGTAATTTCGATACAAATTATGGCAGGTAACTGTATCTTCGATACTAATTATGACAGGTAACAGTAACTTCGATACTAATTATGACAAGTAACATTAACTTCGATACTAAGTATGGCAGGTTACTGTAACATCGCTACTAATTATGACAAGTAACTTTAATTTCGATACAAATTATGGCAGATAACTGTAACTTCCATACTAATTATGACAGGTAACAGTAACTTCGATACTAATTATGACAGAAAACTGTAACTTCGTTACTAATTATGACAAGTAACTGTAATTTCGATACAAATTATGACAGGTAACTGTAACTTCGTTACTAATTATGACAAGTAACAGTACCATCGATACTAATTATGACAGGTAACTGTAACTTCGATACTAATTATGACAAGGAACTGTAATTTCGATACAAATTATGGCAGGTAACTGTAACTTCGTTACTAATTATGACAAGTAACTGTAATTTCGATACAAATTTTGGCAGGTAACTGTAACTTCGATAGTAATTATGACAGGTAACAGTAACTTCGATACTAATTATGACAAGTAACTGGAACTTCTATACTAATTATGACAGGTAACTGTAACTTCGTTACTAATAATGACAAGTAATTCTAATTTCGATACTAATTATGGCAGGTAACTGTAACTTCGATACTAATTATGACAAGTAACTATAACTTCGATAAAAAATATGACTGGTTACTGTAACTTCGATTCTAATTATGGCAAGAAACTCAAACTTCGTTACTAATTATGACAAGTAACTGTAATTTTGATAAAAAATTATCGTAGGTAACTGTAACTTCATTACTAATTATGACAGGTAACAGTAACTTCGATACTAATTATGACAGGAAACTGTAACTTCGTGACTAATTATGACAAGTAACTTTAATTTCGATACTAGTTATGGCAGGAAACTGTAACTTCGTTACTAATTATGACAAGTCCCTGTAATATCGATACAAATTATGGCAGGTAACTGTAACTTCGATACTTATTATGACAAGTAACTGTTCCTTCGATACTAATTATGACAGGTAACTGTAACTTCGTTATTAATTATGACAAGTAACTGTAATTTTGATAAAAAATTATTGTAGGTAACTGTAACTTCAATACTAATTATGACAGGTAACAGTAACTTCGATACTTATTATGACAGGTAACAGTAACTTCGATACTAATTATGACAAGTAACTGTAACTTCGATACTAATTATGACAGGTAACAGTAACTTCGATACTAATTATGACAGGTAACTGTAACTTCGATACTAATTATGACAAGGAACTATAACTCCGATACAAATTATGACAGGTAACAGTAACTTCGATACTAATTATGACAGGTTACAGTAACTACGATACTAATTATGACAAGTAACTGTAACTTCGATACTAATTATGACAGGTAACTGTAACTTGGTAACTAATTATGACAAGTAACTGTAATTTCGATACAAATTATGGCTGGTAACAGTAACTTCGATGCTAATTATGACAGGTAACTGTAACTTTGATACTAATTATGACAAGGAACTGTAATTTCGATACAAATTATGGCAGGTAACTGTAACGTCGGTACTAATTGTGACAGGTAACAGTAACTTCGATACTAATTATGACAAGTAATTATAACTTCGAATCAAATTATGACAGGTAACTGTAACTTCGATACTAATTATGACAAGAAAATCTAACTTCGTTACTAATTATGACATGTAACTGTAATTTTGATAAAAATTATGGTAGGTAACTGTAACTTCAATACTAATTATGACAGGTAACAGGAACTTCGATACTAATTATGACAGGTAACTGTAACTTCGTTACTAATTATCACAAGTAACTTTAATTTCGATCCTAATTAGGGCAGGTAACTGTAACTTCGATACTAATTATGACAAGTCCCTGTAATTTCGATACAAATTATGGCAGGTAATTGTAATTTCGATGCTAATTATGACAGGTAACAGTAACTTCGATACTAATTATGACAAGTAACAGTAACTTCGATACTAATTATTACAAGTAACTGTAACTTCGATACTAATTATGACAGGTAACTGTAACTTCGATTCAAATTTTGGCAGGTAACTGTAACTTCGATACTAATTATGACAGGTAACAGTAACTTCGATACTAATTATGACAAGTAACTGTAACTTCGATACTAATTATGACAGGTAACTGTAACTTCGTTACTAATTATGACAAGTAACTGTAATTTCGAAAAAAATTATGGCAGGTAACTGTAACTTCGATACTAATTATGACAGGTAACAGCAACTTCGATACTAATTATGACAAGTAACTATAACTTCGATACAAATTATGACAGGTAACTGTAACTTCGATACTAATTATGACAAGAAGCTCTAACTTCGTTTCTAATTATGACAAGTAACTGTAATTTTTATAAAAATTATTGTAGGTAACTGTAACTTCAATACTAATTATGACAGGTAACAGTAACTTTGATACTAATTATGACAGGTAACAGTAACTACGATACTAATTATGACAAGTAAATGTAACTTCGATACTAATTATGACAAGTAACTTTTATTTCGATACAAATTATGGCGGGTAACGGTAACTTCGATACTAATTATTACAAGTAACTGTAACTTCGATACTAATTATGAAAGGTAACTGTAACTTCGTTACTAATTATGACAAGTAACTGTAATTTCGATACAAATTTTGGCAGGTAACTGTAACTTCGATTCTAATTATTACAGGTAACAGTAACTTCGATACTAATTATGACAAGTTACTGTAACTTCGATACTAATTATGACAGGTAACTGTAAGTTCGTTAGTAATTATGACAAGTAACAGTAATTTCGATACAAATTATGGCAGGTAACTGTATCTTCGATACTAATTATGACAGGTAACAGTAACTTCGATACTAATTATGACAAGTAACATTAACTTCGATACTATTTATGGCAGGTTACTGTAACATCGCTACTAATTATGACAAGTAACTTTAATTTCGATACAAATTATGGCAGATAACTGTAACTTCCATACTAATTATGACAGGTAACAGTAACTTCGATACTAATTATGACAGAAAACTGTAACTTCGTTACTAATTATGACAAGTAACTGTAATTTCGATACAAATTATGACAGGTAAATGTAACTTCGTTACTAATTATGACAAGTAACAGTACCTTCGATACTAAATATGACAGGTAACTGTAACTTCGATACTAATTATGACAAGGAACTGTAATTTCGATACAAATTATGGCAGCTAACTGTAACTTCGTTACTAATTATGACAAGTAACTGTAATTTCGATACAAATTTTGGCAGGTAACTGTAACTTCGATAGTAATTATGACAGGTAACAGTAACTTCGATACTAATTATGACAAGTAACTGTAACTTCGATACTAATTATGACAGGTAACTGTAACTTCGTTACTAATAATGACAAGTAATTCTAATTTCGATACTAATTATGGCAGGTAACTGTAACTTCGATACTAATTAGGACAGGTAACAGTAACTTCGATACTAATTATGACAAGTAACTATAACTTCGATAAAAATTATGAATGGTTACTGTAACTTCGATTCTAATTATGACAAGAAACTCAAACTTCGTTACTAATTATGACAAGTAACTGTAATTTTGATAAAAATTTATGGTAGGTAACTGTAACTTCATTACTAATTATGACAGGTAACAGTAACTTCGATACTAATTATGACAGGTAACAGTAACTTCGATACTAATTATGACAAGTAACATTTACTTCGATACTATTTATGGCAGGTTACTGTAACATCGCTACTAATTATGACAAGTAACTTTAATTTCGATACAAATTATGGCAGATAACTGTAACTTCCATACTAATTATGACAGGTAACAGTAACTTCGATACTAATTATGACAGAAAACTGTAACTTCGTTACTAATTATGACAAGTAACTGTAATTTCGATACAAATTATGACAGGTAACTGTAACTTCGTTACTAATTATGACAAGTAACAGTACCTTCGATACTAATTATGACAGGTAACTGTAACTTCGATACTAATTATGACAGGGAACTGTAATTTCGATACAAATTATGGCAGCTAACTGTAACTTCGATACTAATTATGACAAGTAACTGTAACTTCGATACTAATTATGACAGGTAACTGTAACTTCGTTATTAATTATGACAAGTAACTGTAATTTTGATAATAAATTATTGTAGGTAATTGTAACTTCAATACTAATTATGACAGGTAACAGTAACTTCGATACTAATTATGACAGGAAACTGTAACCTCGAAACTAATTATTACAAGTAACTGTAACTTCGATACTAATTATAACAGGTAACTGTAAATTGGTTACTAATTATGACAAGTAACTGTAATTTCGATACAAATTTTGGCAGGTAACTGTAACTTCGATACTAATTAGGACAGGTAACAGTAACTTCGATACTATTTATGACAAGTAACATTAACTTCGATACTAATTATGACAGGTTACTGTAACATCGTTGCTAATGATGACAAGTAACTTTAATTTCGATACAAATTATGGCAGGTAACTGTAACTTCCATACTAATTATGACAGGTAACAGTTACTTCGATACTAATTATGACAGGATACTGTAACTTCGTTACTAATTATGACAAGTAACTGTAATTTCGATACAAATTATGACAGGTAACTGTTACTTCGTTACTAATTATGACAAGTAACAGTACCTTCGATACTAATTTTGACAGGTAACTGTAACTTCGATACCAATTATGACAGGTAACAGCAACTTCGATACTAATTATGACAAGGAACTATAACTTCGATACAAATTATGACAGGTAACAGTAACTTCGATACTAATTATGACAGGTTACAGTAACTACGATACTAATTATGACAAGTAACTGTAACTTCGATACTAATTATGACAGGTAACTGTAACTCGGTAACTAATTATGACAAGTAACTGTAATTTCGATACAAATTATGGCTGGTAACAGTAACTTCGATGCTAATTATGACAGGTAACTGTAACTTCGATACTAAATATGACAAGGAACTGTAATTTCGATACAAATTATGGCAGGTAACTGTAACGTCGGTACTAATTGTGACAGGTAACAGTAACTTCGATACTAATTATGACAAGTAACTATAACTTCGAATCAAATTATGACAGGTAACTGTAACTTCGATACTAATTATGACAGAAAATCTAACTTCGTTAATAATTATGACAAGTAACTGTAATTTTGATAAAAAATTATGGTAGGTAACTGTAACTTCATTACTAATTATGACAGGTAACAGTAACTTCGATACTAATTATGACAGGAAACTGTAACTTCGTTACTAATTATGACAAGTAACTTTAATTTCGATACTAGTTATGGCAGGAAACTGTAACGTCGTTACTAATTATGACAAGTCCCTGTAATTTCGATACAAATTATGGCAGGTAACTGTAACTTCGATACTAATTATGACAAGTAACTGTAACTTCGATACTAATTATGACAGGTAACTGTAACTTCGATATTAATTATGACAAGTAACTGTAATTTTGATAAAAATTATTGTAGGTAACTGTAACTTCAATACTAATTATGACAGGTAACAGTAGCTTCGATACTAATTATGACAAGAAACTCAAACTTCGTTACTAATTATGACAAGTAACTGTAATTTTGATAAAAAAATTATGGTAGGTAACTGTAACTTCAATACTAATTATGACAGGTAACAGTAACTTCGATACTAATTATGACAGGAAACTGTAACTTCGTTACTAATTATGACAAGTCCCTGTAATTTCGATACAAATTATGGCAGGTAACTGTAACCTCGAAACTAATTATTACAAGTTACTGTAACTTCGATACTAATTATGACAGGTAACTGTAACTTGGTTACTAATTATGACAAGTAACTGTAATTTCGATACACATTTTGGCAGGTAACTGTAACTTCGATACTAATTAGGACAGGTAACAGTAACTTCGATACTAATTATGACAAGTAACTATAACTTCGATAAAAATTATGACTGGTTACTGTAACTTCGATTCTAATTATGACAAGAAACTCAAACTTCGTTACTAATTATGACAAGTAACTGTAATTTTGATAAAAAATTATGGTAGGTAACTGTAACTTCAATACTAATTATGACAGGTAACAGTAACTTCGATAATAATTATGACAGGTAACAGTAACTTCGATACTAATTATGACAAGTAACTGTAACTTCGAAACTAATTATGACAGGTAACTGTAACTTCGATACTAATTATGACAGGTAACTGTAACTTCGATACTAATTATGACAAGGAACTATAACTCCGATACAAATTGTGACAGGCAACAGTAACTTCGATACTAATTATGACAGGTTACAGTAACTACGATACTAATTATGACAAGTAACTGTAACTTCGATACTAATTATGACAGGTAACTGTAACTTGGTAACTAATTATGACAAGTAACTGTAATTTCGATACAAATTATGGCTGGTAACAGTAACTTCGATGCTAATTATGACAGGTAACTGTAACTTCGATACTAATTATGACAAGGAACTGTAATTTCGATACAAATTATGGCAGGTAACTGTAACGTCGGTACTAATTGTGACAGGTAACAGTAACTTCGATACTAATTATGACATGTAACTATAACTTCGAATCAAATTATGACAGGTAACTGTAACTTCGATACTAATTATGACAAGAAAATCTAACTTCGTTACTAATTATGACAAGTAACTGTAATTTTGATAAAAATTATGGTAGGTAACTGTAACTTCAATACTAATTATGACAGGTAACAGGAACTTCGATACTAATTATGACATGTAACAGTACCTTCGATACTAATTATGACAGGTAACTGTAACTTCGATACTAATTATGACAAGGAACTGTAATTTCGATACAAATTATGACAAGAAACTCTAACTTCGTTACTAATTATGACAAGTAACTGTAATTTTGATTAAAAAATTATTGTAGGTAACTGTAACTTCAATACTAATTATGACAGGTAACAGTAACTTCGATACTAATTATGACAGGTAACTGTAACTTGGTAACTAATTATGACAAGTAACTGTAATTTCGATACCAAATATGGCTGGTAACAGTAACTTCGATGCTAATTATGACAGGTAACTGTAACTTCGATACTAATTATCACAAGGAACTGTAGTTTCGATACAAATTATGGCAGGTAACTGTAACTTCGTTACTAATTATCACAAGCAACTTTAATTTCGATACTAATTATGGCAGGTAACTGTAACTTCGTTACTAATTATGACAAGTCCCTGTAATTTCTATACAAATTATGGCAGGTAACTGTAACTTCGATTCTAATTATGACAGGTAACAGTCACTTCGTTACAAATTATGACAAGTAACTGTAACTTCGATACTAATTATGACAGGTAACTGTAACTTCGTTACTAATTATGACAAGTAACAGTAATTTCGATACAAATTATGGCAGGTAACTGTATCTTCGATACTAATTATGACAGGTAACAGTAACTTCGATACTAATTATGACAAGTAACATTAACTTCGATACTAATAATGGCAGGTTACTGTAACATCGCTACTAATTATGAGAAGTAACTTTAATTTCGATACAAATTATGGCAGGTAAATGTAACTTCCATACTAATTATGACAGGTAACAGTAACTTCGATACTAATTATGACAGGAAACTGTAACTTCGTTACTAATTATGACAAGTAACTGTAATTTCGATACAAATTATGACAGGTAACTGTAACTTCGTTACTAATTATGACAAGTTACAGTACCTTCGATACTAATTATGACAGGTAAATGTAACTTCGATATTAATTATGACAAGGAACTGTAATTTCGATACAAATTATGGCAGGTAACTGTAACTTCGTTACTAATTATGACAAGTAACTGTAATTTCGATACAAATTTTGGCAGGTAACTGTAACTTCGATATTAATTATGACAGGTAACAGTAACTTCGATACTAATTATGACAAGTAACTGTAACTTCGATACTAATTATGACAGGTAACAGTAACTTCGATACTAATTATGACAAGTAACTGTAATTTTGATAAAAAATTATGGTAGGTAACTATAACTTCATTAATAATAATGACAGGTAACAGTAACTTCGATACTAATTATGACAGGAAACTGTAACTTCGTTACGAATTATGACATGTAACATTAATTTCGATACTAGTTATGGCAGGAAACTGTAACTTCGAAACTAATTATGACAAGTCCCTGTAATTTCGATACAAATTATATCGGATAACTGTAACTTCGATACAAATTATGACAAATAACTGTAACTTCGATACTAATTATGACAGGTAACTGTAACTTCGTTATTAATTATGACAAGTAACTGTAATTTTGATAAAAAATTATTGTAGGTAACTGTAACTTCAATACTAATTATGACAGGTAACAGTAACTTCGATACTAATTATGACAAGAAACTCAAACTTCGTTACTAATTATGACAAGTAACTGTAATTTTGATAAAAAATTATGGTAGGTAACTGTAACTTCAATACTAATTATGACAGGTAACAGTAACTTC
Source organism: Meconema thalassinum (assembly GCA_946902985.2). NCBI lineage: Eukaryota > Metazoa > Arthropoda > Insecta > Orthoptera > Tettigoniidae > Meconema > Meconema thalassinum. Next base: position 1,671,753,964 of record OX336388.2, on the reverse strand, counting down.
GATACTAATTATGACAGGAAACTGTAACTTCGTTACTAATTATGACAAGTAACTTTAATTTCGATATTAATTATGGCAGGAAACTGTAACTTCGTTACTAATTATGACAAGTCCCTGTAATTTCGATACAAATTATGGCAGGTAACTGTAACTTCGATACTAATTATGACAGGTAACTGTAACTTCGTTATTAATTATGACAAGTAACTGTAATTTCGATACAAATTTTGGCAGGTAACTGTATCATCGTTACTAATTATGACAGGTAACAGTAACTTCGATACTAATTATGACAAGTAACTGTAACTTCGATACTAATTATGACAGGTAACTGTAACTTCGATTCTAATTATGACAGGTAACTGTATCTTCGTTACTAATTATGACAAGTAACTGTAATTTCGATTCAAATTTTGGCAGGTAACTGTAACTTCGATACTTATTATGACAGGTAACAGTAACTTCGATACTAATTATGACAAGTAACTGTAACATCCATACTAATTATGACAGGTAACTGTAACTTCGTTACTAATTATGACAAGTAACTGTAATTTCGATACAAATTATGGCAGGTTACTGTAACTTCGATACTAATTATGACAGGTAACAGCAACTTCGATACTAATTATGACAAGTAACTATAACCACGATACAAATTATGACAGGTAACTGTAACATCGATACTAATTATGACAAGAAACTCTAACTTCGTTACTAATTATGACAAGTAACAGTAATTTTGATAAAAAAATATTGTAGGTAACTGTAACTTCAATACTAATTATGACAGGTAACAGTTACTTCGATACTAATTATGACAGGTTACTGTAACTTCGTTACTAATTATGACAAGTCCTTGTAATTTCAATACAAATTATGGCAGGTAATTGTAATTTCGATGCTAATTATGACAGGTAACATTAACTTCGATACTAATTATGACATGTAACAGTAACTTCGATACTAATTATGACAGGTAACTGTAACATCGTTACTAATTATGACAATAACTGTAATTTCGATTCAAATTTTGGCAGGTAACTGTAACTTCGATACTTATTATGACATGTAACAGTAACTTCGATACTAATTATGACAAGTAACTGTAACTTCGATACTAATTATGACAGGTAACTGTAACTTCGATACTAATTATAACAAGAAACTCTAACTTCGTTACTAATTATGACAAGTAACTGTAATTTTGATAAAAAATTATTGTAGATAACTGTAACTTCAATACTAATTATGACAGGTAACAGTAACTTCGATACTAATTATGACAGGTAACAGTTACTACGATACTAATTATGACAAGTAACTGTAACTTCGATACTAATTATGACAGGTAACTGTAACTTCGTAACTAATTATGACAAGTAACTGTAATTTCGATACAAATTATGGCAGGTAACAGTAACTTCGATACTAATTATGACAAGTAACTGTAACTTCGATACTTATTATGACAGGGAACTGTAATTTCGATACAAATTATGGCAGGTAACTGTAACTTCGATACTAATTGTGACTGGTAACAGTAACTTCGATACTAATTATGACAAATAACTATAACTTCGAATCAAATTATGACAGGTAACTGTAACTTCGATACTAATTATGACAAGAAACTCTAACTTCGTTACTAATTATGACAAGTAACTGTAATTTTGATAAAAAATTATGGTAGGTAACAGTAACTTCGATACTTATTATGACAGGTAACTGTAACATCGTTACTAATTATCACAAGTAACTTTAATTTCGATACTAATTATGGCAGGTAACTGTAACTTCGTTACTAATTATTACAAGTCCCTGTAATTTCGATACAAATTATGGCAGGTAACGGTAACTTCGAAAATAATTATTACAAGTAACTGTAACTGTAACAGGAAACTGTAACTTCGTTACTAATTATGACAAGTAACTGTAATTTCGATACAAATTATGACAGGTAACTGTAACTTCGTTACTAATTATGACAAGTTACAGTACCTTCGATACTAATTATGACAGGTAAATGTAACTTCGATATTAATTATGACAAGGAACTGTAATTTCGATACAAATTATGGCAGGTAACTGTAACTTCGTTACTAATTATGACAAGTAACTGTAATTTCGATACAAATTTTGGCAGGTAACTGTAACTTCGATATTAATTATGACAGGTAACAGTAACTTCGATACTAATTATTACAAGTAACTGTAACTTCGATACTAATTATGACAGGTAACAGTAACTTCGATACTAATTATGACAAGTAACTGTAATTTTGATAAAAAATTATGGTAGGTAACTGTAACTTCATTAATAATAATGACAGGTAACAGTAACTTCGATACTAATTATGACAGGAAACTGTAACTTCGTTACGAATTATGACAAGTAACATTAATTTCGATACTAGTTATGGCAGGAAACTGTAACTTCGAAACTAATTATGACAAGTCCCTGTAATTTCGATACAAATTATATCGGATAACTGTAACTTCGATACAAATTATGACAAATAACTGTAACTTCGATACTAATTATGACAGGTAACTGTAACTTCGTTATTAATTATGACAAGTAACTGTAATTTTGATAAAAAATTATTGTAGGTAACTGTAACTTCAATACTAATTATGACAGGTAACAGTAACTTCGATACTAATTATGACAAGAAACTCAAACTTCGTTACTAATTATGACAAGTAACTGTAATTTTGATAAAAAATTATGGTAGGTAACTGTAACTTCAATACTAATTATGACAGGTAACAGTAACTTCGATACTAATTATGACAGGAAACTGTAACTTCGTTACTAATTATGACAAGTAACTTTAATTTCGATATTAATTATGGCAGGAAACTGTAACTTCGTTACTAATTATGACAAGTCCCTGTAATTTCAATACAAATTATGGCAGGTAACTGTAACTTCGATACTAATTATGACAGGTAACTGTAACTTCGTTATTAATTATGACAAGTAACTGTAATTTCGATACAAATTTTGGCAGGTAACTGTATCATCGTTACTAATTATGACAGGTAACAGTAACTTCGATACTAATTATGACAAGTAACTGTAACTTCGATACTAATTATGACAGGTAACTGTAACTTCGATTCTAATTATGACAGGTAACTGTATCTTCGTTACTAATTATGACAAGTAACTGTAATTTCGATTCAAATTTTGGCAGGTAACTGTAACTTCGATACTTATTATGACAGGTAACAGTAACTTCGATACTAATTATGACAAGTAACTGTAACATCCATACTAATTATGACAGGTAACTGTAACTTCGTTACTAATTATGACAAGTAACTGTAATTTCGATACAAATTATGGCAGGTTACTGTAACTTCGATACTAATTATGACAGGTAACAGCAACTTCGATACTAATTATGACAAGTAACTATAACCACGATACAAATTATGACAGGTAACTGTAACTTCGATACTAATTATGACAAGAAACTCTAACTTCGTTACTAATTATGACAAGTAACAGTAATTTTGATAAAAAAATATTGTAGGTAACTGTAACTTCAATACTAATTATGACAGGTAACAGTTACTTCGATACTAATTATGACAGGTTACTGTAACTTCGTTACTAATTATGACAAGTCCTTGTAATTTCAATACAAATTATGGCAGGTAATTGTAATTTCGATGCTAATTATGACAGGTAACATTAACTTCGATACTAATTATGACATGTAACAGTAACTTCGATACTAATTATGACAGGTAACTGTAACATCGTTACTAATTATGACAATAACTGTAATTTCGATTCAAATTTTGGCAGGTAACTGTAACTTCGATACTTATTATGACATGTAACAGTAACTTCGATACTAATTATGACAAGTAACTGTAACTTCGATACTAATTATGACAGGTAACTGTAACTTCGATACTAATTATGACAAGAAACTCTAACTTCGTTACTAATTATGACAAGTAACTGTAATTTTGATAAAAAATTATTGTAGATAACTGTAACTTCAATACTAATTATGACAGGTAACAGTAACTTCGATACTAATTATGACAGGTAACAGTAACTACGATACTAATTATGACAAGTAACTGTAACTTCGATACTAATTATGACAGGTAACTGTAACTTCGTAACTAATTATGACAAGTAACTGTAATTTCGATACAAATTATGGCAGGTAACAGTAACTTCGATACTAATTATGACAAGTAACTGTAACTTCGATACTAATTATGACAGGGAACTGTAATTTCGATACAAATTATGGCAGGTAACTGTAACTTCGATACTAATTGTGACTGGTAACAGTAACTTCGATACTAATTATGACAAATAACTATAACTTCGAATCAAATTATGACAGGTAACTGTAACTTCGATACTAATTATGACAAGAAACTCTAACTTCGTTACTAATTATGACAAGTAACTGTAATTTTGATAAAAAATTATGGTAGGTAACAGTAACTTCGATACGTATTATGACAGGTAACTGTAACATCGTTACTAATTATCACAAGTAACTTTAATTTCGATACTAATTATGGCAGGTAACTGTAACTTCGTTACTAATTATTACAAGTCCCTGTAATTTCGATACAAATTATGGCAGGTAACGGTAACTTCGAAAATAATTATTACAAGTAACTGTAACTTCGATACTAATTATGACAGGTAACTGTAACTTGGTTACTAATTATGACAAGTAACTGTAATTTCGATACAAATTTTGGCAGGGAACTATAACTTCGATTCTAATTATGACAGGTAACAGTAACTTCGATACTAATTATGACAAGTAACTGTAACTTCGATACTAATTATGACAGGTAACAGTAACTTCGATACTATTTATGACAAGTAACATTAACTTCGATACTAATTATGACAGGTTACTGTAACATCGTTGCTAATGATGACAAGTAACTTTAATTTCGATACAAATTATGGCAGGTAACTGTAACTTCCATACTAATTATGACAGGTAACAGTTACTTCGATACTAATTATGACAGGATACTGTAACTTCGTTACTAATTATGACAAGTAACTGTAATTTCGATACAAATTATGACAGGTAACTGTAACTTCGTTACTAATTATGACAAGTAACAGTACCTTCGATACTAATTGTGACAGGTAACTGTAACTTCGATACCAATTATGACAGGTAACAGCAACTTCGATACTAATTATGACAAGTAACTATAACTTCGATACAAATTATGACAGGTAACTGTAACTTCGATACTAATTATGACAAGAAACTCTAACTACGTTACTAATTATGACAAGTAACTGTAATTTTGATAAAAAATTATTGTAGGTAACTGTAACTTCAATACTAATTATGACAGGTAACAGTAACTTCGATACTAATTATGACAGGTAACTGTAACTTCGTTACTTATTATGACAAGTAACTTTAATTTCGATACTAATTATGGCAGGTTACCGTAACTTCGTTACTAATTATGACAAGTCCCTGTAATTTCGATACAAATTATTGCAGGTAATTGTAATTTCGATACTAATTATGACAGGTAACAGTAACTTCGATACTAATTATGACAGGTAACAGAAACTTCGATACTAATTATGACAAGTAACTGTAACTTCGATACTAATTATGACAGGAAACAGTAACTTCGATACTAATTATGACAGGTAACTGTAACTTCGATACTAATTATGACAAGGAACTATAACTTCGATACAAATTATTACAGGTAACTGTAACTTCGATACTAATTATGACAGGTAACTGTAACTTGGTAACTAATTATGACAAGTAACTGTAATTTCGATACAAATTATGGCAGGTAACTGTAACGTCGGTACTAATTGTGACAGGTAACAGTAACATCAATACTAATTATGACAGGTAACAGGAACTTCGATACTAATTATGACAGGTAACTGTAACTTCGTTACTAATTATCACAAGTAACTTTAATTTCGATACTAATTAGGGCAGGTAACTGTAACTTCGTTACTAATTATGACAAGTCCTTGTAATTTCAATACAAATTATGGCAGGTAACGGTAACTTCGATACTAATTATTACAAGTAACTGTAACTTCGATACTAATTATGACAGGTAACTGTAACTTCGTTACTAATTATGACACGTAACTGTAATTTCGATACAAATTTTGGCAGGTAACTGTAACTTCGATTCTAATTATTACAGGTAACAGTAACTTCGATACTAATTATGACAAGTAACTGTAACATCGATACTAATTATGACAGGTAACTGTAACTTCGTTAGTAATTATGACAAGTAACAGTAATTTCGATACAAATTATGGCAGGTAACTGTATCTTCGATACTAATTATGACAGGTAACAGTAACTTCGATACTTATTATGACAAGTAACATTAACTTCGATACTAATTATGGCAGGTTACTGTAACATCGCTACTAATTATGACAAGTAACTTTAATTTCGATACAAATTATGGCAGATAACTGTAACTTCCATACTAATTATGACAGGTAACAGTAACTTCGATACTAATTATGACAGAAAACTGTAACTTCGTTACTAATTATGACATGTAACTGTAATTTCGATACAAATTATGACAGGTAACTGTAACTTCGTTACTAATTATGACAAGTAACAGTACCTTCGATACCAATTATGACAGGTAACTGTAACTTCGATACTAATTATGACAAGGAACTGTAATTTCGATACAAATTATGGCAGGTAACTGTAACTTCGATACTAATTATGACAAGTAACTGTAATTTCGATACAAATTTTGGCAGGTAACTGTAACTTCGATAGTAATTATGACAGGTAACAGTAACTTCGATACTTATTATGACAAGTAACTGGAACATCGATACTAATTATGACAGGTAACTGTAACTTCGTTACTAATAATGACAAGTAATTCTAATTTCGATACTAATTATGGCAGGTAACTGTAACTTCGATACTAATTATGACAAGTAACTATAACTTCGATAAAAATTATGACTGGTTACTGTAACTTCGATTCTAATTATGACAAGAAACTCAAACTTCGTTACTAATTGTGACAAGTAACTGTAATTTTGATAAAAAATTATCGTAGGTAACTGTAACTTCATTACTAATTATGACAGGTAACAGTAACTTCGATACTAATTATGACACGAAACTGTAACTTCGTTACTAATTATGACAAGTAACTTTAATTTCGATACTAGTTATGGCAGGAAACTGTAACTTCGTTACTAATTATGACAAGTCCCTGTAATATCGATACAAATTATGGCAGGTAACTGTAACTTCGATACTAATTATGACAAGTAACTGTAACTTCGATACTAATTATGACAGGTAACTGTAACTTCGTTATTAATTATGACAAGTAACTGTAATTTTGATAAAAAATTATTGTAGGTAACTGTAACTTCAATACTAATTATGACAGGTAACAGTAACTTCGATACATATTATGACAGGTAACAGTAACTTCGATACTAATTATGACAAGTAACTGTAACTTCGATACTTATTATGACAGGTAACAGTAACTTCGATACTAATTATGACAGATAACTGTAACTTCGATACTAATTATGACAAGGAACTATAACTCCGATAGAAATTATGACAGGTAACAGTAAATTCGATACTAATTATGACAGGTTACAGTAACTACGATACTAATTATGACAAGTAACTGTAACTTCGATACTAATTATGACAGGTAACTGTAACTTGGTAACTAATTATGACAAGTAACTGTAATTTCGGTACAAATTATGGCTGGTAACAGTAACTTCGATGCTAATTATGACAGGTAACTGTAACTTCGATACTAATTATGACAAGGAACTGTAATTTCGATACAAATTATGGCCGGTAACTGTAACGTCGGTACTAATTGTGACAGGTAACAGTAACTTCGATACTAATTATGACAAGTAACTATAACTTCGAATCAAATTATGGCAGGTAACTGTAACTTCGATACTAATTATGACAAGAAAATCTAACTTCGTTACTAATTATGACAAGTAACTGTAATTTTGATAAAAATTATGGTAGGTAACTGTAACTTCAATACTAATTATGACAGGTAACAGGAACTTCGATACTAATTATGACAGGTAACTGTAACTTCGTTACTAATTATCACAAGTAACTTTAATTTCGATACTAATTAGGGCAGGTAACTGTAACTTCGATACTAATTATGACAGGTAACTGTAACATCGTTACTAATTATGACAATAACTGTAATTTCGATTCAAATTTTGGCAGGTAACTGTAACTTCGATACTTATTATGACATGTAACAGTAACTTCGATACTAATTATGACAAGTAACTGTAACTTCGATACTAATTATGACAGGTAACTGTAACTTCGATACTAATTATGACAAGAAACTCTAACTTCGTTACTAATTATGACAAGTAACTGTAATTTTGATAAAAAATTATTGTAGATAACTGTAACTTCAATACTAATTATGACAGGTAACAGTAACTTCGATACTAATTATGACAGGTAACAGTAACTACGATACTAATTATGACAAGTAACTGTAACTTCGATACTAATTATGACAGGTAACTGTAACTTCGTAACTAATTATGACAAGTAACTGTAATTTCGATACAAATTATGGCAGGTAACAGTAACTTCGATACTAATTATGACAAGTAACTGTAACTTCGATACTAATTATGACAGGGAACTGTAATTTCGATACAAATTATGGCAGGTAACTGTAACTTCGATACTAATTGTGACTGGTAACAGTAACTTCGATACTAATTATGACAAATAACTATAACTTCGAATCAAATTATGACAGGTAACTGTAACTTCGATACTAATTATGACAAGAAACTCTAACTTCGTTACTAATTATGACAAGTAACTGTAATTTTGATAAAAAATTATGGTAGGTAACAGTAACTTCGATACTTATTATGACAGGTAACTGTAACATCGTTACTAATTATCACAAGTAACTTTAATTTCGATACTAATTATGGCAGGTAACTGTAACTTCGTTACTAATTATTACAAGTCCCTGTAATTTCGATACAAATTATGGCAGGTAACGGTAACTTCGAAAATAATTATTACAAGTAACTGTAACTTCGATACTAATTATGACAGGTAACTGTAACTTGGTTACTAATTATGACAAGTAACTGTAATTTCGATACAAATTTTGGCAGGGAACTATAACTTCGATTCTAATTATGACAGGTAACAGTAACTTCGATACTAATTATGACAAGTAACTGTAACTTCGATACTAATTATGACAGGTAACAGTAACTTCGATACTATTTATGACAAGTAACATTAACTTCGATACTAATTATGACAGGTTACTGTAACATCGTTGCTAATGATGACAAGTAACTTTAATTTCGATACAAATTATGGCAGGTAACTGTAACTTCCATACTAATTATGACAGGTAACAGTTACTTCGATACTAATTATGACAGGATACTGTAACTTCGTTACTAATTATGACAAGTAACTGTAATTTCGATACAAATTATGACAGGTAACTGTAACTTCGTTACTAATTATGACAAGTAACAGTACCTTCGATACTAATTGTGACAGGTAACTGTAACTTCGATACCAATTATGACAGGTAACAGCAACTTCGATACTAATTATGACAAGTAACTATAACTTCGATACAAATTATGACAGGTAACTGTAACTTCGATACTAATTATGACAAGAAACTCTAACTACGTTACTAATTATGACAAGTAACTGTAATTTTGATAAAAAATTATTGTAGGTAACTGTAACTTCAATACTAATTATGACAGGTAACAGTAACTTCGATACTAATTATGACAGGTAACTGTAACTTCGTTACTTATTATGACAAGTAACTTTAATTTCGATACTAATTATGGCAGGTTACCGTAACTTCGTTACTAATTATGACAAGTCCCTGTAATTTCGATACAAATTATTGCAGGTAATTGTAATTTCGATACTAATTATGACAGGTAACAGTAACTTCGATACTAATTATGACAGGTAACAGAAACTTCGATACTAATTATGACAAGTAACTGTAACTTCGATACTAATTATGACAGGAAACAGTAACTTCGATACTAATTATGACAGGTAACTGTAACTTCGATACTAATTATGACAAGGAACTATAACTTCGATACAAATTATTACAGGTAACTGTAACTTCGATACTAATTATGACAGGTAACTGTAACTTGGTAACTAATTATGACAAGTAACTGTAATTTCGATACAAATTATGGCAGGTAACTGTAACGTCGGTACTAATTGTGACAGGTAACAGTAACATCAATACTAATTATGACAGGTAACAGGAACTTCGATACTAATTATGACAGGTAACTGTAACTTCGTTACTAATTATCACAAGTAACTTTAATTTCGATACTAATTAGGGCAGGTAACTGTAACTTCGTTACTAATTATGACAAGTCCTTGTAATTTCAATACAAATTATGGCAGGTAACGGTAACTTCGATACTAATTATTACAAGTAACTGTAACTTCGATACTAATTATGACAGGTAACTGTAACTTCGTTACTAATTATGACACGTAACTGTAATTTCGATACAAATTTTGGCAGGTAACTGTAACTTCGATTCTAATTATTACAGGTAACAGTAACTTCGATACTAATTATGACAAGTAACTGTAACATCGATACTAATTATGACAGGTAACTGTAACTTCGTTAGTAATTATGACAAGTAACAGTAATTTCGATACAAATTATGGCAGGTAACTGTATCTTCGATACTAATTATGACAGGTAACAGTAACTTCGATACTTATTATGACAAGTAACATTAACTTCGATACTAATTATGGCAGGTTACTGTAACATCGCTACTAATTATGACAAGTAACTTTAATTTCGATACAAATTATGGCAGATAACTGTAACTTCCATACTAATTATGACAGGTAACAGTAACTTCGATACTAATTATGACAGAAAACTGTAACTTCGTTACTAATTATGACATGTAACTGTAATTTCGATACAAATTATGACAGGTAACTGTAACTTCGTTACTAATTATGACAAGTAACAGTACCTTCGATACCAATTATGACAGGTAACTGTAACTTCGATACTAATTATGACAAGGAACTGTAATTTCGATACAAATTATGGCAGGTAACTGTAACTTCGATACTAATTATGACAAGTAACTGTAATTTCGATACAAATTTTGGCAGGTAACTGTAACTTCGATAGTAATTATGACAGGTAACAGTAACTTCGATACTTATTATGACAAGTAACTGGAACATCGATACTAATTATGACAGGTAACTGTAACTTCGTTACTAATAATGACAAGTAATTCTAATTTCGATACTAATTATGGCAGGTAACTGTAACTTCGATACTAATTATGACAAGTAACTATAACTTCGATAAAAATTATGACTGGTTACTGTAACTTCGATTCTAATTATGACAAGAAACTCAAACTTCGTTACTAATTGTGACAAGTAACTGTAATTTTGATAAAAAATTATCGTAGGTAACTGTAACTTCATTACTAATTATGACAGGTAACAGTAACTTCGATACTAATTATGACACGAAACTGTAACTTCGTTACTAATTATGACAAGTAACTTTAATTTCGATACTAGTTATGGCAGGAAACTGTAACTTCGTTACTAATTATGACAAGTCCCTGTAATATCGATACAAATTATGGCAGGTAACTGTAACTTCGATACTAATTATGACAAGTAACTGTAACTTCGATACTAATTATGACAGGTAACTGTAACTTCGTTATTAATTATGACAAGTAACTGTAATTTTGATAAAAAATTATTGTAGGTAACTGTAACTTCAATACTAATTATGACAGGTAACAGTAACTTCGATACATATTATGACAGGTAACAGTAACTTCGATACTAATTATGACAAGTAACTGTAACTTCGATACTTATTATGACAGGTAACAGTAACTTCGATACTAATTATGACAGATAACTGTAACTTCGATACTAATTATGACAAGGAACTATAACTCCGATAGAAATTATGACAGGTAACAGTAAATTCGATACTAATTATGACAGGTTACAGTAACTACGATACTAATTATGACAAGTAACTGTAACTTCGATACTAATTATGACAGGTAACTGTAACTTGGTAACTAATTATGACAAGTAACTGTAATTTCGATACAAATTATGGCTGGTAACAGTAACTTCGATGCTAATTATGACAGGTAACTGTAACTTCGATACTAATTATGACAAGGAACTGTAATTTCGATACAAATTATGGCCGGTAACTGTAACGTCGGTACTAATTGTGACAGGTAACAGTAACTTCGATACTAATTATGACAAGTAACTATAACTTCGAATCAAATTATGGCAGGTAACTGTAACTTCGATACTAATTATGACAAGAAAATCTAACTTCGTTACTAATTATGACAAGTAACTGTAATTTTGATAAAAATTATGGTAGGTAACTGTAACTTCAATACTAATTATGACAGGTAACAGGAACTTCGATACTAATTATGACAGGTAACTGTAACTTCGTTACTAATTATCACAAGTAACTTTAATTTCGATACTAATTAGGGCAGGTAACTGTAACTTCGATACTAATTATGACAAGTAACAGTACCTTCGATACTAATTATGACAGGTAACTGTAACTTCGATACTAATTATGACAAGGAACTGTAATTTCGATACAAATTATGACAAGAAACTCTAACTTCGTTACTAATTATGACAAGTAACTGCAATTTTGATAAAAAATTATTGTATGTAACTGTAACTTCAATACTAATTATGACAGATAACAGTTACTTCGATACTAATTATGACAGGTAACTGTAACTTCGTTCCTTATTATGACAAGTAACTTTAATTTCGATACTATTTATGGCAGGTTACTGTAACTTCGTTACTAATTTTGACAAGTCCCTGTAATTTCGATACAAATTATGGCAGGTAATTGTAATTTCGATGCTAATTATGACAGGTAACAGTAACTTCGATACTAATTATGACAAGTAACAGTAACTTCGATACTAATTATGACAAGTAACTGTAACTTCGATACTAATTATGTTAGGTAACTGTAACTTCGATTCAAATTTTGGCAGGTAACTGTAACTTCGATACTTATTATGACAGGTAACAGTAACTTCGATACTAATTATGACAAGTAACTGTAACTTCGATACTAATTATGACAGGTAACTGTAACTTCGTTACTAATTATGACAAGTAACTGTAATTTCGATACAAATTATGGCAGGTAATTGTAACTTCGATACTAATTATGACAGGTAACAGCAACTTCAATACTAATTATGACAAGTAACTATAACGTCGATACAAATTATGACAGGTAACTGTAACTTCGATACTAATTACGACAAGAAACTCTAACTTCGTTTCTAATTATGACAAGTAACTGTAATTTTGATAAAAATTATTGTAGGTAACTGTAACTTCAATACTAATTATGACAGGTAACAGTAACTTCGATACTAATTATGACAGGTAACAGTAACTACGATACTAATTATGACAAGTAAATGTAACTTCGATACTAATTATGACAGGTTTCTGTAACTTCGTAACTAATTATGACAAGTAACTGTTATTTCGATACAAATTATGGCGGGTAACGGTAACTTCGATACTAATTATTACAGGTAACTGTAACTTCGATACTAATTATGACACAGGTAACTGTAACTTCGTTACATATTATGACAAGTAACTGTAATTTCGATACAAATTTTGGCAGGTAAATGTAACTTCGATTCTAATTATTACAGGTAACAGTAACTTCGACTCTAATTATGACAAGTAACTGTAACTTCGATACTAATTATGACAGGTAACAGTAACTTCGATACTAATTATGACAGGTAACAGTAACTACGATACTAATTATGACAAGTAAATGTAACTTCGATACTAATTATGACAGGTTTCTGTAACTTCGTAACTAATTATGACAAGTAGCTGTTATTTCGATACAAATTATGGCGGGTAACGGTAACTTCGATACTAATTATTACAAGTAACTGTAACTTCGATACTAATTATGACACAGGTAACAGTAACTTCGATACTAATTATGACAAGTAACATTAACTTCGATACTAATTATGGCAGGTTACTGTAACATCGCTACTAATTATGACAAGTAATTTTAATTTCGATACAAATTATGGCAGATAACTGTAACTTCCGTACTAATTATGACAGGTAACAGTAACTTCGATACTAATTATGACAGAAAACTGTAACTTCGTTACTAATTATGACAAGTAACTGTAATTTCGATACAAATTATGAGAGGTAACTGTAACTTCGTTACTAATTATGACATGTAACAGTACCTTCGATACTAATTATGACAGGTAACTGTAACTTCGATACTAATTATGACAAGGAACTGTAATTTCGATACAAATTATGGCAGGTAACTGTAACTTCGTTACTAATTATGACAAGTAACTGTAATTTCGATACAAATTTTGGCAGGTAACTGTAACTTCGATAGTAATTATGACAGGTAACAGTAACTTCGATACTAATTATGACAAGTAACTGTAACTTCGATACTAATTATGACAGGTAACTGTAACTTCGTTACTAATAATGACAAGTAACTCTAATTTCGATACTAATTATGGCAGGTAACTGTAACTTCGATACTAATTAGGACAGGTAACAGTAACTTCGATACTAATTATGACAAGTAACTATAACTTCGATAAAAATTATGACTGGTTACTGTAACTTCGATTCTAATTATTTCAAGAAACTCAAACTTCGTTACTAATTATGACAAGTAACTGTAATTTTGATAAAAAATTATGGTAGGTAACTGTAACTTCATTACTAATTATGACAGGTAACAGTAACTTCGATACTAATTATGACAGGAAACTGTAACTTCGTTACTAATTATGATAAGTAACTTTAATTTCGATACTAGTTATGGCAGGAAACTGTAACTTCGTTACTAATTATGACAAATCCCTGTAATTTCGATACAAATTATGGCAGGTAACTGTAACTTCGATACTAATTATGACAAGTAACTGTAACTTCGATGCTAATTATGACAGGTAACTGTAACTTCGTTATTAATTATGACAAGAAACTGTAATTTTGATAAAAAATTATTGTAGGTAATTGTAACTTCAATACTAATTATGACAGGTAACAGTAACTTCGATACTAATTATGACAAGAAACTCAATCTTCGTTACTAATTATGACAAGTAACTGTAATTTTGATAAAAAAATTAGGGTAGGTAACTGTAACTTCATTACTAATTATGACAGGTAACAGTAACTTCGATACATATTATGACAGGTAACAGTAACTTCGATACTAATTATGACAAGTAACTGTAAATTCGATACTTATTATGACAGGTAACAGTAAATTCGATACTAATTATGACAGGTTACAGTAACTACGATACTAATTATGACAAGTAACTGTAACTTCGATACTAATTATGACAGGTAACTGTAACTTGGTAACTAATTATGACAAGTAACTGTAATTTCGATACAAATTATGGCTGGTAACAGTAACTTCGATAGTAATTATGACAGGTAACAGTAACTTCGATACTAATTATGACAAGTAACTGTAACATCGATGCTAATTATGACAGGTAACTGTAACTTCGTTATTAATTATGACAAGAAACTGTAATTTTGATAAAAAATTATTGTAGGTAATTGTAACTTCAATACTAATTATGACAGGTAACAGTAACTTCGATACTAATTATGACAAGAAACTCAATCTTCGTTACTAATTATGACAAGTAACTGTAATTTTGATAAAAAAATTATGGTAGGTAACTGTAACTTCATTACTAATTATCACAGGTAACAGTAACATCGATAATAATTATGACAGGTAACTGTAACTTCGATACTAATTATGACAAGTAACTATAACTTCGATAAAAATTATGACTGGTTACTGTAACTTCGATTCTAATTATGACAAGAAACTCAAACTTCGTTACTAATTATGACAAGTAACTGTAATTTGGATAAAAAATTATCGTAGGTAACTGTAACTTCATTACTAATTATGACAGGTAACAGTAACTTCGATACTAATTATGACAGGAAACTGTAACTTCGTTACTAATTATGACAAGTAACTTTAATTTCGATACTAGTTATGGCAGGAAACTGTAACTTCGTTACTAATTATGACAAGTCCCTGTAATATCGATACAAATTATGGCAGGTAACTGTAACTTCGATACTAATTATGACAAGTAACTGTAACTTCGATACTAATTATGACAGGTAACTGTAACTTCGTTATTAATTATGACAAGTAACTGTAATTTTGATAAAAAATTATTGTAGGTAACTGTAACTTCAATACTAATTATGACAGGTAACAGTAACTTCGATACATATTATGACAGGTAACAGTAACTTCGATACTAATTATGACAAGTAACTGTAACTTCGATACTTATTATGACAGGTAACAGTAACTTCGATACTAATTATGACAGGTAACTGTAACTTCGATACTAATTATGACAAGGAACTATAACTCCGATACAAATTATGACAGGTAACAGTAAATTCGATACTAATTATGACAGGTTACAGTAACTACGATACTAATTATGACAAGTAACTGTAACTTCGATACTAATTATGACAGGTAACTGTAACTTGGTAACTAATTATGACAAGGAACTGTAATTTCGATACAAATTATGGCTGGTAACAGTAACTTCGATGCTAATTATGACAGGTAACTGTAACTTCGATACTAATTATGACAAGGAACTGTAATTTCGATACAAATTATGGCAGGTAACTGTAACGTCGGTACTAATTGTGACAGGTAACAGTAACTTCGATACTAATTATGACAAGTAACTATAACTTCGAATCAAATTATGACAGGTAACTGTAACTTCGATACTAATTATGACAAGAAAATCTAACTTCGTTACTAATTATGACAGGTAACAGGAACTTCGATACTAATTATGACAGGTAACTGTAACTTCGTTACTTATTATGACAAGTAACTTTAATTTCGATACTAATTATGGCAGGTTACTGTAACTTCGTTACTAATTATGACAAGTCCCTGTAATTTCGATACAAATTATGGCAGGTAATTGTAATTTCGATGCTAATTATGACAGGTAACAATAACTTCGATACTAATTATGACAAGTAACAGTAACTTCGATACTAATTATGACAAGTAACTGTAACTTCGATACTAATTATGATAGGTAACTGTAACTTCGATTCAAATTTTGGCAGGTAACTGTAACTTCGATACTTATTATGACAGGTAACAGTAACTTCGATACTAATTATGACAAGTAACTGTAACTTCGATACTAATTATGACAGGTAACTGTAACTTCGTTACTAATTATGACAAGTAACTGTAATTTCGATACAAATTATGGCAGGTAACTGTAACATCGATACTAATTATGACAGGTAACAGCAACTTCGATACTAATTATGACAAGTAACTATAACGTCGATACAAATTATGACAGGTAACTGTAACTTCGATACTAATTACGACAAGAAACTCTAACTTCGTTTCTAATTATGACAAGTAACTGTAATTTTGATAAAAATTATTGTAGGTAACTGTAACTTCAATACTAATTATGACAGGTAACAGTAACTTCGATACTAATTATGACAGGTAACAGTAACTACGATACTAATTATGACAAGTAAATGTAACTTCGATACTAATTATGACAGGCTTCTGTAACTTCGTAACTAATTATGACAAGTAACTGTTATTTCGATACAAATTATCGCGGGTAACGGTAACTTCGATACTAATTATTACAAGTAACTGTAACTTCGATACTAATTATGACAGGTAACTGTAACTTCGTTACTAATTATGACAAGTAACTGTAATTTCGATACAAATTTTGGCAGGTAACTGTAACTTCGATTCTAATTATTACAGGTAACAGTAACTTCGATACTAATTATGACAAGTAACTGTAACTTCGATACTAATTATGACAGGTAACTGTAACTTCGTTAGTAAGTATGACAAGTAACAGTAATTTCGATACAAATTATGGCAGGTAACTGTATCTTCGATACTAATTATGACAGGTAACAGTAACTTCGATACTAATTATGACAAGTAACATTAACTTCGATACTAATTATGGCAGGTTACTGTAACATCGCTACTAATTATGACAAGTAACTTTAATTTCGATACAAATTATGGCAGATAACTGTAACTTCCATACTAATTATGACAGGTAACAGTAACTTCGATACTAATTATGACAGAAAACTGTAACTTCGTTACTAATTATGACAAGTAACTGTAATTTCGATACAAATTATGACAGGTAACTGTAACTTCGTTACTAATTATGACAAGTAACAGTACCTTCGATACTAATTATGACAGGTCACTGAAACTTCGATACTAATTATGACAAGGAACTGTAATTTCGATACAAATTATGGCAGGTAACTGTAACTTCGTTACTAATTATGACAAGTAACTGTAATTTTGATACTAATTTTGGCAGGTAACTGTAACTTCGATAGTAATTATGACAGGTAACAGTAACTTCGATACTAATTATGACAAGTAACTGTAACTTCGATACTAATTATGACAGGTAACTGTAACTTCGTTACTAATAATGACAAGTAACTCTAATTTCGATACTAATTATGGCAGGTAACTGTAACTTCGATACTAATTAGGACAGGTAACAGTAACTTCGATACTAATTATGACAAGTAACTATAACTTCGATAAAAATTATGACTGGTTACTGTAACTTCGATTCTAATTATGACAAGAAACTCAAACTTCGTTACTAATTATGACAAGTAACTGTAATTTTGATAAAAAATTATGGTAGGTAACTGTAACTTCATTACTAATTATGACAGGTAACAGTAACTTCGATACTAATTATGACAGGAAACTGTAACTTCCTTACTAATTATGATAAGTAACTTTAATTTCGATACTAGTTATGGCAGGAAACTGTAACTTCGTTACTAATTATGACAAGTCCCTGTAATTTCGATACAAATTATGGCAGGTAACTGTAACTTCGATACTAATTATGACAAGTAACTGTAACTTCGATACTAATTATGGCAGGTAACTCTAACTTCGTTATTAATTATGACAAGTAACTGTAATTTTGATAAAAAATTATTGTAGGTAATTGTAACTTCAATACTAAGTATGACAGGTAACAGTAACATCGATACTAATTATGACAAGAAACTCAAACTTCGTTACTAATTATGACAAGTAACTGTAATTTTGATAAAAAAATTATGATAGGTAACTGTAACTTTAATACTAATTATGACAGGTAACAGTAACTTCGATACTAATTATGACAGGAAACTGTAACTTCGTCACTAATTATGACAAGTAACTTTAATTTCGTTATTAATTATGGCAGGAATCTGTAACTTCGTTACTAATTATGACAAGTCCCTGTAATTTCGATACAAATTATGGCAGGTAACTGTAACCTCGAAACTAATTATTACAAGTAACTGTAACTTCGATACTAATTATGACAGGTAACTGTAACTTGGTTACTAATTATGACAAGTAACTGTAATTTCGATACAAATTTTGGCAGGTAACTGTAACTTCGATACTAATTAGGACAGGTAACAGTTACTTCGACACTAATTATGACAAGTAACTATAACTTCGATAAAAATTATGACTGGTTACTGTAACTTCGATTCTAATTATGACAAGAAACTCAAACTTCGTTACTAATTATGACAAGTAACTGTAATTTTGATAAAAAATTATGGTAGGTAAATGTAACTTCATTACTAATTATGACAGGTAACAGTAACATCGATACTAATTATGACAGGAAACTGTAACTTCGTTACTAATTATGACAAGTAACTTTAATTTCGATACTAGTTATGGCAGGAAACTGTAACTTCGTTACTAATTATGACAAGTCCGTGTAATTTCGATACAAATTATGGCAGGTAACTGTAACTTCGATACTAATTATGAAAAGTAACTGTAACTTCGATACTAATTATGACAGGTAACTGTAACTTCGTTATTAATTATGACAAGTAACTGTAATTTTGATAAAAGATTATTGTAGGTAACTGTAACTTCAATACTAATTGTGACAGGTAACAGTAACTTCGATACTAATTATGACAGGTAACAGTAACTTCGATACTAATTATGACAAGTAACTGTAACTTCGATACTAATTATGACAGGTAACAGTAACTTCGATACTAATTATGACAGGTAACTGTAACTTCGATACTAATTATGACAAGGAACTATAACTCCGATACAAATTATGACAGGTAACAGTAACTTCGATACTAATTATGACAGGTTACAGTAACTACGATACTAATTATGACAAGTAACTGTAACTTCGATACTAATTATGACAGGTAACTGTAACTTGATAACTAATTATGACAAGTAACTGTAATTTCGATACAAATTATGGCTGGTAACAGTAACTTCGATGCTAATTATGACAGGTAACTGTAACTTCGATACTAATTATGACAAGGAACTGTAATTTCGATACAAATTATGGCAGGTAACTGTAACGTCGGTACTAATTGTGACAGGTAACAGTAACTTCGATACTAATTATGACAAGTAACTATAACTTCGAATCAAATTAGTCATAATTAGTAACTGTAACTTCGATACTAATTATGACAAGTAACAGTACCTTCGATACTAATTATGACAGGTAACTGTAACTTCGATACTAATTATGACAAGAAAATCTAACTTCGTTACTAATTATGACAAGTAACTGTAATTTTGATAAAAAATTATGGTAGGTAACTGTAACTTCAATACTAATTATGACAGGTAACAGGAACTTCGAAACTAATTATGACAGGTAACTGTAATTTTGATAAAATATTATTGTAGGTAACTGTAACTTCAATACTAATTATGACAGGTAACAGTAACTTCGATACTAATTATGACAGGTAACTGTAACTTCGTTACTTATTATGACAAGTAACTTTAATTTCGATACTAATTATGGCAGGTTACTGTAACTTCGTTACTAATTATGACAAGTCCCTGTAATTTCGATACAAATTATGGCAGGTAATTGTAATTTCGATGCTAATTATGACAGGTAACTGTAACTTCGATACTAATTATGACAAGTAACAGTTACTTCAATACTAATTATGAAAATTAACTGTAACTTCGATACTAATTATGACAGGTATCTGTAACTTCGTTACTATTTATGACAAGTAACTGTAATTTCGATTCAAATTTTGGCAGGTAACTGTAACTTCGATACTTATTATGACAGGTAACAGTAACTTCGATACTAATTATGACAAGTAACTGTAACTTCGATACTAATTATGACAGGTAACTGTAACTTCGTTACTAATTATGACAAGTAACTGTAATTTCGATACAAATTATGGCAGGTAACTGTAACTTCGATACTAATTATGACAGGTAACAGCAACTTCGATACTAATTATGACAAGTAACTATAACTTCGATACAAATTATGACAGGTAACTGTAACTTCGATAATAATTATGACAAGAAACTCTGACTTCGTTTCTAATTATGACAAGTAACTGTAATTTTGATAAAAAATTATTGTCGGTAACTGAAACTTCAATACTAATTATGACAGGTAACAGTAACTTCGATACTAATTATGACCGGTAACAGTAACTACGATACTAATTATGACAAGTAAATGTAACTTCGATACTAATTATGACAGGTTACTGTAACTTCGTAACTAATTATGACAAGTAACTGTTATTTCGATACAAATTATGGCGGGTAACGGTAACTTCGATACAAATTATTACAAGTAACTGTAACTTCGATACTAATTATGACAGGTAACTGTAACTTCGTTACTAATTATGACAAGTAACTGTAATTTCGATACAAATTTTGGCAGGTAACTGTAACTTCGATTCTAATTATTACAGGTAACAGTAACTTCGATACTAATTATGACAAGTAACTGTAACTTCGATACTAATTATGACAGGTAACTGTAACTTCGTTAGTAATTATGACAAGTAACAGTAATTTCGATACAAATTATGGCAGGTAACTGTATCTTCGATACTAATTATGACAGGTAACAGTAACTTCGATACTAATTATGACAAGTAACATTAACTTCGATACTAATTATGGCAGGTTACTGTAACATCGCTACTAATTATGACAAGTAACTATAATTTCGATACAAATTATGGCAGATAACTGTAACTTCCATACTAATTATGACAGGTAACAGTAACTTCGATACTAATTATGACAGAAAACTGTAACTTCGTTACTAATTATGACAAGTACCTGTAATTTCGATACAAATTATGACAGGTAACTGTAACTTCGTTACTAATTATGACAAGTAACAGTACCTTCGATACTAATTATGACAGGTAACTGTAACTTCGATACTAATTATGACAAGGAACTGTAATTTCGATACAAATTATGGCAGGTAACTGTAACTTCGTTACTAATTATGACAAGTAACTGTAATTTCGATACAAATTTTGGCTGGTAACTGTAACTTCAATACTAATTATGACAGGTAACTGTAACTTCGTTACTAATAATGACAAGTAACTCTAATTTCGATACTAATTATTTCAGGTAACTGTAACTTCGATACTAATTAGGACAGGTAACAGTAACTTCGATACTAATTATGACAAGTAACTATAACTTCGATAAAAATTATGACTGGTTACTGTAACTTCGATTCTAATTATGACAAGAAACTCAAACATCGTTACTAATTATGACAAGTAACTGTAATTTTGATAAAAAATTATTGTAGGTAACTGTAACTTCAATACTAATTATGACAGGTAACAGTAACTTCGATACTAATTATGACAATAAACTCAAATTTCGTTACTAATTATGACAAGTAACTGTAATTTTGATAAAAAAAATAATGGTAGGTAACTGTAACTTCAATACTAATTATGACAGGTAACTGTAACTTCGATACTAATTATGACAGGAAACTGTAACTTCGTCACTAATTATGACAAGTAACTTCAATTTCGATATTAATTATGGCAGGAAACTGTAACTTCGTTACTAATTATGACAAGTCCCTGTAATTTCGGTACAAATTATGGCAGGTAACTGTAACCTCGATAATAATTATGACAAGTAACTGTAACTTCGATACTAATTATGACAGGTAACTGTAACTTCGTTATTAATTATGGCAAGTAACTGTAATTTCGATACAAATTTTGGCAGGTAACTGTATCATCGTTACTAATTATGACAGGTAACAGTAACTTCGATACTAATTATGATAAGTAACTGTAACTTCGATACTAATTATGACAGGTAACTGTAACTTCGATACTAATTATGACAAGGAACTGTAATTTCGATACAAATTATGGGAGGTAACTGTAACGTCGGTACTAATTGTGACAGGTAACAGTAACTTCGATACTAATTATGACAAGTAACTATAACTTCGAATCAAATTAGTCATAATTAGTAACTGTAACTTCGATACTAATTATGACAAGTAACAGTACCTCCGATACTAATTATGACAGGTAACTGTAACTTCGATACTAATTATGACAAGAAAATCTAACTTCGTTACTAATTATGACAAGTAACTGTAATTTTGATAAAAAATTATGGTAGGTAACTGTAACTTCAATACCAATTATGACAGGTAACAGGAACTTCGATACTAATTATGACAGGTAACTGTAACTTCGTTACTAATTATCACAAGTAACTTTAATTTCGATACTAATTAGGGCAGGTAACTGTAACTTCGATACTAATTATGACAAGTATCAGTACCTTCGATACTAATTATGACAGGTAACTGTAACTTCGATACTAATTATGACAAGGAACTGTAATTTCGATACAAATTATGACAAGAAACTCTAACTTCGTTACTAATTATGACAAGTAACTGTAATTTTGATAAAAAATTATTGTAGGTAACTGTAACTTCAATACTAATTATGACAAGTAAATGTAACTTCGATACTAATTATGACAGGTTACTGTAACTTCGTAACTAATTATGACAAGTAACTGTTATTTCGATACAAATTATGGCGGGTAACGGTAACTTCGATACTAATTATGACAAGTAACTGTAACTTCGATACTAATTATGACATGTAACTGTAACTTCGTTAGTAATTATGACAAGTAACAGTAATTTCGATACAAATTATGGCAGGTAACTGTATCTTCGATACTAATTATGACAGGTAACAGTAACTTCGATACTAATTATGACAAGTAACATTAACTTCGATACTAATTATGGCAGGTTACTGTAACATCGCTACTAATTCTGACAAGTAACTTTAATTTCGATACAAATTATGGCAGATAACTGTAACTTCCATACTAATTATGACAGGTAACAGTAACTTCGATACTAATTATGACAGAAAACTGTAACTTCGTTACTAATTATGACAAGTAACTGTAATTTCGATACAAATTATGACAGGTAACTGTAACTTCGTTACTAATTATGACAAATAACAGTACCTTCGATACTAATTATGACAGGTAACTGTAACTTCGATACTAATTATGACAAGGAACTGTAATTTCGATACAAATTATGGCAGGTAACTGTAACTTCGTTACTAATTATGACAAGTAACTGTAATTTCGATACAAATTATGACAGGTAACTGTAACTTCGTTACTAATTATGAAAAGTTACTGTAACTTCGATACTAATTATGACAGGTAACTGTAACTTCGATACTAATTATGACAAGTAACTGTAACTTCGATACTAATTATGACAGGTAACTGTAACTTCGTTATTAATTATGACAAGTAACTGTAATTTTGATAAAAAATTATTGTAGGTAATTGTAACTTCAATACTAATTATGACAGGTAACTGTAACTTCGATACTAATTATGACAAGTAACTGTAACTTCGATACTAATTATGACAGGTAACTGTAACTTCGGTATTAATTATGACAAGTAACTGTAATTTTGATAAAAAAATTATGGTAGGTAACTGTAACTTCAATACTAATTATGACAGGTAACTGGAACTTCGATACTAATTATGACAGGAAACTGTAACTTCGTCACTAATTATGACAAGTAAATTTAATTTCGATATTAATTATGGCAGGAAACTGTAACTTCGTTACTAATTATGACAAGTCCCTGTAATTTCGATACAAATTATGGCAGGTAACTGTAACCTCGATACTAATTATGAAAAGTAACTGTAACTTCGATACTAATTATGACAGGTAACTGTAACTTCGTTATTAATTATGACAAGTAACTGTAATTTCGATACAAATTTTGGCAGGTAACTGTATCATCGTTACTAATTATGACAGGTAACAGTAACTTCGATACTAATTATGATTAGTAACTGTAACTTCGATACTAATTATGACAGGTAACTGTAACTTCGATACTAATTATGACAGGTAACTGTAACTTCGTTACTAATTATGACAAGTAACTGTAATTTTGATAAAAAATTATGGTAGGTAACTGTAACTTCAATACTAATTATGACAGGTAGCAGTAACTTCGATACTTATTAAGACAGGTAACTGTAACTTCGTTACTAATTATCACTAGTAACTTTAATTTCGATACTAATTATGGCAGGTAACTGTAACTTCGTTACTAATTATTGCAAGTCCCTGTAATTTCGATACAAATTATGGCGGGTAACGGTAACTTCGATACTAATTATTACAAGTAACTGTAACTTCGATACTAATTATGACAGGTAACTGTAACTTAGTTACTAATTATGACAAGTAACTGTAATTTCGATACAAATTTTGGCAGGTAACTGTAACTTCGATTCTAATTATGACAGGTAACAGTAACATCGATACTAATTATGACAAGTAACTGTAACTTCGATACTAATTATGACAGGTAACTGTAACTTCGTAACTATTTATGACAAGTAACAGTAATTTCGATACAAAATATGGCAGGTAACAGTAACTTCGATACTAATTATGACAGGTAACAGTAACTTCGATACTAATAATGACAAGTAACATTAACTTCGATACTAATTATGACAGGTTACTGTAACATCGTTGTTAATGATGACAAATAACTTTAATTTCGATACAAATTATGGCAGGTAACTGTAACTTTCATACTAATTATGACAGGTAACAGTTACTTCGATACTAATTATGACAGGAAACTGTAACTTCGTTACTAATTATGACAAGTAACTGTAATTTCGATACAAATTATGACAGGTAACTGTAACTTCGTTACTAATTATGAAAAGTAACAGTACCTTCGATACTAATTATGACTGGTAACTGTAACATCGATACTAATTATGACAAGGAACTGTAATTTCGAAACAAATTATGGCAGATAACTGTAACTTCGTTACTAATTAAGACAAGTAACTGTAATTTCGATACAAATTTTGGCAGGTAACTGTAACTTCGATACTTATTATGACAGGTAACAGTAACTTCGATACTAATTATGACAAGTAACAGTAACTTCGATACTTATTATGACAGGTAACTGTAACTTCGGTACTAATTATGACAGGTAACAGTAACTTCGATACTAATTATGACAAGTAAATATAACTTCGATAAAAATTATGACTGGTTACTGTAACTTCGATTCTAATTATGACGAGAAACTCAAACTTCGTTACTAATTATGACAAGTAACTGTAATTTTGATAAAAAATTATGGTAGGTAATTGTAACTTCAATACTAATTATGACAGGTAACAGTAACTTCGATACTAATTATGACAGGAAACTGTAACTTCGTTACTAATTATGACAAGTAACTTTAATTTCGATACTAATTATGGCAGGAAACTGTAACTTCGTTACTAATTATGACAAGTCCCTATAATTTCGATACAAATTATGGCAGGTAACTGTAACATCGATACTAATTATGACAAGTAACTGTAACTTCGATACTAATTATGACAGGTAACTGTAACTTCGTCACTAATTATAACAAGTAACTGTAATTTCGTTTCAAATTATGGCAGGTAACAGTAACTTCGATACAAATTATGACAAGAAACTCTAACTTCGTTAATAATTATGACAAGTAACATTAATTTTGATAAAAATTTATGGTAGGTAACTGTAACTTCAATACTAATTATGACTGTAACAGTAACTTCGTTACTAATTATGACAGGTAACAGTAATTCGATATTAATTATTACAAGTAACTATAACTTCGATAAAATTATGACAGGTAACAGTAACTTCGATACTAATTATGACAAGAAACTCGAACTTCGTTACTAATTATGACAAGTCCCTGTAATTTCGATACAAATTATGGCAGGTAACTGTAACTTCCATACTAATTATGACAGGTAACAGTAACTTCGATACTAATTATGACAGGAAACTGTAACTTCGTTACTAATTATGACAAGTAACTGTAATTTCGATACAAATTATGACAGGTAACTGTAACTTCGTTACTAATTATGACAGGTTACTGTAACTTCGTTACTAATTATGTCAAGTAACTGTAGCTTCGATGCTAATTATGACAAGTAACTGTAATTTCGATACAAATTATGACAGGTAACATTAACTTCGATACAAATTATGACAAGAAACTCTAACTTCGTTAATAATTATGACAAGTAACATTAATTTTGATAAAAATTTATGGTAGGTAACTGTAACTTCAATACTAATTATGACTGTAACAGTAACTTCGTTACTAATTATGACAAGTAACTGTAATTTCGATACAAATTATGGCAGGTAACAGTAACTTCGATACTAATTATGACAGGTAACTGTAACTTCGATACTAATTATGACAACGAACTGTAATTTCGATACAAATTATGGCAGGTAACTGTAACATCCATACTAATTATGACAGGTAACAGTAACTTCGATAATAATTATGACAAGAAACTGTATCTTCGTTACTAATTATGACAAGTAACTGTAATTTCGATACAAATTATGGCAGGTAACTGTAACTTCGTTACTAATTATGACAAGTAACAGTACCTTCGATACTAATTATGACAGGTAACTGTAACTTCGATACTAACTATGACAAGGAACTGTAATTTCGATACTAATTATGACAGGTAACTGTAACTTCGTTATTAATTATGACTAGTTACTGTAATTTTGATAAAAAATTATGACAACGAACTGTAATTTCGATACAAATTAAGGCAGGTAACTGTAACATCCATACTAATTATGACAGGTAACAGTAACTTCGATAATAATTATGACAAGAAACTGTATCTTCGTTACTAATTATGACAAGTAACTGTAATTTCGATACAAATTATGGCAGGTAACTGTAACTTCGTTACTAATTATGACAAGTAACTGTAATTTCGATACAAATTATGGCAGGTAACAGTAACTTCGATACTAATTATGACAGGTAACTGTAACTTCGATACTAATTATGACAACGAACTGTAATTTCGATACAAATTATGGCAGGTAACTGTAACATCCATACTAATTATGACAGGTAACAGTAACTTCGATAATAATTATGACAAGAAACTGTATCTTCGTTACTAATTATGACAAGTAACTGTAATTTCGATACAAATTATGGCAGGTAACTGTAACTTCGTTACTAATTATGACAAGTAACTGTAATTTCGATACAAATTATGGCAGGTAACTGTAACTTTGGTACTAATTATGACAGGTAACAGTTACATCGGTGCTAATTATGACAAGTAACTATAACTTCGATAAAAATTATGACTGGTTACTGTAACTTCGATTCTAATTATGACAAGAAACTCTAACTTCGTTACTAATTATGACAAGTAACTGTAATTTTGAAAAAAATTAAGGTAGGTAACTGTAACTTCAATATTAATTATGACAGGTAACAGTAACTTCGATACTAATTATGACAGGAAACTGTAACTTCGTTACTAATTATGACAAGTAACTTTAATTTCGATACTAATTATGGCAGGTAACTGTAACATTGTTACTAATTATGACAAGTCCCTGTAATTGCGATACAAATTATGGCAGGTAACTGTAACTTCGATACTAATTATGACAAGTAACTGTAACTTCGTTACTAATTATGACAAGTAACTCTAATTTTGATAAAAAATTATGGCAGGTAACTGTAACTTCGATACTAATTATAACAGGTAACATTAACTTCGATACTAATTATGACAGGTTACTCTAACTTCGTTACTAATTATGTCAAGTAACTGTAACTTCGATACTAATTATGACAGGTAACTGTAATTTCGATACAAATTATGACAGGTTACCGTAACTTCTTTACTAATGATGACAAGTAACTGTAATTTCGATACGAATTATGGCAGGTAACTGTAACTTCGGTACTAATTATATCAGGTATCAGTAACTTCGATACTAATTATGACAAGGAACTGTAATTTCGATACAAATTATGGCAGGTAACTGTAACTTCGTTACTAATTATGACAGGTTACTGTTACTTCGTTACTAATTATGTCAAGTAATTGTAGCTTCGATTCTAATTATGACAAGTAACTGTAATTTCGATACAAAATATGACAGGTAACAGTAACTTCGATACAAATTATGACAAGAAACTCTAACTTCGTTAATAATTATGACAAGTAACATTAATTTTGATAAAAAATTATGGTAGGTAACTGTAACATCAATACTAATTATGACAGGTAACAGTAACTTCGATACTAATTATTACAGGTAAGAGTAACTACGATACTAATTATGACAAGTAACTGTAACTTCGATACTAATTATGACAGGTAACAGTTACTTCGATACTATTTATGACAGGAAACTGTAACTTCGTTACTAATTATGACAAGTAACTGTAATTTCGATACAAATTATGACAGGTAACTGTAACTTCGTTACTAATTATGACAGGAAACTGTAACTTCGTTACTAATTATGACAAGTAACTTTAATTTGGATACTAGTTATGGCAGGAAACTGTATCTTCGTTACTAATTATGACAAGTCCCTGTAATTTCGATACAAATTATGGCAGATAACTGTAACTTCGATACTAATTATGATAAGTAACTGTAACATCGATACTAATTATGACAGGTAACTGTAACTTCGTTATTAATTATGACTAGTAACTGTAATTTTGATAAAAAATTATTGTAGGTAACTGCAACTTCAATACTAATTATGACAGGTAACAGTAACTTCGATACTAATTATGACAAGAAACTCAAACTTCGTTACTAATTATGACAAGTAACTGTAATTTTGATAAAAAATTATGGTAGGTAACTGTAACTTCAATACTAATTATGACAGGTAACAGTAACGTCGATACTAATTATGACAGGAAACTGTAACTTCGTTACTCATTATGACAAGTAACTTTAATTTCGATATTAATTATGGCAGGAAACTGTAACTTCCTTACTAATTATGACAAGTCCCTGTAATTTCGATACAAATTATGGCAGGTAACTGTAACCTCGATACTAATTATGACAAGTAACTGTAACTTCGATACTAATTATGACAGGTAACTGTAACTTCGTTATTAATTATGACAAGTAACTGTAATTTCGATACAAATTTTGGCAGGTAACTGTATCATCGTTACTAATTATGACTGGTAACAGTAACTTCGATACTAATTATGACAAGTAACTGTAACTTCGATACTAATTGTGACAGGTAACTGTAACTTCGATACTAATTATGACAGGTAACTGTAACTTCGTTACTAATTATGACAAGTAACTGTAATTTCGAAACAAATTATGACAGGTAATTGTAACTTCGTTACTAATTATGACAGGTTACTGTAACTTCGTTACTAATTATGTCAAGTAACTGTAGCTTCGATGCTAATTGTGACAAGTAACTGAAATTTCGATACAAATTATGACAGGTAACATTAACTTCGATACTAATTATGACAAGAAACTCTAACTTCGTCACTAATTATGACAAGTAACTGTAATTTCGATACAAATTATGGCAGGTAAATGTAACTTCGATACTAATTATGACAGGTAACAGTAAGTTCGATACTAATTATGACAAGTAACTATAACTTCGATACAAATTATGACAGGTAACTGTAACTTCGATACTAATTATGACAAGAAACTCGAACTTCGTTACTAATTATGACAAGTCCCTGTAATTTCGATACAAATTATGGCAGGTAACTGTAACTTCCATACTAATTATGACAGGTAACAGTAACTTCGATATTAATTCTGACAAGTAACATTAACTTCGATACTAATTATGGCAGGTTACTGTAACATCGCTACTAATTATGACAAGTAACTTTAATTTCGATACAAATTATGGCAGGTAACTGTAACTTCCATACTAATTATGACAGGTAACAGTAACTTCGATACTAATTATGACAGGAAACTGTAACTTCGTTACTAATTATGACAAGTAACTGTAATTTCGATACAAATTTTGGCAGGTAACTGTAACTTCGATACTAATTATGACAGGTAACAGTAACTTCGATACTAATTATGACAAGTAACTGTAACTTCGATACTAATTATGACAGGTAACTGTAACTTCGTTACTAATTTTGACAAGTAACAGTACCTTCGATACTAATTATGACAGGTAACTGTAACTTCGATACTAATTATGACAAGGAACTGTAATTTCGATACAAATTATGGCAGGTAACTGTAACTTCGTTACTAATTATGACAAGTAACTGTAATTTCGAAACAAATTTTGGCAGGTAACTGTAACTTCGATACTAATTATGACAGGTAACAGTAACTTCGATACTAATTATGACAAGTAACTGTAACTTCGATACTAATTATGACAGGTAACTGTAACTTCGTTACTATTTATGACAAGTAACAGTAATTTCGATACAAAATATGGCAGGTAACAGTAACTTCGATACTAATTATGACAGATAACAGTAACTTCGATACTATTTATGACAAGTAACATTAACTTCGATACTAATTAAGACAGGTTACTGTAACATCGTTGCTAATGATGACAAGTAACTTTAATTTCGATACAAATTATGGCAGGTAACTGTAACTTCCATACTTATTATGACAGGTAACAGTTACTTCGATACTAATTATGACAGGAAACTGTAACTTCGTTACTAATTATGACAAGTAACTGTAATTTCGATACAAATTATGACAGGTAACTGTAACTTCGTTACTAATTATGACAAGTAACAGTACCTTCGATACTAATTATCACAGGTAACTGTAACATCGATACCAATTATGACAAGGAACTGTAATTTCGATACATATTATGGCAGGTAACTCTACCTTCGATACTAATTATGACAGGTAACAGCAACATCGATACTAATTATGACAAGTAACTATAACTTCGATACAAATTATGACAGGCAACTGTAACTTCGATACTAATTATGACAAGAAACTCTAACTTCGTTACTAATTATGACAAGTAAATGTAATTTTGATAAAAAATTATTGTAGGTAACTGTAACTTCAATACTAATTATGACAGGTAACAGTAACTTCGATACTAATTATGACAGGTAACTGTAACTTCGTTACTTATTATGACAAGTAACTTTAATGTCGATACTAATTATGGCAGGTTACTGTAACTTCGTTACTAATTATGACAAGTCCCTGTAATTTCGATACAAATTATTGCAGGTAATTGTAATTTCGATACTAATTATGACAGGTAACAGTAACTTCGATACTAATTATGACAGGTAACAGTAACTTCGATACTAATTATGACAATTAACTGTAACTTCGATACTAATTATGACAGGTAACAGCAACATCGATACTAATTATGACAAGTAATTATAACTTCGATACAAATTATGACAGGTAACAGTACCTTCGATACTAATTATGACAGGTTACAGTAACTACGATACTAATTATGACAAGTAACTGTAACTTCGATACTAATTATGACAGGTAACTGTAACTTGGTAACTAATTATGACAAGTAACTGTAATTTCGATAAAAATTATGGCTGGTAACAGTAACTTCGATGCTAATTATGACAGGTAACTGTAACTTCGATACTAATTATGACAAGGAACTGAAATTTCGATACAAATTATGGCAGGTAACTGTAACTTCGATACTAATTGTGACAGGTAACAGTAACGTCGATACTAATTATGACAAGTAACTGTAACTTCGAATCAAATTATGACAGGTAACTGTAGCTTCGATACTAATTATGACAAGAAAATCTAACTTCGTTACTAATTATGACAAGTAACTGTAATTTTGATAAAAAATTATGGTAGGTAACTGTAACTTCAATACTAATTATGACAGGTAACAGGAACTTCGATACTAATTATGACAAGTAACTGTAACTTCGTTAATAATTATCACAAGTAACTTTAATTTCGATACTAATTATGGCAGGTAACTGTAACTTCGTTACTAATTATGACAAGTCCCTGTAATTTCGATACAAATTATGGCAGGTAACGGTAACTTCGATACTAATTATTACAAGTAACTGTAACTTCGATACTAATTATGAGAGGTAACTGTAACTTCGTTACTAATTATGACAAGTAACTGTAATTTCGATACAAATTTTGGCAGGTAACTGTAACTTCGATTCTAATTATGACAGGTAACAGTAACTTCGATACTAATTATGACAAGTAACTGTAACGTCGATACTAATTATGACAGGTAACAGTAACTTTGATACTAATTATGACAAGTAACATTAACTTCGATACTAATTATGGCAGGTTACTGTAACATCGCTACTAATTATGACAAGTAACTTTAATTTCGATACAAATTATGGCAGGTAACTGTAACATCAATACTAATTATGACAGGTAACAGTAACTTCGATACTAATTATGACAGGAACCTGTAACTTCGTTACTAATTATGACAAGTAACTGTAATTTCGATACAAATTATGACAGGTAACTGTAACTTCGTTACTAATTATGACAAGTAACAGTACCTTCGATACTAATTATGACAGGTAACGGTAACTTCGATACTAATTATGACAAGGAACTGTAATTCCGATACAAATTATGGCAGGTAACTGTAACTTCGTTACTAATTATGACAAGTAACTGTAATTTCGATACAAATTTTGGCAGGTAACTGTAACTTCGATACTAATTATGACAGGTAACAGTTACTTCGATACTAATTATGACAAGTAACTGTAACTTCGATACTAATTATGACAGGTAACTGTAACTTCGTTACTAATAATGACAAGTAACTCTAATTTCGATACTAATTATGGCAGGTAACTGTAACTTCGATACCAATTATGACAGGTAACAGCAACTTCGATACTAATTATGACAAGTCCCTGTAATTTCGATACAAATTATTGCAGGTAATTGTAATTTCGGTACTAATTATGACAGGTAACAGTATCTTCGATACTAATTATGACAGGTAACAGTAACTTCGATACTAATTATGACAAGTAACTGTAACTTCGATACTAATTATGACAAGTAACAGCAACTTCGATACAAATTATGACAAGTTATTATAACTTCGATACAAATTATGACAGGTAACAGTAACTTCGATACTAATTATGACAGGTTACAGTAACTACGATACTAATTATGACAAGTAACAGTAACTTCGGTACTAATTATGACAGGTAACTGTAACTTGGTAACTAATTATGACAAGTAACTGTAAATTCGATACAAATTATGGCTGGTAACAGTAACTTCGATGCTAATTATGACAGGTAACTGTAACTTCGATACTAATTATGACAAGGAACTGTAATTTCGATACAAATTATGGCAGGTAACTGTAACTTCGATACTAATTGTGACAGGTAACACTAACTTCGATACTAATTATGACAAGTAACTATAACATCGAATCAAATTATGACAGGTAACTGTAACTTCGATACTAATTATGACAAGAAAATCTAACTTCGTTACTAATTATGACAAGTAACTGTAATTTTGATAAAAAATTATGGTAGGTAACTGTAACTTCAATACTAATTATGACAGGTAACAGGAACTTCGATACTAATTATGACAGGTAACTGTAACTTCGTTAATAATTATCACAAGTAACTTTAATTTCGATACTAATTATGGCAGGTAACTGTAACTTCGTTACTAATTATGACAAGTCCCTGTAATTTCGATACAAATTATGGCAGGTAACGGTAACTTCGATAATAATTATGACAAGAAACTATAACTTCGATACATATTATGACAGGCAACTGTAACTTCGATACTAATTATGACAAGAAACTCTAACTTCGTTACTAATTATGACAAGTAACTGTAATTTTGATAAAAAATTATTGTAGGTAACTGTAACTTCAATACTAATTATGACAGGTAACAGTAACTTCGATACTAATTATGACAGGTAACTGTAACTTCGTTACTTATTATGACAAGTAACTTTAATTTCGATACTAATTATGGCAGGTTACTGTAACTTCGTTACTAATTATGACAAGTCCCTGTAATTTCGATACAAATTATTGCAGGTAATTGTAATTTCGATACTAATTATGACAGGTAACAGTAACTTCGATACTAATTATGACAGGTAACAGTAACTTCGATACTAATTATGACAATTAACTGTAACTTCGATACTAATTATGACAGGTAACAGCAACATCGATACTAATTATGACAAGTAATTATAACTTCGATACAAATTATGACAGGTAACAGTACCTTCGATACTAATTATGACAGGTTACAGTAACTACGATACTAATTATGACAAGTAACTGTAACTTCGATACTAATTATGAAAGGTAACTGTAACTTGGTAACTAATTATGACAAGTAACTGTAATTTCGATAAAAATTATGGCTGGTAACAGTAACTTCGATGCTAATTATGACAGGTAACTGTAACTTCGATACTAATTATGACAAGGAACTGAAATTTCGATACAAATTATGGCAGGTAACTGTAACTTCGATACTAATTGTGACAGGTAACACTAACGTCGATACTAATTATGACAAGTAACTGTAACTTCGAATCAAATTACGACAGGTAACTGTAGCTTCGATACTAATTATGACAAGAAAATCTAACTTCGTTACTAATTATGACAAGTAACTGTAATTTTGATAAAAAATTATGGTAGGTAACTGTAACTTCAATACTAATTATGACAGGTAACAGGAACTTCGATACTAATTATGAGAAGTAACTGTAACTTCGTTAATAATTATCACAAGTAACTTTAATTTCGATACTAATTATGGCAGGTAACTGTAACTTCGTTACTAATTATGACAAGTCCCTGTAATTTCGATACAAATTATGGCAGGTAACGGTAACTTCGATACTAATTATTACAAGTAACTGTAACTTCGATACTAATTATGAGAGGTAACTGTAACTTCGTTACTAATTATGACAAGTAACTGTAATTTCGATACAAATTTTGGCAGGTAACTGTAACTTCGATTCTAATTATGACAGGTAACAGTAACTTCGATACTAATTATGACAAGTAACTGTAACGTCGATACTAATTATGACAGGTAACAGTAACTTTGATACTAATTATGACAAGTAACATTAACTTCGATACTAATTATGGCAGGTTACTGTAACATCGCTACTAATTATGACAAGTAACTTTAATTTCGATACAAAATATGGCAGGTAACTGTAACATCAATACTAATTATGACAGGTAACAGTAACTTCGATACTAATTATGACAGGAAACTGTAACTTCGTTACTAATTATGACAAGTAACTGTAATTTCGATACAAATTATGACAGGTAACTGTAACTTCGTTACTAATTATGACAAGTAACAGTACCTTCGATACTAATTATGACAGGTAACGGTAACTTCGATACTAATTATGACAAGGAACTGTAATTTCGATACAAATTATGGCAGGTAACTGTAACTTCGTTACTAATTATGACAAGTAACTGTAATTTCGATACAAATTTTGGCAGGTAACTGTAACTTCGATACTAATTATGACAGGTAACAGTTACTTCGATACTAATTATGACAAGTAACTGTAACTTCGATACTAATTATGACAGGTAACTGTAACTTCGTTACTAATAATGACAAGTAACTCTAATTTCGATACTAATTATGGCAGGTAACTGTAACTTCGATACCAATTATGACAGGTAACAGCAACTTCGATACTAATTATGACAAGTCCCTGTAATTTCGATACAAATTATTGCAGGTAATTGTAATTTCGGTACTAATTATGACAGGTAACAGTATCTTCGATACTAATTATGACAGGTAACAGTAACTTCGATACTAATTATGACAAGTAACTGTAACTTCGATACTAATTATGACAAGTAACAGCAACTTCGATACAAATTATGACAAGTTATTATAACTTCGATACAAATTATGACAGGTAACAGTAACTTCGATACTAATTATGACAGGTTACAGTAACTACGATACTAATTATGACAAGTAACAGTAACTTCGGTACTAATTATGACAGGTAACTGTAACTTGGTAACTAATTATGACAAGTAACTGTAAATTCGATACAAATTATGGCTGGTAACAGTAACTTCGATGCTAATTATGGCAGGTAACTGTAACTTCGATACTAATTATGACAAGGAACTGTAATTTCGATACAAATTATGGCAGGTAACTGTAACTTCGATACTAATTGTGACAGGTAACACTAACTTCGATACTAATTATGACAAGTAACTATAACATCGAATCAAATTATGACAGGTAACTGTAACTTCGATACTAATTATGACAAGAAAATCTAACTTCGTTACTAATTATGACAAGTAACTGTAATTTTGATAAAAAATTATGGTAGGTAACTGTAACTTCAATACTAATTATGACAGGTAACAGGAACTTCGATACTAATTATGACAGGTAACTGTAACTTCGTTAATAATTATCACAAGTAACTTGAATTTCGATACTAATTATGGCAGGTAACTGTAACTTCGTTACTAATTATGACAAGTCCCTGTAATTTCGATACAAATTATGGCAGGTAACGGTAACTTCGATAATAATTATGACAAGAAACTATAACTTCGATACATATTATGACAGGCAACTGTAACTTCGATACTAATTATGACAAGAAAATCTAACTTCGTTACTAATTATGACAAGTAACTGTAATTTTGATAAAAAATTATTGTAGGTAACTGTAACTTCAATACTAATTATGACAGGTAACAGTAACTTCGATACTAATTATGACAGGTAACTGTAACTTCGTTACTTATTATGACAAGTAACTTTAATTTCGATACTAATTATGGCAGGTTACTGTAACTTCGTTACTAATTATGACAAATCCCTGTAATTTCGATACAAATTATTGCAGGTAATTGTAATTTCGATACTAATTATGACAGGTAACAGTAACTTCGATACTAATTATGACAGGTAACAGTAACTACGATACTAATTATGACAAGTAACTGTAACTTCGAATCAAATTATGACAGGTAACTGTAGCTTCGATACTAATTATGACAAGAAAATCTAACTTCGTTACTAATTAAGACAAGTAACTGTAATTTTGATAAAAAATTATGGTAGGTAACTGTAACTTCAATACTAATTATGACAGGTAACAGGAACTTCGATACTAATTATGAGAAGTAACTGTAACTTCGTTAATAATTATCACAAGTAACTTTAATTTCGATACTAATTATGGCAGGTAACTGTAACTTCGTTACTAATTATGACAAGTCCCTGTAATTTCGATACAAATTATGGCAGGTAACGGTAACTTCGATACTAATTATTACAAGTAACTGTAACTTCGATACTAATTATGAGAGGTAACTGTAACTTCGTTACTAATTATGACAAGTAACTGTAATTTCGATACAAATTTTGGCAGGTAACTGTAACTTCGATTCTAATTATGACAGGTAACAGTAACTTCGATACTAATTATGACAAGTAACTGTAACGTCGATACTAATTATGACAGGTAACAGTAACTTTGATACTAATTATGACAAGTAACATTAACTTCGATACTAATTATGGCAGGTTACTGTAACATCGCTACTAATTATGACAAGTAACTTTAATTTCGATACAAATTATGGCAGGTAACTGTAACATCAATACTAATTATGACAGGTAACAGTAACTTCGATACTAATTATGACAGGAAACTGTAACTTCGTTACTAATTATGACAAGTAACTGTAATTTCGATACAAATTATGACAGGTAACTGTAACTTCGTTACTAATTATGACAAGTAACAGTACCTTCGATACTAATTATGACAGGTAACTGTAACTTCGATACTAATTATGACAAGGAACTGTAATTTCGATACAAATTATGGCAGGTAACTGTAACTTCGTTACTAATTATGACAAGTAACTGTAATTTCGATACAAATTTTGGCAGGTAACTGTAACTTCGATACTAATTATGACAGGTAACAGTTACTTCGATACTAATTATGACAAGTAACTGTAACTTCGATACTAATTATGACAGGTAACTGTAACTTCGTTACTAATAATGACAAGTAACTCTAATTTCGATACTAATTATGGCAGGTAACTGTAACATCGATACTAATTATGACAGGTAACAGCAACTTCGATACTAATTATGACAAGTCCCTGTAATTTCGATACAAATTATTGCAGGTAATTGTAATTTCGGTGCTAATTATGACAGGTAACAGTATCTTCGATACTAATTATGACAGGTAACAGTAACTTCGATACTA
The DNA here is from genome assembly GCA_946902985.2 of Meconema thalassinum. Classification (NCBI taxonomy): domain Eukaryota; kingdom Metazoa; phylum Arthropoda; class Insecta; order Orthoptera; family Tettigoniidae; genus Meconema; species Meconema thalassinum. The sequence goes on along the minus strand of OX336388.2, from coordinate 1,671,714,005 downwards.
ATTATGACAAGTAACTGTAACTTCGATACTAATTATGACAAGTAACAGCAACTTCGATACAAATTATGACAAGTTATTATAACTTCGATACAAATTATGACAGGTAACAGTAACTTCGATACTAATTATGACAGGTTACAGTAACTACGATACTAATTATATACAAGTAACAGTAACTTCGATACTAATTATGACAGGTAACTGTAACTTGGTAACTAATTATGACAAGTAACTGTAATTTCGATACAAATTATGGCTGGTAACAGTAACTTCGATGCTAATTATGACAGGTAACTGTAACTTCGATACTAATTATGACAAGGAACTGTAATTTCGATACAAATTATGGCAGGTAACTGTAACTTCGATACTAATTGTGACAGGTAACACTAACTTCGATACTAATTATGACAAGTAACTATAACATCGAATCAAATTATGACAGGTAACTGTAACTTCGATACTAATTATGACAAGAAAATCTAACTTCGTTACTAATTATGACAAGTAACTGTAATTTTGATAAAAAATTATGGTAGGTAACTGTAACTTCAATACTAATTATGACAGGTAACAGGAACTTCGATACTAATTATGACAGGTAACTGTAACTTCGTTAATAATTATCACAAGTAACTTTAATTTCGATACTAATTATGGCAGGTAACTGTAACTTCGTTACTAATTATGACAAGTCCCTGTAATTTCGATACAAATTATGGCAGGTAACGGTAACTTCGATAATAATTATTACAAGTAACTGTAACTTCGATACTAATTATGACAGGTAATTGTAACTTCATTACTAATTATGACAAGTAACTGTAATTTCGATACAAATTTTGGCAGGTAACTGTAACTTCGATTCTAATTATGACAGGTAACAGTAACTTCGATACTATTTATGACAAGAAACTGTAACTTCGATACTAATTATGACAGGTAACTGTAACTTCGTTACTAATTATGACAAGTAACAGTGATTTCGATACAAATAATGGCAGGTAACTGTAACTTCGTTACTAATTATGACAAGTAACAGTACCTCCGATACTAATTATGACAGGTAACTGTAACTTCGATACTAATTATGACAAGGAACTGTAATTTCGATACAAATTATGGCAGGTAACTGTAACTTCGTTACAAATTATGACAAGTAACTGTAATTTCGATACAAATTTTGGCAGGTAACTGTAACTTCGATACTAATTATGACAGGTAACAGTAACTTCGATACTAATTATGACAAGTAACTGTAACTTCGATACTAATTATGACAGGTTACTGTAACTTCGTTACTAATAATGAGAAGTAACTCTAATTTCGATACTAATTATGGCAGGTAACTGTAACTTCGATACTAATTATGACAAGTAACTGTAACTTCGATACTAATTATGACAGGTTACTGTAACTTCGATACTAATTATGACAAGTAACTATAACTTCGATAAAAGTTATGACTGGTTACTGTAACTTCGATTCTAATTATGACAAGAAACTCAAACTTCGTTACTAATTATGACAAGTAACTGTAATTTTGATAAAAAATTATGGTAGGTAACTGTAACTTCGATACTTATTATGACAAGTAACTGTAACTTCGATACTAATTATGACAGGTAACTGTAACTTCGTTATTAATTATGACAAGTAACTGTAATTTTGATAAAAAGTTATTGTAGGTAACTGTAACTTCAATACTAATTATGACAGGTAACAGTAACATCGATACTAATTATGGCAGGTTACTGTAACTTCGATACTAATTATGACAGGTAACTGTAACTTCGTTAATAATTATCACAAGTAACTTTAATTTCGATACTAATTATGGCATGTAACTGTAACTTTGTTACTAATTATGACAAGTCCCTGTAATTTCGATACAAATTATGCCAGGTAACGGTTACTTCGATAATAATTATTACAAGTAACTGTAACTTCGATACTAATTATGACAGGTAATTGTAACTTCGTTATTAATTATGAAAAGTAACTGTAATTTCGATACAAATTTTGGCAGGTAACTGTAACTTCGATTCTAATTATGACAGGTAACAGTAACTTCGATACTAATTATGACAAGTAACTGTAACTTCATTACTACTTATGACAGGTAACAGTAACTTCGATACTAATTATGACAGGAAACTGTAACTTCGTTACTTATTATGACAAGTAACTTTAATTTCGATAGTACTTATGGCAGGAAACTGTAACTTCGTTACTAATTATGACAAGTCCCTGTAATTTCGATACAAATTATGGCAGGTAACTGTAACTTCGATATTATTTATGACAAGTAACTGTAACTTCGATACTAATTATGACAGGTATCTGTAACTTCGTTATTAATTATGACAAGTAACTGTAATTTTGATAAAAAATTATTGTATGTAACTGTAACTTCAATACTAATTATGACAGGTTACAGTAACTTCGATACTAATTATGACAAGAAACTCAAACTTCGTTACTAATTATGACAAGTAACTGTAATTTTGATAAAAAATTATGGTAGGTAACTGTAACTTCAATACTAATTATGACAGGTAACGGTAACTTCGATACTAATTATGACAGGAAACTGTAACTTCGTTACTAATTATGACAAGTAACTTTAATTTCGATATTAATTATGGCAGGAAACTGTAACTTCGTTACTAATTATGACAAGTCCCTGTAATTTCGATACAAATTATGACAGGTAACTGTAACCTCGATACTAATTATGAAAAGTAACTGTAACTTCGATACTAATTATGACATGTAACTGTAACTTCGTTATTAATTATGACAAGTCCCTGTAATTTCGAAACAAATTTTGGCAGATAACTGTATCATCGTTACTAATTTTGACAGGTAACAGTAACTTCGATACTAATTATGACAAGTAACTGTAACATCGATACTAATTATGACAGGTAACTGTAACTTCGATACTAATTATGACAGGTAACTGTAACATCGTTACTAATTATGACAAGTTACTGTAATTTCGATTCAAATTTTGGCAGGTAACTGTAACTTCGATACTTATTAAGACAGGTAACAGTAACTTCGATACTAATTATGACAAGTAACTGTAACATCGATACTAATTATGACAGGTAACAGTAACTTCGTTACTAATTATGACAAGTAACTGTAATTTCGATACAAATTATGGCAGGTTACTGTAACTCAATACTAATTATGACTGGTAACAACAACTTCGATACTAATTATGACAAGTAACTATAACTTCGATACAAATTATGACAGGTAACTGTAACTTCGATACTAATTATGACAAGAAATTCTAACTTCGTTACTAATTATGACAAGTAACTGTAATTTTGATAAAAAATTATTGTAGGTAACTGTAACTTCAATACTAATTATGACAGGTAACAGTAACTTCGATACTAATTATGACAGGTAACTGTAACTTCGTTACTTATTATGAAAAGTAACTTTAATTTCGATACTAATTATGGCAGGTTACTGTAACTTCGTTACTAATTATGACAAGTCCCTGTAATTTCGATACAAATTATGGCAGGTAACAGTAACTTCGATACTAATTATGACAGGTAACAGTAATTCGATACTAATTATGACAAGTAACTATAACTTCTATACAAATTATGACAGGTAACAGTAACTTCGATACTAATTATGACAAGTAACAGTAGCATCGATACTAATTATGACAGGTAACTGTAACTTCGTCACTTATTATAACAAGTAACTGTAATTTCGTTACAAATTATGGCAGGTAACAGTAACTTCGATACTAATTATGACAGGTAACAGTAATTCGATACTAATTATGACAAGTAACTATAACTTCTATACAAATTATGACAGGTAACTGTAACTTCGATACTAATTATGACAAGAAACTCGAACTTCGTTACTAATTATGACAAGTCCCTGTAATTTCGATACAAATTATGGCAGGTAACTGTAACTTCGATACTAATTATGACAAGTAACTGTAACTTCGATACTAATTATGACAGGTAATTGTAACTTCGTCACTTATATAACAAGTAACTGTAATTTCGTTACAAATTATGGTAGGTAACAGTAACTTCGATACTAATTATGACAGGTAACAGTAATTCGATACTAATTATGACAAGTAACTATAACTTCTATACAAATTATGACAGGTAACTGAAACTTCGATACTAATTATGACAAGAAACTCGAACTTCGTTACTAATTATGACAAGTCCCTGTAATTTCGATACAAATTATGGCAGGTAACTGTATCTTCCATACTAATTATGACAGGTAAAAGTAACTTCGATACTAATTATGACAGGAAACTGTAACTTCGTTACTAATCATGACTGGTTACTGTAACTTCGATACTAATTATGACAAGAAACTCTAACTTCGTTACTAATTACGACAAGTAACTGTAATTTTGATAAAAAAATTATGGTAGGTAACTGTAACTTCAATACTAATTATGACAGGTAACAGTAACTTCGATACTAATTATGACAGGAAACTGTAACTTCGTTACTAATTATGACAAGTAACTGTAATTTCGATACAAATTATGACAGGTAACTGTAACTTCGTTACTAATTATGACAGGTTACTGTAACATCTTTACTAATTATGTCAAGTAACTGTAGCTTCGATGCTAATTATGACAAGTAACTGTAATTTCGATACAAATTATGACAGGTAACATTAACTTCGATACTAATTATGACAAGAAACTCTAACTTCGTCACTAATTATGACAAGTAACTGTAATTTCGATACAAATTATGGCAGGTAACTGTAACTTCGATACTAATTATGACAGATAACAGTAACTTCGATACTAATTATGACAAGTAACTATAACTTCGATACAAATTATGACAGGCAACTGTAACTTCGATACTAATTATGACAAGAAACTCGACTTCGTTACTAATTATGACAAGTCCCTGTAATTTCGATACAAATTATGGCAGGTAACTGTAACTTCCATACTAATTATGACAGGTAACAGTAACTTCGATACTAATTATGACATGTAACATTAACTTCGATACTAATTATGGCAGTTTACTGTAACATCGCTTCTAATTATGACAAGTAACTTTAATTTCGATACAAATTATGTCAGGTAACTGTAACTTCCATACTAATTATGAAAGGTAACAGTAACTTCGATACTTATTATGACAGGAAACAGTAACTTCGTTACTAATTATGACAAGTAACTCTAATTTCGATACAAACTATGACAGGTAACTGTAAGTTCGTTACTAATTAAGACAAGTAACAGTACCTTCGATACTAATTATGACAGGTAACTGTAACTTCGATACTAATTATGACAAGGAACTGTAATTTCGATACAAATTATGGCAGGTAACTGTAACTTCGTTACTAATTATGACAAGTAACTGTAATTTCGATACAAATTTTGGCAGGTAACTGTAACTTCGATACTAATTATGACAGGTAACAGTAACTTCGATACTAATTATGACAAGTAACTGTAACTTCGATACTAATTATGACAGGTAACTGTAACTTCGTTACTATTTATGACAAGTAACAATAATTTCGATACAAAATATGGCAGATAACAGTAACTTCGATACTAATTATGATAGGTAACAGCAACTTCGATACTAATTATGACAAGTAACTATAACTTCGATACAAATTATGACAGGCAACTGTAACTTCGATACCAATTATGACAAGAAACTCTAACTTCGTTACTAATTATGACAAGTAACTGTTATTTTGATAAAAAATTATTGTAGGTAATTGTAACTTCAATACTAATTATGAGAGGTATCAGTAACTTCGATACTAATTATGACAGGTAACTGTAACTTCGTTACTTATTATGACAAGTAACTTTAATTTCGATACTAATTATGGCAGGTTACTGTAACTTCGTTACTAATTATGACAAGTCCCTGTAATTTCGATACAAATTATTGCAGGTAATTGTAATTTCGATACTAATTATGACAGGTAACAGTAACTTCGATACTAATTATGACAGGTAACAGTAACTTCGATACTAATTATGACAAGTTACTGTAACTTCGATACTAATTATGACAGGTAACAGCAACTTCGATACTAATTATGACAAGTAATTATAACTTCGATACAAATTATGACAGGTAACAGTAACTTCGATACTAATTATGACAGGTTACAGTAACTACGATACTAATTATGACAAGTAACTGTAACTTCGATACTAATTATGACAGGTAATTGTAACATGGTAACTAATTATGACAAGTAACTGTAATTTCGATACATATTATGGTTGGTAACAGTACCTTCGATGCAAATTATGACAGGTAACTGTAACTTCGATACTAATTATGACAAGGAACTGTAATTTCGATACAAATTATGGCAGGTAACTGTAACTTCGATACTAATTGTGACAGGTAACAGTAACTTCGATACTAATTATGTCAAGTAACTATAACTTCGAATCTAATTATGACAGGTAACTGTAACTTCGATACTAATTATGACAAGAAAATCTAACTTCGTTACTAATTATGACAAGTAACTGTAATTTTGATAAAAATTATGGTAGGTAACTGTAACTTCAATACTAATTATGACAGGTAACAGGAACTTCGATACTAATTATGACAGGTAACTGTAACTTCGTTAATAATTATCACCAGTAACTTTAATTTCGATACTAATTATGGCAGGTAACTGTAACTTCGTTACTAATTGTGACAAGTCCCTGTAATTTCGATACAAATTATGGCAGGTAACGGTACCTTCGTTACTAATTATGATAAGTAACTGTAATTTGCATACAAATTTAGGCAGGTAACTGTAACTTCGATTCTAATTATGACAGGTAACAGTAACGTCGATACTAATTATGACAAGTAACTGTAACTTCGATACTAATTATGACAGGTAACTGTAACTTCGTTACTAATTATGACAAGTAACAGTAATTTCGATACAAATTATGGCAGGTAACTGTATCTTCGATAGTAATTATGACAGGTAACAGTAACATTGATACTAATTATGACAAGTAACATTAACTTCGATATAATTATGGCAGGTTACTGTAACATCGCTACTAATTATGACAAGTAACTTTAATTTCGTTACAAATTATGGCAGGTAACTGTAACTTCCATTCTAATTATGACAGGTAACAGTAACTTCGATACTAATTATGACAGGAAACTGTAACTTCGTTACTAATTATGACAAGTAACTGTAATTTCGATACAAATTATGACAGGTAACTGTAACTTCGTTACTAATTATGACAAGTAACAGTACCTTCGATACTAATAATGACAGGTAACTGTAACTTCGATACTAATTATGACAAGGAACTGTAATTTCGATACAAATTATGGCAGGTAACTGTACCTTCGTTACTAATTATGACAAGTAACTGTAATTTCGAAACAAATTTTGGCAGGTAACTGTGACTTCGATACTAATTATGACAGGTAACAGTAACTTCGGTACTAATTATGACCATTAACTGTAACTTCGATACTAATTATGACAGGTAACTGTAACTTCGTTACTAATAATGACAAGTAACTCTAATTTCGGTACTAATTATGGCAGGTAACTGTAACTTCGATACTAATTATGACAGGTAACAGCAACTTCGGTACTAATTATGACAAGTAACTATAACTTCGATACAAATTATGACAGGCAACTGTAACTTCGATACTAATTATGACAAGAAACTCTAACTTCGTTACTAATTATGACAAGTAACTGTAATTTTGATAAAAATTATGGTAGGTAACTGTAACTTCAATACTAATTATGACAGATAACAGGAACTTCGATACTAATTATGACAGGTAACTGTAACTTCGTTAATAATTATCACAAGTAACTTTAATTTCGATACTAATTATGGCAGGTAACTGTAACTTCGTTACTAATTGTGACAAGTCCCTGTAATTTCGATACAAATTATGGCAGGTAACGGTAACTTCGATACTAATTATTACAAGTAACTGTAACTTCGATACTAATTATGACAGGTAACTGTAACTTCGTTACTAATTATGATAAGTAACTGTAATTTGCATACAAATTTTGGCAGGTAACTGTAACTTCGATTCTAATTATGACAGGTAACAGTAACGTCGATACTAATTATGACAAGTAACTGTAACTTCGATACTAATTATGACAGGTAACTGTAACTTCGTTACTAATTATGACAAGTAACAGTAATTTCGATACAAATTATGGCAGGTAACTGTATCTTCGATAGTAATTATGACAGGGAACAGTAACTTTGATACTAATTATGACAAGTAACATTAACTTCGATATAATTATGGCAGGTTACTGTAACATCGCTACTAATTATGACAAGTAAATTTAATTTCGATACAAATTATGGCAGGTAACTGTAACTTCCATTCTAATTATGACAGGTAACAGTAACTTCGATACTAATTATGACAGGAAACTGTAACTTCGTTACTAATTATGACAAGTAACTGTAATTTCGATACAAATTATGACAGGCAACTGTAACTTCGATACTAATTATGACAAGAAACTCTAACTTCGTTACTAATTATGACAAGTAAATGTCATTTTGATAAAAAATTATTGTAGGTAACTGTAACTTCAATACTAATTATGACAGGTAACAGTAACTTCGATACTAATTATGACAGGTAACTGTAACTTCGTTACTTATTATGACAAGTAACTTTAATTTCGATACTAATTATGGCAGGTTACTGTAACTTCGTTACTAATTATGACAAGTCCCTGTAATTTCGATACAAATTATTGCAGGTAATTGTAATTTCGATACTAATTATGACAGGTAACAGTAACTTCGATACTAATTATGACAGGTAACAGTAACTTCGATACTAATTATGACAATTAACTGTAACTTCGATACTAATTATGACAGGTAACAGCAACATCGATACTAATTATGACAAGTAATTATAACTTCGATACAAATTATGACAGGTAACAGTACCTTCGATACTAATTATGACAGGTTACAGTAACTACGATACTAATTATGACAAGTAACTGTAACTTCGATACTAATTATGACAGGTAACTGTAACTTGGTAACTAATTATGACAAGTAACTGTAATTTCGATAAAAATTATGGCTGGTAACAGTAACTTCGATGCTAATTATGACAGGTAACTGTAACTTCGATACTAATTATGACAAGGAACTGAAATTTCGATACAAATTATGGCAGGTAACTGTAACTTCGATACTAATTGTGACAGGTAACAGTAACGTCGATACTAATTATGACAAGTAACTGTAACTTCGAATCAAATTATGACAGGTAACTGTAGCTTCGATACTAATTATGACAAGAAAATCTAACTTCGTTACTAATTATGACAAGTAACTGTAATTTTGATAAAAAAAATTATGGTAGGTAACTGTAACTTCAATACTAATTATGACAGGTAACAGGAACTTCGATACTAATTATGACAAGTAACTGTAACTTCGTTAATAATTATCACAAGTAACTTTAATTTCGATACTAATTATGGCAGGTAACTGTAACTTCGTTACTAATTATGACAAGTCCCTGTAATTTCGATACAAATTATGGCAGGTAACGGTAACTTCGATACTAATTATTACAAGTAACTGTAACTTCGATACTAATTATGAGAGGTAACTGTAACTTCGTTACTAATTATGACAAGTAACTGTAATTTCGATACAAATTTTGGCAGGTAACTGTAACTTCGATTCTAATTATGACAGGTAACTGTAACTTCGATACTAATTATGACAAGTAACTGTAACGTCGATACTAATTATGACAGGTAACAGTAACTTTGATACTAATTATGACAAGTAACATTAACTTCGATACTAATTATGGCAGGTTACTGTAACATCGCTACTAATTATGACAAGTAACTTTAATTTCGATACAAATTATGGCAGGTAACTGTAACATCAATACTAATTATGACAGGTAACAGTAACTTCGATACTAATTATGACAGGTAACTGTAACTTCGTTACTAATTATGACAAGTAACTGTAATTTCGATACAAATTATGACAGGTAACTGTAACTTCGTTACTAATTATGACAAGTAACAGTACCTTCGATACTAATTATGACAGGTAACTGTAACTTCGATACTAATTATGACAAGGAACTGTAATTTCGATACAAATTATGGCAGGTAACTGTAACTTCGTTACTAATTATGACAAGTAACTGTAATTTCGATACAAATTTTGGCAGGTAACTGTAACTTCGATACTAATTATGACAGGTAACAGTTACTTCGATACTAATTATGACAAGTAACTGTAACTTCGATACTAATTATGACAGGTAACTGTAACTTCGTTACTAATAATGACAAGTAACTCTAATTTCGATACTAATTATGGCAGGTAACTGTAACTTCGATACTAATTATGACAGGTAACAGCAACTTCGATACTAATTATGACAAGTCCCTGTAATTTCGATACAAATTATTGCAGGTAATTGTAATTTCGGTACTAATTATGACAGGTAACAGTATCTTCGATACTAATTATGACAGGTAACAGTAACTTCGATACTAATTATGACAAGTAACTGTAACTTCGATACTAATTATGACAAGTAACAGCAACTTCGATACATATTATGACAAGTTATTATAACTTCGATACAAATTATGACAGGTAACAGTAACTTCGATACTAATTATGACAGGTTACAGTAACTACGATACTAATTATGACAAGTAACAGTAACTTCGATACTAATTATGACAGGTAACTGTATCTTGGTAACTAATTATGACAAGTAACTGTAATTTCGATACAAATTATGGCTGGTAACAGTAACTTCGATGCTAATTATGACAGGTAACTGTAACTTCGATACTAATTATGACAAGGAACTGTAATTTCGATACAAATTATGGCAGGTAACTGTAACTTCGATACTAATTGTGACAGGTAACACTAACTTCGATACTAATTATGACAAGTAACTATAACATCGAATCAAATTATGACAGGTAACTGTAACTTCGATACTAATTATGACAAGAAAATCTAACTTCGTTACTAATTATGACAAGTAACTGTAATTTTGATAAAAAATTATGGTAGGTAACTGTAACTTCAATACTAATTATGACAGGTAACAGGAACTTCGATACTAATTATGACAGGTAACTGTAACTTCGTTAATAATTATCACAAGTAACTTTAATTTCGATACTAATTATGACAGGTTACTGTAACTTCGTTACTAATAATGAAAAGTAACTCTAATTTCGATACTAATTATGGCAGGTAACTGTAACTTCGATACTAATTATGACAAGTAACTGTAACTTCGATACTAATTATGACAGGTTACTGTAACTTCGATACTAATTATGACAAGTAACTATAACTTCGATAAAAGTTATGACTGGTTACTGTAACTTCGATTCTAATTATGACAAGAAACTCAAACTTCGTTACTAATTATGACAAGTAACTGTAATTTTGATAAAAAATTATGGTAGGTAACTGTAACTTCGATACTAATTATGACAAGTAACTGTAACTTCGATACTAATTATGACAGGTAACTGTAACTTCGTTATTAATTATGACAAGTAACTGTAATTTTGATAAAAAGTTATTGTAGGTAACTGTAACTTCAATACTAATTATGACAGGTAACAGTAACATCGATACTAATTATGGCAGGTAACTGTAACTTCGATACTAATTATGACAGGTAACTGTAACTTCGTTAATAATTATCACAAGTAACTTTAATTTCGATACTAATTATGGCAGGTAACTGTAACTTTGTTACTAATTATGACAAGTCCCTGTAATTTCGATACAAATTATGGCAGGTAACGGTTACTTCGATAATAATTATTACAAGTAACTGTAACTTCGATACTAATTATGACAGGTAATTGTAACTTCGTTATTAATTATGAAAAGTAACTGTAATTTCGATACAAATTTTGGCAGGTAACTGTAACTTCGATTCTAATTATGACAGGTAACAGTAACTTCGATACTAATTATGACAAGTAACTGTAACTTCATTACTACTTATGACAGGTAACAGTAACTTCGATACTAATTATGACAGGAAACTGTAACTTCGTTACTTATTATGACAAGTAACTTTAATTTCGATAGTACTTATGGCAGGAAACTGTAACTTCGTTACTAATTATGACAAGTCCCTGTAATTTCGGTACAAATTATGGCAGGTAACTGTAACTTCGATATTAATTATGACAAGTAACTGTAACTTCGATACTAATTATGACAGGTATCTGTAACTTCGTTATTAATTATGACAAGTAACTGTAATTTTGATAAAAAATTATTGTATGTAACTGTAACTTCAATACTAATTATGACAGGTTACAGTAACTTCGATACTAATTATGACAAGAAACTCAAACTTCGTTACTAATTATGACAAGTAACTGTAATTTTGATAAAAAATTATGGTAGGTAACTGTAACTTCAATACTAATTATGACAGGTAACGGTAACTTCGATACTAATTATGACAGGAAACTGTAACTTCGTTACTAATTATGACAAGTAACTTTAATTTCGATATTAATTATGGCAGGAAACTGTAACTTCGTTACTAATTATGACAAGTCCCTGTAATTTCGATACAAATTATGGCAGGTAACTGTAACCTCGATACTAATTATGAAAAGTAACTGTAACTTCGATACTAATTATGACATGTAACTGTAACTTCGTTATTAATTATGACAAGTCCCTGTAATTTCGTAACAAATTTTGGCAGATAACTGTATCATCGTTACTAATTTTGACAGGTAACAGTAACTTCGATACTAATTATGACAAGTAACTGTAACATCGATACTAATTATGACAGGTAACTGTAACTTCGATACTAATTATGACAGGTAACTGTAACATCGTTACTAATTATGACAAGTTACTGTAATTTCGATTCAAATTTTGGCAGGTAACTGTAACTTCGATACTTATTAAGACAGGTAACAGTAACTTCGATACTAATTATGACAAGTAACTGTAACATCGATACTAATTATGACAGGTAACAGTAACTTCGTTACTAATTATGACAAGTAACTGTAATTTCGATACAAATTATGGCAGGTTACTGTAACTCAATACTAATTATGACTGGTAACAACAACTTCGATACTAATTATGACAAGTAACTATAACTTCGATACAAATTATGACAGGTAACTGTAACTTCGATACTAATTATGACAAGAAATTCTAACTTCGTTACTAATTATGACAAGTAACTGTAATTTTGATAAAAAATTATTGTAGGTAACTGTAACTTCAATACTAATTATGACAGGTAACAGTAACTTCGATACTAATTATGACAGGTAACTGTAACTTCGTTACTTATTATGACAAGTAACTTTAATTTCGATACTAATTATGGCAGGTTACTGTAACTTCGTTACTAATTATGACAAGTCCCTGTAATTTCGATACAAATTATGGCAGGTAACAGTAACTTCGATACTAATTATGACAGGTAACAGTAATTCGATACTAATTATGACAAGTAACTATAACTTCTATACAAATTATGACAGGTAACAGTAACTTCGATACTAATTATGACAAGTAACAGTAGCATCGATACTAATTATGACAGGTAACTGTAACTTCGTCACTTATTATAACAAGTAACTGTAATTTCGTTACAAATTATGGCAGGTAACAGTAACTTCGATACTAATTATGACAGGTAACAGTAATTCGATACTAATTATGACAAGTAACTATAACTTCTATACAAATTATGACAGGTAACTGTAACTTCGATACTAATTATGACAAGAAACTCGAACTTCGTTACTAATTATGACAAGTCCCTGTAATTTCGATACAAATTATGGCAGGTAACTGTAACTTCGATACTAATTATGACAAGTAACTGTAACTTCGATACTAATTATGACAGGTAACTGTAACTTCGTCACTTATATAACAAGTAACTGTAATTTCGTTACAAATTATGGCAGGTAACAGTAACTTCGATACTAATTATGACAGGTAACAGTAATTCGATACTAATTATGACAAGTAACTATAACTTCTATACAAATTATGACAGGTAACTGAAACTTCGATACTAATTATGACAAGAAACTCGAACTTCGTTACTAATTATGACAAGTCCCTGTAATTTCGATACAAATTATGGCAGGTAACTGTATCTTCCATACTAATTATGACAGGTAACAGTAACTTAGATACTAATTATGACAGGAAACTGTAACTTCGTTACTAATCATGACTGGTTACTGTAACTTCGATACTAATTATGACAAGAAACTCTAACTTCGTTACTAATTACGACAAGTAACTGTAATTTTGATAAAAAATTATGGTAGGTAACTGTAACTTCAATACTAATTATGACAGGTAACAGTAACTTCGATACTAATTATGACAGGAAACTGTAACTTCGTTACTAATTATGACAAGTAACTGTAATTTCGATACAAATTATGACAGGTAACTGTAACTTCGTTACTAATTATGACAGGTTACTGTAACATCTTTACTAATTATGTCAAGTAACTGTAGCTTCGATGCTAATTATGACAAGTAACTGTAATTTCGATACAAATTATGACAGGTAACATTAACTTCGATACTAATTATGACAAGAAACTCTAACTTCGTCACTAATTATGACAAGTAACTGTAATTTCGATACAAATTATGGCAGGTAACTGTAACTTCGATACTAATTATGACAGATAACAGTAACTTCGATACTAATTATGACAAGTAACTATAACTTCGATACAAATTATGACAGGCAACTGTAACTTCGATACTAATTATGACAAGAAACTCGACTTCGTTACTAATTATGACAATTCCCTGTAATTTCGATACAAATTATGGCAGGTAACTGTAACTTCCATACTAATTATGACAGGTAACAGTAACTTCGATACTAATTATGACATGTAACATTAACTTCGATACTAATTATGGCAGTTTACTGTAACATCGCTTCTAATTATGACAAGTAACTTTAATTTCGATACAAATTATGTCAGGTAACTGTAACTTCCATACTAATTATGAAAGGTAACAGTAAATTCGATACTTATTATGACAGGAAACAGTAACTTCGTTACTAATTATGACAAGTAACTCTAATTTCGATACAAATTATGACAGGTAACTGTAACTTCGTTACTAATTAAGACAAGTAACAGTACCTTCGATACTAATTATGACAGGTAACTGTAACTTCGATACTAATTATGACAAGGAACTGTAATTTCGATACAAATTATGGCAGGTAACTGTAACTTCGTTACTAATTATGACAAGTAACTGTAATTTCGATACAAATTTTGGCAGGTAACTGTAACTTCGATACTAATTATGACAGGTAACAGTAACTTCGATACTAATTATGACAAGTAACTGTAACTTCGATACTAATTATGACAGGTAACTGTAAAATCGTTACTATTTATGACAAGTAACAATAATTTCGATACAAAATATGGCAGATAACAGTAACTTCGATACTAATTATGATAGGTAACAGCAACTTCGATACTAATTATGACAAGTAACTATAACTTCGATACAAATTATGACAGGCAACTGTAACTTCGATACCAATTATGACAAGAAACTCTAACTTCGTTACTAATTATGACAAGTAACTGTTATTTTGATAAAAAATTATTGTAGGTAACTGTAACTTCAATACTAATTAGGAGAGGTAACAGTAACTTCGATACTAATTATGACAGGTAACTGTAACTTCGTTACTTATTATGACAAGTAACTTTAATTTCGATACTAATTATGGCAGGTTACTGTAACTTCGTTACTAATTATGACAAGTCCCTGTAATTTCGATACAAATTATTGCAGGTAATTGTAATTTCGATACTAATTATGACAGGTAACAGTAACTTCGATACTAATTATGACAGGTAACAGTAACTTCGATACTAATTATGACAAGTTACTGTAACTTCGATACTAATTATGACAGGTAACAGCAACTTCGATACTAATTATGACAAGTAATTATAACTTCGATACAAATTATGACAGGTAACAGTAACTTCGATACTAATTATGACAGGTTACAGTAACTACGATACTAATTATGACAAGTAACTGTAACTTCGATACTAATTATGACAGGTAACTGTAACATGGTAACTAATTATGACAAGTAACTGTAATTTCGATACATATTATGGTTGGTAACAGTACCTTCGATGCAAATTATGACAGGTAACTGTAACTTCGATACTAATTATGACAAGGAACTGTAATTTCGATACAAATTATGGCAGGTAACTGTAACTTCGATACTAATTATGACAGGTAACAGTAACTTCGATACTAATTATGACAAGTAACTATAACTTCGAATCTAATTATGACAGGTAACTGTAACTTCGATACTAATTATGACAAGAAAATCTAACTTCGTTACTAATTATGACAAGTAACTGTAATTTTGATAAAAATTATGGTAGGTAACTGTAACTTCAATACTAATTATGACAGGTAACAGGAACTTCGATACTAATTATGACAGGTAACTGTAACTTCGTTAATAATTATCACCAGTAACTTTAATTTCGATACTAATTATGGCAGGTAACTGTAACTTCGTTACTAATTGTGACAAGTCCCTGTAATTTCGATACAAATTATGGCAGGTAACGGTACCTTCGTTACTAATTATGATAAGTAACTGTAATTTGCATACAATTTTAGGCAGGTAACTGTAACTTCGATTCTAATTATGACAGGTAACAGTAACGTCGATACTAATTATGACAAGTAACTGTAACTTCGATACTAATTATGACAGGTAACTGTAACTTCGTTACTAATTATGACAAGTAACAGTAATTTCGATACAAATTATGGCAGGTAACTGTATCTTCGATAGTAATTATGACAGGTAACAGTAACTTTGATACTAATTATGACAAGTAACATTAACTTCGATATAATTATGGCAGGTTACTGTAACATCGCTACTAATTATGACAAGTAACTTTAATTTCGATACAAATTATGGCAGGTAACTGTAACTTCCATTCTAATTATGACAGGTAACAGTAACTTCGATACTAATTATGACAGGAAACTGTAACTTCGTTACTAATTATGACAAGTAACTGTAATTTCGATACAAATTATGACAGGTAACTGTAACTTCGTTACTAATTATGACAAGTAACAGTACCTTCGATACTAATAATGACAGGTAACTGTAACTTCGATACTAATTATGACAAGGAACTGTAATTTCGATACAAATTATGGCAGGTAACTGTACCTTCGTTACTAATTATGACAAGTAACTGTAATTTCGAAACAAATTTTGGCAGGTAACTGTGACTTCGATACTAATTATGACAGGTAACAGTAACTTCGGTACTAATTATGACCATTAACTGTAACTTCGATACTAATTATGACAGGTAACTGTAACTTCGTTACTAATAATGACAAGTAACTCTAATTTCGGTACTAATTATGGCAGGTAACTGTAACTTCGATACTAATTATGACAGGTAACAGCAACTTCGGTACTAATTATGACAAGTAACTATAACTTCGATACAAATTATGACAGGCAACTGTAACTTCGATACTAATTATGACAAGAAACTCTAACTTCGTTACTAATTATGACAAGTAACTGTAATTTTGATAAAAATTATGGTAGGTAACTGTAACTTCAATACTAATTATGACAGGTAACAGGAACTTCGATACTATTTATGACAGGTAACTGTAACTTCGTTAATAATTATCACAAGTAACTTTAATTTCGATACTAATTATGGCAGGTAACTGTAACTTCGTTACTAATTGTGACAAGTCCCTGTAATTTCGATACAAATTATGGCAGGTAACGGTAACTTCGATACTAATTATTACAAGTAACTGTAACTTCGATACTAATTATGACAGGTAACTGTAACTTCGTTACTAATTATGATAAGTAACTGTAATTTGCATACAAATTTTGGCAGGTAACTGTAACTTCGATTCTAATTATGACAGGTAACAGTAACGTCGATACTAATTATGACAAGTAACTGTAACTTCGATACTAATTATGACAGGTAACTGTAACATCGTTACTAATTATGACAAGTAACAGTAATTTCGATACAAATTATGGCAGGTAACTGTATCTTCGATAGTAATTATGACAGGGAACAGTAACTTTGATACTAATTATGACAAGTAACATTAACTTCGATATAATTATGGCAGGTTACTGTAACATCGCTACTAATTATGACAAGTAAATTTAATTTCGATACAAATTATGGCAGGTAACTGTAACTTCCATTCTAATTATGACAGGTAACAGTAACTTCGATACTAATTATGACAGGAAACTGTAACTTCGTTACTAATTATGACAAGTAACAGTAATTTCGATACAAATTATGACAGGTAACTGTAACTTCGTTACTAATTATGACAAGTAACAGTACCTTCGATACTAATAATGACAGGTAACTGTAACTTCGATACTAATTATGACAAGGAACTGTAATTTCGATACAAATTATGGCAGGTAACTGTACCTTCGTTACTAATTATGACAAGTAACTGTAATTTCGAAACAAATTTTGGCAGGTAACTGTAACTTCGATACTAATTATGACAGGTAACAGTAACTTCGATACTAATTATGACAATTAACTGTAACTTCGATACTAATTATGACAGGTAACTGTAACTTCGTTACTAATAATGACAAGTAACTCTAATTTCGGTACTAATTATGGCAGGTAACTGTAACTTCGATACTAATTATGACAGGTAACAGCAACTTCGATACTAATTATGACAAGTAACTATAACTTCGATACAAATTATGACAGGCAACTGTAACTTCGATACTAATTATGACAAGAAACTCTAACTTCGTTACTAATTATGACAAGTAACTTTAATTTCGATACTAGTTATGGCAGGAAACTGTAACTTCGTTACTAATTATGACAAGTCCCTGTAATTTCGATACAAATTATGGCAGGTAACTGTAACTTCGATACTAATTATGACAAGTAACTGTAACTTCGATACTAATTATGACAGGTAACTGTAACATCGTTACTAATTATGACAAGTCCCTGTAATTTCGATACTAATTATGGCAGGTAACTGTAACTTCGATACTAATTATGACAGGTAACAGTAACTTCGATACTTATTATGACAAGTAACTATAACTTCGATAAAAATTATGACTGGTTACTGTAACTTCGATTCTAATTATGACAAGAAACTCAAATTTCGTTACTAATTATGACAAGTAACTGTAATTTTGATAAAAAATTATGGTAGGTAACTGTAACTTCATTACTACTTATGACAGGTAACAGTTACTTCGATAATAATTATGAAAGGAAACTGTAACTTCGTTACAAATTATGACAAGTAACTTTAATTTCGATACTAGTTATGGCAGGAAACTGTAACTTCGTTACTAATTATGACAAGTCCCTGTAATTTCGATACAAATTATGGCAGGTAACTGTAACTTCGATACTAATTATGACAAGTAACTGTAACTTCGATACTAATTATGACAGGTAACTGTAACTTCGTTATTAATTATGACAAGTAACTGTAATTTTGATAAGAAATTATTGTTGGTAACTGTAACTTCAATACTAATTATGACAGGTTACAGAAACTTCGATACTAATTATGACAAGAAACTCAAACTTCGTTACTAATTATTACAAGTAACTGTAATTTTGATAAAAAATTATGGTAGGTAACTGTAACTTCAATACTAATTATGACAGGTAACAGTAACTTCGATACTAATTATGACAGGAAACTGTAACTTCGTTACTAATTATGACAAGTAACTTTAATTTCGATATTAATTATGGCAGGTAACTGTAACTTCGTTATTAATTTTGACAAGTAACTGTAATTTCGATACAAATTTTGGCAGGTAACTGTATCATCGTTACTAATTTTGACAGGTAACAGTAACTTCGATACTAATTATGACAAGTAACTGTAACTTCGATACTAATTATGACAGGTAACTGTAACTTCGATACTAATTATGACAGGTAACTGTAACTTCGTTACTAATTATGACAAGTAACTGTAATTTCGATTCAAATTTTGGCAGGTAACTGTAACTTCGATACTTATTATGACAGGTAACAGTAACTTCGATACTAATTATGACAAGTAACTGTAACATCGATACTAATTATGACAGGTAACTGTAACTTCGTTACTAATTATGACAAGTAACTGTAATTTCGATACAATATATGGCAGGTTACTGTAACTTCGATACTAATTATGACAGGTAACAGCAACTTCGATACTAATTATGACAAGTAACTATAGCTTCGATACAAATTATGACAGGTAACTGTAACTTCGATACTAATTATGACAAGAAACTCTAACTTCGTTACTAATTATGACAAGTAACTGTAATTTTGATAAAAAATTATTGTAGGTTACTGTAATTTCAATACTAATTACGACAGGTAACAGTAACTTCGATACTAATTATGACAGGTAACTGTAACTTCGATACTAATTATGACAGGTAACAGCTACTTCGATACTAATTATGACAAGTAATTATAATTTCGATACAAATTATGACAGGTAACAGTAACTTCGATACTAATTATGACAGGTTACAGTAACTACGATACTAATTATGACAAGTAACTGTAACTTCGATACTAATTATGACAGGTAACTGTAACTTGGTAACTAATTATGACAAGTAACTGTAATTTCGATACATATTATGGCTGGTAACAGTTACTTCGATGCTAATTATGACAGGTAACTGTAACTTCGATACTAATTATGACAAGGAACTGTAATTTCGATACAAATTATGGCAGGTAACTGTAACTTCGATACTAATTGTGACAGGTAACAGTAACTTCGATACTAATTATGACAAGTAACTATAACTTCGAATCTAATTATGACAGGTAACTGTAACTTCGATACTAATTATGACAAGAAAATCTAACTTCGTTACTAATTATGACAAGTAACTGTAATTTTGATAAAAATTATGGTAGGTAACTGTAACTTCAATACTAATTATGACAGGTAACAGGAACTTCGATACTAATTATGACAGATAACTGTAACTTCGTTAATAATTATCACAAGTAACTTTAATTTCGATACTAATTATGGCAGGTAACTGTAACTTCGTTACTAATTGTGACAAGTCCCTGTAATTTCGATACAAATTATGGCAGGTAACGGTAACTTCGATACTAATTATTACAAGTAACTGTAACTTCGATACTAATCATGACAGGTAACTGTAACTTCGTTACTAATTATGATAAGTAACTGTAATTTGCATACAAATTTTGGCAGGTAACTGTAACTTCGATTCTAATTATGACAGGTAACAGCAACGTCGATACTAATTATGACAAGTAACTGTAACTTCGATACTAATTATGACAGGTAACTGTAACTTCGTTACTAATTATGACAAGTAACAGTAATTTCGATACAAATTATGGCAGATAACTGTATCTTCGATAGTAATTATGACAGGTAACAGTAACTTTGATACTAATTATGACAAGTAACATTAACTTCGATATAATTATGGCAGGTTACTGTAACATCGCTACTAATTATGACAAGTAACTTTAATTTCGATACAAATTATGGCAGGTAACTGTAACTTCCATTCTAATTATGACAGGTAACAGTAACTTCGATACTAATTATGACAGGAAACTGTAACTTCGTTACTAATTATGACAAGTAACTGTAATTTCGATACAAATTATGACAGGTAACTGTAACTTCGTTACTAATTATGACAAGTAACAGTACCTTCGATACTAATAATGACAGGTAACTGTAACTTCGATACTAATTATGACAAGGAACTGTAATTTCGATACAAATTATGGCAGGTAACTGTACCTTCGTTACTAATTATGACAAGTAACTGTAATTTCGAAACAAATTTTGGCAGGTAACTGTAACTTCGATACTAATTATGACAGGTAACAGTAACTTCGATACTAATTATGACAATTAACTGTAACTTCGATACTAATTATGACAGGTAACTGTAACTTCGTTACTAATAATGACAAGTAACTCTAATTTCGGTACTAATTATGGCAGGTAACTGTAACTTCGATACTAATTATGACAGGTAACAGCAACTTCGATACTAATTATGACAAGTAACTATAACTTCGATACAAATTATGACAGGCAACTGTAACTTCGATACTAATTATGACAAGAAACTCTAACTTCGTTACTAATTATGACAAGTAACTGTAATTTTGATAGAAAATTATTGTAGGTAACTGTAACTTCAATACTAATTATGACAGGTAACAGTAACTTCGATACTAATTATGACAGGTAACTGTAACTTCGTTACTTATTATGACAAGTAGCTTTAATTTCGATACTAATTATGGCAGGTTACTGTAACTTCGTTACTAATTATGACAAGTCCCTGTAATTTCGATACTAATTATGGCAGGTAACTGTAACTTCGATACTAATTATGACAGGTAACAGTAACTTCGATACTTATTATGACAAGTAACTATAACTTCGATAAAAATTATGACTGGTTACTGTAACTTCGATTCTAATTATGACAAGAAACTCAAACTTCGTTACTAATTATGACAAGTAACTGTAATTTTGATAGAAAATTAATGTAGGTAACTGTAACTTCAATACTAATTATGACAGGTAACAGTAACTTCGATACTAATTATGACAAGTAACTGTAACTTCGATACTAATTATGACAGGTTACTGTAACTTCGTTACTAATAATGAAAAGTAACTCTAATTTCGATACTAATTATGGCAGGTAACTGTAACTTCGATACTAATTATGACAAGTAACTGTAACTTCGATACTAATTATGACAGGTAACTGTAACTTCGATACTAATTATGACAAGTAACTGTAACTTCAATACTAATTATGACAGGTAACAGTAACTTCGATACTAATTATGACAAGTAACTGTAACTTCGATACTAATTATGGCAGGTTACTGTAACTTCGTTACTAATTATGACAAGTCCCTGTAATTTCGATACTAATTATGGCAGGTAACTGTAACTTCGATACTAATTATGACAGGTAACAGTAACTTCGATACTTATTATGACAAGTAACTATAACTTCGATAAAAATTATGACTGGTTACTGTAACTTCGATTCTAATTATGACAAGAAACTCAAACTTCGTTACTAATTATGACAAGTAACTGTAATTTTGATAAAAAATTATGGTAGGTAACTGTAACTTCGATACTAATTATGACAAGTAACTGTAACTTCGATACTAATTATGACAGGTAACTGTAACTTCGTTATTAATTATGACAAGTAACTGTAATTTTGATAAAAAGTTATTGTAGGTAACTGTAACTTCAATACTAATTATGACAGGTAACAGTAACATCGATACTAATTATGGCAGGTAACTGTAACTTCGATACTAATTATGACAGGTAACTGTAACTTCGTTAATAATTATCACAAGTAACTTTAATTTCGATACTAATTATGGCAGGTAACTGTAACTTTGTTACTAATTATGACAAGTCCCTGTAATTTCGATACAAATTATGGCAGGTAACGGTAACTTCGATAATAATTATTACAAGTAACTGTAACTTCGATACTAATTATGACAGGTAATTGTAACTTCGTTATTAATTATGACAAGTAACTGTAATTTCGATACAAATTTTGGCAGGTAACTGTAACTTCGATTCTAATTATGACAGGTAACAGTAACTTCGATACTAATTATGACAAGTAACTGTAACTTCATTACTACTTATGACAGGTAACAGTAACTTCGATACTAATTATGACAGGAAACTGTAACTTCGTTACTAATTATGACAAGTAACTTTAATTTCGATAGTACTTATGGCAGGAAACTGTAACTTCGTTACTAATTATGACAAGTCCCTGTAATTTCGATACAAATTATGGCAGGTAACTGTAACTTCGATATTAATTATGACAAGTAACTGTAACTTCGATACTAATTATGACAGGTATCTGTAACTTCGTTATTAATTATGACAAGTAACTGTAATTTTGATAAAAAGTTATTGTATGTAACTGTAACTTCAATACTAATTATGACAGGTTACAGTAACTTCGATACTAATTATGACAAGAAACTCAAACTTCGTTACTAATTATGACAAGTAACTGTAATTTTGATAAAAAATTATGGTAGGTAACTGTAACTTCAATACTAATTATGACAGGTAACGGTAACTTCGATACTAATTATGACAGGAAACTGTAACTTCGTTACTAATTATGACAAGTAACTTTAATTTCGATATTAATTATGGCAGGAAACTGTAACTTCGTTACTAATTATGACAAGTCTCTGTAATTTCGATACAAATTATGGCAGGTAACTGTAACCTCGATACTAATTATGAAAAGTAACTGTAACTTCGATACTAATTATGACATGTAACTGTAACTTCGTTATTAATTATGACAAGTCCCTGTAATTTCGAAGCAAATTTTGGCAGATAACTGTATCATCGTTACTAATTTTGACAGGTAACAGTAACTTCGATACTAATTATGACAAGTAACTGTAACATCGATACTAATTATGACAGGTAACTGTAACTTCGATACTAATTATGACAGGTAACTGTAACATCGTTACTAATTATGACAAGTTACTGTAATTTCGATTCAAATTTTGGCAGGTAACTGTAACTTCGATACTTATTAAGACAGGTAACAGTAACTTCGATACTAATTATGAAAAGTAACTGTAACATCGATACTAATTATGACAGGTAACAGTACCTTCGATACTAATAATGACAGGTAACTGTAACTTCGATACTAATTATGACAAGGAACTGTAATTTCGATACAAATTATGGCAGGTAACTGTACCTTCGTTACTAATTATGACAAGTAACTGTAATTTCGAAACAAATTTTGGCAGGTAACTGTAACTTCGATACTAATTATGACAGGTAACAGTAACTTCGATACTAATTATGACAATTAACTGTAACTTCGATACTAATTATGACAGGTAACTGTAACTTCGTTACTAATAATGACAAGTAACTCTAATTTCGGTACTAATTATGGCAGGTAACTGTAACTTCGATACTAATTATGACAGGTAACAGCAACTTCGATACTAATTATGACAAGTAACTATAACTTCGATACAAATTATGACAGGCAACTGTAACTTCGATACTAATTATGACAAGAAACTCTAACTTCGTTACTAATTATGACAAGTAACTGTAATTTTGATAGAAAATTATTGTAGGTAACTGTAACTTCAATACTAATTATGACAGGTAACAGTAACTTCGATACTAATTATGACAGGTAACTGTAACTTCGTTACTTATTATGACAAGTAGCTTTAATTTCGATACTAATTATGGCAGGTTACTGTAACTTCGTTACTAATTATGACAAGTCCCTGTAATTTCGATACTAATTATGGCAGGTAACTGTAACTTCGATACTAATTATGACAGGTAACAGTAACTTCGATACTTATTATGACAAGTAACTATAACTTCGATAAAAATTATGACTGGTTACTGTAACTTCGATTCTAATTATGACAAGAAACTCAAATTTCGTTACTAATTATGACAAGTAACTGTAATTTTGATAAAAAATTATGGTAGGTAACTGTAACTTCATTACTACTTATGACAGGTAACAGTTACTTCGATAATAATTATGAAAGGAAACTGTAACTTCGTTACAAATTATGACAAGTAACTTTAATTTCGATACTAGTTATGGCAGGAAACTGTAACTTCGTTACTAATTATGACAAGTCCCTGTAATTTCGATACAAATTATGGCAGGTAACTGTAACTTCGATACTAATTATGACAAGTAACTGTAACTTCGATACTAATTATGACAGGTAACTGTAACTTCGTTATTAATTATGACAAGTAACTGTAATTTTGATAAGAAATTATTGTTGGTAACTGTAACTTCAATACTAATTATGACAGGTTACAGAAACTTCGATACTAATTATGACAAGAAACTCAAACTTCGTTACTAATTATTACAAGTAACTGTAATTTTGATAAAAAATTATGGTAGGTAACTGTAACTTCAATACTAATTATGACAGGTAACAGTAACTTCGATACTAATTATGACAGGAAACTGTAACTTCGTTACTAATTATGACAAGTAACTTTAATTTCGATATTAATTATGGCAGGTAACTGTAACTTCGTTATTAATTTTGACAAGTAACTGTAATTTCGATACAAATTTTGGCAGGTAACTGTATCATCGTTACTAATTTTGACAGGTAACAGTAACTTCGATACTAATTATGACAAGTAACTGTAACTTCGATACTAATTATGACAGGTAACTGTAACTTCGATACTAATTATGACAGGTAACTGTAACTTCGTTACTAATTATGACAAGTAACTGTAATTTCGATTCAAATTTTGGCAGGTAACTGTAACTTCGATACTTATTATGACAGGTAACAGTAACTTCGATACTAATTATGACAAGTAACTGTAACATCGATACTAATTATGACAGGTAACTGTAACTTCGTTACTAATTATGACAAGTAACTGTAATTTCGATACAAATTATGGCAGGTTACTGTAACTTCGATACTAATTATGACAGGTAACAGCAACATCGATACTAATTATGACAAGTAACTATAGCTTCGATACAAATTATGACAGGTAACTGTAACTTCGATACTAATTATGACAAGAAACTCTAACTTCGTTACTAATTATGACAAGTAACTGTAATTTTGATAAAAAATTATTGTAGGTAACTGTAACTTCAATACTAATTACGACAGGTAACAGTAACTTCGATACTAATTATGACAGGTAACTGTAACTTCGTTATTAATTATGACAAGTAACTGTAATTTTGATAAAAAGTTATTGTAGGTAACTGTAACTTCAATACTAATTATGACAGGTAACAGTAACATCGATACTAATTATGGCAGGTAACTGTAACTTCGATACTAATTATGACAGGTAACTGTAACTTCGTTAATAATTATCACAAGTAACTTTAATTTCGATACTAATTATGGCAGGTAACTGTAACTTTGTTACTAATTATGACAAGTCCCTGTAATTTCGATACAAATTATGGCAGGTAACGGTAACTTCGATAATAATTATTACAAGTAACTGTAACTTCGATACTAATTATGACAGGTAATTGTAACTTCGTTATTAATTATGACAAGTAACTGTAATTTCGATACAAATTTTGGCAGGTAACTGTAACTTCGATTCTAATTATGACAGGTAACAGTAACTTCGATACTAATTATGACAAGTAACTGTAACTTCATTACTACTTATGACAGGTAACAGTAACTTCGATACTAATTATGACAGGAAACTGTAACTTCGTTACTAATTATGACAAGTAACTTTAATTTCGATAGTACTTATGGCAGGAAACTGTAACTTCGTTACTAATTATGACAAGTCCCTGTAATTTCGATACAAATTATGGCAGGTAACTGTAACTTCGATATTAATTATGACAAGTAACTGTAACTTCGATACTAATTATGACAGGTATCTGTAACTTCGTTATTAATTATGACAAGTAACTGTAATTTTGATAAAAAGTTATTGTATGTAACTGTAACTTCAATACTAATTATGACAGGTTACAGTAACTTCGATACTAATTATGACAAGAAACTCAAACTTCGTTACTAATTATGACAAGTAACTGTAATTTTGATAAAAAATTATGGTAGGTAACTGTAACTTCAATACTAATTATGACAGGTAACGGTAACTTCGATACTAATTATGACAGGAAACTGTAACTTCGTTACTAATTATGACAAGTAACATTAATTTCGATATTAATTATGGCAGGAAACTGTAACTTCGTTACTAATTATGACAAGTCCCTGTAATTTCGATACAAATTATGGCAGGTAACTATAACCTCGATACTAATTATGAAAAGTAACTGTAACTTCGATACTAATTATGACATGTAACTGTAACTTCGTTATTAATTATGACAAGTCCCTGTAATTTCGAAACAAATTTTGGCAGATAACTGTATCATCGTTACTAATTTTGACAGGTAACAGTAACTTCTATACTAATTATGACAAGTAACTGTAACATCGATACTAATTATGACAGGTAACTGTAACTTCGATACTAATTATGACAGGTAACTGTAACATCGTTACTAATTATGACAAGTTACTGTAATTTCGATTCAAATTTTGGCAGGTAACTGTAACTTCGATACTTATTAAGACAGGTAACAATAACTTCGATACTAATTATGAAAAGTAACTGTAACATCGATACTAATTATGACAGGTAACAGTAACTTCGTTACTAATTATGACAAGTAACTGTAATTTCGATACAAATTATGGCAGGTTACTGTAACTCAATACTAATTATGACTGGTAACAACCACTTCGATACTAATTATGACAAGTAACTATAACTTCGATACAAATTATGACAGGTAACTGTAACTTCGATACTAATTATGACAAGAAATTCTAACTTCGTTACTAATTATGACAAGTAACTGTAATTTTGATAAAAAATTATTGTAGGTAACTGTAACTTCAATACTAATTATGACAGGTAACAGTAACTTCGATACCAATTATGACAGGTAACTGTAACTTCGTTACTTATTATGACAAGTAACTTTAATTTCGATACTAATTATGGCAGGTTACTGTAACTTCGTTACTAATTATGACAAGTCCCTGTAATTTCGATACAAATTATGGCAGGTAATTGTAATTTCGATGCTAATTATGACAGGTAACAGTAACTTCGATACTAATTATGACAAGTAACAGTAGCATCGATACTAATTATGACAGGTAACTGTAACTTCGTCACTTATTATAACAAGTAACTGTAATTTCGTTACAAATTATGGCAGGTAACAGTAACTTCGATACTAATTATGACAGGTAACAGTAATTCGATACTAATTATGACAAGTAACTATAACTTCTATACAAATTATGACAGGTAACTGTAACTTCGATACTAATTATGACAAGAAACTCGAACTTCGTTACTAATTATGACAAGTCCCTGTAATTTCGATACAAATTATGGCAGGTAACTGTAACTTCGATACTAATTATGACAAGTAACTGTAACTTCGATACTAATTATGACAGGTAACTGTAACTTCGTCACTTATATAACAAGTAACTGAAATTTCGTTACAAATTATGGCAGGTAACAGTAACTTCGATACTAATTATGACAGGTAACAGTAATTCGATACTAATTATGACAAGTAACTATAACTTCTATACAAATTATGACAGGTAACTGAAACTTCGATACTAATTATGACAAGAAACTCGAACTTCGTTACTAATTATGACAGGTCCCTGTAATTTCGATACAAATTATGGCAGGTAACTGTATCTTCCATACTAATTATGACAGGTAACAGTAACTTCGATACTAATTATGACAGGAAACTGTAACTTCGTTACTAATCATGACTGGTTACTGTAACTTCGATACTAATTATGACAAGAAACTCTAACTTCGTTACTAATTACGACAAGTAACTGTAATTTTGATAAAAAATTATGGTAGGTAACTGTAACTTCAATACTAATTATGACAGGTAACAGTAACTTCGATACTAATTATGACAGGAAACTGTAACTTCGTTACTAATTATGACAAGTAACTGTAATTTCGATACAAATATGACAGGTAACTGTAACTTCGTTACTAATTATGACAGGTTACTGTAACATCTTTACTAATTATGTCAAGTAACTGTAGCTTCGATGCTAATTATGACAAGTAACTGTAATTTCGATACAAATTATGACAGGTAACATTAACTTCGATACTAATTATGACAAGAAACTCTAACTTCGTCACTAATTATGACAAGTAACTGTAATTTCGATACAAATTATGGCAGGTAACTGTAACTTCGATACTAATTATGACAGATAACAGTAACTTCGATACTAATTATGACAAGAAACTCGACTTCGTTACTAATTATGACAAGTCCCTGTAATTTCGATACAAATTATGGCAGGTAACTGTAACTTCCGTACTAATTATGACAGGTAACAGTAACTTCGATACTAATTGTGACATGTAACATTAACTTCGATACTAATTATGGCAGTTTACTGTAACATCGCTTCTAATTATGACAAGTAACTTTAATTTCGATACAAATTATGTCAGGTAACTGTAACTTCCATACTAATTATGAAAGGTAACAGTAACTTCGATACTTATTATGACAGGAAACAGTAACTTCGTTACTAATTATGACAAGTAACTCTAATTTCGATACAAATTATGACAGGTAACTGTAACTTCGTTACTAATTAAGACAAGTAACAGTACCTTCGATACTAATTATGACAGGTAACTGTAACATCGATACTAATTATGACAAGGAACTGTAATTTCGATACAAATTATGGCAGGTAACTGTAACTTCGTTACTAATTATGACAAGTAACTGTAATTTCGATACAAATTTTGGCAGGTAACTGTAACTTCGATACTAATTATGACAGGTAACAGTAACTTCGATACTAATTATGACAAGTAACTGTAACATCGATACTAATTATGACAGGTAACTGTAACTTCGTTACTATTTATGACAAGTAACAGTAATTTCGATACAAAATATGGCAGATAACAGTAACTTCGATACTAATTATGATAGGTAACAGCAACTTCGATACTAATTATGACAAGTAACTATAACTTCGATACAAATTATGACAGGCAACTGTAACTTCGATACCAATTATGACAAGAAACTCTAACTTCGTTACTTATTATGACAAGTAACTGTTATTTTGATAAAAAATTATTGTAGGTAACTGTAACTTCAATACTAATTATGAGAGGTAACAGTAACTTCGATACTAATTATGACAGGTAACTGTAACTTCGTTACTTATTATGACAAGTAACTTTAATTTCGATACTAATTATGGCAGGTTACTGTATCTTCGTTACTAATTATGACAAGTCCCTGTAATTTCGATACAAATTATTGCAGGTAATTGTAATTTCGATACTAATTATGACAGGTAACAGTAACTTCGATACTAATTATGACAGGTAACAGTAACTTCGATACTAATTATGACAAGTTACTGTAACTTCGATACTAATTATGACAGGTAACAGCAACTTCGATACTAATTATGACAAGTAATTATAACTTCGATACAAATTATGACAGGTAACAGTAACTTCGATACTAATTATGACAGGTTACAGTAACTACGATACTAATTATGACAAGTAACTGTAACTTCGATACTAATTATGACAGGTAACTGTAACATGGTAACTAATTATGACAAGTAACTGTAATTTCGATACATATTATGGTTGGTAACAGTAACTTCGATGCAAATTATGACAGGTAACTGTAACTTCGATACTAATTATGACAAGGAACTGTAATTTCGATACAAATTATGGCAGGTAACTGTAACTTCGATACTAATTGTGACAGGTAACAGTAACTTCGATACTAATTATGACAAGTAACTATAACTTCGAATCAAATTATGACAGGTAACTGTAACTTCGATACTAATTATGACAAGAAAATCTAACTTCGTTACTAATTATGACAAGTAACTGTAATTTTGATAAAAATTATGGTAGGTAACTGTAACTTCAATACTAATTATGACAGGTAACAGGAACTTCGATACTAATTATGACAGGTAACTGTAACTTCGTTAATAATTATCACCAGTAACTTTAATTTCGATACTAATTATGGCAGGTAACTGTAACTTCGTTACTAATTGTGACAAGTCCTTGTAATTTCGATACAAATTATGGCAGGTAACGGTACCTTCGTTACTAATTATGATAAGTAACTGTAATTTGCATACAAATTTAGGCAGATAACTGTAACTTCGATTCTAATTATGACAGGTAACAGTAACGTCGATACTAATTATGACAAGTAACTGTAACTTCGATACTAATTATGACAGGTAACTGTAACTTCGTTACTAATTATGACAAGAAACAGTAATTTCGATACAAATTATGGCAGGTAACTGTATCTTCGATAGTAATTATGACAGGTAACAGTAACTTTGATACTAATTATGACAAGTAACATTAACTTCGATATAATTATGGCAGGTTACTGTAACATCGCTACTAATTATGACAAGTAACTTTAATTTCGATACAAATTATGGCAGGTAACTGTAACTTCCATTCTAATTATGACAGGTAACAGTAACTTCGATACTAATTATGACAGGAAACTGTAACTTCGTTACTAATTATGACAAGTAACTGTAATTTCGATACAAATTATGACAGGTAACTGTAACTTCGTTACTAATTATGACAAGTAACAGTACCTTCGATACTAATAATGACAGGTAACTGTAACTTCGATACTAATTATGACAAGGAACTGTAATTTCGATACAAATTATGGCAGGTAACTGTACCTTCGTTACTAATTATGACAAGTAACTGTATTTTCGAAACAAATTTTGGCAGGTAACTGTGACTTCGATACTAATTATGACAGGTAACTGTAACTTCGTTACTTATTATGACAAGTCCCTGTAATTTCGATACTAATTATGGCAGGTAACTGTAACTTCGATACTAATTATGACAGGTAACAGTAACTTCGATACTAATTATGACAGGTAACAGTAACTTCGATACTTATTATGACAAGTAACTATAACTTCGATAAAAATTATGACTGGTTACTGTAACTTCGATTCTAATTATGACAAGAAACTCAAACTTCGTTACTAATTATGACAAGTAACTGTAATTTTGATAAAAAATTATGGTAGGTAACTGTAACTTCATTACTACTTATGACAGGTAACAGTTACTTCGATAATAATTATGACAGGAAACTGTAACTTCGTTACTAATTATGACAAGTAACTTTAATTTCGATACTAGTTATGGCAGGAAACTGTAACTTCGTTACTAATTATGACAAGTCCCTGTAATTTCGATACAAATTATGGCAGGTAACTGTAACTTCGATACTAATTATGACAAGTAACTGTAACTTCGATACTAATTATGACAGGTAACTGTAACTTCGTTATTAATTATGACAAGTAACTGTAATTTTGATAAAAAATTATTGTTGGTAACTGTAACTTCAATACTAATTATGACAGGTTACAGTAACTTCGATACTTATTATGACAAGAAACTCAAACTTCGTTACTAATTATGACAAGTAACTGTAATTTTGATAAAAAATTATGGTAGGTAACTGTAACTTCAATACTAATTATGACAGGTAACAGTAACTTCGATACTAATTATGACAGGAAACTGTAACTTCGTTACTAATTATGACAAGTAACTTTAATTTCGATATTAATTATGGCAGGTAACTGTAACTTCGTTATTAATTTTGACAAGTAACTGTAATTTCGATACAAATTTTGGCAGGTAACTGTATCATCGTTACTAATTTTGACAGGTAACAGTAACTTCGATACTAATTATGACAAGTAACTGTAACTTCGATACTAATTATGACAGGTAACTGTAACTTTGATACTAATTATGACAGGTAACTTTAACTTCGTTACTATTTATGACAAGTAACAGTAATTTCGATACAAAATATGGCAGATAACAGTAACTTCGATACTAATTATGATAGGTAACAGCAACTTCGATACTAATTATGACAAGTAACTATAACTTCGATACAAATTATGACAGGCAACTGTAACTTCGATACCAATTATGACAAGAAACTCTAACTTCGTTACTTATTATGACAAGTAACTGTTATTTTGATAAAAAATTATTGTAGGTAACTGTAACTTCAATACTAATTATGAGAGGTAACAGTAACTTCGATACTCATTATGACAGGTAACTGTAACTTCGTTACTTATTATGACAAGTAACTTTAATTTCGATACTAATTATGGCAGGTTACTGTAACTTCGTTACTAATTATGACAAGTCCCTGTAATTTCGATACAAATTATTGCAGGTAATTGTAATTTCGATACTAATTATGACAGGTAACAGTAACTTCGATACTAATTATGACAGGTAACAGTAACTTCGATACTAATTATGACAAGTTACTGTAACTTCGATACTAATTATGACAGGTAACAGCAACTTCGATACTAATTATGACAAGTAATTATAACTTCGATACAAATTATGACAGGTAACAGTAACTTCGATACTAATTATGACAGGTTACAGTAACTACGATACTAATTATGACAAGTAACTGTAACTTCGATACTAATTATGACAGGTAACTGTAACATGGTAACTAATTATGACAAGTAACTGTAATTTCGATACATATTATGGTTGGTAACAGTAACTTCGATGCAAATTATGACAGGTAACTGTAACTTCGATACTAATTATGACAAGGAACTGTAATTTCGATACAAATTATGGCAGGTAACTGTAACTTCGATACTAATTGTGACAGGTAACAGTAACTTCGATACTAATTATGACAAGTAACTATAACTTCGAATCAAATTATGACAGGTAACTGTAACTTCGATACTAATTATGACAAGAAAATCTAACTTCGTTACTAATTATGACAAGTAACTGTAATTTTGATAAAAATTATGGTAGGTAACTGTAACTTCAATACTAATTATGACAGGTAACAGGAACTTCGATACTAATTATGACAGGTAACTGTAACTTCGTTAATAATTATCACCAGTAACTTTAATTTCGATACTAATTATGGCAGGTAACTGTAACTTCGTTACTAATTGTGACAAGTCCTTGTAATTTCGATACAAATTATGGCAGGTAACGGTACCTTCGTTACTAATTATGATAAGTAACTGTAATTTGCATACAAATTTAGGCAGATAACTGTAACTTCGATTCTAATTATGACAGGTAACAGTAACGTCGATACTAATTATGACAAGTAACTGTAACTTCGATACTAATTATGACAGGTAACTGTAACTTCGTTACTAATTATGACAAGTAACAATAATTTCGATACAAATTATGGCAGGTAACTGTATCTTCGATAGTAATTATGACAGGTAACAGTAACTTTGATACTAATTATGACAAGTAACATTAACTTCGATATAATTATGGCAGGTTACTGTAACATCGCTACTAATTATGACAAGTAACTTTAATTTCGATACAAATTATGGCAGGTAACTGTAACTTCCATTCTAATTATGACAGGTAACAGTAACTTCGATACTAATTATGACAGGAAACTGTAACTTCGTTACTAATTATGACAAGTAACTGTAATTTCGATACAAATTATGACAGGTAACTGTAACTTCGTTACTAATTATGACAAGTAACAGTACCTTCGATACTAATAATGACAGGTAACTGTAACATCGATACTAATTATGACAAGGAACTGTAATTTCGATACAAATTATGGCAGGTAACTGTACCTTCGTTACTAATTATGACAAGTAACTGTAATTTCGAAACAAATTTTGGCAGGTAACTGTGACTTCGATACTAATTATGACAGGTAACTGTAACTTCGTTACTTATTATGACAAGTAGCTTTAATTTCGATACTAATTATGGCAGGTTACTGTAACTTCGTTACTAATTATGACAAGTCCCTGTAATTTCGATACTAATTATGGCAGGTAACTGTAACTTCGATACTAATTATGACAGGTAACAGTAACTTCGATACTTATTATGACAAGTAACTATAACTTCGATAAAAATTATGACTGGTTACTGTAACTTCGATTCTAATTATAACAAGAAACTCAAACTTCGTTACTAATTATGACAAGTAACTGTAATTTTGATAAAAAATTATGGTAGGTAACTGTAACTTCATTACTACTTATGACAGGTAACAGTTACTTCGATAATAATTATGACAGGAAACTGTAACTTCGTTACTAATTATGACAAGTAACTTTAATTTCGATACTAGTTATGGCAGGAAACTGTAACTTCGTTACTAATTATGACAAGTCCCTGTAATTTCGATACAAATTATGGCAGGTAACTGTAACTTCGATACTAATTATGACAAGTAACTGTAACTTCGATACTAATTATGACAGGTAACTGTAACTTCGTTATTAATTATGACAAGTAACTGTAATTTTGATAAAAAATTATTGTTGGTAACTGTAACTTCAATACTAATTATGACAGGTTACAGTAACTTCGATACTTATTATGACAAGAAACTCAAACTTCGTTACTAATTATGACAAGTAACTGTAATTTTGATAAAAAATTATGGTAGGTAACTGTAACTTCAATACTAATTATGACAGGTAACAGTAACTTCGATACTAATTATGACAGGAAACTGTAACTTCGTTACTAATTATGACAAGTAACTTTAATTTCGATATTAATTATGGCAGGTAACTGTAACTTCGTTATTAATTTTGACAAGTAACTGTAATTTCGATACAAATTTTGGCAGGTAACTGTATCATCGTTACTAATTTTGACAGGTAACAGTAACTTCGATACTAATTATGACAAGTAACTGTAACTTCGATACTAATTATGACAGGTAACTGTAACTTTGATACTAATTATGACAGGTAACTGTAACTTCGTTACTAATTATGACAAGTAACTGTAATTTCGATTCAAATTTTGGCAGGTAACTGTAACTTCGATACTTATTATGACAGGTAACAGTAACTTCGATACTAATTATGCCAAGTAACTGTAACATCGATACTAATTATGACAGGTAACTGTAACTTCGTTACTAATTATGACAAGTAACTGTAATTTCGATACAAATTATGGCAGGTTACTGTAACTTCGATAATAATTATGACAGGTAACAGCAACATCGATACTAATTATGACAAGTAACTATAACTTCGATACAAATTATGACAGGTAACTGTAACTTCGATACTAATTATGACAAGAAACTCTAACTTCGTTACTAATTATGACAAGTAACTGTAATTTTGATAAAAAATTATTGTAGGTAACTGTAACTTCAATACTAATTATGACAGGTAACAGTAACTTCGATACTAATTATGACAGGTAACTGTAACTTCGATACTAATTATGACAGGTAACAGCAACTTCGATACTAATTATGACAAGTAATTATAATTTCGATACAAATTATGACAGGTAACAGTAACTTCGATACTAATTATGACAGGTTACAGTAACTACGATACTAATTATGACAAGTAACTGTAACTTCGATACTAATTATGACAGGTAACTGTAACTTGGTAACTAATTATGACAAGTAACTGTAATTTCGATACATATTATGGCTGGTAACAGTAACTTCGATGCTAATTATGACAGGTAACTGTAACTTCGATACTAATTATGACAAGGAACTGTAATTTCGATACAAATTATGGCAGGTAACTGTAACTTCGATACTAATTGTGACAGGTAACAGTAACTTCGATACTAATTATGACAAGTAACTATAACTTCGAATCTAATTATGACAGGTAACTGTAACTTCGGTACTAATTATGACAAGAAAATCTAACTTCGTTACTAATTATGACAAGTAATTGTAATTTTGATAAAAATTATGGTAGGTAACTGTAACTTCAATACTAATTATGACAGGTAACAGGAACTTCGATACTAATTATGACAGGTAACTGTAACTTCGTTAATAATTATCACAAGTAACTTTAATTTCGATACTAATTATGGCAGGTAACTGTAACTTCGTTACTAATTGTGACAAGTCCCTGTAATTTCGATACAAATTATGGCAGGTAACGGTAACTTCGATACTAATTATTACAAGTAACTGTAACTTCGATACTAATTATGACAGGTAACTGTAACTTCGTTACTAATTATGATAAGTAACTGTAATTTGCATACAAATTTTGGCAGGTAACTGTAACTTCGATTCTAATTATGACAGGTAACAGTAACGTCGATACTAATTATGACAAGTAACTGTAACTTCGATACTAATTATGACAGGTAACTGTAACTTCGTCACTAATTATGACAAGTAACAGTAATTTCGATACAAATTATGGCAGGTAACTGTATCTTCGATAGTAATTATGACAGGGAACAGTAACTTTGATACTAATTATGACAAGTAACATTAACTTCGATATAATTATGGCAGGTTACTGTAACATCGCTACTAATTAAGACAAGTAACTTTAATTTCGATACAAATTATGGCAGGTAACTGTAACTTCCATTCTAATTATGACAGGTAACAGTAACTTCGATACTAATTATGACAGGAAACTGTAACTTCGTTACTAATTATGACAAGTAACTGTAATTTCGATACAAATTATGACAGGTAACTGTAACTTCGTTACTAATTATGACAAGTAACAGTACCTTCGATACTAATAATGACAGGTAACTGTAACTTCGATACTAATTATGACAAGGAACTGTAATTTCGATACAAATTATGGCAGGTAACTGTACCTTCGTTACTAATTATGACAAGTAACTGTAATTTCGAAACAAATTTTGGCAGGTAACTGTAACTTCGATACTAATTATGACAGGTAACAGTAACTTCGATACTAATTATGACAATTAACTGTAACTTCGATACTAATTATGACAGGTAACTGTAACTTCGTTACTAATAATGACAAGTAACTCTAATTTCGGTACTAATTATGGCAGGTAACTGTAACTTCGATACTAATTATGACAGGTAACAGCAACTTCGATACTAATTATGACAAGTAACTATAACTTCGATACAAATTATGACAGGCAACTGTAACTTCGATACTAATTATGACAAGAAACTCTAACTTCGTTACTAATTATGACAAGTAACTGTAATTTTGATAGAAAATTATTGTAGGTAACTGTAACTTCAATACTAATTATGACAGGTAACAGTAACTTCGATACTAATTATGACAGGTAACTGTAACTTCGTTACTTATTATGACAAGTAGCTTTAATTTCGATACTAATTATGGCAGGTTACTGTAACTTCGTTACTAATTATGACAAGTCCCTGTAATTTCGATACTAATTATGGCAGGTAACTGTAACTTCGATACTAATTATGACAGGTAACAGTAACTTCGATACTTATTATGACAAGTAACTATAACTTCGATAAAAATTATGACTGGTTATTGTAACTTCGATTCTAATTATGACAAGAAACTCAAACTTCGTTACTTATTATGACAAGTAACTGTAATTTTGATAAAAAATTATGGTAGGTAACTGTAACTTCATTACTACTTATGACAGGTAACAGTTACTTCGATAATAATTATGACAGGAAACTGTAACTTCGTTACTAATTATGACAAGTAACTTTAATTTCGATACTAGTTATGGCAGGAAACTGTAACTTCGTTACTAATTATGACAAGTCCCTGTAATTTCGATACAAATTATGGCAGGTAACTGTAACTTCGATACTAATTATGACAAGTAACTGTAACTTCGATACTAATTATGACAGGTAACTGTAACTTCGTTATTAATTATGACAAGTAACTGTAATTTTGATAAGAAATTATTGTTGGTAACTGTAACTTCAATACTAATTATGACAGGTTACAGAAACTTCGATACTAATTATGACAAGAAACTCAAACTTCGTTACTAATTATGACAAGTAACTGTAATTTTGATAAAAAATTATGGTAGGTAACTGTAACTTCAATACTAATTATGACAGGTAACAGTAACTTCGATACTAATTATGACAGGAAACTGTAACTTCGTTACTAATTATGACAAGTAACTTTAATTTCGATATTAATTATGGCAGGTAACTGTAACTTCGTTATTAATTTTGACAAGTAACTGTAATTTCGATACAAATTTTGGCAGGTAACTGTATCATCGTTACTAATTTTGACAGGTAACAGTAACTTCGATACTAATTATGACAAGTAACTGTAACTTCGATACTAATTATGACAGGTAACTGTAACTTCGATACTAATTATGACAGGTAACTGTAACTTCGTTACTAATTATGACAAGTAACTGTAATTTCGATTCAAATTTTGGCAGGTAACTGTAAATTCGATACTTATTATGACAGGTAACAGTAACTTCGATACTAATTATGACAAGTAACTGTAACATCGATACTAATTATGACAGGTAACTGTAACTTCGTTACTAATTATGACAAGTAACTGTAATTTCGATACAAATTATGGCAGGTTACTGTAACTTCGATACTAATTATGACAGGTAACAGCAACATCGATACTAATTATGACAAGTAACTATAACTTCGATACAAATTATGACAGGTAACTGTAACTTCGATACTAATTATGACAAGAAACTCTAACTTCGTTACTATTTATGACAAGTAACTGTAATTTTGATAAAAAATTATTGTAGGTAACTGTAACTTCAATACTAATTATGACAGGTAACAGTAACTTCGATACTAATTATGACAGGTAACTGTAACTTCGATACTAATTATGACAGGTAACAGCTACTTCGATACTAATTATGACAAGTAATTATAATTTCGATACAAATTATGACAGGTAACAGTAACTTCGATACTAATTATGACAGGTTACAGTAACTACGATACTAATTATGACAAGTAACTGTAACTTCGATACTAATTATGACAGGTAACTGTAACTTGGTAACTAATTATGACAAGTAACTGTAATTTCGATACATATTATGGCTGGTAACAGTTACTTCGATGCTAATTATGACAGGTAACTGTAACTTCGATACTAATTATGACAAGGAACTGTAATTTCGATACAAATTATGGCAGGTAACTGTAACTTCGATACTAATTGTGACAGGTAACAGTAACTTCGATACTAATTATGACAAGTAACTATAACTTCGAATCTAATTATGACAGGTAACTGTAACTTCGATACTAATTATGACAAGAAAATCTAACTTCGTTACTAATTATGACAAGTAACTGTAATTTTGATAAAAATTATGGTAGGTAACTGTAACTTCAATACTAATTATGACAGGTAACAGGAACTTCGATACTAATTATGACAGATAACTGTAACTTCGTTAATAATTATCACAAGTAACTTTAATTTCGATACTAATTATGGCAGGTAACTGTAACTTCGTTACTAATTGTGACAAGTCCCTGTAATTTCGATACAAAATTATGGCAGGTAACGGTAACTTCGATACTAATTATTACAAGTAACTGTAACTTCGATACTAATCATGACAGGTAACTGTAACTTCGTTACTAATTATGATAAGTAACTGTAATTTGCATACAAATTTTGGCAGGTAACTGTAACTTCGATTCTAATTATGACAGGTAACAGTAACGTCGATACTAATTATGACAAGTAACTGTAACTTCGATACTAATTATGACATGTAACTGTAACTTCGTTACTAATTATGACAAGTAACAGTAATTTCGATACAAATTATGGCAGGTAACTGTATCTTCGATAGTAATTATGACAGGTAACAGTAACTTTGATACTAATTATGACAAGTGACATTAACTTCGATATAATTATGGCAGGTTACTGTAACATCGCTACTAATTATGACAAGTAACTTTAATTTCGATACAAATTATGGCAGGTAACTGTAACTTCCATTCTAATTATGACAGGTAACAGTAACTTCGATACTAATTATGACAGGAAACTGTAACTTCGTTACTAATTATGACAAGTAACTGTAATTTCGATACAAATTATGACAGGTAACTGTAACTTCGTTACTAATTATGACAAGTAACAGTACCTTCGATACTAATAATGACAGGTAACTGTAACTTCGATACTAATTATGACAAGGAACTGTAATTTCGATACAAATTATGGCAGGTAACTGTACCTTCGTTACTAATTATGACAAGTAACTGTAATTTCGAAACAAATTTTGGCAGGTAACTGTAACTTCGATACTAATTATGACAGGTAACAGTAACTTCGATACTAATTATGACAATTAACTGTAACTTCGATACTAATTATGACAGGTAACTGTAACTTCGTTACTAATAATGACAAGTAACTCTAATTTCGGTACTAATTATGGCAGGTAACTGTAACTTTGATACTAATTATGACAGGTAACAGCAACTTCGATACTAATTATGACAAGTAACTATAACTTCGATACAAATTATGACAGGCAACTGTAACTTCGATACTAATTATGACAAGAAACTCTAACTTCGTTACTAATTATGACAAGTAACTGTAATTATGATAGAAAATTATTGTAGGTAACTGTAACTTCAATACTAATTATGACAGGTAACAGTAACTTCGATACTAATTATGACAGGTAACTGTAACTTCGTTACTTATTATGACAAGTAGCTTTAATTTCGATACTAATTATGGCAGGTTACTGTAACTTCGTTACTAATTATGACAAGTCCCTGTAATTTCGATACTAATTATGGCAGGTAACTGTAACTTCGATACTAATTATGACAGGTAACAGTAACTTCGATACTTATTATGACAAGTAACTATAACTTCGATAAAAATTATGACTGGTTACTGTAACATCGATTCTAATTATGACAAGAAACTCAAACTTCGTTACTAATTATGACAAGTAACTGTAATTTTGATAAAAAATTATGGTAGGTAACTGTAACTTCATTACTACTTATGACAGGTAACAGTAACTTCGATAATAATTATGACAGGAAACTCTAACTTCGTTACTAATTATGACAAGTAACTTTAATTTCGATACTAGTTATGGCAGGAAACTGTAACTTCGTTACTAATTATGACAAGTCCCTGTAATTTCGATACAAATTATGGCAGGTAACTGTAACTTCGATACTAATTATGACAAGTAACTGTAACTTTGATACTAATTATGACAGGTAACTGTAACTTCGTTATTAATTATGACAAGTAACTGTAATTTTGATAAAAAATTATTGTTGGTAATTGTAACTTCAATACTAATTATGACAGGTTGCAGTAACTTCGATA
This sequence comes from Meconema thalassinum, assembly GCA_946902985.2. Classification (NCBI taxonomy): domain Eukaryota; kingdom Metazoa; phylum Arthropoda; class Insecta; order Orthoptera; family Tettigoniidae; genus Meconema; species Meconema thalassinum. The sequence goes on along the minus strand of OX336388.2, from coordinate 1,671,670,823 downwards.
CTAATTATGACAAGAAACTCAAACTTCGTTACTAATTATGACAAGTAACTGTAATTTTGATAAAAAATTATGGTAGGTAACTGTAACTTCAATACTAATTATGACAGGTAACAGTAACTTCGATACTAATTATGACAGGAAACTGTAACTTCGTTACTAATTATGACAAGTAACTTTAATTTCGATATTAATTATGGCAGGTAACTGTAACTTCGTTATTAATTTTGACAAGTAACTGTAATTTCGATACAAATTTTGGCAGGTAACTGTATCATCGTTACTAATTTTGACAGGTAACAGTAACTTCGATACTAATTATGACAAGTAACTGTAACTTCGATACTAATTATGACAGGTAACTGTAACTTCGATACTAATTATGACAGGTAACTGTAACTTCGTTACTAATTATGACAAGTAACTGTAATTTCGATTCAAATTTTGGCAGGTAACTGTAACTTCGATACTTATTATGACAGGTAACAGTAACTTCGATACTAATTATGACAAGTAACTGTAACATCGATACTAATTATGACAGGTAACTGTAACTTCGTTACTAATTATGACAAGTAACTGTAATTTCGATACAAATTATGGCAGGTTACTGTAACTTCGATACTAATTATGACAGGTAACAGCAACATCGATACTAATTATGACAAGTAACTATAACTTCGATACAAATTATGACAGGTAACTGTAGCTTCGATACTAATTATGACAAGAAACTCTAACTTCGTTACTAATTATGACAAGTAACTGTAATTTTGATAAAAAATTATTGTAGGTAACTGTAACTTCAATACTAATTATGACAGGTAACAGTAACTTCGATACTAATTATGACAGGTAACTGTAACTTCGTTACTTTTTATGACAAGTAACTTTAATTTCGATACTAATTATGGCAGGTTACTGTAACTTCGTTACTAATTATGACAAGTCCCTGTAATTTCGATACAAATTATGGCAGGTAATTGTAATTTCGATGCTAATTATGACATGTAACGGTAACTTCGATACTAATTATGACAAGTAAAAGTAACTTCGATACTAATTATGACAGGTAACTGTAACTTCGATACTAATTATGACAGGTAACTGTAACTTCGTTACTAATTATGACAAGTAACTGTAATTTCGATTCAAATTTTGGCAGGTAACTGTAACTTCGATACTTTTTATGACAGGTAAAAGTAACTTCGATACTAATTATGACAAGTAACTGTAACTTCGATACTAATTATGACAGGTAACTGTAACTTCGTTACTAATTATGACAAGTTACTGTAATTTCGATACAAATTATGGCAGGTAACTGTAACTTCGATACTAATTATGACAGGTAACAGCAACTTCGATACTAATTATGACAAGTAACTATAACTTCGATACAAATTATGACAGGTAACTGTAACTTCGATACTAATTATGACAAGAAACTCTAACTTCGTTACTAATTATGACAAGTAACTGTAATTTTGATAAAAAATTATTGTAGGTAACTGTAACTTCAATACTAATTATGACAGGTAACAGTAACTTCGATACTAATTATGACAGGTAACAGTAACTACGACACTAATTATGACAAGTAACTGTAACTTCGATACTAATTATGACAGGTAACTGTAACTTCGTAACTAATTATGACAAGTAACTGTAATTTCGATACAAATTATGGCAGGTAACAGTAACTTCGATACTAATTATGACAAGTAACTGTAACTTCGATACTAATTATGACAGGGAACTGTAATTTCGATACAAATTATGGCAGGTAACTGTAACTTCGATACTAATTGTGACTGGTAACAGTAACTTCGATACTAATTATGACAAGTAACTGTAACTTCGATACTAATTATGACAGGTAACTGAAACTTCGTTACTATTTATGACAAGTAACAGTAATTTCGATACAAAATATGGCAGGTAACAGTAACTTCGATACTAATTATGACAGGTAACAGTAACTTCGATACTAATTATGACAAGTAACATTAACTTCGATACTAATTATGACAGGTTACTGTAACATCGTTGCTAATGATGACAAGTAACTTTAATTTCGATACAAATTATGGCAGGTAACTGTAACTTCCATACTAATTATGACAGGTAACAGTTTCTTCGATACTAATAATGACAGGAAACTGTAACTTCGTTACTAATTATGACAAGTATCTGTAATTTCGATACAAATTATGACAGGTAACTGTAACTTCGTTACTAATTATGACAAGTAACAGTATCTTCGATACTAATTATGACAGGTAACTGTAACTTCGATACTAATTATGACAAGGAACTGTAATTTCGATACAAATTATGGCAGGTAACTGTAACTTCGTTACTAATTATGACAAGTAACTGTAATTTCGATACAAATTTTGTCAGGTAACTGTTACTTCGATACTAATTATGACAGGTAACAGTAACTTCGATACTAATTATGACAAGTAACAGTAACTTCGATACTTATTATGACAGGTAACTGTAACTTCGTTACTAATTATGACAAGAAACTCTAATTTCGATACAAATTATGGCAGGTAACTGTTACTTCGGTACTAATTATGACAGGTAACAGTAACTTCGATACTAATTATGACAAGTAACTATAACTTCGATAAAAATTATGACTGGTTACTGTAACTTCGATTCTAATTATGACGAGAAACTCAAACTTCGTTACTAATTATGACAAGTAACTGTAATTTTGATAAAAAATTATGGTAGGTAACTGTAACTTCAATACTAATTATGACAGGTAACAGTAACTTCGATACTAATTATGACAGGAAACTGTAACTTCGTTACTAATTATGACAAGTAACTTTAATTTCGATACTAATTATGGCAGGAAACTGTAACTTCGTTACTAATTATGACAAGTCCCTGTAATTTCGATACAAATTATGGCAGGTAACTGTTACTTCGATACTAATTATGACAAGTAACTGTAACTTCGATACTAATTATGACAGGTAACTGTAACTTCGTCACTTATTATAACAAGTAACTGTAATTTCGTTACAAATTATGGCATGTAACAGTAACTTCGATACTAATTATGACAGGTAACAGTAATTCGATACTAATTATGACAAGTAACTATAACTTCTATACAAATTATGACAGGTAACTGTAACTTCGATACTAATTATGACAAGAAACTCGAACTTCGTTACTAATTATGACAAGTCCCTGTAATTTCGATACAAATTATGGCAGGTAACTGTATCTTCCATACTAATTATGACAGGTAACAGTAACTTCGATACTAATTATGACAGGAAACTGTAACTTCGTTACTAATTATGACAGGTTACTGTAACTTCGTTACTAATTATGTCAAGTAACTGTAGCTTCGATGCTAATTATGACAAGGAACTGTAATTTCGAAACAAATTATGGCAGGTAACTGTAACTTCGTTACTAATTATGACAAGGAACTGTAATTCCGATACAAATTTTGGCAGGTAACTGTAACGTCCATACTAATTATGACAGGTAACAGTTACTTCGATACTAATTATGACAGGTAACAGCAACTTCGATACTAATTATGACAAGTAACTATAACTTCGATACAAATTATGACAGGCAACTGTAACTTCGATACTAATTATGACAAGAAACTCTAACTTCGTTACTAATTATGACAAGTAACTGTAATTTTGATAGAAAATTATTGTAGGTAACTGTAACTTCAATACTAATTATGACAGGTAACAGTAACTTCGATACTAATTATGACAGGTAACTGTAACTTCGTTACTTATTATGACAAGTAGCTTTAATTTCGATACTAATTATGGCAGGTTACTGTAACTTCGTTACTAATTATGACAAGTCCCTGTAATTTCGATACTAATTATGGCAGGTAACTGTAACTTCGATACTAATTATGACAGGTAACAGTAACTTCGATACTTATTATGACAAGTAACTATAACTTCGATAAAAATTATGACTGGTTATTGTAACTTCGATTCTAATTATGACAAGAAACTCAAACTTCGTTACTTATTATGACAAGTAACTGTAATTTTGATAAAAAATTATGGTAGGTAACTGTAACTTCATTACTACTTATGACAGGTAACAGTTACTTCGATAATAATTATGACAGGAAACTGTAACTTCGTTACTAATTATGACAAGTAACTTTAATTTCGATACTAGTTATGGCAGGAAACTGTAACTTCGTTACTAATTATGACAAGTCCCTGTAATTTCGATACAAATTATGGCAGGTAACTGTAACTTCGATACTAATTATGACAAGTAACTGTAACTTCGATACTAATTATGACAGGTAACTGTAACTTCGTTATTAATTATGACAAGTAACTGTAATTTTGATAAGAAATTATTGTTGGTAACTGTAACTTCAATACTAATTATGACAGGTTACAGAAACTTCGATACTAATTATGACAAGAAACTCAAACTTCGTTACTAATTATGACAAGTAACTGTAATTTTGATAAAAAATTATGGTAGGTAACTGTAACTTCAATACTAATTATGACAGGTAACAGTAACTTCGATACTAATTATGACAGGAAACTGTAACTTCGTTACTAATTATGACAAGTAACTTTAATTTCGATATTAATTATGGCAGGTAACTGTAACTTCGTTATTAATTTTGACAAGTAACTGTAATTTCGATACAAATTTTGGCAGGTAACTGTATCATCGTTACTAATTTTGACAGGTAACAGTAACTTCGATACTAATTATGACAAGTAACTGTAACTTCGATACTAATTATGACAGGTAACTGTAACTTCGATACTAATTATGACAGGTAACTGTAACTTCGTTACTAATTATGACAAGTAACTGTAATTTCGATTCAAATTTTGGCAGGTAACTGTAAATTCGATACTTATTATGACAGGTAACAGTAACTTCGATACTAATTATGACAAGTAACTGTAACATCGATACTAATTATGACAGGTAACTGTAACTTCGTTACTAATTATGACAAGTAACTGTAATTTCGATACAAATTATGGCAGGTTACTGTAACTTCGATACTAATTATGACAGGTAACAGCAACATCGATACTAATTATGACAAGTAACTATAACTTCGATACAAATTATGACAGGTAACTGTAACTTCGATACTAATTATGACAAGAAACTCTAACTTCGTTACTATTTATGACAAGTAACTGTAATTTTGATAAAAAATTATTGTAGGTAACTGTAACTTCAATACTAATTATGACAGGTAACAGTAACTTCGATACTAATTATGACAGGTAACTGTAACTTCGATACTAATTATGACAGGTAACAGCTACTTCGATACTAATTATGACAAGTAATTATAATTTCGATACAAATTATGACAGGTAACAGTAACTTCGATACTAATTATGACAGGTTACAGTAACTACGATACTAATTATGACAAGTAACTGTAACTTCGATACTAATTATGACAGGTAACTGTAACTTGGTAACTAATTATGACAAGTAACTGTAATTTCGATACATATTATGGCTGGTAACAGTTACTTCGATGCTAATTATGACAGGTAACTGTAACTTCGATACTAATTATGACAAGGAACTGTAATTTCGATACAAATTATGGCAGGTAACTGTAACTTCGATACTAATTGTGACAGGTAACAGTAACTTCGATACTAATTATGACAAGTAACTATAACTTCGAATCTAATTATGACAGGTAACTGTAACTTCGATACTAATTATGACAAGAAAATCTAACTTCGTTACTAATTATGACAAGTAACTGTAATTTTGATAAAAATTATGGTAGGTAACTGTAACTTCAATACAAATTATGACAGGTAACAGGAACTTCGATACTAATTATGACAGATAACTGTAACTTCGTTAATAATTATCACAAGTAACTTTAATTTCGATACTAATTATGGCAGGTAACTGTAACTTCGTTACTAATTGTGACAAGTCCCTGTAATTTCGATACAAAATTATGGCAGGTAACGGTAACTTCGATACTAATTATTACAAGTAACTGTAAATTCGATACTAATCATGACAGGTAACTGTAACTTCGTTACTAATTATGATAAGTAACTGTAATTTGCATACAAATTTTGGCAGGTAACTGTAACTTCGATTCTAATTATGACAGGTAACAGTAACGTCGATACTAATTATGACAAGTAACTGTAACTTCGATACTAATTATGACAGGTAACTGTAACTTCGTTACTAATTATGACAAGTAACAGTAATTTCGATACAAATTATGGCAGGTAACTGTATCTTCGATAGTAATTATGACAGGTAACAGTAACTTTGATACTAATTATGACAAGTGACATTAACTTCGATATAATTATGGCAGGTTACTGTAACATCGCTACTAATTATGACAAGTAACTTTAATTTCGATACAAATTATGGCAGGTAACTGTAACTTCCATTCTAATTATGACAGGTAACAGTAACTTCGATACTAATTATGACAGGAAACTGTAACTTCGTTACTAATTATGACAAGTAACTGTAATTTCGATACAAATTATGACAGGTAACTGTAACTTCGTTACTAATTATGACAAGTAACAGTACCTTCGATACTAATAATGACAGGTAACTGTAACTTCGATACTAATTATGACAAGGAACTGTAATTTCGATACAAATTATGGCAGGTAACTGTACCTTCGTTACTAATTATGACAAGTAACTGTAATTTCGAAACAAATTTTGGCAGGTAACTGTAACTTCGATACTAATTATGACAGGTAACAGTAACTTCGATACTAATTATGACAATTAACTGTAACTTCGATACTAATTATGACAGGTAACTGTAACTTCGTTACTAATAATGACAAGTAACTCTAATTTCGGTACTAATTATGGCAGGTAACTGTAACTTTGATACTAATTATGACAGGTAACAGCAACTTCGATACTAATTATGACAAGTAACTATAACTTCGATACAAATTATGACAGGCAACTGTAACTTCGATACTAATTATGACAAGAAACTCTAACTTCGTTACTAATTATGACAAGTAACTGTAATTATGATAGAAAATTATTGTAGGTAACTGTAACTTCAATACTAATTATGACAGGTAACAGTAACTTCGATACTAATTATGACAGGTAACTGTAACTTCGTTACTTATTATGACAAGTAGCTTTAATTTCGATACTAATTATGGCAGGTTACTGTAACTTCGTTACTAATTATGACAAGTCCCTGTAATTTCGATACTAATTATGGCAGGTAACTGTAACTTCGATACTAATTATGACAGGTAACAGTAACTTCGATACTTATTATGACAAGTAACTATAACTTCGATAAAAATTATGACTGGTTACTGTAACATCGATTCTAATTATGACAAGAAACTCAAACTTCGTTACTAATTATGACAAGTAACTGTAATTTTGATAAAAAATTATGGTAGGTAACTGTAACTTCATTACTACTTATGACAGGTAACAGTAACTTCGATAATAATTATGACAGGAAACTGTAACTTCGTTACTAATTATGACAAGTAACTTTAATTTCGATACTAGTTATGGCAGGAAACTGTAACTTCGTTACTAATTATGACAAGTCCCTGTAATTTCGATACAAATTATGGCAGGTAACTGTAACTTCGATACTAATTATGACAAGTAACTGTAACTTTGATACTAATTATGACAGGTAACTGTAACTTCGTTATTAATTATGACAAGTAACTGTAATTTTGATAAAAAATTATTGTTGGTAATTGTAACTTCAATACTAATTATGACAGGTTGCAGTAACTTCGATACTAATTATGACAAGAAACTCAAACTTCGTTACTAATTATGACAAGTAACTGTAATTTTGATAAAAAATTATGGTAGGTAACTGTAACTTCAATACTAATTATGACAGGTAACAGTAACTTCGATACTAATTATGACAGGAAACTGTAACTTCGTTACTAATTATGACAAGTAACTTTAATTTCGATATTAATTATGGCAGGTAACTGTAACTTCGTTATTAATTTTGACAAGTAACTGTAATTTCGATACAAATTTTGGCAGGTAACTGTATCATCGTTACTAATTTTGACAGGTAACAGTAACTTCGATACTAATTATGACAAGTAACTGTAACTTCGATACTAATTATGACAGGTAACTGTAACTTCGATACTAATTATGACAGGTAACTGTAACTTCGTTACTAATTATGACAAGTAACTGTAATTTCGATTCAAATTTTGGCAGGTAACTGTAACTTCGATACTTATTATGACAGGTAACAGTAACTTCGATACTAATTATGACAAGTAACTGTAACATCGATACTAATTATGACAGGTAACTGTAACTTCGTTACTAATTATGACAAGTAACTGTAATTTCGATACAAATTATGGCAGGTTACTGTAACTTCGATACTAATTATGACAGGTAACAGCAACATCGATACTAATTATGACAAGTAACTATAACTTCGATACAAATTATGACAGGTAACTGTAGCTTCGATACTAATTATGACAAGAAACTCTAACTTCGTTACTAATTATGACAAGTAACTGTAATTTTGATAAAAAATTATTGTAGGTAACTGTAACTTCAATACTAATTATGACAGGTAACAGTAACTTCGATACTAATTATGACAGGTAACTGTAACTTCGTTACTTTTTATGACAAGTAACTTTAATTTCGATACTAATTATGGCAGGTTACTGTAACTTCGTTACTAATTATGACAAGTCCCTGTAATTTCGATACAAATTATGGCAGGTAATTGTAATTTCGATGCTAATTATGACATGTAACGGTAACTTCGATACTAATTATGACAAGTAAAAGTAACTTCGATACTAATTATGACAAGTAACTGTAACTTCGATACTAATTATGACAGGTAACTGTAACTTCGTTACTAATTATGACAAGTAACTGTAATTTCGATTCAAATTTTGGCAGGTAACTGTAACTTCGATACTTTTTATGACAGGTAAAAGTAACTTCGATACTAATTATGACAAGTAACTGTAACTTCGATACTAATTATGACAGGTAACTGTAACTTCGTTACTAATTATGACAAGTTACTGTAATTTCGATACAAATTATGGCAGGTAACTGTAACTTCGATACTAATTATGACAGGTAACAGCAACTTCGATACTAATTATGACAAGTAACTATAACTTCGATACAAATTATGACAGGTAACTGTAACTTCGATACTAATTATGACAAGAAACTCTAACTTCGTTACTAATTATGACAAGTAACTGTAATTTTGATAAAAAATTATTGTAGGTAACTGTAACTTCAATACTAATTATGACAGGTAACAGTAACTTCGATACTAATTATGACAGGTAACAGTAACTACGACACTAATTATGACAAGTAACTGTAACTTCGATACTAATTATGACAGGTAACTGTAACTTCGTAACTAATTATGACAAGTAACTGTAATTTCGATACAAATTATGGCAGGTAACAGTAACTTCGATACTAATTATGACAAGTAACTGTAACTTCGATACTAATTATGACAGGGAACTGTAATTTCGATACAAATTATGGCAGGTAACTGTAACTTCGATACTAATTGTGACTGGTAACAGTAACTTCGATACTAATTATGACAAGTAACTGTAACTTCGATACTAATTATGACAGGTAACTGAAACTTCGTTACTATTTATGACAAGTAACAGTAATTTCGATACAAAATATGGCAGGTAACAGTAACTTCGATACTAATTATGACAGGTAACAGTAACTTCGATACTAATTATGACAAGTAACATTAACTTCGATACTAATTATGACAGGTTACTGTAACATCGTTGCTAATGATGACAAGTAACTTTAATTTCGATACAAATTATGGCAGGTAACTGTAACTTCCATACTAATTATGACAGGTAACAGTTTCTTCGATACTAATAATGACAGGAAACTGTAACTTCGTTACTAATTATGACAAGTATCTGTAATTTCGATACAAATTATGACAGGTAACTGTAACTTCGTTACTAATTATGACAAGTAACAGTATCTTCGATACTAATTATGACAGGTAACTGTAACTTCGATACTAATTATGACAAGGAACTGTAATTTCGATACAAATTATGGCAGGTAACTGTAACTTCGTTACTAATTATGACAAGTAACTGTAATTTCGATACAAATTTTGTCAGGTAACTGTTACTTCGATACTAATTATGACAGGTAACAGTAACTTCGATACTAATTATGACAAGTAACAGTAACTTCGATACTTATTATGACAGGTAACTGTAACTTCGTTACTAATTATGACAAGAAACTCTAATTTCGATACAAATTATGGCAGGTAACTGTTACTTCGGTACTAATTATGACAGGTAACAGTAACTTCGATACTAATTATGACAAGTAACTATAACTTCGATAAAAATTATGACTGGTTACTGTAACTTCGATTCTAATTATGACGAGAAACTCAAACTTCGTTACTAATTATGACAAGTAACTGTAATTTTGATAAAAAATTATGGTAGGTAACTGTAACTTCAATACTAATTATGACAGGTAACAGTAACTTCGATACTAATTATGACAGGAAACTGTAACTTCGTTACTAATTATGACAAGTAACTTTAATTTCGATACTAATTATGGCAGGAAACTGTAACTTCGTTACTAATTATGACAAGTCCCTGTAATTTCGATACAAATTATGGCAGGTAACTGTTACTTCGATACTAATTATGACAAGTAACTGTAACTTCGATACTAATTATGACAGGTAACTGTAACTTCGTCACTTATTATAACAAGTAACTGTAATTTCGTTACAAATTATGGCATGTAACAGTAACTTCGATACTAATTATGACAGGTAACAGTAATTCGATACTAATTATGACAAGTAACTATAACTTCTATACAAATTATGACAGGTAACTGTAACTTCGATACTAATTATGACAAGAAACTCGAACTTCGTTACTAATTATGACAAGTCCCTGTAATTTCGATACAAATTATGGCAGGTAACTGTATCTTCCATACTAATTATGACAGGTAACAGTAACTTCGATACTAATTATGACAGGAAACTGTAACTTCGTTACTAATTATGACAGGTTACTGTAACTTCGTTACTAATTATGTCAAGTAACTGTAGCTTCGATGCTAATTATGACAAGGAACTGTAATTTCGAAACAAATTATGGCAGGTAACTGTAACTTCGTTACTAATTATGACAAGGAACTGTAATTCCGATACAAATTTTGGCAGGTAACTGTAACGTCCATACTAATTATGACAGGTAACAGTTACTTCGATACTAATTATGACAGGAAACTGTAACTTCGTTACTAATTATGACAAGTAACTATAACTTCGATAAAAATTATGACTGGTTACTGTAACTTCGATTCTAATTATGACGAGAAACTCAAACTTCGTTACTAATTATGACAAGTAACTGTAATTTTGATAAAAAATTATGGTAGGTAACTGTAACTTCAATACTAATTATGACAGGTAACAGTAACTTCGAAACTAATTATGACAAGTAACTGCAACTTCGATACTAATTATGACAGGTAACTGTAACTTCGTTACTATTTATGACAAGTAACAGTAATTTCGATACAAAATATGGCAGGTTACAGTAACTTCGATACTAATTATGACAGGTAACAGAAACTTCGATACTATTTATGACAAGTAACATTAACTTCGATACTAATTATGACAGGTTACTGTAACATCGTTGCTAATGATGACAAGTAACTTTAATTTCGATACAAATTATGGCAGGTAACTGTAACGTCCATACTAAATATGACAGGTAACAGTTACTTCGATACTAATTATGACAGGAAACTGTAACTTCGTTACTAATTATGACAAGTAACTGTAATTTCGATACAAATTATGAAAGGTAACTGTAGCTTCGTTACTAATTATGACAAGTAACAGTACCTTCGATACTAATTATGACAGGTAACTGTAACATCGATACTAATTATGACAAGGAACTGTAATTTCGATACCAATTATGGCAGGTAACTGTAACTTCGATACTAATTATGACAGGTAACAGCAACTTCGATACTAATTATGACAAGTAACTATAACTTCGATACAAATTATGACAGGTAACTGCAACTTCGATACTAATTATGACAAGAAACTCTAACTTCGTTACAAATTTGACAAGTAACTGTAATTTTGATAAAAAAATTATTGTAGGTAACTGTAACTTCAATACTAATTATGACAGGTAACAGTAACTTCGATACTAATTATGACAGGTAACTGTAACTTCGTTACTTATTATGACAAGTAACTTTAATTTCGATACGAATTCTGGCAGGTTACTGTAACTTCGTTAATAATTATGACAAGTCCCTGTAATTTCGATACAAATTATTGCATGTAATTGTAATTTCGATACTAATTATGACAGGTAACAGTAACTTCGATACTAATTATGACAGGTAACAGTAACTTCGATACTAATTATGACAAGTAACTGTAACTTCGATACTAATTATGACAGGTAACAGCAACTTCGATACTAATTATGACAAGTAACTATAACTTCGATACAAATTATGACAGGTAACAGTAACTTCGATACTAATTATGACAGGTTACAGTAACTACGATACTAATTATGACAAGTAACTGTAACTTCGATACTAATTATGACAGGTAACTGTAACTTGGTAACTAATTATGACAAGTAACTGTAATTTCGATATAAATTATGGCTGGTAACAGTAACTTCGATGCTAATTATGACAGGTAACTGTAACTTCGATACTAATTATGACAAGGAATTGTAATTTCGATACAAATTATGGCAGGTAACTGTAACTTCGATACTAATTGTGACAGGTAACAGTAACTTCGATACTAATTATGACAAGTTACTATAACTTCGAATCAAATTATGACAGGTAACTGTAACTTCGGTACTAATTATGACAAGAAAATCTAACTTCGTTACTAATTAAGACAAGTAACTGTAATTTTGATAAAAAAATTATGGTAGGTAACTGTCACTTCAATACTAATTATGACAGGTAACAAGAACTTCGATACTAATTATGACAGGTAACTGTAACTTCGTTAATAATTATCACGAGTAACTTTAATTTCGATACTAATTATGGCAGGTAATTGTAACTTCGTTACTAATTATGACAAGTCCCTGTAATTTCGATACAAATTATGGCAGGCAGCGGTAACTTCGATACTAATTATTACAAGTAACTGTAACTTCGATATTAATTATGACAGGCAACTGTAACTTCGTTACTAATTATGGCAAGTAACTGTAATTTCGATACAAATTTTGGCAGGTAACTGTAACTTCGATTCTAATTATTACAGGCAACAGTAACTTCGATACTAATTATGACAAGTAACGTTAACTTCGATACGAATTATGACTGGTAACTGTAACTTCGTTACTAATTATGACAAGTAACAGTAATTTCGATACAAATTATGGCAGGTAACTGTATGTTCGATACTAATTATGACAGGTAACAGTAACTTCGATACTAATTATGACAAGTAACATTAACTTCGATACTAATTATGGCACATTACTGTAACATCGCTACTAATTATGACAAGTAACTTTAATTTCGATACAAATTATGGCAGGTAACTGTAACTTCCATACTAATTATGACAGGTAACAGTAACTTCGATACTAATTATGACAGGAAACTGTAACTTCGTTACTAATTATGACAAGTAACTGTAATTTCGATACAAATTATGACAGGTAACTGTAACTTCGTTACTAATTATGACAAGTAACAGTACCTTAGATACTAATTATGACAGGTAACTGTAACTTCGATACTAATTATGACAAGGAACTGTAATTTCGATACAAATTATGGCAGGTAACTGTAACTTCGTAACTAATTATGACAAGTAACTGTAATTTCGATACAAATTTTGGTAGGTAACTGTAACTTCGATACTAATTATGACAGGTAACAGTAACTTCGATACTAATTATGACAAGTAACTGTAACTTCGATACTAATTATGACAGGTAACTGTAACTTCGTTACTAATAATGACAAGTAACTCTAATTTCGATACTAATTATGGCAGGTAACTGGTACTTCGATACTAATTATGACAGGTAACAGTAACTTCGATACTAATTATGACAAGTAACTATAACTTCGATAAAAATTATGACTGGTTACTGTAACTTCGATTCAAATTATGACAAGAAACTCAAACTTCGTTACTAATTATGACAAGTAACTGTAATTTTGATAAAAAATTATGGTAGGTAACTGTAACTTCATTACTAATTATGACAGGTAACAGTAACTTAGATACTAATTATGACAGGAAACTGTAACTTCGTTACTAATTATGACAAGTTACTTTAATTTCGATACTAGTTATGGCAGGAAACTGTAACTTCGTTACTAATTATGACAAGTCCCTGTAATTTCGATACAAATTATGGCAGGTAACTGTAACTTCGATACTAATTATGACAAGTAACTGTAACTTCGATACTAATTATGACAGGTAACTGTAACTTCGTTATTAATTATGACAAGTAACTGTAATTTTGATAAAAAATTATTGTTGGTAACTGTAACTTCAATACTAATTATGACAGGTTACAGAAACTTCGATACTAATTATGACAAGAAACTCAAACTTCGTTACTAATTATGACAAGTAACTGTAATTTTGATAAAAAATTATGGTAGGTAACTGTAACTTCAATACTAATTATGACAGGTAACAGTAACTTCGATACTAATTATGACAGGTAACTGTAACTTCGTTACTAATTATGACAAGTAACTGTAATTTCGATTCAAATTTTGGCAGGTAACTGTAACTTCGATACTTATTATGACAGGTAACAGTAACTTCGATACTAATTATGACAAGTAACTGTAACATCGATACTAATTATGACAGGTAACTGTAACTTCGTTACTAATTATGACAAGTAACTGTAATTTCGATACAAATTATGGCAGGTTACTGTAACTTCGATACTAATTATGACAGGTAACAGCAACATCGATACTAATTATGACAAGTAACTATAACTTCGATACAAATTATGACAGGTAACTGTAACTTCGATACTAATTATGACAAGAAACTCTAACTTCGTTACTAATTATGACAAGTAACTGTAATTTTGATAAAAAATTATTGTAGGTAACTGTAACTTCAATACTAATTATGACAGGTAACAGTAACTTCGATACTAATTATGACAGGTAACTGTAACTTCGATACTAATTATGACAGGTAACAGCTACTTCGATACTAATTATGACAAGTAATTATAATTTCGATACAAATTATGACAGGTAACAGTAACTTCGATACTAATTATGACAGGTTACAGTAACTACGATACTAATTATGACAAGTAACTGTAACTTCGATACTAATTATGACAGGTAACTGTAACTTGGTAACTAATTATGACAAGTAACTGTAATTTCGATACATATTATGGCTGGTAACAGTTACTTCGATGCTAATTATGACAGGTAACTGTAACTTCGATACTAATTATGACAAGGAACTGTAATTTCGATGCAAATTATGGCAGGTAACTGTAACTTCGATACTAATTGTGACAGGTAACAGTAACTTCGATACTAATTATGACAAGTAACTATAACTTCGAATCTAATTATGACAGGTAACTGTAACTTCGATACTAATTATGACAGGAAAATCTAACTTCGTTACTAATTATGACAAGTAACTGTAATTTTGATAAAAATTATGGTAGGTAACTGTAACTTCAATACTAATTATGACAGGTAACAGGAACTTCGATAGTAATTATGACAGATAACTGTAACTTCGTTAATAATTATCACAAGTAACTTTAATTTCGATACTAATTATGGCAGGTAACTGTAACTTCGTTACTAATTGTGACAAGTCCCTGTAATTTCGATACAAATTATGGCAGGTAACGGTAACTTCGATACTAATTATTACAAGTAACTGTAACTTCGATACTAATCATGACAGGTAACTGTAACTTCGTTACTAATTATGATAAGTAACTGTAATTTGCATACAAATTTTGGCAGGTAACTGTAACATCGATTCTAATTATGACAGGTAACAGTAACGTCGATACTAATTATGACAAGTAACTGTAACTTCGATACTAATTATGACAGGTACCTGTAACTTCGTTACTAATTATGACAAGTAACAGTAATTTCGATACAAATTATGGCAGGTAACTGTATCTTCGATAGTAATTATGACAGGTAACAGTAACTTTGATACTAATTATGACAAGTAACATTAACTTCGATATAATTATGGCAGGTTACTGTAACATCGCTACTAATTATGACAAGTAACTTTAATGTCGATACAAATTATGGCAGGTAACTGTAACTTCCATTCTAATTATGACAGGTAACAGTAACTTCGATACTAATTATGACAGGAAACTGTAACTTCGTTACTAATTATGACATGTAACTGTAATTTCGATACAAATTATGACAGGTAACTGTAACTTCGTTACTAATTATGACAAGTAACAGTACCTTCGATACTAATAATGACAGGTAACTGTAACTTCGATACTAATTATGACAAGGAACTGTAATTTCGATACAAATTATGGCAGGTAACTGTACCTTCGTTACTAATTATGACAAGTAACTGTAATTTCGAAACAAATTTTGGCAGGTAACTGTAACTTCGATACTAATTATGACAGGTAACAGTAACTTCGATACTAATTATGACAATTAACTGTAACTTCGA
Source organism: Meconema thalassinum (assembly GCA_946902985.2). Classification (NCBI taxonomy): domain Eukaryota; kingdom Metazoa; phylum Arthropoda; class Insecta; order Orthoptera; family Tettigoniidae; genus Meconema; species Meconema thalassinum. The sequence continues at coordinate 1,671,653,971 of OX336388.2, read as the reverse complement.
TACTAATTATGACAGGTAACTGTAACTTCGTTACTAATAATGACAAGTAACTCTAATTTCGGTACTAATTATGGCAGGTAACTGTAACTTCGATACTAATTATGACAGGTAACAGCAACTTCGATACTAATTATGACAAGTAACTATAACTTCGATACAAATTATGACAGGCAACTGTAACTTCGATACTAATTATGACAAGAAACTCTAACTTCGTTACTAATTATGACAAGTAACTGTAATTTTGATAGAAAATTATTGTAGGTAACTGTAACTTCAATACTAATTATGACAGGTAACAGTAACTTCGATACTAATTATGACAGGTAACTGTAACTTCGTTACTTATTATGACAAGTAGCTTTAATTTCGATATTAATTATGGCAGGTTACTGTAACTTCGTTACTAATTATGACAAGTCCCTGTAATTTCGATACTAATTATGGCAGGTAACTGTAACTTCGATACTAATTATGACAGGTAACAGTAACTTCGATACTTATTATGACAAGTAACTATAACTTCGATAAAAATTATGACTGGTTACTGTAACTTCGATTCTAATTATGACAAAAAACTCAAACTTCGTTACTAATTATGACAAGTAACTGTAATTTTGATAAAAAATTATGGTAGGTAACTGTAACTTCATTACTACTTATGACAGGTAACAGTAACTTCGATAATAATTATGACAGGAAACTGTAACTTCGTTACTAATTATGACAAGTAACTTTAATTTCGATACTAGTTATGGCAGGAAACTGTAACTTCGTTACTAATTATGACAAGTCCCTGTAATTTCGATACAAATTATGGCAGGTAACTGTAACTTCGATACTAATTATGACAAGTAACTGTAACTTCGATACTAATTATGACAGGTAACTGTAACTTCGTTATTAATTATGACAAGTAACTGTAATTTTGATAAAAAATTATTGTTGGTAACTGTAACTTCAATACTAATTATGACAGGTTACAATAACTTCGATACTAATTATGACAAGAAACTCAAACTTCGTTACTAATTATGACAAGTAACTGTAATTTTGATAAAAAATTATGGTAGGTAACTGTAACTTCAATACTAATTATGACAGGTAACAGTAACTTCGATACTAATTATGACAGGAAACTGTAACTTCGTTACTAATTATGACAAGTAACTTTAATTTCGATATTAATTATGGCAGGTAACTGTAACTTCGTTATTAATTTTGACATGTAACTGTAATTTCGATAAAAATTTTGGCAGGTAACTGTATCATAGTTACTAATTTTGACAGGTAACAGTAACTTCGATACTAATTATGACAAGTAACTGTAACTTCGATACTAATTATGACAGGTAACTGTAACTTCGATACTAATTATGACAGGTAACTGTAACTTCGTTACTAATTATGACAAGTAACTGTAATTTCGATTCAAATTTTGGCAGGTAACTGTAACTTCGATACTTATTATGACAGGTAACAGTAACTTCGATACTAATTATGACAAGTAACTGTAACATCGATACTAATTATGACAGGTAACTGTAACTTCGTTACTAATTATGACAAGTAACTGTAATTTCGATACAAATTATGGCAGGTTACTGTAACTTCGATACTAATTATGACAGGTAACAGCAACATCGATACTAATTATGACAAGTAACTATAACTTCGATACAAATTATGACAGGTAACTGTAGCTTCGATACTAATTATGACAAGAAACTCTAACTTCGTTACTAATTATGACAAGTAACTGTAATTTTGATAAAAAATTATTGTAGGTAACTGTAACTTCAATACTAATTATGACAGGTAACAGTAACTTCGATACTTATTATGACAGGTAACTGTAACTTCGTTACTTTTTATGACAAGTAACTTTAATTTCGATACTAATTAAGGCAGGTTACTGTAACTTCGTTACTAATTATGACAAGTCCCTGTAATTTCGATACAAATTATGGCAGGTAATTGAAATTTCGATGCTAATTATGACATGTAACGGTAACTTCGATACTAATTATGACAAGTAAAAGAAACTTCGATACTAATTATGACAAGTAAAAGTAACTTCGATACTAATTATGACAAGTTACTGTAATTTCGATACAAATTATGGCAGGTAACTGTAACTTCGATACTAATTATGCCAGGTAACAGCAACTTCGATACTAATTATGACAAGTAACTATAACTTCGATACAAATTATGACAGGTAACGGTAACTTCGATACTAATTATGACAAGAAACTCTAACATCGTTACTAATTATGACAAGTAACTGTAATTTTGATAAAAAATTATTGTAGGTAACTGTAACTTCAATACTAATTATGACAGGTAACAGTAACTTCGATACTAATTATGACAGGTAACAGTAACTACGACACTAATTATGACAAGTAACTGTAACTTCGATACTAATTATGACAGGTAACTGTAATTTCGTAACTAATTATGACAAGTAACTGTAATTTCGATACAAATTATGGCAGGTAACAGTAACTTCGATACTAATTATGACAAGTAACTGTAACTTCGATACTAATTATGACAGGGAACTGTAATTTCGATACAAATTATGGCAGGTAACTGTAACTTCGATACTAATTGTGACTGGTAACAGTAACTTCGATACTAATTATGACAAGTAACTGTAACTTCGATACTAATTATGACAGGTAACTGAAACTTCGTTACTATTTATGACAAGTAACAGTAATTTCGATACAAAATATGGCAGGTAACAGTAACTTCGATACTAATTATGACAGGTAACAGTAACTTCGATACTAATTATGACAAGTAACATTAACTTCGATACTAATTATGACAGGTTACTGTAACATCGTTGCTAATGATGACAAGTAACTTTAATTTCGATACAAATTATGGCAGGTAACTGTAACTTCCATACTAATTATGACAGGTAACAGTTTCTTCGATACTAATAATGACAGGAAACTGTAACTTCGTTACTAATTATGACAAGTATCTGTAATTTCGATACAAATTATGACAGGTAACTGTAACTTCGTTACTAATTATGACAAGTAACAGTATCTTCGATACTAATTATGACAGGTAACTGTAACTTCGATACTAATTATGACAAGGAACTGTAATTTCGATACAAATTATGGCAGGTAACTGTAACTTCGTTACTAATTATGACAAGTAACTGTAATTTCGATACAATTTTTGTCAGGTAACTGTTACTTCGATACTAATTATGACAGGTAACAGTAACTTTGATACTAATTATGACAAGTAACAGTAACTTCGATACTTATTATGACAGGTAACTGTAACTTCGTTACTAATTATGACAAGAAACTCTAATTTCGATACAAATTATGGCAGGTAACTGTTACTTCGGTACTAATTATGACAGGTAACAGTAACTTCGATACTAATTATGACAAGTAACTATAACTTCAATAAAAATTATGACTGGTTACTGTAACTTCGATTCTAATTATGACGAGAAACTCAAACTTCGTTACTAATTATGACAAGTAACTGTAATTTTGATAAAAAATTATGGTAGGTAACTGTAACTTCAATACTAATTATGACAGGTAACAGTAACTTCGATACTAATTATGACAGGAAACTGTAACTTCGTTACTAATTATGACAAGTAACTTTAATTTCGATACTAATTATGGCAGGAAACTGTAACTTCGTTACTAATTATGACAAGTCCCTGTAATTTCGATACAAATTATGGCAGGTAACTGTTACTTCGATACTAATTATGACAAGTAACTGTAACTTCGATACTAATTATGACAGGTAACTGTAACATCGTCACTTATTATAACAAGTAGCTGTAATTTCGTTACAAATTATGGCATGTAACAGTAACTTCGATACTAATTATGACAGGTAACAGTAATTCGATACTAATTATGACAAGTAACTATAACTTCTATACAAATTATGACATGTAACTGTAACTTCGATACTAATTATGACAAGAAACTCGAACTTCGTTACTAATTATGACAAGTCCCTGTAATTTCGATACAAATTATGGCAGGTAACTGTAACTTCCATACTAATTATGACAGGTAACAGTAACTTCGATACTAATTATGACAGGAAACTGTAACTTCGTTACTAATTATGACAGGTTACTGTAACTTCGTTACTAATTATGTCAAGTAACTGTAGCTTCGATGCTAATTATGACAAGGAACTGTAATTTCGAAACAAATTATGGCAGGTAACTGTAACTTCGTTACTAATTATGACAAGGAAATGTAATTCCGATACAAATTTTGGCAGGTAACTGTAACTTCGATACTAATTATGACAGGTAACAGTAACTTCGAAACTAATTATGACAAGTAACTGTAACTTCGATACTAATTATGACAGGTTACTGTAACATCGTTGCTAATGATGACAAGTAACTTTAATTTCGATACAAATTATGGCAGGTAACTGTAACGTCCATACTAATTATGACAGGTAACAGTTACTTCGATACTAATTATGACAGGAAACTGTAACTTCGTTACTAATTATGACAAGTAACTGTAATTTCGATACAAATTATGAAAGGTAACTGTAGCTTCGTTACTAATTATGACAAGTAACAGTACCTTCGATACTAATTATGACAGGTAACTGTAACATCGATACTAATTATGACAAGGAACTGTAATTTCGATACCAATTATGGCAGGTAACTGTAACTTCGATACTAATTATGACAGGTAACAGCAACTTCGATACTAATTATGACAAGTAACTATAACTTCGATACAAATTATGACAGGTAACTGCAACTTCGATACTAATTATGACAAGAAACTCTAACTTCGTTACAAATTATGACAAGTAACTGTAATTTTGATAAAAAAATTATTGTAGGTAACTGTAACTTCAATACTAATTATGACAGGTAACAGTAACTTCGATACTAATTATGACAGGTAACTGTAACTTCGTTACTTATTATGACAAGTAACTTTAATTTCGATACGAATTCTGGCAGGTTACTGTAACTTCGTTAATAATTATGACAAGTCCCTGTAATTTCGATACAAATTATTGCATGTAATTGTAATTTCGATACTAATTATGACAGGTAACAGTAACTTCGATACTAATTATGACAGGTAACAGTAACTTCGATACTAATTATGACAAGTAACTGTAACTTCGATACTAATTATGACAGGTAACAGCAACTTCGATACTAATTATGAAAAGTAACTATAACTTCGATACAAATTATGACAGGTAACAGTAACTTCGATACTAATTATGACAGGTTACAGTAACTACGATACTAATTATGACAAGTAACTGTAACTTCGATACTAATTATGACAGGTAACTGTAACTTGGTAACTAATTATGACAAGTAACTGTAATTTCGATATAAATTATGGCTGGTAACAGTAACTTCGATGCTAATTATGACAGGAAACTGTAACTTCGATACTAATTATGACAAGGAACTGTAATTTCGATACAAATTATGGCAGGTAACTGTAACTTCGATACTAATTGTGACAGGTAACAGTAACTTCGATACTAATTATGACAAGTTACTATAACTTCGAATCAAATTATGACAGGTAACTGTAACTTCGGTACTAATTATGACAAGAAAATCTAACATCGTTACTAATTAAGACAAGTAACTGTAATTTTGATAAAAAAATTATGGTAGGTAACTGTCACTTCAATACTAATTATGACAGGTAACAAGAACTTCGATACTAATTATGACAGGTAACTGTAACTTCGTTAAAAATTATCACGAGTAACTTTAATTTCGATACTAATTATGGCAGGTAATTGTAACTTCGTTACTAATTATGACAAGTCCCTGTAATTTCGATACAAATTATGGCAGGCAACGGTAACTTCGATACTAATTATTACAAGTAACTGTAACTTCGATATTAATTATGACAGGCAACTGTAACTTCGTTACTAATTATGGCAAGTAACTGTAATTTCGATACAAATTTTGGCAGGAAACTGTAACTTCGATTCTAATTATTACAGGCAACAGTAACTTCGATACTAATTATGACAAGAAACGTTAACTTCGATACGAATTATGACTGGTAACTGTAACTTCGTTACTAATTATGACAAGTAACAGTACCTTAGATACTAATTATGACAGGTAACTGTAACTTCGATACTAATTATGACAAGGAACTGTAATTTCGATACAAATTATGGCAGGTAACTGTAACTTCGTAACTAATTATGACAAGTAACTGTAATTTCGATACAAATTTTGGTAGGTAACTGTAACTTCGATACTAATTATGACAGGTAACAGTAACTTCGATACTAATTATGACAAGTAACTGTAACTTCGATACTAATTATGACAGGTAACTGTAACTTCGTTACTAATAATGACAAGTAACTCTAATTTCGATACTAATTATGGCAGGTAACTGGTACTTCGATACTAATTATGACAGGTAACAGCAACTTCGATACTAATTATGACAAGTAACTATAACTTCGATAAAAATTATGACTGGTTACTGTAACTTCGATTCAAATTATGACAAGAAACTCAAACTTCGTTACTAATTATGACAAGTAACTGTAATTTTGATAAAAAAATTATGGTAGGTAACTGTAACTTCATTACTAATTATGACAGGTAACAGTAACTTCGATACTAATTATGACAGGAAACTGTAACTTCGTTACTAATTATGACAAGTTACTTTAATTTCGATACTAGTTATGGCAGGAAACTGTAACTTCGTTACTAATTATGACAAGTCCCTGTAATTTCGATACAAATTATGGCAGGTAACTGTAACTTCGATACTAATTATGACAAGTAACTGTAACTTCGATACAAATTATGACAGGTAACTAACTTCGTTATTAATTATGACAAGTAACTGTAATTTTGATAAAAAATTATTGTAGGTAACTGTAACTTCAATACTAATTATGACAGGTAACAGTAACTTCGATACTAATTATGACAAGAAACTCAAACTTCGTTACTAATTATGACAAGTAACTGTAATTTTGTTAAAAAATTATGGTAGGTAACTGTAACTACAATACTAATTATGACAGGTAACAGTATCTTCGATACTAATTATGACAGGAAACTGTAACTTCGTTACTAATTATGACAAGTAACTTTAATTTCGATATTAATTATGGCAGGAAACTGTAATTTCGTTACTAATTATGACAAGTCCCTGTAATTTCGATACAAATTATGGCAGGTAACTGTAACCTCGATACTAATTATGACAAGTAACTGTAACTTCGATACTAATTATGACAGGTAACTGTAACTTCGTTATTAATTATGACAAGTAACTGTAATTTCGATACAAATTTTGGCAGGTAACTGTATCATCGTTACTAATATTGACAGGTAACAGTAACTTCGATACTAATTATGACAAGTAACTGTAAATTCGATACTAATTATGACAGGTAACTGTAACTTCGATACTAATTATGACAGGTAACTGTAACTTCGTTACTAATTATGACAAGTAACTGTAATTTCGATACAAATTATGGCAGGTTACTGTAACTTCGATACTAGTTATGACAGGTAACAGCAACTTCGATACTAATTATGACAAGTAACTATAACTTCGATACAAGTTATGACAGGTAACTGTAACTTCGATACTAATTATGACAAGAAACTCTAACTTCGTTACTAATTATGACAAGTAACTGTAATTTAGGATAAAAAATTATTGTAGGTAACTGTAACTTCAATACTAATTATGACAGGTAACAGTAACTTCGATACTAATTATGACAGGTATCAATAACTACGATACTAATTATGACAAGTAACTGTAACTTCGATACTAATTATGACAGGTAACTGTAACTTCGTAACTAATTATGACAAGTAACTGTAATTTCGATACATATTATGGCAGGTAACAGTAACTTCGATACTAATTATGACAAGTAACTGTAACTTCGATACTAATTATGACAGGGAACTGTAATATCGATACAAATTATGGCAGGTAACTGTAACCTCCATACTAATTATGACAGGTAACTGAACCTTCGTTACTATTTATGACAAGTAACAGTAATTTCGATACAAAATATGGCAGGTAACAGTAACTTCGATACTAATTATGACAGGAACAGTAACTTCGATACTAATTATGACAAGTAACATTAACTTCGATACTAATTATGACAGGTAACTGTAACTTCGTAACTAATTATGACAAGTAACTGTAATTTCGATACATATTATGGCAGGTAACTGTAACTTCGTTACTAATTATGACAAGTAACAGTACCTTCGATACTAATTATGACAGGTAACTGTAACTTCGATACTAATTATTACAAGGAACTGTAATTTCGATACAAATTATGGCAGGTAACTGTAACTTCGTTACTAATTTTGACAAGTAACTGTAATTTCGATACAAATTTTGTCAGGTAACTGTTACTTCGATACTAATTATGACAGGTAACAGTAACTTCGATACTAATTATGACAAGTAACAGTAACTTCGATACTTATTATGACAGGTAACTGAAACTTCGTTACTATTTATGACAAGAAACTCTAATTTCGATACGAATTATGGCAGGTAACTGTAACTTCGGTACTAATTATGACAGGTAACAGTAACTTCGATACTAATTATGACAAGTAACTATAACTTCGATAAAAATTATGACTGGTTACTGTAACTTCGATTCTAATTATGACGAGAAACTCAAATTTCGTTACTAATTATGACAAGTAACTTTAATTTTGATAAAAAATTATGGTAGGTAACTGTAACTTCAATACTAATTATGACAGGTAACAGTAACTTCGATACTAATTATGACAGGAAACTGTAACTTCGTTACTAATTATGGCAAGTAACTTTAATTTCGATACTAATTATGGCAGGAAACTGTAACTTCCTTACTAATTATGACAAGTCCCTGTAATTTCGATACAAATTATGGCAGGTAACTGTTACTTCGATACTAATTATGACAAGTAACTGTAACTTCGATACTAATTATGACAGGTAACTGTAACTTCGTCACTTATTATAACAAGTAACTGTAATTTCGTTACAAATTATGGCATGTAACAGTAACTTCGATACTAATTATGACAGGTAACAGTAATTCGATACTAATTATGACAAGTAACTATAACTTCTATACAAATTATGACAGGTAACTGTAACTTCGATACTAAGTATGACAAGAAACTCGAACTTCGTTACTAATTATGACAAGTCCCTGTAATTTCGATACAAATTATGGCAGGTAACTGTAACTTCCATACTAATTATGACAGGTAACAGTAACTTCGTTACTAATTATGACAGGAAACTGTAACTTCGTTACTAATTATGACAGGTTACTGTAACTTCGTTACTAATTATGTCAAGTAACTGTAGCTTCGATGCTAATTATGACAAGGAACTGTAATTTCGGAACAAATTATGGCAGGTAACTGTAACTTCGTTTCTAATTATGACAAGTAACTGTAATTTCGATACAAATTTTGGCAGGTAACTGTAACTTCGATACTAATTATGACAGGTGACAGTAACTTCGATACTAATTATGACAAGTAACTGTAACTTCGATACTAATTATGACAGGTAACTGTAACTTCGTTACTATTTATGACAAGTAACAGTAATTTCGATACAAAATATGGCAGGTAACAGTAACTTCGATACTAATTATGACAGGTAACAGAAACTTCGATACTATTTATGACAAGTAACATTAACTTCGATACTAATTATGACAGGTTACTGTAACATCGTTGCTAATGATGACAAGTAACTTTAATTTCGATACAAATTATGGCAGGTAACTGTAACGTCCATACTAATTATGACAGGTAACAGTTACTTCGATACTAATTATGACAGGAAACTGTAACTTCGTTACTAATTATGACAAGGAACTGTAATTTTGATAAAAAATTATTGTAGGTAACTGTAACTTCAATACTAATTATGACAGGTAACAGTAACTTCGATACTAATTATGACAGGTAACTGTAACTTCGTTACTTATTATGACAAGTAACTTTAATTTCGATACAAATTCTGGCGGGTTACTGTAACTTCGTTAATAATTATGACAAGTCCCTGTAATTTCGATACAAATTATTGCATGTAATTGTAATTTCGATACTAATTATGACAGGTAACAGTAACTTCGATACTAATTATGACAGGTAACAGTAACTTCGATACTAATTATGACAAGTAACTGTAACTTCGATACTAATTATGACAGGTAACAGCAACTTCGATACTAATTATGACAAGTTACTATAACTTCGATACAAATTATGACGGGTAACAGTCACTTCGATACTAATTATGACAGGTTACAGTAACTACGATACTAATTATGACAAGTAACTGTAACTTCGATACTAATTATGACAAGGAACTGTAATTTCGATACAAATTATGGCAGGTAACTGTAACTTCGATACTAATTGTGACAGGTAACAGTAACTTCGATACTAATTATGACAAGTTACTATAACTTCGAATCAAATTATGACAGGTAACTGTAACTTCGATAAAAATTATGACAAGAAAGTCTAACTTCGTTACTAATTATGACATGTAACTGTAATTTTGTTAAAAAAATTATGGTAGGTAACTGTAACTTCAATACTAATTATGACAGGTAACAAGAACTTCGATACTAATTATGACAGGTAACTGTAACTTCGTTAATAATTATCACGAGTAACTTTAATTTCGATACTAATTATGGCAGGTAATTGTAACTTCGTTACTAATTATGACAAGTCCCTGTAATTTCGATACAAATTATGGCAGGCAACGGTAACTTCGATATTAATTATTACAAGTAACAAGAACTTCGATACTAATGATGACAGGTAACTGTAACTTCGTTACTAATTATGACAAGTCCCTGTAATTTCGATACAAATTATGGCAGGCAACGGTAACTTCGATACTAATTATTACAAGTAACTGTAACTTCGATACTAATTATGACAGGCAACTGTAACTTCGTTACTAATTATGGCAAGTAACTGTAATTTCGATACAAATTTTGGCAGGTAACTGTAACTTCGATTCAAATTATTACAGGCAACAGTAACTTCGATACTAATTATGACAAGTAACTGTAACTTCGATACGAATTATGACTGGTAACTGTAACTTCGTTACTAATTATGACAAGTAACAGTAATTTCGATACAAATTATGGCAGGTAACTGTATCTTCGATACTAATTATGACAGGTAACAGTAACTTCGATACTAATTATGACAAGTAACATTAACTTCGATACTAATTATGGCACGTTACTGTAACATCGCTACTAATTATGACAAGTAACTTTAATTTCGATACAAATTATGGCAGGTAACTGTAACTTCCATACTAATTATGACAGGTAACAGTAACTTCGATACTAATTATGACAGGAAACTGTAACTTCGTTACTAATTATGACAAGTCCTTGTAATTTCGATACAAATTATGGCAGGTAACTGTAACTTCCATACTAATTATGACAAGTAACTGTAACTTCGATACTAATTATGACAGGTAACTGTAACTTCGTTATCAATTATGACAAGTAACTGTAATTTTGATAAAAAATTATTGTAGGTAACTGTAACTTCAATACTAATTATGACAGGTAACAGTAACTTCGATACTAATTATGACAAGAAACTCAAACTTCGTTACTTATTATGACAAGTAACTGTAATTTTGATAAAAAATTATGGTAGGTAACTGTAACTACAATACTAATTATGACAGGTAACAGTATCTTCGATACTAATTATGACAGGAAACTGTAACTTCGTTACTAATTATGACAAGTAACTTTAATTTCGATATTAATTATGGCAGGAAACTGTAACTTCGTTACTAATTATGACAAGTCCCTGTAATTTCGATACAAATTATGGCAGGTAACTGTAACCTCGATACTAATTATGACAAGTAACTGTAACTTCGATACTAATTATGACAGGTAACTGTAACTTCGTTATTAATTATGACAAGTAACTGTAATTTCGATACAATTTTGGCAGGTAACTGTATCATCGTTACTAATTTTGACAGGTAACAGTAACTTCGATACTAATTATGACAAGAAACTCAAACTTCGTTACTTATTATGACAAGTAACTGTAATTTTGATAAAAAATTATGGTAGGTAAATGTAACTACAATACTAATTTTGACAGGTAACAGTATCTTCGATACTAATTATGACAGGAAACTGTAACTTCGTTACTAATTATGACAAGTAACTTTAATTTCGATATTAATTATGGCAGGAAACTGTAACTTCGTTACTAATTACGACAAGTCCCTGTAATTTCGATACAAATTATGGCAGGTAACTGTTACTTCGATACTAATTATGACAAGTAACTGTAACTTCGATACTAATTATGACAGGTAACTGTAACTTCGTCACTTATTATAACAAATAACTGTAATTTCGTTACAAATTATGGCATGTAACAGTAACTTCGATACTAATTATGACAGGTAACAGTAATTCGATACTAATTATGACAAGTAACTATAACTTCTATACAAATTATGACAGGTAACTGTAACTTCGATACTAATTATGACAAGAAACTCGAACTTCGTTACTAATTATGACAAGTCCCTGTAATTTCGATACAAATTATGGCAGGTAACCGTAACTTCCATACTAATTATGACAGGTAACAGTAACTTCGATACTAATTATGACAGGAAACTGTAACTTCGTTACTAATTATGACAGGTTACTGTAACTTCGTTACTAATTATGTCAAGTAACTGTAGCTTCGATGCTAATTATGACAAGGAACTGTAATTTCGAAACAAATTATGGCAGGTAACTGTAACTTCGTTACTAATTATGACAAGGAACTGTAATTCCGATACAAATTTTGGCAGGTAACTGTAACTTCGATACTAATTATGACAGGTAACAGTAACTTCGAAACTAATTATGACAAGTAACTGTAACTTCGATACTAATTATGACAGGTAACTGTAACTTCGTTACTATTTATGACAAGTAACAGTAATTTCGATACAAAATATGGCAGGTTACAGTAACTTCGGTACTAATTATGACAGGTAACAGAAACTTCGATACTATTTATGACAAGTAACATTAACTTCGATACTAATTATGACAGGTTACTGTAACATCGTTGCTAATGATGACAAGTAACTTTAATTTCGATACAAATTATGGCAGGTAACTGTAACGTCCATACTAATTATGACAGGTAACAGTTACTTCGATACTAATTATGACAGGAAACTGTAACTTCGTTACTAATTATGACAAGTAACTGTAATTTCGATACAAATTATGAAAGGTAACTGTAGCTTCGTTACTAATTATGACAAGTAACAGTACCTTCGATACTAATTATGACAGGTATCTGTAACATCGATACTAATTATGACAAGGAACTGTAATTTCGATACCAATTATGGCAGGTAACTGTAACTTCGATACTAATTATGACAGGTAACAGCAACTTCGATACTAATTATGACAAGTAACTATAACTTCGATACAAATTATGACAGGTAACTGCAACTTCGATACTAATTATGACAAGAAACTCTAACTTCGTTACAAATTATGACAAGTAACTGTAATTTTGATAAAAAAAAATATTGTAGGTAACTGTAACATCAATACTAATTATGACAGGTAACAGTAACTTCGATACTAATTATGAGAGGTAACTGTAACTTCGTTACTTATTATGACAAGTAACTTTAATTTCGATACAAATTCTGGCAGGTTACTGTAACTTCGTTAATAATTATGACAAGTCCCTGTAATTTCGATACAAATTATTGCATGTAATTGTAATTTCGATACTAATTATGACAGGTAACAGTAACTTCGATACTAATTATGACAGGTAACAGTAACATAGATACTAATTATGACAAGTAACTGTAACTTCGATACTAATTATGACAGGTAACAGCAACTTCGATACTAATTATGACAAGTAACTATAACTTCGATACAAATTATGACAGGTAACAGTAACTTCGATACTAATTATGACAGGTTACAGTAACTACGATACTAATTATGACAAGTAACTGTAACTTCGATACTAATTATGACAGGTAACTGTAACTTGGTAACTAATTATGACAAGTAACTGTAATTTCGATATAAATTATGGCTGGTAACAGTAACTTCGATGCTAATTATGACAGGAAACTGTAACTTCGATACTAATTATGACAAGGAACTGTAATTTCGATACAAATTATGGCAGGTAACTGTAACTTCGATACTAATTGTGACAGGTAACAGTAACTTCGATACTAATTATGACAAGTTACTATAACTTCGAATCAAATTATGACAGGTAACTGTAACTTCGGTACTAATTATGACAAGAAAATCTAACATCGTTACTAATTAAGACAAGTAACTGTAATTTTGATAAAAAAATTATGGTAGGTAACTGTCACTTCAATACTAATTATGACAGGTAACAAGAACTTCGATACTAATTATGACAGGTAACTGTAACTTCGTTAATAATTATCACGAGTAACTTTAATTTCGATACTAATTATGGCAGGTAATTGTAACTTCGTTACTAATTATGACAAGTCCCTGTAATTTCGATACAAATTATGGCAGGCAACGGTAACTTCGATACTAATTATTACAAGTAACTGTAACTTCGATATTAATTATGACAGGCAACTGTAACTTCGTTACTAATTATGGCAAGTAACTGTAATTTCGATACAAATTTTGGCAGGAAACTGTAACTTCGATTCTAATTATTACAGGCAACAGTAACTTCGATACTAATTATGACAAGAAACGTTAACTTCGATACGAATTATGACTGGTAACTGTAACTTCGTTACTAATTATGACAAGTAACAGTACCTTAGATACTAATTATGACAGGTAACTGTAACTTCGATACTAATTATGACAAGGAACTGTAATTTCGATACAAATTATGGTAGGTAACTGTAACTTCGATACTAATTATGACAGGTAACAGTAACTTCGATACTAATTATGACAAGTAACTGTAACTTCGATACTAATTATGACAGGTAACTGTAACTTCGTTACTAATAATGACAAGTAACTCTAATTTCGATACTAATTATGGCAGGTAACTGGTACTTCGATACTAATTATGACAGGTAACAGTAACTTCGATACTAATTATGACAAGTAACTATAACTTCGATAAAAATTATGACTGGTTACTGTAACTTCGATTCAAATTATGACAAGAAACTCAAACTTCGTTACTAATTATGACAAGTAACTGTAATTTTGATAAAAAAATTATGGTAGGTAACTGTAACTTCATTACTAATTATGACAGGTAACAGTAACTTCGATACTAATTATGACAGGAAACTGTAACTTCGTTACTAATTATGACAAGTAACTTTAATTTCGATATTAATTATGGCAGGTAACTGTAACTTCGTTATTAATTTTGACAAGTAACTGTAATTTCGATACAAATTTTGGCAGGTAACTGTATCATCGTTACTAATTTTGACAGGTAACAGTAACTTCGATACTAATTATGACAAGTAACTGTAACTTCGATACTAATTATGACAGGTAACTGTAACTTCGATACTAATTATGACAGGTAACTGTAACTTCGTTACTAATTATGACAAGTAACTGTAATTTCGATTCAAATTTTGGCAGGTAACTGTAACTTCGATACTTATTATGACAGGTAACAGTAACTTCGATACTAATTATGACAAGTAACTGTAACATCGATACTAATTATGACAGGTAACTGTAACTTCGTTACTAATTATGACAAGTAACTGTAATTTCGATACAAATTATGGCAGGTTACTGTAACTTCGATACTAATTATGACAGGTAACAGCAACATCGATACTAATTATGACAAGTAACTATAACTTCGATACAAATTATGACAGGTAACTGTAGCTTCGATACTAATTATGACAAGAAACTCTAACTTCGTTACTAATTATGACAAGTAACTGTAATTTTGATAAAAAATTATTGTAGGTAACTGTAACTTCAATACTAATTATGACAGGTAACAGTAACTTCGATACTAATTATGACAGGTAACTGTAACTTCGTTACTTTTTATGACAAGTAACTTTAATTTCGATACTAATTATGGCAGGTTACTGTAACTTCGTTACTAATTATGACAAGTCCCTGTAATTTCGATACAAATTATGGCAGGTAATTGTAATTTCGATGCTAATTATGACATGTAACGGTAACTTCGATACTAATTATGACAAGTAAAAGTAACTTCGATACTAATTATGACAAGTAACTGTAACTTCGATACTAATTATGACAGGTAACTGTAACTTCGTTACTAATTATGACAAGTAACTGTAATTTCGATTCAAATTTTGGCAGGTAACTGTAACTTCGATACTTTTTATGACAGGTAAAAGTAACTTCGATACTAATTATGACAAGTAACTGTAACTTCGATACTAATTATGACAGGTAACTGTAACTTCGTTACTAATTATGACAAGTTACTGTAATTTCGATACAAATTATGGCAGGTAACTGTAACTTCGATACTAATTATGACAGGTAACAGCAACTTCGATACTAATTATGACAAGTAACTATAACTTCGATACAAATTATGACAGGTAACTGTAACTTCGATACTAATTATGACAAGAAACTCTAACTTCGTTACTAATTATGACAAGTAACTGTAATTTTGATAAAAAATTATTGTAGGTAACTGTAACTTCAATACTAATTATGACAGGTAACAGTAACTTCGATACTAATTATGACAGGTAACAGTAACTACGACACTAATTATGACAAGTAACTGTAACTTCGATACTAATTATGACAGGTAACTGTAACTTCGTAACTAATTATGACAAGTAACTGTAATTTCGATACAAATTATGGCAGGTAACAGTAACTTCGATACTAATTATGACAAGTAACTGTAACTTCGATACTAATTATGACAGGGAACTGTAATTTCGATACAAATTATGGCAGGTAACTGTAACTTCGATACTAATTGTGACTGGTAACAGTAACTTCGATACTAATTATGACAAGTAACTGTAACTTCGATACTAATTATGACAGGTAACTGAAACTTCGTTACTATTTATGACAAGTAACAGTAATTTCGATACAAAATATGGCAGGTAACAGTAACTTCGATACTAATTATGACAGGTAACAGTAACTTCGATACTAATTATGACAAGTAACATTAACTTCGATACTAATTATGACAGGTTACTGTAACATCGTTGCTAATGATGACAAGTAACTTTAATTTCGATACAAATTATGGCAGGTAACTGTAACTTCCATACTAATTATGACAGGTAACAGTTTCTTCGATACTAATAATGACAGGAAACTGTAACTTCGTTACTAATTATGACAAGTATCTGTAATTTCGATACAAATTATGACAGGTAACTGTAACTTCGTTACTAATTATGACAAGTAACAGTATCTTCGATACTAATTATGACAGGTAACTGTAACTTCGATACTAATTATGACAAGGAACTGTAATTTCGATACAAATTATGGCAGGTAACTGTAACTTCGTTACTAATTATGACAAGTAACTGTAATTTCGATACAAATTTTGTCAGGTAACTGTTACTTCGATACTAATTATGACAGGTAACAGTAACTTCGATACTAATTATGACAAGTAACAGTAACTTCGATACTTATTATGACAGGTAACTGTAACTTCGTTACTAATTATGACAAGAAACTCTAATTTCGATACAAATTATGGCAGGTAACTGTTACTTCGGTACTAATTATGACAGGTAACAGTAACTTCGATACTAATTATGACAAGTAACTATAACTTCGATAAAAATTATGACTGGTTACTGTAACTTCGATTCTAATTATGACGAGAAACTCAAACTTCGTTACTAATTATGACAAGTAACTGTAATTTTGATAAAAAATTATGGTAGGTAACTGTAACTTCAATACTAATTATGACAGGTAACAGTAACTTCGATACTAATTATGACAGGAAACTGTAACTTCGTTACTAATTATGACAAGTAACTTTAATTTCGATACTAATTATGGCAGGAAACTGTAACTTCGTTACTAATTATGACAAGTCCCTGTAATTTCGATACAAATTATGGCAGGTAACTGTTACTTCGATACTAATTATGACAAGTAACTGTAACTTCGATACTAATTATGACAGGTAACTGTAACTTCGTCACTTATTATAACAAGTAACTGTAATTTCGTTACAAATTATGGCATGTAACAGTAACTTCGATACTAATTATGACAGGTAACAGTAATTCGATACTAATTATGACAAGTAACTATAACTTCTATACAAATTATGACAGGTAACTGTAACTTCGATACTAATTATGACAAGAAACTCGAACTTCGTTACTAATTATGACAAGTCCCTGTAATTTCGATACAAATTATGGCAGGTAACTGTATCTTCCATACTAATTATGACAGGTAACAGTAACTTCGATACTAATTATGACAGGAAACTGTAACTTCGTTACTAATTATGACAGGTTACTGTAACTTCGTTACTAATTATGTCAAGTAACTGTAGCTTCGATGCTAATTATGACAAGGAACTGTAATTTCGAAACAAATTATGGCAGGTAACTGTAACTTCGTTACTAATTATGACAAGGAACTGTAATTCCGATACAAATTTTGGCAGGTAACTGTAACGTCCATACTAATTATGACAGGTAACAGTTACTTCGATACTAATTATGACAGGAAACTGTAACTTCGTTACTAATTATGACAAGTAACTATAACTTCGATAAAAATTATGACTGGTTACTGTAACTTCGATTCTAATTATGACGAGAAACTCAAACTTCGTTACTAATTATGACAAGTAACTGTAATTTTGATAAAAAATTATGGTAGGTAACTGTAACTTCAATACTAATTATGACAGGTAACAGTAACTTCGAAACTAATTATGACAAGTAACTGCAACTTCGATACTAATTATGACAGGTAACTGTAACTTCGTTACTATTTATGACAAGTAACAGTAATTTCGATACAAAATATGGCAGGTTACAGTAACTTCGATACTAATTATGACAGGTAACAGAAACTTCGATACTATTTATGACAAGTAACATTAACTTCGATACTAATTATGACAGGTTACTGTAACATCGTTGCTAATGATGACAAGTAACTTTAATTTCGATACAAATTATGGCAGGTAACTGTAACGTCCATACTAAATATGACAGGTAACAGTTACTTCGATACTAATTATGACAGGAAACTGTAACTTCGTTACTAATTATGACAAGTAACTGTAATTTCGATACAAATTATGAAAGGTAACTGTAGCTTCGTTACTAATTATGACAAGTAACAGTACCTTCGATACTAATTATGACAGGTAACTGTAACATCGATACTAATTATGACAAGGAACTGTAATTTCGATACCAATTATGGCAGGTAACTGTAACTTCGATACTAATTATGACAGGTAACAGCAACTTCGATACTAATTATGACAAGTAACTATAACTTCGATACAAATTATGACAGGTAACTGCAACTTCGATACTAATTATGACAAGAAACTCTAACTTCGTTACAAATTTGACAAGTAACTGTAATTTTGATAAAAAAATTATTGTAGGTAACTGTAACTTCAATACTAATTATGACAGGTAACAGTAACTTCGATACTAATTATGACAGGTAACTGTAACTTCGTTACTTATTATGACAAGTAACTTTAATTTCGATACGAATTCTGGCAGGTTACTGTAACTTCGTTAATAATTATGACAAGTCCCTGTAATTTCGATACAAATTATTGCATGTAATTGTAATTTCGATACTAATTATGACAGGTAACAGTAACTTCGATACTAATTATGACAGGTAACAGTAACTTCGATACTAATTATGACAAGTAACTGTAACTTCGATACTAATTATGACAGGTAACAGCAACTTCGATACTAATTATGACAAGTAACTATAACTTCGATACAAATTATGACAGGTAACAGTAA
Organism: Meconema thalassinum; assembly: GCA_946902985.2. Classification (NCBI taxonomy): domain Eukaryota; kingdom Metazoa; phylum Arthropoda; class Insecta; order Orthoptera; family Tettigoniidae; genus Meconema; species Meconema thalassinum. Next base: position 1,671,633,830 of record OX336388.2, on the reverse strand, counting down.
CTTCGATACTAATTATGACAGGTTACAGTAACTACGATACTAATTATGACAAGTAACTGTAACTTCGATACTAATTATGACAGGTAACTGTAACTTGGTAACTAATTATGACAAGTAACTGTAATTTCGATATAAATTATGGCTGGTAACAGTAACTTCGATGCTAATTATGACAGGTAACTGTAACTTCGATACTAATTATGACAAGGAATTGTAATTTCGATACAAATTATGGCAGGTAACTGTAACTTCGATACTAATTGTGACAGGTAACAGTAACTTCGATACTAATTATGACAAGTTACTATAACTTCGAATCAAATTATGACAGGTAACTGTAACTTCGGTACTAATTATGACAAGAAAATCTAACTTCGTTACTAATTAAGACAAGTAACTGTAATTTTGATAAAAAAATTATGGTAGGTAACTGTCACTTCAATACTAATTATGACAGGTAACAAGAACTTCGATACTAATTATGACAGGTAACTGTAACTTCGTTAATAATTATCACGAGTAACTTTAATTTCGATACTAATTATGGCAGGTAATTGTAACTTCGTTACTAATTATGACAAGTCCCTGTAATTTCGATACAAATTATGGCAGGCAGCGGTAACTTCGATACTAATTATTACAAGTAACTGTAACTTCGATATTAATTATGACAGGCAACTGTAACTTCGTTACTAATTATGGCAAGTAACTGTAATTTCGATACAAATTTTGGCAGGTAACTGTAACTTCGATTCTAATTATTACAGGCAACAGTAACTTCGATACTAATTATGACAAGTAACGTTAACTTCGATACGAATTATGACTGGTAACTGTAACTTCGTTACTAATTATGACAAGTAACAGTAATTTCGATACAAATTATGGCAGGTAACTGTATGTTCGATACTAATTATGACAGGTAACAGTAACTTCGATACTAATTATGACAAGTAACATTAACTTCGATACTAATTATGGCACATTACTGTAACATCGCTACTAATTATGACAAGTAACTTTAATTTCGATACAAATTATGGCAGGTAACTGTAACTTCCATACTAATTATGACAGGTAACAGTAACTTCGATACTAATTATGACAGGAAACTGTAACTTCGTTACTAATTATGACAAGTAACTGTAATTTCGATACAAATTATGACAGGTAACTGTAACTTCGTTACTAATTATGACAAGTAACAGTACCTTAGATACTAATTATGACAGGTAACTGTAACTTCGATACTAATTATGACAAGGAACTGTAATTTCGATACAAATTATGGCAGGTAACTGTAACTTCGTAACTAATTATGACAAGTAACTGTAATTTCGATACAAATTTTGGTAGGTAACTGTAACTTCGATACTAATTATGACAGGTAACAGTAACTTCGATACTATTTATGACAAGTAACTGTAACTTCGATACTAATTATGACAGGTAACTGTAACTTCGTTACTAATAATGACAAGTAACTCTAATTTCGATACTAATTATGGCAGGTAACTGGTACTTCGATACTAATTATGACAGGTAACAGTAACTTCGATACTAATTATGACAAGTAACTATAACTTCGATAAAAATTATGACTGGTTACTGTAACTTCGATTCAAATTATGACAAGAAACTCAAACTTCGTTACTAATTATGACAAGTAACTGTAATTTTGATAAAAAATTATGGTAGGTAACTGTAACTTCATTACTAATTATGACAGGTAACAGTAACTTAGATACTAATTATGACAGGAAACTGTAACTTCGTTACTAATTATGACAAGTTACTTTAATTTCGATACTAGTTATGGCAGGAAACTGTAACTTCGTTACTAATTATGACAAGTCCCTGTAATTTCGATACAAATTATGGCAGGTAACTGTAACTTCGATACTAATTATGACAAGTAACTGTAACTTCGATACTAATTATGACAGGTAACTGTAACTTCGTTATTAATTATGACAAGTAACTGTAATTTTGATAAAAAATTATTGTTGGTAACTGTAACTTCAATACTAATTATGACAGGTTACAGAAACTTCGATACTAATTATGACAAGAAACTCAAACTTCGTTACTAATTATGACAAGTAACTGTAATTTTGATAAAAAATTATGGTAGGTAACTGTAACTTCAATACTAATTATGACAGGTAACAGTAACTTCGATACTAATTATGACAGGTAACTGTAACTTCGTTACTAATTATGACAAGTAACTGTAATTTCGATTCAAATTTTGGCAGGTAACTGTAACTTCGATACTTATTATGACAGGTAACAGTAACTTCGATACTAATTATGACAAGTAACTGTAACATCGATACTAATTATGACAGGTAACTGTAACTTCGTTACTAATTATGACAAGTAACTGTAATTTCGATACAAATTATGGCAGGTTACTGTAACTTCGATACTAATTATGACAGGTAACAGCAACATCGATACTAATTATGACAAGTAACTATAACTTCGATACAAATTATGACAGGTAACTGTAACTTCGATACTAATTATGACAAGAAACTCTAACTTCGTTACTAATTATGACAAGTAACTGTAATTTTGATAAAAAATTATTGTAGGTAACTGTAACTTCAATACTAATTATGACAGGTAACAGTAACTTCGATACTAATTATGACAGGTAACTGTAACTTCGATACTAATTATGACAGGTAACAGCTACTTCGATACTAATTATGACAAGTAATTATAATTTCGATACAAATTATGACAGGTAACAGTAACTTCGATACTAATTATGACAGGTTACAGTAACTACGATACTAATTATGACAAGTAACTGTAACTTCGATACTAATTATGACAGGTAACTGTAACTTGGTAACTAATTATGACAAGTAACTGTAATTTCGATACATATTATGGCTGGTAACAGTTACTTCGATGCTAATTATGACAGGTAACTGTAACTTCGATACTAATTATGACAAGGAACTGTAATTTCGATGCAAATTATGGCAGGTAACTGTAACTTCGATACTAATTGTGACAGGTAACAGTAACTTCGATACTAATTATGACAAGTAACTATAACTTCGAATCTAATTATGACAGGTAACTGTAACTTCGATACTAATTATGACAGGAAAATCTAACTTCGTTACTAATTATGACAAGTAACTGTAATTTTGATAAAAATTATGGTAGGTAACTGTAACTTCAATACTAATTATGACAGGTAACAGGAACTTCGATACTAATTATGACAGATAACTGTAACTTCGTTAATAATTATCACAAGTAACTTTAATTTCGATACTAATTATGGCAGGTAACTGTAACTTCGTTACTAATTGTGACAAGTCCCTGTAATTTCGATACAAATTATGGCAGGTAACGGTAACTTCGATACTAATTATTACAAGTAACTGTAACTTCGATACTAATCATGACAGGTAACTGTAACTTCGTTACTAATTATGATAAGTAACTGTAATTTGCATACAAATTTTGGCAGGTAACTGTAACATCGATTCTAATTATGACAGGTAACAGTAACGTCGATACTAATTATGACAAGTAACTGTAACTTCGATACTAATTATGACAGGTACCTGTAACTTCGTTACTAATTATGACAAGTAACAGTAATTTCGATACAAATTATGGCAGGTAACTGTATCTTCGATAGTAATTATGACAGGTAACAGTAACTTTGATACTAATTATGACAAGTAACATTAACTTCGATATAATTATGGCAGGTTACTGTAACATCGCTACTAATTATGACAAGTAACTTTAATGTCGATACAAATTATGGCAGGTAACTGTAACTTCCATTCTAATTATGACAGGTAACAGTAACTTCGATACTAATTATGACAGGAAACTGTAACTTCGTTACTAATTATGACATGTAACTGTAATTTCGATACAAATTATGACAGGTAACTGTAACTTCGTTACTAATTATGACAAGTAACAGTACCTTCGATACTAATAATGACAGGTAACTGTAACTTCGATACTAATTATGACAAGGAACTGTAATTTCGATACAAATTATGGCAGGTAACTGTACCTTCGTTACTAATTATGACAAGTAACTGTAATTTCGAAACAAATTTTGGCAGGTAACTGTAACTTCGATACTAATTATGACAGGTAACAGTAACTTCGATACTAATTATGACAATTAACTGTAACTTCGATACTAATTATGACAGGTAACTGTAACTTCGTTACTAATAATGACAAGTAACTCTAATTTCGGTACTAATTATGGCAGGTAACTGTAACTTCGATACTAATTATGACAGGTAACAGCAACTTCGATACTAATTATGACAAGTAACTATAACTTCGATACAAATTATGACAGGCAACTGTAACTTCGATACTAATTATGACAAGAAACTCTAACTTCGTTACTAATTATGACAAGTAACTGTAATTTTGATAGAAAATTATTGTAGGTAACTGTAACTTCAATACTAATTATGACAGGTAACAGTAACTTCGATACTAATTATGACAGGTAACTGTAACTTCGTTACTTATTATGACAAGTAGCTTTAATTTCGATATTAATTATGGCAGGTTACTGTAACTTCGTTACTAATTATGACAAGTCCCTGTAATTTCGATACTAATTATGGCAGGTAACTGTAACTTCGATACTAATTATGACAGGTAACAGTAACTTCGATACTTATTATGACAAGTAACTATAACTTCGATAAAAATTATGACTGGTTACTGTAACTTCGATTCTAATTATGACAAAAAACTCAAACTTCGTTACTAATTATGACAAGTAACTGTAATTTTGATAAAAAATTATGGTAGGTAACTGTAACTTCATTACTACTTATGACAGGTAACAGTAACTTCGATAATAATTATGACAGGAAACTGTAACTTCGTTACTAATTATGACAAGTAACTTTAATTTCGATACTAGTTATGGCAGGAAACTGTAACTTCGTTACTAATTATGACAAGTCCCTGTAATTTCGATACAAATTATGGCAGGTAACTGTAACTTCGATACTAATTATGACAAGTAACTGTAACTTCGATACTAATTATGACAGGTAACTGTAACTTCGTTATTAATTATGACAAGTAACTGTAATTTTGATAAAAAATTATTGTTGGTAACTGTAACTTCAATACTAATTATGACAGGTTACAATAACTTCGATACTAATTATGACAAGAAACTCAAACTTCGTTACTAATTATGACAAGTAACTGTAATTTTGATAAAAAATTATGGTAGGTAACTGTAACTTCAATACTAATTATGACAGGTAACAGTAACTTCGATACTAATTATGACAGGAAACTGTAACTTCGTTACTAATTATGACAAGTAACTTTAATTTCGATATTAATTATGGCAGGTAACTGTAACTTCGTTATTAATTTTGACATGTAACTGTAATTTCGATAAAAATTTTGGCAGGTAACTGTATCATAGTTACTAATTTTGACAGGTAACAGTAACTTCGATACTAATTATGACAAGTAACTGTAACTTCGATACTAATTATGACAGGTAACTGTAACTTCGATACTAATTATGACAGGTAACTGTAACTTCGTTACTAATTATGACAAGTAACTGTAATTTCGATTCAAATTTTGGCAGGTAACTGTAACTTCGATACTTATTATGACAGGTAACAGTAACTTCGATACTAATTATGACAAGTAACTGTAACATCGATACTAATTATGACAGGTAACTGTAACTTCGTTACTAATTATGACAAGTAACTGTAATTTCGATACAAATTATGGCAGGTTACTGTAACTTCGATACTAATTATGACAGGTAACAGCAACATCGATACTAATTATGACAAGTAACTATAACTTCGATACAAATTATGACAGGTAACTGTAGCTTCGATACTAATTATGACAAGAAACTCTAACTTCGTTACTAATTATGACAAGTAACTGTAATTTTGATAAAAAATTATTGTAGGTAACTGTAACTTCAATACTAATTATGACAGGTAACAGTAACTTCGATACTTATTATGACAGGTAACTGTAACTTCGTTACTTTTTATGACAAGTAACTTTAATTTCGATACTAATTAAGGCAGGTTACTGTAACTTCGTTACTAATTATGACAAGTCCCTGTAATTTCGATACAAATTATGGCAGGTAATTGAAATTTCGATGCTAATTATGACATGTAACGGTAACTTCGATACTAATTATGACAAGTAAAAGAAACTTCGATACTAATTATGACAAGTAAAAGTAACTTCGATACTAATTATGACAAGTTACTGTAATTTCGATACAAATTATGGCAGGTAACTGTAACTTCGATACTAATTATGCCAGGTAACAGCAACTTCGATACTAATTATGACAAGTAACTATAACTTCGATACAAATTATGACAGGTAACGGTAACTTCGATACTAATTATGACAAGAAACTCTAACATCGTTACTAATTATGACAAGTAACTGTAATTTTGATAAAAAATTATTGTAGGTAACTGTAACTTCAATACTAATTATGACAGGTAACAGTAACTTCGATACTAATTATGACAGGTAACAGTAACTACGACACTAATTATGACAAGTAACTGTAACTTCGATACTAATTATGACAGGTAACTGTAATTTCGTAACTAATTATGACAAGTAACTGTAATTTCGATACAAATTATGGCAGGTAACAGTAACTTCGATACTAATTATGACAAGTAACTGTAACTTCGATACTAATTATGACAGGGAACTGTAATTTCGATACAAATTATGGCAGGTAACTGTAACTTCGATACTAATTGTGACTGGTAACAGTAACTTCGATACTAATTATGACAAGTAACTGTAACTTCGATACTAATTATGACAGGTAACTGAAACTTCGTTACTATTTATGACAAGTAACAGTAATTTCGATACAAAATATGGCAGGTAACAGTAACTTCGATACTAATTATGACAGGTAACAGTAACTTCGATACTAATTATGACAAGTAACATTAACTTCGATACTAATTATGACAGGTTACTGTAACATCGTTGCTAATGATGACAAGTAACTTTAATTTCGATACAAATTATGGCAGGTAACTGTAACTTCCATACTAATTATGACAGGTAACAGTTTCTTCGATACTAATAATGACAGGAAACTGTAACTTCGTTACTAATTATGACAAGTATCTGTAATTTCGATACAAATTATGACAGGTAACTGTAACTTCGTTACTAATTATGACAAGTAACAGTATCTTCGATACTAATTATGACAGGTAACTGTAACTTCGATACTAATTATGACAAGGAACTGTAATTTCGATACAAATTATGGCAGGTAACTGTAACTTCGTTACTAATTATGACAAGTAACTGTAATTTCGATACAATTTTTGTCAGGTAACTGTTACTTCGATACTAATTATAACAGGTAACAGTAACTTTGATACTAATTATGACAAGTAACAGTAACTTCGATACTTATTATGACAGGTAACTGTAACTTCGTTACTAATTATGACAAGAAACTCTAATTTCGATACAAATTATGGCAGGTAACTGTTACTTCGGTACTAATTATGACAGGTAACAGTAACTTCGATACTAATTATGACAAGTAACTATAACTTCAATAAAAATTATGACTGGTTACTGTAACTTCGATTCTAATTATGACGAGAAACTCAAACTTCGTTACTAATTATGACAAGTAACTGTAATTTTGATAAAAAATTATGGTAGGTAACTGTAACTTCAATACTAATTATGACAGGTAACAGTAACTTCGATACTAATTATGACAGGAAACTGTAACTTCGTTACTAATTATGACAAGTAACTTTAATTTCGATACTAATTATGGCAGGAAACTGTAACTTCGTTACTAATTATGACAAGTCCCTGTAATTTCGATACAAATTATGGCAGGTAACTGTTACTTCGATACTAATTATGACAAGTAACTGTAACTTCGATACTAATTATGACAGGTAACTGTAACATCGTCACTTATTATAACAAGTAGCTGTAATTTCGTTACAAATTATGGCATGTAACAGTAACTTCGATACTAATTATGACAGGTAACAGTAATTCGATACTAATTATGACAAGTAACTATAACTTCTATACAAATTATGACATGTAACTGTAACTTCGATACTAATTATGACAAGAAACTCGAACTTCGTTACTAATTATGACAAGTCCCTGTAATTTCGATACAAATTATGGCAGGTAACTGTAACTTCCATACTAATTATGACAGGTAACAGTAACTTCGATACTAATTATGACAGGAAACTGTAACTTCGTTACTAATTATGACAGGTTACTGTAACTTCGTTACTAATTATGTCAAGTAACTGTAGCTTCGATGCTAATTATGACAAGGAACTGTAATTTCGAAACAAATTATGGCAGGTAACTGTAACTTCGTTACTAATTATGACAAGGAAATGTAATTCCGATACAAATTTTGGCAGGTAACTGTAACTTCGATACTAATTATGACAGGTAACAGTAACTTCGAAACTAATTATGACAAGTAACTGTAACTTCGATACTAATTATGACAGGTTACTGTAACATCGTTGCTAATGATGACAAGTAACTTTAATTTCGATACAAATTATGGCAGGTAACTGTAACGTCCATACTAATTATGACAGGTAACAGTTACTTCGATACTAATTATGACAGGAAACTGTAACTTCGTTACTAATTATGACAAGTAACTGTAATTTCGATACAAATTATGAAAGGTAACTGTAGCTTCGTTACTAATTATGACAAGTAACAGTACCTTCGATACTAATTATGACAGGTAACTGTAACATCGATACTAATTATGACAAGGAACTGTAATTTCGATACCAATTATGGCAGGTAACTGTAACTTCGATACTAATTATGACAGGTAACAGCAACTTCGATACTAATTATGACAAGTAACTATAACTTCGATACAAATTATGACAGGTAACTGCAACTTCGATACTAATTATGACAAGAAACTCTAACTTCGTTACAAATTATGACAAGTAACTGTAATTTTGATAAAAAAATTATTGTAGGTAACTGTAACTTCAATACTAATTATGACAGGTAACAGTAACTTCGATACTAATTATGACAGGTAACTGTAACTTCGTTACTTATTATGACAAGTAACTTTAATTTCGATACGAATTCTGGCAGGTTACTGTAACTTCGTTAATAATTATGACAAGTCCCTGTAATTTCGATACAAATTATTGCATGTAATTGTAATTTCGATACTAATTATGACAGGTAACAGTAACTTCGATACTAATTATGACAGGTAACAGTAACTTCGATACTAATTATGACAAGTAACTGTAACTTCGATACTAATTATGACAGGTAACAGCAACTTCGATACTAATTATGAAAAGTAACTATAACTTCGATACAAATTATGACAGGTAACAGTAACTTCGATACTAATTATGACAGGTTACAGTAACTACGATACTAATTATGACAAGTAACTGTAACTTCGATACTAATTATGACAGGTAACTGTAACTTGGTAACTAATTATGACAAGTAACTGTAATTTCGATATAAATTATGGCTGGTAACAGTAACTTCGATGCTAATTATGACAGGAAACTGTAACTTCGATACTAATTATGACAAGGAACTGTAATTTCGATACAAATTATGGCAGGTAACTGTAACTTCGATACTAATTGTGACAGGTAACAGTAACTTCGATACTAATTATGACAAGTTACTATAACTTCGAATCAAATTATGACAGGTAACTGTAACTTCGGTACTAATTATGACAAGAAAATCTAACATCGTTACTAATTAAGACAAGTAACTGTAATTTTGATAAAAAAATTATGGTAGGTAACTGTCACTTCAATACTAATTATGACAGGTAACAAGAACTTCGATACTAATTATGACAGGTAACTGTAACTTCGTTAAAAATTATCACGAGTAACTTTAATTTCGATACTAATTATGGCAGGTAATTGTAACTTCGTTACTAATTATGACAAGTCCCTGTAATTTCGATACAAATTATGGCAGGCAACGGTAACTTCGATACTAATTATTACAAGTAACTGTAACTTCGATATTAATTATGACAGGCAACTGTAACTTCGTTACTAATTATGGCAAGTAACTGTAATTTCGATACAAATTTTGGCAGGAAACTGTAACTTCGATTCTAATTATTACAGGCAACAGTAACTTCGATACTAATTATGACAAGAAACGTTAACTTCGATACGAATTATGACTGGTAACTGTAACTTCGTTACTAATTATGACAAGTAACAGTACCTTAGATACTAATTATGACAGGTAACTGTAACTTCGATACTAATTATGACAAGGAACTGTAATTTCGATACAAATTATGGCAGGTAACTGTAACTTCGTAACTAATTATGACAAGTAACTGTAATTTCGATACAAATTTTGGTAGGTAACTGTAACTTCGATACTAATTATGACAGGTAACAGTAACTTCGATACTAATTATGACAAGTAACTGTAACTTCGATACTAATTATGACAGGTAACTGTAACTTCGTTACTAATAATGACAAGTAACTCTAATTTCGATACTAATTATGGCAGGTAACTGGTACTTCGATACTAATTATGACAGGTAACAGCAACTTCGATACTAATTATGACAAGTAACTATAACTTCGATAAAAATTATGACTGGTTACTGTAACTTCGATTCAAATTATGACAAGAAACTCAAACTTCGTTACTAATTATGACAAGTAACTGTAATTTTGATAAAAAAATTATGGTAGGTAACTGTAACTTCATTACTAATTATGACAGGTAACAGTAACTTCGATACTAATTATGACAGGAAACTGTAACTTCGTTACTAATTATGACAAGTTACTTTAATTTCGATACTAGTTATGGCAGGAAACTGTAACTTCGTTACTAATTATGACAAGTCCCTGTAATTTCGATACAAATTATGGCAGGTAACTGTAACTTCGATACTAATTATGACAAGTAACTGTAACTTCGATACAAATTATGACAGGTAACTAACTTCGTTATTAATTATGACAAGTAACTGTAATTTTGATAAAAAATTATTGTAGGTAACTGTAACTTCAATACTAATTATGACAGGTAACAGTAACTTCGATACTAATTATGACAAGAAACTCAAACTTCGTTACTAATTATGACAAGTAACTGTAATTTTGTTAAAAAATTATGGTAGGTAACTGTAACTACAATACTAATTATGACAGGTAACAGTATCTTCGATACTAATTATGACAGGAAACTGTAACTTCGTTACTAATTATGACAAGTAACTTTAATTTCGATATTAATTATGGCAGGAAACTGTAATTTCGTTACTAATTATGACAAGTCCCTGTAATTTCGATACAAATTATGGCAGGTAACTGTAACCTCGATACTAATTATGACAAGTAACTGTAACTTCGATACTAATTATGACAGGTAACTGTAACTTCGTTATTAATTATGACAAGTAACTGTAATTTCGATACAAATTTTGGCAGGTAACTGTATCATCGTTACTAATATTGACAGGTAACAGTAACTTCGATACTAATTATGACAAGTAACTGTAAATTCGATACTAATTATGACAGGTAACTGTAACTTCGATACTAATTATGACAGGTAACTGTAACTTCGTTACTAATTATGACAAGTAACTGTAATTTCGATACAAATTATGGCAGGTTACTGTAACTTCGATACTAGTTATGACAGGTAACAGCAACTTCGATACTAATTATGACAAGTAACTATAACTTCGATACAAGTTATGACAGGTAACTGTAACTTCGATACTAATTATGACAAGAAACTCTAACTTCGTTACTAATTATGACAAGTAACTGTAATTTAGGATAAAAAATTATTGTAGGTAACTGTAACTTCAATACTAATTATGACAGGTAACAGTAACTTCGATACTAATTATGACAGGTATCAATAACTACGATACTAATTATGACAAGTAACTGTAACTTCGATACTAATTATGACAGGTAACTGTAACTTCGTAACTAATTATGACAAGTAACTGTAATTTCGATACATATTATGGCAGGTAACAGTAACTTCGATACTAATTATGACAAGTAACTGTAACTTCGATACTAATTATGACAGGGAACTGTAATATCGATACAAATTATGGCAGGTAACTGTAACCTCCATACTAATTATGACAGGTAACTGAACCTTCGTTACTATTTATGACAAGTAACAGTAATTTCGATACAAAATATGGCAGGTAACAGTAACTTCGATACTAATTATGACAGGAACAGTAACTTCGATACTAATTATGACAAGTAACATTAACTTCGATACTAATTATGACAGGTAACTGTAACTTCGTAACTAATTATGACAAGTAACTGTAATTTCGATACATATTATGGCAGGTAACTGTAACTTCGTTACTAATTATGACAAGTAACAGTACCTTCGATACTAATTATGACAGGTAACTGTAACTTCGATACTAATTATTACAAGGAACTGTAATTTCGATACAAATTATGGCAGGTAACTGTAACTTCGTTACTAATTTTGACAAGTAACTGTAATTTCGATACAAATTTTGTCAGGTAACTGTTACTTCGATACTAATTATGACAGGTAACAGTAACTTCGATACTAATTATGACAAGTAACAGTAACTTCGATACTTATTATGACAGGTAACTGAAACTTCGTTACTATTTATGACAAGAAACTCTAATTTCGATACGAATTATGGCAGGTAACTGTAACTTCGGTACTAATTATGACAGGTAACAGTAACTTCGATACTAATTATGACAAGTAACTATAACTTCGATAAAAATTATGACTGGTTACTGTAACTTCGATTCTAATTATGACGAGAAACTCAAATTTCGTTACTAATTATGACAAGTAACTTTAATTTTGATAAAAAATTATGGTAGGTAACTGTAACTTCAATACTAATTATGACAGGTAACAGTAACTTCGATACTAATTATGACAGGAAACTGTAACTTCGTTACTAATTATGGCAAGTAACTTTAATTTCGATACTAATTATGGCAGGAAACTGTAACTTCCTTACTAATTATGACAAGTCCCTGTAATTTCGATACAAATTATGGCAGGTAACTGTTACTTCGATACTAATTATGACAAGTAACTGTAACTTCGATACTAATTATGACAGGTAACTGTAACTTCGTCACTTATTATAACAAGTAACTGTAATTTCGTTACAAATTATGGCATGTAACAGTAACTTCGATACTAATTATGACAGGTAACAGTAATTCGATACTAATTATGACAAGTAACTATAACTTCTATACAAATTATGACAGGTAACTGTAACTTCGATACTAAGTATGACAAGAAACTCGAACTTCGTTACTAATTATGACAAGTCCCTGTAATTTCGATACAAATTATGGCAGGTAACTGTAACTTCCATACTAATTATGACAGGTAACAGTAACTTCGTTACTAATTATGACAGGAAACTGTAACTTCGTTACTAATTATGACAGGTTACTGTAACTTCGTTACTAATTATGTCAAGTAACTGTAGCTTCGATGCTAATTATGACAAGGAACTGTAATTTCGGAACAAATTATGGCAGGTAACTGTAACTTCGTTTCTAATTATGACAAGTAACTGTAATTTCGATACAAATTTTGGCAGGTAACTGTAACTTCGATACTAATTATGACAGGTGACAGTAACTTCGATACTAATTATGACAAGTAACTGTAACTTCGATACTAATTATGACAGGTAACTGTAACTTCGTTACTATTTATGACAAGTAACAGTAATTTCGATACAAAATATGGCAGGTAACAGTAACTTCGATACTAATTATGACAGGTAACAGAAACTTCGATACTATTTATGACAAGTAACATTAACTTCGATACTAATTATGACAGGTTACTGTAACATCGTTGCTAATGATGACAAGTAACTTTAATTTCGATACAAATTATGGCAGGTATCTGTAACGTCCATACTAATTATGACAGGTAACAGTTACTTCGATACTAATTATGACAGGAAACTGTAACTTCGTTACTAATTATGACAAGGAACTGTAATTTTGATAAAAAATTATTGTAGGTAACTGTAACTTCAATACTAATTATGACAGGTAACAGTAACTTCGATACTAATTATGACAGGTAACTGTAACTTCGTTACTTATTATGACAAGTAACTTTAATTTCGATACAAATTCTGGCGGGTTACTGTAACTTCGTTAATAATTATGACAAGTCCCTGTAATTTCGATACAAATTATTGCATGTAATTGTAATTTCGATACTAATTATGACAGGTAACAGTAACTTCGATACTAATTATGACAGGTAACAGTAACTTCGATACTAATTATGACAAGTAACTGTAACTTCGATACTAATTATGACAGGTAACAGCAACTTCGATACTAATTATGACAAGTTACTATAACTTCGATACAAATTATGACGGGTAACAGTCACTTCGATACTAATTATGACAGGTTACAGTAACTACGATACTAATTATGACAAGTAACTGTAACTTCGATACTAATTATGACAGGTAACTGTAACTTGGTAACTAATAATGACAAGTAACTGTAATTTCGATACAAATTATGGCTGGTAACAGTAACTTCGATGCTAATTATGACAGGTAACTGTAACTTCGATACTAATTATGACAAGGAACTGTAATTTCGATACAAATTATGGCAGGTAACTGTAACTTCGATACTAATTGTGACAGGTAACAGTAACTTCGATACTAATTATGACAAGTTACTATAACTTCGAATCAAATTATGACAGGTAACTGTAACTTCGATAAAAATTATGACAAGAAAGTCTAACTTCGTTACTAATTATGACATGTAACTGTAATTTTGTTAAAAAAATTATGGTAGGTAACTGTAACTTCAATACTAATTATGACAGGTAACAAGAACTTCGATACTAATTATGACAGGTAACTGTAACTTCGTTAATAATTATCACGAGTAACTTTAATTTCGATACTAATTATGGCAGGTAATTGTAACTTCGTTACTAATTATGACAAGTCCCTGTAATTTCGATACAAATTATGGCAGGCAACGGTAACTTCGATATTAATTATTACAAGTAACAAGAACTTCGATACTAATGATGACAGGTAACTGTAACTTCGTTACTAATTATGACAAGTCCCTGTAATTTCGATACAAATTATGGCAGGCAACGGTAACTTCGATACTAATTATTACAAGTAACTGTAACTTCGATACTAATTATGACAGGCAACTGTAACTTCGTTACTAATTATGGCAAGTAACTGTAATTTCGATACAAATTTTGGCAGGTAACTGTAACTTCGATTCAAATTATTACAGGCAACAGTAACTTCGATACTAATTATGACAAGTAACTGTAACTTCGATACGAATTATGACTGGTAACTGTAACTTCGTTACTAATTATGACAAGTAACAGTAATTTCGATACAAATTATGGCAGGTAACTGTATCTTCGATACTAATTATGACAGGTAACAGTAACTTCGATACTAATTATGACAAGTAACATTAACTTCGATACTAATTATGGCACGTTACTGTAACATCGCTACTAATTATGACAAGTAACTTTAATTTCGATACAAATTATGGCAGGTAACTGTAACTTCCATACTAATTATGACAGGTAACAGTAACTTCGATACTAATTATGACAGGAAACTGTAACTTCGTTACTAATTATGACAAGTCCTTGTAATTTCGATACAAATTATGGCAGGTAACTGTAACTTCCATACTAATTATGACAAGTAACTGTAACTTCGATACTAATTATGACAGGTAACTGTAACTTCGTTATCAATTATGACAAGTAACTGTAATTTTGATAAAAAATTATTGTAGGTAACTGTAACTTCAATACTAATTATGACAGGTAACAGTAACTTCGATACTAATTATGACAAGAAACTCAAACTTCGTTACTTATTATGACAAGTAACTGTAATTTTGATAAAAAATTATGGTAGGTAACTGTAACTACAATACTAATTATGACAGGTAACAGTATCTTCGATACTAATTATGACAGGAAACTGTAACTTCGTTACTAATTATGACAAGTAACTTTAATTTCGATATTAATTATGGCAGGAAACTGTAACTTCGTTACTAATTATGACAAGTCCCTGTAATTTCGATACAAATTATGGCAGGTAACTGTAACCTCGATACTAATTATGACAAGTAACTGTAACTTCGATACTAATTATGACAGGTAACTGTAACTTCGTTATTAATTATGACAAGTAACTGTAATTTCGATACAATTTTGGCAGGTAACTGTATCATCGTTACTAATTTTGACAGGTAACAGTAACTTCGATACTAATTATGACAAGAAACTCAAACTTCGTTACTTATTATGACAAGTAACTGTAATTTTGATAAAAAATTATGGTAGGTAAATGTAACTACAATACTAATTTTGACAGGTAACAGTATCTTCGATACTAATTATGACAGGAAACTGTAACTTCGTTACTAATTATGACAAGTAACTTTAATTTCGATATTAATTATGGCAGGAAACTGTAACTTCGTTACTAATTACGACAAGTCCCTGTAATTTCGATACAAATTATGGCAGGTAACTGTTACTTCGATACTAATTATGACAAGTAACTGTAACTTCGATACTAATTATGACAGGTAACTGTAACTTCGTCACTTATTATAACAAATAACTGTAATTTCGTTACAAATTATGGCATGTAACAGTAACTTCGATACTAATTATGACAGGTAACAGTAATTCGATACTAATTATGACAAGTAACTATAACTTCTATACAAATTATGACAGGTAACTGTAACTTCGATACTAATTATGACAAGAAACTCGAACTTCGTTACTAATTATGACAAGTCCCTGTAATTTCGATACAAATTATGGCAGGTAACCGTAACTTCCATACTAATTATGACAGGTAACAGTAACTTCGATACTAATTATGACAGGAAACTGTAACTTCGTTACTAATTATGACAGGTTACTGTAACTTCGTTACTAATTATGTCAAGTAACTGTAGCTTCGATGCTAATTATGACAAGGAACTGTAATTTCGAAACAAATTATGGCAGGTAACTGTAACTTCGTTACTAATTATGACAAGGAACTGTAATTCCGATACAAATTTTGGCAGGTAACTGTAACTTCGATACTAATTATGACAGGTAACAGTAACTTCGAAACTAATTATGACAAGTAACTGTAACTTCGATACTAATTATGACAGGTAACTGTAACTTCGTTACTATTTATGACAAGTAACAGTAATTTCGATACAAAATATGGCAGGTTACAGTAACTTCGGTACTAATTATGACAGGTAACAGAAACTTCGATACTATTTATGACAAGTAACATTAACTTCGATACTAATTATGACAGGTTACTGTAACATCGTTGCTAATGATGACAAGTAACTTTAATTTCGATACAAATTATGGCAGGTAACTGTAACGTCCATACTAATTATGACAGGTAACAGTTACTTCGATACTAATTATGACAGGAAACTGTAACTTCGTTACTAATTATGACAAGTAACTGTAATTTCGATACAAATTATGAAAGGTAACTGTAGCTTCGTTACTAATTATGACAAGTAACAGTACCTTCGATACTAATTATGACAGGTATCTGTAACATCGATACTAATTATGACAAGGAACTGTAATTTCGATACCAATTATGGCAGGTAACTGTAACTTCGATACTAATTATGACAGGTAACAGCAACTTCGATACTAATTATGACAAGTAACTATAACTTCGATACAAATTATGACAGGTAACTGCAACTTCGATACTAATTATGACAAGAAACTCTAACTTCGTTACAAATTATGACAAGTAACTGTAATTTTGATAAAAAAAAATATTGTAGGTAACTGTAACATCAATACTAATTATGACAGGTAACAGTAACTTCGATACTAATTATGAGAGGTAACTGTAACTTCGTTACTTATTATGACAAGTAACTTTAATTTCGATACAAATTCTGGCAGGTTACTGTAACTTCGTTAATAATTATGACAAGTCCCTGTAATTTCGATACAAATTATTGCATGTAATTGTAATTTCGATACTAATTATGACAGGTAACAGTAACTTCGATACTAATTATGACAGGTAACAGTAACATAGATACTAATTATGACAAGTAACTGTAACTTCGATACTAATTATGACAGGTAACAGCAACTTCGATACTAATTATGACAAGTAACTATAACTTCGATACAAATTATGACAGGTAACAGTAACTTCGATACTAATTATGACAGGTTACAGTAACTACGATACTAATTATGACAAGTAACTGTAACTTCGATGCTAATTATGACAGGTAACTGTAACTTGGTAACTAATTATGACAAGTAACTGTAATTTCGATATAAATTATGGCTGGTAACAGTAACTTCGATGCTAATTATGACAGGAAACTGTAACTTCGATACTAATTATGACAAGGAACTGTAATTTCGATACAAATTATGGCAGGTAACTGTAACTTCGATACTAATTGTGACAGGTAACAGTAACTTCGATACTAATTATGACAAGTTACTATAACTTCGAATCAAATTATGACAGGTAACTGTAACTTCGGTACTAATTATGACAAGAAAATCTAACATCGTTACTAATTAAGACAAGTAACTGTAATTTTGATAAAAAAATTATGGTAGGTAACTGTCACTTCAATACTAATTATGACAGGTAACAAGAACTTCGATACTAATTATGACAGGTAACTGTAACTTCGTTAATAATTATCACGAGTAACTTTAATTTCGATACTAATTATGGCAGGTAATTGTAACTTCGTTACTAATTATGACAAGTCCCTGTAATTTCGATACAAATTATGGCAGGCAACGGTAACTTCGATACTAATTATTACAAGTAACTGTAACTTCGATATTAATTATGACAGGCAACTGTAACTTCGTTACTAATTATGGCAAGTAACTGTAATTTCGATACAAATTTTGGCAGGAAACTGTAACTTCGATTCTAATTATTACAGGCAACAGTAACTTCGATACTAATTATGACAAGAAACGTTAACTTCGATACGAATTATGACTGGTAACTGTAACTTCGTTACTAATTATGACAAGTAACAGTACCTTAGATACTAATTATGACAGGTAACTGTAACTTCGATACTAATTATGACAAGGAACTGTAATTTCGATACAAATTATGGTAGGTAACTGTAACTTCGATACTAATTATGACAGGTAACAGTAACTTCGATACTAATTATGACAAGTAACTGTAACTTCGATACTAATTATGACAGGTAACTGTAACTTCGTTACTAATAATGACAAGTAACTCTAATTTCGATACTAATTATGGCAGGTAACTGGTACTTCGATACTAATTATGACAGGTAACAGTAACTTCGATACTAATTATGACAAGTAACTATAACTTCGATAAAAATTATGACTGGTTACTGTAACTTCGATTCAAATTATGACAAGAAACTCAAACTTCGTTACTAATTATGACAAGTAACTGTAATTTTGATAAAAAAATTATGGTAGGTAACTGTAACTTCATTACTAATTATGACAGGTAACAGTAACTTCGATACTAATTATGACAGGAAACTGTAACTTCGTTACTAATTATGACAAGTTACTTTAATTTCGATACTAGTTATGGCAGGAAACTGTAACTTCGTTACTAATTATGACAAGTCCCTGTAATTTCGATACAAATTATGGCAGGTAACTGTAACTTCGATACTAATTATGACAAGTAACTGTAACTTCGATACAAATTATGACAGGTAACTAACTTCGTTATTAATTATGACAAGTAACTGTAATTTTGATAAAAAATTATTGTAGGTAACTGTAACTTCAATACTAATTATGACAGGTAACAGTAACTTCGATACTAATTATGACAAGAAACTCAAACTTCGTTACTAATTATGACAAGTAACTGTAATTTTGTTAAAAAATTATGGTAGGTAACTGTAACTACAATACTAATTATGACAGGTAACAGTATCTTCGATACTAATTATGACAGGAAACTGTAACTTCGTTACTAATTATGACAAGTAACTTTAATTTCGATATTAATTATGGCAGGAAACTGTAATTTCGTTACTAATTATGACAAGTCCCTGTAATTTCGATACAAATTATGGCAGGTAACTGTAACCTCGATACTAATTATGACAAGTAACTGTAACTTCGATACTAATTATGAAAGGTAACTGTAACTTCGTTATTAATTATGACAAGTAACTGTAATTTCGATACAAATTTTGGCAGGTAACTGTATCATCGTTACTAATATTGACAGGTAACAGTAACTTCGATACTAATTATGACAAGTAACTGTAAATTCGATACTAATTATGACAGGTAACTGTAACTTCGATACTAATTATGACAGGTAACTGTAACTTCGTTACTAATTATGACAAGTAACTGTAATTTCGATACAAATTATGGCAGGTTACTGTAACTTCGATACTAGTTATGACAGGTAACAGCAACTTCGATACTAATTATGACAAGTAACTATAACTTCCATACAAGTTATGACAGGTAACTGTAACTTCGATACTAATTATGACAAGAAACTCTAACTTCGTTACTAATTATGACAAGTAACTGTAATTTTGATAAAAAATTATTGTAGGTAACTGTAACTTCAATACTAATTATGACAGGTAACAGTAACTTCGATACTAATTATGACAGGTATCAGTAACTACGATACTAATTATGACAAGTAACTGTAACTTCGATACTAATTATGACAGGTAACTGTAACTTCGTAACTAATTATGGCAAGTAACTGTAATTTCGATACATATTATGGCAGGTAACAGTAACTTCGATACTAATTATGACAAGTAACTGTAACTTCGATACTAATTATGACAGGGAACTGTAATATCGATACAAATTATGGCAGGTAACTGTAACCTCCATACTAATTATGACAGGTAACTGAAACTTCGTTACTATTTATGACAAGTAACAGTAATTTCGATACAAAATATGGCAGGTAACAGTAACTTCGATACTAATTATGACAGGAACAGTAACTTCGATACTAATTATGACAAGTAACATTAACTTCGATACTAATTATGACAGGTAACTGTAACTTCGTAACTAATTATGACAAGTAACTGTAATTTCGATACATATTATGGCAGGTAACTGTAACTTCGTTACTAATTATGACAAGTAACAGTACCTTCGATACTAATTATGACAGGTAACTGTAACTTCGATACTAATTATTACAAGGAACTGTAATTTCGATACAAATTATGGCAGGTAACTGTAACTTCGTTACTAATTTTGACAAGTAACTGTAATTTCGATACAAATTTTGTCAGGTAAGTGTTACTTCGATACTAATTATGACAGGTAACAGTAACTTCGATACTAATTATGACAAGTAACAGTAACTTCGATACTTATTATGACAGGTAACTGTAACTTCGTTACTATTTATGACAAGAAACTCTAATTTCGATACAAATTATGACAAGTAACTTTAATTTTGATAAAAAATTATGGTAGGTAACTGTAACTTCAATACTAATTATGACAGGTAACAGTAACTTCGATACTAATTATGACAGGAAACTGTAACTTCGTTACTAATTATTACAAGGAACTGTAATTTCGATACAAATTATGGCAGGTAACTGTTACTTCGATACTAATTATGACAAGTAACTGTAACTTCGATACTAATTATGACAGGTAACTGTAACTTCGTCACTTATTATAACAAGTAACTGTAATTTCGTTACAAATTATGGCATGTAACAGTAACTTCGATACTAATTATGACAGGTAACAGTAATTCGATACTAATTATGACAAGTAACTATAACTTCTATACAAATTATGACAGGTAACTGTAACTTCGATACTAATTATGACAAGAAACTCGAACTTCGTTACTAATTATGACAAGTCCCTGTAATTTCGATACAAATTATGGCAGGTAACTGTAACTTCCATACTAATTATGACAGGTAACAGTAACTTCGTTACTAATTATGACAGGAAACTGTAACTTCGTTACTAATTATGACAGGTTACTGTAACTTCGTTACTAATTATGTCAAGTAACTGTAGCTTCGATGCTAATTATGACAAGGAACTGTAATTTCGGAACAAATTATGGCAGGTAACTGTAACTTCGTTACTAATTATGACAAGTAACTGTAATTTCGATACAAATTTGGGCAGGTAACTGTAACTTCGATACTAATTATGACAGGTAACAGTAACTTCGATACTAATTATGACAAGTAACTGTAACTTCGATACTAATTATGACAGGTAACTGTAACTTCGTTACTATTTATGACAAGTAACAGTAATTTCGATACAAAATATGGCAGGTAACAGTAACTTCGATACTAATTATGACAGGTAACAGAAACTTCGATACTATTTATGACAAGTAACATTAACTTCGATACTAATTATGACAGGTTACTGTAACATCGTTGCTAATGATGACAAATAACTTTAATTTCGATACAAATTATGGCAGGTAACTGTAACGTCCATACTAATTATGACAGGTAACAGTTACTTCGATACTAATTATGACAGGAAACTGTAACTTCGTTACTAATTATGACAAGTAACTGTAATTTCGATACAAATTATGAAAGGTAACTGTAGCTTCGTTACTAATTATGACAAGTAACAGTACCTTCGATACTAATTATGACAGGTAACTGTAACATCGATACTAATTATGACAAGGAACTGTAATTTCGATTCCAATTATGGCAGGTAACTGTAACTTCGATACTAATTATGACAGGTAACAGCAACTTCGATACTAATTATGACAAGTAACTATAACTTCGATACAAATTATGACAGGTAACTGCAACTTCGATACTAATTATGACAAGAAACTCTAACTTCGTTACTAATTATGACAAGTAACTGTAATTTTGGTAAAAAATTATTGTAGGTAACTGTAACTTCAATACTAATTATGACAGGTAACAGTAACTTCGATACTAATTATGACAGGTAACTGTAACTTCGTTACTTATTATGACAAGTAACTTTAATTTCGATACAAATTCTGGCGGGTTACTGTAACTTCGTTAATAATTATGACAAGTCCCTGTAATTTCGATACAAATTATTGCATGTAATTGTAATTTCGATACTAATTATGACAGGTAACAGTAACTTCGATACTAATTATGACAGGTAACAGTAACTTCGATACTAATTATGACAAGTAACTGTAACTTCGATACTAATTATGACAGGTAACAGCAACTTCGATACTAATTATGACAAGTTACTATAACTTCGATACAAATTATGACGGGTAACAGTCACTTCGATACTAATTATGACAGGTTACAGTAACTACGATAGTAATTATGACAAGTAACTGTAACTTCGATACTAATTATGACAGGTAACTGTAACTTGGTAACTAATAATGACAAGTAACTGTAATTTCGATACAAATTATGGCTGGTAACAGTAACTTCGATGCTAATTATGACAGGTAACTGTAACTTCGATACTAATTATGACTAGGAACTGTAATTTCGATACAAATTATGGCAGGTAACTGTAACTTCGATACTAATTGTGACAGGTAACAGTAACTTCGATACTAATTATGACAAGTTACTATAACTTCGAATCAAATTATGACAGGTAACTGTAACTTCGATAAAAATTATGACAAGAAAGTCTAACTTCGTTACTAATTATGACATGTAACTGTAATTTTGTTAAAAAAATTATGGTAGGTAACTGTAACTTCAATACTAATTATGACAGGTAACAAGAACTTCGATACTAATTATGACAGGTAACTGTAACTTCGTTAATAATTATCACGAGTAACTTTAATTTCGATACTAATTATGGCAGGTAATTGTAACTTCGTTACTAATTATGACAAGTCCCTGTAATTTCGATACAAATTATGGCAGGCAACGGTAACTTCGATACTAATTATTACAAGTAACAAGAACTTCGATACTAATGATGACAGGTAACTGTAACTTCGTTACTAATTATGACAAGTCCCTGTAATTTCGATACAAATTATGGCAGGCAACGGTAACTTCGATACTAATTATTACAAGTAACTGTAACTTCGATACTAATTATGACAGGCAACTGTAACTTCGTTACTAATTATGGCAAGTAACTGTAATTTCGATACAAATTTTGGCAGGTAACTGTATCTTCGATACTAATTATGACAGGTAACAGTAACTTCGATACTAATTATGACAAGTAACATTAACTTCGATACTAATTATGGCACGTTACTGTAACATCGCTACTAATTATGACAAGTAACTTTAATTTCGATACAAATTATGGCAGGTAACTGTAACTTCCATACTAATTATGACAGGTAACAGTAACTTCGATACTAATTATGACAGGAAACTGTAACTTCGTTACTAATTATGACAAGTCCTTGTAATTTCGATACAAATTATGGCAGGTAACTGTAACTTCCATACTAATTATGACAAGTAACTGTAACTTCGATACTAATTATGACAGGTAACTGTAACTTCGTTATCAATTATGACAAGTAACTGTAATTTTGATAAAAAATTATTGTAGGTAACTGTAACTTCAATACTAATTATGACAGGTAACAGTAACTTCGATACTAATTATGACAAGAAACTCAAACTTCGTTACTTATTATGACAAGTAACTGTAATTTTGATAAAAAATTATGGTAGGTAACTGTAACTACAATACTAATTATGACAGGTAACAGTATCTTCGATACTAATTATGACAGGAAACTGTAACTTCGTTACTAATTATGACAAGTAACTTTAATTTCGATATTAATTATGGCAGGAAACTGTAACTTCGTTACTAATTATGACAAGTCCCTGTAATTTCGATACAAATTATGGCAGGTAACTGTAACCTCGATACTAATTATGACAAGTAACTGTAACTTCGATACTAATTATGACAGGTAACTGTAAATTCGTTATTAATTATGACAAGTAACTGTAATTCCGATACAATTTTGGCAGGTAACTGTATCATCGTTACTAATTTTGACAGGTAACAGTAACTTCGATACTAATTATGACAAGAAACTCAAACTTCGTTACTTATTATGACAAGTAACTGTAATTTTGATAAAAAATTATGGTAGGTAACTGTAACTACAATACTAATTATGACAGGTAACAGTATCTTCGATACTAATTATGACAGGAAACTGTAACTTCGTTACTAATTATGACAAGTAACTTTAATTTCGATATTAATTATGGCAGGAAACTGTAACTTCGTTACTAATTATGACAAGTCCCTGTAATTTCGATACAAATTATGGCAGGTAACTGTTACTTCGATACTAATTATGACAAGTAACTGTAACTTCGATACTAATTATGACAGGTAACTGTAACTTCGTCACTTATTATAACAAATAACTGTAATTTCGTTACAAATTATGGCATGTAACAGTAACTTCGATACTAATTATGACAGGTAACAGTAATTCGATACTAATTATGACAAGTAACTATAACTTCTATACAAATTATGACAGGTAACTGTAACTTCGATACTAATTATGACAAGAAACTCGAACTTCGTTACTAATTATGACAAGTCCCTGTAATTTCGATACAAATTATGGCAGGTAACTGTAACGTCCATACTAATTATGACAGGTAACAGTAACTTCGATACTAATTATGACAGGAAACTGTAACTTCGTTACTAATTATGACAGGTTACTGTAACTTCGTTACTAATTATGTCAAGTAACTGTAGCTTCGATGCTAATTATGACAAGGAACTGTAATTTCGAAACAAATTATGGCAGGTAACTGTAACTTCGTTACTAATTATGACAAGGAACTGTAATTCCGATACAAATTTTGGCAGGTAACTGTAACTTCGATACTAATTATGACAGGTAACAGTAACTTCGAAACTAATTATGACAAGTAACTGTAACTTCGATACTAATTATGACAGGTAACTGTAACTTCGTTACTATTTATGACAAGTAACAGTAATTTCGATACAAAATATGGCAGGTTACAGTAACTTCGGTACTAATTATGACAGGTAACAGAAACTTCGATACTATTTATGACAAGTAACATTAACTTCGATACTAATTATGACAGGTTACTGTAACATCGTTGCTAATGATGACAAGTAACTTTAATTTCGATACAAATTATGGCAGGTAACTGTAACGTCCATACTAATTATGACAGGTAACAGTTACTTCGATACTAATTATGACAGGAAACTGTAACTTCGTTACTAATAATGACAAGTAACTGTAATTTCGATACAAATTATGAAAGGTAACTGTAGCTTCGTTACTAATTATGACAAGTAACAGTACCTTCGATACTAATTATGACAGGTAACTGTAACATCGATACTAATTATGACAAGGAACTGTAATTTCGATACCAATTATGGCAGGTAACTGTAACTTCGATACTAATTATGACAGGTAACAGCAACTTCGATACTAATTATGACAAGTAACTATAACTTCGATACAAATTATGACAGGTAACTGCAACTTCGATACTAATTATGACAAGAAACTCTAACTTCGTTACAAATTATGACAAGTAACTGTAATTTTGATAAAAAAATTATTGTAGGTAACTGTAACATCAATACTAATTATGACAGGTAACAGTAACTTCGATACTAATTATGAGAGGTAACTGTAACTTCGTTACTTATTATGACAAGTAACTTTAATTTCGATACAAATTCTGGCAGGTTACTGTAACTTCGTTAATAATTATGACAAGTCCCTGTAATTTCGATACAAATTATTGCATGTAATTGTAATTTCGATACTAATTATGACAGGTAACAGTAACTTCGATACTAATTATGACAGGTAACAGTAACTTCGATACTAATTAATGACAAGTAACTGTAACTTCGATACTAATTATGACAGGTAACAGCAACTTCGATACTAATTATGACAAGTAACTATAACTTCGATACAAATTATGACAGGTAACAGTAACTTCGATACTAATTATGACAGGTTACAGTAACTACGATACTAATTATGACAAGTAACTGTAACTTCGATACTAATTATGACAGGTAACTGTAACTTGGTAACTAATTATGACAAGTAACTGTAATTTCGATATAAATTATGGCTGGTAACAGTAACTTCGATGCTAATTATGACAGGTAACTGTAACTTCGATACTAATTATGACAAGGAACTGTAATTTCGATACAAATTATGGCAGGTAACTGTAACTTCGATACTAATTGTGACAGGTAACAGTAACTTCGATACTAATTATGACAAGTTACTATAACTTCGAATCAAATTATGACAGGTAACTGTAACTTCGGTACTAATTATGACAAGAAACTCAAACTTCGTTATAATTATGACAAGTAACTGTAATTTTGTTAAAAAATTATGGTAGGTAACTGTCACTTCAATACTAATTATGACAGGTAACAAGAACTTCGATACTAATTATGACAGGTAACTGTAACTTCGTTAATAATTATCACGAGTAACTTTAATTTCGATACTAATTATGGCAGGTAATTGTAACTTCGTTACTAATTATGACAAGTCCCTGTAATTTCGATACAAATTATGGCAGGCAACGGTAACTTCGATACTAATTATTACAAGTAACTGTAACTTCGATATTAATTATGACAGGCAACTGTAACTTCGTTACTAATTATGGCAAGTAACTGTAATTTCGATACAAATTTTGGCAGGTAACTGTAACTTCGATTCTAATTATTACAGGCAACAGTAACTTCGATACTAATTATGACAAGTAACGTTAACTTCGATACGAATTATGACTGGTAACTGTAACTTCGTTACTAATTATGACAAGTAACAGTAATTTCGATACAAATTATGGCAGGTAACTGTATCTTCGATACTAATTATGACAGGTAACAGTAACTTCGATACTAATTATGACAAGTAACATTAACTTCGATACTAATTATGGCACGTTACTGTAACATCGCTACTAATTATGACAAGTAACTTTAATTTCGATACAAATTATGGCAGGTAACTGTAACTTCCATACTAATTATGACAGGTAACAGTAACTTCGATACTAATTATGACAGGAAACTGTAACTTCGTTACTAATTATGACAAGTAACTGTAATTTCGATACAAATTATGACAGGTAACTGTAACTTCGTTACTAATTATGACAAGTAACAGTACCTTCGATACTAATTATGACAGGTAACTGTAACTTCGATACTA
This sequence comes from Meconema thalassinum, assembly GCA_946902985.2. Lineage (NCBI taxonomy): Eukaryota > Metazoa > Arthropoda > Insecta > Orthoptera > Tettigoniidae > Meconema > Meconema thalassinum. The sequence goes on along the minus strand of OX336388.2, from coordinate 1,671,605,356 downwards.
ATTATGACAAGGAACTGTAATTTCGATACAAATTATGGCAGGTAACTGTAACTTCGTAACTAATTATGACAAGTAACTGTAATTTCGATACAAATTTTGGTAGGTAACTGTAACTTCGATACTAATTATGACAGGTAACAGTAACTTCGATACTAATTATGACAAGTAACTGTAACTACGATACTAATTATGACAGGTAACTGTAACTTCGTTACTAATAATGACAAGTAACTCTAATTTCGATACTAATTATGGCAGGTAACTGGTACTTCGATACTAATTATGACAGGTAACAGTAACTTCGATACTAATTATGACAAGTAACTATAACTTCGATAAAAATTATGACTGGTTACTGTAACATCGATTCAAATTATGACAAGAAACTCAAACTTCGTTACTAATTATGACACGTAACTGTAATTTTGATAAAAAATTATGGTAGGTAACTGTAACTTCATTACTAATTATGACAGGTAACAGTAACTTCGATACTAATTATGACAGGAGACTGTAACTTCGTTACTAATTATGACAAGTAACTTTAATTTCGATACTAGTTATGGCAGGAAACTGTAACTTCGTTACTAATTATGACAAGTCCCTGTAATTTCGATACAAATTATGGCAGGTAACTGTAACTTCGATACTAATTATGACAAGTAACTGTAACTTCGATACAAATTATGACAGGTAACTGTAACTTCGTTATTAATTATGACAAGTAACTGTAATTTTGATAAAAATTATTGTAGGTAAATGTAACTTCAATACTAATTATGACAGGTAACAGTAACTTCGATACTAATTATGACAAGAAACTCAAACTTCGTTATAATTATGACAAGTAACTGTAATTTTGTTAAAAAATTATGGTAGGTAAATGTAACTACAATACTAATTATGACAGGTAACAGTATCTTCGATACTAATTATGACAGGAAACTGTAACTTCGTTACTAATTATGACAAGTAACTTTAATTTCGATATTAATTATGGCAGGAAACTGTAATTTCGTTACTAATTATGACAAGTCCCTGTAATTTCGATACAAATTATGGCAGGTAACTGTAACCTCGATACTAATTATGACAAGTAACTGTAACTTCGATACTAATTATGACAGGTAACTGTAACTTCGTTATTAATTATGACAAGTAACTGTAATTTCGATACAAATTTTGGCAGGTAACTGTATCATCGTTACTAATTTTGACAGGTAACAGTAACTTCGATACTAATTATGACAAGTAACTGTAAATTCGATACTAATTATGACAGGTAACTGTAACTTCGATACTAATTATGACAGGTAACTGTAACTTCGTTACTAATTATGACAAGTAACTGTAATTTCGATACAAATTATGGCAGGTTACTGTAACTTCGATACTAGTTATGACAGGTAACAGCAACTTCGATACTAATTATGACAAGTAACTATAACTTCGATACAAATTATGACAGGTAACTGTAACTTCGATACTAATTATGACAAGAAACTCTAACTTCGTTACTAATTATGACAAGTAACTGTAATTTTGATAAAAAATTATTGTAGGTAACTGTAACGTCAATACTAATTATGACAGGTAACAGTAACTTCGATACTAATTATGACAGGTATCAGTAACTACGATACTAATTATGACAAGTAACTGTAACTTCGATACTAATTATGACAGGTAACTGTAACTTCGTAACTGATTATGACAAGTAACTGTAATTTCGATACATATTATGGCAGGTAACAGTAACGTCGATACTAATTATGACAAGTAACTGTAACTTCGATACTAATTATGACAGGGAACTGTAATTTCGATACAAATTATGGCAGGTAACTGTAACCTCCATACTAATTATGACAGGTAACTGAAACTTCGTTACTATTTATGACAAGTAACAGTAATTTCGATACAAAATATGGCAGGTAACAGTAACTTCGATACTAATTATGACAGGTAACAGTAACTTCAATACTAATTATGACAAGTAACATTAACTTCGATACTAATTATGACAGGTTACTGTAACATCGTTGCTAATGATGACAAGTAACTTTAATTTCGATACAAATTATGGCAGGTAACTGTAACTTCCATACTAATTATGACAGGTAACAGTTACTTCGATACTAATAATGACAGGAAACTGTAACTTCGTTACTAATTATGACAAGTATCTGTAATTTCGATACAAATTATGACAGGTAACTGTAACTTCGTTACTAATTATGACAAGTAACAGTACCTTCGATACTAATTATGACAGGTAACTGTAACTTCGATACTAATTATGTCAATGAACTGTAATTTCGATACAAATTATGGCAGGTAACTGTAACTTCGTTACTAATTTTGACAAGTAACTGTAATTTCGATACAAATTTTGTCAGGTAACTGTTACTTCGATACTAATTATGACAGGTAACAGTAACTTCGATACTAATTATGACAAGTAACAGTAACTTCGATACTTATTATGACAGGTAACTGTAACTTCGTTACTATTTATGACAAGAAACTCTAATTTCGATACAAATTATGGCAGGTAACTGAAACTTCGGTACTAATTATGACAGGTAACAGTAACTTCGATACTAATTATGACAAGTAACTATAACTTCGATAAAAATTATGACTGGTTACTGTAACTTCGATTCTAATTATGACGAGAAACTCAAACTTCGTTACTAATTATGACAAGTAACTTTAATTTTGATAAAAAATTATGGTAGGTAACTGTAACTTCAATACTAATTATGACAGGTAACAGTAACTTCGATACTAATTATGACAGGAAACTGTAACTTCGTTACTAATTATGACAAGTAACTTTAATTTTGATACTAATTATGGCAGGAAACTGTAACTTCGTTACTAATTATGACAAGTCCCTGTAATTTCGATACAAATTATGGCAGGTAACTGTTACTTCGATACTAATTATGACAAGTAACTGTAACTTCGATACTAATTATGACAGGTAACTGTAACTTCGTCACTTATTATAACAAGTAACTGTAATTTCGTTACAAATTATGGCATGTAACAGTATCTTCGATACTAATTGTGACAGGTAACAGTAATTCGATACTAATTATGACAAGTAACTATAACTTCTATACAAATTATGACAGGTAACTGTAACTTCGATACTAATTATGACAAGAAACTCGAACTTCGTTACTAATTATGACAAGTCCCTGTAATTTCGATACAAATTATGGCAGGTAACTGTAACTTCCATACTAATTATGACAGGTAACAGTAACTTCGTTACTAATTATGACAGGAAACTGTAACTTCGTTACTAATTATGACAGGTTACTGTAACTTCGTTACTAATTATGTCAAGTAACTGTAGCTTCGATGCTAATTATGACAAGGAACTGTAATTTCGGAACTAATTATGGCAGGTAACTGTAACTTCGTTACTAATTATGACAAGTAACAGTAATTTCGATACAAAATATGGCAGGTAACAGTAACTTCAATACTAATTATGACAGGTAACAGAAACTTCGATACTATTTATGACAAGTAACATTAACTTCGATACTAATTATGACAGGTTACTGTAACATCGTTGCTAATGATGACAAGTAACTTTAATTTCGATACAAATTATGGCAGGTAACTGTAACGTCCATACTAATTATGACAGGTAACAGTTACTTCGATACTAATTATGACAGGAAACTGTAACTTCGTTACTAATTATGACAAGTAACTGTAATTTCGATACAAATTATGAAAGGTAACTGTAGCTTCGTTACTAATTATGACAAGTAACAGTACCTTCGATACTAATTATGACAGGTAACTGTAACATCGATACTAATTATGACAAGGAACTGTAATTTCGATTCCAATTATGGCAGGTAACTGTAACTTCGATACTAATTATGACAGGTAACAGCAACTTCGATACTAATTATGACAAGTAACTATAACTTCGATACAAATTATGACCGGTAACTGCAACTTCGATACTAATTATGACAAGAAACTCTAACTTCGTTACTAATTATGACAAGTAACTGTAATTTTGATAAAAAATTATTGTAGGTAACTGTAACTTCAATACTAATTATGACAGGTAACAGTAACTTCGATACTAATTATGACAGGTAACTGTAACTTCGTTACTTATTATGACAAGTAACTTTAATTTCGATACAAATTCTGGCGGGTTACTGTAACTTCGTTAATAATTATGACAAGTCCCTGTAATTTCGATACAAATTATTGCATGTAATTGTAATTTCGATACTAATTATGACAGGTAACAGTAACTTCGATACTAATTATGACAGGTAACAGTAACTTCGATACTAATTATGACCAGTAACTGTAACTTCGATACTAATTATGACAGGTAACAGCAACTTCGATACTAATTATGACAAGTTACTATAACTTCGATACAAATTATGACAGGTAACAGTCACTTCGATACTAATTATGACAGGTTACAGTAACTACGATACTAATTATGACAAGTAACTGTAACTTCGATACTAATTATGACAGGTAACTGTAACTTGGTAACTAATAATGACAAGTAACTGTAATTTCGATACAAATTATGGCTGGTAACAGTAACTTCGATGCTAATTATGACAGGTAACTGTAACTTCGATACTAATTATGACAAGGAACTGTAATTTCGATACAAATTATGGCAGGTAACTGTAACTTCGATACTAATTGTGACAGGTAACAGTAACTTCGATACTAATTATGGCAAGTTACTATAACTTCGAATCAAATTATGACAGGTAACTGTAATTTCGATACTAATTATGACAAGAAAATCTAACTTCGTTACTAATTATGACATGTAACTGTAATTTTGATAAAAAAATTATGGTAGGTAACTGTAACTTCAATACTAATTATGACAGGTAACAAGAACTTCGATACAAATGATGACAGGTAACTGTAACTTCGTTACTAATTATGACAAGTCCCTGTAATTTCGATACAAATTATGGCAGGCAACGGTAACTTCGATACTAATTATTACAAGTAACTGTAACTTCGATACTAATTATGACAGGCAACTGTAACTTCGTTACTAATTATGGCAAGTAACTGTAATTTCGATACAAATTTTGGCAGGTAACTGTAACTTCGATTCAAATTATTACAGGCAACAGTAACTTCGATACTAATTATGACAAGTAACTGTAAATTCGATACGAATTATGACTGGTAACTGTAACTTCGTTACTAATTATGACAAGTAACAGTAATTTCGATACAAATTATGGCAGGTAACTGTATCTTCGATACTAATTATGACAGGTAACAGTAACTTCGATACTAATTATGACAAGTAACATTAACTTCGATACTAATTATGGCACGTTACTGTAACATCGCTACTAATTATGACAAGTAACTTTAATTTCGATACAAATTATGGCAGGTAACTGTAACTTCCATACTAATTATGACAGGTAACAGTAACTTCGATACTAATTATGACAGGAAACTGTAACTTCGTTACTAATTATGACAAGTAAATGTAATTTCGATACAAATTATGACAGGTAACTGTAACTTCGTTACTAATTATGACAAGTAACAGTTCCTTCGATACTAATTATGACAGGTAACTGTAACTTCGATACTAATTATGACAAGGAACTGTAATTTCGATACAAATTATGGCAGGTAACTGTAACTTCGTTACTAATTATGACAAGTAACTGTAATTTAGATAAAAATTTTGGCAGGTAACTCTTACTTCGATACTAATTATGACTGGTAACAGTAACTTCGATACTAAGTATGACAAGTAACAGTAACTTCGATACTTATTATGACAGGTAACTGTAACTTCGTTACTAATTATGACAAGAAACCCTTATTTCGATACAAATTATGGCAGGTAACTGTAACTTTGGTACTAATTATGACAGGTAACAGTAACTTCGATACTAATTATGACATGTAACTATAACTTCAATAAAAATTATGACTGGTTACTGTAACTTCGATTCTAATTATGACGAGAAACTCAAACTTCGTTACTAATTATGACAAGTAACTGTAATTTTGATAAAAAAATTATGGTAGGTAACTGTAACTTCAATACTAATTATGACAGGTAACAGTAACTTCGATACTGATTATGACAGGAAACTGTAACTTCGTTACTAATTATGACAAGTAACTTTAATTTCGATACTAATTATGGCAGGAAACTGTAACTTCGTTACTAATTATGTCAAGTCCCTGTAATTTCGATACAAATTATGGCAGGTAACTGTAACTTCGATACTAATTATGACAAGTAACTGTAACTTCGATACTAATTATGACAAGTAACTGTAACTTTGTCACTAATTATAACAAGTAACTGTAATTTCGTTACAAATTATGGCAGGTAACAGTAACTTCGATACTAATTATGACAGGTAACAGTAATTCGATACTAATTATGACAAGAAACTATAACTTCGTTACAAATTATGACAGGTAACTGTAACTTCGATACTAATTATGACAAGAAACTCGAACTTCGTTACTAATTATGACAAGTCCCTGTAATTTCGATACAAATTTTGGCAGGTAACTGTAACTTCCATACTAATTATGACAGGTAACAGTAACTTCGATACTAATTATGACAGGAAACTGTAACTTCGTTACTAATTATGACAAGTAACAGTACCTTCGATACTAATTATGACTGGTAACTGTAACTTCGTTACTAATTATGACAAGTAACAGTAATTTCGATACAAATTTTGGCAGGTAACTGTATCTTCGATACTAATTATGACAGGTAACAGTAACTTCGATACTAATTATGACAAGTAACATTAACTTCGATACTAATTATGGCAGGTTACTGTAACATCGCTACTAATTATGACAAGAAACTTTAATTTCGATACAAATTATGGCAGGTAACTGTAACTTCCATACTAATTATGACAGGTAACAGTAACTTCGATACTAATTATGACAGGAAACTGTAACTTCGTTACTAATTATGACACGTAACTGTAATTTCGGTACAAATTTTGACAGGTAACTGTAACTTCGTTACTAATTATGACAAGTAACAGTACCTTCGATACTAATTATGACAGGTAACTGTAACTTCGATACTAATTATGACAAGGAACTGTAATTTCGATACAAATTATGGCAGGTAACTGTAACTTCGTTACTAATTAAGACAAGTCCCTGTAATTTCTATACAAATTTTGTCAGGTAACTGTAACTTCGATACTAATTATGACAGGTAACAGTAACTTCGATACTAATTATGACAAGTAACTGTAACTTCGATACTAATTATGACAGGTAACTGTAACTTCGTTACTAATAATGACAAGTAACTCTAATTTCGATACTAATTATGGCAGGTAACTGGTACTTCGATACTAATTATGTCAGGTAACAGTAACTTCGATACTAATTATGACAAGTAACTATAACTTCGATAAAAATTATGACTGGTTACTGTAACTTCGATTCAAATTATGACACGAAAATCAAACTTCGTTACTAATTATTACAAGTAACTTTAATTTCGATACTAGTTATGGCAGGAAACTGTAACTTCGTTACTAATTATGACAAGTCCCTGTAATTTCGATACAAATTATGGCAGGTAACTGTAACTTCGATACTAATTATGACAAGTAACTGTAACTTCGATACTAATTATGACAGGTAATTGTAACTTCGTTATTAATTATGACAAGTAACTGTAATTTTGATAAAAAATTATTGTAGGTAACTGTAACTTCAATACTAATTATGACAGGTAACAGTAACTTCGATACTAATTATGACAAAAAACTCCAACATCGTTACTAATTATGACAAGTAACTTTAATTTCGATATTAATTATGGCAGGAAACTGTAACTTCGTTACTAATTATGACAAGTCCCTGTAATTTCGATACAAATTATGGCAGGTAACTGTAACCTCGATACTAATTATGACAAGTAACTGTAACTTCGATACTAATTATGACAGGTAACTGTAACTTTGTTATTAATTATGACAAGTAACTGTAATTTCGATACAAATTTTGGCAGGTAACTGTATCATCGTTACTAACTTTGACAGGTAACAGTAACTTGGATACTAATTATGGCAAGTAACTGTAACTTCGATACTAATTATGACAGGTAACTGTAACTTCGATACTAATTATGACAGGTAACTGTAACTTCGTTACTAATTATGACAAGTAACTGTAATTTCGATTCAAATTTTGGCAGGTAACTGTAACTTCGATACTTATTATGACAGATAACAGTAACTTCGATACTAATTATGACAAGTAACTGTAACATCGATACTAATTATGACAGGTAACTGTAACTTCGTTACTAATTATGACAAGTAACTGTAATTTCGATACAAATTATGGCAGGTTACTGTAACTTCGATACTAATTATGACAGGTAACAGCAACTTCGATACTAATTATGACAAGTAACTATAACTTCGATACAAATTATGACAGGTAACTGTAACTTCGATACTAATTATGACAAGAAACTCTAACTTCGTTACTAATTATGACAAGTAACTGTAATTTTGATAAAAAATTATTGTAGGTCACTGTAACTTCAATACTAATTATGACAGGTAACAGTAACATCGATACTAATTATGACAGGTAACTGTAACTTCGTTACTTTTTATGACCAGTAACATTAATTTCGATACTAATTATGGCAGGTTACTGTAACTTCGTTACTAATTATGACAAGTCCCTGTAATTTCGATACAAATTATGGCAGGTAATTGTGATTTCGATGCTAATTATGACAGGTAACAGTAACTTCGATACTAATTATGACAAGTAACAGTAACTTCGATAATAATAATGAAAAGTAACTGTAACTTCGATACTAATTATGACAGGTAACTGTAACTTCGTTACTAATTATGACAAGTAACTGTAATTTCGATTCAAATTTTGGCAGGTAACTGTAACTTCGATACTTATTATGACAGGTAACAGTAACTTCGATACTAATTATGACAAGTAACTGTAACTTCGATACTAATTATGACAGGTAACTGTAACTTCGTTACTAATTATGACAAGTAACTGTAATTTCGATACAAATTATGGCAGGTAACTGTAACTTCGATACTAATTATGACAGGTAACAGCAACTTCGATACTAATTATGACAAGTAACTATAACTTCGATACAAATTATGACAGGTAACTGTAAATTCGATACTAATTATGACAAGAAACTCTAACTTCGTTACTAATTATGACAAGTAACTGTAATTTTGATAACACTTATTGTAGGTAACTGTAACTTCAATACTAATTATGACAGGTAACAGTAACTTCGATACTAATTATGACAGGTAACAGTAACTACGATACTAATTATGGCAAGTAACTGTAACTTCGATACTAATTATGACAGGTACCTGTAACTTCGTAACCAATTATGACAAGTAACTGTAATTTCAATACAAATTATGGCAGGTAACAGTAACTTCGATACTAATTATGACAAGTACCTGTAACTTCGATACTAATTATGACAGGGAACTGTAATTTCGATACAAATTATGGCAGGTAACTGTAACTTCGATACTAATTGTGACTGGTAACAGTAACTTCGATACTAATTATGACAAATAACTATAACTTCGAATCAAATTATGACAGGTAACTGTAACTTCGATACTAATTATGACAAGAAACTCTAACTTCGTTACTAATTATGACAAGTAACTGTAATTTTGATAAAAAATTATGGTAGGTAACTGTAACTTCAATACTAATTTTGACAGGTAACAGTAACTTCGATACTTATTATGACAGGTAACTGTAACTTCGTTACTAATTATCACAAGTAACTTTAATTTCGATACTAATTATGACAGGTAACTGTAACTTCGTAACTAATTATGACAAGAAACTCTAATTTCGTTACAAAATATGGCAGGTAACTGTAACTTCGGTACTAATTATGACAGGTAACAGTAACTTCGATACTAATTATGACAAGTAACTATAACTTCGATAAAAATTATGACTGTTTACTGTAACTTCGATTCTAATTATGACGAGAAACTCAAACTTCGTTACTAATTATGACAAGTAACTGTAATTTTGATAAAAAATTATGGTAGGTAACTGTAACTTCAATACTAATTATGACAGGTAACAGTAACTTCGATACTAATTATGACAGGAAACTGTAATTTCGTTACAAATTATGGCAGGTAACAGTAACTTCGATACAAATTATGACAGGTAACTGTAACTTCGTTACTAATTATGACAAGTAACAGTACCTTCGATACTAATTATGACAGGTAACTGTAACTTCGATACTAATTATGACAAGGAACTGTAATTTCGATACAAATTATGGCAGGTAACTGTAACTTCGTTACTAATTATGACAAGTAACTGTAATTTCGATAAAAATTTTGGCAGGTAACTGTTACTTCGATACAAATTATGACAGGTAACAGTAACTTCGATACTAATTATGACAAGTAACAGTAACTTCGATACTTATTATGACAGGTAACTGTAACTTCGTTACTAATTATGACAAGAAACTCTAATTTCGTTACAAATTATGGCAGGTAACTGTAACCTCGGTACTAATTATGACAGGTAACAGTAACTTCGATACTAATTATGACAAGTAACTATAACTTCGTTAAAAATTATGACTGGTTACTGTAACTTCGATTCTAATTATGACGAGAAACTCAAACTTCGTTACTAATTATGACAAGTAACTGTAATTTTGATAAAAAATTATTGTAGGTAACTGTAACTTCAATACTAATTATGACAGGTAACAGTAACTTCGATACTAATTATGACAGGAAACTGTAACTTCGTTACTAATTATGACAAGTAACTTTAATTTCGATACTAATTATGGCAGGAAACAGTAACTTCGTTACTAATTATGTCAAGTCCCTGTAATTTCGATACAAATTATGGCAGGTAACTGTAACTTCGATACTAATTATGACAAGTAACTGTAACTTCGATACTAATTATGACAGGTAACTGTAACTTCGTCACTAATTATAACAAGTAACTGTAATTTCGTTACAAATTATGGCAGGTAACAGTAACTTCGATACTAATTATGACAGGTAACAGTAATTCGATACTAATTATGACAAGTTACTATAACTTCGATACAAATTATGACAGGTAACTGTAACTTCGATACTAATTATGACAAGAAACTCGAACTTCGTTACTAATTATGACAAGTCCCTGTAATTTCGATACAAATTATGGCAGGTAACTGTATCTTCGATACCAATTATGACAGGTAACAGTAACTTCGATACTAATTATGACAAGTAACATTAACTTCGATACTAATTATGGCAGGTTACTGTAACATCGCTACTAATTATGACAAGTAATTTTAATTTCGATACAAATTATGGCAGGTAACTGTAACTTCCATACTAATTATGACAGGTAACAGTAACTTCGATACTAATTATGACAGGTAACTGTAACTTCGATACTAATTATGACAAGGAACTGTCATTTCGATACAAGTTATGGCAGGTAACTGTAACTTCGTTACTAATTATGACAAGTAACAGTAATTTCGATACAAATTTTGGCAGGTAACTGTAACTTCGATACTAATTATGACAGGTAACAGTAACTTCGATACTAATTATGACAAGTAACTATAACTTCGATAAAAATTATGACTGGTTACTGTAACTTCGATTTAAATTATGACAAGAAACTCAAACTTCGTTACTAATTATGACAAGTAACTGTAATTTTGATAAAAAATTATGGTAGGTAACTGTAACTTCATTACTAATTATGACAGGTAACAGTAACTTCGATACTAATTATGACAGGAAACTGTAACTTCGTTACTAATTATGACAAGTAACTTTAATTTCGATACTAGTTATGGCAGGAAACTGTAACTTCGTTACTAATTATGACAAGTCCCTGTAATTTCGATACAAATTATGGCAGGTAATAGTAACTTCGATACTAATTATGACAAGTAACTGTAACTTCGAAAGCCTCCGTGGTTTAGGCGGCAGCACGTCGGCCTCTCACCGCTGGGTCCGTGGTTCAAATCCCGGTCACTCCATGTGAGATCTGTGCTGGACAAAACGGAGGCAGACAGGTTTTTCTCCGGGTACTCCGGTTATCCCTGTCAAAATTTCATTCCAGCAACACTCTACACTATCATTTCATATCATCTGTCATTCATCTAATCATTGCCCCAGAGGAGTGCGTCAGGCCTCGGCAGCCGGCACAGTCCATATCCTCGCCGCTAGTTGGGGGCTTCATTCATTCCATTCCTGACCCGGTCGGAGACTGGAAGCAGGCTGTGGATTTTCATTCATTCAACAGTAACTTCGATACTAATTATGACAGGTAACTGTAACTTCGTTATTAATTATGACAAGTAACTTTAATTTTGATAAAAAATTATTGTAGGTAACTGTAACTTCAATACTAATTATGACAGGTAACAGTAACTTCGATATTAATTATGACAAGAAACTCAAACTTCGTTACTAATTATGACAAGTAACTGTAATTTTGATAAAAAATTATGGTAGGTAACTGTAACTACAATACTAATTATGACAGGTAACAGTATCTTCGATACTAATTATGACAGGAAACTGTAACTTCGTTACTAATTATGACAAGTAACTTTAATTTCGATATTAATTATGGCAGGAAACTGTAACTTCGTTACTAATTATGACAAGTCCCTGTAATTTCGATACAAATTATGGCAGGTAACTGTAACCTCGATACTAATTATGACAAGTAACTGTAACTTCGATACTAATTATGACAGGTAACTGTAACTTCGTTATTAATTATGACAAGTGACTGTAATTTCGATACAATTTTGGCAGGTAACTGTATCATCGTTACTAATTTTGACAGGTAACAGTAACTTCGATACTAATTATGACAAGTAACTGTAACTTCGATACTAATTATGACAGGTAACTGTAACTTCGATACTAATTATGACAGGTAACTGTAACTTCGTTACTAATTATGACAAGTAACTGTAATTTCGATACAAATTATGGCAGGTTACTGCAACTTCGATACTAATTATGACAGGTAACAGCAACTTCGATACTAATTATGACAAGTAACTATAACTTCGATACAAATTATGACAGGTAACTGTAACTTCGATACTAATTATGACAAGAAACTCTAACTTCGTTACTAATTATGACAAGTAACTGTAATTTTGATAAAAAATTATTGTAGGTAACTGTAACTTCAATACTAATTATGACAGGTAACAGTAACTTCGATACTAATTATGACAGGTAACTGTAACTTCGTTACTTATTATGACAAGTAACTTTAATTTCGATACTAATTATGGCAGGTTACTGTAACTTCGTTACTAATTATGACAAGTCCCTGTAATTTCGATACAAATTATGGCAGGTAATTGTAATTTCGATGCTAATTATGACAGGTAACAGTAACTTCGATACTAATTATGACAAGTAACAGTAACTTCGATACTAATTATGAAAAGTAACTGTAACTTCGATACTAATTATGACAGGTAACTGTAACTTCGTTACTAATTATGACAAGTAACTGTAATTTCGATTCAAATTTTGGCAGGTAACTGCAACTTCGATACTTATTATGACAGGTAACAGTAACTTCGATACTAATTATTACAAGTAACTGTAACTTCGATACTAATTATGACAGGTAACTGTAACTTCGTTACTAATTATGACAAGTAACTGTAATTTCGATACAAATTATGGCAGGTAACTGTAACTTCGATACTAATTATGACAGGTAACAGCAACTTCGATACTAATTATGACAAGTAACTATAACTTCGATACAAATTATGACAGGTAACTGTAACTTCGATACTAATTATGACAAGAAACTCTAACTTCGTTACTAATTATGACAAGTAACTGTAATTTTGATAAAAAATTATGGTAGGTAACTGTAACTTCAATACTAATTTTGACAGGTGACAGTAACTTCGATACTTATTATGACAGGTAACTGTAACTTCGATACTAATTATCACAAGTAACTTTAATTTCGATACTAATTATGGCAGGTAACTGTAACTTCCATACTAATTATGACAGGTACCAGTTACTTCGATACTAATTATGACAGGAAACTGTAACTTCGTTACTAATTATGACAAGTAACTGTAATTTCGATACAAATTATGACAGGTAACTGTAACTTCGTTACTAATTATGACAAGTAACAGTACCTTCGATACTATTTATGACAGGTAACTGTAACTTCGATACTAATTATGACAAGGAACTGTAATTACGATACAAATTATGGCGGGTAACTGTAACTTCGTTACTAATTATGACAAGTAACTGTAATTTCGATACAAATTTTGGCAGGTAACTGTTACTTCGATACTAATTATGACAGGTAACAGTAACTTCGATACTAATTATGACAAGTAACAGTAACTTCGATACTTATTATGACAGGTAACTGTAACTTCGTTACTAATTATGACAAGAAACCCTTATTTCGATACAAATTATGGCAGGTAACTGTAACTTCGGTACTAATTATGACAGGTAACAGTAACTTCGATACTAATTATGACATGTAACTATAACTTCGATAAAAATTATGACTGGTTACTGTAACTTCGATTCTAATTATGACGAGAACCTCAAACTTCGTTACTAATTATGACAAGTAACTGTAATTTTGATAAAAAATTATGGTAGGTAACTGTAACTTCAATACTAATTATGAGAGGTAACAGTAACTTCGATACTAATTATGACAGGAAACTGTAACTTCGTTACTAATTATGACAAGTAACTTTAATTTCGATACTAGTTATGGCAGGAAACTGTAACTTCGTTACTAATTATGTCAAGTCCCTGTAATTTCGATACAAATTATGGCAGGTAACTGTAACTTCGATACTAATTATGACAAGTAACTGTAACTTCGATACTTATTATGACAGGTAACTGTAACTTCGTCACTAATTATAACAAGTAACTGTAATTTCGTTACAAATTATGGCAGGTAACAGTAACTTCGATACTAATTATGACAGGTAACAGTAATTCGATACTAATTATGACAAGAAACTATAACTTCGTTACAATTTATGACAGGTAACTGTAACTTCGATACTAATTATGACAAGAAACTCGAACTTCGTTACTAATTATGACAAGTCCCTGTAATTTCGATACAAATTATGGCAGGTAACTGTAACTTCCATACTAATTATGACAGGTAACAGTAACTTCGATACTAATTATGACAGGAAACTGTAACTTCGTTACTAATTATGACAAGTAACAGTAATTTCGATACAAATTATGGCAGGTAACTGTATCTTCGATACTAATTATGACAGGTAACAGTAACTTCGATACTAATTATGACAAGTAACATTAACTTCGATACTAATTATGGCAGGTTACTGTAACATCGCTACTAATAATGACAAGTAACTTTAATTTCGATACAAATTATGGCAGGTAACTGTAACTTCCATACTAATTATGACAGGTAACAGTAACTTCGATACTAATTATGACAGGAAACTGTAACTTCGTTACTAATTATGACACGTAACTGTAATTTCGATACAAATTTTGACAGGTAACTGTAACTTCGTTACTAATTATGACAAGTAACAGTACCTTCGATACTAATTATGACAGGTAACTGTAACTTCGATACTAATTATGACAAGGAACTGTAATTTCGATACTAATTATGGCAGGTAACTGGTACTTCGATACTAATTATGACAGGTAACAGTAACTTCGATACTAATTATGACAAGTAACTATAACTTCGATAAAAATTATGACTGGTTACTGTAACTTCGATTCAAATTATGACAAGAAACTCAAACTTCGTTACTAATTATGACAAGTAACTTTAATTTCGATACAAATTATGGCAGGTAACTGTAACTTCGATACTAATTATGACAAGTAACTGTAACTTCGATACTAATTATGACAGGTAATTGTAACTTCGTTATTAATTATGACAAGTAACTGTAATTTTGATAAAAAATTATTGTAGGTAACTGTAACTTCAATACTAATTACGACAGGTAACAGTAACTTCGATACTAATTATGACAAGAAACTCAAACATCGATACTAATTATGACAAGTAACTTTAATTTCGATATTAATTATGGCAGGAAACTGTAACTTCGTTACTAATTATGACAAGTCCCTGTAATTTCGATACAAATTATGGCAGGTAACTGTAACCTCGATACTAATTATGACAAGTAACTGTAACTTCGATACTAATTATGACAGGTAACTGAAACTTCGTTATTAATTATGACAAGTAACTGTAATTTCGATACAAATTTTGGCAGGTAACTGTATCATCGTTACTAACTTTGACAGGTAACAGTAACTTGGATACTAATTATGGCAAGTAACTGTAACTTCGATACTAATTATGACAGGTAACTGTAACTTCGATACTAATTATGACAGGTAACTGTAACTTCGTTACTAATTATGACAAGTAACTGTAATTTCGATTCAAATTTTGGCAGGTAACTGTAACTTCGATACTTATTATGACAGGTAACAGTAACTTCGATACTAATTATGACAAGTAACTGTAACATCGATACTAATTATGACAGGTAACTGTAACTTCGTTACTAATTATGACAAGTAACTGTAATTTCGATACAAATTATGGCAGGTTACTGTAACTTCGATACTAATTATGACAGGTAACAGCAACTTCGATACTAATTATGACAAGTAACTATAACTTCGATACAAATTATGACAGGTAACTGTAACTTCGATACTAATTATGACAAGAAACTCTAACTTCGTTACTAATTATGACAAGTAACTGTAATTTTGATAAAAAATTATTGTAGGTAACTGTAACTTCAATACTATTTATGACAGGTAACAGTAACATCGATACTAATTATGACAGGTAACTGTAACTTCGTTACTTTTTATGACCAGTAACTTTAATTTCGATACTAATTATGGCAGGTTACTGTAACTTCGTTACTAATTATGACAAGTCCCTGTAACTTCAATACAAATTATGGCAGGTAATTGTAATTTCGATGCTAATTATGACAGGTTACAGTAACTTCGATACTAATTATGACAAGTAACAGTAACTTCGATAATAATTATGAAAAGTAACTGTAACTTCGACACTAATTATGACAGGTAACTGTAACTTCGTTACTAATTATGACAAGTAACTGTAATTTCGATTCAAATTTTGGCAGGTAACTGTAACTTCGATACTTATTATGACAGGTAACAGTAACTTCGATACTAATTATGACAAGTAACTGTAACTTCGATACTAATTATGACAGGTAACTGTAACTTCGTTACTAATTATGACAAGTAACTGTAATTTCGATACAAATTTTGGCAGGTAACTGTTACTTCGATACTAATTATGACAGGTAACAGTAACTTCGATACTAATTATGACAAGTAACAGTAACTTCGATACTTATTATGACAGGTAACTGTAACTTCGTTACTAATTATGACAAGAAACTCTAATTTCGTTACAAAATATGGCAGGTAACTGTAACTTCGGTACTAATTATGACAGGTAACAGTAACTTCGATACTAATTATGACAAGAAACTCTAACTTCGTTACTAATTATGACAAGTAACTGTAATTTTGATAAAAAATTATTGTAGGTAACTGTAACTTCAATACTAATTATGACAGGTAACACTAACTTCGATACTAATTATGACAGGTAACAGTAACTACGATACTAATTATGACAAGTAACTGTAACTTCGATACTAATTATGACAGGTACCTGTAACTTCGTAACCAATTATGACAAGTTACTGTAATTTCGATACAAATTATGGCAGGTAACAGTAACTTCGATACTAATTATGACAAGTAACTGTAACTTCGATACTAATTATGACAGGGAACTGTAATTTCGATACAAATTATGGCAGGTAACTGGAACTTCGATACTAATTGTGACTGGTAACAGAAACTTCGATACTAATTATGACAAATAACTATAACTTCGAATCAAATTATGACAGGTAACTGTAACTTCGATACTAATTATGACAAGAAACTCTAGCTTCGTTACTAATTATGACAAGTTACTGTAATTTTGATAAAAATTATGGTAGGTAACTGTAACTTCAATACTAATTTTGACAGGTAACAGTAACTTCGATACTTATTATGAAAGGTAACTGTAACTTCGTTACTAATTATCACAAGTAACTTTAATTTCGATACTAATTATGGCAGGTAACTGTAACTTCCATACTAATTATGACAGGTAACAGTTACTTCGATACTAATTATGACAGGAAACTGTAACTTCGTTACTAATTATGACAAGTAACTGTAATTTCGATACAAATTATGACAGGTAACTGTAACTTCGTTACTAATTATGACAAGTAACAGTACCTTCGATACTAATTATGACAGGTAACTGTAACTTCGATACTAATTATGACAAGGAACTGTAATTTCGATACAAATTATGGCAGGTAACTGTAACTTCGTTACTAATTATGACAAGTAACTGTAATTTCGATACAAATTTTGGCAGGTAACTGTTACTTCGATACTAATTATGACAGGTAACAGTAACTTCGATACTAATTATGACAAGTAACAGTAACTTCGATACTTATTATGACAGGTAACTGTAACTTCGTTACTAATTATGACAAGAAACTCTAATTTCGTTACAAAATATGGCAGATAACTGTAACTTCGGTACTAATTATGACAGGTAACAGTAACTTCGATACTAATTATGACAAGTAACTATAACTTCGATAAAAATTATGACTGGTTACTGTAACTTCGATTCTAATTATGACGAGAAACTCAAACTTCGTTACTAATTATGACAAGTAACTGTAATTTTGATAAAAAATTATGGTAGGTAACTGTAACTTCAATACTAATTATGACAGGTAACAGTAACTTCGATACTAATTATGACAGGAAACTGTAATTTCGTTACAAATTATGGCAGGTAACAGTAACTTCGATACTAATTATGACAGGTAACAGTAATTCGATACTAATTATGACAAGTTACTATAACTTCGATACAAATTATGACAGGTAACTGTAACTTCGATACTAATTATTACAAGAAACTCGAACTTCGTTACTAATTATGACAAGTCCCTGTAATTTCGATACAAATTATGGCAGGTAACTGTATCTTCGATACCAATTATGACAGGTAACAGTAACTTCGATACTAATTATGACAAGTAACATTAACTTCGATACTAATTATGGCAGGTTACTGTAAATCGCTACTAATTATGACAAGTAACTTTAATTTCGATACAAATTATGGCAGGTAACTGTAACTTCCATACGAATTATGACAGGTAACAGTAACTTCGATACTAATTATGACAGGAAACTGTAACTACGTTACTAATTATGACAAGTAACTGTAATTTCGATACAAATTATGACAGGTAACTGTATCTTCGTTACTAATTATGACAAGTAAGAGTACCTTCGATACTAATTAAGACAGGTAACTGTAACTTCAATACTAATTATGACAAGGAACTGTAATTTCGATACAAATTATGTCAGGTAACTGTAACTTCGTTACTAATTATGACAAGTAACTGTAATTTCGATACAAATTTTGGCAGGTAACTGTAACTTCGATACTAATTAAGACAGGTAACAGTAACTTCGATACTAATTATGACAAGTAACTGTAACTTCGATACTAATTATGACAGGTAACTGTAACTTCGTTACTAATAATGACAAGTAACACTAATTTCGATACTAATTATGGCAGGTAACTGTTACTTCGATACTAATTATGACAGGTAACAGTAACTTCGATACTAATTATGACAAGTAACTATAACTTCGATAAAAATTATGACTGGTTACTGTAACTTCGATTCAAATTATGACAAGAAACTCAAACTTCGTTACTAATTATGACAAGTAACTGTAATTTTGATAAAAAAATATGGTAGGTAACTGTAACTTCATTACTAATTATGACAGGTAACAGTAACTTCGATAGTAATTATGACAGGAAACTGTAACTTCGTTACTAATTATGACAAGTAACTTTAATTTCGATACTAGTTATGGCAGGAAACTGTAACTTCGTTACTAATTATGACAAGTCCCTGTAATTTCGATACAAATTATGGCAGGTAATTGTAACTTCGATACTAATTATGACAAGAAACTGTAACTTCGAAAGCCACCGTGGCTTAGGCGGCAGCACGTCGGCCTCTCACCGCTGGGTCCGTGGTTCAAATCCCGGTCACTCCATGTGAGATCTGTGCTGGACAAAACGGAGGCAGACAGGTTTTTCTCCGGGTACACCGGTTTTCCCTGTCAAAATTTCATTCCAGCAACACTCTACACTATCATTTCATATCATCTGTCATTCATCTAATCATTGCCCCAGAGGAGTGCGTCAGGCCTCGGCAGCCGGCACAGTCCATATCCTCGCCGCTAGTTGGGGGCTTCATTCATTCCATTCCTGACCCGGTCGGAGACTGGAAGCAGGCTGTGGATTTTCATTCATTCAACTGTAACTTCGATACTAATTATGACAGGTAACTGTAACTTCGTTATTAATTATGACAAGTAACTGTAATTTTGATAAAAAATTATTGTAGGTAACTGTAACTTCAATACTAATTATGACAGGTAACAGTAACTTCGATACTAATTATGACAAGAAACTCAAACTTCGTTACTAATTATGACAAGTAACTGTAATTTTGATAAAAAATTATGGTAGGTAACTGTAACTTCAATACTAATTATGACAGGTAAGAGTATCTTCGATACTAATTATGACAGGAAACTGTAACTTCGTTACTAATTATGACAAGTAACTTTAATTTCGATATTAATTATGGCAGGAAACTGTAACTTCGTTACTAATTATGACAAGTCCCTGTAATTTCGATACAAATTATGGCAGGTAACTGTAACCTCGGTACTAATTATGACAAGTAACTGTAACTTCGATACTAATTATGACAGGTAACTGTAACTTCGTTATTAAGTATGACAAGTAACTGTAATTTCGATACAAATTATGGCAGGTAACTGTATCATCGTTACTAATTTTGACAGGTAACAGTAACTTCGATACAAATTATGACAAGTAACTGTAACTTCGATACTAATTATGACAGGTAACTGTAACTTCGATACTAATTATGACAGGTAACTGTAACTTCGTTACTAATTATGACAAGTAACTGTAATTTCGATTCAAATTTTGGCAGGTAACTGTAACTTCGTTACTAATTATGACAAGTAACTGTAATTTCGAAACAAATTATGGCAGGTTACTGTAACTTCGATACTAATTATGACAGGTAACAGCAACTTCGATACTAATTATGACAAGTAACTATAACTTCGATACAAATTATGACAGGTAACTGTAACTTCGATACTAATTATGACAAGAAACTCTAACTTCGTTACTAATTATGACAAGTAACTGTAATTTTGATAAAAAATTATTGTAGGTAACTGTAACTTCAATATTAATTATGACAGGTAACAGTAACTTCGATACTAATTATGACAGGTAACTGTAACTTCGTTACTTATTATGACCAGTAACTTTAATTTCGATACTAATTATGGCAGGTTACTGTAACTTCGTTACTAATTATGACAAGTCCCTGTAATTTCGATACAAATTATGGCAGGTAATTGTAATTTCGATGCTAATTATGACAGGTAACAGTAACTTCGATACTAATTATGACAAGGAACTGTAATTTCGATACAAATTATGGCAGGTAACTGTAACTTCGTTACTAATTATGACAAGTAACTGTAATTTCGATACAAATTTTGGCAGGTAACTGTAACTTCGATACTTATTATGACAGGTAACAGTAACTTCGATACTAATTATGACAAGTAACTGTAACTTCGATACTAATTATGACAGGTAACTG
The DNA here is from genome assembly GCA_946902985.2 of Meconema thalassinum. Classification (NCBI taxonomy): domain Eukaryota; kingdom Metazoa; phylum Arthropoda; class Insecta; order Orthoptera; family Tettigoniidae; genus Meconema; species Meconema thalassinum. The sequence continues at coordinate 1,671,583,293 of OX336388.2, read as the reverse complement.
TAACTTCGTTACTAATTATGACGAGTAACTGTAATTTCGATACAAATTATGGCAGGTAACTGTAAATTCGATACTAATTATGACAGGTAACAGCAACTTCGATACTAATTATGACAAGTAACTATAACTTCGATATAAATTATGACAGGTAACTGTAACTTCGATACTAATTATGACAAGAAACTCTAACTTCGTTACTAATTATGACAAGTAACTGTAATTTTGATAAAAAATTATTGTAGGTAACTGTAACTTCAATACTAATTATGACAGGTAACAGTAACTTCGATACTAATTATGACAGGTAACAGTAACTACGATACTAATTATGACAAGTAACTGTAACTTCGATACTAATTATGACAGGTACCTGTAACTTCGTAACCAATTATGACAAGTAACTGTAATTTCGATACAAATTATGGCAGGTAACAGTAACTTCGATACTAATTATGACAAGTAACTGTAACTTCGATACTAATTGTGACAGGGAACTGTAATTTCGATACTAATTGTGACTGGTAACAGTAACTTCGATACTAATTATGACAAAATAACTATAACTTCGAATCAAATTATGACAGGTAACTGTAACTTCGATACTAATTATGACAAGAAACTCTAACTTCGTTACTAATTATGACAAGTAACTGTAATTTCGATACAAATTATGACAGGTAACTGTAACTTCGTTACTAATTATGACAAGTAACAGTACCTTCGATACTAATTATGACAGGTAACTGTAACTTCGATACTAATTATGACAAGGAACTGTAATTTCGATACAAATTATGGCAGGTAACTGTATCTTCGTTACTAATTATGACAAGTAACTGTAATTTCGATACAAATTTTGGCAGGTAACTGTTACTTCGATACTAATTATGACAGGTAACAGTAACTTCGATACTAATTATGACAAGTAACAGTAACTTCGATACTTATTATGACAGGTAACTGTAACTTCGTTAATAATTATGGCAAGAAACTCTAATTTCGTTACAAATTATGGCAGGTAACTGTAAATTCGGTACTAATTATGACAGGTAACAGTAACTTCGATACTAATTATGACAAGTAACTATAACTTCGATAAAAATTATGACTGGTTACTGTAACTTCGATTCTAATTATGACGAGAAACTCAAACTTCGTTACTAATTATGACAAGTAACTGTAATTTTGATAAAAAATTATGGTAGGTAACTGTAACTTCAATACTAATTATGACAGGTAACAGTAATTTCGATACTAATTATGACAGGAAACTGTAACTTCGTTACTAATTATGACAAGTAACTTTAATTTTGATACTATTTATGGCAGGAAACTGTAACTTCGTTACTAATTATGTCAAGTCCCTGTAATTTCGATACAAATTATGGCAGGTAACTGTAACTTCGATACTAATTATGACAAGTAACTGTAACTTCGATACTAATTATGACAGGTAACTGTAACTTCGTCACTAATTATAACAAGTAACTGTAATTTCGTTACAAATTATGGCAGGTAACAGTAACTTCGATACTAATTGTGACAGGTAACAGTAATTCGATACTAATTATGACAAGTTACTATAACTTCGATACAAATTATGACAGGTAACTGTAACTTCGGAAACTAATTATGACAAGAAACTCGAACTTCGTTACTAATTATGACAAGTCCCTGTAATTTCGATACAAATTACGGCAGGTAACAGTATCTTCGATACCAATTATGACAGGTAACAGTAACTTCGATACTAATTATGACAAGTAACATTAACTTCGATACTAATTATGGCAGGTTACTGTAACATCGCTACTAATTATGACATGTAACTTTAATTTCGATACAAATTATGGCAGGTAACTGTAACTTCTATACTAATTATGACAGGTAACAGTAACTTCGATACTAATTATGACAGGAAACTGTAACTACGTTACTAATTATGACAAGTAACTGTAATTTCGATACAAATTATGACAGGTAAATGTAACTTCGTTACTAATTATGACAAGTAACACTAATTTCGATACTAATTATGGCAGGTAACTGTTACTTCGATACTAATTATGACAGGTAACAGTAACTTCGATACTAATTATGACAGGTAACTGTAACTTCGTTACTAATTATGACAAATAACAGTAATTTCGATACAAATTTTGGCAGGTAACTGTATCTTCGATACTAATTATGACAGGTAACAGTAACTTCGATACTAATTATGACAGGTAACTGTAACTTCGTTACTAATAATGACAAGTAACACTAATTTCGATACTAATTATGGCAGGTAACTGTTACTTCGATACTAATTATGACAGGTAACAGTAACTTCGATACTAATTATGACAAGTAACTATAACTTCGATAAAAATTATGACTGGTTACTGTAATTTCGATTCAAATTATGACAAGAAACTCAAACTTCGTTACTAATTATGACAAGTAACTGTAATTTTGATAAAAATTATGGTAGGTAACTGTAACTTCATTACTAATTATGACAGGTAACAGTAACTTCGATACTAATTATGACAGGAAACTGTAACTTCGTTACTAATTATGACAAGTAACTTTAATTTCGATACTAGTTATGGCAGGAAACTGTAACTTCGTTACTAATTATGACAAGTCCCTGTAATTTCGATACAAATTATGGCAGGTAATTGTAACTTCGATACTAATTATGACAAGTAACTGTAACTTCGAAAGCCTCCGTGGCTTAGGCGGTAGCACGTCGGCCTCTCACCGCTGGGTCCGTGGTTCAAATCCCGGTCACTCCATGTGAGATCTGTGCTGGACAAAACGGAGGCAGACAGGTTTTTCACAGGGTACTCCGGTTTTCCCTGTCAAAATTTCATTCCAGCAACACTCTACACTATCATTTCATATCATCTGTCATTCATCTAATCATTGCCCCAGAGGAGTGCGTCAGGCCTCGGCAGCCGGCACAGTCCATATCCTCGCCGCTAGTTGGGGGCTTCATTCATTCCATTCCTGACCCGGTCGGAGACTGGAAGCAGGCTGTGGATTTTCATTCATTCAACTGTAACTTCGATACTAATTATGACAGGTAACTGTAACTTCGTTATTAATTATGACAAGTAACTGTAATTTTGATAAAAAATTATTGTAGGTAACTGTAACTTCAATACTAATTATGACAGGTAACAGTAACTTCGATACTAATTATGACAAGAAACTCAAACTTCGTTACTAATTATGACAAGTAACTGTAATTTTGATAAAATATTATGGTAGGTAACTGTAACTTCAATACTAATTATGACAGGTAAGAGTATCTTCGATACTAATTATGACAGGAAACTGTAACTTCGTTACTAATTATGACAAGTAACTTTAATTTCGATATTAATTATGGCAGGAAACTGTAACTTCGTTACTAATTATGACAAGTCCCTGTAATTTCGATACAAATTATGGCAGGTAACTGTAACATCGGTACTAATTATGACAAGTAACTGTAACTTCGATACTAATTATGACAGGTAACTGTAACTTCGTTATTAAGTATGACAAGTAACTGTAATTTCGATACAAATTATGGCAGGTAACTGTATCATCGTTACTAATTTTGACAGGTAACAGTAACTTCGATACAAATTATGACAAGTAACTGTAACTTCGATACTAATTATGACAGGTAACTGTAACTTCGATACTAATTATGACAGGTATCTGTAACTTCGTTACTAATTATGACAAGTAACTGTAATTTCGATTCATATTTTGGCAGGTAACTGTAACTTCGTTACTAATTATGACAAGTAACTGTAATTTCGATACAAATTATGGCAGGTTACTGTAACTTCGATACTAATTATGACAGGTAACAGCAACTTCGATACTAATTATGACAAGTAACTATAACTTCGATACAAATTATGACAGGTAACTGTAACTTCGATATTAATTATGGCAAGAAACTCTAACTTCGTTACTAATTATGACAAGTAACTGTAATTTTGATAAAAAATTATTGTAGGTAACTGTAACTTCAATACTAATTATGACAGGTAACAGTAACTTCGAAACTAATTATGACAGGTAACTGTAACTTCGTTACTTATTATGACCAGTAACTTTAATTTCGGTACTAATTATGGCAGGTTACTGTAACTTCGTTACTAATTATGACAAGTCCCTGTAATTTCGATACAAATTATGGCAGGTAATTGTAATTTCGATGCTAATTATGACAGGTAACAGTAACTTCGATACTAATTATGACAAGTAACAGTAACTTCGATAATAATTATGAAAAGTAACTGTAACTTCGATACTAATTATGACAGGTAACTGTAACTTCGTTACTAATTATGACAAGTAACTGTAATTTCGATTCAAATTTTGGCAGGTAACTGTAACTTCGATACTTATTATGACAGGTAACAGTAACTTCGATACTAATTATGACAAGTAACTGTAACTTCGATACTAATTATGACAGGTAACTGTAACTTCGTTACTAATTATGACAAGTAACTGTAATTTCGATACAAATTATGGCAGGTAACTGTAACTTCGATACTAATTATGACAGGTAACAGCAACTTCGATACTAATTATGACAAGTAACTATAACTTCGATACAAATTATGACAGGTAACTGTAACTTCGATACTAATTATGACAAGAAACTCTAACTTCGTTACTAATTATGACAAGTAACTGTAATTTTGATAAAAAATTATTGTAGGTAACTGTAACTTCAATACTAATTATGACAGGTAACAGTAACTTCGATACTAATTATGACAGGTAACAGTAGCTACGATACTAATTATGACAAGTAAGTGTAACTTCGATACTAATTATGACAGTTACCTGTAACTTCGTAACCAATTATGACAAGTAACTGTAATTTCGATACAAATTATGGCAGGTAACAGTAACTTCGATACTAATTATGACAAGTAACTGTAACTTCGATACTAATTATGACAGGGAACTGTAATTTCGATACAAATTATGGCAGGTAACTGTAACTTCGATACTATTTGTGACTGGTAACAGTAACTTCGATACTAATTATGACAAATAACTATAACTTCGAATCAAATTATGACAGGTAACTGTAACTTCGATACTAATTATGACAAGAAACTCTAACTTCGTTACTAATTATGACAAGTAACTGTAATTTTGATAAAAAATTATGGTAGGTAACTGTAACTTCAATACTAATTTTGACAGGTAACAGTAACTTCGATACTTATTATGACAGGTAACTGTAACTTCGTTACTAATTATCACAAGTAACTTTAATTTCGATACTAATTATGGCAGGTAACTGTAACTTCCATACTAATTATGACAGGTAACAGTTACTTCGATACTAATTATGACAGGAAACTGTAACTTCGTTACTAATTATGACAAGTAACTGTAATTTCGATACAAATTATGACAGGTAACTGTAACTTCGTTACTAATTATGACAAGTAACAGTACCTTCGATACTAATTATGACAGGTAACTGTAACTTCGATACTAATTATGACAAGGAACTGTAATTTCGACACAAATTATGGCAGGTAACTGTAACTTCGTTACTAATTATGACAAGTAACTGTAATTTCGATACAAATTTTGGCAGGTAACTGTTACCTTGATACTAATTATGACAGGTAACAGTAACTTCGATACTAATTATGACAAGTAACAGTAACTTCGATACTTATTATGACAGGTAACTGTAACTTCGTTACTAATTATGACAAGAAACTCTAATTTCGTTACAAAATATGGCAGGTAACTGTAACTTCGGTACTAATTATGACAGGTAACAGTAACTTCGATACTAATTATGACAAGTAACTATAACTTCGATAAAAATTATGACTGTTTACTGTAACTTCGATTCTAATTATGACGAGAAACTCAAACTTCGTTACTAATTATGACAAGTAACTGTAATTTTGATAACAAATTATGGTAGGTAACTGTAACTTCAATACTAATTATGACAGGTAACAGTAACTTCGATACTAATTATGACAGGAAACTGTAATTTCGTTACAAATTATGGCAGGTAACAGTAACTTCGATACTAATTATGACAGGTAACAGTAATTCGATACTAATTATGACAAGTTACTATAACTTCGATACAAATTATGACAGGAACTGTAACTTCGATACTAATTTGACAAGAAACTCGAACTTCGTTACTAATTATGACAAGTCCCTGTAATTTCGATACAAATTATGGCAGGTAACTGTATCTTCGATACCAATTATGACAGGTAACAGTAACTTCGATACTAATTATGACAAGTAACATTAACTTCGATACTAATTATGGCAGGTTACTGTAACATCGCTACTAATTATGACAAGTAACTTTAATTTCGATACAAATTATGGCAGGTAACTGTAACTTCCATACTAATTATGACAGGTAACAGTATCTTCGATACTAATTATGACAGGAAACTGTAACTACGTTACTAATTATGACAAGTAACTGTAATTTCGATACAAATTATGACAGGTAACTGTAACTTCGTTACTAATTATGACAAGTAACAGTACCTTCGATACTAATTATGACAGGTAACTGTAACTTCGATACTAATTATGACAAGGAACTGTAATTTCGATACAAATTATGGCAGGTAACTGTAACTTCGTTACTAATTATGACAAGTAACAGTAATTTCGATACAAATTTTGGCAGGTAACTGTAACTTCGATACTAATTATGACAGGTAACAGTAACTTCGATACTAATTATGACAAGTAACTGTAACTTCGATATTAATTATGACAGGTAACTGTAACTTCGTTACTAATAATGACAAGTAACACTAATTTCGATACTAATTATGGCAGGTAACTGTTACTTCGATACTAATTATGACAGGTAACAGTAACTTCGATACTAATTATGACAGGAAACTGTAACTTCGATACTAATTATGACAAGAAACTCTAACTTCGTTACTAATTATGACAAGTAACTGTAATTTTGATAAAAAATTATGGTAGGTAACTGTAACTTCATTACTAATTATGACAGGTAACAGTAACTTCGATACTAATTATGACAGGTAACAGTAACTTCGATACTAATTATGACAGGAAACTGTAACTTCGTTACTAATTATGACAAGTAACTTTAATTTCGATACTAGTTATGGCAGGAAACTGTAACTTCGTTACTAATTATGACAAGTCCCTGTAATTTCGATACAAATTATGGCAGGTAATTGTAACTTCGATACTAATTATGACAAGTAACTGTAACTTCGAAAGCCTCCGTGGCTTAGGCGGCAGCACGTCGGCCTCTCACCGCTGGGTCCGTGGTTCAAATCCCGGTCACTCCATGTGAGATCTGTGCTGGACAAAACGGAGGCAGACAGGTTTTTCTCCGGGTACACCGTTTTTCCCTGTCAAAATTTCATTCCAGCAACACTCTACACTATCATTTCATATCATCTGTCATTCATCTAATCATTGCCCCAGAGGAGTGCGTCAGACCTCGGCAGCCGGCACAGTCCATATCCTCGCCGCTAGTTGGGGGCTTCATTCATTCCTTTCCTGACCCGGTCGCAGACTGGAAGCAGGCTGTGAATTTTCATTCATTCAACTGTAACTTCGATACTAATTATGACAGGTATCTGTAACTTCGTTACTAATTATGACAAGTAACTGTAATTTCGATTCATATTTTGGCAGGTAACTGTAACTTCGTTACTAATTATGACAAGTAACTGTAATTTCGATACAAATTATGGCAGGTTACTGTAACTTCGATACTAATTATGACAGGTAACAGCAACTTCGATACTAATTATGACAAGTAACTATAACTTCGATACAAATTATGACAGGTAACTGTAACTTCGATATTAATTATGGCAAGAAACTCTAACTTCGTTACTAATTATGACAAGTAACTGTAATTTTGATAAAAAATTATTGTAGGTAACTGTAACTTCAATACTAATTATGACAGGTAACAGTAACTTCGAAACTAATTATGACAGGTAACTGTAACTTCGTTACTTATTATGACCAGTAACTTTAATTTCGGTACTAATTATGGCAGGTTACTGTAACTTCGTTACTAATTATGACAAGTCCCTGTAATTTCGATACAAATTATGGCAGGTAATTGTAATTTCGATGCTAATTATGACAGGTAACTGTAACTTCGATACTAATTATGACAAGTAACAGTAACTTCGATAATAATTACGAAAAGTAACTGTAACTTCGATACTAATTATGACAGGTAACTGTAACTTCGTTACTAATTATGACAAGTAACTGTAATTTCGATTCAAATTTTGGCAGGTAACTGTAACTTCGATACTTATTATGACAGGTAACAGTAACTTCGATACTAATTATGACAAGTAACTGTAACTTCGATACTAATTATGACAGGTAACTGTAACTTCGTTACTAATTATGACAAGTAACTGTAATTTCGATACAAATTATGGCAGGTAACTGTAACTTCGATACTAATTATGACAGGTAACAGCAACTTCGATACTAATTATGACAAGTAACTATAACTTCGATACAAATTATGACAGGTAACTGTAACTTCGATACTAATTATGACAAGAAACTCTAACTTCGTTACTAATTATGACAAGTAACTGTAATTTTGATAAAAAATTATTGTAGGTAACTGTAACTTCAATACTAATTATGACAGGTAACAGTAACTTCGATACTAATTATGACAGGTAACAGTAATTCGATACTAATTATGACAAGTTACTATAACTTCGATACAAATTATGACAGGAACTGTAACTTCGATACTAATTTGACAAGAAACTCGAACTTCGTTACTAATTATGACAAGTCCCTGTAATTTCGATACAAATTATGGCAGGTAACTGTATCTTCGATACCAATTATGACAGGTAACAGTAACTTCGATACTAATTATGACAAGTAACATTAACTTCGATACTAATTATGGCAGGTTACTGTAACATCGCTACTAATTATGACAAGTAACTTTAATTTCGATACAAATTATGGCAGGTAACTGTAACTTCCATACTAATTATGACAGGTAACAGTATCTTCGATACTAATTATGACAGGAAACTGTAACTACGTTACTAATTATGACAAGTAACTGTAATTTCGATACAAATTATGACAGGTAACTGTAACTTCGTTACTAATTATGACAAGTAACAGTACCTTCGATACTAATTATGACAGGTAACTGTAACTTCGATACTAATTATGACAAGGAACTGTAATTTCGATACAAATTATGGCAGGTAACTGTAACTTCGTTACTAATTATGACAAGTAACAGTAATTTCGATACAAATTTTGGCAGGTAACTGTAACTTCGATACTAATTATGACAGGTAACAGTAACTTCGATACTAATTATGACAAGTAACTGTAACTTCGATATTAATTATGACAGGTAACTGTAACTTCGTTACTAATAATGACAAGTAACACTAATTTCGATACTAATTATGGCAGGTAACTGTTACTTCGATACTAATTATGACAGGTAACAGTAACTTCGATACTAATTATGACAGGAAACTGTAACTTCGATACTAATTATGACAAGAAACTCTAACTTCGTTACTAATTATGACAAGTAACTGTAATTTTGATAAAAAATTATGGTAGGTAACTGTAACTTCATTACTAATTATGACAGGTAACAGTAACTTCGATACTAATTATGACAGGTAACAGTAACTTCGATACTAATTATGACAGGAAACTGTAACTTCGTTACTAATTATGACAAGTAACTTTAATTTCGATACTAGTTATGGCAGGAAACTGTAACTTCGTTACTAATTATGACAAGTCCCTGTAATTTCGATACAAATTATGGCAGGTAATTGTAACTTCGATACTAATTATGACAAGTAACTGTAACTTCGAAAGCCTCCGTGGCTTAGGCGGCAGCACGTCGGCCTCTCACCGCTGGGTCCGTGGTTCAAATCCCGGTCACTCCATGTGAGATCTGTGCTGGACAAAACGGAGGCAGACAGGTTTTTCTCCGGGTACACCGTTTTTCCCTGTCAAAATTTCATTCCAGCAACACTCTACACTATCATTTCATATCATCTGTCATTCATCTAATCATTGCCCCAGAGGAGTGCGTCAGACCTCGGCAGCCGGCACAGTCCATATCCTCGCCGCTAGTTGGGGGCTTCATTCATTCCTTTCCTGACCCGGTCGCAGACTGGAAGCAGGCTGTGAATTTTCATTCATTCAACTGTAACTTCGATACTAATTATGACAGGTATCTGTAACTTCGTTACTAATTATGACAAGTAACTGTAATTTCGATTCATATTTTGGCAGGTAACTGTAACTTCGTTACTAATTATGACAAGTAACTGTAATTTCGATACAAATTATGGCAGGTTACTGTAACTTCGATACTAATTATGACAGGTAACAGCAACTTCGATACTAATTATGACAAGTAACTATAACTTCGATACAAATTATGACAGGTAACTGTAACTTCGATATTAATTATGGCAAGAAACTCTAACTTCGTTACTAATTATGACAAGTAACTGTAATTTTGATAAAAAATTATTGTAGGTAACTGTAACTTCAATACTAATTATGACAGGTAACAGTAACTTCGAAACTAATTATGACAGGTAACTGTAACTTCGTTACTTATTATGACCAGTAACTTTAATTTCGGTACTAATTATGGCAGGTTACTGTAACTTCGTTACTAATTATGACAAGTCCCTGTAATTTCGATACAAATTATGGCAGGTAATTGTAATTTCGATGCTAATTATGACAGGTAACTGTAACTTCGATACTAATTATGACAAGTAACAGTAACTTCGATAATAATTACGAAAAGTAACTGTAACTTCGATACTAATTATGACAGGTAACTGTAACTTCGTTACTAATTATGACAAGTAACTGTAATTTCGATTCAAATTTTGGCAGGTAACTGTAACTTCGATACTTATTATGACAGGTAACAGTAACTTCGATACTAATTATGACAAGTAACTGTAACTTCGATACTAATTATGACAGGTAACTGTAACTTCGTTACTAATTATGACAAGTAACTGTAATTTCGATACAAATTATGGCAGGTAACTGTAACTTCGATACTAATTATGACAGGTAACAGCAACTTCGATACTAATTATGACAAGTAACTATAACTTCGATACAAATTATGACAGGTAACTGTAACTTCGATACTAATTATGACAAGAAACTCTAACTTCGTTACTAATTATGACAAGTAACTGTAATTTTGATAAAAAATTATTGTAGGTAACTGTAACTTCAATACTAATTATGACAGGTAACAGTAACTTCGATACTAATTATGACAGGTAACAGTAGCTACGATACTAATTATGACAAGTAAGTGTAACTTCGATACTAATTATGACAGTTACCTGTAACTTCGTAACCAATTATGACAAGTAACTGTAATTTCGATACAAATTATGGCAGGTAACAGTAACTTCGATACTAATTATGACAAGTAACTGTAACTTCGATACTAATTATGACAGGGAACTGTAATTTCGATACAAATTATGGCAGGTAACTGTAACTTCGATACTATTTGTGACTGGTAACAGTAACTTCGATACTAATTATGACAAATAACTATAACTTCGAATCAAATTATGACAGGTAACTGTAACTTCGATACTAATTATGACAAGAAACTCTAACTTCGTTACTAATTATGACAAGTAACTGTAATTTTGATAAAAAATTATGGTAGGTAACTGTAACTTCAATACTAATTTTGACAGGTAACAGTAACTTCGATACTTATTATGACAGGTAACTGTAACTTCGTTACTAATTATCACAAGTAACTTTAATTTCGATACTAATTATGGCAGGTAACTGTAACTTCCATACTAATTATGACAGGTAACAGTTACTTCGATACTAATTATGACAGGAAACTGTAACTTCGTTACTAATTATGACAAGTAACTGTAATTTCGATACAAATTATGACAGGTAACTGTAACTTCGTTACTAATTATGACAAGTAACAGTACCTTCGATACTAATTATGACAGGTAACTGTAACTTCGATACTAATTATGACAAGGAACTGTAATTTCGATACAAATTATGGCAGGTAACTGTAACTTCGTTACTAATTATGACAAGTAACTGTAATTTCGATACAAATTTTGGCAGGTAACTGTTACTTTGATACTAATTATGACAGGTAACAGTAACTTCGATACTAATTATGACAAGTAACAGTAACTTCGATACTTATTATGACAGGTAACTGTAACTTCGTTACTAATTATGACAAGAAACTCTAATTTCGTTACAAAATATGGCAGGTAACTGTAACTTCGGTACTAATTATGACAGGTAACAGTAACTTCGATACTAATTATGACAAGTAACTATAACTTCGATAAAAATTATGACTGTTTACTGTAACTTCGATTCTAATTATGACGAGAAACTCAAACTTCGTTACTAATTATGACAAGTAACTGTAATTTTGATAACAAATTATGGTAGGTAACTGTAACTTCAATACTAATTATGACAGGTAACAGTAACTTCGATACTAATTATGACAGGAAACTGTAATTTCGTTACAAATTATGGCAGGTAACAGTAACTTCGATACTAATTATGACAGGTAACAGTAATTCGATACTAATTATGACAAGTTACTATAACTTCGATACAAATTATGACAGGAACTGTAACTTCGATACTAATTTGACAAGAAACTCGAACTTCGTTACTAATTATGACAAGTCCCTGTAATTTCGATACAAATTATGGCAGGTAACTGTATCTTGGATACCAATTATGACAGGTAACAGTAACTTCGATACTAATTATGACAAGTAACATTAACTTCGATACTAATTATGGCAGGTTACTGTAACATCGCTACTAATTATGACAAGTAACTTTAATTTCGATACAAATTATGGCAGGTAACTGTAACTTCCATACTAATTATGACAGGTAACAGTAACTTCGATACTAATTATGACAGGAAACTGTAACTACGTTACTAATTATGACAAGTAACTGTAATTTCGATACAAATTATGACAGGTAACTGTAACTTCGTTACTAATTATGACAAGGAACTGTAATTTCGATACAAATTATGGCAGGTAACTGTAACTTCGTTACTAATTATGACAAGTAACAGTAATTTCGATACAAATTTTGGCAGGTAACTGTAACTTCGATACTAATTATGACAGGTAACAGTAACTTCGATACTAATTATGACAAGTAACTGTAACTTCGATAATAATTATGACAGGTAACTGTAACTTCGTTACTAATAATGACAAGTAACACTAATTTCGATACTAATTATGGCAGGTAACTGTTACTTCGATACTAATTATGACAGGTAACAGTAACTTCGATACTAATTATGACAAGTAATTATAACTTCGATAAAAATTATGACTGGTTACTGTAACTTCGATTCAAATTATGACAAGAAACTCAAACTTCGTTACTCATTATGACAAGTAACTGTAATTTTGATAAAAAATTATGGTAGGTAACTGTAACTTCATTACTAATTATGACAGGTAACAGTAACTTCGATACTAATTATGACAGGAAACTGTAACTTCGTTACTAATTATGACAAGTAACTTTAATTTCGATACTAGTTATGGCAGGAAACTGTAACTTCGTTACTAATTATGACAAGTCCCTGTAATTTCGATACAAATTATGGCAGGTAATTGTAACTTCGATACTAATTATGACAAGTAACTGTAACTTCGAAAGCCTCCGTGGCTTAGGCGGCAGCACGTCGGCCTCTCACCGCTGGGTCCGTGGTTCAAATCCCGGTCACTCCATGTGAGATCTGTGCTGGACAAAACGGAGGCAGACAGGTTTTTCTCCGGGTACACCGTTTTTCCCTGTCAAAATTTCATTCCAGCAACACTCTACACTATCATTTCATATCATCTGTCATTCATCTAATCATTGCCCCAGAGGAGTGCGTCAGACCTCGGCAGCCGGCACAGTCCATATCCTCGCCGCTAGTTGGGGGCTTCATTCATTCCTTTCCTGACCCGGTCGCAGACTGGAAGCAGGCTGTGGATTTTCATTCATTCAACTGTAACTTCGATACTAATTATGACAGGTAACTGTAACTTCGTTATTAATTATGACAAGTAACTGTAATTTTGATAAAAAATTATTGTAGGTAACTGTAACTTCAATACTAATTATGACAGGTAACAGTAACTTCGATACTAATTATGACAAGAAACTCAAACTTCGTTACTAATTATGACAAGTAACTGTAATTTTGATAAAAAATTATGGTAGGTAACTGTAACTTCAATACGAATTATGACAGGTAAGAGTATTTCCGATACTAATTATGACAGGTAACTGTAACTTCGTTACTAATTATGACAAATAACTTTAATTTCGATATTAATTATGGCAGGAAACTGTAACTTCGTTACTAATTATGACAAGTCCCTGTAATTTCGATACAAATTATGGCAGGTAACTGTAACTTCGTTACTAATTATGACAAGTAACAGTAATTTCGATACAAATTTTGGCAGGTAACTGTAACTTCGATACTAATTATGACAGGTAACAGTAACTTCGATACTAATTATGACAAGTAACTGTAACTTCGATATTAATTATGACAGGTAACTGTAACTTCGTTACTAATAATGACAAGTAACACTAATTTCGATACTAATTATGGCAGGTAACTGTTACTTCGATACTAATTATGACAGGTAACAGTAACTTCGATACTAATTATGACAGGAAACTGTAACTTCGATACTAATTATGACAAGAAACTCTAACTTCGTTACTAATTATGACAAGTAACTGTAATTTTGATAAAAAATTATGGTAGGTAACTGTAACTTCATTACTAATTATGACAGGTAACAGTAACTTCGATACTAATTATGACAGGTAACAGTAACTTCGATACTAATTATGACAGGAAACTGTAACTTCGTTACTAATTATGACAAGTAACTTTAATTTCGATACTAGTTATGGCAGGAAACTGTAACTTCGTTACTAATTATGACAAGTCCCTGTAATTTCGATACAAATTATGGCAGGTAATTGTAACTTCGATACTAATTATGACAAGTAACTGTAACTTCGAAAGCCTCCGTGGCTTAGGCGGCAGCACGTCGGCCTCTCACCGCTGGGTCCGTGGTTCAAATCCCGGTCACTCCATGTGAGATCTGTGCTGGACAAAACGGAGGCAGACAGGTTTTTCTCCGAGTACACCGTTTTTCCCTGTCAAAATTTCATTCCAGCAACACTCTACACTATCATTTCATATCATCTGTCATTCATCTAATCATTGCCCCAGAGGAGTGCGTCAGACCTCGGCAGCCGGCACAGTCCATATCCTCGCCGCTAGTTGGGGGCTTCATTCATTCCTTTCCTGACCCGGTCGCAGACTGGAAGCAGGCTGTGAATTTTCATTCATTCAACTGTAACTTCGATACTAATTATGACAGGTATCTGTAACTTCGTTACTAATTATGACAAGTAACTGTAATTTCGATTCATATTTTGGCAGGTAACTGTAACTTCGTTACTAATTATGACAAGTAACTGTAATTTCGATACAAATTATGGCAGGTTACTGTAACTTCGATACTAATTATGACAGGTAACAGCAACTTCGATACTAATTATGACAAGTAACTATAACTTCGATACAAATTATGACAGGTAACTGTAACTTCGATATTAATTATGGCAAGAAACTCTAACTTCGTTACTAATTATGACAAGTAACTGTAATTTTGATAAAAAATTATTGTAGGTAACTGTAACTTCAATACTAATTATGACAGGTAACAGTAACTTCGAAACTAATTATGACAGGTAACTGTAACTTCGTTACTTATTATGACCAGTAACTTTAATTTCGGTACTAATTATGGCAGGTTACTGTAACTTCGTTACTAATTATGACAAGTCCCTGTAATTTCGATACAAATTATGGCAGGTAATTGTAATTTCGATGCTAATTATGACAGGTAACTGTAACTTCGATACTAATTATGACAAGTAACAGTAACTTCGATAATAATTATGAAAAGTAACTGTAACTTCGATACTAATTATGACAGGTAACTGTAACTTCGTTACTAATTATGACAAGTAACTGTAATTTCGATTCAAATTTTGGCAGGTAACTGTAACTTCGATACTTATTATGACAGGTAACAGTAACTTCGATACTAATTATGACAAGTAACTGTAACTTCGATACTAATTATGACAGGTAACTGTAACTTCGTTACTAATTATGACAAGTAACTGTAATTTCGATACAAATTATGGCAGGTAACTGTAACTTCGATACTAATTATGACAGGTAACAGCAACTTCGATACTAATTATGACAAGTAACTATAACTTCGATACAAATTATGACAGGTAACTGTAACTTCGATACTAATTATGACAAGAAACTCTAACTTCGTTACTAATTATGACAAGTAACTGTAATTTTGATAAAAAATTATTGTAGGTAACTGTAACTTCAATACTAATTATGACAGGTAACAGTAACTTCGATACTAATTATGACAGGTAACAGTAGCTACGATACTAATTATGACAAGTAAGTGTAACTTCGATACTAATTATGACAGTTACCTGTAACTTCGTAACCAATTATGACAAGTAACTGTAATTTCGATACAAATTATGGCAGGTAACAGTAACTTCGATACTAATTATGACAAGTAACTGTAACTTCGATACTAATTATGACAGGGAACTGTAATTTCGATACAAATTATGGCAGGTAACTGTAACTTCGATACTATTTGTGACTGGTAACAGTAACTTCGATACTAATTATGACAAATAACTATAACTTCGAATCAAATTATGACAGGTAACTGTAACTTCGATACTAATTATGACAAGAAACTCTAACTTCGTTACTAATTATGACAAGTAACTGTAATTTTGATAAAAAATTATGGTAGGTAACTGTAACTTCAATACTAATTTTGACAGGTAACAGTAACTTCGATACTTATTATGACAGGTAACTGTAACTTCGTTACTAATTATCACAAGTAACTTTAATTTCGATACTAATTATGGCAGGTAACTGTAACTTCCATACTAATTATGACAGGTAACAGTTACTTCGATACTAATTATGACAGGAAACTGTAACTTCGTTACTAATTATGACAAGTAACTGTAATTTCGATACAAATTATGACAGGTAACTGTAACTTCGTTACTAATTATGACAAGTAACAGTACCTTCGATACTAATTATGACAGGTAACTGTAACTTCGATACTAATTATGACAAGGAACTGTAATTTCGATACAAATTATGGCAGGTAACTGTAACTTCGTTACTAATTATGACAAGTAACTGTAATTTCGATACAAATTTTGGCAGGTAACTGTTACTTTGATACTAATTATGACAGGTAACAGTAACTTCGATACTAATTATGACAAGTAACAGTAACTTCGATACTTATTATGACAGGTAACTGTAACTTCGTTACTAATTATGACAAGAAACTCTAATTTCGTTACAAAATATGGCAGGTAACTGTAACTTCGGTACTAATTATGACAGGTAACAGTAACTTCGATACTAATTATGACAAGTAACTATAACTTCGATAAAAATTATGACTGTTTACTGTAACTTCGATTCTAATTATGACGAGAAACTCAAACTTCGTTACTAATTATGACAAGTAACTGTAATTTTGATAACAAATTATGGTAGGTAACTGTAACTTCAATACTAATTATGACAGGTAACAGTAACTTCGATACTAATTATGACAGGAAACTGTAATTTCGTTACAAATTATGGCAGGTAACAGTAACTTCGATACTAATTATGACAGGTAACAGTAATTCGATACTAATTATGACAAGTTACTATAACTTCGATACAAATTATGACAGGAACTGTAACTTCGATACTAATTTGACAAGAAACTCGAACTTCGTTACTAATTATGACAAGTCCCTGTAATTTCGATACAAATTATGGCAGGTAACTGTATCTTGGATACCAATTATGACAGGTAACAGTAACTTCGATACTAATTATGACAAGTAACATTAACTTCGATACTAATTATGGCAGGTTACTGTAACATCGCTACTAATTATGACAAGTAACTTTAATTTCGATACAAATTATGGCAGGTAACTGTAACTTCCATACTAATTATGACAGGTAACAGTAACTTCGATACTAATTATGACAGGAAACTGTAACTACGTTACTAATTATGACAAGTAACTGTAATTTCGATACAAATTATGACAGGTAACTGTAACTTCGTTACTAATTATGACAAGGAACTGTAATTTCGATACAAATTATGGCAGGTAACTGTAACTTCGTTACTAATTATGACAAGTAACAGTAATTTCGATACAAATTTTGGCAGGTAACTGTAACTTCGATACTAATTATGACAGGTAACAGTAACTTCGATACTAATTATGACAAGTAATTGTAACTTCGATAATAATTATGACAGGTAACTGTAACTTCGTTACTAATAATGACAAGTAACACTAATTTCGATACTAATTATGGCAGGTAACTGTTACTTAGATACTAATTATGACAGGTAACAGTAACTTCGATACTAATTATGACAAGTAATTATAACTTCGATAAAAATTATGACTGGTTACTGTAACTTCGATTCAAATTATGACAAGAAACTCAAACTTCGTTACTCATTATGACAAGTAACTGTAATTTTGATAAAAAATTATGGTAGGTAACTGTAACTTCATTACTAATTATGACAGGTAACAGTAACTTCGATACTAATTATGACAGGAAACTGTAACTTCGTTACTAATTATGACAAGTAACTTTAATTTCGATACTAGTTATGGCAGGAAACTGTAACTTCGTTACTAATTATGACAAGTCCCTGTAATTTCGATACAAATTATGGCAGGTAATTGTAACTTCGATACTTATTATGACAAGTAACTGTAACTTCGAAAGCCTCCGTGGCTTAGGCGGCAGCACGTCGGCCTCTCACCGCTGGGTCCGTGGTTCAAATCCCGGTCACTCCATGTGAGATCTGTGCTGGACAAAACGGAGGCAGACAGGTTTTTCTCCGGGTACACCGTTTTTCCCTGTCAAAATTTCATTCCAGCAACACTCTACACTATCATTTCATATCATCTGTCATTCATCTAATCATTGCCCCAGAGGAGTGCGTCAGACCTCGGCAGCCGGCACAGTCCATATCCTCGCCGCTAGTTGGGGGCTTCATTCATTCCTTTCCTGACCCGGTCGCAGACTGGAAGCAGGCTGTGGATTTTCATTCATTCAACTGTAACTTCGATACTAATTATGACAGGTAACTGTAACTTCGTTATTAATTATGACAAGTAACTGTAATTTTGATAAAAAATTATTGTAGGTAACTGTAACTTCAATACTAATTATGACAGGTAACAGTAACTTCGATACTAATTATGACAAGAAACTCAAACTTCGTTACTAATTATGACAAGTAACTGTAATTTTGATAAAAAATTATGGTAGGTAACTGTAACTTCAATACGAATTATGACAGGTAAGAGTATTTCCGATACTAATTATGACAGGAAACTGTAACTTCGTTACTAATTATGACAAATAACTTTAATTTCGATATTAATTATGGCAGGAAACTGTAACTTCGTTACTAATTATGACAAGTCCCTGTAATTTCGATACAAATTATGGCAGGTAACTGTAACCTCGGTACTAATTATGACAAGTAACTGTAACTTCGATACTAATTATGACAGGTAACTGTAACTTCGTTATTAAGTATGACAAGTAACTGTAATTTCGATACAAATTATGGCAGGTAACTGTATCATCGTTACTAATTTTGACAGGTAACAGTAACTTCGATACAAATTATGACAAGAAACTGTAACTTCGATACTAATTATGACAGGTAACTGTAACTTCGATACTAATTATGACAGGTAACTGTAACTTCGTTACTAATTATGACAAGTAACTGTAATTTCGATTCAAATTTTGGCAGGTAACTGTAACTTCGTTACTAATTATGACAAGTAACTGTAATTTCGATACAAATTATGGCAGGTTACTGTAACTTCGATACTAATTATGACAGGTAACAGCAACTTCGATACTAATTATGACAAGTAACTATAACTTCGATACAAATTATGACAGGTAACTGTAACTTCGATACTAATTATGACAAGAAACTCTAACTTCGTTACTAATTATGACAAGTAACTGTAATTTTGATAAAAAATTATTGTAGGTAACTGTAACTTCAATACTAATTATGACAGGTAACAGTAACTTCGATACTAATTATGACAGGTAACTGTAACTTCGTTACTTATTATGACCAGTAACTTTAATTTCGATACTAATTATGGCAGTTTACTGTAACTTCGTTACTAATTATGACAAGTCCCTGTAATTTCGATACAAATTATGGCAGGTAATTGTAATTTCGATGCTAATTATGACAGGTAACAGTAACTTCGATACTAATTATGACAAGTAACAGTAACTTCGATAATAATTATGAAAAGTAACTGTAACTTCTATACTAATTATGACAGGTAACTGTAACTTCGTTACTAAATATGACAAGTAACTGTAATTTCGATTCAAATTTTGGCAGGTAACTGTAACTTCGATACTTATTATGACAGGTAACAGTAACTTCGATACTAATTATGACAAGCAACTGTAACTTCGATACTAATTATGACAGGTAACTGTAACTTGGTTACTAATTATGACAAGTAACTGTAATTTCGTTACAAATTATGGCAGGTAACTGTAACTTCGATACTAATTATGACAGGTGACAGCAACTTCGATACTAATTATGACAAGTAACTATAACTTCGATACAAATTATGACAGGTAACTGTAACTTCGATACTAATTATGACAAGAAACTCTAACTTCGTTACTAATTATGACAAGTAACTGTAATTTTGATAAAAAATTATTGTAGGTAACTGTAACTTCAATACTAATTATGACAGGTAACAGTAACTTCTATACTAATTATGACAGGTAACAGTAACTACGATACTAATTATGACAAGTAACTGTAACTTTGATACTAATTATGACAGGTACCTGTAACTTCGTAACCAATTATGACAAGTAACTGTAATTTCGATACAAATTATGGCAGGTAACAGTAACTTCGATACTAATTATGACAAGTAACTGTAACTCCGATACTAATTATGACAGGGAACTGTAATTTCGATACAAATTATGGCAGGTAACTGTAACTTCGATACTAATTGTGACTGGTAACAGTAACTTCGATACTAATTATGACAAATAAATATAACTTCGAATCAAATTATGACAGGTAACTGTAACTTCGATACTAATTATGACAAGAAACTCTAACTTCGTTACTAATTATGACAAGTAACTGTAATTTTGATAAAAAATTATGGTAGGTAACTGTAACTTCAATACTAATTTTGACAGGTAACAGTAACTTCGATACTTATTATGACAGGTAACTGTAACTTCGTTACTAATTATCACAAGTAACTTTAATTTCGATACTAATTATGGCAGGTAACTGTAACTTCCATACTAATTATGACAGGTAACAGTTACTTCGATACTAATTATGACAGGAAACTGTAACTTCGTTACTAATTATGACAAGTAACTGTAATTTCGATACAAATTATGACAGGTAACTGTAACTTCGTTACTAATTATGACAAGTAACAGTACCTTCGATACTAATTATGACAGGTAACTGTAACTTCGATACTAATTATGACAAGGAACTGTAATTTCGATACAAATTATGGCAGGTAACTGTAACTTCGTTACTAATTATGACAAGTAACTGTAATTTCGATACAAATTTTGGCAGGTAACTGTTACTTCGATACTAATTATGACAGGTAACAGTAACTTCGATACTAATTATGACAATTAACAGTAACTTCGATACTTATTATGACAGGTAACTGTAACTTCGTTACTAATTATGACAAGAAACTCTAATTTCGTTACAAATTATGGCAGGTAACTGTAACTTCGGTACTAATTATGACAGGTAACAGTAACTTCGATACTAATTATGACAAGTAACTATAACTTCGATAAAAATTATGAATGGTTACTGTAACTTCGATTCTAATTATGACGAGAAACTCAAACTTCGTTACTAATTATGACAGGTAACTGTAATTTTGATAAAAAATTACGGTAGGTAACTGTAACTTCAATACTAATTATGACAGGTAACAGTAACGTCGATACTAATTATGACAGGAAACTGTAACTTCGTTACTAATTATGACAAGTAACTTTAATTTCGATACTAATTATGGCAGGAAACTGTAACTTCGTTACTAATTATGTCAAGTCCCTGTAATTTCGATACAAATTATGGTAGGTAACTGTATCTTCGATACCAATTATGACAGGTAACAGTAACTTCGATACTAATTATGACAAGTAACATTAACTTCGATACTAATTATGGCAGGTTACTGTAACATCGCTACTAATTATGACAAGTGTCTTTAATTTCGATACAAATTATGGCAGGTAACTGTAACTTCCATACTAATTATGACAGGTAACATTAACTTCGATACTAATTATGACAGGAAACTGTAACTACGTTACTAATTATGACAAGTAACTGTAATTTCGATCCAAATTATGACAGGTAACTGTAACTTAGTTACTAATTATCACAAGTAACAGTACCTTCGATACTAATTATGACAGGTAACTGTAACTTCGATACTAATTATGACAAGGAACTGTAATTTCGATACAAATTATGGCAGGTTACTGTAACTTCGTTACTAATTATGACAAGTAACAGTAATTTCGATACAAATTTTGGCAGGTAACTGTAACTTCGATACTAATTATGACAGGTAACAGTAACTTCGATACTAATTATGACAAGTAACTGTAACTTCGATACTAATTATGACAGGTAACTGTAACTTCGTTACTAATAATGACAAGTAACACTAATTTCGATACTAATTATGGCAGGTAACTGTTACTTCGATACTAATTATGACAGGTAACAGTATCTTCGATACTAATTATGACAAGTAACTATAACTTCGATAAAAATTATGACTGGTTACTGTAACTTCGATTCTAATTATGACGAGAAACTCAAACTTCGTTACTAATTATGACAAGTAACTGTAATTTTGATAAAAAATTACGGTAGGTAACTGTAACTTCAATACTAATTATGACAGGTAACAGTAACGTCGATACTAATTATGACAGGAAACTGTAACTTCGTTACTAATTATGACAAGTAACTTTAATTTCGATACTAATTATGGCAGGAAACTGTAACTTCGTTACTAATTATGTCAAGTCCCTGTAATTTCGATACAAATTATGGCAGCTAACTGTAACTTCGATACTAATTATGACAAGTAACTGTAACTTCGATACTAATTATGACAGGTAACTGTAACTTCGTCACTAATTATAACAAGTAACTGTAATTTCGTTACAAATTATGGCAGGTAACAGTAACTTCGATACTAATTATGTCAGGTAACAGTAATTCGATACTAATTATGACAAGTTACTATAACTTCGATACAAATTATGACAGGTAACTGTAACTTCGATACTAATTATGACAAGAATCTCGAACTTCGTTACTAATTATGACAAGTCCCTGTAATTTCGATACAAATTACGGCAGGTAACAGTATCTTCGATACCAATTATGACAGGTAACAGTAACTTCGATACTAATTATGACAAGTAACATTAACTTCGATACTAATTATGGCAGGTTACTGTAACATCGCTACTAATTATGACATGTAACTTTAATTTCGATACTAATTATGACAGGAAACTGTAACTACGTTACTAATTATGACAAGTAACTGTAATTTCGATACAAATTATGACAGGTAAATGTAACTTCGTTACTAATTATGACAAGTAACAGTACCTTCGATACTAATTATGACAGGTAACTGTAACTTCGATACTAATTATGACAAGGAACTGTAATTTCGATACAAATTATGGCAGGTAACTGTAACTTCGTTACTAATTATGACAAGTAACAGTAATTTCGATACAAATTTTGGCAGGTAACTGTAACTTCGATACTAATTATGACAGGTAACAGTAACTTCGATACTAATTATGACAAGTAACTGTAACTTCGATACTAATTATGACAGGTAACTGTAACTTCGTTACTAATAATGACAAGTAACACTAATTTCGATACTAATTATGGCAGGTAACTGTTACTTCGATACTAATTATGACAGGTAACAGTAACTTCGATACTAATTATGACAAGTAACTATAACTTCGATAAAAATTATGACTGGTTACTGTAATTTCGATTCAAATTATGACAAGAAACTCAAACTTCGTTACTAATTATGACAAGTAACTGTAATTTTGATAAAAAATTATGGTAGGTAACTGTAACTTCATTACTAATTATGACAGGTAACAGTAACTTCGATACTAATTATGACAGGAAACTGTAACTTCGTTACTAATTATGACAAGTAACTTTAATTTCGATACTAGTTATGGCAGGAAACTGTAACTTCGTTACTAATTATGACAAGTCCCTGTAATTTCGATACAAATTATGGCAGGTAATTGTAACTTCGATACTAATTATGACAAGTAACTGTAACTTCGAAAGCCTCCGTGGCTTAGGCGGTAGCACGTCGGCCTCTCACCGCTGGGTCCGTGGTTCAAATCCCGGTCACTCCATGTGAGATCTGTGCTGGACAAAACGGAGGCAGACAGGTTTTTCACCGGGTACTCCGGTTTTCCCTGTCAAAATTTCATTCCAGCAACACTCTACACTATCATTTCATATCATCTGTCATTCATCTAATCATTGCCCCAGAGGAGTGCGTCAGGCCTCGGCAGCCGGCACAGTCCATATCCTCGCCGCTAGTTGGGGGCTTCATTCATTCCATTCCTGACCCGGTCGGAGACTGGAAGCAGGCTGTGGATTTTCATTCATTCAACTGTAACTTCGATACTAATTATGACAGGTAACTGTAACTTCGTTATTAATTATGACAAGTAACTGTAATTTTGATAAAAAATTATTGTAGGTAACTGTAACTTCAATACTAATTATGACAGGTAACAGTAACTTCGATACTAATTATGACAAGAAACTCAAACTTCGTTACTAATTATGACAAGTAACTGTAATTTTGATAAAAAATTATGGTAGGTAGCTGTAACTTCAATACTAATTATGACAGGTAAGAGTATCTTCGATACTAATTATGACAGGAAACTGTAACTTCGTTACTAATTATGACAAGTAACTTTAATTTCGATATTAATTATGGCAGGAAACTGTAACTTCGTTACTAATTATGACAAGTCCCTGTAATTTCGATACAAATTATGGCAGGTAACTGTAACATCGGTACTAATTATGACAAGTAACTGTAACTTCGATACTAATTATGACAGGTAACTGTAACTTCGTTATTAAGTATGACAAGTAAATGTAATTTCGATACAAATTATGGCAGGTAACTGTATCATCGTTACTAATTTTGACAGGTAACAGTAACTTCGATACAAATTATGAAAAGTAACTGTAACTTCGATACTAATTATGACAAGTAACTGTAATTTCGATTCATATTTTGGCAGGTAACTGTAACTTCGTTACTAATTATGACAAGTAACTGTAATTTCGATACAAATTATGGCAGGTTACTGTAACTTCGATACTAATTATGACAGGTAACAGCAACTTCGATACTAATTATGACAAGTAACTATAACTTCGATACAAATTATGACAGGTAACTGTAACTTCGATATTAATTATGGCAAGAAACTCTAACTTCGTTACTAATTATGACAAGTAACTGTAATTTTGATAAAAAATTATTGTAGGTAACTGTAACTTCAATACTAATTATGACAGGTAACAGTAACTTCGAAACTAATTATGACAGGTAACTGTAACTTCGTTACTTATTATGACCAGTAACTTTAATTTCGATACTAATTATGGCAGGTTACTGTAACTTCGTTACTAATTATGACAAGTCCCTGTAATTTCGATACAAATTATGGCAGGTAATTGTAATTTCGATGCTAATTATGACAGGTAACAGTAACTTCGATACTAATTATGACAAGTAACAGTAACTTCGATAATAATTATGAAAAGTAACTGTAACTTCGATACTAATTATGACAGGTAACTGTAACTTCGATACTAATTATGACAAGGAACTGTAATTTCGATACAAATTATGGCAGGTAACTGTAACTTCGTTACTAATTATGACAAGTAACTGTAATTTCGATACAAATTTTGGCAGGTAACTGTTACTTCGATACTAATTATGACAGGTAACAGTAACTTCGATACTAATTATGACAATTAACAGTAACTTCGATACTTATTATGACAGGTAACTGTAACTTCGTTACTAATTATGACAAGAAACTCTAATTTCGTTACAAATTATGGCAGGTAACTGTAACTTCGGTACTAATTATGACAGGTAACAGTAACTTCGATACTAATTATGACAAGTAACTATAACTTCGATAAAAATTATGAATGGTTACTGTAACTTCGATTCTAATTATGACGAGAAACTCAAACTTCGTTACTAATTATGACAGGTAACTGTAATTTTGATAAAAAATTACGGTAGGTAACTGTAACTTCAATACTAATTATGACAGGTAACAGTAACGTCGATACTAATTATGACAGGAAACTGTAACTTCGTTACTAATTATGACAAGTAACTTTAATTTCGATACTAATTATGGCAGGTAACTGTAACTTCCATACTAATTATGACAGGTAACAGTTACTTCGATACTAATTATGACAGGAAACTGTAACTTCGTTACTAATTATGACAAGTAACTGTAATTTCGATACAAATTATGACAGGTAACTGTAACTTCGTTACTAATTATGACAAGTAACAGTACCTTCGATACTAATTATGACAGGTAACTGTAACTTCGATACTAATTATGACAAGGAACTGTAATTTCGATACAAATTATGGCAGGTAACTGTAACTTCGTTACTAATTATGACAAGTAACTGTAATTTCGATACAAATTTTGGCAGGTAACTGTTACTTCGATACTAATTATGACAGGTAACAGTAACTTCGATACTAATTATGACAATTAACAGTAACTTCGATACTTATTATGACAGGTAACTGTAACTTCGTTACTAATTATGACAAGAAACTCTAATTTCGTTACAAATTATGGCAGGTAACTGTAACTTCGGTACTAATTATGACAGGTAACAGTAACTTCGATACTAATTATGACAAGTAACTATAACTTCGATAAAAATTATGAATGGTTACTGTAACTTGGATTCTAATTATGACGAGAAACTCAAACTTCGTTACTAATTATGACAGGTAACTGTAATTTTGATAAAAAATTACGGTAGGTAACTGTAACTTCAATACTAATTATGACAGGTAACAGTAACGTCGATACTAATTATGACAGGAAACTGTAACTTCGTTACTAATTATGACAAGTAACTTTAATTTCGATACTAATTATGGCAGGAAACTGTAACTTCGTTACTAATTATGTCAAGTCCCTGTAATTTCGATACAAATTATGGCAGCTAACTGTAACTTCGATACTAATTATGACAAGTAACTGTAACTTCGATACTAATTATGACAGGTAACTGTAACTTCGTCACTAATTATAACAAGTAACTGTAATTTCGTTACAAATTATGGCAGGTAACAGTAACTTCGATACTAATTATGACAGGTAACAGTAATTCGATACTAATTATGACAAGTTACTATAACTTCGATACAAATTATGACAGGTAACTGTAACTTCGATACTAATTATGACAAGAAACTCGAACTTCGTTACTAATTATGACAAGTCCCTGTAATTACGATACAAATTATGGTAGGTAACTGTATCTTCGATACCAATTATGACAGGTAACAGTAACTTCGATACTAATTATGACAAGTAACATTAACTTCGATACTAATTATGGCAGGTTACTGTAACATCGCTACTAATTATGACAAGTGTCTTTAATTTCGATACAAATTATGGCAGGTAACTGTAACTTCCATACTAATTATGACAGGTAACATTAACTTCGATACTAATTATGACAGGAAACTGTAACTACGTTACTAATTATGACAAGTAACTGTAATTTCGATCCAAATTATGACAGGTAACTGTAACTTAGTTACTAATTATCACAAGTAACAGTACCTTCGATACTAATTATGACAGGTAACTGTAACTTCGATACTAATTATGACAAGGAACTGTAATTTCGATACAAATTATGGCAGGTTACTGTAACTTCGTTACTAATTATGACAAGTAACAGTAATTTCGATACAAATTTTGGCAGGTAACTGTAACTTCGATACTAATTATGACAGGTAACAGTAACTTCGATACTAATTATGACAAGTAACTGTAACTTCGATACTAATTATGACAGGTAACTGTAACTTCGTTACTAATAATGACAAGTAACACTAATTTCGATACTAATTATGGCAGGTAACTGTTACTTCGATACTAATTATGACAGGTAACAGTATCTTCGATACTAATTATGACAAGTAACTATAACTTCCATAAAAATTATGACTGGTTACTGTAACTTCGTTTCTAATTATGACGAGAAACTCAAACTTCGTTACTAATTATGACAAGTAACTGTAATTTTGATAAAAAATTACGGTAGGTAACTGTAACTTCAATACTAATTATGACAGGTAACAGTAACGTCGATACTAATTATGACAGGAAACTGTAACTTCGTTACTAATTATGACAAGTAACTTTAATTTCGATACTAATTATGGCAGGAAACTGTAACTTCGTTACTAATTATGTCAAGTCCCTGTAATTTCGATACAAATTATGGCAGCTAACTGTAACTTCGATACTAATTATGACAAGTAACTGTAACTTCGATACTAATTATGACAGGTAACTGTAACTTCGTCACTAATTATAACAAGTAACTGTAATTTCGTTACAAATTATGGCAGGTAACAGTAACTTCGATACTAATTATGTCAGGTAACAGTAATTCGATACTAATTATGACAAGTTACTATAACTTCGATACAAATTATGACAGGTAACTGTAACTTCGATACTAATTATGACAAGAAACTCGAACTTCGTTACTAATTATGACAAGTCCCTGTAATTTCGATACAAATTACGGCAGGTAACAGTATCTTCGATACCAATTATGACAGGTAACAGTAACTTCGATACTAATTATGACAAGTAACATTAACTTCGATACTAATTATGGCAGGTTACTGTAACATCGCTACTAATTATGACATGTAACTTTAATTTCGATACTAATTATGACAGGAAACTGTAACTACGTTACTAATTATGACAAGTAACTGTAATTTCGATACAAATTATGACAGGTAAATGTAACTTCGTTACTAATTATGACAAGTAACAGTACCTTCGATACTAATTATGACAGGTAACTGTAACTTCGATACTAATTATGACAAGGAACTGTAATTTCGATACAAATTATGGCAGGTAACTGTAACTTCGTTACTAATTATGACAAGTAACAGTAATTTCGATACAAATTTTGGCAGGTAACTGTAACTTCGATACTAATTATGACAGGTAACAGTAACTTCGATACTAATTATGACAAGTAACTGTAACTTCGATACTAATTATGACAGGTAACTGTAACTTCGTTACTAATAATGACAAGTAACACTAATTTCGATACTAATTATGGCAGGTAACTGTTACTTCGATACTAATTATGACAGGTAACAGTAACTTCGATACTAATTATGACAAGTAACTATAACTTCGATAAAAATTATGACTGGTTACTGTAATTTCGATTCAAATTATGACAAGAAACTCAAACTTCGTTACTAATTATGACAAGTAACTGTAATTTTGATAAAAAATTATGGTAGGTAACTGTAACTTCATTACTAATTATGACAGGTAACAGTAACTTCGATACTAATTATGACAGGAAACTGTAACTTCGTTACTAATTATGACAAGTAACTTTAATTTCGATACTAGTTATGGCAGGAAACTGTAACTTCGTTACTAATTATGACAAGTCCCTGTAATTTCGATACAAATTATGGCAGGTAATTGTAACTTCGATACTAATTATGACAAGTAACTGTAACTTCGAAAGCCTCCGTGGCTTAGGCGGTAGCACGTCGGCCTCTCACCGCTGGGTCCGTGGTTCAAATCCCGGTCACTCCATGTGAGATCTGTGCTGGACAAAACGGAGGCAGACAGGTTTTTCACCGGGTACTCCGGTTTTCCCTGTCAAAATTTCATTCCAGCAACACTCTACACTATCATTTCATATCATCTGTCATTCATCTAATCATTGCCCCAGAGGAGTGCGTCAGGCCTCGGCAGCCGGCACAGTCCATATCCTCGCCGCTAGTTGGGGGCTTCATTCATTCCATTCCTGACCCGGTCGGAGACTGGAAGCAGGCTGTGGATTTTCATTCATTCAACTGTAACTTCGATACTAATTATGACAGGTAACTGTAACTTCGTTATTAATTATGACAAGTAACTGTAATTTTGATAAAAAATTATTGTAGGTAACTGTAACTTCAATACTAATTATGACAGGTAACAGTAACTTCGATACTAATTATGACAAGAAACTCAAACTTCGTTACTAATTATGACAAGTAACTGTAATTTTGATAAAAAATTATGGTAGGTAACTGTAACTTCAATACTAATTATGACAGGTAAGAGTATCTTCGATACTAATTATGACAGGAAACTGTAACTTCGTTACTAATTATGACAAGTAACTTTAATTTCGATATTAATTATGGCAGGAAACTGTAACTTCGTTACTAATTATGACAAGTCCCTGTAATTTCGATACAAATTATGGCAGGTAACTGTAACATCGGTACTAATTATGACAAGTAACTGTAACTTCGATACTAATTATGACAAGTAACTGTAATTTCGATACAAATTATGGCAGGTTACTGTAACTTCGATACTAATTATGACAGGTAACAGCAACTTCGATACTTATTATGACAAGTAACTATAACTTCGATACAAATTATGACAGGTAACTGTAACTTCGATATTAATTATGGCAAGAAACTCTAACTTCGTTACTAATTATGACAAGTAACTGTAATTTTGATAAAAAATTATTGTAGGTAACTGTAACTTCAATACTAATTATGACAGGTAACAGTAACTTCGAAACTAATTATGACAGGTAACTGTAACTTCGTTACTTATTATGACCAGTAACTTTAATTTCGATACTAATTATGGCAGGTTACTGTAACTTCGTTACTAATTATGACAAGTCCCTGTAATTTCGATACAAATTATGGCAGGTAATTGTAATTTCGATGCTAATTATGACAGGTAACAGTAACTTCGATACTAATTATGACAAGTAACAGTAACTTCGATAATAATTATGAAAAGTAACTGTAACTTCGATACTAATTATGACAGGTAACTGTAACTTCGTTACTAATTATGACAAGTAACTGTAATTTCGATTCAAATTTTGGCAGGTAACTGTAACTTCGATACTTATTATGACAGGTAACAGTAACTTCGATACTAATTATGACAAGTAACTGTAACTTCGATACTAATTATGACAAGTAAGTGTAACTTCGATACTAATTATGACAGTTACCTGTAACTTCGTAACCAATTATGACAAGTAACTGTAATTTCGATACAAATTATGCCAGGTAACAGTAACTTCGATACTAATTATGACAAGTAACTGTAACTTCGATACTAATTATGACAGGGAACTGTAATTTCGATACAAATTATGGCAGGTAACTGTAACTTCGATACTATTTGTGACTGGTAACAGTAACTTCGATACTAATTATGACAAATAACTATAACTTCGAATCAAATTATGACAGGTAACTGTAACTTCGATACTAATTATGACAAGAAACTCTAACTTCGTTACTAATTATGACAAGTAACTGTAATTTTGATAAAAAATTATGGTAGGTAACTGTAACTTCAATACTAATTTTGACAGGTAACAGTAACTTCGATACTTATTATGACAGGTAACTGTAACTTCGTTACTAATTATCACAAGTAACTTTAATTTCGATACTAATTATGGCAGGTAACTGTAACTTCCATACAAATTATGACAGGTAACAGTTACTTCGATACTAATTATGACAGGAAACTGTAACTTCGTTACTAATTATGACAAGGAACTGTAATTTCGATACAAATTATGGCAGGTAACTGTAACTTCGTTACTAATTATGACAAGTAACTGTAATTTCGATACAAATTTTGGCAGGTAACTGTTACTTCGATACTAATTATGACAGGTAACAGTAACTTCGATACTAATTATGACAAGTAACAGTAACTTCGATACTTATTATGACAGGTAACTGTAACTTCGTTACTAATTATGACAAGAAACTCTAATTTCGTTACAAAATATGGCAGGTAACTGTAACTTCGGTACTAATTATGACAGGTAACAGTAACTTCGATACTAATTATGACAAGTAACTATAACTTCGATAAAAATTATGACTGTTTACTGTAACTTCGATTCTAATTATGACGAGAAACTCAAACTTCGTTACTAATTATGACAAGTAACTGTAATTTTGATAACAAATTATGGTAGGTAACTGTAACTTCAATACTAATTATGACAGGTAACAGTAACTTCGATACTAATTATGACAGGAAACTGTAATTTCGTTACAAATTATGGCAGGTAACAGTAACTTCGATACTAATTATGACAGGTAACAGTAATTCGATACTAATTATGACAAGTTACTATAACTTCGATACAAATTATGACAGGAACTGTAACTTCGATACTAATTATGACAAGAAACTCGAACTTCGTTACTAATTATGACAAGTCCCTGTAATTTCGATACAAATTATGGCAGGTAACTGTATCTTCGATACCAATTATGACAGGTAACAGTAACTTCGATACTAATTATGACAAGTAACATTAACTTCGATACTAATTATGGCAGGTTACTGTAACATCGCTACTAATTATGACAAGTAACTTTAATTTCGATACAAATTATGGCAGGTAACTGTAACTTCCATACTAATTATGACAGGTAACAGTAACTTCGATACTAATTATGACAGGAAACTGTAACTACTTTACTAATTATGACAAGTAACTGTAATTTCGATACAAATTATGACAGGTTACTGTAACTTCGTTACTAATTATGACAAGTAACAGTACCTTCGATACTAATTATAACAGGTAACTGTAACTTCGATACTAATTATGACAAGGAACTGTAATTTCGATACAAATTATGGCAGGTAACTGTAACTTCGTTACTAATTATGACAAGTAACAGTAATTTCGATACAAATTTTGGCAGGTAACTGTAACTTCGATACTAATTATGACAGGTAACAGTAACTTCGATACTAATTATGACAAGTAACTGTAACTTCGATATTAATTATGACAGGTAACTGTAACTTCGTTACTAATAATGACAAGTAACACTAATTTCGATACTAATTATGGCAGGTAACTGTTACTTCGATACTAATTATGACAGGTAACAGTAACTTCGATACTAATTATGACAAGTAACTATAACTTCGATAAAAATTATGACTGGTTACTGTAACTTCGATTCAAATTATGACAAGAAACTCAAACTTCGTTACTCATTATGACAAGCAACTGTAATTTTGATAAAAAATTATGGTAGGTAACTGTAACTTCATTACTAATTATGACAGGTAACAGTAACTTCGATACTAATTATGACAGGAAACTGTAACTTCGTTACTAATTATGACAAGTAACTTTAATTTCGATACTAGTTATGGCAGGAAACTGTAACTTCGTTACTAATTATGACAAGTCCCTGTAATTTCGATACAAATTATGGCAGGTAATTGTAACTTCGATACTAATTATGACAAGTAACTGTAACTTCGAAAGCCTCCGTGGCTTAGGCGGCAGCACGTCGGCCTCTCACCGCTGGGTCCGTGGTTCAAATCCCGGTCACTCCATGTGAGATCTGTGCTGGACAAAACGGAGGCAGACAGGTTTTTCTCCGGGTACACCGTTTTTCCCTGTCAAAATTTCATTCCAGCAACACTCTACTCTATCATTTCATATCATCTGTCATTCATCTAATCATTGCCCCGGAGGAGTGCGTCAGGCCTCGGCAGCCGGCACAGTCCATATCCTCGCCGCTAGTTGGGGGCTTCATTCATTCCTTTCCTGACCCGATCGGAGACTGGAAGCAGGCTGTGGATTTTCATTCATTCAACTGTAACTTCGATACTAATTATGACAGGTAACTGTAACTTCGTTATTAATTATGACAAGTAACTGTAATTTTGATAAAAAATTATTGTAGGTAACTGTAACTTCAATACTAATTATGACAGGTAACAGTAACTTCGATACTAATTATGACAAGAAACTCAAACTTCGTTGCTAATTATGACAAGTAACTGTAATTTTGATAAAAAATTATGGTAGGTAACTGTAACTTCAATACGAATTATGACAGGTAAGAGTATCTTCGATACTAATTATGACAGGAAACTGTAACTTCGTTACTAATTATGACAAGTAACTTTAATTTCGATATTAATTATGGCAGGAAACTGTAACTTCGTTACTAATTATGACAAGTCCCTGTAATTTCGATACAAATTATGGCAGGTAACTGTAACCTCGGTACTAATTATGACAAGTAACTGTAACTTCGATACTAATTATGACAGGTAACTGTAACTTCGTTATTAAGTATGACAAGTAACTGTAATTTCGATACAAATTATGGCAGGTAACTGTATCATCGTTACTAATTTTGACAGGTAACAGTAACTTCGATACAAATTATGACAAGTAACTGTAACTTCGATACTAATTATGACAGGTAACTGTAACTTCGATACTAATTATGACAGGTAACTGTAACTTCGTTACTAATTATGACAAGTAACTGTAATTTTGATTCAAATTTTGGCAGGTAACTGTAACTTCGTTACTAATTATGACAAGTAACTGTAATTTCGATACAAATTATGGCAGGTTACTGTAACTTCGATACTAATTATGACAGGTAACAGCAACTTCGATACTAATTATGACAAGTAACTATAACTTCGATACAAATTATGACAGGTAACTGTAACTTCGATACTAATTATGACAAGAAACTCTAACTTCGTTACTAATTATGACAAGTAACTGTAATTTTGATAAAAAATTATTGTAGGTAACTGTAACTTCAATACTAATTATGACAGGTAACAGTAACTTCGATACTAATTATGACAGGTAACTGTAACTTCGTTACTTATTATGACCAGTAACTTTAATTTCGATACTAATTATGGCAGTTTACTGTAACTTCGTTACTAATTATGACAAGTCCCTGTAATTTCGATACAAATTATGGCAGGTAATTGTAATTTCGATGCTAATTATGACAGGTAACAGTAACTTCGATACTAATTATGACAAGTAACAGTAACTTCGATAATAATTATGAAAAGTAACTGTAACTTCTATACTAATTATGACAGGTAACTGTAACTTCGTTACTAATTATGACAAGTAACTGTAATTTCGATTCAAATTTTGGCAGGTAACTGTAACTTCGATACTTATTATGACAGGTAACAGTAACATCGATACTAATTATGACAAGCAACTGTAACTTCGATACTAATTATGACAGGTAACTGTAACTTGGTTACTAATTATGACAAGTAACTGTAATTTCGTTACAAATTATGGCAGGTAACTGTAACTTCGATACTAATTATGACAGGTGACAGCAACTTCGATACTAATTATGACAAGTAACTATAACTTCGATACAAATTATGACAGGTAACTGTAACTTCGATACTATTTATGACAAGAAACTCTAACTTCGTTACTAATAATGACAAGTAACTGTAATTTTGATAAAAAATTATTGTAGGTAACTGTAACTTCAATACTAATTATGACAGGTAACAGTAACTTCGATACTAATTATGACAGGTAACAGTAACTACGATACTAATTATGACAAGTAACTGTAACTTTGATACTAATTATGACAGGTACCTGTAACTTCGTAACCAATTATGATAAGTAACTGTAATTTCGATACAAATTATGGCAGGTAACAGTAACTTCGATACTAATTATGACAAGTAACTGTAACTCCGATACTAATTATGACAGGGAACTGTAATTTCGATACAAATTATGGCAGGTAACTGTAACTTCGATACTAATTGTGACTGGTAACAGTAACTTCGATACTAATTATGACAAATAAATATAACTTCGAATCAAATTATGACAGGTAACTGTAACTTCGATACTAATTATGACAAGAAACTCTAACTTCGTTACTAATTATGACAAGTAACTGTAATTTTGATAAAAAATTATGGTAGGTAACTGTAACTTCAATACTAATTTTGACAGGTAACAGTAACTTCGATACTTATTATGACAGGTAACTGTAACTTCGTTACTAATTATCACAAGTAACTTTAATTTCGATACTAATTATGGCAGGTAACTGTAACTTCCATACTAATTATGACAGGTAACAGTTACTTCGATACTAATTATGACAGGAAACTGTAACTTCGTTACTAATTATGACAAGTAACTGTAATTTCGATACAAATTATGACAGGTAACTGTAACTTCGTTACTAATTATGACAAGTAACAGTACCTTCGATACTAATTATGACAGGTAACTGTAACTTCGATACTAATTATGACAAGGAACTGTAATTTCGATACAAATTATGGCAGGTAACTGCAACTTCGTTACTAATTATGACAAGTAACTGTAATTTCGATACAAATTTTGGCAGGTAACTGTTACTTCGATACTAATTATGACAGGTAACAGTAACTTCGATACTAATTATGACAAGTAACAGTAACTTCGATACTTATTATGACAGGTAACTGTAACTTCGTTACTAATTATGACAAGAAACTCTAATTTCGTTACAAATTATGGCAGGTAACTGTAACTTCGGTACTAATTATGACAGGTAACAGTAACTTCGATACTAATTATGACAAGTAACTATAACTTCGATAAAAATTATGAATGGTTACTGTAACTTCGATTCTAATTATGACGAGAAACTCAAACTTCGTTACTAATTATGACAAGTAACTGTAATTTTGATAAAAAATTACGGTAGGTAACTGTAACTTCAATACTAATTATGACAGGTAACAGTAACGTCGATACTAATTATGACAGGAAACTGTAACTTCGTTACTAATTATGACAAGTAACTTTAATTTCGATACTAATTATGGCAGGAAACTGTAACTTCGTTACTAATTATGTCAAGTCCCTGTAATTTCGATACAAATTATGGCAGCTAACTGTAACTTCGATACTAATTATGACAAGTAACTGTAACTTCGATACTAATTATGACAGGTAACTGTAACTTCGTCACTAATTATAACAAGTAACTGTAATTTCGTTACAAATTATGGCAGGTAACAGTAACTTCGATACTAATTATGACAGGTAACAGTAATTCGATACTAATTATGACAAGTTACTATAACTTCGATACAAATTATGACAGGTAACTGTAACTTCGATACTAATTATGACAAGAAACTCGAACTTCGTTACTAATTATGACAAGTCCCTGTAATTTCGATACAAATTATAGTAGGTAACTGTATCTTCGATACCAATTATGACAGGTAACAGTAACTTCGATACTAATTATGACAAGTAACATTAACTTCGATACTAATTATGGCAGGTTACTGTAACATCGCTACTAATTATGACAAGTGTCTTTAATTTCGATACAAATTATGGCAGGTAACTGTAACTTCCATACTAATTATGACAGGTAACATTAACTTCGATACTAATTATGACAGGAAACTGTAACTACGTTACTAATTATGACAAGTAACTGTAATTTCGATACAAATTATGACAGGTAACTGTAACTTCGTTACTAATTATGACAAGTAACAGTACCTTCGATACTAATTATGACAGGTAACTGTAACTTCGATACTAATTATGACAAGGAACTGTAATTTCGATACAAATTATGGCAGGTTACTGTAACTTCGTTACTAATTATGACAAGTAACAGTAATTTCGATACAAATTTTGGCAGGTAACTGTAACTTCGATACTAATTATGACAGGTAACAGTAACTTCGATACTAATTATGACAAGTAACTGTAACTTCGATACTAATTATGACAGGTAACTGTAACTTCGTTACTAATAATGACAAGTAACACTAATTTCGATACTAATTATGGCAGGTAACTGTTACTTCGATACTAATTATGACAGGTAACAGTAACTTCGATACTAATTATGACAAGTAACTATAACTTCGATAAAAATTATGACTGGTTACTGTAACTTCGATTCAAATTATGACAAGAAACTCAAACTTCGTTACTAATTATGACAAGTAACTGTAATTTTGATAAAAAATTATGGTAGGTAACTCTAACTTCATTACTAATTATGACAGGTAACAGTAACTTCGATACTAATTATGACAGGAAACTGTAACTTCGTTACTAATTATGACAAGTAACTTTAATTTCGATACTAGTTATGGCAGGAAACTGTAACTTCGTTACTAATTATGACAAGTCCCTGTAATTTCGATACAAATTATGGCAGGTAATTGTAACTTCGATACTAATTATGACAAGTAACTGTAACTTCGAAAGCCTCCGTGGCTTAGGCGGCAGCACGTCGGCCTCTCACCGCTGGGTCCGTGGTTCAAATCCCGGTCACTCCATGTGAGATCTGTGCTGGACAAAACGGAGGAAGACAGGTTTTTCTCCGGGTACTCCGGTTTTCCCTGTCAAAATTTCATTCCAGCAACACTACAGTATCATTTCATATCATCTGTCATTCATCTAATCATTGCCCCAGAGGAGTGCGTCAGGCCTCGGCAGCCGGCACAGTCCATATTCTCGCCGCTAGTTGGGGGCTTCATTCATTCCATTCCTGACCCGGTCGGAGACTGGAAGCAGGCTGTGGATTTTCATTCATTCAACTGTAACTTCGATACTAATTATGACAGGTAACTGTAACTTCGTTATTAATTATGACAAGTAACTGTAATTTTGATAAAAATTATTGTAGGTAACTGTAACTTCAATACTAATTATGACAGGTAACAGTAACTTCGATACTAATTATGACAAGAAACTCAAAATTCGTTACTAATTAGGACAACTAACTGTAATTTTGATAAAAAATTATGGTAGGTAACTGTAACTTCAATACTAATTATGACAGGTAACAGTATCTTCGATACTAATTATGACAGGAAACTGTAACTTCGTTACTAATTATGACGAGTAACTTTAATTTCGATATTAATTATGGCAGGAAACTGTAACTTCGTTACTAATTATGACAAGTCCCTGTAATTTCGATACAAATTATGGCAGGTAACTGTAACCTCGGTACTAATTATGACAAGTAACTGTAACTTCGATACTAATTATGACAGGTAACTGTAACTTCGTTATTAAGTATGACAAGTAAATGTAATTTCGATACAAATTATGGCAGGTAACTGTATCATCGTTACTAATTTTGACAGGTAACAGTAACTTCGATACAAATTATGACAAGTAACTGTAACTTCGATACTAATTATGAGAGGTAACTGTAACTTCGATACTAATTATGACAGGTAACTGTAACTTCGTTACAAATTATGACAAGTAACTGTAATTTCGATTCATATTTTGGCAGGTAACTGTAACTTCGTTACTAATTATGACAAGTAACTATAATTTCGATACAAATTATGGCAGGTTACTGTAACTTCGATACTAATTATGACAGGTAACAGCAACTTCGATACTAATTATGACAAGTAACTATAACTTCGATACAAATTATGACAGGTAACTGTAACTTCGATACTAATTATGACAAGAAACTCTAACTTCGTTACTAATTATGACAAGTAACTGTAATTTTGATAAAAAATTATTGTAGGTAACTGTAACTTCAATACTAATTATGACAGGTAACAGTAACTTCGATACTAATTATGACAGGTAACTGTAACTTCGTTACTTATTATGACCAGTAACTTTAATTTCGATACTAATTATGGCAGGTTACTGTAACTTCGTTACTAATTATGACAAGTCCCTGTAATTTCGATTCAAATTATGGCAGGTAATTGTAATTTCGATGCTAATTATGACAGGTAACAGTAACTTCGATACTAATTATGACAAGTAACAGTAACTTCGATAATAATTATGAAAAGTAACTGTAACTTCGATACTAATTATGACAGGTAACTGTAACATCGTTACTAATTATGACAAGTAACTGTAATTTCGATTCAAATTTTGGCAGGTAACTGTAACTTCGATACTTATTATGACAGGTAACAGTAACTTCGATACTAATTATGACAAGTAACTGTAACTTCGATACTAATTATGACAGGTAACTGTAACTTCGTTACTAATTATGACTAGGAACTGTAATTTCGATACAAATTATGGCAGGTAACTGTAACTTCGATACTAATTATGACAGGTAACATCAACTTCGATACTAATTATGACAAGTAACTATAACTTCGATACAAATTATGACAGGTAACTGTAACTTCGATACTAATTATGACAAGAAACTCTAACTTCGTTACTAATTATGACAAGTAACTGTAATTTTGATAAAAAATTATTGTAGGTAACTGTAACTTCAATACTAATTATGACAAGTAACAGTAACTTCGATACTAATTATCACAGGTAACAGTAACTACGATACTAATTATGACAAGTAACTGTAACTTCGATACTAATTATGACAGGTACCTGTAACTTCGTAACCAATTATGACAAGTAACTGTAATTTCGATACAAATTATGGCAGGTAACAGTAACTTCGATACTAATTATGACAAGAAACTCTAACTTCGTTACTAATTATGACTAGTAACTGTAATTTCGATACAAATTATGGCAGGTAACTGTAACTTCGATACTAATTATGACAGGTAACAGCAACTTCGATACTAATTATGACAAGTAACTATAACTTCGATACAAATTATGACAGGTAACTGTAACTTCGATACTAATTATGACAAGAAACTCTAACTTCGTTACTAATTATGACAAGTAACTGTAATTTTGATAAAAAATTATGGTAGGTAACTGTAACTTCAATACTAATTTTGACAGGTAACAGTAACTTCGATACTTATTATGACAGGTAACTGTAACTTCGTTACTAATTATCACAAGTAACTTTAATTTCGATACTAATTATGGCAGGTAACTGTAACTTCCATACTAATTATGACAGGTAACAGTTACTTCGATACTAATTATGACAGGAAACTGTAACTTCGTTACTAATTATGACAAGTAACTGTAATTTCGATACAAATTATGACAGATAACTGTAACTTCGTTACTAATTATGACAAGTAACAGTACCTTCGATACTAATTATGACAGGTAACTGTAACTTCGATACTAATTTTGACAAGGAACTGTAATTTCGATACAAATTATGGCAGGTAACTGTAACTTCGTTACTAATTATGACAAGTAACTGTAATTTCGATACAAATTTTGGCAGGTAACTGTTACTTCGATACTAATTATGACAGGTAACAGTAACTTCGATACTAATTATGACAAGTAACAGTAACTTCGATACTTATTATGACAGGTATTTGTAACTTCGTTACTAATTATGACAAGAAACTCTAATTTCGTTACAAATTATGGCAGGTAACTGTAACTTCGTTACTAATTATGACAAGTAACTGTAATTTCGATACAAATTATGGCAGGTTACTGTAACTTCGATACTAATTATGACAAGGAACTGTAATTTCGATACAAATTATGGCAGGTAACTGTAACTTCGTTACTAATTATGACAAGTAACTGTAATTTCGATACAAATTTTGGCAGGTAACTGTTACTTCGATACAAATTATGACAGGTAACTGTAACTTCGATACTAATTATGACAAGAAACTCTAACTTCGTTACTAATTATGACAAGTAACTGTAATTTTGATAAAAAATTATGGTAGGTAACTGTAACTTCAATACTAATTTTGACAGGTAACAGTAACTTCGATACTTATTATGACAGGTAACTGTAACTTCGTTACTAATTATCACAAGTAACTTTAATTTCGATACTAATTATGGCAGGTAACTGTAACTTCCATACTAATTATGACAGGTAACAGTAACTTCGATACTAATTATGACAAGTAACAGTAACTTCGATAATAATTATGAAAAGTAACTGTAACTTCGATACTAATTATGACAGGTAACTGTAACATCGTTACTAATTATGACAAGTAACTGTAATTTCGATTCAAATTTTGGCAGGTAACTGTAACTTCGATACTTATTATGACAGGTAACAGTAACTTCGATACTAATTATGACAAGTAACTGTAACTTCGATACTAATTATGACAGGTAACTGTAACTTCGTTACTAATTATGACTAGTAACTGTAATTTCGATACAAATTATGGCAGGTAACTGTAACTTCGATACTAATTATGACAGGTAACATCAACTTCGATACTAATTATGACAAGTAACTATAACTTCGATACAAATTATGAC
The DNA here is from genome assembly GCA_946902985.2 of Meconema thalassinum. Lineage (NCBI taxonomy): Eukaryota > Metazoa > Arthropoda > Insecta > Orthoptera > Tettigoniidae > Meconema > Meconema thalassinum. Next base: position 1,671,540,403 of record OX336388.2, on the reverse strand, counting down.
AGGTAACTGTAACTTCGATACTAATTATGACAAGAAACTCTAACTTCGTTACTAATTATGACAAGTAACTGTAATTTTGATAAAAAATTATTGTAGGTAACTGTAACTTCAATACTAATTATGACAAGTAACAGTAACTTCGATACTAATTATCACAGGTAACAGTAACTACGATACTAATTATGACAAGTAACTGTAACTTCGATACTAATTATGACAGGTACCTGTAACTTCGTAACCAATTATGACAAGTAACTGTAATTTCGATACAAATTATGGCAGGTAACAGTAACTTCGATACTAATTATGACAAGAAACTCTAACTTCGTTACTAATTATGACTAGTAACTGTAATTTCGATACAAATTATGGCAGGTAACTGTAACTTCGATACTAATTATGACAGGTAACAGCAACTTCGATACTAATTATGACAAGTAACTATAACTTCGATACAAATTATGACAGGTAACTGTAACTTCGATACTAATTATGACAAGAAACTCTAACTTCGTTACTAATTATGACAAGTAACTGTAATTTTGATAAAAAATTATGGTAGGTAACTGTAACTTCAATACTAATTTTGACAGGTAACAGTAACTTCGATACTTATTATGACAGGTAACTGTAACTTCGTTACTAATTATCACAAGTAACTTTAATTTCGATACTAATTATGGCAGGTAACTGTAACTTCCATACTAATTATGACAGGTAACAGTTACTTCGATACTAATTATGACAGGAAACTGTAACTTCGTTACTAAATATGACAAGTAACTGTAATTTCGATACAAATTATGACAGATAACTGTAACTTCGTTACTAATTATGACAAGTAACAGTACCTTCGATACTAATTATGACAGGTAACTGTAACTTCGATACTAATTATGACAAGGAACTGTAATTTCGATACAAATTATGGCAGGTAACTGTAACTTCGTTACTAATTATGACAAGTAACTGTAATTTCGATACAAATTTTGGCAGGTAACTGTTACTTCGATACTAATTATGACAGGTAACAGTAACTTCGATACTAATTATGACAAGTAACAGTAACTTCGATACTTATTATGACAGGTATTTGTAACTTCGTTACTAATTATGACAAGAAACTCTAATTTCGTTACAAATTATGGCAGGTAACTGTAACTTCGGTACTAATTATGACAGGTAACAGTAACTTCGGTACTAATTATGACAAGTAACTATAACTTCGATAAAAATTATGACTGGTTACTGTAACTTCGATTCTAATTATGACGAGAAACTCAAACTTCGTTACTAATTATGACAAGTAACTGTAATTTTGATAAAAAATTATGGTAGGTAACTGTAACTTCAATACTAATTTAACAGGTAACAGTAATTTCGATACTAATTATGACAGGGAACTGTAACTTCGTTACTAATTATGACAAGTAACTTTAATTTCGATACTAATTATGGCAGGAAACTGTAACTTCGTTACTAATTATGTCAAGTCCCTGTATTTTCGATACAAATTATGGCAGGTAACTGTAACTTCGTTACTAATTATGACAGGTAACTGTAACTTCGTCACTAATTATTACAAGTAACTGTAATTTCGTTAAAATTATGGCAGGTAACAGTAACTTCGATACTAATTATGACAGGTAACAGTAATTCGATACTAATTATGACAAGTTACTATAACTTCGATACAAATTATGACAGGTAACTGTAACTTCGATACTAATTATGACAAGAAACTCGAACTTCGTTACTAATTATGACAAGTCCCTGTAAATTCGATACAAATTATGGCAGGTAACTGTATCTTCGATACCAATTATGACAGGTAACAGTAACTTCGATACTTATTATGACAAGTAACTTTAACTTCGATACTAATTATGACAGGTTACTGTAACATCGCTACTAATTATGACAAGTAACTTTAATTTCGATACAAATTATGGCAGGTAACTGTTACTTCGATACTAATTATGACAGGTAACAGTAACTTCGATACTAATTATGACAAGTAACAGTAACTTCGATACTTATTATGACAGGTAACTGTAACTTCGTTACTAATTATGACAAGAAACTCTAATTTCGTTACAAATTATGGCAGGTAACTGTAACTTCGGTACTAATTATGACAGGTAACAGTAACTTCGATACTAATTATGACAAGTAACTATAACTTCGATAAAAATTATGAATGGTCACTGTAACTTCGATTCTAATTATGACGAGAAACTCAAACTTCGTTACTAATTATGACAAGTAACTGTAATTTTGATAAAAAATTACGGTAGGTAACTGTAACTTCAATACTAATTATGACAGGTAACAGTAACGTCGATACTAATTATGACAGGAAACTGTAACTTCGTTACTAATTATGTCAAGTCCCTGTAATTTCGATACAAATTATGGCAGCTAACTGTAACTTCGATACTAATTATGACAAGTAACTGTAACTTCGATACTAATTATGACAGGTAACTGTAACTTCGTCACTAATTATAACAAGTAACTGTAATTTCGTTACAAATTATGGCAGGTAACAGTAACTTCGATACTAATTATGACAGGTAACAGTAATCGATACTAATTATGACAAGTTACTATAACTTCGATACAAATTATGACAGGTAACTGTAACTTCGATACTAATTATGACAAGAAACTCGAACTTCGTTACTAATTATGACAAGTCCCTGTAATTTCGATACAAATTATGGTAGGTAACTGTATCTTCGATACCAATTATGACAGGTAACAGTAACTTCGATACTAATTATGACAAGTAACATTAACTTCGATACTAATTATGGCAGGTTACTGTAACATCGCTACTAATTATGACAAGTGTCTTTAATTTCGATACAAATTATGGCAGGTAACTGTAACTTCCATACTAATTATGACAGGTAACATTAACTTCGATACTAATTATGACAGGAAACTGTAACTACGTTACTAATTATGACAAGTAACTGTAATTTCGATACAAATTATGACAGGTAACTGTAACTTCGTTACTAATTATGACAAGTAACAGTACCTTCGATACTAATTATGACAGGTAACTGTAACTTCGATACTAATTATGACAAGGAACTGTAATTTCGATACAAATTATGGCAGGTTACTGTAACTTCGTTACTAATTATGACAAGTAACAGTAATTTCGATACAAATTTTGGCAGGTAACTGTAACTTCGATACTAATTATGACAGGTAACAGTAACTTCGATACTAATTATGACAAGTTACTGTAACTTCGATACTAATTATGACAGGTAACTGTAACTTCGTTACTAATAATGACAAGTAACACTAATTTCGATACTAATTATGGCAGGTAACTGTTACTTCGATACTAATTATGACAGGTAACAGTAACTTCGATACTAATTATGACAAGTAACTATAACTTCGATAAAAATTATGACTGGTTACTGTAACTTCGATTCAAATTATGACAAGAAACTCAAACTTCGTTACTAATTATGACAAGTAACTGTAATTTTGATAAAAAATTATGGTAGGTAACTCTAACTTCATTACTAATTATGACAGGTAACAGTAACTTCGATACTAATTATGACAGGAAACTGTAACTTCGTTACTAATTATGACAAGTAACTTTAATTTCGATACTAGTTATGGCAGGAAACTGTAACTTCGTTACTAATTATGACAAGTCCCTGTAATTTCGATATAAATTATGGCAGGTAATTGTAACTTCGATACTAATTATGACAAGTAACTGTAACTTCGAAAGCCTCCGTGGCTTAGGCGGCAGCACGTCGGCCTCTCACCGCTGGGTCCGTGGTTCAAATCCCGGTCACTCCATGTGAGATCTGTGCTGGACAAAACGGAGGAAGACAGGTTTTTCTCCGGGTACTCCGGTTTTCCCTGTCAAAATTTCATTCCAGCAACACTCTACACTATCATTTCATATCATCTGTCATTCATCTAATCATTGCCCCAGAGGAGTGCGTCAGGCCTCGGCAGCCGGCACAGTCCATATTCTCGCCGCTAGTTGGGGGCTTCATTCATTCCATTCCTGACCCGGTCGGAGACTGGAAGCAGGCTGTGGATTTTCATTCATTCAACTGTAACTTCGATACTAATTATTACAGGTAACTGTAACTTCGTTATTAATTATGACAAGTAACTGTAATTTTGATAAAAATTATTGTAGGTAACTGTAACTTCAATACTAATTATGACAGGTAACAGTAACTTCGATACTAATTATGACAAGAAACTCAAAATTCGTTACTAATTAGGACAACTAACTGTAATTTTGATAAAAAATTATGGTAGGTAACTGTAACTTCAATACTAATTATGACAGGTAACAGTATCTTCGATACTAATTATGACAGGAAACTGTAACTTCGTTACTAATTATGACGAGTAACTTTAATTTCGATATTAATTATGGCAGGAAACTGTAACTTCGTTACTAATTATGACAAGTCCCTGTAATTTCGATACAAATTATGGCAGGTAACTGTAACCTCGGTACTAATTATGACAAGTAACTGTAACTTCGATACTAATTATGACAGGTAACTGTAACTTCGTTATTAAGTATGACAAGTAAATGTAATTTCGATACAAATTATGGCAGGTAACTGTATCATCGTTACTAATTTTGACAGGTAACAGTAACTTCGATACAAATTATGACAAGTAACTGTAACTTCGATACTAATTATGACAGGTAACTGTAACTTCGATACTAATTATGACAGGTAACTGTAACTTCGTTACTAATTATGACAAGTAACTGTAATTTCGATTCATATTTTGGCAGGTAACTGTAACTTCGTTACTAATTATGACAAGTAACTATAATTTCGATACAAATTATGGCAGGTTACTGTAACTTCGATACTAATTATGACAGGTAACAGCAACTTCGATACTAATTATGACAAGTAACTATAACTTCGATACAAATTATGACAGGTAACTGTAACTTCGATACTAATTATGACAAGAAACTCTAACTTCGTTACTAATTATGACAAGTAACTGTAATTTTGATAAAAAATTATTGTAGGTAACTGTAACTTCAATACTAATTATGACAGGTAACAGTAACTTCGATACTAATTATGACAGGTAACTGTAACTTCGTTACTTATTATGACCAGTAACTTTAATTTCGATACTAATTATGGCAGGTTACTGTAACTTCGTTACTAATTATGACAAGTCCCTGTAATTTCGATTCAAATTATGGCAGGTAATTGTAATTTCGATGCTAATTATGACAGGTAACAGTAACTTCGATACTAATTATGACAAGTAACAGTAACTTCGATAATAATTATGAAAAGTAACTGTAACTTCGATACTAATTATGACAGGTAACTGTAACATCGTTACTAATTATGACAAGTAACTGTAATTTCGATTCAAATTTTGGCAGGTAACTGTAACTTCGATACTTATTATGACAGGTAACAGTAACTTCGATACTAATTATGACAAGTAACTGTAACTTCGATACTAATTATGACAGGTAACTGTAACTTCGTTACTAATTATGACTAGTAACTGTAATTTCGATACAAATTATGGCAGGTAACTGTAACTTCGATACTAATTATGACAGGTAACAGCAACTTCGATACTAATTATGACAAGTAACTATAACTTCGATACAAATTATGACAGGTAACTGTAACTTCGATACTAATTATGACAAGAAACTCTAACTTCGTTACTAAATATGACAAGTAACTGTAATTTTGATAAAAAATTATTGTAGGTAACTGTAACTTCAATACTAATTATGACAAGTAACAGTAACTTCGATACTAATTATCTCAGGTAACAGTAACTACGATACTAATTATGACAAGTAACTGTAACTTCGATACTAATTATGACAGGTACCTGTAACTTCGTAACCAATTATGACAAGTAACTGTAATTTCGATACAAATTATGGCAGGTAACAGTAACTTCGATACTAATTATGACAAGAAACTCTAACTTCGTTACTAATTATGACTAGTAACTGTAATTTCGATACAAATTATGGCAGGTAACTGTAACTTCGATACTAATTATGACAGGTAACAGCAACTTCGATACTAATTATGACAAGTAACTATAACTTCGATACAAATTATGACAGGTAACTGTAACTTCGATACTAATTATGACAAGAAACTCTAACTTCGTTACTAATTATGACAAGTAACTATAATTTTGATAAAAAATTATGGTAGGTAACTGTAACTTCAATACTAATTTTGACAGGTAACAGTAACTTCGATACTTATTATGACAGGTAACTGTAACTTCGTTACTAATTATCACAAGTAACTTTAATTTCGATACTAATTATGGCAGGTAACTGTAACTTCCATACTAATTATGACAGGTAACAGTTACTTCGATACTAATTATGACAGGAAACTGTAACTTCGTTACTAATTATGACAAGTAACTGTAATTTCGATACAAATTATGACAGATAACTGTAACTTCGTTACTAATTATGACAAGTAACAGTACCTTCGATACTAATTATGACAGGTAACTGTAACTTCGATACTAATTATGACAAGGAACTGTAATTTCGATACAAATTATGGCAGGTAACTGTAACTTCGTTACTAATTATGACAAGTAACTGTAATTTCGATACAAATTTTGGCAGGTAACTGTTACTTCGATACTAATTATGACAGGTAACAGTAACTTCGATACTAATTATGACAAGTAACAGTGACTTCGATACTTATTATGACAGGTATTTGTAACTTCGTTACTAATTATGACAAGAAACTCTAATTTCGTTACAAATTATGGCAGGTAACTGTAACTTCGGTACTAATTATGACAGGTAACAGTAACTTCGGTACTAATTATGACAAGTAACTATAACTTCGATAAAAATTATGACTGGTTACTGTAACTTCGATTCTAATTGTGACGAGAAACTCAAACTTCGTTACTAATTATGACAAGTAACTGTAATTTTGATAAAAAATTATGGTAGGTAACTGTAACTTCAATACTAATTTAACACGTAACAGTAATTTCGATACTAATTATGACAGGAAACTGTAACTTCGTTACTAATTATGACAAGTAACTTTAATTTCGATACTAATTATGGCAGGAAACTGTAACTTCGTTACTAATTATGTCAAGTCCCTGTATTTTCGATACAAATTATGGCAGGTAACTGTAACTTCGTTACTAATTATGACAGGTAACTGTAACTTCGTCACTAATTATAACAAGTAACTGTAATTTCGTTAAAATTATGGCAGGTAACAGTAACTTCGATACTAATTATGACAGGTAACAGTAATTCGATACTAATTATGACAAGTTACTATAACTTCGATACAAATTATGACAGGTAACTGTAACTTCGATACTAATTATGACAAGAAACTCGAACTTCGTTACTAATTATGACAAGTCCCTGTAAATTCGATACAAATTATGGCAGGTAACTGTATCTTCGATACCAATTATGACAGGTAACAGTAACTTCGATACTTATTATGACAAGTAACTTTAACTTCGATACTAATTATGACAGGTTACTGTAACATCGCTACTAATTATCACAAGTAACTTTAATTTCGATACAAATTATGGCAGGTAACTGTTACTTCGATACTAATTATGACAGGTAACAGTAACTTCGATACTAATTATGACAAGTAACAGTAACTTCGATACTTATTATGACAGGTAACTGTAACTTCGTTAAAATTATGACAAGAAACTCTAATTTCGTTACAAATTATGGCAGGTAACTGTAACTTCGGTACTAATTATGACAGGTAACAGTAACTTCGATACTAATTATGACAAGTAACTATAACTTCGATAAAAATTATGAATGGTTACTGTAACTTCGATTCTAATTATGACGAGAAACTCAAACTTCGTTACTAATTATGACAAGTAACTGTAATTTTGATAAAAAATTACGGTAGGTAACTGTAACTTCAATACTAATTATGACAGGTAACAGTAACGTCGATACTAATTATGACAGGAAACTGTAACTTCGTTACTAATTATGACAAGTAACTTTAATTTCGATACTAATTATGGCAGGAAACTGTAACTTCGTTACTAATTATGTCAAGTCCCTGTAATTTCGATACAAATTATGGCAGCTAACTGTAACTTCGATACTGATTATGACAGGTAACTGTAACTTCGTCACTAATTATAACAAGTAACTGTAATTTCGTTACAAATTATGGCAGGTAACAGTAACTTCGATACTAATTATGACAGGTAACAGTAATTCGATACTAATTATGACAAGTTACTATAACTTCGATACAAATTATGACAGGTAACTGTAACTTCGATACTAATTATGACAAGAAACTCGAACTTCGTTACTAATTATGACAAGTCCCTGTAATTTCGATACAAATTATGGTAGGTAACTGTATCTTCGATACCAATTATGACAGGTAACAGTAACTTCGATACTAATTATGACAAGTAACATTAACTTCAATACTAATTATGGCAGGTTACTGTAACATCGCTACTAATTATGACAAGTGTCTTTAATTTCGATACAAATTATGGCAGGTAACTGTAACTTCCATACTAATTATGACAGGTAACATTAACTTCGATACTAATTATGACAGGAAACTGTAACTACGTTACTAATTATGACAAGTAACTGTAATTTCGATACAAATTATGACAGGTAACCGTAACTTCGTTACTAATTATGACAAGTAACAGTACCTTCGATACTAATTATGAGAGGTAACTGTAACTTCGATACTAATTATGACAAGGAACTGTAATTTCGATACAAATTATGGCAGGTTACTGTAACTTCGTTACTAATTATGACAAGTAACAGTAATTTCGATACAAATTTTGGCAGGTAACTGTAACTTCGATACTAATTATGACAGGTAACAGTAACTTCGATACTAATTATGACAAGTAACTGTAACTTCGATACTAATTATGACAGGTAACTGTAACTTCGTTACTAATAATGACAAGTAACACTAATTTCGATACTAATTATGGCAGGTAACTGTTACTTCGATACTAATTATGACAGGTAACAGTAACTTCGATATTAATTATGACAAGTAACTATAACTTCGATAAAAATTATGACTGGTTACTGTAACTTCGATTCAAATTATGACAAGAAACTCAAACTTCGTTACTAATTATGACAAGTAACTGTAATTTTGATAAAAAATTATGGTAGGTAACTCTAACTTCATTACTAATTATGACAGGTAACAGTAACTTCGATACTAATTATGACAGGAAACTGTAACTTCGTTACTAATTATGACAAGTAACTTTAATTTCGATACTAGTTATGGCAGGAAACTGTAACTTCGTTACTAATTATGACAAGTCCCTGTAATTTCGATACAAATTATGGCAGGTAATTGTAACTTCGATACTAATTATGACAAGTAACTGTAACTTCGAAAGCCTCCGTGGCTTAGGCGGCAGCACGTCGGCCTCTCACCGCTGGGTCCGTGGTTCAAATCCCGGTCACTCCATGTGAGATCTGTGCTGGACAAAACGGAGGAAGACAGGTTTTTCTCCGGGTACTCCGGTTTTCCCTGTCAAAATTTCATTCCAGCAACACTCTACACTATCATTTCATATCATCTGTCATTCATCTAATCATTGCCCCAGAGGAGTGCGTCAGGCCTCGGCAGCCGGCACAGTCCATATTCTCGCCGCTAGTTGGGGGCTTCATTCATTCCATTCCTGACCCGGTCGGAGACTGGAAGCAGGCTGTGGATTTTCATTCATTCAACTGTAACTTCGATACTAATTATTACAGGTAACTGTAACTTCGTTATTAATTATGACAAGTAACTGTAATTTTGATAAAAATTATTGTAGGTAACTGTAACTTCAATACTAATTATGACAGGTAACAGTAACTTCGATACTAATTATGACAAGAAACTCAAAATTCGTTACTAATTAGGACAACTAACTGTAATTTTGATAAAAAATTATGGTAGGTAACTGTAACTTCAATACTAATTATGACAGGTAACAGTATCTTCGATACTAATTATGACAGGAAACTGTAACTTCGTTACTAATTATGACGAGTAACTTTAATTTCGATATTAATTATGGCAGGAAACTGTAACTTCGTTACTAATTATGACAAGTCCCTGTAATTTCGATACAAATTATGGCAGGTAACTGTAACCTCGGTACTAATTATGACAAGTAACTGTAACTTCGATACTAATTATGACAGGTAACTGTAACTTCGTTATTAAGTATGACAAGTAAATGTAATTTCGATACAAATTATGGCAGGTAACTGTATCATCGTTACTAATTTTGACAGGTAACAGTAACTTCGATACAAATTATGACAAGTAACTGTAACTTCGATACTAATTATGACAGGTAACTGTAACTTCGATACTAATTATGACAGGTAACTGTAACTTCGTTACTAATTATGACAAGTAACTGTAATTTCGATTCATATTTTGGCAGGTAACTGTAACTTCGTTACTAATTATGACAAGTAACTATAATTTCGATACAAATTATGGCAGGTTACTGTAACTTCGATACTAATTATGACAGGTAACAGCAACTTCGATACTAATTATGACAAGTAACTATAACTTCGATACAAATTATGACAGGTAACTATAACTTCGATACTAATTATGACAAGAAACTCTAACTTCGTTACTAATTATGACAAGTAACTGTAATTTTGATAAAAAATTATTGTAGGTAACTGTAACTTCAATACTAATTATGACAGGTAACAGTAACTTCGATACTAATTATGACAGGTAACTGTAACTTCGTTACTTATTATGACCAGTAACTTTAATTTCGATACTAATTATGGCAGGTTACTGTAACTTCGTTACTAATTATGACAAGTCCCTGTAATTTCGATTCAAATTATGGCAGGTAATTGTAATTTCGATGCTAATTATGACAGGTAACAGTAACTTCGATACTAATTATGACAAGTAACAGTAACTTCGATAATAATTATGAAAAGTAACTGTAACTTCGATACTAATTATGACAGGTAACTGTAACATCGTTACTAATTATGACAAGTAACTGTAATTTCGATTCAAATTTTGGCAGGTAACTGTAACTTCGATACTTATTATGACAGGTAACAGTAACTTCGATACTAATTATGACAAGTAACTGTAACTTCGATACTAATTATGACAGGTAACTGTAACTTCGTTACTAATTATGACTAGTAACTGTAATTTCGATACAAATTATGGCAGGTAACTGTAACTTCGATACTAATTATGACAGGTAACAGCAACTTCGATACTAATTATGACAAGTAACTATAACTTCGATACAAATTATGACAGGTAACTGTAACTTCGATACTAATTATGACAAGAAACTCTAACTTCGTTACTAAATATGACAAGTAACTGTAATTTTGATAAAAAATTATTGTAGGTAACTGTAACTTCAATACTAATTATGACAAGTAACAGTAACTTCGATACTAATTATCACAGGTAACAGTAACTACGATACTAATTATGACAAGTAACTGTAACTTCGATACTAATTATGACAGGTACCTGTAACTTCGTAACCAATTATGACAAGTAACTGTAATTTCGATACAAATTATGGCAGGTAACAGTAACTTCGATACTAATTATGACAAGAAACTCTAACTTCGTTACTAATTATGACTAGTAACTGTAATTTCGATACAAATTATGGCAGGTAACTGTAACTTCGATACTAATTATGACAGGTAACAGCAACTTCGATACTAATTATGACAAGTAACTATAACTTCGATACAAATTATGACAGGTAACTGTAACTTCGATACTAATTATGACAAGAAACTCTAACTTCGTTACTAATTATGACAAGTAACTGTAATTTTGATAAAAAATTATGGTAGGTAACTGTAACTTCAATACTAATTTTGACAGGTAACAGTAACTTCGATACTTATTATGACAGGTAACTGTAACTTCGTTACTAATTATCACAAGTAACTTTAATTTCGATACTAATTATGGCAGGTAACTGTAACTTCCATACTAATTATGACAGGTAAAAGTAACTTCGATACTAATTATGACAGGAAACTGTAACTACGTTACTAATTATGACAAGTAACTGTAATTTCGATACAAATTATGACAGGTAACTGTAACTTCGTTACTAATTATGACAAGTAACAGTACCTTCGATACTAATTATGACAGGTAACTGTAAATTCGATAATAATTATGACAAGGAACTGTAATTTCGATACAAATTATGGCAGGTAACTGTAACTTCGTTACTAATTATGACAAGTAACAGTAATCTCGATACAAATTTTGGCAGGTAACTGTAACTTCGATACTAATTATGACAGGTAACAGTAACTACGATACTAATTATGACAAGTAACTGTAACTTCGATACTAATTATGACAGGTAACTGTAACTTCGTTACTAATAATGACAAGTAACACTAATTTGGATACTAATTATGGCAGGTAACTGTTACTTCGATACTAATTATGACAGGTAACAGTAACTTCGATACTAATTATGACAAGTAACTATAACTTCGATAAAAATTATGACTGGTTACTGTAACTTCGATTCAAATTATGACAAGAAACTCAAACTTCGTTACTAATTATGACAAGTAACTGTAATTTTGATAAAAAATTATGGTAGGTAACTGTAACTTCATTACTAATTATGACAGGTAACAGTAACTTCGATACAAATTATGGCAGGTAATTGTAACTTCGATACTAATTATGACAAGTAACTGTAACTTCGAAAGCCTCCGTGGCTTAGGCGGCAGCACGTCGGCCTCTCACCGCTGGGTCCGTGGTTCAAATCCCGGTCACTCCATGTGAGATCTGTGCTGGACAAAACGGAGGAAGACAGGTTTTTCTCCGGGTACTCCGGTTTTCCCTGTCAAAATTTCATTCCAGCAACACTCTACACTATCATTTCATATCATCTGTCATTCATCTAATCATTGCCCCAGAGGAGTGCGTCAGGCCTCGGCAGCCGGCACAGTCCATATCCTCGCCGCTAGTTGGGGGCTTCATTCATTCCACTCCTGACCCGGTCGGAGACTGGAAGCAGGCTGTGGATTTTCATTCATTCAACTGTAACTTCGATACTAATTATGACAGGTAACTGTAAATTCGGTATTAATTATGACAAGTAACTGTAATTTTGATAAAAAATTATTGTAGGTAACTGTAACTTCAATACTAATTATGACAGGTAACAGTAACTTCGATACTAATTATGACAAGAAACTCAAACTTCGTTACTAATTATGACAAGTAACTGTAATTTTGATAAAAAATTATGGTAGGTAACTGTAACTTCAATACTAATTATGACAGGTAACAGTATCTTCGATACTAATTATGACAGGAAACTGTAACTTCGTTACTAATTATGACAAGTCCCTGTAATTTCGATACAAATTATGGCAGGTAACTGTAACCTCGGTACTAATTATGACAAGTAACTGTAACTTCGATACTAATTATGACAGGTAACTGTAACTTCGTTATTAAGTATGACAAGTAACTGTAATTTCGATACAAATTATGGCAGGTAACTGTATCATCGTTACTAATTTTGACAGGTAACAGTAACTTCGATACAAATTATGACAAGTAACTGTAACTTCGATACTAATTATGACAGGTAACTGTAACTTCGATACTAATTATGACAGGTAACTGTAACTTCGTTACTAATTATGACAAGTAACTGTAATTTCGATTCAAATTTTGGCAGGTAACTGTAACTTCGATATTTATTATGACAGGTAACAGTAATTACGATACTAATTATGACAAGTAACTGTAACATCGATACTAATTATGACAGGTAACTGTAACTTCGTTACTAATTATGACAAGTAACTGTAATTTCGATACAAATTATGGCAGGTTACTGTAACTTCGATACTAATTATGACAGGTAACAGCAACTTCAATACTAATTATGACAAGTAACTATAACTTCGATACAAATTATGACAGGTAACTGTAACTTCGATACTAATTAAGACAAGAAACTCTAACTTCGTTACTAATTATGACAAGTAACTGTAATTTTGATAAAAAATTATTGTAGGTAACTGTAACTTCAATACTAATTATGACAGGTAACAGTAACTTCGATACTAATTATGACAGGTAACTGTAACTTCGTTACTTATTATGACAAGTAACTTTAATTTCGTTACTAATTATGGCAGGTTACTGTAACTTCGTTACTAATTAGGACAAGTCCCTGTAATTTCGATACAAATTATGGCAGGTAATTGTAATTTCGATGCTAATTATGACAGGTAACAGTAACTTCGATACTAATTATGACAAGTAACAGTAACTTCGATACTAATTATGAAAAGTAACTGTAACTTCGATACTAATTATGACAGGTAACTGTAACTTCGTTACTAATTATGACAAGTAACTGTAATTTCGATTCAAATTTTGGCAGGTAACTGTAACTTCGATACTTATTATGACAGGTAACAGTAACTTCGATACTAATTATGACAAGTAACTGTAACTTCGATACTAATTATGACAGGTAACTGTAACTTCGTTACTAATTATGACAAGTAACTGTAATTTCGATACAAATTATGGCAGGTAACTGTAACTTCGATACTAATTATGACAGGTAACAGCAACTTCGATACTAATTATGACAAGTAACTATAACTTCGATACAAATTATGACTGGTTACTGTAACTTCGATTCAAATTATGACAAGAAACTCAAACTTCGTTACTAATTAAGACAAGTAACTGTAATTTTGATAAAAAATTATGGTAGGTAACTGTAACTTCATTACTAATTATGACAGGTAACAGTAACTTCGATACTAATTATGACAAGAAACTCAAACTTCGTTACTAATTATGACAAGTCCCTGTAATTTCGATACAAATTATGGCAGGTAATTGTAACTTCGATACTAATTATGACAAGTAACTGTAACTTCGAAAGCCTCCGTGGCTTAGGCGGCAGCACGTCGGCCTCTCACCGCTGGGTCCGTGGTTCAAATCCCGGTCACTCCATGTGAGATCTGTGCTGGACAAAACGGAGGAAGACAGGTTTTTCTCCGGGTACTCCGGTTTTTCCCTGTCAAAATTTCATTCCAGCAACACTCTACACTATCATTTCATATCATCTGTCATTCATCTAATCATTGCCCCAGAGGAGTGCGTCAGGCCTCGGCAGCCGGCACAGTCCATATCCTCGCCGCTAGTTGGGGGCTTCATTCATTCCATTCCTGACCCGGTCGGAGACTGGAAGCAGGCTGTGGATTTTCATTCATTCAACTGTAACTTCGATACTAATTATGACAGGTAACTGTAACTTCGTTATTAATTATGACAAGTAACTGTAATTTTGATAAAAAATTATTGTAGGTAACTGTAACTTCAATACTAATTATGACAGGTAACAGTAACTTCGATACTAATTATGACAAGAAACTCAAACTTCGTTACTAATTATGACAAGTAACTGTAATTTTGATAAAAAATTATGGTAGGTAACTGTAACTTCAATACTAATTATGACAGGTAACAGTATCTTCGATACTAATTATGACAGGAAACTGTAACTTCGTTACTAATTATGACAAGTAACTTTAATTTCGATATTAATTATGGCAGGAAACTGTAACTTCGTTACTAATTATGACAAGTCCCTGTAATTTCGATACAAATTATGGCAGGTAACTGTAACCTCGGTACTAATTATGACAAGTAACTGTAACTTCGATACTAATTATGACAGGTAACTGTAACTTCGTTATTAAGTATGACAAGTAACTGTAATTTCGATACAAATTATGGCAGGTAACTGTATCATCGTTACTAATTTTGACAGGTAACAGTAACTTCGATACAAATTATGACAAGTAACTGTAACTTCGATACTAATTATGACAGGTAACTGTAACTTCGATACTAATTATGACAGGTAACTGTAACTTGGTTACTAATTATGACAAGTAACTGTAATTTCGATTCAAATTTTGGCAGGTAACTGTAACTTCGATACTTATTATGACAGGTAACAGTAACTACGATACTAATTATGACAAGTAACTGTAACATCGATACTAATCATGACAGGTAACTGTAACTTCGTTACTAATTATGACAAGTAACTGTAATTTCGATACAAATTATGGCAGGTTACTGTAACTTCGATACTAATTATGACAGGTAACAGCAACTTCAATACTAATTATGACAAGTAACTATAACTTCGATACAAATTATGACAGGTAACTGTAACTTCGATACTAATTATGACAAGAAACTCTAACTTCGTTACTAATTATGACAAGTAACTGTAATTTTGATAAAAAATTATTGTAGGTAACTGTAACTTCAATACTAATTATGACAGGTAACAGTAACTTCGATACTAATTATGACAGGTAACTGTAACTTCGTTACTTATTATGACAAGTAACTTTAATTTCGTTACTAATTATGGCAGGTTACTGTAACTTCATTACTAATTATGACAAGTCCCTGTAATTTCGATACAAATTATGGCAGGTAATTGTAATTTCGATGCTAATTATGACAGGTAACAGTAACTTCGATAATAATTATGACAAGTAACAGTAACTTCGATACTAATTATGAAAAGTAACTGTAACTTCGATACTAATTATGACAGGTAACTGTAACTTCGTTACTAATTATGACAAGTAACTGTAATTTCGATTCAAATTTTGGCAGGTAACTGTAACTTCGATACTTATTATGACAGGTAACAGTAACTTCGATACTAATTATGACAAGTAACTGTAACTTCGATACTAATTATGACAGGTAACTGTAACTTCGTTACTAATTAAGACAAGTAACTGTAATTTCGATACAAATTATGGCAGGTAACTGTAACTTCGATACTAATTATGACAGGTAACAGCAACTTCGATACTAATTATGACAAGTAACTATAACTTCGATACAAATTATGACAGGTAACTGTAACTTCGATACTAGTTATGAAAAGAAACTCTAACTTCGTTACTAATTATGACAAGTAACTGTAATTTTGATAAAAAATTATTGTAGGTAACTGTAACTTCAATACTAATTATGACAGGTAACAGTAACTTCGATACTAATTATGACAGGTAACAGTAACTACGATACTAATTATGACAAGTAACTGTAACTTCGATACTAATTATGACAGGTACCTGTAACTTCGTAACTAATTATGTCAAGTAACTGTAATTTCGATACAAATTATGGCAGGTAACAGTAACTTCGATTCTAATTATGACAAGTAACTGTAACTTCGATACTAATTATGACAGGGAACTGTAGTTTGGATACAAATTATGGAAGGTAACTGTAACTTCGATACTATTTATGACAAGTAACATTAACTTCGATACTAATTATGACAGGTTACTGTAACATCGTTGCTAATGATGACAAGTAACTTTAATTTCGATACAAATTATGGCAGGTAACTGTAACTTCCATACTAATTATGACAGGTAACAGTTACTTCGATACTAATTATGACAGGAAACTGTAACTTCGTTACTAATTATGACAAGTAACTGTAATTTCGATACAAATCATGACAGGTAACTGTAACTTCGTTACTAATTATGACAAGTAACAGTACCTTCGATACTAATTATGACAGGTAACTGTAACATCGGTACTAATTATGACAAGGAACTGTAATTTCGATACAAATTATGGCAGGTAACTGTAACTTCGATACTAATTATGACAGGTAATAGCAACTTCGAAACTAATTATGACAAGTAACTATAACTTCGATACAAATTATGACAGGTAACTGTAACTTCGATACTAATTATGACAAGAAATTCTAACTTCGTTACTAATTATGACAAGTTACTGTAATTTTGATAAAAAATTATTGTAGGTAACTGTAACTTCAATACTAATTATGACAGGTAACAGTAAATTCGATACTAATTATGACAGGTAACTGTAACATCGGTACTAATTATGACAAGTAACTTTAATTTCGATACTAATTATGGCAGGTTACTGTAACTTCTTTACTAATTATGACAAGTCCCTGTAATTTCGATACAAATTATTGCAGGTAATTGTAATTTCGATACTAATTATGACAGGTAACAGTAACTTCGATACTAATTATGACAGGTAACAGTAACTTCGATACTAATTATGACAGGTTACAGTAACTACGATACTAATTATGACAAGTAACTGTAACTTCGATACTAATTATGACAGGTAACTGTAACTTGGTAACTAATTATGACAAGTAACTTTAATTTCGATACAAATTATGGCTGGTAACAGTAACTTTGATGCTAATTATGACTGGTAACTGAAACTTCGATACTAATTAAGACAAGGAACTGTAATTTCGATACAAATTATGGCAGGTAACAGTAACTTCGATACTAATTATGACAAGAAACTATAACTTCGAATCAAATTATGACAGGTAACTGTAACTTCGATACTAATTATGACAAGAAAATCTAACTTCGTAACTAATTATGACAAGTAACTGTAATTTTGATAAAAAATTATGGTAGGTAACTGTAACTTCAATACTAATTATGACAGGTAACAGGAACTTCGATACTAATTATGACAGGTAACAGCAACTTCGATACTAATAACGACAAGTAACTATAACTTCGATACAAATTATGACAGGTAACAGTAACTTCGATACTAATTATGACAGGTTACAGTAACTACGATACTAATTATGACAAGTAACTGTTACTTCGATACTAATTATGACAGGTAACTGAAACTTGGTAACTAATTATGACAAGTGACTTTAATTTCGATACAAATTATGGCTGGTAACAGTTACATCGATGCTAATTATGACTGGTAACTGAAACTTCGATACTAATTACGACAAGGAACTGTAATTTCGATACAAATTATGGCAGGTAACAGTAACTTCGATACTAATTATGACAAGAAACTATAACTTCGAATCAAATTATGACAGGTAACTGTAACTTCGATACTAATTATGACAAGAAAATCTAACTTCGTAACTAATTATGACAAGTAACTGTAATTTTGATAAAAAATTATGGTAGGTAACTGTAACTTCAATACTAATTATGACAGGTAACAGGAACTTCGATACTAATTATGACAGGTAACTGTAACTTCGTTAATAATTATCACAAGTAACTTTAATTTCGATACTAATTATGGCAGGTAACTGTAACTTCGTTTCTAATTATGACAAGTCCCTGTAATTTCGATACAAATTATGGCAGGTAACGGTAACTTCGGTACCAATTATTACAAGTAACTGTAACTTCGATACTAATTATGACAGGTAACTGTAACTTCGTTACTAATTATGACAAGTCACTGTAATTTCGATACAAATTTTGGCAGGTAACTGTAACTTCGATTCTAATTATGACAGGTAACAGTAACTTCGATACTAATTATGACAAGTAAATGTAACTTCGATACTAATTATGACAGGTAACTGTAACTTCGTTACTAATTATGACAAGTAACAGTAATTTCGATACAAATTATGGCAGGTAACTGTATCATCGATACTAATTATGACAGGTAACAGTAACTTCGATACTAATTATGACAAGTAACATTAACTTCGATACTAATTATGGCAGGTTACTGTAACATCGCTACTAATTATGACAAGTAACTGTATTTCGATACAAATTATGACAGGTAACTGTAACTTCGTTACTAATTATGACAGGTTACTGTAACTTCGTTACTAATTATGTCAAGTAACTGTAGCTTCGATGCTAATTATGACAGGTAACTGTAATTTCGATACAAATTATGACAGGTTACAGTAACTTCGATACTAATTATGACAAGTAACAGTAACTTCGATACTAATTATGACAAGTAACTGTAACTTCGATACTAATTATGACAGGTAACTATAACTTCGATACAAATTATGACAGGTAACTGTAACTTCGATACTAATTATGACAAGAAACTCGAACTTCATTACTAATTATGACAAGTCCCTGTAATTTCGATACAAATTATGGCAGGTAACTGTAACTTCCATACTAATTATGACAGGTAACAGTAACTTCGATACTAATTATGACAGGAAACTGTAATTTCGTTACTAATTATGACAAGTAACTGTAATTTCGATACAAATTATGACAGGTAACTGTAACTTCGTTACTAATTATGACAGGTTACTGTATCTTCGTTGCTAATTATGTCAAGTAACTGTAGCTTCGATGCTAATTATGACAAGTAACTGTAATTTCGATACAAATTATGGCAGGTTACTGTAACTTCGATACTAATTATGACAGGTAACAGCAACTTCGATACTAATTATGACAAGTAACTATAACTTCGATACAAATTATGACAGGTAACTGTAACTTCGATACTAATTATGACAAGAAACTCTAACTTCGTTACTAATTATGACAAGTAACTGTAATTTTGATAAAAAATTATTATAGGCAACTGTAACTTCAATACTAATTATGACAGGTAACAGTAACTTCGATACTAATTATGACAGGTAACTGTAACTTCGTTACTTATTATGACCAGTAACTTTAATTTCGATACTAATTATGGCAGGTTACTGTAACTTCGTTACTAATTATGACAAGTCCCTGTAATTTCGATACAAATTATGGCAGGTAATTGTAATTTCGATGCTAATTATGACAGGTAACAGTAACTTCGATACTAATTATGACAAGTAACAGTAACTTCGATAATAATTATGAAAAGTAACTGTAACTTCGATACTAATTATGACAGGTAACTGTAACTTCGTTACTAATTATGACAAGTAACTGTAATTTCGATTCAAATTTTGGCAGGTAAGTGTAACTTCGATACTTATTATGACAGGTAACAGTAACTTCGATACTAATTATGACAAGTAACTGTAACTTCGATACTAATTATGACAGGTAACTGTAACTTCGTTACTAATTATGACTAGTAACTGTAATTTCGATACAAATTATGGCAGGTAACTGTAACTTCGATACTAATTATGACAGTTAACAGCAACTTCGATACTAATTATGACAAGTAACTATAACTTCGATACAAATTATGACAGGTAACAGTAACTTCGATACTAATTATGACAAGTAACTGTAACTTCGATACTAATTATGACAGGTAACTGTAACTTCGTTACTAATTATGACTAGTAACTGTAATTTCGATACAAATTATGGCAGGTAACAGTAACTTCGATACTAATTATGACAGGTAACAGTAACTACGATACTAATTATGACAAGTAACTGTAACTTCGATACTAATTATGACAGATACCTGTAACTTCGTAACCAATTATGACAAGTAACTGTAATTTCGATACAAATTATGGCAGGTAACAGTAACTTCGATACTAATTATGACAAGTAACTGTAACTTCGATACTAATTAAGACAGGGAATTGTAATTTCGATACAAATTATGGCAGGTAACTGTAACTTCGATACTAATTATGACAGGTAACAGTTACTTCGATACTAATTATGACAGGAAACTGTAACTTCGTTACTAATTATGACAAGTAACTGTAATTTCGATACAAATTATGACAGGTAACTGTAACTTCGTTACTAATTATGACAAGTAACAGTACCTTCGATACTAATTATGACAGGTAACTGTAACTTCGATACTAATTATGACAAGGAACTGTAATTTCGATACAAATTATGGCAGGTAACTGTAACTTCGTTACTAATTATGACAAGTAACTGTAATTTTGATAAAAAATTATGGTAGGTAACTGTAACTTCAATACTAATTTAACAGGTAACAGTAATTTCGATACTAATTATGACAGGAAACTGTAACTTCGTTACTAATTATAACAAGTAACTTTAATTTCGATACTAATTATGGCAGGAATCTGTAACTTCGTTACTAATTATGTCAAGTCCCTGTAATTTCGATACAAATTATGGCAGGTAACTGTAACTTCGATACTAATTATGACAGGTAACTGTAACTTCGTCACTAATTATAACAAGTAACTGTAATTTCGTTACAAATTATGGCAGGTAACAGTAACTTCGATACTAATTATGACAGGTAACAGTAATTCGATACTAATTATGACAAGTTACTATAACTTCGATACAAATTATGACAGGTAACTGTAACTTCGATACTAATTATGACAAGAAACTCTAACTTCGTTACTAATTATGACAAGTCCCTGTAATTTCGATACAAATTATGGCAGGTAACTGTATCTTCGATACCAATTATGACAGGTAACAGTAACTTCGATACTAATTATGACAAGTAACATTAACTTCGATACTAATTATGGCAGGTTACTGTAACATCGCTACTAATTATGACAAGTAACTTTAATTTCGATACAAATTATGGCAGGTAACTGTAACTTCCATACTAATTATGACAGGTAACAGTAACTTCGATACTAATTATGACAGGAAACTGTAACTACGTTACTAATTATGACAAGTAACTGTAATTTCGATACAAATTATGACAGGTAACTGTAACTTCGTTACTAATTATGACATGTAACAGTATCCTTCGATACTAATTATGACAGGTAACTGTATCTTCGATACTAATTATGACAAGGAACTGTAATTTCGATACAAATTATGGCAGGTAACTGTAACTTCGTTACTAATTATGACAAGTAACAGTAATTTCGATACAAATTTTGGCAGGTAACTCTAACTTCGATACTAATTATGACAGGTAACAGTAACTACGATACTAATTATGACAAGTAACTGAAACTTCGATACTAATTATGACAGGTAACTGTAACTTCGTTACTAATAATGACAAGTAACACTAATTTCGACACTAATTATGGCAGGTAACTGTTACTTCGATACTAATTATGACAGGTAACAGTAACTTCGATACTAATTATGACAAGTAACTATAACTTCGATAAAAATTATGACTGGTTACTGTAACTTCGATTCAAATTATGACTGGTTACTGTAACTTCGATTCAAATTATGACAGGAAACTCAAACTTCGTTACTAATTATGACAAGTAACTGTAATTTTGATAAAAAATTATGGTAGGTAACTGTAACTTCATTACTAATTATGACAGGTAACAGTAACTTCGATACAAATTATGGCAGGTAATTGTAACTTCGATACTAATTATGACAAGTAACTGTAACTTCGAAAGCCTCCGTGGCTTAGGCGGCAGCACGTCGGCCTCTCACCCCTGGGTCCGTGGTTCAAATCCCGGTCACTCCATGTGAGATCTGTGCTGGACAAAACGGAGGCAGACAGGTTTTTCTCCGGGTACTCCGGTTTTCCCTGTCAAAATTTCATTCCAGCAACACTCTACACTATCATTTCATATCATCTGTCATTCATCTAATCATTGCCCCAGAGGAGTGCGTCAGGCCTCGGCAGCCGGCACAGTCCATATCCTCGCCGCTAGTTGGGGGCTTCATTCATTCCATTCCTGACCCGGTCGGAGACTGGAAGCAGGCTGTGGATTTTCATTCATTCAACTGTAACTTCGATACTAATTATGACAGGTAACTGTAACTTCGTTATTAATTATGACAAGTAACTGTAATTTTGATAAAAAATTATTGTAGGTAACTGTAACTTCAATACTAATTATGACAGGTAACAGTATCTTCGATACTAATTATGACAGGAAACTGTAACTTCGTTACTAATTATGACAAGTAACTTTCATTTCGATATTAATTATGGCAGGAAACTGTAACTTCGTTACTAATTATGACAAGTCCCTGTAATTTCGATACAAATTATGGCAGGTAACTGTAACCTCGGTACTAATTATGACAAGTAACTGTAAATTCGATACTAATTATGACAGGTAACTGTAACTTCGTTATTAAGTATGACAAGTAACTGTAATTTCGATACAAATTATGGCAGGTAACTGTATCATCGTTACTAATTTTGACAGGCAACAGTAACTTCGATACAAATTATGACAAGTAACTGTAACTTCGGTACTAATTATGACAGGTAACTGTAACTTCGATACTAATTATGACAGGCAACTGTAACTTCGTTACTAATTATGACAAGTAACTGTAATTTCGATTCAAAATTTGGCAGGTAACTGTAACTTCGATACTTATTATGACAGGTAACAGTAACTACGATACTAATTATGACAAGTAACTGTAACATCGATACTAATTATGACAGGTAACTGTAACTTCGTTACTAATTATGACAAGTAACTGTAATTTCGATACAAATTATGGCAGGTTACTGTAACTTCGATACTAATTATGACAGGTAACAGCAACTTCAATACTAATTATGACAAGTAACTATAACTTCGATACAAATTATGACAGGTAACTGTAACTTCGATACTAATTATGACAAGAAACTCTAACTTCGTTACTAATTATGACAAGTAACTGTAATTTTGATAAAAAAAAATTGTAGGTAACTGTAACTTCAATACTAATTATGACAGGTAACAGTAACTTCGATACTAATTATGACAGGTAACTGTAACTTCGTTACTTATTATGACAAGTAACTTTAATTTCGTTACTAATTATGGCAGGTTACTGTAACTTCGTTACTAATTATGACAAGTCCCTGTAATTTCGATACAAATTATGGCAGGTAGTTGTAATTTCGATGCTAATTATGACAGGTAACAGTAACTTCGATACTAATTATGACAAGTAACAGTAACTTCGATACTAATTATGAAAAGTAACTGTAACTTCGATACTAATTATGACAGGTAACTGTAACTTCGTTACTAATTATGACAAGTAACTGTAATTTCGATACAAATTATGGCAGGTAACTGTAACTTCGATACTAATTATGACAGGTAACAGCAACTTCGATACTAATTATGACAAGTAACTATAACTTCGATACAAATTATGACAGGTAACTGTAACTTCGATACTAGTTATGACAAGAAACTCTAACTTCGTTACTAATTATGACAAGTAACTGTAATTTCGATTCAAATTTTGGCAGGTAACTGTAACTTCGATACTTATTATGACAGGTAACAGTAACTTCGATACTAATTATGACAAGTAACTGTAACTTCGATACTAATTATGACAAGTAACTGTAACTTCGTTACTAATTATGACAAGTAACTGTAATTTCGATACAAATTATGGCAGGTAACTGTAACTTCGATACTAATTATGACAGGTAACAGCAACTTCGATACTAATTATGACAAGTAACTATAACTTCGATACAAATTATGACAGGTAACTGTAACTTCGATACTAGTTATGACAAGAAACTCTAACTTCGTTACTAATTATGACAAGTAACTGTAATTTTGATAAAAAATTATTGTAGGTAACTGTAACTTCAATACTAATTATGACAGGTAACAGTAACTTCGATACAAATTATGACAGGTAACAGTAACTACGATACTAATTATGACAAGTAACTGTAACTTCGATACTAATTATGACAGGTACCTGTAACTTCGTAACTAATTATGACAAGTAACTGTAATTTCGATACAAATTATGGCAGGTAACAGTAACTTCGATACTAATTATGACAAGTAACTGTAACTTCGATACTAATTATGACCGGGAACTGTAGTTTGGATACAAATTATGGAAGGTAACTGTAACTTCGATACTATTTATGACAAGTAACATTAACTTCGATACTAATTATGACAGGTTACTGTAACATCGTTGCTAATGATGACAAGTAACTTTAATTTCGATACAAATTATGGCAGGTAACTGTAACTTCCATACTAATTATGACAGGTAACAGTTACTACGATACTAATTATGACAGGAAACTGTAACTTCGTTACTAATTATGACAAGTAACTGTAATTTCGATACAAATCATGACAGGTAACTGTAACTTCGTTACTAATTATGACAAGTAACAGTACCTTCGATACTAATTATGACAGGTAACTGTAACATCGGTACTAATTATGACAAGGAACTGTAATTTCGATACAAATTATGGCAGGTAACTGTAACTTCGATACTAATTATGACAGGTAACAGCAACTTCGATACTAATTATGACAAGTAACTATAACTTCGATACAAATTATGACAGGTAACTGTAACTTCGATACTAATTATGACAAGAAACTCTAACTTCGTTACTAATTATGACAAGTTACTGTAATTTTGATAAAAAATTATTGTAGGTAACTGTAACTTCAATACTAATTATGACAGGTAACAGTAACTTCGATACTAATTATGACAGGTAACTGTAACTTCGTTACTTATTATGACAAGTAAATTTAATTTCGATACTAATTATGGCAGGTTACTGTAACTTCTTTACTAATTATGACAAGTCCCTGTAATTTCGATACAAATTATTGCAGGTAATTGTAATTTCGATACTAATTATGACAGGTAACAGTAACTTCGATACTAATTATGACAGGTAACAGTAACTTCGATACTAATTATGACAGGTTACAGTAACTTCGATACTAATTATGACAGGTAACTGTAACTTGGTAACTAATTATGACAAGTAACTTTAATTTCGATACAAATTATGGCTGGTAACAGTAACTTCGATGCTAATTATGACTGGTAACTGAAACTTCGATACTAATTAAGACAAGGAACTGTAATTTCGATACAAATTATGGCAGGTAACGGTAACTTCGATACTAATTATGACAAGAAACTATAACTTCGAATCAAATTATGACAGGTAACTGTAACTTCGATACTAATTATGACAAGAAAATCTAACTTCGTAACTAATTATGACAAGTAACTGTAATTTTGATAAAAAATTATGGTAGGTAACTGTAACTTCAATACTAATTATGACAGGTAACAGGAACTTCGATACTAATTATGACAGGTAACAGCATCTTCGATACTAATTACGACAAGTAACTATAACTTCGATACAAATTATGACAGGTAACAGTAACTTCGATACTAATTATGACAGGTTACAGTAACTACGATACTAATTATGACAAGTAACTGTAACTTCGATACTAATTATGACAGGTAACTGTAACTTGGTAACTAATTATGACAAGTAACTTTAATTTCGATACAAATTATGGCTGGTAACAGTAACTTTGTTGCTAATTATGACTGGTAACTGAAACTTCGATACTAATTACGACAAGGAACTGTAATTTCGATACAAATTATGGCAGGTAACAGTAAATTCGATACTAATTATGACAAGAAACTATAACTTCGAATCAAATTATGACAGGTAACTGTAACTTCGATACTAATTATGACAAGAAAATCTAACTTCGTAACTAATTATGACAAGTAACTGTAATTTTGATAAAAAATTATGGTAGGTAACTGTAACTTCAATACTAATTATGACAGGTAACTATAACTTCGATACAAATTATGACAGGTAACTGTAACTTCGATACTAATTATGACAAGAAACTCGAACTTCATTACTAATTATGACAAGTCCCTGTAATTTCGATACAAATTATGGCAGGTAACTGTAACTTCCATACTAATTATGACAGGTAACAGTAACTTCGATACTAATTATGACAGGAAACTGTAACTTCGTTACTAATTATGACAAGTAACTGTAATTTCGATACAAATTATGACAGGTAACTGTAACTTCGTTACTAATTATGACAGGTTACTGTATCTTCGTTGCTAATTATGTCAAGTAACTGTAGCTTCGATGCTAATTATGACAAGTAACTGTAATTTCGATACAAATTATAACAGGTAACATTAACTTCGATACAAATTATGACAAGAAACTCTAACTTCGTTAATAATTATGACAAGTAACAGTAATATTGATAAAAATTTATGGTAGGTAACTGTAACTTCAATACTAATTATGACTGTAACAGTAACTTCGTTACTAATTATGACAAGTAACTGTAATTTCGATACAAATTATGGCAGGTAACAGTAACTTCGATACTAACTATGACAGGTAACTGTAACTTCGATACTAATTATGACAAGGAACTGTAATTTCGATACAAATTATGGCAGGTAACTGTAACTTCCATACTAATTATGACAGGTAACAGTAACTTCGATACTAATTATGACAAGAAACTGTAACTTCGTTACTAATTATGACAAGTAACTGTAATTTCGATACAAATTATAACAGGTAACTGTAACTTCGTTACTAATTATGACAAGTAACAGTACCTTCGATACTAATTATGACAGGTAACTGTAACTTCGATACTAATTATGACAAGGAACTGTAATTTCGATACAAATTATGGCAGGTAATGTAACTTCGTTACTAATTATGACAAGTAACTGTAATTTCGATACAAATTATGGCAGGTAACTGTAACTTCGATACTAATTATGACAGGTAACAGTAACTTCGGTGCTAATTATGACAAGTAACTATAACTTCGATAAAAATTATGACTGGTTATTGTAACTTCGATTCTAATTATGACAAGAAACTCTAACTTCGTTACTAATTATGACAAGTAACTGTAATTTTGATAAAAAATTAAGGTAGGTAACTGTAACTTCAATATTAATTATGACAGGTAACAGTTACTTCGATACTAATTATGACAGGAAACTGTAACTTCGTTACTAATTATGACAAGTAACTTTAATTTCGATACAAATTATGGCAGGTAACTGTAACTTCGATACTAATTATGACAAGTAACTGTAACTTCGATACTAATTATGACAGGTAACTGTAACTTCGCTATTAATTATGACAAGTAACTGTAATTTCGATACAAATTTAGGCAGGTAACTGTAACTTCGATACTAATTATGACAGGTAACTGTAACTTCGATACTAATTATGACAGGTAACTGTAACTTCGTCACTAATTATGACAAGTAACTGTAATTTCGATACAAATTATGGCAGGTAACTGTAACTTCGATACTAATTATGACAGGTAACAGTAACTTCGATACTAATTATGACAAGTAACTATAACTTCGATACTAATTATGACAGGTAACTGTAACTTCGATACTAATTATGACAGGTAACTGTAACTTCGTCACTAATTATGACAAGTAACTGTAATTTCGATACAAATTATGGCAGGTAACTGTAACTTCCATACTAATTATGACAGATAACAGTAACTTCGACACTAATTATGACAGGAAACTGTAACTTCGTTACTAATTATGACAAGAAACTGTAATTTCGATACAAATTATGACAGGTAACTGTAACTTCGTTACTA
This sequence comes from Meconema thalassinum, assembly GCA_946902985.2. NCBI lineage: Eukaryota > Metazoa > Arthropoda > Insecta > Orthoptera > Tettigoniidae > Meconema > Meconema thalassinum. The sequence continues at coordinate 1,671,511,081 of OX336388.2, read as the reverse complement.
CTTATGACAAGTAACAGTACCTTCGATACTAATTATAACAGGTAACTGTAACTTCGATATTAATTATGACAAGTAACAGTACCTTCGATACTAATTACGACAAGTAACTGTAACTTCGTTACTAATTATGACAAGTAACTCTAATTTTGATAAAAAATTATGGCAGGTAACTGTAACTTCGATACTAATTATGACAGGTAACATTAACTTCGATACTAATTATGACAGGTTACTGTAACTTCGTTACTAATTATGTCAAGTAACTGTAATTTCGATACAAATTATGACAGGTTACCGTAACTTCGTTACTAATTATGACAAGTAACTGTAATTTCGATACAAATTATGGCAGGTAACTGTAACTTCGGTACAAATTATATCAGGTATCAGTAACTTCGATACTAATTATGACAAGGAACTGTAATTTCGATACAAATTATGGCAGGTAACTGTAACTTTGTTACTTATTATGACAGGTTACTGTAACTTCGTTACTAATTATGTCAAGTAATTGTAGCTTCGATTCTAATTATGACAAGTAACTGTAATTTCTATTCAAAATATGACAGGTAACAGTAACTTCGATACTAATTATGACAGGTAACAGTAACTACGATACTAATTATGACAAGTAACTGTAACTTCGATACTAATTATGACAGGTGACTGTAACTTCGTAACTAATTATGACAAGTAACTGTAATTTCGATACAAATTATGGCAGGTAACAGTAACTTCGATACTAATTATGACAAGTAACTGTAACTTCGATACTAATTATGACAGGGAACTGTAATTTCGATACAAATTATGGCAGGTTACTGTAACTTCGATACTAATTGTGACTGGTAACAGTAACTTCGATACTAATTATGACAAGTAACTATAACTTCGAATCAAATTATGACAGGTGACTGTAACTTCAATACTAATTATGACAAGAAACTCTAACTTCGTTACTAATTATGACAAGTAACTGTAATTTTGATAAAAAATTATGGTAGGTAACTGTAACTTCAATACTAATTATGACAGGTAACAGTAACTTCGATACTTATTATGACAGGTAACTGTAACTTCGTTACTAATTATCACAAGTAACTTTAATTTCGATAATAATTATGCCAGGTAACTGTAACTTCGTTACTTATTATTACAAGTCCCTGTAATTTCGATACAAATTATGGCAGGTAACGGTAACTTCGAAACTAATTATTACAAGTAACTGTAACGTCGATACAAATTATGACAGGTAACTGTAACATGGTTACTAATTATGACAAGTAACTTTAATTTCGATACAAATTTTGGCAGGTAACTGTAACTTCGATTCTAATTATGACAGGTAACAGTAACTTCGATACTAATTATGACAAGTAACTGTAACTTCGATACTAATTATGACAGGTAACAGTAACTTCGATACTAATTATGACAAGAAACTCTAACTTCGTTACTAATTATGACAAGTAACTGTAATTTCGATACAAATTATGACAGGTAACTGGAACTTCGTTACTAATTGTGACAAGTAACAGTACCTTCGATACTAATTAGGACAGGTAACTGTAACATCGATACTAATTATGACAAGGAACTGTAATTTCGATACAAATTATGGCAGGTAACTGTAACTTCGATACCAATTATGACAGGTAACAGCAACATCGATACTAATTATGACAAGTAACTATAACTTCGATACAAATTATGACAGGTAACTGTAACTTCGATACTAATTATGACAAGAAACTGTAATTTTGATAAAAAATTATTGTAGGTAACTGTAACTTCAATACTAATTATGACAGGTAACAGTAACGTCGATACTAATTACGACAGGTAACTGTAACTTCGTTACTTATTATGACAAGTAACTTTAATTTCGATTTTTATTATGGCAGGTTACTGTAACTTCGTTACTAATTATGACAAGTCCCTGTAATTTCGATACAAATTATTGCAGGTAATTGTAATTTCGATACTTATTATGACAGGTAACAGTAACTTCGATACTAATTATGACAGGTAACAGTAACTTCGATACTAATTATGACAAGTAACTGTAACTTCGATACAAATTATGACAGGTAACAGTAACTTCGATACTAATTATGACAGGTTACAGTAACTACGATACTAATTATGACAAGTAACTGTAACTTCGATACTAATTATGACAGGTAACTGTAACTTGGTAACTAATTATGACAAGTAACTGTAATTTCGATACAAATTATGGCTGGTAACAGTAACTTCGATGCTAATTATGACAGGTAACTGTAACTTCGATACTAATTATGACATGGAACTGTAATTTCGATACAAATTATGGCAGGTAACTGTAACTTCGATACTAATTGTGACAGGTAACAGTAACTTCGATACTAATTATGACAAGTAACTATAACTTCGAATTAAATTACGACAGGTAACTGTATCTTCGATACTAATTATGACATGAAATCTAACTTCGTTACTAATTATGACAAGTAACTGTAATTTTGATAATGAATTATGGTAGGTAACTGTAACTTCAATAGTAATTATGACAGGTAACAGGAACTTCGATACTAATTATGACAGGTAACTGTAACTTCGTTACTAATTATCACAAGTAACTTTAATTTCGATACTAATTATGGCAGATAACTGTAACTTCGTTTCTAATTATGACAAGTCCCTGTTATTTCGATACAAATTATGGCAGGTAACGGTAACTTCGATACTAATTATTACAAGTAACTGTAACTTCGATACTAATTATGACAGGAAACTGTAACTTCGTTACTAATTATGACAAGTAACTGTAATTTCGATACAAATTATGACAGGTAACTGTAACATCGTTACTAATTATGACAAGTAACAGTACCTTCGATACTAATTATGACAGGTAACTGTAACTTCGATACTAATTATGACAAGGAACTGTAATTTCGATACAAATTATGGCAGGTAACTGTAACTTCGTTACTAATTATGACAAGTAACTGTAATTTCGATACAAATTTTGGCTGGTAATTGTAACTTCGATACTAATTATGACAGGTAACAGGAACTTCGATACTAATTATGACAGGTAACTGTAACTTCGTTACTAATAATGACAAGTAACTCTAATTTCGATACTAACTATGGCAGGTAACTGTAACTTCGGTACTAATTATGACAGGTAACAGTAACTTCGATACTAACTATGACGAGTAACTGTAACTTCGATACTAATTATGACAAGAAACTCTAACTTCGTTACTAATTATGACAAGTAACTGTAATTTTGATAAAAAATTATTGTAGCTAACAGTAACTTCAATAATAATTATGACAGGTAACAGTAACTTCGATACTAATTATGACAAGAAACTCAAACTTCGTTACTAATTATGACAAGTAACTGTAATTTTGATAAAAATTATGGTAGGTAACTGTAACTTCAATACTAATTATGACAGGTAACAGTAACTTCGATACTAATTATGACAGGAAACTGTAACTTCGTTACTAATTATGACAAGTAACTTAAATTTCGATATTAATTATGGCAGGAAACTGTAACTTCGTTACTAATTATGACAAGTCCCTGTAATTTCGATACAAATTATGGCAGGTAACTGTAACCTCGATACTAATTATGACAAGTAACTTTAACTTCGATACTAATTATGACAGGTAACTGTAACTTCGTTATTAATTATGACAAGTAACTGTAATTTCGATACAAATATTGGCAGGTAACTGTATCATCGTTACTAATTATGACAGGTAACAGTAACTTCGATATTAATTATAATAAGTAACTGTAACTTCGATACTAATTATGACAGGTAACTGTAACTTCGATACTAATTATGACAGGTAACTGTAACTTCGTTACTAATTATGACAAGTAACTGTAATTTCGATACAAATTATGGCAGGTTACTGTAACTTCGATACTAATTATAACAGGTAACAGCAACTTCGATGCTAATTATGACAAGTAACTGTAACATCGATACTAATTATGACAGGTAACTGTAACTTCGTTACTAATTATGACAAGTAACTGTAATTTCGATACAAATTATGGCAGGTTACTGTAACTTCATACTAATTATGACAGGTAACAGCAACTTCGATACTAATTATGACAAGTAACTATAACCTCGATACAAATTATGACAGGTAACTGTAACTTCGATACTAATTATGACAAGAAACTCTAACTTCGTTACTAATAATGACAAGTAACTGTAATTTTGATAAAAAATTATTGTAGGTAACTGTAACTTCAATACTAATTATGACAGGTAACAGTAACTTCGATACTAATTATGACAGGTAACTGTAACTTCGTTACTTATTATGACAAGTAACTTTAATTTCGATACTAATTATGGCAGGTTACTGTAACTTCGTTACTAATTATCACAAGTCCCTGTAATTTCAAAACAAATTATGGCAGGTAATTGTAATTTCGATGCTAATTATGACAGGTAACATTAACTTCGATACTAATTATGACAAGTAACAGTAACTTCGATAGTATTAAGACAAGTAACTGTAACTTTGATGCTAATTATGAAAGGTAACTGTAACTTCGTTACTAATTATGACAATAACTGTAATTTCGGTTCAAATTTTGGCAGGTAACTGTAACTTCGATACTTATTATGACAGGTAACAGTAACTTCGATACTAATTATGACAAGTAACTGTAACTTCGATACTAATTATGACAGGTAACTGTAACTTCGTTACTAATTATGACAAGTAACTGTAATTTCGATACAAATTATGGCAGGTCTCTGTTCCTTCGATACTAATTATGACAGGTAACAGCAACTTCGATACTAATTATGACAAGTAACTATAACTTCGATACAAATTATGACAGGTAACTGTAACTTCGATACTAATTATGACAAGAAACTCTAACTTCGTTACTAATTATGACAAGTAACTTTAATTTCCATACTAATTATGACAGGTTACTGTAACTTCGTTACTAATTATGACAAGTCCCTGTAATTTCAATACAAATTATGGCAGGTAATTGTAATTTCGATGCTAATTATGACAGGTAACATTAACTTCGATACTAATTATGACAAGTAACAGTAACTTCGATACTAATTATGACAAGTAACTGTAACTTCAATACTAATTATGACAGGTAACAGTAACTTCGATACTAATTATGACAGGTAACAGTAACTACGATACTAATTATGACAAGTAACTGTAACTTCGGTACTAATTATGACAGGTAACTGTAACTTCGTAACTAATTATGACAAGTAACTGTAATTTCGATACAAATTATGGCAGGTAACAGTAACTTCGATACTAATTATGACAAGTAACTGTAACTTCGATACAAATTATGACAGGGAACTGTAATTTCGATACAAATTATGGCAGGTTACTGTAACTTCGATACTAATTGTGACTGGTAACAGTAACTTCGATACTTATTATGACAAGTAACTATAACTTCGAATCAAATTATGACAGGTAACTGTAACTTCGATACTAATTATGACAAGAAACTCTAACTTCGTTACTAATTATGACAAGTAACTGTAATTTCGATACAAATTATAACAGGTAACTGTAACTTCGTTACTAATTATGACAAGTAACAGTACCTTCGATACTAATTATGACAGGTAACTGTAACTTCGATACTAATTATGACAAGGAACTGTAATTTCGATACAAATTATGGCAGGTAATGTAACTTCGTTACTAATTATGACAAGTAACTGTAATTTCGATACAAATTATGGCAGGTAACTGTAACTTCGATACTAATTATGACAGGTAACAGTAACTTCGGTGCTAATTATGACAAGTAACTATAACTTCGATAAAAATTATGACTGGTTATTGTAACTTCGATTCTAATTATGGCAAGAAACTCTAACTTCGTTACTAATTATGACAAGTAACTGTAATTTTGATAAAAAATTAAGGTAGGTAACTGTAACTTCAATATTAATTATGACAGGTAACACTTACTTCGATACTAATTATGACAGGAAACTGTAACTTCGTTACTAATTATGACAAGTAACTTTAATTTCGATACAAATTATGGCAGGTAACTGTAACTTCGATACTAATTATGACAAGTAACTGTAACTTCGATACTAATTATGACAGGTAACTGTAACTTCGTTATTAATTATGACAAGTAACTGTAATTTCGATACAAATTTAGGCAGGTAACTGTAACTTCGATACTAATTATGACAGGTAACTGTAACTTCGATACTAATTATGACAGGTAACTGTAACTTCGTCACTAATTATGACAAGTAACTGTAATTTCGATACAAATTATGGCAGGTAACTGTAACTTCGATACTAATTATGACAGGTAACAGTAACTTCGATACTAATTATGACAAGTAACTATAACTTCGATACAAATTATGACAGGTATTTGTAACTTCGATACTAATTATGACAAGAAACTCGAACTTCGTTACTAATTATGACAAGTCCCAGTAATTTCGATACAAATTATGGCAGGTAACTGTAACTTCCATACTAATTATGACAGATAACAGTAACTTCGACACTAATTATGACAGGAAACTGTAACTTCGTTACTAATTATGACAAGAAACTGTAATTTCGATACAAATTATGACAGATAACTGTAACTTCGTTACTACTTATGACAAGTAACAGTACCTTCGATACTAATTATGACAGGTAACTGTAACTTCGATATTAATTATGACAAGGAACAGTAATTTTGATACAAATTATGGCAGGTAACTGTAACTTTGATACTAATTATGACAGGTAACAGTAACTTCGATACTAATTATGACAAGTAACTGTAACTTCGTTACTAATTATGACAAGTAACTCTAATTTTGATAAAAAATTATGGCAGGTAACTGTAACTTCGATACTAATTATGACAGGTAACATTAACTTCGATACTAATTATGACAGGTTACTGTAACTTCGTTACTAATTATGTCAAGTAACTGTAATTTCGATACAAATTATGACAGGTTACCGTAACTTCGTTACTAATTATGACAAGTAACTGTAATTTCGATACAAATTATGGCAGGTAACTGTAACTTCGGTACAAATTATATCAGGTATCAGTAACTTCGATACTAATTATGACAAGGAACTGTAATTTCGATACAAATTATGGCAGGTAACTGTAACTTTGTTACTTATTATGACAGGTTACTGTAACTTCGTTACTAATTATGTCAAGTAATTGTAGCTTCGATTCTAATTATGACAAGTAACTGTAATTTCTATTCAAAATATGACAGGTAACAGTAACTTCGATACTAATTATGACAGGTAACAGTAACTACGATACTAATTATGACAAGTAACTGTAACTTCGATACTAATTATGACAGGTGACTGTAACTTCGTAACTAATTATGACAAGTAACTGTAATTTCGATACAAATTATGGCAGGTAACAGTAACTTCGATACTAATTATGACAAGTAACTGTAACTTCGATACTAATTATGACAGGGAACTGTAATTTCGATACAAATTATGGCAGGTTACTGTAACTTCGATACTAATTGTGACTGGTAACAGTAACTTCGATACTAATTATGACAAGTAACTATAACTTCGAATCAAATTATGACAGGTAACTGTAACGTCAATACTAATTATGACAAGAAACTCTAACTTCGTTACTAATTATGACAAGTAACTGTAATTTTGATAAAAAATTATGGTAGGTAACTGTAACTTCTATACTAATTATGACAGGTAACAGTAACTTCGATACTTATTATGACAGGTAACTGTAACTTCGTTACTAATTATCACAAATAACTTTAATTTCGATAATAATTATGGCAGGTTACTGTAACTTCGTTACTTATTATTACAAGTCCCTGTAATTTCGATACAAATTATGGCAGGTAACGGTAACTTCGAAACTAATTATTACAAGTAACTGTAACGTCGATACAAATTATGACAGGTAACTGTAACTTGGTTACTAATTATGACAAGTAACTTTAATTTCGATACAAATTTTGGCAGGTAACTGTAACTTCGATTCTAATTATGACAGGTAACAGTAACTTCGATACTAATTATGACAAGTAACTGTAACTTCGATACTAATTATGACAGGTAACAGTAACTTCGATACTAATTATGACAAGAAACTCTAACTTCGTTACTAATTATGACAAGTAACTGTAATTTCGATACAAATTATGACAGGTAACTGGAACTTCGTTACTAATTGTGACAAGTAACAGTACCTTCGATACTAATTAGGACAGGTAACTGTAACATCGATACTAATTATGACAAGGAACTGTAATTTCGATACAAATTATGGCAGGTAACTGTAACTTCGATACCAATTATGACAGGTAACAGCAACATCGATACTAATTATGACAAGTAACTATAACTTCGATACAAATTATGACAGGTAACTGTAACTTCGATACTAATTATGACAAGAAACTCTAACTTCGTTACTAATTATGACAAGTAACTGTAATTTTGATAAAAAATTATTGTAGGTAACTGTAACTTCAATACTAATTATGACAGGTAACAGTAACGTCGATACTAATTACGACAGGTAACTGTAACTTCGTTACTTATTATGACAAGTAACATTAATTTCGATTTTTATTATGGCAGGTTACTGTAACTTCGTTACTAATTATGACAAGTCCCTGTAATTTCGATACAAATTATTGCAGGTAACAGTAACTTCGATACTAATTATGACAAGTAACTGTAACTTCGATACAAATTATGACAGGTAACAGTAACTTCGATACTAATTATGACAGGTTACAGTAACTACGATACTAATTATGACAAGTAACTGTAACTTCGATACTAATTATGACAGGTAACTGTAACTTGGTAACTAATTATGACAAGTAACTGTAATTTCGATACAAATTATGGCTGGTAACAGTAACTTCGATGCTAATTATGACAGGTAACTGTAACTTCGATACTAATTATGACATGGAACTGTAATTTCGATACAAATTATGGCAGGTAACTGTAACTTCGATACTAATTGTGACAGGTAACAGTAACTTCGATACTAATTATGACAAGTAACTATAACTTCGAATCAAATTACGACAGGTAACTGTAACTTCGATACTAATTATGACATGAAATCTAACTTCGTTACTAATTATGACAAGTAACTGTAATTTTGATAAAGAATTATGGTAGGTAACTGTAACTTCAATACTAATTATGACAGGTAACAGGAACTTCGATACTAATTATGACAGGTAACTGTAACTTCGTTACTAATTATCACAAGTAACTTTAATTTCGATACTAATTATGGCAGATAACTGTAACTTCGTTTCTAATTATGACAAGTCCCTGTTATTTCGATACAAATTATGGCAGGTAACGGTAACTTCGATACTAATTATTACAAGTAACTGTAACTTCGATACTAATTATGACAGGTAACTGTAACTTCGTTACTAATTATGACAAGTAACTGTAATTTCGATACAAATTATGACAGGTAACAGTAACATCGTTAGTAATTATGACAAGTAACAGTAATTTCGATACAAATTATGGCAGGTAACTGTATCTTCGATACTAATTATGACAGGTAACAGTAACTTCGATACTAATTATGACAAGTAACATTAACTTCGATACTAATTATGGCAGGTTACTGTAACATCGCTACTAATTATGACAAGTAACATTAATTTCGATACAAATTATTGCAGGTAACTTTATCTTCCATACTAATTATGACAGGTAACAGTAACTTCGATACTAATTATGACAGGAAACTGTAACTTCGTTACTAATTATGACACGTAACTGTAATTTCGATACAAATTATGACAGGTAACTGTAACATCGTTACTAATTATGACAAGTAACAGTACCTTCGATACTAATTATGACAGGTAATTGTAACATCGATACTAATTATGACAAGGAACTGTAATTTCGATACAAATTATGGCAGGTAACTGTAACTTCGTTACTAATTATGACAAGTAACTGTAATTTCGATACAAATTTTGGCTGGTAACTGTAACTTCGATACTAATTATGACAGGTAACAGGAACTTCGATACTAATTATGACAGGTAACTGTAACTTCGTTACTAATAATGACAAGTAACTCTAATTTCGATACTAATTATGGCAGGTAACTGTAACTTCGATACTAATTATGACAGGTAACAGTAACTTCGATACTAACTATGACAAGTAACTGTAACTTCGATACTAATTATGACAAGAAACTCTAACTTCGTTACTAATTATGACAAGTAACTGTAATTTTGATAAAAAATTATTGTAGGTAACTGTAACTTCAATAATAATTATGACAGGTAACAGTAACTTCGATACCAATTATGACAAGAACCTCAATCTTCGTTACTAATTATGACAAGTAACTGTAATTTTGATAAAAATTATGGTAGGTAACTGTAACTTCAATACTAATTATGACAGGTAACAGTAACTTCGATAATAATTATGACAGGAAACTGTAACTTCGTTACTAATTATGACAAGTAACTTAAATTTCGATATTAATTATGGCAGGAAACTGTAACTTCGTTACTAATTATGACAAGTCCCTGTAATTTCGATACAAATTATGGCAGGTAACTGTAACCTCGATACTAATTATGACAAGTAACTTTAACTTCGATACTAATTATGACAGGTAACTGTAACTTCGTTATTAATTATGACAAGTAACTGTAATTTCGATACAAATATTGGCAGGTAACTGTATCATCGTTACTAATTATGACAGGTAACAGTAACTTCGATATTAATTATAATAAGTAACTGTAACTTCGATACTAATTATGACAGGTAACTGTAACTTCGATACTAATTATGACAGGTAACTGTAACTTCGTTACTAATTATGACAAGTAACTGTAATTTCGATACAAATTATGGCAGGTTACTGTAACTTCGATACTAATTATAACAGGTAACAGCAACTTCGATGCTAATTATGACAAGTAACTGTAACATCGATACTAATTATGACAGGTAACTGTAACTTCGTTACTAATTATGACAAGTAACTGTAATTTCGATACAAATTATGGCAGGTTACTGTAACTTCATACTAATTATGACAGGTAACAGCAACTTCGATACTAATTATGACAAGTAACTATAACCTCGATACAAATTATGACAGGTAACTGTAACTTCGATACTAATTATGACAAGAAACTCTAACTTCGTTACTAATTATGACAAGTAACTGTAATTTTGATAAAAAATTATTGTAGGTAACTGTAACTTCAATACTAATTATGACAGGTAACAGTAACTTCGATACTAATTATGACAGGTAACTGTAACTTCGTTACTTATTATGACAAGTAACTTTAATTTCGATACTAATTATGGCAGGTTACTGTAACTTCGTTACTAATTATCACAAGTCCCTGTAATTTCAAAACAAATTATGGCAGGTAATTGTAATTTCGATGCTAATTATGACAGGTAACATTAACTTCGATACTAATTATGACAAGTAACAGTAACTTCGATAGTATTAAGACAAGTAACTGTAACTTTGATGCTAATTATGAAAGGTAACTGTAACTTCGTTACTAATTATGACAATAACTGTAATTTCGGTTCAAATTTTGGCAGGTAACTGTAACTTCGATACTTATTATGACAGGTAACAGTAACTTCGATACTAATTATGACAAGTAACTGTAACTTCGATACTAATTATGACAGGTAACTGTAACTTCGTTACTAATTATGACAAGTAACTGTAATTTCGATACAAATTATGGCAGGTAACTGTTCCTTCGATACTAATTATGACAGGTAACAGCAACTTCGATACTAATTATGACAAGTAACTATAACTTCGATACAAATTATGACAGGTAACTGTAACTTCGATACTAATTATGACAAGAAATTCTAACTTCGTTACTAATTATGACAAGTAACTGTAATTTTGATAAAAAATTATTGTAGGTAACTGTAACTTCAATACTAATTATGACAGGTAACAGTAACTTCGATACTAATTATGACAGGTAACTGTAACTTCGTTACTTATTATGACAAGTAACTTTAATTTCCATACTAATTATGGCAGGTTACTGTAACTTCGTTACTAATTATGACAAGTCCCTGTAATTTCAATACAAATTATGGCAGGTAATTGTAATTTCGATGCTAATTATGACAGGTAACATTAACTTCGATACTAATTATGACAAGTAACAGTAACTTCGATACTAATTATGACAAGTAACTGTAACTTCAATACTAATTATGACAGGTAACAGTAACTTCGATACTAATTATGACAGGTAACAGTAACTACGATACTAATTATGACAAGTAACTGTAACTTCGATACTAATTATGACAGGTAACTGTAACTTCGTAACTAATTATGACAAGTAACTGTAATTTCGATACAAATTATGGCAGGTAACAGTAACTTCGATACTAATTATGACAAGTAACTGTAACTTCGATACTAATTATGACAGGGAACTGTAATTTCGATACAAATTATGGCAGGTTACTGTAACTTCGATACTAATTGTGACTGGTAACAGTAACTTCGATACTTATTATGACAAGTAACTATAACTTCGAATCAAATTATGACAGGTAACTGTAACTTCGATAATAATTATGACAAGAAACTCTAACTTCGTTACTAATTATGACAAGTAACTGTAATTTTGATAAAAAATTATGGTTGGTAACTGTAACTTCAATACTAATTATGACAGGTAACAGTAACTTCGATACTTATTATGACAGGTAACTGTAACTTCGTTACTAATTACCACAAGTAACTTTAATTTCGATACTAATTATGGCAGGTAACTGTAACTTCGTTACTTATTATTACAAGTCCCTGTAATTTCGATACAAATTATGGCAGGTAACGGTTACTTCGAAACTAATTATTACAAGTAACTGTAACGTCGATACAAATTATGACAGGTAACTGTAACTTGGTTACTAATTATGACAAGTAACTTTAATTTCGATACAAATTTTGGCAGGTAACTGTAACTTCGATTCTAATTATGACAGGTAACAGTAACTTCGCTACTATTTATGACAAGTAACTGTAACTTCGATACTAATTATGACAGGTAACAGTAACTTCGATACTAATTATGACAAGAAACTCTAACTTCGTTACTAATTATGACAAGTAACTGTAATTTCGATACAAATTATGACAGGTAACTGGAACTTCGTTACTAATTATGACAAGTAACAGTACCTTCGATACTAATTATGACAGGTAACTGTAACATCGATACTAATTATGACAAGGAACTGTAATTTCGATACAAATTATGGCAGGTAACTGTAACTTCGATACCAATTATGACAGGTAACAGCAACATCGATACTAATTATGACAAGTAACTATAACTTCGATACAAATTATGACAGGTAACTGTAACTTCGATACTAATTATGACAAGAAACTCTAACTTCGTTACTAATTATGACAAGTAACTGTAATTTTGATAAAAAATTATTGTAGGTAACTGTAACTTCAATACTAATTATGACAGGTAACAGTAACGTCGATACTAATTACGACAGGTAACTGTAACTTCGTTACTTATTATGACAAGTAACTTTAATTTCGATACTAATTATGGCAGGTTACTGTAACTTCGTTACTAATTATGACAAGTCCTTTAATTTCGATACAAATTATTGCAGGTAATTGTAATTTCGATACTAATTATGACAGGTAACAGTAACTTCGATACTAATTATGACAGGTAACAGTAACTTCGATACTTATTATGACAAGTAACTGTAACTTCGATACAAATTATGACAGGTAACAGTAACTTCGATACTAATTATGACAGGTTACAGTAACTACGATACTAATTATGACAAGTAACTGTAACTTCGATACTAACTATGACAGGTAACTGAAACTTGGTAACTAATTATGACAAGTAACTGTAATTTCGATACAAATTATGGCTGGTAACAGTAACTTCGATGCTAATTATGACAGGTAACTGTAACTTCGATACTAATTATGACAAGGAACTGTAATTTCGATACAAATTATGGCAGGTAACTGTAACTTCGATACTAATTGTGACAGGTAACAGTAACTTCGATACTAATTATGACAAGTTACTATAACTTCGAATCAAATTATGACAGGTAACTGTAACTTCGATACTAATTATGACATGAAATCTAACTTCGTTACTAATTATGACAAGTAACTGTAATTTTGATAAAAAATTATGGTAGGTAACTGTAACTTCAATACTAATTATGACAGGTAACAGGAACTTCGATACTAATTATGACAGGTAACTGTAACTTCGTTACTAATTATCACAAGTAACTTTAATTTCGATACTAATTATGGCAGATAACTGTAACTTCGTTTCTAATTATGACAAGTCCCTGTTATTTCGATACAAATTATGGCAGGTAACGGTAACTTCGATACTAATTATTACAAGTAACTGTAACTTCGATACTAATTATGACAGGTAACTGTAACTTCGTTACTAATTATGACAAGTAACTATAATTTCGATACAAATTATGACAGGTAACAGTAACATCGTTAGTAATTATGACAAGTAACAGTAATTTCGATACAAATTATGGCAGGTAACTGTATCTTCGATACTAATTATGACAGGTAACAGTAACTTCGATACTAATTATGACAAGTAACATTAACATCGATACTAATTATGGCAGGTTACTGTAACATCGCTACTAATTATGACAAGTAACATTAATTTCGATACAAATTATGGCAGGTAACTGTATCTTCCATACTAATTATGACAGGTAACAGTAACTTCGATACTAATTATGACAGGAAACTGTAACTTCGTTACTAATTATGACAAGTAACTGTAATTTCGATACAAATTATGACAGGTAACTGTAACATCGTTACTAATTATGACAAGTAACAGTACCTTCGATACTAATTATGACAGGTAACTGTAACTTCGATACTAATTATGACAAGGAACTGTAATTTCGATACAAATTATGGCGGGTAACTGTAACTTCGTTACTAATTATGACAAGTAACTGTAATTTCGATACAAATTTTGGCTGGTAACTGTAACTTCGATACTAATTATGACAGGTAACAGGAACTTCGATACTAATTATGACAGGTAACTGTAACTTCGTTACTAATAATGACAAGTAACTCTAATTTCGATACTAATTATGGCAGGTAACTGTAACTTCGATACTAATTATGACAGGTAACAGTAACTTCGATACTAACTATGACAAGTAACTGTAACTTCGATACTAATTATGACAAGAAACTCTAACTTCGTTACTAATTATGACAAGTAACTGTAATTTTGATAAAAAATTATTGTAGGTAACTGTAACTTCAATAATAATTATGACAGGTAACAGTAACTTCGATACTAATTATGACAAGAACCTCAATCTTCGTTACTAATTATGACAAGTAACTGTAATTTTGATAAAAATTATGGTAGGTAACTGTAACTTCAATACTAATTATGACAGGTAACAGTAACTTCGATACTAATTATGACAGGAAACTGTAACTTCGTTACTAATTATGACAAGTAACTTAAATTTCGATATTAATTATGGCAGGAAACTGTAACTTCGTTACTAATTATGACAAGTCCCTGTAATTTCGATACAAATTATGGCAGGTAACTGTAACCTCGATACTAATTATGACAAGTAACTTTAACTTCGATACTAATTATGACAGGTAACTGTAACTTCGTTATTAATTATGACAAGTAACTGTAATTTCGATACAAATATTGGCAGGTAACTGTATCATCGTTACTAATTATGACAGGTAACAGTAACTTCGATATTAATTATAATAAGTAACTGTAACTTCGATACTAATTATGACAGGTAACTGTAACTTCGATACTAATTATGACAGGTAACTGTAACTTCGTTACTAATTATGACAAGTAACTGTAATTTCGATACAAATTATGGCAGGTTACTGTAACTTCGATACTAATTATAACAGGTAACAGCAACTTCGATGCTAATTATGACAAGTAACTGTAACATCGATACTAATTATGACAGGTAACTGTAACTTCGTTACTAATTATGACAAGTAACTGTAATTTCGATACAAATTATGGCAGGTTACTGTAACTTCATACTAATTATGACAGGTAACAGCAACTTCGATACTAATTATGACAAGTAACTATAACCTCGATACAAATTATGACAGGTAACTGTAACTTCGATACTAATTATGACAAGAAACTCTAACTTCGTTACTAATTATGACAAGTAACTGTAATTTTGATAAAAAATTATTGTAGGTAACTGTAACTTCAATACTAATTATGACAGGTAACAGTAACTTCGATACTAATTATGACAGGTAACTGTAACTTCGTTACTTATTATGACAAGTAACTTTAATTTCGATACTAATTATGGCAGGTTACTGTAACTTCGTTACTAATTATCACAAGTCCCTGTAATTTCAAAACAAATTATGGCAGGTAATTGTAATTTCGATGCTAATTATGACAGGTAACATTAACTTCGATACTAATTATGACAAGTAACAGTAACTTCGATAGTATTAAGCCAAGTAACTGTAACTTTGATGCTAATTATGAAAGGTAACTGTAACTTCGTTACTAATTATGACAATAACTGTAATTTCGGTTCAAATTTTGGCAGGTAACTGTAACTTCGATACTTATTATGACAGGTAACAGTAACTTCGATACTAATTATGACAAGTAACTGTAACTTCGATACTAATTATGACAGGTAACTGTAACTTCGTTACTAATTATGACAAGTAACTGTAATTTCGATACAAATTATGGCAGGTAACTGTTCCTTCGATACTAATTATGACAGGTAACAGCAGCTTCGATACTAATTATGACAAGTAACTATAACTTCGATACAAATTATGACAGGTAACTGTAACTTCGATACTAATTATGACAAGAAACTCTAACTTCGTTACTAATTATGACAAGTAACTGTAATTTTGATAAAAAATTATTGTAGGTAACTGTAACTTCAATACTAATTATGACAGGTAACAGTAACTTCGATACTAATTATGACAGGTAACTGTAACTTCGTTACTTATTATGACAAGTAACTTTAATTTCCATACTAATTATGGCAGGTTACTGTAACTTCGTTACTAATTATGACAAGTCCCTGTAATTTCAATACAAATTATGGCAGGTAATTGTAATTTCGATGCTAATTATGACAGGTAACATTAACTTCGATACTAATTATGACAAGTAACAGTAACTTCGATACTAATTATGACAAGTAACTGTAACTTCAATACTAATTATGACAGGTAACAGTAACTTCGATACTAATTATGACAGGTAACAGTAACTACGATACTAATTATGACAAGTAACTGTAACTTCGATACTAATTATGACAGGTAACTGTAACTTCGTAATTAATTATGACAAGTAACTGTAATTTCGATACAAATTATGGCAGGTAACAGTAACTTCGATACTAATTATGACAAGTAACTGTAACTTCGATACTAATTATGACAGGGAACTGTAATTTCGATACAAATTATGGCAGGTTACTGTAACTTCGATACTAATTGTGACTGGTAACAGTAACTTCGATACTTATTATGACAAGTAACTATAACTTCGAATCAAATTATGACAGGTAACTGTAACTTCGATACTAATTATGACAAGAAACTCTAACTTCGTTACTAATTATGACAAGTAACTGTAATTTTGATAAAAAATTATGGTTGGTAACTGTAACTTCAATACTAATTATGACAGGTAACAGTAACTTCGATACTTATTATGACAGGTAACTGTAACTTCGTTACTAATTACCACAAGTAACTTTAATTTCGATACTAATTATGGCAGGTAACTGTAACTTCGTTACTTATTATTACAAGTCCCTGTAATTTCGATACAAATTATGGCAGGTAACGGTTACTTCGAAACTAATTATTACAAGTAACTGTAACGTCGATACAAATTATGACAGGTAACTGTAACTTGGTAACTAATTATGACAAGTAACTTTAATTTCGATACAAATTTTGGCAGGTAACTGTAACTTCGATTCTAATTATGACAGGTAACAGTAACTTCGTTACTAATTATGACAAGTAACAGTACCTTCGATACTAATTATGACAGGTAACTGTAACATCGATACTAATTATGACAAGGAACTGTAATTTCGATACAAATTATGGCAGGTAACTGTAACTTCGATACCAATTATGACAGGTAACAGCAACATCGATACTAATTATGACAAGTAACTATAACTTCGATACAAATTATGACAGGTAACTGTAACTTCGATACTAATTATGACAAGAAACTCTAACTTCGTTACTAATTATGACAAGTAACTGTAATTTTGATAAAAAATTATTGTAGGTAACTGTAACTTCAATACTAATTATGACAGGTAACAGTAACGTCGATACTAATTACGACAGGTAACTGTAACTTCGTTACTTATTATGACAAGTAACTTTAATTTCGATACTAATTATGGCAGGTTACTGTAACTTCGTTACTAATTATGACAAGTCCTTTAATTTCGATACAAATTATTGCAGGTAATTGTAATTTCGATACTAATTATGACAGGTAACAGTAACTTCGATACTAATTATGACAGGTAACAGTAACTTCGATACTTATTATGACAAGTAACTGTAACTTCGATACAAATTATGACAGGTAACAGTAACTTCGATACTAATTATGACAGGTTACAGTAACTACGATACTAATTATGACAAGTAACTGTAACTTCGATACTAACTATGACAGGTAACTGAAACTTGGTAACTAATTATGACAAGTAACTGTAATTTCGATACAAATTATGGCTGGTAACAGTAACTTCGATGCTAATTATGACAGGTAACTGTAACTTCGATACTAATTATGACAAGGAACTGTAATTTCGATACAAATTATGGCAGGTAAATGTAACTTCGATACTAATTGTGACAGGTAACAGTAAATTCGATACTAATTATGACAAGTAACTATAACTTCGAATCAAATTATGACAGGTAACTGTAACTTCGATACTAATTATGACATGAAATCTAACTTCGTTACTAATTATGACAAGTAACTGTAATTTTGATAAAAAATTATGGTAGGTAACTGTAACTTCAATACTAATTATGACAGGTAACAGGAACTTCCATACTAATTATGACAGGTAACTGTAACTTCGTTACTAATTATCACAAGTAACTTTAATTTCGATACTAATTATGGCAGGTAACTGTAACTTCGTTACAAATAATGACAAGCCCCTGTTATTTCGATACAAATTATGGCAGGTAACGGTAACTTCGATACTAATTATTACAAGTAACTGTAACCTCGATACTAATTATGACAGGTAACTTTAACTTCGTTACTAATTATGACAAGTAACTGTAATTTCGATACAAATTATGACAGGTAACAGTAACTTCGTTAGTAATTATGACAAGTAACAGTAATTTCGATACAAATTATGGCAGGTAACTGTATCTTCGATACTAATTATGACAGGTAACAGTAACTTCGATACTAATTATGACAAGTAACATTAACTTCGATACTAATTATGGCAGGTTACTGTAACATCGCTACTAATTATGACAAGTAACATTAATTTCGATACAAATTATGGCAGGTAACTGTAACTTCCATACTTATTATGACAGGTAACAGTTACTTCGATACTAATTATGACAGGAAACTGTAACTTCGTTACTAATTATGACAAGTAACTGTAATTTCGATACAAATTATGACAGGTAACTGTAACATCGTTACTAATTATGACAAGTAACAGTACCTTCGATACTAATTATGACAGGTAACTGTAACTTCGATACTAATTATGACAAGGAACTGTAATTTCGATACAAATTATGGCAGGTAACTGTAACTTCGGTACTAATTATGACAAGTAACTGTAATTTCGATACAAATTTTGGCAGGTAACTGTAACTTCGATACTAATTATGACAGGTAACAGTAACTTCGATACTAATTATGACAAGTAACTGTAACTTCGATACTAATTATGACAGGTAACTGTAACTTCGTTACTAATAATGACAAGTAACTCTAATTTCGATACTAATTATGGCAGGTAACTGTAACTTCGATACTAATTATGACAGGTAACAGTAACTTCGATACTAATTATGACAAGTAACTGTAACTTCGATACTAATTATGACAAGAAACTCTAACTTGGTTACTAATTATGACAAGTAACTGTAATTTTGATAAAAAATTATTGTAGGTAACTGTAACTTCAATACTAATTATGACAGGTAACAGTAACTTCGATTTCTAATTATGACAAGAAACTCAAACTTCGTTACTAATTATGACAAGTAACTGTAATTTTGATAAAAAATTACGGTAGGTAACTGTAACTTCAATACTAATTATGACAGGTAACAGTAACTTCGATACTAATTATGACAGGAAACTGTAACTTCGTTACTAATTATGACAAGTAACTTTAATTTCGATATTAATTATGGCAGGAAACTGTAACTTCGTTACTAATTATGACAAGTCCCTGTAATTTCGATACAAATTATGGCAGGTAACTGTAACCTTGATACTAATTATGACAAGTAACTGTAACTTCGATACTAATTATGACAGGTAACTGTAACTTCGTTATTAATTATGAAATGTAACTGTAATTTCGATACAAATATTTTCAGGTAACTGTATCATCGTTACTAATTATGACAGGTAACAGTAACTTCGATATTAATTATGATAAGTAACTGTAACTTCGATACTAATTATGACAGGTAACTGTAACTTCGATACTAATTATGACAGGTAACTGTAACTTCGTTACTAATTATGACAAGTAACTGTAATTTCGATACAAATTATGGCAGGTTACTGTAACTTCGATACTAATTATGACAGGTAACAGCCACTTCGATACTAATTATGACAAGTAACTATAACTTCGATACAAATTATGACAGGTAACTGTAACTTCGATACTAATTATGACAAGAAACTCTAACTTCGTTACTAATTATGACAAGTAACTGTAATTTTGATAAAAAATTATTGTAGGTAACTGTAACTTCAATACTAATTATGACAGGTAACAGTAACTTCGATACTAATTATGACAGGTAACTGTAACTTCGTTACTTATTATGACAAGTAACTTTAATTTCGATACTAATTATGGCGGGTTACTGTAACTTCGTTACTAATTATGACAAGTCCCTGTAATTTCGGTACAAATTATGGCAGGTAATTGTAATTTCGAAGCTAATTATGACAGGTAACAGTAACTTCGTTACTAATTATGACAAGTAACAGTAACTTCGATACTAATTATGACAAGTAACTGTAACTTCGATACTAATTATGACAGGTAACTGTAACTTCGTTTCTAATTATGACAAATAACTGTAATTTCGATTCAAATTTTGGCACGTAACTGTAACTTCGATACTTATTATGACAGGTAACAGTAACTTCGATACTAATTGTGACAAGTAACTGTAACTTCGATACTAATTATGACAGGTAACTATAACTTCGTTACTAATTATGACAAGTAACTGTAATTTCGATACAAATTATGGCAGGTAACTGTAACTTCGATACTAATTATGACAGGTAACAGCAACTTCGATACTAATTATGACAAGTAACTATAACTTCGATACAAATTAGGACAGGTAACTGTAACTTCGATACTAATTATGACAAGAAACTCTAACTTCGTTACTAATTATGACAAGTAACTGTAATTATGATAAAAAATTATTGTAGGTAACTGTAACTTCAATACTAATTAAGAAAGGTAACAGTAACTTCGATACTAATTATGACAGGTAACAGTAACTACGATACTAATTATGACAAGTAACTGTAACTTCGATACTAATTATGACAGGTAACTTTAACTTCGTAACTAATTATGACAAGTAACTGTTATTTCGATACAAATTATGGCAGGTAACAGTAACTTCGATACTAATTATGACAAGTAACTGTAATTTTGATAAAAAATTATTGTAGGTAACTGTAACTTCAATACTAATTATGACAGGTTACAGTAACTTCGATACTAATTATGACAGGTAACAGTAACTACGATACTAATTATGACAAGTAACTGTAACTTCGATACTAATTATGACAGGTAACTGTAACTTCGTAAGTAATTATGACTAGTAACTCTAATTTCGATACAAATTATGGCAGGTAACAGTAACTTCGATACTAATTATGACAAGTAACTGTAACTTTGATACTAATTATGACAGGGAACTGTAATTTCGATACAAATTATGGCAGGTAACTGTAACTTCGATACTAATTGTGACTGGTAACAGTAATTTCGATACTAATTATGACAAGTAACTATAACTTCGAATCAAATTATGACAGGTAACTGTAACTTCGATACTAATTATGACAAGAAACTCTAACTTCGTTACTAATTATGACAAGTAACTGTAATTTTGATAAAAAATTATGGTAGGTAACTGTAACTTCAATACTAATTATGACAGGTAACAGTAACTTCGATACTTATTATGACAGGTAACTGTAACTTCGTTACTAATTACCACAAGTAACTTTAATTTCGATACTAATTATGGCAGGTAACTGTAACTTCGTTACTAATTACTACAAGTCCCTGTAATTTCGATACAAATTATGGCGGGTAACGGTAACTTCGATTCTAATTATTACAAGTAACTGTAACTTCGATACTAATTATGACAGGTAACTGTAACTTGGTTACTAATTATGACAAGTAACTGTAATTTCGATACAAATTTTGGCAGGTAACTGTAACTTCGATTCTAATTATGACAGGTAACAGTAACTTCGATACTAATTATGACAAGTAACTGTAACTTCGATACTAATTATGACAGGTAACTGTAACTTCGTTACTATTTATGACAAGTAACAGTAATTTCGATACAAAATATGGCAGGTAACAGTAACTTCGAAACTAAATATGACAGGTAACAGTAACTTCGATACTAATTATGACAAGTAACATTAACTTCGATACTAATTATGACAGGTTACTGTAACATCGTTGCTAATGATGACAAGTAACTTTAATTTCGATACAAATTATGGCAGGTAACTGTAACTTCCATACCAATTATGACAGGTAACAGTTACTTCGATACTAATTATGACAGGAAACTGTAACTTCGTTACTAATTATGACAAGTAACTGTAATTTCGATACAAATTATGACAGGTAACTGTATCTTCGTTACTAATTATGACAACTAACAGTACCATCGATACTAATTATGACAGGTAACTGTAACTTCGATACTAATTATGACAAGGAACTGTAATTTCGATACAAATTATGGCAGGTAACTGTAACTTCGTTACTAATTATGACAAGAAACTCTAATTTCGATACAAATTACGGCAGGTAATTGTAACTTCGGTACTAATTATGACAGGTAACAGTAACTTCGATACTAATTATGACAAGTAACTATAACTTCGATAAAAATTATGACTGGTTACTGTAACTTCGATTCTAATTATGACGAGAAACTCAAACTTCGTTACTAATTATGACAAGTAACTGTAATTTTGATAAAAAATTATGGTAGGTAACTGTAACTTCAATACTAATTATGACAGGTAACAGTAACTTCGATACTAATTATGACAGGAAACTGTAACTTCGTTACTAATTATGACAAGTAACTTTAATTACGATACTAATTATGGCAGGAAACTGTAACTTCGTTACTAATTATGACAAGTCCCTGTAATTTCGATACAAATTATGGCAGGTAACTGTAACTTCCATACTAATTATGACAAGTAACTGTAACTTCGATACTAATTTGACAGGTAACTGTAACTTCGTCACTAATTATAACAAGTAACTGTAATTTCGTTACAAATTATGGCAGGTAACAGTATCTTCAATACTAATTATGACATTTAACAGTAATTCGATACTAATTATGACAAGTAACTATAACTTCGATACAAATTATGACAGGTAACTGTAACTTCGATACTAATTATGACAAGAAACCCGAACTTCGTTACTAATTATGACAAGTCCCTGTATTTTCGATACAAATTATGGCAGGTTACTGTAACTTCCATACTAATTATGACAGGTAACAGTAACTTCGATACTAATTATGACAGGAAACTGTAATTTCGTTACTAATTATGACAAGTAACTGTAATTTCGATACAAATTATGACTGGTAACTGTATCTTCGTCACTAATTATGACAGGTTACTGTAACTTCGTTACTAATTATGTCAAGTAACTGTAGCTTCGATGCTTATTATGACAAGTAACTGTAATTTCGATACAAATTATGACAGGTAACATTAACTTCGATATAAATTATGACAAGAAACTCTAACTTCGTTAATAATTATGACAAGTAACTGTAATTTTGATAAAAAATTATGGTAGGTAACTGTAACTTCAATACTAATTATGACAGGTAACAGTAACTTCGATACTAATTATGACAGGAAACTGTAACTTCGTTACTAATTATGACAAGTAACTTTAATTTCGATATTAATTATGGCAGGAAACTGTAACTTCGTTACTAATTATGACAAGTCCCTGTAATTTCGATACAAATTATGGCAGGTAACTGTAACCTCGATACTAATTATGACAAGTAACTGTAACTTCGATACTAATTATGACAGGTAACTGTAACTTCGTTATTAATTATGACAAGTAACTGTAATTTCGATACAAATTTTGGCAGGTAACTGTATCATCGTTACTAATTATGACAGGTAACAGTAACTTCGATATAAATTATGATAAGTAACTGTAACTTCGATACTAATTATGACAGGTAACTGTAACTTCGATACTAATTATGACAGGTAACTGCACTTCGTTACTAATTATGACAAGTAACTGTAATTTCGATTCAAATTTTGGCAGGTAACTCTAACTTCGATACTTATTATGACAGGTAACAGTAACTTCGATACTAATTATGACAAGTAACTGTAACATCGATACTAATTATGACAGGTAACTGTAACTTCGTTACTAATTATGACAAGTAACTGTAATTTCGATACAAATTATGGCAGGTTACTGTAACTTCGATACTAATTATGACAGGTAACAGCAACTTCGATACTAATTATGACAAGTAACTATAACTTCGATACAAATTATGACAGGTAACTGTAACATCGATACTAATTATGACAAGAAACTCTAACTTCGTTACTAATTATGACAAGTAACTGTAATTTTGATAAAAAATTATTGTAGGTAACTGTAACTTCAATACTAATTATGACAGGTAACAGTAACTTCGATACTAATTATGACAGGTAACTGTAACTTCGTTACTTATTATGACAAGTAACTTTAATTTCGATACTAATTATGGCAGGTTACTGTAACTTCGTTACTAATTATGACAAGTCCCTGTAATTTCGATACAAATTACGGCAGGTAATTGTAATTTCGATACTAATTATGACAGGTAACAGTAACATCGATACTAATTATGACAGGTAACAGTAACTTCGATACTTATTATGACAAGTAACTGTAACTTCGATACAAATTATGACAGGTAACAGTAACTTCGATACTAATTATGACAGGTTACAGTAACTACGATACTAATTATGACAAGTAACTGTAACTTCGATACTAATTATGACAGGTAACTGTAACTTGGTAACTAATTATGACAAGTAACTGTAATTTCGATACAAATTATGGCTGGTAACAGTAACTTCGATGCTAATTATGACAGGTTACTGTAACTTCGATACTAATTATGACAAGGAACTGTAATTTCGATACAAATTATGGCAGGTAACTGTAACTTCGATACTATTTGTGACAGGTAACAGTAACTTCGATACTAATTATGACAAGTAACTATAACTTCGAATCAAATTATGACAGGTAACTGTAACTTCGATACTAATTATGACATGAAATCTAACTTCGTTACTAATTATGACAAGTAACTATAATTTTGATAAAAAATTATGGTAGGTAACTGTAACTTCAATACTAATTATGACAGGTAACAGGAACTTCGATACGTATTATGACAGGTAACTGTAACTTCGTTACTAATTATCACAAGTAACTTTAATTTCGATACTAATTATGGCAGGTAACTGTAACTTCGTTACTAATTATGACAAGTCCCTGTTATTTCGATACAATTTATGGCAGGTAACGGTAACTTCGGTACTAATTATTACAAGTAACTGTAACTTCGATACTAATTATGTCAGGTAACTGTAACTTCGTTACTAATTATGACAAGTAACTGTAATTTCGATACAAATTATGACAGGTAACAGTAACTTCGTTAGTAATTATGACAAGTAACAGTAATTTCGATACAAATTATGGCAGGTAACTGTATCTTCGATACTAATTATGACAGGTAACAGTAACTTCGATACTAATTATGACAAGTAACATTAACTTCGATACTAATTATGGCAGGTTACTGTAACATCGCTACTAATTATGACAAGTAACATTAATTTCGATAAAAATTATGGCAGGTAACCGTAACTTCCATACTAATTATGACAGGTAACAGTTACTTCGATACTAATTATGACAGGAAACTGTAACTTCGTTACTAATTATGACAAGTAACTGTAATTTCGATACAAATTATGACAGGTAACTGTAACATCGTTACTAATTATGACAAGTAACAGTACCTTCGATACTATTTATGACAGGTAACTGTAACTTCGATACTAATTATGACAAGGAACTGAAATTTCGATACAAATTATGGCAGGTAACTGTAACTTCGTTACTAATTATGACAAGTAACTGTAATTTCGATACAAATTTTGGCAGGTAACTGTAACTTCGATACTAATTATGACAGGTAACAGTAACTTCGATACTAATTATGACAAGTAACTGTAGCTTCGATGCTTATTATGACAAGTAACTGTAATTTCCATACAAATTATGACAGGTAACATTAACTTCGATATAAATTATGACAAGAAACTCTAACTTCGTTAATAATTATGACAAGTAACTGTAATTTTGATAAAAAATTATGGTAGGTAACTGTAACTTCAATACTAATTATGACAGGTAACAGTACCTTCGATACTAATTATGACAGGTAACTGTAACTTCGTTACTTATTATGACAAGTAACTTTAATTTCGATACTAATTATGGCAGGTTACTGTAACTTCGTTACTAATTATGACAAGTCCCTGTAATTTCGGTACAAATTATGGCAGGTAATTGTAATTTCGAAGCTAATTATGACAGGTAACAGTAACTTCGTTACTAATTATGACAAGTAACAGTAACTTCGATACTAATTATGACAAGTAACTGTAACTTCGATACTAATTATGACAGGTAACTGTAACTTCGTTTCTAATTATGACAAATAACTGTAATTTCGATTCAAATTTTGGCACGTAACTGTAACTTCGATACTTATTATGACAGGTAACAGTAACTTCGATACTAATTGTGACAAGTAACTGTAACTTCGATACTAATTATGACAGGTAACTATAACTTCGTTACTAATTATGACAAGTAACTGTAATTTCGATACAAATTATGGCAGGTAACTGTAACTTCGATACTAATTATGACAGGTAACAGCAACTTCGATACTAATTATGACAAGTAACTATAACTTCGATACAAATTAGGACAGGTAACTGTGACTTCGATACTAATTATGACAAGAAACTCTAACTTCGTTACTAATTATGACAAGTAACTGTAATTATGATAAAAAATTATTGTAGGTAACTGTAACTTCAATACTAATTAAGAAAGGTAACAGTAACTTCGATACTAATTATGACAGGTAACAGTAACTACGATACTAATTATGACAAGTAACTGTAACTTCGATACTAATTATGACAGGTAACTTTAACTTCGTAACTAATTATGACAAGTAACTGTTATTTCGATACAAATTATGGCAGGTAACAGTAACTTCGATACTAATTATGACAAGTAACTGTAATTTTGATAAAAAATTATTGTAGGTAACTGTAACTTCAATACTAATTATGACAGGTTACAGTAACTTCGATACTAATTATGACAGGTAACAGTAACTACGATACTAATTATGACAAGTAACTGTAACTTCGATACTAATTATGACAGGTAACTGTAACTTCGTAAGTAATTATGACTAGTAACTCTAATTTCGATACAAATTATGGCAGGTAACAGTAACTTCGATACTAATTATGACAGGAAACTGTAATTTCGTTACTAATTATGACAAGTAACTGTAATTTCGATACAAATTATGACTGGTAACTGTAACTTCGTTACTAATTATGACAGGTTACTGTAACTTCGTTACTAATTATGTCAAGTAACTGTAGCTTCGATGCTTATTATGACAAGTAACTGTAATTTCGATACAAATTATGACAGGTAACATTAACTTCGATATAAATTATGACAAGAAACTCTAACTTCGTTAATAATTATGACAAGTAACTGTAATTTTGATAAAAAATTATGGTAGGTAACTGTAACTTCAATACTAATTATGACAGGTAACAGTAACTTCGATACTAATTATGACAGGAAACTGTAACTTCGTTACTAACTATGACAAGTAACTTTAATTTCGATATTAATTATGGCAGGAAACTGTAACTTCGTTACTAATTATGACAAGTCCCTGTAATTTCGATACAAATTATGGCAGGTAACTGTAACCTCGATACTAATTATGACAAGTAACTGTAACTTCGATACTAATTATGACAGGTAACTGTAACTTCGTTATTAATTCTGACAAGTAACTGTAATTTCGATACAAATTTTGGCAGGTAACTGTATCATCGTTACTAATTATGACAGGTAACAGTAACTTCGATATAAATTATGATAAGTAACTGTAACTTCGATACTAATTATGACAGGTAACTGTAACTTCGATACTAATTATGACAGGTAACTGTAACTTCGTTACTAATTATGACAAGTAACTGTAATTTCGATTCAAATTTTGGCAGGTAACTCTAACTTCGATACTTATTATGACAGGTAACAGTAACTTCGATACTAATTATGACAAGTAACTGTAACATCGATACTAATTATGACAGGTAACTGTAACTTCGTTACTAATTATGACAAGTAACTGTAATTTCGATACAAATTATGGCAGGTTACTGTAACTTCGATACTAATTATGACAGGTAACAGCAACTTCGATACTAATTATGACAAGTAACTATAACTTCGATACAAATTATGACAGGTAACTGTAACATCGATACTAATTATGACAAGAAACTCTAACTTCGTTACTAATTATGACAAGTAACTGTAATTTTGATAAAAAATTATTGTAGGTAACTGTAACTTCAATACTAATTATGACAGGTAACAGTAACTTCGATACTAATTATGACAGGTAACTGTAACTTCGTTACTTATTATGACAAGTAACTTTAATTTCGATACTAATTATGGCAGGTTACTGTAACTTCGTTACTAATTATGACAAGTCCCTGTAATTTCGATACTAATTACGGCAGGTAATTGTAATTTCGATACTAATTATGACAGGTAACAGTAACTTCGATACTAATTATGACAGGTAACAGTAACTTCGATACTTATTATGACAAGTAACTGTAACTTCGATACAAATTATGACAGGTAACAGTAACTTCGATACTAATTATGACAGGTTACAGTAACTACGATACTAATTATGACAAGTAACTGTAACTTCGATACTAATTATGACAGGTAACTGTAACTTGGTAACTAATTATGACAAGTAACTGTAATTTCGATACAAATTATGGCTGGTAACAGTAACTTCGATGCTAATTATGACAGGTAACTGTAACTTCGATACTAATTATGACAAGGAACTGTAATTTCGATACAAATTAATGGCAGGTAACTGTAACTTCGATACTAATTGTGACAGGTAACAGTAACTTCGATACTAATTATGACAAGTAACTATAACTTCGAATCAAATTATGACAGGTAACTGTAACTTCGATACTAATTATGACATGAAATCTAACTTCGTTACTAATTATGACAAGTAACTATAATTTTGATAAAAAATTATGGTAGGTAACTGTAACTTCAATACTAATTATGACAAGTAACAGGAACTTCGATACGTATTATGACAGGTAACTGTAACTTCGTTACTAATTATCACAAGTAACTTTAATTTCGATACTAATTATGGCAGGTAACTGTAACTTCGTTACTAATTATGACAAGTCCCTGTTATTTCGATACAATTTATGGCAGGTAACGGTAACTTCGATACTAATTATTACAAGTAACTGTAACTTCGATACTAATTATGTCAGGTAACTGTAACTTCGTTACTAATTATGACAAGTAACTGTAATTTCGATACAAATTATGACAGGTAACAGTAACTTCGTTAGTAATTATGACAAGTAACAGTAATTTCGATACAAATTATGGCAGGTAACTGTATCTTCGATACTAATTATGACAGGTAACAGTAACTTCGATACTAATTGTGACAAGTAACATTAACTTCGATACTAATTATGGCAGGTTACTGTAACATCGCTACTAATTATGACACGTAACATTAATTTCGATAAAAATTATGGCAGGTAACCGTAACTTCCATACTAATTATGACAGGTAACAGTTACTTCGATACTAATTATGACAGGAAACTGTAACTTCGTTACTAATTATGACAAGTAACTGTAATTTCGATACAAATTATGACAGGTAACTGTAACATCGTTACTAATTATGACAAGTAACAGTACCTTCAATACTAATTATGACAGGTAACTGTAACTTCGATACTAATTATGACAAGGAACTGAAATTTCGATACAAATTATGGCAGGTAACTGTAACTTCGTTACTAATTATGACAAGTAACTGTAATTTCGATACAAATTTTGGCAGGTAACTGTAACTTCGATACTAATTATGACAGGTAACAGTAACTTCGATACTAATTATGACAAGTAACTGTAACTTCGATACTAATTATGACAGGTAACTGTAACTTCGTTACTAATAATGAAAAGTAACTCTAATTTCGATACTAATTTTGGCAGGTAACTGTAACTTCGATACTAATTATGACAGGTAACAGTAACTTCGATACAAATTATGACAAGTAACTGTAACTTCGATACTAATTATGACAAGAAGCTCTAACTTCGTTACTAATTATGACAAGTAACTGTAACTTCGATACTAATTATGACAGGTAACTGTAACTTCGTTATTAATTATGACAAGTAACTGTAATTTCGATACAAATATTGGCAGGTAACTGTATCATCGTTACTAATTATGACAGGTAACAGTAACTTCGATATTAATTATGATAAGTTACTGTAACTTCGATACTAATGATGACAGGTAACTGTAAATTCGATACTAATTATGACAGGTAACTGTAACTTCGTTACTAATTATGACAAGTAACTGTAATTTCGATACAAATTATGGCAGGTTACTGTAACTTCGATTCTAATGATGACAGGTAACAGCAACTTCGATACTAATTATGACAAGTAACTATAACTTCGATACAAATTATGACAGGTAACTGTAACTTCGATACTAATTATGACAAGAAACTCTAACTTCGTTACTAATTATGACAAGTAACTGTAATTTTGATAAAAAATTATTCTAGGTAACTGTAACTTCAATACTAATTATGACAGGTAACAGTAACTTCGATACTAATTATGACAGGTAACTGTAACTTCGTTACTTATTATGACAAGTAACTTTAATTTCGATACTAATTATGGCAGGTCTCTGTTCCTTCGATACTAATTATGACAGGTAACAGCAACTTCGATACTAATTATGACAAGTAACTATAACTTCGATACAAATTATGGCAGGTAACAGTAACTTCGATACTAATTATGACAGGTAACAGTAACTACGATACTAATTATGACAAGTAACTGTAACTTCGATACTAATTATGACAGGTAACTTTAACTTCGTAACTAATTATGACAAGTAACTGTTATTTCGATACAAATTATGGCAGGTAACAGTAACTTCGATACTAATTATGACAAGTAACTGTAACTTCGATACTAATTATGACAGGTAACTGTAACTTCGTAAGTAATTATGACTAGTAACTCTAATTTCGATACAAATTATGGCAGGTAACAGTAACTTCGATACTAATTATGACAAGTAACTGTAACTTCGATACTAATTATGACAGGGAACTGTAATTTCGATACAAATTATGGCAGGTAACTGTAACTTCGATACTAATTATGACAAGTAACTATAACTTCGAATCAAATTATGACAGGTAACTGTAACTTCGATACTAATTATGACAAGAAACTCTAACTTCGTTACTAATTATGACAAGTAACTGTAATTTTGATAAAAAATTATGGTAGGTAACTGTAACTTCAATACTAATTATGACAGGTAACAGAAACTTCGATACTTATTATGACAGGTAACTGTAACTTCGTTACTAATTATCACAAGTAACTTTAATTTCGATACTAATTAAGGCAGGTAACTGTAACTTCGTTACTAATTATTACAAGTCCCTGTAATTTCGATACAAATTATGGCAGGTAACGGTAACTTCGATTCTAATTATTACAAGTAACTGTAACTTCGATACTAATTATGACAGGTAACTGTAACTTGGTTACTAATTATGACAAGTAACTGTAATTTCGATACAAAATTTGGCAGGTAACTGTAACTTCGATTCTAATTATGACAGGTAACAGTAACTTCGATACTAATTATGACAAGTAACTGTAACTTCGATACTAATTATGACAGGTAACTGTAACTTCGTTACTATTTATGACAAGTAACAGTAATTTCGATACAAAATATGGCAGGTAACAGTAACTTCGAAACTAATTATGACAGGTAACAGTAACTTCGATACTAATTATGACAAGTAACATTAACTTCGATACTAATTATGACAGGTTACTGTAACATCGTTGCTAATGATGACAAGTAACTTTAATTTCGATACAAATTATGGCAGGTAACTGTAACTTCCATACTAATTATGACAGGTAACAGTTACTTCGATACTAATTATGACAGGAAACTGTAATTTCGTTACTAATTATGACAAGTAACTGTAATTTCGATACAAATTATGACAGGTAACTGTAACTTCGTTACTAATTATGACAACTAACAGTACCATCGATACTAATTATGACAGGTAACTGTAACTTCCATACTAATTATGACAAGGAAATGTAATTTCGATACAAATTATGGCAGGTAACTGTAACTTCGTTACTAATTATGACAAGAAACTCTAATTTCGATACAAATTACGGCAGGTAATTGTAACTTCGGTACTAATTATGACAGGTAACAGTAACTTCGATACTAATTATGACAAGTAACTATAACTTCGATAAAAATTATGACTGTTTACTGTAACTTCGATTCTAATTATGACGAGAAACTCAAACTTCGTTACTAATTATGACAAGTAACTGTAATTTTGATAAAAAATTATGGTAGGTAACTGTAACTTCAATACTAATTTTGACAGGTAACAGTAACTTCGATACTAATTATGACAGGAAACTGTAACTTCGTTACTAATTATGACAAGTAACTTTAATTTCGATACTAATTAGGGCAGGAAACTGTAACTTCGTTACTATTTATGACAAGTCCCTGTAATTTCGATACAAATTATGGCAGGTAACTGTAACTTCCATACTAATTATGACAAGTAACTGTAACTTCGATACTAATTATGACAGGTAACTGTAACTTCGTCACTAATTATAACAAGTAACTGTAATTTCGTTACAAATTATGGCAGGTAACAGTAACTTCGATACTAATTATGACAGGTAACAGTAATTCGATACTAATTATGACAAGTAACTATAACTTCGATACAAATTATGACAGGCAACTGTAACTTCGATACTAATTATGACAAGAAACTCGAACTTCGTTACTAATTATGACAAGTCCCTGTAATTTCGATACAAATTATGGCAGGTAACTGTAACTTCCATACTAATTATGAAAGGTAACAGTAACTTCGATACTAATTATGACAGGAAACTGTAATTTCGTTACTAATTTGACAAGTAACTGTAATTTCGATACAAATTATGACTGGTAACTGTAACTTCGTTACTAATTATGACAGGTTACTGTAACTTCGTTACTAATTATGTCAAGTAACTGTAGCTTCGATGCTTATTATGACAAGTAACTGTAATTTCCATACAAATTATGACAGGTAACATTAACTTCGATATAAATTATGACAAGAAACTCTAACTTCGTTAATAATTATGACAAGTAACTGTAATTTTGATAAAAAATTATGGTAGGTAACTGTAACTTCAATACTAATTATGACAGGTAACAGTAACTTCGATACTAATTATGACAGCAAACTGTAACTTCGTTACTAATTATGACAAGTAACTTTAATTTCGATATTAATTATGGCAGGAAACTGTAACTTCGTTACTAATTATGACAAGTCCCTGTAATTTCGATACAAATTATGGCAGGTAACTGTAACCTCGAAACTAATTATGACAAGTAACTGTAACTTCGATACTAATTATGACAGGTAACTGTAACTTCGTTATTAATTATGACAAGTAACTGTAATTTCGATACAAATTTTGGCAGGTAACTGTATCATCGTTACTAATTATGACAGGTAACAGTAACTTCGATATTAATTATGATAAGTAACTGTAACTTCGATATTAATTATGACAGGTAACTGTAACTTCGATACTAATTATGACAAGTAACTGTAACTTCGTTACTAATTATGACACGTAACTGTAATTTCGATTCAAATTTTGGCAGGTAACTCTAACTTCGATACTTATTATGACAGGTAACAGTAACTTCGATACTAATTATGACAAGTAACTGTAACATCGATACTAATTATGACAGGTAACTGTAACTTCGTTACTAATTATGACAAGTAACTGTAATTTCGATACAAATTATGGCAGGTTACTGTAACTTCGATACTAATTATGACAGGTAACAGCAACTTCGATACTAATTATGACAAGAACTATAACTTCGATACAAATTATGACAGGTAACTGTAACTTCGATACTAATTATGACAAGAAACCCTAACTTCGTTACTAATTATGACAAGTAACTGTAATTTTGATAAAAAATTATTGTAGGTAACTGTAACTTCAATACTAATTATGACAGGTAACAGTAACTTCGATACTAATTATGACAGGTAACTGTAACTTCGTTACTTATTATGACAAGTAACTTTAATTTCGATACTAATTATGGCAGGTTACTGTAACTTCGTTACTAATTATGACAAGTCCCTGTAATTTCGATACAAATTATGGCAGGTAATTGTAATTTCGATGCTAATTATGACAGGTAACAGTAACTTCGATACTAATTATGACAAGTAACAGTAACTTCGATACTAATTATGACAAGTAACTGTAACTTCGATACTAATTATGACAGGTAACTGTAACTTCGTTACTAATTATGACAAGTAACTGTAATTTCGATTCAAATTTTGGCAGGAAACTGTAACTTCGATACTTATTATGACAGGTAACAGTAACTTCGATACTAATTATGACAAGTAACTGTAACTTCGATACTAATTATGACAGGTAACTGTAACTTCGTTACTAATTATGACAAGTAACTGTAATTTCGATACAAATTATGGCAGGTAACTGTAACTTCGATACTAATTATGACAGGTAACAGCAACTTCGATACTAATTATGACTAGTAACTATAACTTCGATACAAATTATGACAGGTAACTGTAACTTCGATACTAATTATGACAAGAAACTCTAACTTCGTTACTAATTATGACAAGTAACTGTAATTTTGATAAAAAATTATTGTAGGTAACTGTAACTTCAATACTAATTATGAAAGGTAACAGTAACTTCGATACTAATTATGACAGGTAACAGTAACTACGACACTTATTATGACAAGTAACTGTAACTTCGATTCTAATTATGACAGGTAACTGTAACTTCGTAACTAATTATGACAAGTAACTGTAATTTCGATACAAATTATGACAGGTAACTGTAACTTCGTAACTAATTATGACATGTAACTGTAATTTCGATACAAATTATGGCAGGTAACAGTAACATCGATACTAATTATGACAAGTAACTGTAACTTCGATACTAATTATGACAGGGAACTGTAATTTCGATACAAATTATGGCAGGTAACTGTAACTTCGATACTAATTGTGACTGGTAACAGTAACTTCGATACTAATTATGACAGGTAACTATAACTTCGAATCAAATTATGACAGGTAACTGTAACTTCGATACTAATTATGACAAGAAACTCTAACATCGTTACTAATTATGACAAGTAACTGTAATTTTGATAAAAAATTATGGTAGGTAACTGTAACTTCAATACTAATTATGACAGGTAACAGTAACTTCGATACTTATTATGACAGGTAACTGTAACTTCGTTACTAATTATCACAAGTAACTTTAATTTCGATACTAATTATGGCAGGTAACTGTAACTTCGTTACTAATTATTACAAGTCCCTGTAATTTCGATACAAATTATGGCGGGTAACGGTAACTTCGATACTAATTATGACAGGTAACTGTAACTTCGTTACTTATTATGACAAGTAACTTTAATTTCGATACTAATTATGGCAGGTTACTGTAACTTCGTTACTAATTATGACAAGTCCCTGTAATTTCGATACAAATTATGGCAGGTAATTGTAATTTCGATGCTAATTATGACAGGTAACAGTAACTTCGATACTAATTATGACAAGTAACAGTAACTTCGATACTAATTATGACAAGTAACTGTAACTTCGATACTAATTATGACAGGTAACTGTAACTTCGTTACTAATTATGACAAGTAACTGTAATTTCGATTCAAATTTTGGCAGGAAACTGTAACTTCGATACTTATTATGACAGGTAACAGTAACTTCGATACTAATTATGACAAGTAACTGTAACTTCGATACTAATTATGACAGGTAACTGTAACTTCGTTACTAATTATGACAAGTAACTGTAATTTCGATACAAATTATGGCAGGTAACTGTAACTTCGATACTAATTATGACAGGTAACAGCAACTTCGATACTAATTATGACTAGTAACTATAACTTCGATACAAATTATGACAGGTAACTGTAACTTCGATACTAATTATGACAAGAAACTCTAACTTCGTTACTAATTATGACAAGTAACTGTAATTTTGATAAAAAATTATTGTAGGTAACTGTAACTTCAATACTAATTATGAAAGGTAACAGTAACTTCGATACTAATTATGACAGGTAACAGTAACTACGACACTTATTATGACAAGTAACTGTAACTTCGATTCTAATTATGACAGGTAACTGTAACTTCGTAACTAATTATGACAAGTAACTGTAATTTCGATACAAATTATGACAGGTAACTGTAACTTCGTAACTAATTATGACAAGTAACTGTAATTTCGATACAAATTATGGCAGGTAACAGTAACATCGATACTAATTATGACAAGTAACTGTAACTTCGATACTAATTATGACAGGGAACTGTAATTTCGATACAAATTATGGCAGGTAACTGTAACTTCGATACTAATTGTGACTGGTAACAGTAACTTCGATACTAATTATGACAGGTAACTATAACTTCGAATCAAATTATGACAGGTAACTGTAACTTCGATACTAATTATGACAAGAAACTCTAACATCGTTACTAATTATGACAAGTAACTGTAATTTTGATAAAAAATTATGGTAGGTAACTGTAACTTCAATACTAATTATGACAGGTAACAGTAACTTCGATACTTATTATGACAGGTAACTGTAACTTCGTTACTAATTATCACAAGTAACTTTAATTTCGATACTAATTATGGCAGGTAACTGTAACTTCGTTACTAATTATTACAAGTCCCTGTAATTTCGATACAAATTATGGCGGGTAACGGTAACTTCGATACTAATTATTACAAGTAACTGTAACTTCGATACTAATTATGACACGTAACTGTAACTTGGTTACTAATTATGACAAGTAACTGTAATTTCGATACAAATTTTGGCAGGTAACTGTAACTTCGATTCTAATTATGACAGGTAACAGTAACTTCGATACTAATTATGACAAGTAACTGTAACTTCGATACTAATTATGACAGGTAACTGTAACTTCGTTACTATTTATGACAAGTAACAGTAATTTCGATACAAAATATGGCAGGTAACAGTAACTTCGATACTAATTATGACAGGTAACAGTAACTTCGATACTAATTATGACAAGTAACATTAACTTCGAAACTAATTATGACAGGTTACTGCAACATCGTTGCTAATGATGACAAGTAACTTTAATTTCGATACAAATTATGGCAGGTAACTGTAACTTCCATACTAATTATGACAGGTAACAGTTATTCGATACTAATTATGACAGGAAACTGTAACTTCGTTACTAATTATGACAAGTAACTGTAATTTCGATACAAATTATGACAGGTAACTGTAACTTCGTTACTAATTATGACAAGTAACAGTACCATCGATACTAATTATGACAGGTAACTGTAACTTCGATACTAATTATGACAAGGAACTGTAAT
Organism: Meconema thalassinum; assembly: GCA_946902985.2. Taxonomy (NCBI): domain Eukaryota; kingdom Metazoa; phylum Arthropoda; class Insecta; order Orthoptera; family Tettigoniidae; genus Meconema; species Meconema thalassinum. The sequence goes on along the minus strand of OX336388.2, from coordinate 1,671,472,223 downwards.
TTCGATACAAATTATGGCAGGTAACTGTAACTTCGATACTAATTATGACAGGTAACAGTAACTTCGATACTAATTATGACAAGTAACAGTAACTTCGATACTTATTATGACAGGTAACTGTAACTTCGTTACTAATTATGACAAGAAACTCTAATTTCGATACAAATTATGGCAGGTAACTGTAACTTCGGTACTAATTATGACAGGTAACAGTAACTTCGATACTAATTATGACAAGTAACTATAACTTCGAATCAAATTATGACAGGTAACTGTAACTTCGATACTAATTATGACAAGAAACTCTAACTTCGTTACTAATTATGACAAGTAACTGTAATTTTGATAAAAAATTATGGTAGTGTGCCCATTTAGCAAGAAATATGCCAATCACAGTATACCAGCGTAGCTCAATTCGGGATTTAGGGGCAGCGGTAAGTTCCCCCACTCTGTGACTCACATATTTGGATTAATTAGAGGATACACTTGCAAAAATAACAAAAAAATCAACTCCTATTTTAAACACATTTAATTAATAAAATTAATGGCGCTACAAACATTTAAAACAATTTAATTACTGACCCAAATATCAACTGCTTGTTCCAAATGAACAAGGGATCACAAATAAAATAAACAAATATTGTATTCAAAACCTGTGGTTTCCACATAAACCAACAATTCTTACTTAATCTCACTTCCATAAAGCACTAACATTAAGTTTACATAACTCCGAGCTCCTTGGCTCCATGCATTTACATTATTACGGTGTCATTCTTGTACACCTCAAACACTAGCTTCTATATTTTCTTATTTCTCAAAAAACAAATATATAATTATATTTAAAATCTATGTGAATTATCTAATTCAATATTTTGGGCATGTCCACACATTCAGTTGTTATCATCTCTCTTTATTTCACCAATATATTAAGGTAATCAGAAAATCAATTGTGTACTCCAGAGCGTGAAGGTACTTGACACAGTCAAAAAACTATAGTTACTCCCGAACTCAGTTGCCTTCAATCAACTCGTGGAATCCCACTTCCTTACATTATTACAATAGGGATTGTTATTTATCTCTTATGTCTTAATAGACCATTATCATATAAGAAACTACGATCTGAACCGGCAAACGAAATATCCATCTTTAAGGACCTCGGTTCAACGCCCGGGTCGTTTACAACTTTAAACACTCCTGGTGTAGTTATTCTCTTTACAACAGCTTACGAGACGGTTCCTGGTCCCTCTCACTTTTACTCGGGTGCGATTTATGACACGAAGGGTGACGGCGACCCCTAGTCTAACTCCACGTTAATATCTTGTTTCCAAGGCTTTCAAAACAAACCTTCCCATTATATCCAGTTCTGGGGAGACCGGGCTTTACTGTACCGTAACATTCAAACAACTATTCTTTGGTTCAAAGACCATTTTTATATCCTTGGCATTTATTAATTATGAGAGGGTCCTCATTGATTGGGAAGATTAAATACACATACGACGACGGAGAATTACAGGGGCTTTTATCATAAGAAGATCCTGCATTCGAATCTCTTCAGGTGCCTCGGGAACCAATCCCATACAGAGGGCTTATACAAAATGCGATTTAGAGTCGGCCGTGGCCTATATGACATACGCTCAATAATACCATATATTAGCTCCCTTTTTAAATACATACACAATGCCTCGTGATACTATGTCACTAATAGAGGACTTACACAATTATCAATTCACTGCAATCAACTACCCTCCATAAGTAATGTACCAAGTATTTAACCACTACGCTTTCCTAGCGTGACACTTTAATATTATATTTGCGCTCATTATGCGCTATGCATTATTTTAAGCCGAAAATGCCTTCCCAAGAACTGATAAAATCTCTTTAGTAACAATTCATATTATTTTAATTCACATATTAATCTTTCCATGGTCGATAAATCGCTCCCTGTTTTAAAATATTCCATTGAACCTCATCTTTTACACATACGTTAAGGCTTAACGTTCTCATATTCATATCAATTTATTTGATTTTTATTTAACATTTCCATATTTAATTATTATTATTATCTTTATTCTTTATACAAGCTCAAAAACTATTTCTTTCATATCTCAACTTTACTTTATTTCAATGTCTTTCATGATAATTAAATGATATTTCGCTTGCTCTTATGACATTTGTTAAATACATTAACCCTTTATTCACCTATTTCCTCTACGGGATTTATTCTTTACATAATTATTCATAATTTCTCTATTTATTTTATTATTGTTCAGACCGTATTCTTGATTATTCAGCATTTATTTATTAAAACACATCCCTTTCACTCCAAAAACTCTGGTGGGTTTTGTACACAATCAATTTCTGACACCAAAATAAAAATGAATTTTGTACTCACATATTTTCCAGATCATCCCTGATCTTAAATCTGGTGCGGTGTTTCATTTTTGGGCCCACTTTGAACTTTTACACCATATTAAAGGTATTCATCTTACGTAAAAACACAAATAAACATATATCTAACACACTTAATATTGACGACATTTTTATATACTGATGTGTCCCTTTTGAACACATAATAAACACTAAAAATATTATTTAACACACAATCTGGATTATTTTACACTTCACAACGATCACTAGGCCGTGTTTCTGAGCCTCTCACACGTGATCTTCTTAAATTCCCGTTTCCAAGGGTGGAATTTATCCGATGTCGGCTTCCTATTCTGAAGAATGCGAAAGTCCCGAAACATCTACTGTTCCCTGGAGTTCAATTCTGCTATTCCTATCCTGGATAACCGGCTATTTATCTAGCTTGAACGGCTTCTCTGTAGATCTGCCTATCGATCCTAACGAAAGTCTATATGGATCGAGGTCTCCTCTAAGACCTATAGATTCAGTTTATAGCAGCTAGCACTTCTCGATTCTAGTACTATTAGAATTGTTCGCCTGCTTTCTGGAGTTAATGTTTATAGTCTCCTATCCTCTTTGTTTGAACTGTTCTAACACTCCTACGTTCGAACCTTATTCTGTTCTTCCCTTTTAGGTTGCTTCAATTTAAATAACAGTTTATCTGTCTGGTACGATACTTCCGTACGTTATGATCTATTCGTTCGTACCTTTAACGACCTATCGCCTTTAAGTCCGACGTTCGCAGCCTGCTCTGACTATATCTTATGAAGTTTCACTTTAACTTGTATACAGTCGGGCCTAAATCCTATAATTAGGATCTTCCTAATGTTTCACTACGGCGATACTTTAAATTTTCGTCTCGACTGCTCCTTATGGAGGCAAGCAAGTCGTTACTACTGTGACGCCTGTGGCTATCAGATCTTACTTCGGCGGTGTAAAACAGCGTTTTTCCCTCAAGGAGTACTGGTAGCTGTTATCGATGTAACGCAGAGTTACGTCCCCTCACGGACTGTCGGAATGATTACTTCTACGTCGTGGAGCAGCACTTCCCCTCACGGAATGCTCGTAGGACTGCATGCGATGTGACACAGTGACGTGCCCTCTGGCTGTCTGAATACTGAATGCTTAGCTTGGAAACACCCGAAGCTTTATACTGTTTTACTACAAAAAAATAAGACTCAAGCCTTTCCTGTGGTCAACTTCTAAAATAATGGTGCCACAAATATAAAAATTATACCTTCCGAAAGCTCGTCTTCCCAATGTCAAATGATCTTATTGCACCTAAGAATCGATCGTGCAATTCGGAGATATTAATTAATTTCTCGTCCTCAATTGTGTGGGTGTTGCATTCTTTTTGCTCTCTCCCCTCCACAGAGGCTTAGGTAATTCCCAAATGACGTCGTCTTACGTCGGCAGTTTATTTCTGCACAATTATTACATGGTTTCTCTATACTGAAAAATCTCTCATTCAAAATGATTCACTGTGCTATGCTTGTTTACTCATTATTATGCTCGTAAACGTGTTAATTTTAATTATTCCTCTTCTGGTGCATATGCGACGTTGTCAAATTCCAGCAACGTCAGCTCGAATTCCGATTCAGGCTTCTCTTTCTATCACGGTGGAAAATTCCACTCAGTTATTAATACTCGTGACCAGCCCTCTCTGAAATGTCGAGTGGGGTGATCTCATCTAAGGAACATCTGTCCCTAGTCGCTTGCACAATGTTAAGCTATATTCCTGGCTTAAAATCTCTCTCCGTTCCTTTAAGAAACTATACGTTTCTTTCATTTCTTCCTTAAGGACATGGATTCGACCGTCATGGACCCTATGGCCCATGGGTTCAGTAGGTAACTGTAACTTCAATACTAATTATGACAGGTAACAGTAACTTCGATACTTCTTATGACAGGTAACTGTAACTTCGTTACTAAATATCACAAGTTACTTTAATTTCGATACTAATTATGGCAGGTAACTGTAACTTCGTTACTAATTATTACAAGTCCCTGTAATTTCGATACAAATTATGGCGGGTAACGGTAACTTCGATACTAATTATTACAAGTAACTGTAACTTCGATACTAATTATGACACGTAACTGTAACTTGGTTACTAATTATGACAAGTAACTGTAATTTCGATACAAATTTTGGCAGGTAACTGTAACTTCGATTCTAATTATGACAGGTAACAGTAACTTCGATACTAATTATGACAAGTAACTGTAACTTCGATACTAATTATGACAGGTAACTGTAACTTCGTTACTATTTATGACAAGTAACAGTAATTTCGATACAAAAAATATGGCAGGTAACAGTAACTTCGATACTAATTATGACAGGTAACAGTAACTTCGATACTAATTATGACAAGTAACATTAACTTCGATACTAATTATGACAGGTTACTGTAACATCGTTGCTAATGATGACAAGTAACTTTAATTTCGATACAAATTATGGCAGGTAACTGTAACTTCCATACTAATTATGACAGGTAACAGTTACTTCGATACTAATTATGACAGGAAACTGTAACTTCGTTACTAATTATGACAAGTAACTGTAATTTCGATACAAATTATGACAGGTAACTGTAACTTCGTTACTAATTATGACAAGTAACAGTACCATCGATACTAATTATGACAGGTAACTGTAACTTCGATACTAATTATGACAAGGAACTGTAATTTCGATACAAATTATGGCAGGTAACTGTAACTTCGATACTAATTATGACAGGTAACAGTAACTTCGATACTAATTATGACAAGTAACAGTAACATCGATACTTATTATGACAGGTAACTGTAACTTCGTTACTAATTATGACAAGAAACTCTAATTTCGATACAAATTATGGCAGGTAACTGTAACTTCGGTACTAATTATGACAGGTAACAGTAACTTCGATACTAATTATGACAAGTAACTATAACTTCGATAAAAATTATGACTGGTTACTGTAACTTCGATTCTAATTATGACGAGAAACTCAAACTTCGTTACTAATTATGACAAGTAACTGTAATTTTGATAAAAAATTATGGTAGGTAACTGTAACTTCAATACTAATTATGACAGGTAACAGTAACTTCGATACTAATTATGACAGGAAACTGTAACTTCGTTACTAAGTATGACAAGTAACTTTAATTTCGATACTAATTATGGCAGGTAACTGTAACTTCGTTACTAATTATGACAAGTCCCTGTAATTTCGATACAAATTATGGCAGGTAACTGTAACTTCGATACTAATTATGACAAGTAACTGTAACTTCGATACTAATTATGACAGGTAACTGTAACTTCGTCACTAATTATAACAAGTAACTGTAATTTCGTTACAAATTATGGCAGGTAACAGTAACTTCGATACTAATTATGCCAGGTAACAGTAATTCGATACTAATTATGACAAGTAACTATAACTTCGATACAAATTATGACAGGTAACTAAAACTTCGATACTAATTATGACAAGAAACTCGAACTTCGTTACTAATTATGACAAGTCCCTGTAATTTCGATACAAATTAAGGCAGGTAACTGTAACTTCCATACTAATTATGACAGGTAACAGTAACTTCGATACTAATTATGACAGGAAACTGTAACTTCGTTACTAATTATTACACGTAACTTTAATTTCGATACTAATTATGGCAGGTAACTGTAACTTCGTTACTAATTATGACAAGTAACAGTACCTTCGATACTAATTATGACAGGTAACCGTAACTTCGATACTAATTATGACAAGGAACTGTAATTTCGATACAAATTATGGCAGGTAACTGTAACTTCGTTACTAATTATGACAAGTAACTGTAATTTCGATACAAATTATGACAGGTAACTGTAACTTCGTTACTAATTATGACAAGTAACAGTACCTTCGATACTAATTATGACAGGTAACCGTAACTTCGATACTAATTATGACAAGGAACTGTAATTTCGATACAAATTATGGCAGGTAACTGTAACTTCGTTACTAATTATGACAAGTAACTGTAATTTCGATACAAATTATGACTGGTTACTGTAACTTCGATTCTAATTATGACAAGAAACTCTAACTTCATTACTAATTATGACAAGTAACTGTAATTTTGATAAAAAATTAAGGTAGGTAACTGTAACTTCAATATTAATTATGACAGGTAACAGTAACTTCGATACTAATTATGACAGGAAACTGTAACTTCGTTACTAATTATTACACGTAACTTTAATTTCGATACTAATTATGGCAGGTAACTGTAATATCGTTACTAATTATGACAAGTCCCTGTAATTGCGATACAAATTATGGCAGGTAACTGTAACTTCGATACTAATTATGACAAGTAACTGTAACTTCGATACTAATTATGACAGGTAACTGTAACTTCGTTATTAATTTTGACAAGTAACTGTAATTTCGATACAAATTTTGGCAGGTAACTGTAACTTCGATACTAATTATGACAGGTAACAGTAATTTCGATACTAATTATGACAAGTAACTGTAACTTCGATACTAATTATGACAGGTAACTGTAACTTCGTCACTAATTATGACAAGTAACTGTAATTTCGATACAAATTATGGCAGGTATCTGTAACTTCGATACTAATTATGACAGGTAACAGTAACTTCGATACTTATTATGACAAGTAACTATAACTTCGATAAAAATTATGACAGGTAACTGTAACTTCGATACTAATTATGACAAGAAACTCGAACTTCGTTACTAATTATGACAAGTCCCTGTAATTTCGATACAAATTATGGCAGGTAACTGTAACTTCCACACTAATTATGACAGATAACAATAACTTCGATACTAATTATGACAGGAAACTGTAACTTCGATATTAATTATGACAAGGAACAGTAATTTTGATACAAATTATGGCAGGTAACTGTAACTTTGATACTAATTATGACAGGTAACAGTAACTTCGATACTAATTATGACAAGTAACTGTAACTTCGTTACTAATTATGACAAGTAATTCTAATTTTGATAAAAAAATTATGGCAGGTAACTGTAACTTCGATACTAATTATGACAGGTATCATTAACTTCGATACTAATTATGACAGGTTATTTTAACTTCGTTACTAATTATGTCAAGTAACTGTAACTTCGATACTAATTATGACAAGAAACTGTAATTTCGATACAAATTATGACAGGTTACCGTAACTTCGTTACTAATTATGACAAGTAACTGTAATTTCGATACAAATTATGGCAGGTAATTGTAACTTCGGTACTAATTATATCAGGTATCAGTAACTTCGATACTAATTATGACAAGGAACTGTAATTTCGATACAAATAATGGCAGGTAACTGTAACTTCGTTACTAATTATGACAGGTTACTGTAACTTCGTTACAAATTATGTCAAGTAATTGTAGCTTCGATTCTAATTATGACAAGTAACTGTAATTTCGATACAAAATATGACAGGTAACAGTAACTTCGATACTAATTATGACAGGTGACAGTAACTTCGATACTAATTATGACAAGTAACATTAACTTCGAAACTAATTATGACAGGTTACTGTAACATCGTTGCTAATGATGACAAGTAACTTTAATTTCGATACAAATTATGGCAGGTAACTGTAACTTCCATACTAATTATGACAGGTAACAGTTATTCGATACTAATTATGACAGGAAACTGTAACTTCGTTACTAATTATGACAAGTAACTGTAATTTCGATACAAATTATGACTGGTAACTGTAACTTCGTTACTAATTATGACAAGTAACAGTACCATCGATACTAATTATGACAGGTAACTGTAACTTCGATACTAATTATGACAAGGAACTGTAATTTCGATACAAATTATGGCAGGTAACTGTAACTTCGATACTAATTATGACAGGTAACAGTAACTTCGATACTAATTATGACAAGTAACAGTAACTTCGATACTTATTATGACAGGTAACTGTAACTTCGTTACAAATTATGACAAGAAACTCTAATTTCGATACAAATTATGGCAGGTAACTGTAACTTCGGTACTAATTATGACAGGTAACAGTAACTTCGTTACTAATTATGACAAGTAACTATAACTTCGAATCAAATTATGACAGGTAACTGTAACTTCGATACTAATTATGACAAGAAACTCTAACTTCGTTACTAATTATGACAAGTAACTATAATTTTGATAAAAAATTATGGTAGGTAACTGTAACTTCAATACTAATTATGACAGGTAACAGTAACTTCGATACTTATTATGACAGGTAACTGTAACTTCGTTACTAATTATCACAAGTAACTTTAATTTCGATACTAATTATGGCAGGTAACTGTAACTTCGTTACTAATTATTACAAGTCCCTGTAATTTCGATACAAATTATGGCGGGTAACGGTAACATCGATACTAATTATTACAAGTAACTGTAACTTCGATACTAATTATGACACGTAACTGTAACTTGGTTACTAATTATGACAAGTAACTGTAATTTCGATACAAATTTTGGCAGGTAACTGTAACTTCGATTCTAATTATGACAGGTAACAGTAACTTCGATACTAATTATGACAAGTAACTGTAACTTCGATACTAATTATGACAGGTAACTGTAACTTCGTTACTATTTATGACAAGTTACAGTAATTTCGATACAAAATATGGCAGGTAACAGTAACTTCGATACTAATTATGACAGGTAACAGTAACTTCGATACTAATTATGACAAGTAACATTAACTTCGATACTAATTATGACAGGTTACTGTAACATCGTTGCTAATGATGACAAGTAACTTTAATTTCGATACAAATTATGGCAGGTAACTGTAACTTCCATACTAATTATGACAGGTAACAGTTACTTCGATACTAATTATGACAGGAAACTGTAACTTCGTTACTAATTATGACAAGTAACTGTAATTTCGATACAAATTATGACAGGTAACTGTAACTTCGTTACTAATTATGACAAGTAACAGTACCATCGATACTAATTATGACAGGTAACTGTAACTTCGATACTAATTATGACAAGGAACTGTAATTTCGATACAAATTATGGCAGGTAACTGTAACTTCGATACTAATTATGACAGGTAACAGTAACTTCGATACTAATTATGACAAGTAACAGTAACTTCGATACTTATTATGACAGGTAACTGTAACTTCGTTACTAATTATGACAAGAAATTCTAATTTCGATACAAATTATGGCAGGTAACTGTAACTTCGGTACTAATTATGACAGGTAACAGTAACTTCGATACTAATTATGACAAGTAACTATAACTTCGATAAAAATTATGACTGGTTACTGTAACTTCGATTCTAATTATGACGAGAAACTCAAACTTCGTTACTAATTATGACAAGTAACTGTAATTTTGATAAAAAAATATGGTAGGTAACTGTAACTTCAATACTAATTCTGACAGGTAACAGTAACTTCGATACTAATTATGACAGGAAACTGTAACTTCGTTACTAAGTATGACAAGTAACTTTAATTTCGATACTAATTATGGCAGGAAACTGTAACATCGTTACTAATTATGACAAGTCCCTGTAATTTCGATACAAATTATGGCAGGTTACTGTAACTTCGATACTAATTATGACAAGTAACTGTAACTTCGATACTAATTATGACAGGTAACTGTAACTTCGTCACTAATTATAACAAGTAACTGTAATTTCGTTACAAATTATGGCAGGTAACAGTAACTTCGATACTAATTATGCCAGGTAACAGTAATTCGATACTAATTATGACAAGTAACTATAACTTCGATACAAATTATGACAGGTAACTGTAACTTCGTTACTACTTATGACATGTAACAGTACCTTCGATACTAATTATGACAGGTAACTGTAACTTCGATATTAATTATGACAAGGAACAGTAATTTTGATACAAATTATGGCAGGTAACTGTAACGTTGATACTAATTATGACAGGTAACAGTAACTTAGATACTAATTATGACAAGTAACTGTAACTTCGTTACTTATTATGACAAGTAATTCTAATTTTGATAAAAAATTATGGCAGGTAACTGTAACTTCGATACTAATTATGACAGGTATCATTAACTTCGATACTAATTATGACAGGTTACTGTAACTTCGTTACTAATTATGTCAAGTAACTGTAACTTCGATACTAATTATGACAAGTAACTGTAATTTCGATACAAATTATGACAGGTTACCGTAACTTCGTTACTAATTATGACAAGTAACTGTAATTTCGATACAAATTATGGCAGGTAATTGTAACTTCGGTACTAATTATATCAGGTATCAGTAACTTCGATACTAATTATGACAAGGAACTGTAATTTCGATACAAATTATGGCAGGTAACTGTAACTTCGTTACTAATTATGACAGGTTACTGTAACTTCGTTACAAATTATGTCAAGTAATTGTAGCTTCGATTCTAATTATGACAAGTAACTGTAATTTCGATACAAAATATGACAGGTAACAGTAACTTCGATACCAATTATGACAAGAAACTCTAACTTCGTCAATAATTATGTCAAGTAACAGTAATTTTGATAAAAAATTATGGTAGGTAACTGTAACATCAATACTAATTATGACAGGTAACAGTAACTTCGATACTAATTATGACAGGTAAGAGTAACTACGATACTAATTATGACAAGTAACTGTAACTTCGATACTAATTATGACAGGTAACAGTTACTTCGATACTAATTATGACAGGAAACTGTAACTTCGTTACTAATTATGACAAGTAACTGTAATTTCGATACAAATTTTGAAAGGTAACTGAAACTTCGTTACTAATTATGACAGGAAACTGTAACTTCGTTACTAATTATGACAAGTAACTTTAATTTGGATACTAGTTATGGCAGGAAACTGTAACTTCGTTACTAATTATGAAAAGTCCCTGTAATTTCGATACAAATTATGGCAGATTACTGTAACTTCGATACTAATTATGACAAGTAACTGTAACTTCGATACTAATTATGACAGGTAACTGTAACTTCGTTATTAATTATGACAAGTAACTGTAATTTTGATAAAAAATTATTGTAGGTAACTGTAACTTCAATACTAATTATGACAGGTAACAGTAACTTCGATACTAATTATGACAAGAAACTCAAACTTCGTTACTAATTATGACAAGTAACTGTAATTTTGATAAAAAATTATGGTAGGTAACTGTAACTTCAATACTAATTATGACAGGTAACAGTAACTTCGATACTAATTATGACAGGAAACTGTAACTTCGTTACTAATTATGACAAGTAACTTTAATTTCGATATTAATTATGGCAGGAAACTGTAACTTCGTTACTAATTATGACAAGTCCCTGTAATTTCGATACAAATTATGGCAGGTAACTGTAACCTTGATACTAATTATGACAAGTAACTGTATCTTCGATACTAATTATGACAGTTAACTGTAACTTCGTTATTAATTATGACAAGTTACTGTAATTTCGATACAAATTTTGGCAGGTAACTGTATCATCGTTACTAATTATGACAGGTAACAGTAACTTCGATACCAATTATGACAAGTAACTGTAACTTCGATACTAATTATGACAGGTAACTGTAACTTCGTTACTAATTATGACAGGTAACTGTAACATCGTTACTAATTATGACAAGTAACTGTAATTTCGATTCAAATTTTGGTAGGTAACTGTAACTTCAATACTTATTATGAGAGGTAACAGTAACTACGATACTAATTATGACAAGTAACTGTAACATCGATACTAATAATGACAGGTAACTGTAACTTCGTTACTAATTATGACAAGTAACTGTAATTTTGATACAAATTATGGCAGGTTACTGTAACTTCGATACTAATTATGACAGGTAACAGCAACTTCGATACTAATTATGACAAGTAACTATAACCTCGATACAAATTATGACAGGTAACTGTAACTTCGATACTAATTATGACAAGAAACTCTAACTTCGTTAATAATTATGACAAGTAACTGTAATTTTGATAAAAAATTATGGTAGGTAACTGTAACTTCAATATTAATTACGACAGGTAACAGTAACTTCGATACTAATTATGACAGGAAACTGTAACTTCGTTACTAATTATGACAAGTAACTGTAATTTCGATACAAATTATGACAGGTAACTGTAACTTCGTTACTAATTATGACAGGTTACTGTAACTTCGTTACTAATTATGTCAAGTAACTGTAGCTTCGATGCTAATTATGACAAGTAACTGTAATTTCGATACAAATTATGACAGGTAACATTAACTTCGATACTAATTATGACAAGAAACTCTAACTTCGACACTAATTATGACATGTAACTGTAATTTCGATACAAATTATGGCAGGTAACTGTAACTTCGATACTAATTATGACAAGTAACTATAACTTCGATACAAATTATGACAGGTAACTGTAACTTCGATACTAATTATGACAAGAAACTCGAACTTCGTTACTAATTATGACAAGTCCCTGTAATTTCGATACAAATTATGGCAGGTAACTGTAACTTCCACACTAATTATGACAGCTAACAGTAACTTCGATACTAATTATGACAAGTTACATTAACTTCGATACTAATTATGGCAGGTTACTGTAACTTCTTTACTAATTATGACAAGTAACAGTACCTTCGATACTAATTATGACAGGTAACTGTAACTTCGATACTAATTATGACAAGGAACTGTAATTTCGAAACAAATTATGGCAGGTAACTGTAACTTCGTTACTAATTATGACAAGTAACAGTAATTTCGATACAAAATATGGCAGGTAACAGTAACTTCGATACTTATTATGACAGGTAACAGTAACTTCGATACTATTTATGACAAGTAACATTAACTTCGATACTAATTATGACAGGTTACTGTAACATCGTTGCTAATGATGACAAGTAACTTTAATTTCGATACAAATTATGGCAGGTAACTGTAACTTCGATACTAATTATGACAAGTAACTATAACTTCGATACAAATTATGACAGGTAACTGTAACTTCGTTACTATTTATGACAAGTAACAGTAATTTCGATAAAAAATATGGCAGGTAACAGTAACTTCGATACTTATTATGACAGGTAACAGTAACTTCGATACTATTTATGACAAGTAACATTAACTTCGATACTAATTATGACAGGTTACTGTAACATCGTTGGTAATGATGACAAGTAACTTTAATTTCGATACAAATTATGGCAGGTAACTGTAACTTCCATACTAATTATGACAGGTAACAGTTACTTCGATACAAATTATGACAGGAAAGTGTAACTTCGTTACTAATTATGACAAGTAACTGTAATTTCGATACAAATTATGACAGGTAACAGTAACTTCGTTACTAATTATGACAAGTAACAGTACCTTCGAAACTAATTATGACAGGTAACTGTAACATCGATACTAATTATGACCAGGAACTGTAATTTCGATACAAATTATGACAGGTAACTGTAACTTCGATACTAATTATGACAAGAAACTCTAACATCGTTACTAATTATGACAAGTAACTGTAATTTTGATAAAAAATTATTGTAGGTAACTGTAACTTCAATACTAATTATGACAGGTAACAGTAACTTCGATACTAATTATGACAGGTAACTGTAACTTCGTTACTTATTATGACAAGTAACTTTAATTTCGATACGAATTATGGCAGGTTACTGTAACTTCGTTACTAATTATGACAAGTCCCTGTAATTTCGATACAAATTATTGCAGGTAATTGTAATTTCGAAACTAATTATGACAGGTAACAGTAACTTCGATACTAATTATGACAGGTAACAGTAACTTCGATACTATTTATGACAAGTAACTGTAAATTCGATACTAATTATGACAGGTAACAGCAACTTCGATACTAATTATGACAAGTAACTATAACTTCGATACAAATTATGACAGGTAACAGTAACTTCGATACTAATTATGACAGGTTACAGTAACTACGATACTAATTATGACAAGTAATTGTAATTTCGATACAAATTATGGCTGGTAACAGTAACTTCGATGCTAATTATGACAGGAAACTGTAACTTCGATACTAATTATGACAAGGAACTGTAATTTCGATACAAATTATGGCAGGTAACTGTAACTTCGATACTAATTGTGACAGGTAACAGTAACTTCGATACTAATTATGACAAGTAACTATAACTTCGAATCAAATTATGACTGGTAACTGTAACTTCGATACTAATTATGACAAGAAAATCTAACTTCGCTACTAATTACACAAGTAACTGTAATTTTGATAAAAAATTATGGTGGGTAACTGTAACTTCAATACTAATTATGACAGGTAACAGGAACTTCGATACTAATTATGACAGGTAACTGTTACTTCGTTAATAATTATCACAAGTAACTTTAATTTCGATACTAATTATGGCAGGTAACTGTAACTTCGTTACTAATTATGACAAGTCCCTGTAATTTCGATACAAATTATGGCAGGTAACGGTAACTTCGATACTAATTATTACAAGTAACTGTTACTTCGATACTAATTATGACAGGTAACAGTAACTTCGATACTAATTATGACAAGTAACATTAACTTCGATACTAATTATGGCAGGTTACTGTAACATCGCTACTAATTATGACAAGTAACTTTAATTTCGATACAAATTATGGCAGGTAACTGTAACTTCCATACTAATTATGACAGGTAACAGTAACTTCGATACTAATTATGACAGGAAACTGTAACTTCGTTACTAATTATGACAAGTAACTGTAATTTCGATACAAATTATGACAGGTAACTGTAACTTCGTTACTAATTATGACAAGTAACAGTACCTTCGATACTAACTATGACAGGTAACTGTAACTTCGATACTAATTATGACAAGGAACTGTAATTTCGATACAAATTATGGCAGGTAACTGTAACTTCGTTACTAATTATGACGAGTAACTGTAATTTCGATACAAATTTTGGCAGGTAACTGTTACTTCGATACTAATTATGACAGGTAACAGTAACATCGATACTAATTATGACAAGTAACTGTAACTTCGATACTAATTATGACAGGTAACTGTAACTTCGTTACTAATAATGACAAGTAACTCTAATTTCGATACTAATTATGGCAGGTAACTGTAACTTCGATACTAATTATGACAGGTAACAGTAACTTCGATACTAATTATGACAAGTAACTATAACTTCGATAAAAATTATGACTGGTTACTGTAACTTCGATTCTAATTATGACAAGAAACTCAAACTTCGTTACTAATTATGACAAGTAACTGTAATTTTGATAAAAAATTATGGTAGGTAACTGTAACTTCATTACTAATTATGACAGGTAACAGTAACTTCGATACTAATTATGACAGGAAACTGTAACTTCGTTACTAATTATGACAAGTAACTTTAATTTCGATACTAGTTATGGCAGGAAACTGTAACTTCGTTACTAATTATGACAAGTCCCTGTAATTTCGATACAAATTATGGCAGGTAACTGTAACTTCGATACTAATTATGACAAGTAACTGTAACTTCGATACTAATTATGACAGGTAACTGTAACTTCGTTATTAATTATGACAAGTAACTGTAATTTTGATAAAAAATATTGTAGGTAACTGTAATTTCAATACTAATTATGACAGGTAACAGTAACTTCGATACTAATTATGACAAGAAACTCAAACTTCGTTACTAATTATGACAAGTAACTGTAATTTTGATAAACATTTATGGTAGGTAACTGTAACTTCGATACTAATTATGACAGGTAACAGTATCTTCGTTACTAATTATGACAGGAAACTATAACTTCGTAACTAATTATGACAAGTAACTTTAATTTCGATATTAATTATGGCAGGAAACTGTAACTTCGTTACTAATTATGACAAGTCCCTGTAATTTCGATACAAATTATGGCAGGTAACTGTAACCTCGATACTAATTATGACAAGTAACTGTAACTTCGATACTAATTATGACAGGTCACTGTAACTCCGTTATTAATTATGACAAGTAACTGTAATTTCGATACAAATTTTGGCAGGTAACTGTATCATCGTTACTAATTTTGACAGGTAACAGTAACTTCGATACTAATTATGACAAGTAACTGTAACTTCGATACTAATTATGACAGGTAACTGTAACTTCGATACTAATTATGACAGGTAACTGTAACTTCGTTACTAAATATGACAAGTAACTGTAATTTCGATTCAAATTTTGTCAGGTAACTGTAACTTCGATACTTATTATGACAGGTAACAGTAACATCGATACTAATTATGGCAAGTAACTGTAACATCGATACTAATTATGACAGGTAACTGTAACTTCGTTACTAATTATGACAAGTAACTGTAATTTCGATACAAATTATGGCAGGTTACTGTAACTTCGATACTAATTATGACAGGCAACAGCAACTTCGATATTAATTATGACAAGTAACTATAACTTCGATACAAATTATGACAGGTAAATGTAACTTCGATACTAATTATGACAAGAAACTCTAACTTCGTTAATAATTATGACAAGTAACTGTAATTTTGATAAAATATTATTGTAGGTAACTGTAACTTCAATACTAATTATGACAGGTAACAGTAACTTCGATCCTAATTATGACAGGTAACTGTAACTTCGTTACTTATTATGACAAGTAACTTTAATTTCGATACTAATTATGGCAGGTTACTGTAACTTCGTTACTAATTATGACATGTCCCTGTAATTTCGATACAAATTATTGCAGGTAATTGTAATTTCGAAACTAATTATGACAGGTAACAGTAACTTCGATACTAATTATGACAGGTAACAGTAACTTCGATACTATTTATGACAAGTAACTGTAACTTCGATACTAATTATGACAGGTAACAGCAACTTCGATACTAATTATGACAAGTAACTATAAATTCGATACAAATTATGACAGGTAACAGTAACTTCGATACTAATTATGACAGGTTACAGTAACTACGATACTAATTATGACAAGTAACTGTAACTTCGATACTAATTATGACAAGTAACTGTAACTTGGTAACTAATTATGACAAGTAATTTTAATTTCGATACAAATTATGGCAGGTAACAGTAACTTCGATGCTAATTATGACAGGTAACTGTAACTTCGATACTAATTATGACAAGGAACTGTAATTTCGATACAAATTATGGCAGGTAACTGTAACTTCGATACTAATTGTGACAGGTAACAGTAACTTCGATACTAATTATGACAAGTAACTATAACTTCGAATCAAATTATGACTGGTAACTGTAACTACGATACTAATTATGACAAGAAAATCTAACTTCGTTACTAATTATGACAAGTAACAGTAATTTTGATAAAAAATTATGTCAGGTAACTGTAACTTCAATACTAATTATGACAGGTAACAGGAACATCGATACTAATTATGACAGGTAACTGTAACTTCGTTAATAAATATCACAAGTAACATTAATTTCGATACTAATTATGGCAGGTAACTGTAACTTCGTTACTAATTATGACAAGTCCCTGTAATTTCAATACAAATTATGGCAGGTAACAGTAACTTCGATACTAATTATTACAAGTAACTGTAACTTCGATACTAATTATGACAGGTAACTGTAACTTCGTTACTAATTATGACAAGTAACTGTAATTTCGATACAAATTTTGGCAGGTAACTGTAACTTCGATTCTAATTATGACAGGTAACAGTAACTTCGATACTAATTATGACAAGTAACTGTAACTTCGATACTAATTGTGACAGGTAACTGTAACTTCGTTACTAATTATGACAAGTAACAGTAATTTCGATACAAATTATGGCAGGTAACTGTATCTTCGATACTAATTATGACAGGTAACAGTAACTTCGATACTAATTATGACAAGTAACATTAACTTCGATACTAATTATGGCAGGTTACTGTAACATCGCTACTAATTATGACAAGTAACTTTAATTTCGATACAAATTATGGCAGGTAACTGTAACTTCCATACTAATTACGACAGGTAACAGTAACTTCGATACTAATTATGACAGGAAACTGTAACTTCGTTACTAATTATGACAAGTAACTGTAATTTCGATACAAATTATGACAGGTAACTGTAACTTCGTTACTAATTATGACAAGTAACAGTACCTTCGATACTAATTATGACAGGTAACTGTAACTTCGATACTAATTATGACAAGGAACTGTAATTTCGATACAAATTATGGCAGGTAACTGTAACTTCGTTACTAATTATGACGAGTAACTGTAATTTCGATACAAATTTTGGCAGGTAACTGTAACTTCGATACTAATTATGACAGGTAACTGTAACTTCGTTATTAATTATGACAAGTAACTGTAATTTCGATACAAATTTTGGCAGGTAACAGTATCTTCGATACTAATTATGACAGGTAACAGTAACTTCGATACTAATTATGACAAGTAACTGTAACTTCGATACTAGTTATGACAGGTGACTGTAACTTCGTTACTAATAATGACAAGTAACTCTAATTTCGATACAAATTATGGCAGGTAACTGTAACTTCGATACTAATTATGACAAGTAACTGTAACTTCGACACTAATTATGACAGGTAACTGTAACTTCGTCACTAATTATAACAAGTAACTGTAATTTCGTTACAAATTATGGCAGGTAACTGTAACTTCGATACTAATTATGCCAGGTAACAGTAATTCGATACTAATTATGACAAGTAACTATAACTTCGATACAAATTATGACAGGTAACTGTTACTTCGATACTAATTATGACAAGAAACTCGAACTTCGTTACTAATTATGACAAGTCCCTGTAATTTCGATACAAATTATGGCAGGTAACTGTAACTTCCATACTAATTATGACAGGTAACAGTAACTTCGTTACTAATTATGACAGGAAACTGTAACTTCGTTACTAATTATGACAAGTAACTGTAATTTGGATACAAATTATGACAGGTAACTGTAACTTCGTTACTAATTATGACAAGTAACAGTACCTTCGATAATAATTATGACAGGTAACTGTAACTTCGATACTAATTATGACAAGGAACTGTAACTTCGATACTAATTATGACAGGTAACTGTAACTTCGTTATTAATTATGACAAGTAACCGTAATTTCGATACAAATTTTGGCAGGTAACAGTAACTTCGATACTAATTATGACAGGTAACAGTAACATCGTTACTAATTATGACAAGTAACTTTAATTTCGATACTAATTATGGCAGGTAACTGTAACATCGTTACTAATTATGACAAGTCCCTGTAATTGCGACACAAATTATGGCAGGTAACTGTAACTTCGATACTAATTATGACAGGTAACAGTAACTTCGATACTAATTATGACAGGAAACTGTAACATCGTTACTAATTATGACAAGTAACTTTAATTTCGATACTAATTATGGCAGGTAACTGTAACATCGTTACTAATTATGACAAGTCCCTGTAATTGCGACACAAATTATGGCAGGTAACTGTAACTTCGATACTAATTATGACAAGTAACTGTAACTTCGATACTAATTATGACAGGTAACTGTAACTTCGTTATTAATTATGACAAGTAACTGTAATTTCGATACAAATTTTGGCAGGTAACAGTATCTTCGATACTAATTATGACAGGTAACAGTAACTTCGATACTAATTATGACAAGTAACTGTAACTTCGATACTAATTATGACAGGTAACTGTAACTTCGTCACTAATTATGACAAGTAACTGTAATTTCGATACGAATTATGGCAGGTAACTGTAACTTCGATACTAATTATGACAGGTAACAGTAACTTCGATACTAATTATGACAAGTAACTATAACTTCGATAAAAATTATGACAGGTAACTGTAACTTCGATACTAATTATGACAAGAAACTCGAACTTCGTTACTAATTATGACAAGTCCCTGTAATTTCGATACAAATTATGGCAGGTAACTGTAACTTCCACACTAATTATGACAGATAACAATAACTTCGATACTAATTATGACAGGAAACTGTAACTTCGTTACTAATTATGACAAATAACTGTAATTTCGATACAAATTATGACAGGTAACTGTAACTTCGTTACTACTTATGACAAGTAACAGTACCTTCGATACTAATTATGAGAGGTATCTGTAACTTCGATATTAATTATGACAAGGAACAGTAATTTTGATACAAATTATGGCAGGTAACAGTAACTTCGATACTAATTATGACAAGTAACTGTAACTTCGTTACTAATGACAAGTAATTCTAATTTTGATAAAAAATTATGGTAGGTAACTGTAACTTCGATACTAATTATGACAGGTATCATTAACTTCGATACTAATTATGACAGGTTACTGTAACTTCGTTACTAATTATGTCAAGTAACTGTAACTTCGATACTAATTATGACAAGTAACTGTAATTTCGATACAAATTATGACAGGTTACCGTAACTTCGTTGTGTGTGTTGGGGGTGTAAGGGGTAGGCTTTCTACTCAAATGTCAACCTCACCTGCACGTGGTGCACCCTGGTTTAGACTAACGAGGCTCTGACGACCGAGTGACTCCCGGGATAAGGAGTCCCCCACTACCATGCCACCGGCTCCCCAGGGAGGCGAATGAGCTGGTAGTGGTTAGGGCACTCTCTTGCCCTTGGGACAGGAAACTTTCCCTAAAGGCGGATGAACCACCTGTGGTCAACGGCATAGAAAGTCCTCAACGGCGGACCAGGCATAAGGGCAATGAGTCCCTCCTTGGCTGGAATGGCGGATGAAGGCTGCAGTGACTAGGATTTATTCAATCGTCTTGCATTTGCTTGCCATTGAACATCTTTCCTAAGTCATCAAGTAATGTGCGTTTGTTGATGTGCAGCAACATTCTCACGTAAAAAGATTTCACGCACAGCAGTCTTCCAACAACATTGACTTTCTTCAAAGTCCTGCGGCGATCAAGAAGTTGCGACGGGGGCAGGATTGTGATGTCTGGGAGCCTCTAGTGATAACTTGGCACGTAGGCGGTAGATGTGTGATCGGTCGTCTTGCTTAGGGTTGTGGCTGTAGAGCAATTCGGCCGCTGCAACTACGACTGAGCAGTCCTATTTAGGGTCCACTCTGCTCACCCCACATGGGGAAGGGGCTAGAAAAGGTGCCCTAAACACAGTCAGCCACTTATACTACCGATTGGATAGCCGCGTCCAAAGGTGTCACCTCCATGCGGTCGAAAATGTATAAGTAACAAATTTTATTTTGCAACCTGGAATGTAAGAACACTCACTGATGACCCCGCAAATGAGAGACCTGAAAGGAGAACAGCTATTGTGGGTAGAGAGCTACGGAGATATGACATTGACATAGCAGCACTTCAGGAGACCCGTCTTGCTGAGGAAGGTCAGTTGAATGAGCAAGGTGCAGGGTACAGCTTCTTTTGGAAGGGTAAACGTGAGGACGAACACAGAATACATGGAGTTGGCTTTGCCATTAAGAGCAAGCTTCTCAAGGATCTGTCAGAGCTTCCAACTGGGTATAATGAACGCCTCATGACACTAAGACTTCGGTTATATAACAACCAGCATGCCACGGTGATCAGCGCATACGCCCCCACACTAGATGCTGATGATGACATTAAGGAAAGGTTCTATTCAGATCTGGATACCGTCCTATCAAACATCAACCGTGAAGATAGGATCATCTTACTCGGAGATTTTAACGCTAGAGTGGGCAGGGACTACAATGTTTGGAATGGTGTCATTGGTAAGGAGGGAGTTGGTAGCGAAAACTCCAATGGTGTCAGACTGCTCTCCAAATGCACTGAACATGAATTGGTAATCACCAATACTATCTTTCGCCAAAAGAATCGCTTTAAAACATCATGGCAGCACCCTAGATCGAAGCACTGGCATCTTATTGACTATGTGATTGTACGCAAGAAAGATTTACGAGATGTTCTTATCACCAAAGCAATGACAGGAGCCGATGACTGTTGGACAGATCACCGGCTTATCAGATCAGTTATGCGTATACCATTGTCCACACAGAGGAGGAAGCAACAGAAGAGCTGTAGGCATGTTTTTGATACCGAGAAGTTTGGTAAGTCAGAGCATATCTCCCAATATAAAGAGTTGCTTAGCCAGACACTGCCACAGGAATACCATCCAGATGTAACACTGCACTGGGAGAGTCTGAAGACCGCTATTCAGAATGCTTGCAAGGAAACGCTGGGATATAAGACCAGGAAACATCAAGACTGGTTTGATGAAAATGATGAAGAAATAGAAGCATTAATCTCAGAAAAGAGAAAAGCCTTGCAAACTTGGAGAAAAGATATGAACTCCCGTACTAAGAAAGAAGCATTTTGTCTTGCGAAGGCAAATGTCCAAAGAGGAACTCGTGCTCTCAAAAATGCATGGTGGACATCCAAAGCTAAAGAGCTGCAATATCTAGCAGACAAAGATTCGCGACAGTTCTTCCAAGCCACAAAAGCGATTTATGGCCCCTCCACGTTTGGTAGAAATCCACTTTGGTCCAGTGACAAAAGTACACTTCTAAAAGATCAATACTCCATCATGAATAGGTGGAAGGAGCATTTTGAAGACCTCTTGAACCAGGACTCAGTTATTGATGAGCAGGTGTATGATATATTAGAACAAGCACCCATCAAAGAAGAACTCGGTACCCTGCCAACACTAGATGAGGTTCAGTGTGCTATTAATCAAGCAAAGCGACACAAAGCTACTGGATGTGATGGAATACCAGCGGAAGCTCTCAAAGAAGGAGGTGAGGAACTCATAAGCCACATACATGATCTTATCATTAAAATTTGGAGAACTGAAAAAATGCCTGCTGATTTCAGAGATAGTCTGATAGTTCCCATATTTAAGAAAGGTGATCGTGCAGACTGCAACAACTATCGTGGTATATCTTTGTTATCATGCCTTGGAAAGCTTATTGCTCGTATTTTGGCGAATCGTATTCTATCCCTGGTGGAGAAAATACTCCCAGAGAGCCAATGTGGTTTCAGGCCTTCTAGAGGAACTGCAGATATGATATTCACTGTTCGTCAGCTTCAGGAGAAATGTAGAGAGCAAAATAGACCTCTTTATATTGCCTTTATAGACCTCAGTAAGGCATTTGACTCGGTAAACCGTGAAGCCTTGTGGAAGATTTTATCATTGTATGGTTTTCCACTGAAATTTATTACCATCTTAAGACTACTCCACAATGATATGAAGGCAAATGTCATTGGTAACGACTCGATTGGAGAACCATTTCATATTAATACCGGCGTTAAACAAGGCTGTGTGATTGCCCCTACATTGTTTTCTCTGTACGTTGCCACTGTCATGCAGTTAGTCAAAGATGATCTTCCTACAGGCATACAGATAACTTACAGGATGGATGGGAAGATCTTTAATTTGAGCCGTCTAAAGGCAAGGACTCGAACATCTCCTGCTGCATTGGTTGAGTTACAGTACGCTGATGATAATGCAGTAGTAGCTCAATCAGAGGACGAACTTAGGAAAATCCTGAATGCTTTTTCTTCAGCCTACAAAAAGATTGGGCTGAAACTTAACACCAGTAAAACCCAAGTCCTCTACCAACCAGCCCCTGGACAAGGACAAAGAAACATCAATGTCACCATCGACGGAGCGAAGCTTCAAGAAGTTAACGCCTTTTCTTATCTTGGCAGCACCCTGTCATCAAGTGCAAATATAGATTCCGAAATCCAACACAGGATTAACCGTGCTGGGGCATCCTTTGCAAGATTGAGGTCTAGAGTTTTTGACAACCATGATATCAATGCTGCAACGAAGATCCTTGTGTACAACTCGGTTGTAGTTCCCACCTTACTTTACGGATCTGAATCCTGGACATGCTACAGACGTCATTTTAAAAAGCTGGAGCAATATCACCAGCGTTGTTTGAGGAGAATTCTTCGTGTCACATGGCAAGACAAACGCACAAACACCAGCATTCTCGAAGAAGCACAGACTACCAGTGTTGAAGCCATTCTTTTAAAACGTCAGCTGCGATGGACAGGACACGTAATCCGCATGCCCAATAATCGCATTCCCAAGCAAGTGTTTTGCTCTGAACTAACTGAGGGCAAGCGCTGTGTGGGAGGTCCGAGGAAGCGATTCAAAGACGTACTAAAGGCTAATATGCAAATGTGCCATATTAATATCAACAACTGGGAGACCTTAGCTCTTGATCGCTCATCCTGGAGATCAATTGTTCATCGTGGTGCGATACTTTTTGAAGAAAACCGCCGACGTATGATAGAAGATCGGAGGCAACGCAGAAAGAACAGAGTGTTCATTAGAAGACAGGGAATGAATGCGGATGTCTCACCTGACCCTGATACTACCTGTCATCACTGCGGGAAACTGTGTCTCTCCCGCATTGGGCTTTTTAGTCACCTCCGGACTCATCGATGAAGAGTCATTCAGTATTGGAAGGCCAACCTACTCGAGACGAGTGTTTGCTATCATCATCATCATCACTAATTATGACAAGTAACTGTAATTTCCATACAAATTATGGCAGGTAACTGTAACTTCGGTACTAATTATATCAGGTATCAGTAACTTCGATACTAATTATGACAAGCAACTGTAATTTCGATACAAATTATGGCAGGTAACTGTAACTTCGTTACTAATTATGACAGGTTACTGTAACTTCGTTACAAATTATGTCTAGTAATTGTAGCTTCGATTCTAATTATGACAAGTAACTGTAATTTCGATACAAAATATGACAGGTAACAGTAACTTCGATACTAATTATGACAAGAAACTCTAACTTTGTTAATAATTATGACAAGTAACAGTAATTTTGATAAAAAATTATGGTAGGTAACTGTAACATCAATACTAATTATGACAGGTAACAGTAACTTCGATACTAATTATGACAGGTAAGAGTAACTACGATACTAATTATGACAAGTAACTGTAACTTCGATACTAATTATGACAGGTAACAGTTACTTCGATACTAATTATGACAGGAAACTGTAACTTCGTTACTAATTATGACAAGTAACTGTAATTTCGATACAAATTTTGACAGGTAACTGAAACTTCGTTACTAATTATGACAGGAAACTGTAACTTCGTTACTAATTATGACAAGTAACTTTAATTTGGATACTAGTTATGGCAGGAAACTGTAACTTCGTTACTAATTATGAAAAGTCCCTGTAATTTCGATACAAATTATGGCAGATAACTGTAACTTCGATACTAATTATGACAAGTAACTGTAACTTCGATACTAATTATGACAGGTAACTGTAACTTCGTTATTAATTATGACAAGTAACTGTAATTTTGATAAACAATTATTGTAGGTAACTGTAACTTCAATACTAATTATGACAGGTAACAGTAACTTCGATACTAATTATGACAAGAAACTCAAACTTCGTTACTAATTATGACAAGTAACTGTAATTTTGATAAAAAATTATGGTAGGTAACTGTAACTTCAATACTAATTATGACAGGTAACAGTAACTTCGATAATAATTATGACAGGAAACTGTAACTTCGTTACTAATTATGACAAGTAACTTTAATTTCGATATTAATTATGGCAGGAAACTGTAACTTCGTTACTAATTATGACAAGTCCCTGTAATTTCGATACAAATTATGGCAGGTAACTGTAACCTCGATACTAATTATGACAAGTAACAGTAACTTCGATACTAATTATGACAAGTAACTGTAACTTCGATACTAATTATGACAGGTAACTGTAACTTCGTTTCTAATAATGACAAGTAACTCTAATTGCGATACTAATTATGGCAGGTAACTGTAACTTCGATACTAATTATGACAGGTAACAGTAACTTCGATACTAATTATGACAAGTAACTGTAACTTCGATACTAATTATGACAGGTAACTGTAACTTCGTTACTAATAATGACAAGTAACTCTAATTTCGATACAAATTATGGCAGGTAACTGTAACTTCGATACTAATTATGACAAGTAACTGTAACTTCGATACTAATTATGACAGGTAACTGTAACTTCGTCACTAATTATAACAAGTAACTGTAATTTCGTTACAAATTATGGCAGGTAACAGTAACTTCGATACTAATTATGCCAGGTAACAGTAATTCGATACTAATTATGACAAGTAACTATAACTTCGATACAAATTATGACAGGTAACTGTAACTTCGATACTAATTATGACAAGAAACTCTAACTTCGTTACAAATTATGACAAGTAACTGTAATTTTGATAAAAAATTAAGGTAGGTAACTGTAACTTCAATATTAATTATGACAGGTAACAGTAACTTCGATACTAATTATGACAGGAAACTGTAACTTCGTTACTAATTATGACAAGTAACTTTAATTTCGATACTAATTATGGCAGGTAACTGTAACATCGTTACTAATTATGTCAAGTGCCAGTAATTGCGATACAAATTATGGCAGGTAACTGTAACTTCGATACTAATTATGACAAGTAACTGTAACTTCGATACTAATTATGACAGGTAACTGTAACTTCGTTATTAATTATGACAAGTAACTGTAATTTCGATACAAATTTTGGCAGGTAACTGTAACTTCGATACTAATTATGACAGGTAACAGTAACTTCGATACGAATTATGACAAGTAACTGTAACTTCGATACTAATTATGACAGGTAACTGTAACTTCGTCACTAATTATGACAAGTAACTGTAATTTCGATACAAATTATGGCAGGTAACTGTAACTTCGATACTAATTATGACAGGTAACAGTAACGTCGATACTAATTATGACAAGTAACTATAACTTCGATAAAAATTATGACAGGTAACTGTAACTTCGTTACTAATTATGACAAGTAACAGTACCTTCGATACTAATTATGACAGGTAACTGTAACTTCGATACTAATTATGACAAGGAACTGTAATTTCGATACAAATTATGGCAGGTAACTGTAACTTCGTTACTAATTATGACGAGTAACTGTAATTTCGATACAAATTTTGGCAGGTAACTGTAACTTCGATACTAATTATGACAGGTAACAGTAACTTCGATACTAATTATGACAAGTAACTGTAACTTCGATACTAATTATGACAGGTAACTGTAACTTCGTTACTAATAATGACAAGTAACTCTAATTGCGATACTAATTATGCCAGGTAACTGTAACTTCGATACTAATTATGACAGGTAACAGTAACTTCGATAATAATTATGACAAGTAACTGTAACTTCGATACTAGTTATGACAGGTGACTGTAACTTCGTTACTAATAATGACAAGTAACTCTAATTTCGATACAAATTATGGCAGGTAACTGTAACTTCGATACTAATTATGACAAGTAACTGTAACTTCGATACTAATTATGACAGGTAACTGTAACTTCGTCACTAATTATAACAAGTAACTGTAATTTCGTTACAAATTATGGCAGGTAACAGTAACTTCGATACTAATTAGGCCAGGTAACAGTAATTCGATACTAATTATGACAAGTAACTATAACGTCGATACAAATTATGACAGGTAACTGTAACTTCGATACTAATTATGACAAGAAACTTGAACTTCGTTACTAATTATGACAAGTCCCTGTAATTTCGATACAAATTATGGCAGGTAACTGTAACTTCCATACTAATTATGACAGGTAACAGTAACTTCGATACTAATTATGACAGGAAACTGTAACTTCGTTACTAATTATGACAAGTAACTGTAATTTGGATACAAATTATGACAGGTAACTGTAACTTCGTTACTAATTATGACAAGTAACAGTACCTTCGATACTAAGTATGACAGGTAACTGTAACTTCGATACTAATTATGACAAGGAACTGTAATTTCGATACAAATTATGGCAGGTAACTGTAACTTCGTTACTAATTATGACAAGTAACTGTAATTTCGATACAAATTATGACTGGTTACTGTAACTTCGATTCTAATTATGACAAGAAACTCTAACTTCGTTACTAATTATGAAAAGTAACTGTAATTTTGATAAAAAATAAGGTAGGTAACTGTAACTTCAATATTAATTATGACAGGTAACAGTAACTTCGATACTAATTATGACAGGAAACTGTAACTTCGTTACTAATTATGACAAGTAACTTTAATTTCGATACTAATTATGGCAGGTAACTGTAACATCGTTACTAATTCTGACAAGTCCCTGTAATTGCGATACAAATTATGGCAGGTAACTGTAAGTTCGATATTAATTATGACATGTAACTGTAACTTCGATACTAATTATGACAGGTAACTGTAACTTCGTTATTAATTATGACAAGTAACTGTAATTTCGATACAAATTTTGGCAGGTAACTGTAACTTCGATACTAATTATGACAGGTAACAGTAACTTCGATACTAATTACGACAAGTAACTGTAACTTCGATACTAATTATGACAGGTAACTGTAACTTCTTCACTAATTATGACAAGTAACTGTAATTTCGATACAAATTATGGCAGGTAACTGTAACTTCGATACTAATTATGACAGGTAACAGTAACTTCGATACTAATTATGACAAGTAACTATAATTTCGATAAAAATTATGACAGGTAACTGTAACTTCGATACTAATTATGACAAGAAACTCGAACTTCGTTACTAATTATGACAAGTCCCTGTAATTTCGATACAAATTATGGCAGGTAACTGTAACTTCCACACTAATTATGACAGATAACAATAACTTCGATACTAATTATGACAGGAAACTGTAACTTCGTTACTAATTATGACAAGTAACTGTAACTTCGATACAAATTATGACAGGTAACTGTAACTTCGTTACTACTTATGACAAGTAACAGTACCTTCGATACTAATTATGACAGGTAACTGTAACTTCGATATTAATTATGACAAGGAACAGTAATTTTGATACAAATTATGGCAGGTAACAGTAACTTCGATATTAATTATGACAAGTAACTGTAACTTCGATACTAATTATGGCAGGTTACGGTAACATCGCTACTAATTATGACAAGTAACTTTAATTTCGATACAAATTATGGCAGGTAACTGTAACTTCCATACTAATTATGACAGGTAACAGTAACTTCGATACTAATTATGACAGGAAACTGTAACTTCGTTACTAATTATGACAAGTTACTCTAATTTCGATACAAATTATGACAGGTAACTGTAACTTCGTTACATATTATGACAAGTAACAGTACCTTCGATACTAATTATGACAGGTAACTGTAACTTCGATACTAATTATGACAAGGAACTGTAATTTCGATACAAATTATGGCAGGTAACTGTAACTTCGGTACTAGTTATATCAGGTATCAGTAACTTCGATACTAATTATGACAAGCAACTGTAATTTCGATACAAATTATGGCAGGTAACTGTAACTTCGTTACTAATTATGACAGGTTACTGTAACTTCGTTACTAATTATGTCAAGTAACTGTAACTTCGATACTAATTATGACAAGTAACTGTAATTTCGAAACAAATTATGACAGGTTACCGTAACTTCGTTACTAATTATGACAAGTAACTGTAATTTCGATACAAATTATGGCAGGTAACTGTAACTTCGGTACTAGTTATATCAGGTATCAGTAACTTCGATACTAATTATGACAAGCAACTGTAATTTCGATACAAATTATGGCAGGTAACTGTAACTTCGTTACTAATTATGACAGGTTACTGTAACTTCGTTACAAATTATGTCAAGTAATTGTAGCTTCGATTCTAATTATGACAAGTAACTGTAATTTCGATACAAAATATGACAGGTAACAGTAACGTCGATACTAATTATGACAAGAAACTCTAACTTCGTTAATAATTATGACAAGTAACAGTAATTTTGATAAAAAATTATGGTAGGTAACTGTAACATCAATACTAATTATGACAGGTAACAGTAACTTCGATACTAATTATGACAGGTAAGAGTAACTACGATACTAATTATGACAAGTAACTGTAACTTCGATACTAATTATGACAGGTAACAGTTACTTCGATGCTAATTATGACAGGAAACTGTAACTTCGTTACTAATTATGACAACTAACTGTAATTTCGATACAAATTCTGACAGGTAACTGAAACTTCGTTACTAATTATGACAGGAAACTGTAACTTCGTTACTAATTATGACAAGTAACTTTAATTTGGATACTAGTTATGGCAGGAAACTGTAACTTCGTTACTAATTATGAAAAGTCCCTGTAATTTCGATACAAATTATGGCAGATAACTGTAACTTCGATACTAATTATGACAAGTAACTGTAACTTCGATACTTATTATGACAGGTAACTGTAACTTCGTTATTAATTATGACAAGTAACTGTAATTTTGATAAAAAATTATTGTAGGTAACTGTAACTTCAATACTAATTATGACAGGTAACAGTAACTTCGATACTAATTATGACAAGAAACTCAAACTTCGTTACTAATTATGACAAGTAACTGTAATTTTGATAAAAAATTATGGTAGGTTACTGTAACTTCAATACTAATTATGACAGGTAACAGTAACTTCGATACTAATTATGACAGGAAACTGTAACTTCGTTACTAATTATGACAAGTAACTTTAATTTCGATATTAATTATGGCAGGAAACTGTAACTTCGTTACTAATTATGACAAGTCCCTGTAATTCCGATACAAATTATGGCAGGTAACTGTAACCTCGATACTAATTATGACAAGTAACTGTAACTTCGATACTAATTATGACAGGTAACTGTAACTTCGTTATTAATTATGACAAGTAACTGTAATTTCGATACAAATTTTGGCAGGTAATTGTATCATCGTTACTAATTATGACAGGTAACAGTAACTTCGATACCAATTATGACAAGTAACTGTAACGTCGATACTAATTATGACAGGTAACTGTAACTTCGATATTAATTATGACAGGTAACTGTAACTTCGTTACTAATTATGACAAGTAACTGTAATTTCGATTCAAATTTTGGTAGGTAACTGTAACTTCGATACTTATTATGAGAGGTAACAGTAACAACGATACTAATTATGACAAGTAACTGTAACATCGATACTAATAATGACAGGTAACTGTAACTTCGTTACTAATTATGACAAGTAACTGTAATTTTGATACAAATTATGGCAGGTTACTGTAACTTTGATACTTATTATGACAGGTAACTGTAACTTCAATAGTAATTACGACAGGTAACAGTAACTTCGATACTAATTATGACAGGAAATTGTAACTTCGTTACTAATTATGACAAGTAACTGTAATTTCGATACAAATTATGACAGGTAACTGTAACTTCGTTACTAATTATGACAGGTTACTGTAACTTCGTTACTAATTATGTCAAGTAACTGTAGCTTCGATGCTAATTATGACAAGTAACTGTAATTTCGATACAAATTATGACAGGTAACATTAACTTCGATACTAATTATGACAAGAAACTCTAACTTCGTCACTAATTATGACAAGTAACTGTAATTTCGATACAAATTATGGCAGGTAACTGTAACTTCGATACTAATTATGACATGTAACTATAACTTCGATACAAATTATGACAGGTAACTGTAACTTCGATACTAATTATGACAAGAAACTCGAACTTCGTTAATAATTATGACAAGTCCCTGTAATTTCGATAAAAATTATGGCAGGTAACTGTAACTTCCACACTAATTATGACAGGTAACAGTAACTTCGATACTAATTATGACAAGTAACATTAACTTCGATACTAATTATGGCAGGTTACGGTAACATCGCTACTAATTATGACAAGTAACTTTAATTTCGATACAAATTATGGCAGGTAACTGTAACTTCCATACTAATTATGACAGGTAACAGTAACTTCGATACTAATTATGACAGGAAACTGTAACTTCGTTACTAATTATGACAAGTTACTCTAATTTCGATACAAATTATGACAGGTAACTGTAACTTCGTTACATATTATGACAAGTAACAGTACCTTCGATACTAATTATGACAGGTAACTGTAACTTCGATACTAATTATGACAAGGAACTGTAATTTCGAAACAAATTATGGCAGGTAACTGTAACTTCGTTACTAATTATGACAAGTAACTGTAATTTCGATACAAATTTTGGCAGGTAACTGTAACTTCGATACTAATTATGACAGGTAACAGTAACTTCGATACTAATTATGACAAGTAACTGTAACTTCGATACTAATTATGACAGGTAACTGTAACTTCGTTACTATTTATGACAAGTAACAGTAATTTCGATACAAAATATGGCAGGTAACAGTAACTTCCATACTAATTATGACAGGTAACAGTAACTTCGATACTATTTATGACAAGTAACATTAACTTCCATACTAATTATGACAGGTTACTGTAACATCGTTGCTAATGATGACAAGTAACTTTAATTTCGATACAAATTATGGCAGGTAACTGTAACTTCCATACTAATTATGACAGGTAACAGTTACTTCGATACTAATTATGACAGGAAACTGTAACTTCGTTACTAATTATGACAAGTAACTGTAATTTCGATACAAATTATGACAGGTAACTGTTACTTCGTTACTAATTATGACAAGTAACAATACCTTCGATACTAACTATGACAGGTAACTATAACATCGATACTAATTATGACAAGGAACTGTAATTTCGATACAAATTATGGCAGGTAACTGTAACTTCGATACTAATTATGACAGGAAACAGCAACTTCGATACTAATTATGACAGGTAACTATAACGTCGATACAAATTATGACAGGTAACTGTAACATCGATACTAATTATGACAAGAAACTCTAACTTCGTTACTAATTATGACAAGTAACTGTAATTTTGATAAAAAATTATTGTAGGTAACTGTAACTTCGATACTATTTATGACAGGTAACAGTAACTTCGATACTAATTATGACAGGTAACTGTAACTTCGTTATTTATTATGACAAGTAACTTTAATTTCGATACTAATTATGGCAGGTTACTGTAACTTCGTTACTAATTATGACAAGTCCCTGTAATTTCGATACAAATTATGACAGGTAACTGTAACTTCGTTACTAATTATGACAAGTAACAGTACCTTCGATACTAATTATGACAGGTAACTGTAACTTCGATACTAATTATGACAAGGAACTGTAATTTCGATACAAATTATGGCAGGTAACTGTAACTTCGTTACTAATTATGACAAGTCCCTGTAATTTCGATACAAATTATTGCAGGTAACTGTAACTTCGATACTAATTATGACAAGGAACTATAACTTCGATACAAATTATGACAGGTAACTGTAACTTCGATACTAATTATGACAGGAAACAGTAACTTCGATACTATTTATGACAAGTAACTGTAACTTCGATACTAATTATGACAGGTAACAGCAACTTCGATACTAATTATGACAAGTAACTATAACTTCGATACAAATTATGACAGGTAACTGTAACTTCGATACTAATTATGACAAGGAACTGTAATTTCGATACAAATTATGGCAGGTAACTGTAACTTCGTTACTAATTATGACAAGTCCCTGTAATTTCGATACAAATTATTGCAGGTAACTGTAACTTCGATACTAATTATGACAAGGAACTGTAATTTCGATACAAATTATGGCAGGTAACTGTAACTTCGTTACTAATTATGACAAGTAACTGTAATTTCGATACAAATTATGACAGGTAACTGTAACTTCGTTACTAATTATGACAAGTAACAGTACCTTCGATACTAATTATGACAGGTAACTGTAACTTCGATACTAATTATGACAAGGAACTGTAATTTCGATACAAATTATGGCAGGTAACTGTAACTTCGTTACTAATTATGACAAGTAACTGTAATTTCGATACTAATTATGGCAGGTAACTGTACCATCGTTACTAATTATGACAATTCCCTGTAATTGCGATACAAATTATGACAGGTAACTGTAACTTCGATACTAATTATGACAAGTAACTGTAACTTCGATACTAATTATGACAGGTAACTGTAACTTCGTTATTAATTATGACAAGTAACTGTAATTTCGATACAAATTTTGGCAGGTAACTGTAACTTCGATACTAATTATGACAGGTAACAGTATCTTCGATACTAATTATGACAAGTAACTGTAACTTCGATACTAATTATGACAGGTAACTGTAACTTCGTCACTAATTATGACAAGTAACTGTAATTTCGATACAAATTATGGCAGGTAACTGTAACTTCGATACTAATTATGACAGGTAACAGTAACTTCGATACTAATTATGACAAGTAACTATAACTTCGAAAAAAATTATGACAGGTAACTGTAACTTCGATACTAATTATGACAAGAAACTCGAACTTCGTTACTAATTATGACAAGTCCCTGTAATTTCGATACAAATTATGGCAGGTAACTGTAACTTCCACACTAATTATGACAGATAACAATAACTTCGATACTAATTATGACAGGAAACTGTAACTTCGTTACTAATTATGACAAGTAACTGTAATTTCGATACAAATTATGACAGGTAACTGAAACTTCGTTACTACTTATGACAAGTAACAGTACCTTCGATACTAATTATGACAGGTAACTGTAACTTCGATATTAATTATGACAAGGAACAGTAATTTTGATACAAATTATGGCAGGTAACTGTAACTTTGATACTAATTATGACAGGTAACAGTAATTTCGATACTAATTATGACAGGTTACTGTAACTTCGTTACTAATTATGTCAAGTAACTGTAACTTCGATACTAATTATGACAAGTAACTGTAATTTCGATACAAATTATGACAGGTTACCGTAACTTCGTTACTAATTATGACAAGTAACTGTAATTTCGATACAAATTATGGCAGGTAACTGTACTTCGTTACTAATTATGACAGGTTACTGTAACTTCGTTACAAATTATGTCAAGTAATTGTAGCTTCGATTCTAATTATGACAAGTAACTGTAATTTCGATACAAAATATGACAGGTCACAGTAACTTCGATACTAATTATGACAAGAAACTCTAACTTCGTTAATAATTATGACAAGTAACAGTAATTTTGATAAAAAATTATGGTAGGTAACTGTAACATCAATACTAATTATGACAGGTAACAGTAACTTCGATACTAATTATGACAGGTAAGAGTAACTACGATACTAATTATGACAAGTAACTGTAACTTCGATACTAATTATGACAGGTAACAGTTACTTCGATACTAATTATGACAGGAAACTGTAACTTCGTTACTAATTATGACAAGTAACTGTAATTTCGATACAAATTTTGACAGGTAACTGAAACTTCGTTACTAATTATGACAGGAAACTGTAACTTCGTTACTAATTAAGACAAGTAACTTTAATTTGGATACTAGTTATGGCAGGAAACTGTAACTTCGTTACTAATTATGAAAAGTCCCTGTAATTTCGATACAAATTATGGCAGATAACTGTAACTTCGATACTAATTATGACAAGTAACTGTAACTTCGATACTAATTATGACAGGTAACTGTAACTTCGTTATTAATTATGACAAGTAACTGTAATTTTGATAAAAAATTATTGTAGGCAACTGTAACTTCAATACTAATTATGACAGGTAACAGTAACTTCGATACTAATTATGACAAGAAACTCAAACTTCGTTACTAATTATGACAAGTAACTGTAATTTTGATAAAAAATTATGGTAGGTAACTGTAACTTCAATACTAATTATGACAGGTAACAGTAACTTCGATACTAATTTTGACAGGAAACTGTAACTTCGTTACTAATTATGACAAGTAACTTTAATTTTGGATATTAATTATGGCAGGAAACTGTAACTTCGTTACTAATTATGACAAGTCCCTGTAATTTCGATACAAATTATGGCAGGTAACTGTAACCTCGATACTAATTATGACAAGTAACTGTAACTTCGATACTAATTATTACAGGTAACTGTAACTTCGTTATTAATTATGACAAGTAAATGTAATTTCGATACAAATTTTGGCAGGTAACTGTATCGTCGTTACTAATTATGACAGGTAACAGTAACTTCGATACCAATTATGACAAGTAACTGTAACTTCGATACTAATTATGACAGGTAACTGTAACTTCGATACTAATTATGACAGGTAACTGTAACTTCGTTACTAATTATGACAAGTAACTGTAATTTCGATTCAAATTTTGGTAGGTAACTGTAACTTCGATACTTATTATGAGAGGTAACAGTAACTACGATACTAATTATGACAAGTAACTGTAACATCGATACTAATAATGACAGGTAACTGTAACTTCGTTACTAATTATGCCAAGTAACTCTAATTTTGATAGAAATTATGGCAGGTTACTGTAACTTCGATACTAATTATGACAGGTAACAGCAACTTCGATACTAATTATGACAAGTAACTATAACCTCGATACAAATTATGACAGGTAACTGTAACTTCGATACTAATTATGACAAGAAACTCTAACTTCGTTAATAATTATGACAAGTAACTGTAATTTTGATAAAAAATTATGGTAGGTAACTGTAACTTCAATACTAATTACGACAGGAAACCTTAACTTCGATACTAATTATGACAGGAAACTGTAACTTCGTTACTAATTATGACAAGTAACTGTAATTTCGATACAAATTATGACAGGTAACTGTAACTTCGTTACTAATTATGACAGGTTACTGTAACTTCGTTACTAATTATGTCAAGTAACTGTAGCTTCGATGCTAATTATGACAAGTAACTGTAATTTCGATACAAATTATGACAGGTGACATTAACTTCGATACTAATTATGACAAGAAACTCTAACTTCGTCACTAATTATGACAAGTAACTGTAATTTCGATACAAATTATGGCAGGTAACTGTAACTTCGATACTGATTATGACAAGTAACTATAACTTCGATACAAATTATGACAGGTAACTGTAACTTCGATACTAATTATGACAAGTAACATTAACTTCGATACTAATTATGGCAGGTTACTGTAACATCGCTACTAATTATGACAAGTAACTTTAATTTCGATACAAATTATGGCAGGTAACTGTAACTTCCATACTAATTATGACAGGTAACAGTAACTTCGATACTAATTATGACAGGTAACAGTAACTTCGATACTAATTATGACAAGGAACTGTAATTTCGAAACAAATTATGGCAGGTAACTGTAACTTCGTTACTAATTATGACAAGTAACTGTAATTTCGATACAAATTTTGGCAGGTAACTGTAACTTCGATACTAATTATGACAGGTAACAGTAACTTCGATACTAATTATGACAAGTAACTGTAACTTCGATACTAATTATGACAGGTAACTGTAACTTCGTTACTATTTATGACAAGTAACAGTAATTTCGATACAAAATATGGCAGGTAACAGTAACTTCGATACTAATTATGACAGGTAACAGTAACTTCGATACTATTTATGACAAGTAACATTAACTTCGATACTAATTATGACAGGTTACTGTAACATCGTTGCTAATGATGACAAGTAACTTTAATTTCGATACAAATTATGGCAGGTAACTGTAACTTCCATACTAATTATGACAGGTAACAGTTACTTCGATACTAATTATGACAGGAAACTGTAACTTCGTTACTAATTATGACAAGTAACTGTAATTTCGATACAAATTATGACAGGTAACTGTAGCTTCGTTACTAATTATGACAAGTAACAGTACTTTCGATACTAATTATGACAGCTAACTGTAACATCGATACTAATTATGACAAGGAACTGTAATTTCGATACAAATTATGGCAGGTAACTGTAACTTCGATACTAATTATGACAGGTAACAGCAACTTCGATACTAATTATGACAAGTAACTATAACTTCGATACAAATTATGACAGGTAACTGTAACTTCGATACTAATTATGACAAGAAACTCTAACTTCGTTACTAATTATGACAAGTAACTGTAATTTTGATAAAAAATTATTGTAGGTAACTGTAACTTCAATACTAATTATGACAGGTAACAGTAACTTCGATACTAATTATGACAGGTAACAGTAACTTCGTTACTTATTATGACAAGTAACTTTAATTTCGATACTAATTATGGCAGGTTACTATAACTTCGTTACTAATTATGACAAGTCCCTGTAATTTCGATACAAATTTTTGCAGGTAATTGTAATTTCGAAACTAATTATGACAGGTAACAGTAACTTTGATTCTAATTATGACAGGTAACAGTAACGTCGATACTATTTATGACAAGTAACTGTAACGTCGATACTAATTATGACAGGTAACAGCAACTTCGATACTAATTATGACAAGTAACTATAACTTCGATACAAATTATGACAGGTAACAGTAACTTCGATACTAATTATGACAGGTTACAGTAACTACGATACTAATTATGACAAGTAACTGTAACTTGGTAACTAATTATGACAAGTAATTGTAATTTCGAAACAGTAACTTCGATGCTAATTATGACAGGTAACTGTAACTTCGATACTAATTATGACAAGGAACTGTAATTTCGATACAAATTATGGCAGGTAACTGTAACTTCGATACTAATTGTGACAGGTAACAGTAACTTCGATACTAATTATGACAAGTAACTATAACTTCGAAACAAATTATGACTGGTAACTGTAACTTCGATACTAATTATGACAAGTAACTATAACTTCGATACAAATTATGACAGGTAACAGTAACTTCGATACTAATTATGACAGGTTACAGTAACTACGATACTAATTATGACAAGTAACTGTAACTTGGTAACTAATTATGACAAGTAATTGTAATTTCGAAACAGTAACTTCGATGCTAATTATGACAGGTAACTGTAACTTCGTTACTAATTATGAAAAGTAACTGTAATTTTGATAAAAAATTATGGTAGGTAACTGTAACTTCAATACTAATTATGACAGGTAACTGTAACATCGTTAATAATTATCACAAGTAACTTTAATTTCGATACTAATTATGGCAGGTAACTGTAACTTCGTTACTAATTATGACAAGTCCCTGTAATTTCGATACAAATTATGGCAGGTACGGTAACTTCGATACTAATTATTACAAGTAACTGTAACTTCGATACTAATTATGACAGGTAACAGTAACTTCGTTACTAATTATGACAAGTAACTGTAATTTCGATACAAATTTTGGCAGGTAACTGTAACTTCGATTCTAACTATGACAGGTAACAGTAACTTCGATACTAATTATGACAAGTAACTGTAACTTCGATACTAATTATGACAGGTAACTGTAACTTCGTTACTAATTATGACAAGTAACAGTAATTTCGATACAAATTATGGCAGGTAACTGTATCAACGATACTAATTATGACAGGTAACAGTAACTTCGATACTAATTATGACAAGTAACATTAACTTCGATACTAATTATGGCAGGTTACTGTAACATCGCTACTAATTATGACAAGTAACTTTAATTTCGATACAAATTATGGCAGGTAACTGTAACTTCAATACTAATTATGACAGGTAATAGTAACTTCGATACTAATTATGACAAGTAACTGTAATTTCGATACAAATTATGACAGGTAACTGTAACTTCGTTACTAATTATGACAAGTAACAGTACCTTCGATACTAATTATGACAGGTAACTGTAACTTCGATACTAATTATGACAAGGAACTGAAATTTCGATACAAATTATGGCAGGTAACTGTAACTTCGTTACTAATTATGACGAGTAACTGTAATTTCGATACAAATTTTGGCAGGTAACTGTAACTTCGATACTAGTTATGACAGGTAACAGTAACTTCGATACTAATTATGACAAGTAACTGTAACTTCGATACTAATTATGACAGGTAACTGTAACTTCGTTACTAATAATGACAAGTAACTCTAATTTCGATACTAATTATGGCAGGTAACTGTAACTTCGATACTAATTATGACAGGTAACAGTAACTTCGATACTAATTATGACAAGTAACTATAACTTCGATAAAAATTATGACTGGTTACTGTAACTTCGATTCTAATTATGACAAGAAACTCAAACTTCGTTACTAATTATGACAAGTAACTGTAATTTTGATAAAAAATTATGGTAGGTAACTGTAACTTCATTACTAATTATGACAGGTAACAGTAACTTCGATACTAATTATGACAGGAAACTGTAACTTCGTTACTAATTATGACAAGTAACTTTAATTTCGATACTAGTTATGGCAGGAAACTGTAACTTCGTTACTAATTATGACAAGTCCCTGTAATTTCGATACAAATTATGGCAGGTGACTGTAACTTCGATACTAATTATGACAAGTAACTGTAACTTCGATACTAATTATGACAGGTAACTGTAACTTCGTTATTAATTATGACAAGTAACTGTAATTTTGATAAAAAATTATTGTAGGTAACTGTAATTTCAATACTAATTATGACAGGTAACAGTAACTTCGATACTAATTATGACAAGAAACTCAAACTTCGTTGCTAATTATGACAAGTAACTGTAATTTTGATACAAAATTATGGTAGGTAACTGTAACTTCAATACTAATTATGACAGGTAACAGTAACTTCGATACTAATTTTGACAGGAAACTGTAACTTCGTTACTAATTATGACAAGTAACTTTAATTTTGGATATTAATTATGGCAGGAAACTGTAACTTCGTTACTAATTATGACAAGTCCCTGTAATTTCGATACAAATTATGGCAGGTAACTGTAACCTCGATACTAATTATGACAAGTAACTGTAACTTCGATACTAATTATTACAGGTAACTGTAACTTCGTTATTAATTATGACAAGTAAATGTAATTTCGATACAAATTTTGGCAGGTAACTGTATCATCGTTACTAATTATGACAGGTAACAGTAACTTCGATACCAATTATGACAAGTAACTGTAACTTCGATACTAATTATGACAGGTAACTGTAACTTCGATACTAATTATGACAGGTAACTGTAACTTCGTTACTTATTATGACAAGTAACTGTAATTTCGATTCAAATTTTGGTAGGTAACTGTAACTTCGATACTTATTATGAGAGGTAACAGTAACTACGATACTAATTATGACAAGTAACTGTAACATCGATACTAATAATGACAGGTAACTGTAACTTCGTTACTAATTATGCCAAGTAACTCTAATTTTGATACAAATTATGGCAGGTTACTGTAACTTCGATACTAATTATGACAGGTAACAGCAACTTCGATACTAATTATGACAAGTAACTATAACCTCGATACAAATTATGACAGGTAACTGTAACTTCGATACTAATTATGACAAGAAACTCTAACTTCGTTAATAATTATGACAAGTAACTGTAATTTTGATAAAAAATTATGGTAGGTAACTGTAACTTCAATACTAATTACGACAGGAAACCTTAACTTCGATACTAATTATGACAGGAAACTGTAACTTCGTTACTAATTATGACGAGTAACTGTAATTTCGATACAAATTATGACAGGTAACTGTAACTTCGTTACTAATTATGACAGGTTACTGTAACTTCGTTACTAATTATGTCAAGTAACTGTAGCTTCGATGCTAATTATGACAAGTAACTGTAATTTCGATACAAATTATGACAGGTGACATTAACTTCGATACTAATTATGACAAGAAACTCTAACTTCGTCACTAATTATGACAAGTAACTGTAATTTCGATACAAATTATGGCAGGTAACTGTAACTTCGATACTGATTATGACAAGTAACTATAACTTCGA
The DNA here is from genome assembly GCA_946902985.2 of Meconema thalassinum. Taxonomy (NCBI): domain Eukaryota; kingdom Metazoa; phylum Arthropoda; class Insecta; order Orthoptera; family Tettigoniidae; genus Meconema; species Meconema thalassinum. The sequence goes on along the minus strand of OX336388.2, from coordinate 1,671,429,822 downwards.
TACAAATTATGACAGGTAACTGTAACTTCGATACTAATTATGACAAGTAACATTAACTTCGATACTAATTATGGCAGGTTACTGTAACATCGCTACTAATTATGACAAGTAACTTTAATTTCGATACAAATTATGGCAGGTAACTGTAACTTCCCTACTAATTATGACAGGTAACAGTAACTTCGATACTAATTATGACAGGTAACAGTAACTTCGATACTAATTATGACAAGGAACTGTAATTTCGAAACAAATTATGGCAGGTAACTGTAACTTCGTTACTAATTATGACAAGTAACTGTAATTTCGATACAAATTTTGGCAGGTAACTGTAACTTCGTTACTAATTATGACAGGTAACAGTAACTTCGATACTAATTATGACAAGTAACTGTAACTTCGATACTAATTATGACAGGTAACTGTAACTTCGTTACTATTTATGACAAGTAACAGTAATTTCGATACAAAATATGGCAGGTAACAGTAACTTCGATACTAATTATGACAGGTAACAGTAACTTCGATACTATTTATGACAAGTAACATTAACTTCGATACTAATTATGACAGGTTACTGTAACATCGTTGCTAATGATGACAAGTAACTTTAATTTCGATACAAATTATGGCAGGTAACTGTAACTTCCATACTAATTATGACAGGTAACAGTTACTTCGATACTAATTATGACAGGAAACTGTAACTTCGTTACTAATTATGACAAGTAACTGTAATTTCGATACAAATTATGACAGGTAACTGTAACTTCGTTACTAATTATGACAAGTAACAGTACTTTCGATACTAATTATGACAGCTAACTGTAACATCGATACTAATTATGACAAGGAACTGTAATTTCGATACAAATTATGGCAGGTAACTGTAACTTCGATACTAATTATGACAGGTAACAGCAACTTCGATACTAATTATGACAAGAAACTATAACTTCGATACAAATTATGACAGGTAACTGTAACTTCGATACTAATTATGACAAGAAACTCTAACTTCGTTACTAATTATGACAAGTAACTGTAATTTTGATAAAAAATCATTGTAGGTAACTGTAACTTCAATACTAATTATGACAGGTAACAGTAACTTCGATACTAATTATGACAGGTAACAGTAACTTCGTTACTTATTATGACAAGTAACTTTAATTTCGATACTAATTATGGCAGGTTACTGTAACTTCGTTACTAATTATGACAAGTCCCTGTAATTTCGATACAAATTTTTGCAGGTAATTGTAATTTCGAAACTAATTATGACAGGTAACAGTAACTTTGATTCTAATTATGACAGGTAACAGTAACTTCGATACTATTTATGACAAGTAACTGTAACGTCGATACTAATTATGACAGGTAACAGCAACTTCGATACTAATTATGACAAGTAACTATAACTTCGATACAAATTATGACAGGTAACAGTAACTTCGATACTAATTATGACAGGTTACAGTAACTACGATACTAATTATGACAAGTAACTGTAACTTGGTAACTAATTATGACAAGTAATTGTAATTTCGAAACAGTAACTTCGATGCTAATTATGACAGGTAACTGTAACTTCGATACTAATTATGACAAGGAACTGTAATTTCGATACAAATTATGGCAGGTAACTGTAACTTCGATACTAATTGTGACAGGTAACAGTAACTTCGATACTAATTATGACAAGTAACTATAACTTCGAATCAAATTATGACTGGTAACTGTAACTTCGATACTAATTATGACAAGTAACTATAACTTCGATACAAATTATGACAGGTAACAGTAACTTCGATACTAATTATGACAGGTTACAGTAACTACGATACTAATTATGACAAGTAACTGTAACTTGGTAACTAATTATGACAAGTAATTGTAATTTCGAAACAGTAACTTCGATGCTAATTATGACAGGTAACTGTAACTTCGTTACTAATTATGAAAAGTAACTGTAATTTTGATAAAAAATTATGGTAGGTAACTGTAACTTCAATACTAATTATGACAGGTAACTGTAACATCGTTAATAATTATCACAAGTAACTTTAATTTCGATACTAATTATGGCAGGTAACTGTAACTTCGTTACTAATTATGACAAGTCCCTGTAATTTCGATACAAATTATGGCAGGTAACGGTAACTTCGATACTAATTATTACAAGTAACTGTAACTTCGATACTAATTATGACAGGTAACAGTAACTTCGTTACTAATTATGACAAGTAACTGTAATTTCGATACAAATTTTGGCAGGTAACTGTAACTTCGATTCTAACTATGACAGGTAACAGTAACTTCGATACTAATTATGACAAGTAACTGTAACTTCGATACTAATTATGACAGGTAACTGTAACTTCGTTACTAATTATGACAAGTAACAGTAATTTCGATACAAATTATGGCAGGTAACTGTATCATCGATACTAATTATGACAGGTAACAGTAACTTCGATACTAATTATGACAAGTAACATTAACTTCGATACTAATTATGGCAGGTTACTGTAACATCGCTACTAATTATGACATGTAACTTTAATTTCGATACAAATTATGGCAGGTAACTGTAACTTCCATACTAATTATGACAGGTAACAGTAACTTCGATACTAATTATGACAAGTAACTGTAATTTCGATACAAATTATGACAGGTAACTGTAACTTCGTTACTAATTATGACAAGTAACAGTACCTTCGATACTACTTATGACAGGTAACTGTAACTTCGATACTAATTATGACAAGGAACTGAAATTTCGATACAAATTATGGCAGGTAACTGTAACTTCGTTACTAATTATGACGAGTAACTGTAATTTCGATACAAATTTTGGCAGGTAACTGTAACTTCGATACTAATTATGACAGGTAACAGTAACTTCGATACTAATTATGACAAGTAACTATAACTTCGATAAAAATTATGACTGGTTACTGTAACTTCGATTCTAATTATGACAAGAAACTCAAACTTCGTTACTAATTATGACAAGTAACTGTAATTTTGATAAAAAATTATGGTAGGTAACTGTAACTTCATTACTAATTATGACAGGTAACAGTAACTTCGATACTAATTATGACAGGAAACTGTAACTTCGTTACTAATTATGACAAGTAACTTTAATTTCGATACTAGTTATGGCAGGAAACTGTAACTTCGTTACTAATTATGACAAGTCCCTGTAATTTCGATACAAATTATGGCAGGTGACTGTAACTTCGATACTAATTATGACAAGTAACTGTAACTTCGATACTAATTATGACAGGTAACTGTAACTTCGTTATTAATTATGACAAGTAACTGTAATTTTGATAAAAAATTATTGTAGGTAACTGTAATTTCAATACTAATTATGACAGGTAACAGTAACTTCGATACTAATTATGACAAGAAACTCAAACTTCGTTGCTAATTATGACAAGTAACTGTAATTTTGATACAAAATTATGGTAGGTAACTGTAACTTCAATACTAATTATGACAGGTAACAGTATCTTCGATACTAATTATGACAGGAAACTGTAACTTCGTTACTAATTATGACAAGTAACTTTAATTTCGATATTAATTATGGCAGGAAACTGTAACTTCGTTACTAATTATGACAAGTCCCTGTAATTTCGATACAAATTATGGCAGGTAACTGTAACCTCGATACTAATTATGACAAGTAACTGTAACTTCGATACTAATTATGACAGGTCACTGTAACTTTGTTATTAATTATGACAAGTAACTGTAATTTCGATACAAATTTTGGCAGGTAACTGTATCATCGTTACTAATTTTGACAGGTAACAGTAACTTCGATACTAATTATGACAAGTAACTGTAACTTCGATACTAAATATGACAGGTAACTGTAACTTCGATACTAATTATGACAGGTAACTGTAACTTCGTTACTAATTATGACAAGTAACTGTAATTTCGATTCAAATTTTGGCAGGTAACTGTAACTTCGATACTTATTATGACAGGTAACAGTAACATCGATACTAATTATGACAAGTAACTGTAACATCGATACTAATTATGACAGGTAACTGTAACTTCGTTACTAATTATGACAAGTAACTGTAATTTCGATACAAATTATGGCAGGTATGTGTAACTTCGATACTAATTATGACAGGTAACAGCAACTTCGATACTAATTATGACAAGTAACTATAACTTCGATACAAATTATAACAGGTAACTGTAACTTCGATACTAATTATGACAAGAAATTCTAACTTCGTTACTAATTATGACAAGTAACTGTAATTTCGATACAAATTATGGCAGGTATGTGTAACATCGATACTAATTATGACAGGTAACTGTAACTTCGTTACTTATTATGACAAGTAACTTTAATTTCGATACTAATTATGGCAGGTTACTGTAACTTCGTTACTAATTATGACAAGTCCCTGTAATTTCGATACAAATTATTGCAGGTAATTGTAATTTCGAAACTAATTATGACAGGTAACAGTAACTTCGATACTAATTATGACAGGTAACAGTAACTTCGATACTATTTATGACAAGTAACTGTAACTTCGATACTAATTATGACAGGTAACAGCAACTTCGATACTAATTATGACAAGTAACTATAACTTCGATACAAATTATGACAGGTAACAGTAACTTCGATACTAATTATGACAGGTTACAGATACTACGATACTAAATATGACAAGTAACTGTAACTTCGATACTAATTATGACAAGTAACTGTAACTTGGTAACTAATTATGACAAGTAATTGTAATTTCGATACAAATTATGGCAATTAACAGTAACTTCGATGCTAATTATGACAGGTAACTGTAACTTCGATACTAATTATGACAAGGAACTGTAATTTCGATACAAATTATGGCAGGTAACTGTAACTTCGATACTAATTGTGACAGGTAACAGTAACTTCGATACTAATTATGACAAGTAACTATAACTTCGAATCAAATTATGACTGGTAACTGTAACTTCGATACTAATTATGACAAGAAAATCTAACTTCGTTACTAATTATGACAAGTAACAGTAATTTTGATAAAAAATTATGGTAGGTAACTGTAACTTCAATACTAATTATGACAGGTAACAGGAACTTCGATACTAATTATGACAAGTAACTGTAACTTCGTTAATAATTATCACAAGTAACATTAATTTTCGATACTAATTATGGCAGGTAACTGTAACTTCGTTACTAATTATGTCAAGTCCCTGTAATTTCGATAAAAAATTATGGCAGGTAACGGTAACTTCGATACTAATTATTACAAGTAACTGTAACTTCGATATTAATTATGACAGCTAACTGTAACTTGGTTACTAATTATGACAAGTAACTGTAATTTCGATACAAATTATTGCAGGTAATTGTAATTTCGAAACTAATTATGACAGGTAACAGTAACTTCGATACTAATTATGACAGGTAACAGTAACTTCGATACTATTTATGACAAGTAACTGTAACTTCGATACTAATTATGACAGGTAACAGCAACTTCCATACTAATTATGACAAGTAAATATAACTTCGATACAAATTATGACAGGTAACTGTAACTTCGATACTAATTATGACAAGGAAATGTAATTTCGATACAAATTATGGCAGGTAACTGTAACTTCGTTACTAATTATGACAAGTCCCTGTAATTTCGATACAAATTATTGCAGGTAATTGTAATTTCGAAACTAATTATGACAGGTAACAGTAACTTCGATACTAATTATGACAGGAAACTGTAACTTCGTTACTAATTATGACAAGTAACTGTAATTTCGATACAAATTATGACAGGTAACTGTAACTTCGTTACTAATTATGACAAGTAACAGTACCTTCGATACTAATTATGACAGGTAACTGTAACTTCGATACTAATTATGACAAGGAACTGTAATTTCGATACAAATTATGGCAGGTAACTGTAACTTCGTTACTAATTATGACAGGTAACAGTAACTTCGATACTAATTATGACAAGTAACTGTAACTTCGATACTAATTATGACAGGTAACTGTAACTTCGTTATTAATTATGACAAGTAACTGTAATTTCGATACAAATTTTGGCAGGTAACACTATCATCGTTACTAATTTTGACAGGTAACAGTAACTTCGATACTAATTATGACAAGTAACTGTAACTTCGATACTAATTATGACAGGTAACTGTAACTTCGATACTAATTATGACAGGTAACTGTAACTTCGTTACTAATTATGACAAGTAACTGTAATTTCGATTCAAATTTTGGCAGGTAACTGTAACTTCGATACTTATTATGACAGGTAACAGTAACTTCGATACTAATTATGACAAGTAACTGTAACATTGATACTAATTATGGCAGGTAACTGTAACTTCGTTACTAATTATGACAAGTAACTGTAATTTCGATACAAATTATGGCAGGTTACTGTAACTTCGATACTAATTATGACAGGTAACAGCAACTTCGATACTAATTATGACAAGTAACTGTAACTTCGATATAAATTATGACAGGTAACTGGAACTTCGATACTAATTATGACAAGAAACTCTAACTTCGTTACTAATTATGACAAGTAACTGTAATTTTGATAAAAAATTATTGTAGGTAACTGTAACTTCAATACTAATTATGACAGGTAACAGTAACTTCGATACTAATTATGACAGGTAACTGTAACTTCGTTACTTATTATGACAAGTAACTTTAATTTCGATACTAATTATGGCAGGTTACTGTAACTTCGTTACTAATTATGACAAGTCCCTGTAATTTCGATACTAATTATGGCAAGTAATTGTAATTTCGATGCTAATTATGACAGGTAACAGTAACTTCGATACTAATTATGACAAGTAACAGTAACTTCGATACTAATTATGACAAGTAACTGTAACTTCGATACTAATTATGACAGGTAACTGTAACTTCGTTACTAATTATGACAAGTAACTGTAATTTCGATTCAAATTTTGGCAGGTAACTGTAACTTCGATACTTATTATGACAGGTAACAGTAACTTCGATACTAATTATGACAAGTAACAGTAATTTCGATACAAATTATGGCAGGTAACTGTAACTTCGATACTAATTATGACAGGTAACAGCAACTTCGATACTAATTATGACAAGTAACTATAACTTCGATACAAATTATGACAGGTAACTGTAACTTCGATACTAATTATGACAAGAGACTCTAACTTCGTTACTAATTATGACAAGTAACTGTAATTTTGATAAAAAATTATTGTAGGTAACTGTAACTTCAATACTAATTATGACAGGTAACAGTAACTTCGATACTAATTATGACAGGTAACAGTAACTACGATACTAATTATGACAAGTAACTGTAACTTCGATACTAATTATGACAAGTAACTGTAACTTCGTAACTAATTATGACAAGTAACTGTAATTTCGATACAAATTATGGCAGGTAACAGTAACTTCGATACTAATTATGACAAGTAACTGTAACTTCGATACTAATTATGACAGGGAACTTTAATTTCGATACAAATTATGGCAGGTAACTGTAACTTCGATACTAATTGTGACTGGTAACAGTAACTTCGATACTAATTATGACATGTAACTATAACTTCGAATCAAATTATGACAGGTAACTGTAACTTCGATACTAATTATGGCAAGAAACTCTAACTTCGTTACTAATTATGACAAATAACTGTAATTTTGATAAAAAATTATGGTAGGTAACTGTAACTTCAATACTAAGTATGACAGGAAACAGTAACTTCGATACTTATTTTGACAGTTAACTGTAACTTGGTTACTAATTATCACAAGTAACTTTAATTTCGATACTTATTATGGCAGGTAACTGTAACTTCGTTACTAATTATTACAAGTCCCTGTAATTTCGATACAAATTATGGCGGGTAACGGTAACTTCGATACTAATTATTACAAGTAACTGTAACTTCGATACTAATTATGACAGGTAACTGTAACTTGGTTACTAATTATGACAAGTAACTGTAATTTCGATACAAATGATTGCAGGTAATTGTAATTTCGAAACTAGTTATGACAAGTAACAGTACTTTCGATACTAATTATGACAGGTAACTGTAACATCGATACTAATTATGACAAGGAACTGTAATTTCGATACAAATTATTGCAGGTAACTGTAACTTCGATACTAATTATGACAGGTAACAGCAACTTCGATACTAATTATGACAAGTAACTATAACTTCGATACAAATTATGACAGGTAACTGTAACTTCGATACTAATTATGACAAGAAACTCTAACTTCGTTACTAATTATGACAAGTAACTGTAATTTTGATAAAAAATTATTGTAGGTAACTGTAACTTCAATACTAATTATGACAGGTAACAGTAACTTCGATACTAATTATGACAGGTAACAGTAACTTCGTTACTTATTATGACAAGTAACTTTAATTTCGATACTAATTATGGCAGGTTACTGTAACTTCGTTACTAATTATGACAAGTCCCTGTAATTTCGATACACATTTTTGCAGGTAATTGTAATTTCGAAACTAATTATGACAGGTAACAGTAACTTTGATTCTAATTATGACAGGTAACAGTAACTTCGATACTATTTATGACAAGTAACTGTAACGTCGATACTAATTATGACAGGTAACAGCAACTTCGATACTAATTATGACAAGTAACTATAACTTCGATACAAATTATGACAGGTAACAGTAACTTCGATACTAATTATGACAGGTTACAGTAACTACGATACTAATTATGACAAGTAACTGTAACTTGGTAACTAATTATGACAAGTAATTGTAATTTCGAAACAGTAACTTCGATGCTAATTATGACAGGTAACTGTAACTTCGTTACTAATTATGAAAAGTAACTGTAATTTTGATAAAAAATTATGGTAGGTAACTGTAACTTCAATACTAATTATGACAGGTAACTGTAACATCGTTAATAATTATCACAAGTAACTTTAATTTCGATACTAATTATGGCAGGTAACTGTAACTTCGTTACTAATTATGACAAGTCCCTGTAATTTCGATACAAATTATGGCAGGTAACGGTAACTTCGATACTAATTATTACAAGTAACTGTAACTTCGATACTAATTATGACAGGTAACTGTAACTTCGTTACTAATTATGACAAGTAACTGTAATTTCGATACAAATTTTGGCAGGTAACTGTAACTTCGATTCTAACTATGACAGGTAACAGTAACTTCGATACTAATTATGACAAGTAACTGTAACTTCGATACTAATTATGACAGGTAACTGTAACTTCGTTACTAATTATGACAAGTAACAGTAATTTCGATACAAATTATGGCAGGTAACTGTATCATCGATACTAATTATGACAGGTAACAGTAACTTCGATACTAATTATGACAAGTAACATTAACTTCGATACTAATTATGGCAGGTTACTGTAACATCGCTACTAATTATGACAAGTAACTTTAATTTCGATACAAATTATGGCAGGTAACTGTAACTTCCATACTAATTATGACAGGTAACAGTAACTTCGATACTAATTATGACAAGTAACTGTAATTTCGATACAAATTATGACAGGTAACTGTAACTTCGTTACTAATTATGACAAGTAACAGTACCTTCGATACTAATTATGACAGGTAACTGTAACTTCGATACTAATTATGACAAGGAGCTGAAATTTCGATACAAATTATGGCAGGTAACTGTAACTTCGTTACTAATTATGACGAGTAACTGTAATTTCGATACAAATTTTGGCAGGTAACTGTAACTTCGATACTAGTTGTGACAGGTAACAGTAACTTCGATACTAATTATGACAAGTAACTGTAACTTCGATACTAATTATGACAGGTAACTGTAACTTCGTTACTAATAATGACAAGTAACTCTAATTTCGTTACTAATTATGGCAGGTAACTGTAACTTCGATACTAATTATGACAGGTAACAGTAACTTCGATACTAATTATGACAAGTAACTATAACCGATAAAAATTATGACTGGTTACTGTAACTTCGATTCTAATTATGACAAGAAACTCAAACTTCGTTACTAAATATGACAAGTAACTGTAATTTTGATAAAAAATTATGGTAGGTAACTGTAACTTCATTACTAATTATGACAGGTAACAGTAACTTCGATACTAATTATGACAGGAAACTGTAACTTCGTTACTAATTATGACAAGTAACTTTAATTTCGATACTAGTTATGGCAGGAAACTGTAACTTCGTTACTAATTATGACAAGTCCCTGTAATTTCGATACAAATTATGGCAGGTGACTGTAACTTCGATACTAATTATGACAAGTAACTGTAACTTCGATACTAATTATGACAGGTAACTGTAACTTCGTTATTAATTATGACAAGTAACTGTAATTTTGATAAAAAATTATTGTAGGTAACTGTAATTTCAATACTAATTATGACAGGTAACAGTAACTTCGATACTAATTATGACAAGAAACTCAAACTTCGTTGCTAATTATGACAAGTAACTGTAATTTTGATACAAAATTATGGTAGGTAACTGTAACTTCAATACTAATTATGACAGGTAACAGTATCTTCGATACTAATTATGACAGGAAACTGTAACTTCGTTACTAATTATGACAAGTAACTTTAATTTCGATATTAATTATGGCAGGAAACTGTAACTTCGTTACTAATTATGACAAGTCCCTGTAATTTCGATACAAATTATGGCAGGTAACTGTAACCTCGATACTAATTATGACAAGTAACTGTAACTTCGATACTAATTATGACAGGTCACTGTAACTTTGTTATTAATTATGACAAGTAACTGTAATTTCGATACAAATTTTGGCAGGTAACTGTATCATCGTTACTTATTTTGGCAGGTAACAGTAACTTCGATAATAATTATGACAAGTAACTGTAACTTCGATACTAATTATGACAGGTAACTGTAACTTCGATACTAATTATGACAGGTAACTGTAACTTCGTTACTAATTATGACAAGTAACTGTAATTTCGATTCAAATTTTGGCAGGTAACTGTAACTTCGATACTTATTATGACAGGTAACAGTAACTTCGATACTAATTATGACAAGTAACTGTAACATCGATACTAATTATGACAGGTAACTGTAACTTCGTTACTAATTATGACAAGTAACTGTAATTTCGATACAAATTATGGCAGGTATGTGTAACTTCGATACTAATTATGACAGGTAACAGCAACTTCGATACTAATTATGACAAGTAACTATAACTTCGATACAAATTATAACAGGTAACTGTAACTTCGATACTAATTATGACAAGAAACTCTAACTTCGTTACTAATTATGACAAGTAACTGTAATTTTGATAAAAAATTATTGTAGATAAATGTAACTTCAATACAAATTATGACAGGTAACAGTAACTTCGATACTAATTATGACAGGTAACTGTAACTTCGTTACTTATTATGACAAGTAACTTTAATTTCGATACTAATTATGGCAGGTTACTGTAACTTCGTTACTAATTATGACAAGTCCCTGTAATTTCGATACAAGTTATTGCAGGTAATTGTAATTTCGAAACTAATTATGACAGGTAACAGTAACTTCGATACTAATTATGACAGGTAACAGTAACTTCGATACTATTTATGACAAGTAACTGTAACTTCGATACTAATTATGACAGGTAACAGCAACTTCGATACTAATTATGACAAGTAACTATAACTTCGATACAAATTATGACAGGTAACAGTAACTTCGATACTAATTATGACAGGTTACAGATACTACGATACTAATTATGACAAGTAACTGTAACTTCGATACTAATTATGACAAGTAACTGTAACTTGGTAACTAATTATGACAAGTAATTGTAATTTCGATACAAATTATGGCAGGTAACAGTAACTTCGATGCTAATTATGACAGGTAACTGTAACTTCGATACTAATTATGACAAGGAACTGTAATTTCGATACAAATTATGGCAGGTAACTGTAACTTCGATACTAATTGTGACAGGTAACAGTAACTTCGATACTAATTATGACAAGTAACTATAACTTCGAATCAAATTATGACTGGTAACTGTAACTTCGATACTAATTATGACAAGAAAATCTAACTTCGTTACTAATTATGACAAGTAACAGTAATTTTGATAAAAAATTATGGTAGGTAACTGTAACTTCAATACTAATTATGACAGGTAACAGGAACTTCGATACTAATTATGACAAGTAACTGTAACTTCGTTAATAATTATCACAAGTAACATTAATTTCGATACTAATTATGGCAGGTAACTGTAACTTCGTTACTAATTATGATAAGTCCCTGTAATTTCGATAAAAAATTATGGCAGGTAACGGTAACTTCGATACTAATTATTACAAGTAACTGTAACTTCGATATTAATTATGACAGCTAACTGTAACTTGGTTACTAATTATGACAAGTAACTGTAATTTCGATACAAATTATTGCAGGTAATTGTAATTTCGAAACTAATTATGACAGGTAACAGTAACTTCGATACTAATTATGACAGGTAACAGTAACTTCGATACTATTTATGACAAGTAACTGTAACTTCGATACTAATTATGACAGGTAACAGCAACTTCCATACTAATTATGACAAGTAAATATAACTTCGATACAAATTATGACAGGTAACTGTAACTTCGATACTAATTATGACAAGGAAATGTAATTTCGATACAAATTATGGCAGGTAACTGTAACTTCGTTACTAATTATGACAAGTCCCTGTAATTTCGATACAAATTATTGCAGGTAATTGTAATTTCGAAACTAATTATGACAGGTAACAGTAACTTCGATACTAATTATGACAGGAAACTGTAACTTCGTTACTAATTATGACAAGTAACTGTAATTTCGATACAAATTATGACAGGTAACTGTAACTTCGTTACTAATTATGACAAGTAACAGTACCTTCGATACTAATTATGACAGGTAACTGTAACTTCGATACTAATTATGACAAGGAACTGTAATTTCGATACAAATTATGGCAGGTAACTGTAACTTCGTTACTAATTATGACGAGTAACTGTAATTTCGATACAAATTTTGGCAGGTAACTGTAACTTCGATACTAATTATGACAGGTAACAGTAACTTCGATACTAATTATGACAAGTAACTGTAACTTCGATACTAATTATGACAGGTAACTGTAACTTCGTTATTAATTATGACAAGTAACTGTAATTTCGATACAAATTTTGGCAGGTAACACTATCATCGTTACTAATTTTGACAGGTAACAGTAACTTCGATACTAATTATGACAAGTAACTGTAACTTCGATACTAATTATGACAGGTAACTGTACCTTCGATACTAATTATGACAGGTAACTGTAACTTCGATACTAATTATGACAAGGAGCTGAAATTTCGATACAAATTATGGCAGGTAACTGTAACTTCGTTACTAATTATGACGAGTAACTGTAATTTCGATACAAATTTTGGCAGGTAACTGTAACTTCGATACTAGTTGTGACAGGTAACAGTAACTTCGATACTAATTATGACAAGTAACTGTAACTTCGATACTAATTATGACAGGTAACTGTAACTTCGTTACTAATAATGACAAGTAACTCTAATTTCGTTACTAATTATGGCAGGTAACTGTAACTTCGATACTAATTATGACAGGTAACAGTAACTTCGATACTAATTATGACAAGTAACTATAACCGATAAAAATTATGACTGGTTACTGTAACTTCGATTCTAATTATGACAAGAAACTCAAACTTCGTTACTAATTATGACAAGTAACTGTAATTTTGATAAAAAATTATGGTAGGTAACTGTAACTTCATTACTAATTATGACAGGTAACAGTAACTTCGATACTAATTATGACAGGAAACTGTAACTTCGTTACTAATTATGACAAGTAACTTTAATTTCGATACTAGTTATGGCAGGAAACTGTAACTTCGTTACTAATTATGACAAGTCCCTGTAATTTCGATACAAATTATGGCAGGTGACTGTAACATCGATACTAATTATGACAAGTAACTGTAACTTCGATACTAATTATGACAGGTAACTGTAACTTCGTTATTAATTATGACAAGTAACTGTAATTTTGATAAAAAATTATTGTAGGTAACTGTAATTTCAATACTAATTATGACAGGTAACAGTAACTTCGATACTAATTATGACAAGAAACTCAAACTTCGTTGCTAATTATGACAAGTAACTGTAATTTTGATACAAAATTATGGTAGGTAACTGTAACTTCAATACTAATTATGACAGGTAACAGTATCTTCGATACTAATTATGACAGGAAACTGTAACTTCGTTACTAATTATGACAAGTAACTTTAATTTCGATATTAATTATGGCAGGAAACTGTAACTTCGTTACTAATTATGACAAGTCCCTGTAATTTCGATACAAATTATGGCAGGTAACTGTAACCTCGATACTAATTATGACAAGTAACTGTAACTTCGATACTAATTATGACAGGTCACTGTAACTTTGTTATTAATTATGACAAGTAACTGTAATTTCGATACAAATTTTGGCAGGTAACTGTATCATCGTTACTAATTTTGGCAGGTAACAGTAACTTCGATAATAATTATGACAAGTAACTGTAACTTCGATACTAATTATGACAGGTAACTGTAACTTCGATACTAATTATGACAGGTAACTGTAACTTCGTTACTAATTATGACAAGTAACTGTAATTTCGATTCAAATTTTGGCAGATAACTGTAACTTCGATACTTATTATGACAGGTAACAGTAACTTCGATACTAATTATGACAAGTAACTGTAACTTCGATACTAATTATGACAGGTAACTGTAACTTCGTTATTAATTATGACAAGTAACTGTAATTTCGATACAAATTTTGGCAGGTAACACTATCATCGTTACTAATTTTGACAGGTAACAGTAACTTCGATACTAATTATGACAAGTAACTGTAACTTCGATACTAATTATGACAGGTAACTGTAACTTCGATACTAATTATGACAGGTAACTGTAACTTCGTTACTAATTATGACAAGTAACTGTAATTTCGATTCAAATTTTGGCAGGTAACTGTAACTTCGATACTTATTATGACAGGTAACAGTAACTTCGATACTAATTATGACAAGTAACTGTAACATTGATACTAATTATGGCAGGTAACTGTAACTTCGTTACTAATTATGACAAGTAACTGTAATTTCGATACAAATTATGGCAGGTTACTGTAACTTCGATACTAATTATGACAGGTAACAGCAACTTCGATACTAATTATGACAAGTAACTGTAACTTCGATATAAATTATGACAGGTAACTGGAACTTCGATACTAATTATGACAAGAAACTCTAACTTCGTTACTAATTATGACAAGTAACTGTAATTTTGATAAAAAATTATTGTAGGTAACTGTAACTTCAATACTAATTATGACAGGTAACTGTAACTTCGTTACTTATTATGACAAGTAACTTTAATTTCGATACTAATTATGGCAGGTTACTGTAACTTCGTTACTAATTATGACAAGTCCCTGTAATTTCGATACTAATTATGGCAAGTAATTGTAATTTCGATGCTAATTATGACAGGTAACAGTAACTTCGATACTAATTATGACAAGTAACAGTAACTTCGATACTAATTATGACAAGTAACTGTAATTTCGATTCAAATTTTGGCAGGTAACTGTAACTTCGATACTTATTATGACAGGTAACAGTAACTTCGATACTAATTATGACAAGTAACAGTAATTTCGATACAAATTATGGCAGGTAACTGTAACTTCGATACTAATTATGACAGGTAACAGCAACTTCGAAACTAATTATGACAAGTAACTATAACTTCGATACAAATTATGACAGGTAACTGTAACTTCGATACTAATTATGACAAGAGACTCTAACTTCGTTACTAATTATGACAAGTAACTGTAATTTTGATAAAAAATTATTGTAGGTAACTGTAACTTCAATACTAATTATGACAGGTAACAGTAACTTCGATACTAATTATGACAGGTAACAGTAACTACGATACTAATTATGACAAGTAACTGTAACTTCGATACTAATTATGACAAGTAACTGTAACTTCGTAACTAATTATGACAAGTAACTGTAATTTCGATACAAATTATGGCAGGTAACAGTAACTTCGATACTAATTATGACAAGTAACTGTAACTTCGATACTAATTATGACAGGGAACTTTAATTTCGATACAAATTATGGCAGGTAACTGTAACTTCGATACTAATTGTGACTGGTAACAGTAACTTCGATACTAATTATGACATGTAACTATAACTTCGAATCAAATTATGACAGGTAACTGTAACTTCGATACTAATTATGGCAAGAAACTCTAACTTCGTTACTAATTATGACAAATAACTGTAATTTTGATAAAAAATTATGGTAGGTAACTGTAACTTCAATACTAAGTATGACAGGAAACAGTAACTTCGATACTTATTTTGACAGTTAACTGTAACTTGGTTACTAATTATCACAAGTAACTTTAATTTCGATACTTATTATGGCAGGTAACTGTAACTTCGTTACTAATTATTACAAGTCCCTGTAATTTCGATACAAATTATGGCGGGTAACGGTAACTTCGATACTAATTATTACAAGTAACTGTAACTTCGATACTAATTATGACAGGTAACTGTAACTTGGTTACTAATTATGACAAGTAACTGTAATTTCGATACAAATGATTGCAGGTAATTGTAATTTCGAAACTAGTTATGACAAGTAACAGTACTTTCGATACTAATTATGACAGGTAACTGTAACATCGATACTAATTATGACAAGGAACTGTAATTTCGATACAAATTATTGCAGGTAACTGTAACTTCGATACTAATTATGACAGGTAACAGCAACTTCGATACTAATTATGACAAGTAACTATAACTTCGATACAAATTATGACAGGTAACTGTAACTTCGATACTAATTATGACAAGAAACTCTAACTTCGTTACTAATTATGACAAGTAACTGTAATTTTGATAAAAAATTATTGTAGGTAACTGTAACTTCAATACTAATTATGACAGGTAACAGTAACTTCGATACTAATTATGACAGGTAACAGTAACTTCGTTACTTATTATGACAAGTAACTTTAATTTCGATACTAATTATGGCAGGTTACTGTAACTTCGTTACTAATTATGACAAGTCCCTGTAATTTCGATACAAATTTTTGCAGGTAATTGTAATTTCGAAACTAATTCTGACAGGTAACAGTAACTTTGATTCTAATTATGACAGGTAACAGTAACTTCGATACTATTTATGACAAGTAACTGTAACGTCGATACTAATTATGACAGGTAACAGCAACTTCGATATTAATAATGACAAGTAACTATAACTTCGATACAAATTATGACAGGTAACAGTAACTTCGATACTAATTATGACAGGTTACAGTAACTACGATACTAATTATGACAAGTAACTGTAACTTGGTAACTAATTATGACAAGTAATTGTAATTTCGAAACAGTAACTTCGATGCTAATTATGACAGGTAACTGTAACTTCGATACTAATTATGACAAGAAACTGTAATTTCGATACAAATTATGGCAGGTAACTGTAACTTCGATACTAATTGTGACAGGTAACAGTAACTTCGATACTAATTATGACAAGTAACTATAACTTCGAATCAAATTATGACTGGTAACTGTAACTTCGATACTAATTATGACAAGTAACTATAACTTCGATACAAATTATGACAGGTAACAGTAACTTCGATACTAATTATGACAGGTTACAGTAACTACGATACTAATTATGACAAGTAACTGTAACTTGGTAACTAATTATGACAAGTAATTGTAATTTCGAAACAGTAACTTCGATGCTAATTATGACAGGTAACTGTAACTTCGTTACTAATTATGAAAAGTAACTGTAATTTTGATAAAAAATTATGGTAGGTAACTGTAACTTCAATACTAATTATGACAGGTAACTGTAACATCGTTAATAATTATCACAAGTAACTTTAATTTCGATACTAATTATGGCAGGTAACTGTAACTTCGTTACTAATTATGACAAGTCCCTGTAATTTCGATACAAATTATGGCAGGTAACGGTAACTTCGATACTAATTATTACAAGTAACTGTAACTTCGATACTAATTATGACAGGTAACTGTAACTTCGTTACTAATTATGACAAGTAACTGTAATTTCGATACAAATTTTGGCAGGTAACTGTAACTTCGATTCTAACTATGACAGGTAACAGTAACTTCGATACTAATTATGACAAGTAACTGTAACTTCGATACTAATTATGACAGGTAACTGTAACTTCGTTACTAATTATGACAAGTAACAGTAATTTCGATACAAATTATGGCAGGTAACTGTATCATCGATACTAATTATGACAGGTAACAGTAACTTCGATACTAATTATGACAAGTAACATTAACTTCGATACTAATTATGGCAGGTTACTGTAACATCGCTACTAATTATGACAAGTAACTTTAATTTCGATACAAATTATGGCAGGTAACTGTAACTTCCATACTAATTATGACAGGTAACAGTAACTTCGATACTAATTATGACAAGTAACTGTAATTTCGATACAAATTATGACAGGTAACTGTAACTTCGTTACTAATTATGACAAGTAACAGTACCTTCGATACTAATTATGACAGGTAACTGTAACTTCGATACTAATTATGACAAGGAGCTGAAATTTCGATACAAATTATGGCAGGTAACTGTAACTTCGTTACTAATTATGACGAGTAACTGTAATTTCGATACAAATTTTGGCAGGTAACTGTAACTTCGATACTAGTTGTGACAGGTAACAGTAACTTCGATACTAATTATGACAAGTAACTGTAACTTCGATACTAATTATGACAGGTAACTGTAACTTCGTTACTAATAATGACAAGTAACTCTAATTTCGTTACTAATTATGGCAGGTAACTGTAACTTCGATACTAATTATGACAGGTAACAGTAACTTCGATACTAATTATGACAAGTAACTATAACCGATAAAAATTATGACTGGTTACTGTAACTTCGATTCTTATTATGACAAGAAACTCAAACTTCGTTACTAATTATGACAAGTAACTGTAATTTTGATAAAAAATTATGGTAGGTAACTGTAACTTCATTACTAATTATGACAGGTAACAGTAACTTCGATACTAATTATGACAGGAAACTGTAACTTCGTTACTAATTATGACAAGTAACTTTAATTTCGATACTAGTTATGGCAGGAAACTGTAACTTCGTTACTAATTATGACAAGTCCCTGTAATTTCGATACAAATTATGGCAGGTGACTGTAACTTCGATACTAATTATGACAAGTAACTGTAACTTCGATACTAATTATGACAGGTAACTGTAACTTCGTTATTAATTATGACAAGTAACTGTAATTTTGATAAAAAATTATTGTAGGTAACTGTAATTTCAATACTAATTATGACAGGTAACAGTAACTTCGATACTAATTATGACAAGAAACTCAAACTTCGATGCTAATTATGACAAGTAACTGTAATTTTGATACAAAATTATGGTAGGTAACTGTAACTTCAATACTAATTATGACAGGTAACAGTATCTTCGATACTAATTATGACAGGAAACTGTAACTTCGTTACTAATTATGACAAGTAACTTTAATTTCGATATTAATTATGGCAGGAAACTGTAACTTCGTTACTAATTATGACAAGTCCCTGTAATTTCGATACAAATTATGGCAGGTAACTGTAACCTCGATACTAATTATGACAAGTAACTGTAACTTCGATACTAATTATGACAGGTCACTGTAACTTTGTTATTAATTATGACAAGTAACTGTAATTTCGATACAAATTTTGGCAGGTAACTGTATCATCGTTACTAATTTTGGCAGGTAACAGTAACTTCGATAATAATTATGACAAGTAACTGTAACTTCGATACTATTTATGACAGGTAACTGTAACTTCGATACTAATTATGACAGGTAACTGTAACTTCGTTACTAATTATGACAAGTAACTGTAATTTCGATTCAAATTTTGGCAGGTAACTGTAACTTCGATACTTATTATGACAGGTAACAGTAACTTCGATACTAATTATGACAAGTAACTGTAACATCGATACTAATTATGACAGGTAACTGTAACTTCGTTACTAATTATGACAAGTAACTGTAATTTCGATACAAATTATGGCAGGTATGTGTAACTTCGATACTAATTATGACAGGTAACAGCAACTTCGATACTAATTATGACAAGTAACTATAACTTCGATACAAATTATAACAGGTAACTGTAACTTCGATACTAATTATGACAAGAAACTCTAACTTCGTTACTAATTATGACAAGTAACTGTAATTTTGATAAAAAATTATTGTAGGTAACTGTAACTTCAATACTAATTATGACAGGTAACAGTAACTTCGATACTAATTATGACAGGTAACTGTAACTTCGTTACTTATTATGACAAGTAACTTTAATTTCGATACTAATTATGGCAGGTTACTGTAACTTCGTTACTAATTATGACAAGTCCCTGTAATTTCGATACAAGTTATTGCAGGTAATTGTAATTTCGAAACTAATTATGACAGGTAACAGTAACTTCGATACTAATTATGACAGGTAACAGTAACTTCGATACTATTTATGACAAGTAACTGTAACTTCGATACTAATTATGACAGGTAACAGCAACTTCGATACTAATTATGACAAGTAACTATAACTTCGATACAAATTATGACAGGTAACAGTAACTTCGATACTAATTATGACAGGTTACAGATACTACGATACTAATTATGACAAGTAACTGTAACTTCGATACTAATTATGACAAGTAACTGTAACTTGGTAACTAATTATGACAAGTAATTGTAATTTCGATACAAATTATGGCAGGTAACAGTAACTTCGATGCTAATTATGACAGGTAACTGTAACTTCGATACTAATTATGACAAGGAACTGTAATTTCGATACAAATTATGGCAGGTAACTGTAACTTCGATACTAATTGTGACAGGTAACAGTAACTTCGATACTAATTATGACAAGTAACTATAACTTCGAATCAAATTATGTCTGGTAACTGTAACTTCGATACTAATTATGACAAGAAAATCTAACTTCGTTACTAATTATGACAAGTAACAGTAATTTTGATAAAAAATTATGGTAGGTAACTGTAACTTCAATACTAATTATGACAGGTAACAGGAACTTCGATACTAATTATGACAAGTAACTGTAACTTCGTTAATAATTATCACAAGTAACATTAATTTCGATACTAATTATGGCAGGTAACTGTAACTTCGTTACTAATTATGACAAGTCCCTGTAATTTCGATAAAAAATTATGGCAGGTAACGGTAACTTCGATACTAATTATTACAAGTAACTGTAACTTCGATATTAATTATGACAGCTAACTGTAACTTGGTTACTAATTATGACAAGTAACTGTAATTTCGATACAAATTATTGCAGGTAATTGTAATTTCGAAACTAATTATGACAGGTAACAGTAACTTCGATACTAATTATGACAGGTAACAGTAACTTCGATACTATTTATGACAAGTAACTGTAACTTCGATACTAATTATGACAGGTAACAGCAACTTCCATACTAATTATGACAAGTAAATATAACTTCGATACAAATTATGACAGGTAACTGTAACTTCGATACTAATTATGACAAGGAAATGTAGTTTCGATACAAATTATGGCAGGTAACTGTAACTTCGTTACTAATTATGACAAGTCCCTGTAATTTCGATACAAATTATTGCAGGTAATTGTAATTTCGAAACTAATTATGACAGGTAACAGTAACTTCGATACTAATTATGACAGGAAACTGTAACTTCGTTACTAATTATGACAAGTAACTGTAATTTCGATACAAATTATGACAGGTAACTGTAACTTCGTTACTAATTATGACAAGTAACAGTACCTTCGATACTAATTATGACAGGTAACTGTAACTTCGATACTAATTATGACAAGGAACTGTAATTTCGATACAAATTATGGCAGGTAACTGTAACTTCGTTACTAATTATGACGAGTAACTGTAATTTCGATACAAATTTTGGCAGGTAACTGTAACTTCGATACTAATTATGACAGGTAACAGTAACTTCGATACTAATTATGACAAGTAACTGTAACTTCGATACTAATTATGACAGGTAACTGTATCTTCGTTATTAATTATGACAAGTAACTGTAATTTCGATACAAATTTTGGCAGGTAACACTATCATCGTTACTAATTTTGACAGGTAACAGTAACTTCGATACTAATTATGACAAGTAACTGTAACTTCGATACTAATTATGACAGGTAACTGTACCTTCGATACTAATTATGACAGGTAACTGTAACTTCGATACTAATTATGACAAGGAGCTGAAATTTCGATACAAATTATGGCAGGTAACTGTAACTTCGTTACTAATTATGACGAGTAACTGTAATTTCGATACAAATTTTGGCAGGTAACTGTAACTTCGATACTAGTTGTGACAGGTAACAGTAACTTCGATACTAATTATGACAAGTAACTGTAACTTCGATACTAATTATGACAGGTAACTGTAACTTCGTTACTAATAATGACAAGTAACTCTAATTTCGTTACTAATTATGGCAGGTAACTGTAACTTCGATACTAATTATGACAGGTAACAGTAACTTCGATACTAATTATGACAAGTAACTATAACCGATAAAAATTATGACTGGTTACTGTAACTTCGATTCTAATTATGACAAGAAACTCAAACTTCGTTACTAATTATGACAAGTAACTGTAATTTTGATAAAAAATTATGGTAGGTAACTGTAACTTCATTACTAATTATGACAGGTAACAGTAACTTCGATACTAATTATGACAGGAAACTGTAACTTCGTTACTAATTATGACAAGTAACTTTAATTTCGATACTAGTTATGGCAGGAAACTGTAACTTCGTTACTAATTATGACAAGTCCCTGTAATTTCGATACAAATTATGGCAGGTGACTGTAACTTCGATACTAATTATGACAAGTAACTGTAACTTCGATACTAATTATGACAGGTAACTGTAACTTCGTTATTAATTATGACAAGTAACTGTAATTTTGATAAAAAATTATTGTAGGTAACTGTAATTTCAATACTAATTATGACAGGTAACAGTAACTTCGATACTAATTATGACAAGAAACTCAAACTTCGTTGCTAATTATGACAAGTAACTGTAATTTTGATACAAAATTATGGTAGGTAACTGTAACTTCAATACTAATTATGACAGGTAACAGTATCTTCGATACTAATTATGACAGGAAACTGTAACTTCGTTACTAATTATGACAAGTAACTTTAATTTCGATATTAATTATGGCAGGAAACTGTAACTTCGTTACTAATTATGACAAGTCCCTGTAATTTCGATACAAATTATGGCAGGTAACTGTAACCTCGATACTAATTATGACAAGTAACTGTAACTTCGATACTAATTATGACAGGTCACTGTAACTTTGTTATTAATTATGACAAGTAACTGTAATTTCGATACAAATTTTGGCAGGTAACTGTATCATCGTTACTAATTTTGGCAGGTAACAGTAACTTCGATAATAATTATGACAAGTAACTGTAACTTCGATACTAATTATGACAGGTAACTGTAACTTCCATACTAATTATGACAGGTAACTGTAACTTCGTTACTAATTATGACAAGTAACTGTAATTTCGATTCAAATTTTGGCAGGTAACTGTAACTTCGATACTTATTATGACAGGTAACAGTAACTTCGATACTAATTATGACAAGTAACTGTAACATCGATACTAATTATGACAGGTAACTGTAACTTCGTTACTAATTATGACAAGTAACTGTAATTTCGATACAAATTATGGCAGGTATGTGTAACTTCGATACTAATTATGACAGGTAACAGCAACTTCGATACTAATTATGACAAGTAACTATAACTTCGATACAAATTATAACAGGTAACTGTAACTTCGATACTAATTATGACAAGAAACTCTAACTTCGTTACTAATTATGACAAGTAACTGTAATTTTGATAAAAAATTATTGTAGGTAACTGTAACTTCAATACTAATTATGACAGGTAACAGTAACTTCGATACTAATTATGACAGGTAACTGTAACTTCGTTACTTATTATGACAAGTAACTTTAATTTCGATACTAATTATGGCAGGTTACTGTAACTTCGTTACTAATTATGACAAGTCCCTGTAATTTCGATACAAGTTATTGCAGGTAATTGTAATTTCGAAACTAATTATGACAGGTAACAGTAACTTCGATACTAATTATGACAGGTAACAGTAACTTCGATACTATTTATGACAAGTAACTGTAACTTCGATACTAATTATGACAGGTAACCTCAACTTCGATACTAATTATGACAAGTAACTATAACTTCGATACAAATTATGACAGGTAACAGTAACTTCGATACTAATTATGACAGGTTACAGATACTACGATACTAATTATGACAAGTAACTGTAACTTCGATACTAATTATGACAAGTAACTGTAACTTGGTAACTAATTATGACAAGTAATTGTAATTTCGATACAAATTATGGCAGGTAACAGTAACTTCGATGCTAATTATGACAGGTAACTGTAACTTCGATACTAATTATGACAAGGAACTGTAATTTCGATACAAATTATGGCAGGTAACTGTAACTTCGATACTAATTGTGACAGGTAACAGTAACTTCGATACTAATTATGACAAGTAACTATAACTTCGAATCAAATTATGACTGGTAACTGTAACTTCGATACTAATTATGACAAGAAAATCTAACTTCGTTACTAATTATCACAAGTAACAGTAATTTTGATAAAAAATTATGGTAGGTAACTGTAACTTCAATACTAATTATGACAGGTAACAGGAACTTCGATACTAATTATGACAAGTAACTGTAACTTCGTTAATAATTATCACAAGTAACATTAATTTCGATACTAATTATGGCAGGTAACTGTAACTTCGTTACTAATTATGACAAGTCCCTGTAATTTCGATAAAAAATTATGGCAGGTAACGGTAACTTCGATACTAATTATTACAAGTAACTGTAACTTCGATATTAATTATGACAGCTAACTGTAACTTGGTTACTAATTATGACAAGTAACTGTAATTTCGATACAAATTATTGCAGGTAATTGTAATTTCGAAACTAATTATGACAGGTAACAGTAACTTCGATACTAATTATGACAGGTAACAGTAACTTCGATACTATTTATGACAAGTAACTGTAACTTCGATACTAATTATGACAGGTAACAGCAACTTCCATACTAATTATGACAAGTAAATATAACTTCGATACAAATTATGACACTTAACTGTAACTTCGATACTAATTATGACAAGGAAATGTAATTTCGATACAAATTATGGCAGGTAACTGTAACTTCGTTACTAATTATGACAAGTCCCTGTAATTTCGATACAAATTATTGCAGGTAATTGTAATTTCGAAACTAATTATGACAGGTAACAGTAACTTCGATACTAATTATGACAGGAAACTGTAACTTCGTTACTAATTATGACAAGTAACTGTAATTTCGATACAAATTATGACAGGTAACTGTAACTTCGTTACTAATTATGACAAGTAACAGTACCTTCGATACTAATTATGACAGGTAACTGTAACTTCGATACTAATTATGACAAGGAACTGTAATTTCGATACAAATTATGGCAGGTAACTGTAACTTCGTTACTAATTATGACGAGTAACTGTAATTTCGATACAAATTTTGGCAGGTAACTGTAACTTCGATACTAATTATGACAGGTAACAGTAACTTCGATACTAATTATGACAAGTTACTGTAACTTCGATACTAATTATGACAGGTAACTGTAACTTCGTTATTAATTATGACAAGTAACTGTAATTTCGATACAAATTTTGGCAGGTAACACTATCATCGTTACTAATTTTGACAGGTAACAGTAACTTCGATACTAATTATGACAAGTAACTGTAACTTCGATACTAATTATGACAGGTAACTGTAACTTCGATACTAATTATGACTGGTAACTGTAACTTCGTTACTAATTATGACAAGTAACTGTAATTTCGATTCAAATTTTGGCAGGTAACTGTAACTTCGATACTTATTATGACAGGTAACAGTAACTTCGATACTAATTATGACAAGTAACTGTAACATTGATACTAATTATGACAGGTAACTGTAACTTCGTTACTAATTATGACAAGTAACTGTAATTTCGATACAAATTATGGCAGGTTACTGTAACTTCGATACTAATTATGACAGGTAACAGCAACTTCGATACTAATTATGACAAGTAACTATAACTTCGATATAAATTATGACAGGTAACTGTAACTTCGATACTAATTATGACAAGAAACTCTAACTTCGTTACTAATTATGACAAGTAACTGTAATTTTGATAAAAAATTATTGTAGGTAACTGTAACTTCAATACTAATTATGACAGGTAACAGTAACTTCGATACTAATTATGACAGGTAACTGTAACTTCGTTACTTATTATGACAAGTAACTTTAATTTCGATACTAATTAAGGCAGGTTACTGTAACTTCGTTACTAATTATGACAAGTCCCTGTAATTTCGATACTAATTATGGCAAGTAATTGTAATTTCGATGCTAATTATGACAGGAAACAGTAACTTCGATACTAATTATGACAAGTAACAGTAACTTCGATACTAATTATGACAAGTAACTCTAACTTCGATACTAATTATGACAGGTAACTGTAACTTCGTTACTAATTGTGACAAGTAACTGTAATTTCGATTCAAATTTTGGCAGGTAACTGTAACTTCGATACTTATTATGACAGGTAACAGTAACTTCGATACTAATTATGACAAGTAACAGTAATTTCGATACAAATTATGGCAGGTAACTGTAACTTCGATACTAATTATGACAGGTAACAGCAACTTCGATACTAATTATGACAAGTAACTATAACTTCGATACAAATTATGACAGGTAACTGTAACTTCGATACTAATTATGACAAGAGACTCTAACTTCGTTACTAATTATGAAAAGTAACTGTAATTTTGATAAAAAATTATTGTAGGTAACTGTAACTTCAATACTAATTATGACAGGTAACAGTAACTTCGATACTAATTATGACAGGTAACAGTAACTAGGATACTAATTATGACAAGTAACTGTAACTTCGATACTAATTATGACAAGTAACTGTAACTTCGTAACTAATTATGACAAGTAACTGTAATTTCGATACAAATTATGGCAGGTAACAGTAACTTCGATACTAATTATGACAAGTAACTGTAACTTCGATACTAATTATGACAGGGAACTTTAATTTCGATACAAATTATGGCAGGTAACTGTAACTTCGATACTAATTGTGACTGGTAACAGTAACTTCGATACTAATTATGACATGTAACTATAACTTCGAATCAAATTATGACAGGTAACTGTAACTTCGATACTAATTATGACAAGAAACTCTAACTTCGTTACTAATTATGACAAATAACTGTAATTTTGATAAAAAATTATGGTAGGTAACTGTAACTTCAATACTAATTATGACAGGAAACAGTAACTTCGATACTTATTATGACAGTTAACTGTAACTTGGTTACTAATTATCACAAGTAACTTTAATTTCGATACTTATTATGGCAGGTAACTGTAACTTCGTTACTAATTATTACAAGTCCCTGTAATTTCGATACAAATTATGGCGGGTAACGGTAACTTCGATACTAATTATTACAAGTAACTGTAACTTCGATACTAATTATGACAGGTAACTGTAACTTGGTTACTAATTATGACAAGTAACTGTAATTTCGATACAAATGATTGCAGGTAATTGTAATTTCGAAACTAATTATGACAGGTAACAGTAACTTCGATACTAATTATGACAGGTAACAGTAACTTCGATACTATTTATGACAAGTAACTGTAACTTCGATACTAATTATGACAGGTAACAGCAACTTCGATACTAATTATGACAAGTAACTATAACTTCGATACAAATTATGACAGGTAACTGTAACTTCGATACTAATTATGACAAGGAACTGTAATTTCGATACAAATTATGGCAGGTAACTGTAACTTCGTTACTAATTATGACAAGTCCCTGTAATTTCGATACAAATTATTGCCGGTAATTGTAATTTCGAAACTAATTATGAAAGGTAACAGTAACTTCGATACTAATTATGACAGGAAACTGTAACTTCGTTACTAATTATGACAAGTAACTGTAATTTCGATACAAATTATGACAGGTAACTGTAACTTCGTTACTAATTATGACAAGTAACAGTACCTTCGATACTAATTATGACAGGTAACTGTAACTTCGATACTAATTATGACAAGGAACTGTAATTTCGATACAAATTATGGCAGGTAACTGTAACTTCGTTACTAATTATGACAAGTAACTGTAATTTCGATACAAATTATGACTGGTTACTGTAACTTCGATTCTAATTATGACAACAAACTCTAACTCCGTTACTAATTATGACAAGTAACTCTAATTTTGATAAAAAATTAAGGTAGGTAACTGTAACTTCAATATTAATTATGACAGGTAACAGTAACTTCGATACTAATTATGACAGGAAACTGTAACTTCGTTACTAATTATGACAAGTAACTTTAATTTCGATACTAATTATGGCAGGTAACTGTAACATCGTTACTAATTATGACAAGTCCCTGTAATTGCGATACAAATTATGGCAGGTAACTGTAACTTCGATACTAATTATGACAAGTAACTGAAACTTCGATACTAATTATGACAGGTAACTGTAACTTCGTTATTAATTATGACAAGTAACTGTAATTTCGATACAAATTTTGGCAGGTAACTGTAACTTCGATACTAATTATGACAGGTAACAGTAACTTCGATACTAATTATGACAAGTAACTGTAACTTCGATACTAATTATGACAGGTATCTGTAACTTCGTCACTAATTATGACAAGTAACTGTAATTTCGATACAAATTATGGCAGGTAACTGTAACTTCGATACTAATTATGACAGGTAACAGTAACTTCGATACTAATTATGACAAGTAACTATAACTTCGATAAAAATTATGACAGGTAACTGTAACTTAGATACTAATTATGACAAGAAACTCGAACTTCGTTACTAATTATGACAAGTCCCTGTAATTTCGATACAAATTATGGCAGGTAACTGTAACTTCCACACTAATTATGACAGATAACAATAACTTCGATACTAATTATGACAGGAAACTGTAACTTCGTTACTAATTATGACAAGTAACTGTAATTTCGATACAAATTATGACAGGTAACTGTAACTTCGTTACTACTTATGACAAGTAACAGTACCTTCGATACTAATTATGACAGGTAACTGTAACTTCGAAATTAATTATGACAAGGAACAGTAATTTTGATACAAATTATGGCAGGTAACTGGACCTTTGATACTAATTATGACAGGTAACTGTAACTTCGATACTAATTATGACAAGTAACTCTAACATCGTTACTAATTATGACAAGTAATTCTAATTTTGATAAAAAATTATGGCAGGTAACTGTAACTTCGATACTAATTATGACAGGTATCATTAACTTCGATACTAATTATGACAGGTTACTGTACCTTCGTTACTAATTATGACAAGTAACTGTAATTTCGATACAAATTATGGCAGGTAACTGTAACTTCGGTACTAATTATATCAGGTATCAGTAACTTCGATACTAATTATGACAAGGAACTGTAATTTCGATACAAATTATGGCAGGTAACTGTAACTTCGTTACTAATTATGACAGGTTACTGTAACTTCGTTACAAATTATGTCAAGTAATTGTAGCTTCGATTCTAATTATGACAAGTAACTGTAATTTCGATACAAAATATGACAGGTAACAGTAACTTCGATACTAATTATGACAAGAAACTTTAACTTCGTTAATAATTATGACAAGTAACAGTAATTTTGATAAAAAATTATGGTAGGTAACTGTAACTTCAATACTAATTATGACAGGTAACAGTAACTTCGATACTAATTATGACAGGTAAGAGTAACTACGATACTAATTATGACAAGTAACTGTAACTTCGATACTAATTATGACAGGTAACAGTTACTTCGATACTAATTATGACAGGAAACTGTAACTTCGTTACTAATTATGACAAGTAACTGTAATTTCGATACAAATTTTGACAGGTAACTGAAACTTCGTTACTAATTATGACAGGAAACTGTAACTTCGTTACTAATTATGACAAGTAACTTAAATTTGGATACTAGTTATGGCAGGAAACTGTAACTTCGTTACTAATTATGAAAAGTCCCTGTAATTTCGATACAAATTATGGCAGATAACTGTAACTTCGATACTAATTATGACAAGTAACTGTAACTTCGATACTAATTATGACAGGTAACTGTAACTTCGTTATTAATTATGACAAGTAACTGTAATTTTGATAAAAAATAATTGTAGGTAACTGTAACTTCAATACTAATTATGACAGGTAACAGTAACTTCGATACTAATTATGACAAGAAACTCAAACTTCGTTACTAATTATGACAAGTAACTGTAATTTTGATAAAAAATTATGGTAGGTAACTGTAACTTCAATACTAATTATGACAGGTAACAGTAACTTCGATACTAATTATGATTGGAAACTGTAACTTCGTTACTAATTATGACAAGTAAATTTAATTTCGATATTAATTATGGCAGGAAACTGGAACTTCAATACTAATTATGACAAGTCCCTGTAATTTCGATACAAATTATGGCAGGTAACTGTAACCTCGATACTAATTATGACAAGTAACTGTAACTTCGATACTAATTATGACAGGTAACTGTAACTTCGTTATTAATTATGACAAGTAACTGTAATTTCGATACAAATTTTGGCAGGTAACTGTATCATCGTTACTAATTATGACAGGTAACAGTAACTTCGATACCAATTATGACAAGTAACTGTAACTTCGATACTAATTATGACAAAAAACTGTAATTTCGATTCAAATTTTGGTAGGTAACTGTAACTTCGATACTTATTATGAGAGGTAACAGTAACTACGATACTAATTATGACAAGTAACTGTAACATCGATACTAATAATGACAGGTAACTGTAACTTCCTTACTAATTATGACAAGTAACTCTAATTTTGATACAAATTATGGCAGGTTACTGTAACTTCGATACTAATTATGACAGGTAACAGCAACTTCGATGCTAATTATGACAAGTAACTATAACCTCGATACAAATTATGACAGGTAACTGTAACTTCGATAATAATTATGACAAGAAACTCTAACTTCGTTAATAATTATGACAAGTAACTGTAATTTTGATAAAAAATTATGGTAGGTAAGTGTAACTTCAATACTAATTAGGACAGGTAACAGTAACTTCGATACTAATTATGACAGGAAACTGTAACTTCGTTACTAATTATGACAAGTAACTGTAATTTCGATACAAATTATGACAGGTATCTGTAACTTCGTTACTAATTATGACAGGTTACTGTAACTTCGTTACTAATTATGTCAAGTAACTGTAGCTTCGATGCTAATTATGACAAGTAACTGTAATTTCGATACAAATTATGACAGGTAACATTAACTTCGATACTAATTATGTCAAGAAACTCTAACTTCGATACAAATTATGACAGGTAACTGTAACTTCGATACTAATTATGACAAGAAACTCGAACTTCGTTACTATTTATGACAAGTCCCTGTAATTTCGATACAAATTAAGGCAGGTAACTGTAACTTCCACACTAATTATGACAGGTAACAGTAACTTCGATACTAATTATGACAAGTAACATTAACTTCGATACTAATTACGGCAGGTTACTGTAACATCGCTACTAATTATGACAAGTAACTTTAATTTCGATACAAATTATGGCAGGTAACTGTAACTTCCATACTAATTATGACAGGTAACAGTAACTTCGATACTAATTATGACAGGTAACAGTAACTTCGATACTAATTATGACAAGGAACTGTAATTACGAAACAAATTATGGCAGGTAACTGTAACTTCGTTACTAATTATGACAAGTAACTGTAATTTCGATACAAATTTTGGCAGGTAACTGTAACTTCGATACTAATTATGACAGGTAACAGTTACTTCGATACTAATTATGACAAGTAACTGTAACATCGATACTAATTATGACAGGTAACTGTAACTTCGTTACTATTTATGACAAGTAACAGTAATTTCGATACAAAATATGGCAGGTAACAGTAACTTCGATAATAATTATGACAGGTAACAGTAACTTCGATACTATTTATGACAAGTAACATTAACTTCGATACTAATTATGACAGGTTACTGTAACATCGTTGCTAATGATGACAAGTAACTTTAATTTCGATACAAATTATGGCAGGTAACTGTATCTTCCATACTAATTATGACAGGTAACAGTTACTTCAATACTAATTATGACAGGAAAC
Organism: Meconema thalassinum; assembly: GCA_946902985.2. Classification (NCBI taxonomy): domain Eukaryota; kingdom Metazoa; phylum Arthropoda; class Insecta; order Orthoptera; family Tettigoniidae; genus Meconema; species Meconema thalassinum. The sequence goes on along the minus strand of OX336388.2, from coordinate 1,671,396,925 downwards.
TGTAACTTCGTTACTAATTATGACAAGTAACTGTAATTTCGATACAAATTATGACAGGTAAATGTAACTTCGTTACTAATTATGACAAGTAACAGTACTTTCGATACTAATTATGACAGGTAACTGTAACATCGATACTAATTATGACAAGGAACTTTAATTTCGATACAAATTATGGCAGGTAACTGTAACTTCGATACTAATTATGACAGGTAACAGCAACTTCGATACTAATTATGACAAGTAACTATAACTTCGATACAAATTATGACAGGTAACTGTAACTTCGATACTAATTATGACAAGAAACTCTAACTTCGTTACTAATTATGACAAGTAACTGTAATTTTGATAAAAAATTATTGTAGGTAACTGTAACTTCAATACTAATTATGACAGGTAACAGTAACTTCGATACTAATTATGACAGGTAACTGTAACTTCGTTACTTATTATGACAAGTAACTTTAATTTCGATACTAATTATGGCAGGTTACTGTAACTTCGTTACTAATTATGACAAGTCCCTGTAATTTCGATACAAATTATTGCAGGTAATTGTAATTTCGAAACTAATAATGACAGGTAACAGTAACTTCGATACTAATTATGACAGGTAACAGTAACTTCGATACTATTTATGACAAGTAAATGTAATTTCGATACAAATTATGACAGGTAACTGTAACTTCGTTACTAATTATGACAAGTAACAGTACTTTCGATACTAATTATGACAGGTAACTGTAACATCGATACTAATTATGACAAGGAACTTTAATTTCGATACAAATTATGGCAGGTAACTGTAACTTCGATACTAATTATGACAGGTAACAGCAACTTCGATACTAATTATGACAAGTAACTATAACTTCGATACAAATTATGACAGGTAACTGTAACTTCGATACTAATTATGACAAGAAACTCTAACTTCGTTACTAATTATGACAAGTAACTGTAATTTTGATAAAAAATTATTGTAGGTAACTGTAACTTCAATACTAATTATGACAGGTAACAGTAACTTCGATACTAATTATGACAGGTAACTGTAACTTCGTTACATATTATGACAAGTAACGTTAATTTCGATACTAATTATGGCAGGTTACTGTAACTTCGTTACTAATTATGACAAGTCCCTGTAATTTCGATACAAATTATTGCAGGTAATTGTAATTTCGAAACTAATTATGACAGGTAACAGTAACTTCGATACTAATTATGACAGGTAACAGTAACTTCGATACTATTTATGACAAGTAAATGTAACTTCGATACTAATTATGACAGGTAACAGCAACTTCGATACTAATTATGACAAGTTACTATAACTTCGATACAAATTATGACAGGTAACAGTAACTTCGATACTAATTATGACAGGTTACAGTAACTACGATACTAATTATGACAAGTAACTGTAACTTCGATACTAATTATGACAAGTAACTGTAACTTGGTAACTAATTATGACAAGTAATTGTAATTTCGATACAAATTATGGCTGGTAACAGTAACTTCGATGCTAATTATGACAGGTAACTGTAACTTCGATACTAATTATGACAAGGAATTGTAATTTCGATACAACTTATGGCAGATAACTGTAACTTCGATACTAATTGTGACAGGTAACAGTAACTTCGATACTAATTATGACAAGTAACTATAACTTCGAATCAAATTATGACTGGTAACTGTAACTTCGATACTAATTATGACAAGAAACTCAAACTTCGTTACTAATTATGACAAGTAACTGTAATTTTGATAAAAAATTATGGTAGGTAACTGTAACTTCAATACTAATTATGACAGGTAACTGTAACTTCGTTAATAATTATCACAAGTAACTTTAATTTCGATACTAATTATGGCAGGTAACTGTAACTTCGTTACTAATTATGACAAGTCCCTGTAATTTCGATACAAATTATGGCAGGTAACGGTAACTTCGATACTAATTATTACAAGTAACTGTAACTTCGATACTAATTATGACAGGTAACTGTAACTTCGTTACTAATTATGACAAGTAACTGTAATTTCGATACAAATTTTGGCTGGTAACTGTAACTTCGATTCTAACTATGACAGGTAACAGTAACTTCGATACTAATTATGACAAGTAACTGTAACTTCGATACTAATTATGACAGGTACCTGTGACTTCGTTACTAGTTATGACAAGTAACAGTAATTTCGATACAAATTATGGCAGGTAACTGTATCTTCGTTACTAATTATGACAAGTAACTGTAATTTTGATAAAAAATTATGGTAGGTAACTGTAACTTCATTACTAATTATGACAGGTAACAGTAACTTCGATACTAATTATGACAGGAAACTGTAACTTCGTTACTAATTATGACAAGTAACTTTAATTTCGATACTAGTTATGGCAGGAAACTGTAACTTCGTTACTAATTATGACAAGTCCCTGTAATTTCGATACAAATTATGGCAGGTAACTGTAACTTCGATACTAATTATGACAAGTAACTGTAACTTCGATACTAATTATGACTGGTAACTGTAACTTCGTTATTAATTATGACAAGTAACTGTAATTTTGATAAAAAATTATTGTAGGTAACTGTAATTTCAATACTAATTATGACAGGTAACAGTAACTTCGATACTAATTATGACAAGAAACTCAAACTTCGTTGCTAATTATGACAAGTAAATGTAATTTTGATAAAAAATTATGGTAGGTAACTGTAACTTCAATACTAATTATGACAGGTAACAGTATCTTCGATACTAATTATGACAGGAAACTGTAACTTCGTTACTAATTATGACAAGTAACTTTAATTTCGATATTCATTATGGCAGGAAACTGTAACTTCGTTACTAATTATGACAAGTAACTGTAATTTTGATAAAAAATTATTGTAGGTAACTGTAACTTCAATACTAATTATGACAGGTAACAGTAACTTCGATACTAATTATGACAGGTAACTGTAACTTCGTTACTTATTATGACAAGTAACTTTAATTTCGATACTAATTATGGCAGGTAACTGTAACTTCCATACTAATTATGACAGGTAACAGTTACTTCGATACTAATTATGACAGGAAACTGTATCTTCGTTACTAATCATGACAAGTAACTGTAATTTCGATACAAATTATGACAGGTAACTATAACTTCGTTACTAATTATGACAAGTAACAGTACTTTCGATACTAATTATGACAGGTAACTGTAACATCGATACTAATTATGACAAGGAACTGTAATTTCGATACAAATTATGGCAGGTAACTGTAACTTCGATAATAATTATGACAGGTAACAGCAACTTCGATACTAATTATGACAAGTAACTATAACTTCGATACAAATTATGACAGGTAACTGTAACTTCGATACTAATTATGACAAGAAACTCTAACTTCGTTACTAATTATGACAAGTAACTGTAATTTTGATAAAAAATTATTGTAGGTAACTGTAACTTCAATACTAATTATGACAGGTAACAGTAACTTCGATACTAATTATGACAGGTAACTGTAACTTCGTTAATTATTATGACAAGTAACTTTAATTTCGATACTAATTATGGCAGGTTACTGTAACTTCGTTACTAATTATGACAAGTCCCTGTAATTTCGATACAAATTATTGCAGGTAATTGTAATTTCGAAACTAATTATGACAGGTAACAGTAACTTCGATACTAATTATGACAGGTAACAGTAACTTCGATACTATTTATGACAAGTAACTGTAACTTCGATACTAATTATGACAGGTAACAGCAACTTCGATACTAATTATGACAAGTAACTATAACTTCGATACAAATTATGACAGGTAACAGTAACTTCGATACTAATTATGACAGGTTACAGTAACTACGATACTAATTATGACAAGTAACTGTAACTTCGATACTAATTATGACAAGTAACTGTAACTTGGTAACTAATTATGACAAGTAATTGTAATTTCGATACAAATTATGGCTGGTAACAGTAACTTCGATGCTAATTATGACAGGTAACTGTAACTTCGATACTAATTATGACAAGGAACTGTAATTTCGATACAAATTATGGCAGGTAACTGTAACTTCGATACTAATTGTGACAGGTAACAGTAACTTCGATACTAATTATGACAAGTAACTATAACTTCGAATCAAATTATGACTGGTAACTGTAACTTCGATACTAATTATGACAAGAAAATCTAACTTCGTTACTAATTATGAAAAGTAACTGTAATTTTGATAAAAAATTATGGTAGGTAACTGTAACTTCAATACTAATTATGACAGGTAACTGTAACTTCGTTAATAATTATCACAAATAACTTTAATTTCGATACTAATTATGGCAGGTAACTGTAACTTCGTTACTAATTATGACAAGTCCCTGTAATTTCGATACAAATTATGGCAGGTAACGGTAACTTCGATACTAATTATTACAAGTAACTGTAACTTCGATACTAATTATGACAGGTAACTGTAACTTCGTTACTAATTATGACAAGTAACTGTAATTTCGATACAAATTATGACAGGTAACTGTAACTTCGTTACTAATTATGACAATAACAGTACTTTCGATACTAATTATGACAGGTAACTGTAACATCGATACTAATTATGACAAGGAACTTTAATTTCGATACAAATTATGGCAGGTAACTGTAACTTCGATACTAATTATGACAGGTAACAGCAACTTCGATACTAATTATGACATGTAACTATAACTTCGATACAAATTATGACAGGTAACTGTAACTTCGATACTAATTATGACAAGAAACTCTAACTTCGTTACTTATTATGACAAGTAACTGTAATTTTGATAAAAAATTATTGTAGGTAACTGTAACTTCAATACTAATTATGACAGGTAACAGTAACTTCGATACTAATTATGACAGGTAACTGTAACTTCGTTACTTATTATGACAAGTAACTTTAATTTCGATACTAATTATGGCAGGTTACTGTAACTTCGTTACTAATTATGACAAGTCCCTGTAATTTCGATACAAATTATTGCAGGTAATTGTAATTTCGAAACTAATTATGACAGGTAACAGTAACTTCGATACTAATTATGACAGGTAACAGTAACTTCGATACTATTTATGACAAGTAAATGTAACTTCGATACTAATTATGACAGGTAACAGCAACTTCGATACTAATTATGACAAGTTACTATAACTTCGATACAAATTATGACAGGTAACAGTAACTTCGATACTAATTATGACAGGTTACAGTAACTACGATACTAATTATGACAAGTAACTGTAACTTCGATACTAATTATGACAAGTAACTCTAACTTGGTAACTAATTATGACAAGTAATTGTAATTTCGATACAAATTATGGCTGGTAACAGTAACTTCGATGCTAATTATGACAGGTAACTGTAACTTCGATACTAATTATGACAAGGAATTGTAATTTCGATACAACTTATGGCAGATAACTGTAACTTCGATACTAATTGTGACAGGTAACAGTAACTTCGATACTAATTATGACAAGTAACTATAACTTCGAATCAAATTATGACTGGTAACTGTAACTTCGATACTAATTATGACAAGAAACTCAAACTTCGTTACTAATTATGACAAGTAACTGTAATTTTGATAAAAAATTATGGTAGGTAACTGTAACTTCAATACTAATTATGACAGGTAACTGTAACTTCGTTAATAATTATCACAAGTAACTTTAATTTCGATACTAATTATGGCAGGTAACTGTAACTTCGTTACTAATTATGACAAGTCCCTGTAATTTCGATACAAATTATGGCAGGTAACGGTAACTTCGATACTAATTATTACAAGTAACTGTAACTTCGATACTAATTATGACAGGTAACTGTAACTTCGTTACTAATTATGACAAGTAACTGTAATTTCGATACAAATTTTGGCTGGTAACTGTAACTTCGATTCTAACTATGACAGGTAACAGTAACTTCGATACTAATTATGACAAGTAACTGTAACTTCGATACTAATTATGACAGGTAACTGTAACTTCGTTACTAATTATGACAAGTAACAGCAATTTCGATACAAATTATGGCAGGTAACTGTATCTTCGATACTAATTATGACAGGTAACAGTAACTTCGATACTAATTATGACAAGTAACATTAACTTCGATACTAATTATGGCAGGTTACTGTAACATCGCTACTAATTATGACAAGTAACTTTAATTTCGATACAAATTATGGCTGGTAACTGTAACTTCCATACTAATTATGACAGGTAAAAGTAACTTCGATACTAATTATGACAAGTAAATGTAATTTCGATACAAATTATGACAGGTAACTGTAACTTCGTTACTAATTATGACAAGTAACAGTACCTTCGATACTAATTATGACAGGTAACTGTAACTTCGATACTAATTATGACAAGGAACTGAAATTTCGATACAAATTATGGCAGGTAACTGTAACTTCGTTACTAATTATGACGAGTAACTGTAATTTCGATACAAATTTTGGCAGGTAACTGTAACTTCGATACTAATTATGACAGGTAACAGTAACTTCGATACTAATTATGACAAGTAACTGTAACTTCGATACTAATTATGACAGGTAACTGTAACTTCGTTACTAATAATGACAAGTAACTCTAATTTCGATACTAATTATGGCAGGTAACTGTAACTTCGATACTAATTATGACAGGTAACAGTAACTTCGATACTAATTATGACAAGTAACTATAACTTCGATAAAAATTATGACTGGTTACTGTAACTTCGATTCTAATTATGACAAGAAACTCAAACTTCGTTACTAATTATGACAAGTAACTGTAATTTTGATAAAAAATTATGGTAGGTAACTGTAACTTCATTACTAATTATGACAGGTAACAGTAACTTCGATACTAATTATGACAGGAAACTGTAACTTCGTTACTAATTATGACAAGTAACTTTAATTTCGATACTAGTTATGGCAGGAAACTGTAACTTCGTTACTAATTATGACAAGTCCCTGTAATTTCGATACAAATTATGGCAGGTAACTGTCACTTCGATACTAATTATGACAAGTAACTGTAACTTCGATACTAATTATGACTGGTAACTGTAACTTCGTTATTAATTATGACAAGTAACTGTAATTTTGATAAAAAATTATTGTAGGTAACTGTAATTTCAATACTAATTATGACAGGTAACAGTAACTTCGATACTAATTATGACAAGAAACTCAAACTTCGTTGCTAATTATGACAAGTAAATGTAATTTTGATAAAAAATTATGGTAGGTAACTGTAACTTCAATACTAATTATGACAGGTAACAGTATCTTCGATACTAATTATGACAGGAAACTGTAACTTCGTTACTAATTATGACAAGTAACTTTAATTTCGATATTAATTATGGCAGGAAACTGTAACTTCGTTACTAATTATGACAAGTAACTGTAATTTTGATAAAAAATTATTGTAGGTAACTGTAACTTCAATACTAATTATGACAGGTAACAGTAACTTCGATACTAATTATGACAGGTAACTGTAACTTCGTTACTTATTATGACAAGTAACTTTAATTTCGATACTAATTATGGCAGGTAACTGTAACTTCCATACTAATTATGACAGGTAACAGTTACTTCGATACTAATTATGACAGGAAACTGTAACTTCGTTACTAATCATGACAAGTAACTGTAATTTCGATACAAATTATGACAGGTAACTATAACTTCGTTACTAATTATGACAAGTAACAGTACTTTCGATACTAATTATGACAGGTAACTGTAACATCGATACTAATTATGACAAGGAACTGTAATTTCGATACAAATTATGGCAGGTAACTGTAACTTCGATACTAATTATGACAGGTAACAGCAACTTCGATACTAATTATGACAAGTAACTATAACTTCGATACAAATTATGACAGGTAACTGTAACTTCGATACTAATTATGACAAGAAACTCTAACTTCGTTACTAATTATGACAAGTAACTGTAATTTTGATAAAAAATTATTGTAGGTAACTGTAACTTCAATACTAATTATGACAGGTAACAGTAACTTCGATACTAATTATGACAGGTAACTGTAACTTCGTTACTTATTATGACAAGTAACTTTAATTTCGATACTAATTATGGCAGGTTACTGTAACTTCGTTACTAATTATGACAAGTCCCTGTAATTTCGATACAAATTAATGCAGGTAATTGTAATTTCGAAACTAATTATGACAGGTAACAGTAACTTCGACACTAATTATGACAGGTAACAGTAACTTCGATACTAATTATGACAGGTTACAGTAACTACGATACTAATTATGACAAGTAACTGTAACTTCGATACTAATTATGACAAGTAACTGTAACTTGGTAACTAGACAAGTAATTGTAATTTCGATACAAATTATGGCTGGTAACAGTAACTTCGATGCTAATTATGACAGGTAACTGTAACTTCGATACTAATTATGACAAGGAACTGTAATTTCGATACAAATTATGGCAGGTAACTGTAACTTCGATACTAATTGTGACAGGTAACAGTAACTTCGATACTAATTATGACAAGTAACTATAACTTCGAATCAAATTATGACTGGTAACTGTAACTTCGAAACTAATTATGACAAGAAAATCTAACTTCGTTACTAATTATGAAAAGTAACTGTAATTTTGATAAAAAATTATGGTAGGTAACTGTAACTTCAATACTAATTATGACAGGTAACTGTAACTTCGTTAATAATTATCACAAGTAACTTTAATTTCGATACTAATTATGGCAGGTAACTGTAACTTCGTTACTAATTATGACAAGTCCCTGTAATTTCGATACAAATTATGGCAGGTAACGGTAACTTCGATACTAATTATTACAAGTAACTGTAACTTCGATACTAATTATGACAGGTAACTGTAACTTCGTTACTAATTATGACAAGTAACTGTAATTTCGATACAAATTTTGGCAGGTAACTGTAACTTCGATTCTAACTATGACAGGTAACAGTAACTTCGATACTAATTATGACAATTAACTGTAACTTCGATACTAATTATGACAGGTAACTGTAACTTCGTTACTAATTATGACAAGTAACAGTAATTTCGATACAAATTATGGCAGGTAACTGTATCTTCGATACTAATTATGACAGGTTACAGTAACTTCGATACTAATTATGACAAGTAACATTAACTTCGATACTAATTATGGCAGGTTACTGTAACATCGCTACTAATTATGACAAGTAACTTTAATTTCGATACAAATTATGGCAGGTAACTGTAACTTCCATACTAATTATGACAGGTAACAGTAACTTCGATACTAATTATGACAAGTAACTGTAATTTCGATACTAATTATGACAGGTAACTGTAACTTCGATACTAATTATGACAAGGAACTGAAATTTCGATACAAATTATGGCAGGTAACTGTAACTTCGTTACTAATTATGACGAGTAACTGTAATTTCGATACAAATTTTGGCAGGTAACTGTAACTTCGATACTAATTATGACAGGTAACAGTAACTTCGATACTAATTATGACAAGTAACTGTAACTTCGATACTAATTATGACAGGTAACTGTAACTTCGTTACTAATAATGACAAGTAACTCTAATTTCGATACTAATTATGGCAGGTAACTGTAACTTCGATACTAATTATGACAGGTAACAGTAACTTCGATACTAATTATGACAAGTAACTATAACTTCGATAAAAATTATGACTGGTTACTGTAACTTTGATTCTAATTATGACAAGAAACTCAAACTTCGTTACTAATTATGACAAGTAACTGTAATTTTGATAAAAAATTATGGTAGGTAACTGTAACTTCATTACTAATTATGACAGGTAACAGTAACTTCGATACTAATTATGACAGGAAACTGTAACTTCGTTACTAATTATGACAAGTAACTTTAATTTCGATACTAGTTATGGCAGGAAACTGTAACTTCGTTACTAATTATGACAAGTCCCTGTAATTTCGATACAAATTATGGCAGGTAACTGTAACTTCGATACTAATTATGACAAGTAACTGTAACTTCGATACTAATTATGACAGGTAACTGTAACTTCGTTATTAATTATGACAAGTAACTGTAATTTTGATAAAAAATTATTGTAGGTAACTGTAATTTCAATACTAATTATGACAGGAAAAAGTAACTTCGATACTAATTATGACAAGAAACTCAAACTTCGTTGCTAATTATGACAAGTAACTGTAATTTTGATAAAAAATTATGGTAGGTAACTGTAACTTCAATACTAATTATGACAGGTAACAGTATCTTCGATACTAATTATGACAGGAAACTGTAACTTCGTTACTAATTATGACAAGTAACTTTAATTTCGATATTAATTATGGCAGGAAACTGTAACTTCGTTACTAATTATGACAAGTCCCTGTAATTTCGATACAAATTATGGCAGGTAACTGTAACCTCGATACTAATTATGACAAGTAACTGTAACTTCGATACTAATTATGACAGGTCACTGTAACTTCGTTATTAATTATGACAAGTAACTGTAATTTCGATACAAGTTTTGGCAGGTAACTGTATCATCGTTACTAATTTTGACAGGTAACAGTAACTTCGATACTAATTATGACAAGTAACTGTAACTTCGATACTAATTATGACAGGTAACTGTAACTTCGATACTAATTATGACAGGTAACTGTAACTTCGTTACTAATTATGACAAGTAACTGTAATTTCGATTCAAATTTTGGCAGGTAACTGTAACTTCGATACTTATTATGACAGGTAACAGTAACATCGATACTAATTATGACAAGTAACTGTAACATCGATACTAATAATGACAGGTAACTGTAACTTCGTTACTTATTATGACAAGTAACTGTAATTTCGATACAAATTATGGCAGGTATGTGTAACTTCGATACTAATTATGACAGGTAACAGCAACTTCGATACTAATTATGACAAGAAACTCTAACTTCGTTACTAATTTTGACAAGTAGCTGTAATTTTGATAAAAAGTTATTGTAGGTAACTGTAACTTCAATACTAATTATGACAGGTAACAGTAACTTCGATACTAATTATGACAGGTAACTGTAACTTCGTTACTTATTATGACAAGTAACTTTAATTTCGATACTAATTATGGCAGGTTACTGTAACTTCGTTACTAATTATGACAAGTCCCTGTAATTTCGATACAAATTATTGCAGGTAATTGTAATTTCGAAACTAATTATGACAGGTAACAGTAACTTCGATACTAATTGTGACAGGTAACAGTAACTTCGATACTATTTATGACAATAACTGTAACTTCGATACTAATTATGACAGGTAACAGCAACTTCGATACTATTTATGACAAGTAACTATAACTTCGATACAAATTATGACAGGTAACAGTAACTTCGATACTAAATATGACAGGTTACAGTTACTACGATACTAATTATGACAAGTAACTGTAACTTCGATACTAATTATGACAAGTAACTGTAACTTGGTAACTAATTATGACAAGTAATTGTAATTTCGATACAAATTATGGCAGGTAACAGTAACTTCGATGCTAATTATTACAGGTAACTGTAACATCGATAATAATTATGACAAGGAACTGTAATTTCGATACAAATTATGGCAGGTAACTGTAACTTCGATACTAATTGTGACAGGTAACAGTAACTTCGATACTAATTATGACAAGTAACTATAACTTCGAATCAAATTATGACTGGTAACTGTAACTTCGATACTAATTATGACAAGAAAATCTAACTTCGTTACTAATTATGACAAGTAACAGTAATTTTGATAAAAAATTATGGTAGGTAACTGTAACTTCAATACTAATTATGACAGGTAACAGGAACTTCGATACTAATTATGACAAGTAACTGTAACTTCGTTAATAATTATCACAAGTAACATTAATTTCGATACTAATTATGGCAGGTAACTGTAACTTCGTTACTAATTATGACAAGTCCCTGTAATTTCGATAATAAATTATGGCAGGTAACGGTAACTTCGATACTAATTATTACAAGTAACTTTAACTTCGATACTAACTATGACAGGTAACTGTAACTTCGTTACTAAATATGACAAGTAACTGTAATTTCGATACAAATTTTGGCAGGTAACTGTAACTTCCGTTCTAATTATGACAGGTAACAGTAACTTCGATACTAATTATGACAAGTAACTGTAACTTCGATACTAATTATGACAGGTAACTGTAACTTCGTTACTAATTATGACAAGTAACAGTAATTTCGATACAAATTATGGCAGGTAACTGTATCTTCGATACTAATTATGACAGGTAACAGTAACTTCGATACTAATTATGACAAGTAACATTAACTTCGATACTAATTATGGCAGGTTACTGTAACATCGCTACTAATTATGACAAGTAACTTTAATTTCGATACAAATTATGGCAGGTAACTGTAACTTCGTTACTAATTATGACGAGTAACTGTAATTTCGATACAAATTATGACAGGTAACTGTAACTTCGTTACTAATTATGACAAGTAACAGTACCTTCGATACTAATTATGACAGGTAACTGTAACTTCGATACTAATTATGACAAGGAACTGTAATTTCGATACAAATTATGGCAGGTAACTGTAACTTCGTTACTAATTATGACGAGTAACTGTAATTTCGATACAAATTTTGGCAGGTAACTGTAACTTCGATACTAATTATGACAGGTAACTGTAACTTCGTTATTAATTATGACAAGTAACTGTAATTTCGATACAAATTTTGGCAGGTAACACTATCATCGTTACTAATTTTGACAGGTAACAGTAACTTCGATACTAATTATGACAAGTAACTGTAACTTCGATACTAATTATGACAGGTAACTGTAACTTCGATACTAATTATGACAGGTAACTGTAACTTCGTTACTAATTATGACAAGTAACTGTAATTTCGATTCAAATTTTGGCAGGTAACTGTAACTTCGATACTAATTATGACAAGAAACTCTAACTTCGTTACTAATTATGACAAGTAACTGTAATTTTGATAAAAAATTATTGTAGGTAACTGTAACTTCAATACTAATTATGACAGGTAACAGTAACTTCGATACTAATTATGACAGGTAACTGTAACTTCGTTACTTATTATGACAAGTAACTTTAATTTCGATACCAATTACGGAAGGTTACTGTAATTTCGTTACTAATTATGAAAAGTCCCTGTAATTTCGATACAAATTATGGCAAGTAATTGTAATTCAGATGCTAATTATGACAGGTAACAGTAACTTCGATACTAATTATGACAAGTAACAGTAACTTCGATACTAATTATGTCAAGTAACTGTAACTTCGATACTAATTATGACAGGTAACTGTAACTTCGTTACTAATTATGACAAGTAACTGTAATTTCGATTCAAATTTTGGCAGGTAACTGTAACTTCGATACTTATTATGACAGGTAACAGTAACTTCGATACTAATTATGACAAGTAACAGTAATTTCGATACAACTTATGGCAGGTAACTGTAATTTCGATACTAATTATGACAGGTAACAGCAACTTCGATACTAATTATGACAAGTAACTATAACTTCGATACAAATTATGACAGGTAACTGTAACTTCGATACTAATTATGACAAGAAACTCTAACTTCGTTACTAATTATGACAAGTAACTGTAATTTTGATAAAAAATTATTGTAGGTAACTGTAACTTCAATACTAATTATGACAGGTAACAGTAACTTCGATACTAATTATGACAGGTAACAGTAACTACGATACTAATTATGACAAGTAACTGTAACTTCGATACTAATTATGACAAGTAACTGTAACTTCGTAACTAATTATGACAAGTAACTGTAATTTCGATACAAATTATGGCAGGTAACAGTAACTTCGATACTAATTATGACAAGTAACTGTAACTTCGATACTAATTATGACAGGGAACTTTAATTTCGATACAAATTATGGCAGGTAACTGTAACTTCGATACTAATTGTGACTGGTAACACTAACTTCGATACTAATTATGACATGTAACTATAACTTCGAATCAAATTATGACAGGTAACTGTAACTTCGATACTAATTATGACAAGAAACTCTAACTTCGTTACTAATTATGACAAATAACTGTAATTTTGATAAAAAAATTATGGTAGGTAACTGTAACTTCAATACTAATTATGACAGGTAACAGTAACTTCGATACTAATTATGACAGGTAACTGTAACTTCGTTAATTATTATGACAAGTAACTTTAATTTCGATACAAATTATGGCAGGTTACTGTAACTTCGTTACTAATTATGACAAGTCCCTGTAATTTCGATACAAATTATTGCAGGTAATTGTAATTTCGAAACTAATTATGACAGGTAACAGTAACTTCGATACTAATTATGACAGGTAACAGTAACTTCGATACTATTTATGACAAGTAACTGTAACTTCGATACTAATTATGACAGGTAACAGCAACTTCGATACTAATTATGACAAGTAACTATAACTTCGATACAAATTATGACAGGTAACAGTAACTTCGATACTAATTATGACAGGTTACAGTAACTACGATACTAATTAAGACAAGTAACTGTAACTTCGATACTAATTATGACAAGTAACTGTAACTTGGTAACTAATTATGACAAGTAATTGTAATTTCGATACAAATTATGGCTGGTAACAGTAACTTCGATGCTAATTATGACAGGTAACTGTAACTTCGATACTAATTATGACAAGGAACTGTAATTTCGATACAAATTATGGCAGGTAACTGTAACTTCGATACTAATTGTGACAGGTAACAGTAACTTCGATACTAATTATGACAAGAAACTATAACTTCGAATCAAATTATGACTGGTAACTGTAACTTCGATACTAATTATGACAAGAAAATCTAACTTCGTTACTAATTATGAAAAAGTAACTGTAATTTTGATAAAAAATTATGGTAGGTAACTGTAACTTCAATACTAATTATGACAGGTAACTGTAACTTCGTTAATAATTATCACAAGTAACTTTAATTTCGATACTAATTATGGCAGGTAACTGTAACTTCGTTACTAATTATGACAAGTCCCTGTAATTTCGATACAAATTATGGCAGGTAACGGTAACTTCGATACTAATTATTACAAGTAACTGTAACTTCGATACTAATTATGACAGGTAACTGTAACTTCGTTACTAATTATGACAAGTAACTGTAATTTCGATACAAATTATGACAGGTAACTGTAACTTCGTTACTAATTATGACAATAACAGTACTTTCGATACTAATTATGACAGGTAACTGTAACATCGATACTAATTATGACAAGGAACTTTAATTTCGATACAAATTATGGCAGGTAACTGTAACTTCGATACTAATTATGACAGGTAACAGCAACTTCGATACTAATTATGACAAGTAACTATAACTTCGATACAAATTATGACAGGTAACTGTAACTTCGATACTAATTATGACAAGAAACTCTAACTTCGTTACTAATTATGACAAGTAACTGTAATTTTGATAAAAAATTATTGTAGGTAACTGTAACTTCAATACTAATTATGACAGGTAACAGTAACTTCGATACTAATTATGACAGGTAACTGTAACTTCGTTACTTATTATGACAAGTAACTTTAATTTCGATACTAATTATGGCAGGTTACTGTAACTTCGTTACTAATTATGACAAGTCCCTGTAATTTCGATACAAATTATTGCAGGTAATTGTAATTTCGAAACTAATTATGACAGGTAACAGTAACTTCGATACTAATTATGACAGGTAACAGTAACTTCGATACTATTTATGACAAGTAAATGTAACTTCGATACTAATTATGACAGGTAACAGCAACTTCGATACTAATTATGACAAGTTACTATAACTTCGATACAAATTATGACAGGTAACAGTAACTTCGATACTAATTATGACAGGTTACAGTAACTACGATACTAATTATGACAAGTAACTGTAACTTCGATACTAATTATGACAAGTAACTGTAACTTGGTAACTAATTATGACAAGTAATTGTAATTTCGATACAAATTATGGCTGGTAACAGTAACTTCGATGCTAATTATGACAGGTAACTGTAACTTCGATACTAATTATGACAAGGAATTGTAATTTCGATACAACTTATGGCAGATAACTGTAACTTCGATACTAATTGTGACAGGTAACAGTAACTTAGATACTAATTATGACAAGTAACTATAACTTCGAATCAAATTATGACTGGTAACTGTAACTTCGATACTAATTATGACAAGAAACTCAAACTTCGTTACTAATTATGACAAGTAACTGTAATTTTGATAAAAAATTATGGTAGGTAACTGTAACTTCAATACTAATTATGACAGGTAACTGTAACTTCGTTAATAATTATCACAAGTAACTTTAATTTCGATACTAATTATGGCAGGTAACTGTAACTTCGTTACTAATTATGACAAGTCCCTGTAATTTCGATAAAAATTATGGCAGGTAACGGTAACTTCGATACTAATTATTACAAGTAACTGTAACTTCGATACTAATTATGACAGGTAACTGTAACTTCGTTACTAATTATGACAAGTAACTGTAATTTCGATACAAATTTTGGCTGGTAACTGTAACTTCGATTCTAACTATGACAGGTAACAGTAACTTCGATACTAATTATGACAAGTAACTGTAACTTCGATACTAATTATGACAGGTAACTGTAACTTCGTTACTAATTATGACAAGTAACAGTAATTTCGATACAAATTATGGCAGGTAACTGTATCTTCGATACTAATTATGACAGGTAAGAGTAACTTCGATACTAATTATGACAAGTAACATTAACTTCGATACTAATTATGGCAGGTTACTGTTACATCGCTACTAATTATGACAAGTAACTTTAATTTCGATACAAATTATGGCTGGTAACTGTAACTTCCATACTAATTATGACAGGTAAAAGTAACTTCGATACTAATTATGACAAGTAAATGTAATTTCGATACAAATTATGACAGGTAACTGTAACTTCGTTACTAATTATGACAAGTAACAGTACCTTCGATACTAATTATGACAGGTAACTGTAACTTCGATACTAATTATGACAAGGAACTGAAATTTCGATACAAATTATGGCAGGTAACTGTAACTTCGTTACTAATTATGACGAGTAACTGTAATTTCGATACAAATTTTGGCAGGTAACTGTAACTTCGATACTAATTATGACAGGTAACAGTAACTTCGATACTAATTATGACAAGTAACTGTAACTTCGATACTAATTATGACAGGTTACTGTAACTTCGTTACTAATAATGACAAGTAACTCTAATTTCGATACTAATTATGGCAGGTAACTGTAACTTCGATACTAATTATGACAGGTAACAGTAACTTCGATACTAATTATGACAAGTAACTATAACTTCGATAAAAATTATGACTGGTTACTGTAACTTCGATTCTAATTATGACAAGAAACTCAAACTTCGTTACTAATTATGACAAGTAACTGTAATTTTGATAAAAAATTATGGTAGGTAACTGTAACTTCATTACTAATTATGACAGGTAACAGTAACTTCGATACTAATTATGACAGGAAACTGTAACTTCGTTACTAATTATGACAAGTAACTTTAATTTCGATACTAGTTATGGCAGGAAACTGTAACTTCGTTACTAATTATGACAAGTCCCTGTAATTTCGATACAAATTATGGCAGGTAACTGTCACTTCGATACTAATTATGACAAGTAACTGTAACGTCGATACAAATTATGACTGGTAACTGTAACTTCGTTATTAATTATGACAAGTAACTGTAATTTTGATAAAAAATTATTGTAGGTAACTGTAATTTCAATACTAATTATGACAGGTAACAGTAACTTCGATACTAATTATGACAAGAAACTCAAACTTCGTTGCTAATTATGACAAGTAAATGTAATTTTGATAAAAAATTATGGTAGGTAACTGTAACTTCAATACTAATTATGACAGGTAACAGTATCTTCGATACTAATTATGACAGGAAACTGTAACTTCGTTACTAATTATGACAAGTAACTTTAATTTCGATATTAATTATGGCAGGAAACTGTAACTTCGTTACTAATTATGACAAGTAACTGTAATTTTGATAAAAAATTATTGTAGGTAACTGTAACTTCAATACTAATTATGACAGGTAACAGTAACTTCGATACTAATTATGACAGGTAACTGTAACTTCGTTACTTATTATGACAAGTAACTTTAATTTCGATACTAATTATGGCAGGTAACTGTAACTTCCATACTAATTATGACAGGTAACAGTTACTTCGATACTAATTATGACAGGAAACTGTAACTTCGTTACTAATCATGACAAGTAACTGTAATTTCGATACAAATTATGACAGGTAACTATAACTTCGTTACTAATTATGACAAGTAACAGTACTTTCGATACTAATTATGACAGGTAACTGTAACATCGATACTAATTATGACAAGGAACTGTAATTTCGATACAAATTATGGCAGGTAACTGTAACTTCGATACTAATTATGACAGGTAACAGCAACTTCGATACTAATTATGACAAGTAACTATAACTTCGATACAAATTATGACAGGTAACTGTAACTTCGATACTAATTATGACAAGAAACTCTAACTTCGTTACTAATTATGACAAGTAACTGTAATTTTGATAAAAAATTATTGTAGGTAACTGTAACTTCAATACTAATTATGACAGGTAACAGTAACTTCGATACTAATTATGACAGGTAACTGTAACTTCGTTACTTATTATGACAAGTAACTTTAATTTCGATACTAATTATGGCAGGTTACTGTAACTTCGTTACTAATTATGACAAGTCCCTGTAATTTCGATACAAATTAATGCAGATAATTGTAATTTCGAAACTAATTATGACAGGTAACAGTAACTTCGATACTAATTATGACAGGTAACAGTAACTTCGATACTATTTATGACAAGTAACTGTAACTTCGATACTAATTATGACAGGTAACAGCAACTTCGATACTAATTATGACAAGTAACTATAACTTCGATACAAATTATGACAGGTAACAGTAACTTCGATACTAATTATGACAGGTTACAGTAACTACGATACTAATTATGACAAGTAACTGTAACTTCGATACTAATTATGACAAGTAACTGTAACTTGGTAACTAGACAAGTAATTGTAATTTCGATACAAATTATGGCTGGTAACAGTAACTTCGATGCTAATTATGACAGGTAACTGTAACTTCGATACTAATTATGACAAGGAACTGTAATTTCGATACAAATTATGGCAGGTAACTGTAACTTCGATACTAATTGTGACAGGTAACAGTAACTTCGATACTAATTATGACAAGTAACTATAACTTCGAATCAAATTATGACTGGTAACTGTAACTTCGATACTAATTATGACAAGAAAATCTAACTTCGTTACTAATTATGAAAAGTAACTGTAATTTTGATAAAAAATTATGGTAGGTAACTGTAACTTCAATACTAATTATGACAGGTAACTGTAACTTCGTTAATAATTATCACAAGTAACTTTAATTTCGATACTAATTATGGCAGGTAACTGTAACTTCGTTACTAATTATGACAAGTCCCTGTAATTTCGATACAAATTATGGCAGGTAACGGTAACTTCGATACTAATTATTACAAGTAACTGTAACTTCGATACTAATTATGACAGGTAACTGTAACTTCGTTACTAATTATGACAAGTAACTGTAATTTCGATACAAATTTTGGCAGGTAACTGTAACTTCGATTCTAACTATGACAGGTAACAGTAACTACGATACTAATTATGACAATTAACTGTAACTTCGATACTAATTATGACAGGTAACTGTAACTTCGTTACTAATTATGACAAGTAACAGTAATTTCGATACAAATTATGGCAGGTAACTGTATCTTCGATACTAATTATGACAGGTAACAGTAACTTCGATACTAATTATGACAAGTGAACCACTTTTCAGAATTTATTGTAATTATTATTATTATCATCATGATTATTATTATTATTATTGTCATGTGTTGTGACATCTCTATATTACGCCTCGAGAGTTTAAAAGTGCGCAGTTTGTCTGTATGTATCTCTCTGTCTAACGTTGTGCAACCCCTGGCTACATACTGCCTTGTTCTCTCGTATTGGCTAGTGTTGTTGCTACCTTGCATTTTGTTGTGCAATTCGTTCTGCCATTGGCTCTGACAATATTTGACGCGAGTTTGGGGCCACTCCCAAACTACGCATTTGATTTTTCTGAGAGGCTTCTCTCCCCTCTGGGGGGACAGAAGCTAAGTCAGTCTTAGACGCGCCGAGATGTAAGGCTAACGTGTGTATTCGGGCAGAGGCCCACCCTCATGGCGCAGCGGAATGTGAGTACGGCTCAATGTATTTCTATCTAACGCAATGTAATTGTTTTTGTTAAACGTTCCTTCTTTTGCTTAATTCTCTTTCCTTTTCAAGATGTTATTGTTAGTATTTTAATCCTTGAACCAGATCTCCGGGACCTTGCGTAATGTCATACGGCGGAGTTTTTTGTTGCTTTTGTTATGTGCCCTTCTCACAGTTTTATTATTTTGGTTAATACCTGTAAGATTCGAAAGTATTGCGTTTCTGCGTCTTGGCTTATATATATTTCCTGTCGGGCCTTAGTGCTCGTCTTTTGCGTCGGTGTCTCTTTGTACCACAAATGTTTCATTTGATTGGTTGCAATTGGACCTTTGTTTGTTGACAGTATGTGTGAGGTAACGGGACTGATGTCCAACGTCCCACTAATACGTGTCCCTTTTGTTTATAGAATATATGTGACGGTGGTTAACTGGGATTTTCTCCAGCTCCGATGTCATATTATTCTTTTTTTTATATGTCGCGTTGGTGCGGCATTATGTTGGAATATAAGCCTATTTTATTATAGCGTGCTTTCGATTTTTACCGGTCTCTTTCGTCCCAAGTCAATTGTAATGTAATGTATCTCCGTATATCTCATTTTCCTTTTGTTTTGTTTTTCTCTTTCGATTTTCGCCGTATTACATAACTTAATTATAATTCCCCTTGTCTTCTCCTACCTCCTATCTCCGTGAGATCTCTCTCCCCTTTGTTTTACTCCCCTCACTCCTCCCCCTTCCCTCCGGTATGTTTACATAACATCATGAAAAGCTTCGCGTCTTAGCAGTTCGAAGTTTGACTTTTTGCAGGTTTGTCGTTTCTCTCTAACTTTTGTAAGTTTCGTTTTATTTTCTTTCAAGTTTGTATCTTTTCGTTAGATTCATGTTGTTGAGCGGTACTCAGGTTCTGTCGTGCTTTTCAGTTTTTTTTAAGTTTTTGAATTCTTTATTCTTGGTATTGGGTTTCTTTTGTATTATTGAGCTTGTATTAGCTTGCCTTTTTTCTTTGTTTTAAATAATTTGTTTATTTCGTGTACACGCTCTTTCTTTTATCCTCAATACATTTTTATATTTTAAGTAATATAGCTCCCTTGTCTTTTCATTTCTTATATTTAAGTTCCCCTTCCTTATCCTTATCCTTATCTCGATTTCGTCAATCTTGTCTTTGTGACGTAACAAAGGCACGATTAGCACGCCTCTGGGATTTCTTTAATTAATTTTATGGGAATCTCGTTTTTGCACTTTTGATTATTCCATTAAGCAATTATTTGTTTGCATTTGGTTTTTTGGAAATCATCTTTTGCTCGCTCCGAAAACCTTGGGCCCAGCACCGGGTCGAGCAAGACGTCTTTTCCCCTGTCCATTTTGCGACCTTGTTGATTTTATTCTTCCACTGCTACTCTGACGCGCATTATTATTATTATTAATAGACCTTTAACGGCGCAATGGTAGCAGAGCGTGGTTGCGTGCGAAATCGTTCCCTCCTCACCTCTCTCAAGTTATTAACCTTTTATTATTTTTCTCTTCATTTACATTGTATTAAAATTTGTTTTTCTTTGAGTTTAAGGAATTCAGTGAATTGTTTTTCCCCACCCCTGAAGAAAGGGTGAAGTTACTTTCTGTGTGAACTACGGGCATCCAGGAAACCCATCTCCAAGGAAAGGTGGTTTAGTCCCTCAAGTAAACAAGACATCCAAAAGACCCAGCTTCGAGGTGAACAGTGGCAACATATCAGTGAGTACATCGCATCGCTGGAACACGACACGTCACGGTATTGTAACCTACTTTTATGTATTTGCTTCCTCTAGTAGACATTTGTTTAGTTAACGGTGATTTTAAGGCGACAGGAAATTTTGTTTGCTTTCTCTTCTTTTTCATTTCGTCAGTGTTGTGGACGTTTTTATTTTACTTTCTGTGAAGTAGAAAACGCATTTCTCTCAAGGGTTTGAGTCCTTACCTTTGTTGTTAATAGTCGCTTTGTTAACTGTGATATTTCTCAGAACTCACCTCACCCCTTCACACGTCTCAGTCTGGAACAGCTGCTGACAGGTTTCTTGTCATTACCGTACAGCCTAAAACCCCCGCCCCTCTTTCTCCGAAGTTTTCCCCGGCCCACTTATGGGAACCGTCTCTTTAAATCCTACGGTCATCCCGACCCACCTTGAGCCTCGCGTAATTATACTAACGTTTGATGTTAGTAAAGTGTTTGTTGTCTCAGTTATGAATGGTCTGTTGAGCTATTATGTGTGTTATGATTGGGAGTTAAGTTTGTTTCATAATTAGGGAGGGTGATTGTTTTATTTTTGTCAGGGGATTTCAATGTAGGTTTTCATTTAAAATTGTTTATATACGGTAAGCTTGATGTTACTATATGTTCAGTATGGCAGTGTGTATTTCGTTGGGAAACCTGCTAGGTGAGGTCTCCGTCGGAATTAGGGTTTGGGACCTGTCCCACGGCTTCGACGCCCACTTAGGATGTACATAGATTCCACACGATTCGTCAATCTTTAGTATGGAATGAAGTTTGTCACGATGACCTGTAGTCCGTTATTTGAGTTTCCATGGTGTTCCAACGACTCATATTAGCATTCTGATGTAATGGGGAAATTTTGATTTGTTTATGGGAAGGAGTATGTATGTAGTGTTGTTGTTGTTGGTTGTATTTTGAGATGAATGTGTGTGTCAATGAGTTTAATGAATTTTTATCAACAGTTATTTGTGGGTGGTTTCAAATTTAGTTCAATTTTGATTTTATACCCTATTCAATTTAAACTATATATATATTACGTACGAACTTTTTATTCGTTTTTATTGGCAAACCAAATATACGATAAGTATTACTCAGAGATACCAACCATTTTTGGTCCACGGCATCGTTGGTATGGGACATTGATGCTCGTGTGAACTACTCTGGCGTGCATTACCCAATTTTCTTATATTTGTATGGGATAGGCCATACCCTCTGTGTCTTTATTTTTTTTTAATGCGGTACCTCTGAGGTCTACGGCCCGTATATTGACGCTGTAACCATTTTATTTTTGTGGGTTGGTAATATTTATTATTGGGTTTCGTGTTTGATTGATTGTATGTCTGGTCTTGATTGGTTTTATGCGAGGTTTCAGTCAGTTCTTTTTGGAAGGTATTTTGTAACGTAATTATTTGGTTTTTCGTTCTCTGTCTGGAATGGTATTTTTTTGTTTCGACAGCTACTTTGAGTTATTATTCCTTTTTATTTGTTTAGTACCTAATGTCTTTTGATGAAGGTTATTAGTATATTTAGCCCCTTTACTCCTTCTATGTATCTAGTTAGGCAGGAGACACCCGTGGCCGCCTGAGTTACACGGAGGATTTCGAAAGATGTGTTGAACTATACTTCTGCCTAAGGCAATTTCCAGACCCGCCTGCTTTTGTTGTAGGGAGCCGGCCCGGCCCATTGTCCGAGCTGCAGACACGACTTGCTATTGTTCGGCAGTGCCTGAGATGGTCTGTCGACTTACATTCTTTTCTTGTAGTGACAGTGATTTGTCTATTGATATAGTTGTTTACTATTTATCGTAACTTCTGTTTTACGTTTTTGTGAAATCATGTTTTTATAAATCATTTCAATCTAATATGTTTTCTCTAAGATAATGTATATTATTTTCCTGTAACTGTCATATATTTGGAGAGTGTTTCCGGTGGCGATAGCTAGTCTCCAAGTACCTGAGAAGTGGCCGGTGTATCCTTTAGACCCTGTTCACGGCTCTTTACTCTTTTGTAATATGGTCTGACGACCCTGTCTATTCATACTTTTACTTTCCAGCTGGCAGAATGAATCCACTTTCCCTCTTACGGAGCTTATGTAACCCCAAATATTTCCCCGACGCAAGCCTTATTTTGTATACAGGGTGCTCCCCTTTATATTTTTTTGTGATCATGATTTAACCTTTTTCTTTCTTTTATTATTAGAAAATTGGCTGATTTCCAGAAGGTCGCCATTAAGAAGACTTCGCTTTCTCCACGTCATCTGGCAGAGTCTAGCTCAAGATTGACCGTTTTATTATCATTATTTTCTTTTTGGTACATCCATTTTTAATATGTGTGACGTATTGACGTGCAGTAGAGGTAGGATCCGCCTTTATTTCACGGCTGTACTGATCCTTTATATAATTTCAATTTTTGTTGTTTTAATTTCATTTTAAAGTCTTTTTTTTCTTTCGTACCAAAAAAGGAATAATTTTCCTCATCAGTGAACATCTTCGTGAATACGTGTGTATGAAAATATATGTGTGTTTGAGAAAAGAGACTTGCGTTTCGTCAAGCCTTTTATGGAAGTTATGACGTTCAAAGAACTTTTAATTAAGCTGCGTCTTATGAATAAGAGAAATGTGAGAACATTTTATTATGTCTTAATTTTTCATGTGTGTATCTGGTGTACATGATGTAATCTACTTTCCTTCACCCTGTTCAAATGTATCTAATCGAAGAATGTTATTTTATATAATTTTGTTATGAAAAAGAAAAAATTCTTTTATGCCTTTGTTATGTAAAAGAATTTTTTTTGGAGAAAGCGGTGGAATTTGAACCACTTTTCAGAATTTATTGTAATTATTATTATTATCATCATGATTATTATTATTATTATTGTCATGTGTTGTGACATCTCTATATTACGCCTCGAGAGTTTAAAAGTGCGCAGTTTGTCTGTATGTATCTCTCTGTCTAACGTTGTGCAACCCCTGGCTACATACTGCCTTGTTCTCTCGTATTGGCTAGTGTTGTTGCTACCTTGCATTTTGTTGTGCAATTCGTTCTGCCATTGGCTCTGACAATATTTGACGCGAGTTTGGGGCCACTCCCAAACTACGCATTTGATTTTTCTGAGAGGCTTCTCTCCCCTCTGGGGGGACAGAAGCTAAGTCAGTCTTAGACGCGCCGAGATGTAAGGCGAACGTGTGTATTCGGGCAGAGGCCCACCCTCATGGCGCAGCGGAATGTGAGTACGGCTCAATGTATTTCTATCTAACGCAATGTAATTGTTTTTGTTAAACGTTCCTTCTTTTGCTTAATTCTCTTTCCTTTTCAAGATGTTATTGTTAGTATTTTAATCCTTGAACCAGATCTCCGGGACCTTGCGTAATGTCATACGGCGGAGTTCTTTTTGTTGCTTTTGTTATGTGCCCTTCTCACAGTTTTAATATTTTGGTTAATACCTGTAAGATTCGAAAGTATTGCGTTTCTGCGTCTTGGCTTATATATATTTCCTGTCGGGCCTTAGTGCTCGTCTTTTGCGTCGGTGTCTCTTTGTACCACAAATGTTTCATTTGATTGGTAGCAATTGGACCTTTGTTTGTGGACAGTATGTGTGAGGTAACGGGACTGATGTCCAACGTCCCACTAATACGTGTCCCTTTTGTTTATAGAATATATGTGACGGTGGTTAACTGGGATTTTCTCCAGCTCCGATGTCATATTATTCTTTTTTTTATATGTCGCGTTGGTGCGGCATTATGTTGGAATATAAGCCTATTTTATTATAGCGTGCTTTCGATTTTTACCGGTCTCTTTCGTCCCAAGTCAATTGTAATGTAATGTATCTCCGTATATCTCATTTTCCTTTTGTTTTGTTTTTCTCTTTCGATTTTCGCCGTATTACATAACTTAATTATAATTCCCCTTGTCTTCTCCTTCCTCCTATCTCCGTGAGATCTCTCTCCCCTTTGTTTTACTCCCCTCACTCCTCCCCCTTCCCTCCGGTATGTTTACATAACATCATGAAAAGCTTCGCGTCTTAGCAGTTCGAAGTTTGACTTTTTGCAGGTTTGTCGTTTCTCTCTAACTTTTGTAAGTTTCGTTTTATTTTCTTTCAAGTTTGTATCTTTTCGTTAGATTCATGTTGTTGAGCGGTACTCAGGTTCTGTCGTGCTTTTCAGTTTTTTTTAAGTTTTTGAATTCTTTATTCTTGGTATTGGGTTTCTTTTGTATTATTGAGCTTGTATTAGCTTGCCTTTTTTCTTTGTTTTAAATAATTTGTTTATTTCGTGTACACGCTCTTTCTTTTATCCTCAATACATTTTTATATTTTAAGTAATATAGCTCCCTTGTCTTTTCATTTCTTATATTTAAGTTCCCCTTCCTTATCCTTATCCTTATCTCGATTTCGTCAATCTTGTCTTTGTGACGTAACAAAGGCACGATTAGCACGCCTCTGGGATTTCTTTAATTAATTTTATGGGAATCTCGTTTTTGCACTTTTGATTATTCCATTAAGCAATTATTTGTTTGCATTTGGTTTTTTGGAAATCATCTTTTGCTCGCTCCGAAAACCTTGGGCCCAGCACCGGGTCGAGCAAGACGTCTTTTCCCCTGTCCATTTTGCGACCTTGTTGATTTTATTCTTCCACTGCTACTCTGACGCGCATTATTATTATTATTAATAGACCTTTAACGGCGCACAAGTAACATTAACTTCGATACTAATTATGGCAGGTTACTGTAACATCGCTACTAATTATGACAAGTAACTTTAATTTCGATACAAATTATGGCAGGTAACTGTAACTTCCATACTAATTATGACAGGTAACAGTAACTTCGATACTAATTATGACAAGTAACTGTAATTTCGATACAAATTATGACAGGTAACTGTAACTTCGTTACTAATTATGACAAGTAGCAGTACCTTCGATACTAATTATGACAGGTAACTGTAACTTCGATACTAATTATGACAAGGAACTGAAATTTCGATACAAATTATGGCAGGTAACTGTAACTTCGTTACTAATTATGACGAGTAACTGTAATTTCGATACAAATTTTGGCAGGTAACTGTAACTTCGATACTAATTATGACAGGTAACAGTAACTTCGATACTAATTATGACAAGTAACTGTAACTTCGATACTAATTATGACAGGTAACTGTAACTTCGTTACTAATAATGACAAGTAACTCTAATTTCGATACTAATTATGGCAGGTAACTGTAACTTCGATACTAATTATGACAGGTAACAGTAACTTCGATACTAATTATGACAAGTAACTATAACTTCGATAAAAATTATGACTGGTTACTGTAACTTTGATTCTAATTATGACAAGAAACTCAAACTTCGTTACTAATTATGACAAGTAACTGTAATTTTGATAAAAAATTATGGTAGGTAACTGTAACTTCATAACTAATTATGACAGGTAACAGTAACTTCGATACTAATTATGACAGGAAACTGTAACTTCGTTACTAATTATGACAAGTAACTTTAATTTCGATACTAGTTATGGCAGGAAACTGTAACTTCGTTACTAATTATGACAAGTCCCTGTAATTTCGATACAAATTATGGCAGGTAACTGTAACTTCGATACTAATTATGACAAGTAACTGTAACTTCGATACTAATTATGACAGGTAACTGTAACTTCGTTATTAATTATGACAAGTAACTGTAATTTTGATAAAAAATTATTGTAGGTAACTGTAATTTCAATACTAATTATGACAGGAAAAAGTAACTTCGATACTAATTATGACAAGAAACTCAAACTTCGTTGCTAATTATGACAAGTAACTGTAATTTTGATAAAAAATTATGGTAGGTAACTGTAACTTCAATACTAATTATGACAGGTAACAGTATCTTCGATACTAATTATGACAGGAAACTGTAACTTCGTTACTAATTATGACAAGTAACTTTAATTTCGATATTAATTATGGCAGGAAACTGTAACTTCGTTACTAATTATGACAAGTCCCTGTAATTTCGATACAAATTATGGCAGGTAACTGTAACCTCGATACTAATTATGACAAGTAACTGTAACTTCGATACTAATTATGACAGGTCACTGTAACTTCGTTATTAATTATGACAAGTAACTGTAATTTCGATACAAGTTTTGGCAGGTAACTGTATCATCGTTACTAATTTTGACAGGTAACAGTAACTTCGATACTAATTATGACAAGTAACTGTAACTTCGATACTAATTATGACATGTAACTGTAACTTCGATACTAATTATGACAGGTAACTGTAACTTCGTTACTAATTATGACAAGTAACTGTAATTTCGATTCAAATTTTGGCAGGTAACTGTAACTTCGATACTTATTATGACAGGTAACAGTAACTTCGATACTAATTATGACAAGTAACTGTAACATCGATACTAATAATGACAGGTAACTGTAACTTCGTTACTTATTATGACAAGTAACTGTAATTTGGATACAAATTATGGCAGGTATGTGTAACTTCGATACTAATTATGACAGGTAACAGCAACTTCGATACTAATTATGACAAGAAACTCTAACTTCGTTACTAATTTTGACAAGTAACTGTAATTTTGATAAAAAGTTATTGTAGGTAACTGTAACTTCAATACTAATTATGACAGGTAACAGTAACTTCGATACTAATTATGACAGGTAACTGTAACTTCGTTACTTATTATGACAAGTAACTTTAATTTCGATACTAATTATGGCAGGTTACTGTAACTTCGTTACTAATTATGACAAGTCCCTGTAATTTCGATACAAATTATTGCAGGTAATTGTAATTTCGAAACTAATTATGACAGGTAACAGTAACTTCGATACTAATTGTGACAGGTAACAGTAACTTCGATACTATTTATGACAATAACTGTAACTTCGATACTAATTATGACAGGTAACAGCAACTTCGATACTATTTATGACAAGTAACTATAACTTCGATACAAATTATGACAGGTAACAGTAACTTCGATACTAAATATGACAGGTTACAGTTACTACGATACTAATTATGACAAGTAACTGTAACTTCGATACTAATTATGACAAGTAACTGTAACTTGGTAACTAATTATGACAAGTAATTGTAATTTCGATACAAATTATGGCAGGTAACAGTAACTTCGATGCTAATTATTACAGGTAACTGTAACTTCGATAATAATTAACCCCGTAGTAAAGTTTAGGCCTTGGGAGGGAAGGTACTGGACCATAGTGAATTCATACTCAGAGGGCAATTGTCTGAGACCATCTTCGAACCCCGGAACCCAGAAATAATACTAAGGTGATCGGGTAAAATCATAATATATTCACAATAAACATGCATACAAATTAACAAAACACTTACAAATCAAGATGTGGATTCTGACATCAAATATTTGTTCCTTCCAGTTGACTGTAATACATATTTTAGCAATCCAGCCAAGTTGTTACGATGAAGTAAATAAGCGTTGCTTTCAACCTATCATCTGTTGTCATTATGAGAATCCAAGCCAAATAATTAAGAGGATGACGAATTAAATATTCAATAGTTTCATAATGCACATGCATAATGCATCATACAGTATTTCATGCATTTCCACACAAATAAATAATTAATTAATTCTCGAGACAGTACATGTCACAAAGCTAGGCCTACGCTTGTTATAATATCCAATGTAATACGTTGCCTAAAACTGAAGAATTAATGTCTTCAAAACACAAAATATACGGAGCTAATCCAATTTACGTGTTTTCACCTCAATGGCTATCAGAAAAATCTTTTTTTTATTAACAACAGATGATCGCACATAGTTAAAAACAATACGACAGTAGCCATCATGAAAAAACAGAAGAAAAACGATCACCGTACTAGGGCTATCGATATCAAAATAAATCCTACATTAATAAATTTTCCACAGACCATAAGGCATACTACTTGTAATTAAAATGCATTTTTACAATAAACAGAAAACAGAAAACAAATCATTAATTACGCAAAGAAAATATGAGTGTCAGTTAGCCTACCAGAGTGAATACCCGAGGATGACATTAAGTTTGAATGTATAACCTTGAAAGGCCCTGTCATGCAACGTAGGAAAATACAAAATAAATACATTTACCTTGCCAGACGATACAGTCACAAGTACTTACGATGACAAAATAGCCTACCTTAATTCCATAATATACGAAGCATATCCAGACGTTTATCTCCAGTAAGGTTACAATAGGTAACCAGTCAATAACTTGACGAAGAGGGATAATATCATTCAATATTTTCACATACAATAGAACTTCAGTTTACTTCTTATGTATTTATAAAACCACGTAGATCCATGATGACTGGCCTAACAAGCTCATTACGAGAATCATACATGTCTCGAAAATCCCAGCCTTCCAAAACCATTAAAGTCAACATCGAGATAGAGAAATACTTGTCGCTAGAACATAGCTCTTCCTATCGGACAGAGGGAGAAACTACAATCCCAGTCCAAGACAGCACCGACAAGATATGCTACCTATCGAGGCCAGCCACAACTAACTCCGCCGCTCGATTCAAAAGTTTATGCCAAAGTAAAAATAGTACGTTCGATCAGAGATTAGTGCCAAAGTAACGGCACAATAATTATGACAAGGAACTGTAATTTCGATACAAATTATGGCAGGTAACTGTAACTTCGATACTAATTGTGACAGGTAACAGTAACTTCGATACTAATTATGACAAGTAACTATAACTTCGAATCAAATTATGACTGGTAACTGTAACTTCGATACTAATTATGACAAGAAAATCTAACTTCGTTACTAATTATGACAAGTAACAGTAATTTTGATAAAAAATTATGGTAGGTAACTGTAACTTCAATACTAATTATGACAGGTAACAGGAACTTCGATACTAATTATGACAAGTAACTGTAACTTCGTTAATAATTATCACAAGTAACATTAATTTCGATACTAATTATGGCAGGTAACTGTAACTTCGTTACTAATTATGACAAGTCCCTGTAATTTCGATAAAAAATTATGGCAGGTAACGGTAACTTCGATACTAATTATTACAAGTAACTTTAACTTCGATACTAACTATGACAGGTAACTGTAACTTCGTTACTAAATATGACAAGTAACTGTAATTTCGATACAAATTTTGGCAGGTAACTGTAACTTCGATTCTAATTATGACAGGTAACAGTAACTTCGATACTAATTATGACATGTAACTGTAACTTCGATACTAATTATGACAGGTAACTGTAACTTCGTTACTAATTATGACAAGTAACAGTAATTTCGATACAAATTATGGCAGGTAACTGTATCTTCGATACTAATTATGACAGGTAACAGTAACTTCGATACTAATTATGACAAGTAACATTAACTTCGATACTAATTATGGCAGGTTACTGTAACATCGCTACTAATTATGACAAGTAACTTTAATTTCGATACAAATTATGGCAGGTAACTGTAACTTCGTTACTAATTACGACGAGTAACTGTAATTTCGATACAAATTATGACAGGTAACTGTAACTTCGTTACTAATTATGACAAGTAACAGTACCTTCGATACTAATTATGACAGGTAACTGTAACTTCGATACTAATTATGACAAGGAACTGTAATTTCGATACAAATTATGGCAGGTAACTGTAACTTCGTTACTAATTATGACGAGTAACTGTAATTTCGATACAAATTTTGGCAGGTAACTGTAACTTCGATACTAATTATGACAGGTAACAGTAACTTCGATACTAATTATGACAAGTAACTGTAACTTCGATACTAATTATGACAGGTAACTGTAACTTCGTTATTAATTATGACAAGTAACTGTAATTTCGATACAAATTTTGGCAGGTAACACTATCATCGTTACTAATTTTGACAGGTAACAGTAACTTCGATACTAATTATGACAAGTAACTGTAACTTCGATACTAATTATGACAGGTAACTGTAACTTCGATACTAATTATGACAGGTAACAGTAACTTCGTTACTAATTATGACAAGTAACTGTAATTTCGATTCAAATTTTGGCAGGTAACTGTAACTTCGATACTTATTATGACAGGTAACAGTAACTTCGATACTAATTATGACAAGTAACTGTAACATCGATACTAATTATGACAGGTAACTGTAACTTCGTTACTAATTATGACAAGTAACTGTAATTTCGATACAAATTATGGCAGGTTACTGTAACTTCGATACTAATTATGACAGGTAACAGCAACTTCGATACTAATTATGACAAGTAACTATAACTTCGATATAAATTATGACAGGTAACTGTAACTTCGATACTAATTATGACAAGAAACTCTAACTTCGTTACTAATTATGACAAGTAACTGTAATTTTGATAAAAAATTATTGTAGGTAACTGTAACTTCAATACTAATTATGACAGGTAACAGTAACTTCGATACTAATTATGACAGGTAACTGTAACTTCGTTACTTATTATGACAAGTAACTTTAATTTCGATACCAATTACGGAAGGTTACTGTAATTTCGTTACTAATTATGAAAAGTCCCTGTAATTTCGATACAAATTATGGCAAGTAATTGTAATTTCGATGCTAATTATGACAGGTAACAGTAACTTCGATACTAATTATGACAAGTAACAGTAACTTCGATACTAATTATGTCAAGTAACTGTAACTTCGATACTAATTATGACAGGTAACTGTAACTTCGTTACTAATTATGACAAGTAACTGTAATTTCGATTCAAATTTTGGCAGGTAACTGTAACTTCGATACTTATTATGACAGGTAACAGTAACTTCGATACTAATTATGACAAGTAACAGTAATTTCGATACAACTTATGGCAGGTAACTGTAATTTCGATACTAATTATGACAGGTAACAGCAACTTCGATACTAATTATGACAAGTAACTATAACTTCGATACAAATTATGACAGGTAACTGTAACTTCGATACTAATTATGACAAGAAACTCTAACTTCGTTACTAATTATGACAAGTAACTGTAATTTTGATAAAAAATTATTGTAGGTAACTGTAACTTCAATACTAATTATGACAGGTAACAGTAACTTCGATACTAATTATGACAGGTAACAGTAACTACGATACTAATTATGACAAGTAACTGTAACTTCGATACTAATTATGACAAGTAACTGTAACTTCGTAACTAATTATGACAAGTAACTGTAATTTCGATACAAATTATGGCAGGTAACAGTAACTTCGATACTAATTATGACAAGTAACTGTAACTTCGATACTAATTATGACAGGGAACTTTAATTTCGATAAAAATTATGGCAGGTAACTGTAACTTCGATACTAATTGTGACTGGTAACACTAACTTCGATACTAATTATGACATGTAACTATAACTTCGAATCAAATTATGACAGGTAACTGTAACTTCGATACTATTTATGACAAGAAACTCTAACTTCGTTACTAATTATGACAAATAACTGTAATTTTGATAAAAAATTATGGTAGGTAACTGTAACTTCAATACTAATTATGACAGGAAACAGTAACATCGATACTTATTATGACAGGTAACTGTAACTTGGTTACTAATTATCACAAGTAACTTTAATTTCGGTACTAATTATGGCAGGTAACTGTAACTTCGTTACTAATTATTACAAGTCCCTGTAATTTCGATACAAATTATGGCGGGTAACGGTAACTTCGATACTAATTATAACAAGTAACTGTAACTTCGATACTAATTATGACAGGTAACTGTAACTTGGTTACAAATTATGACAAGTAACTGTAATTTCGATACAAATTTTGGCAGGTAACTGTAACTTCGATTCTAATTATGACAGGTAACAGTAACTTCGATACGAATTATGACAAGTAACTGTAACTTCGATACTAATTATGACAGGTAACTGTAACTTCGTTACTATTTATGACAAGTAACAGTAATTTCGATACAAAATATGGCAGGTAACAGTAACTTCGATACTAATTATGACAGGTAACAGTAACTTCGATACTAATTATGACAAGTAACATTAACTTCGATAGTAATTATGACAGGTTACTGTAACATCGTTGCTAATGATGACAAGTAACTTTAATTTCGATACAAATTATGGCAGGTAACTGTAACTTCCATACTAATTATCACAGGTAACAGTTACTTCGATACTAATTATGACAGGTAACTGTAACTTCGATACTAATTATGACAAGAAACTGTAATTTCGATACAAATTATGGCAGGTAACTGTAACTTCGTTACTAATTATGACAAGTAACTGTAATTTCGATACAAATTTTGGAAGGTAACTGTTACTTCGATACTAATTATGACAGGTAACAGTAACTTCGATACTAATTATGACAAGTAACAGTAACTTCGATACTTATTATGACAGGTAACTTTAACTTCGTTACTAATTATGACAAGATACTCTAATTTCGATAAAAATTATGGCAGGTAACTGTAACTTCGGTACTATTTATGACAGGTAACAGTAACTTCGATACTAATTATGACAAGTAACTATAAATTCGATAAAAATTATGACTGGTTACTGTAACTTCGATTCTAATTATGACGAGAAACTCAAACTTAGTTACTAATTATGACAAGTAACTGTAATTTTGATAAAAATTATGGTAGGTAACTGTAACTTCAATACTAATTATGACAGGTAACAGGAACTTCGATACTAATTATGACAAGTAACTGTAACTTCGTTAATAATTTTCACAAGTAACATTAATTTCGATACTAATTATGGCAGGTAACTGTAACTTCGTTACTAATTATGACAAGTCCCTGTAATTTCGATAAAAAATTATGGCAGGTAACGGTATCTTCGATACTAATTATTACAAGTAACTTTACCTTCGATACTAACTATGACAGGTAACTGTAACTTCGTTACTAAATATGACAAGTAACTGTAATTTCGATACAAATTTTGGCAGGTAACTGTAACTTCGATTCTAATTATGACAGGTAACAGTAACTTCGATACTAATTATGACAAGTAACTGTAACTTCGATACTAATTATGACAGGTAACTGTAACTTCGTTACTAATTATGACAAGTAACAGTAATTTCGATACAAATTATGGCAGGTAACTGTATCTTCGATACTAATTATGACAGGTAACAGTAACTTCGATACTAATTATGACAAGTAACATTAACTTCGATACTAATTATGGCAGGTTACTGTAACATCGCTACTAATTATGACAAGTAACTTTAATTTCGATACAAATTATGGCAGGTAACTGTAACTTCGTTACTAATTATGACGAGTAACTGTAATTTCGATACAAATTATGACAGGTAACTGTAACGTCGTTACTAATTATGACAAGTAACAGTACCTTCGATACTAATTATGACAGGTAACTGTAACTTCGATACTAATTATGACAAGGAACTGTAATTTCGATACAAATTATGGCAGGTAACTGTAACTTCGTTACTAATTATGACGAGTAACTGTAATTTCGATACAAATTTTGGCAGGTAACTGTAACTTCGATACTAATTATGACAGGTAACAGTAACTTCGATACTAATTATGACAAGTAACTGTAACTTCGATACTAATTATGACAGGTAACTGTAACTTCGTTATTAATTATGACAAGTAACTGTAATTTCGATACAAATTTTGGCAGGTAACACTATCATCGTTACTAATTTTGACAGGTAACAGTAACTTCGATACTAATTATGACAAGTAACTGTAACTTCGATACTAATTATGACAGGTAACTGTAACTTCGATACTAATTATGACAGGTAA
The DNA here is from genome assembly GCA_946902985.2 of Meconema thalassinum. NCBI lineage: Eukaryota > Metazoa > Arthropoda > Insecta > Orthoptera > Tettigoniidae > Meconema > Meconema thalassinum. The sequence continues at coordinate 1,671,360,750 of OX336388.2, read as the reverse complement.
CTGTAACTTCGTTACTAATTATGACAAGTAACTGTAATTTCGATTCAAATTTTGGCAGGTAACTGTAACTTCGATACTTATTATGACAGGTAACAGTAACTTCGATACTAATTATGACAAGTAACTGTAACATCGATACTAATTATGACAGGTAACTGTAACTTCGTTACTAATTATGACAAGTAACTGTAATTTCGATACAAATTATGGCAGGTTACTGTAACTTCGATACTAATTATGACAGGTAACAGCAACTTCGATACTAATTATGACAAGTAACTATAACTTCGATATAAATTATGACAGGTAACTGTAACTTCGATACTAATTATGACAAGAAACTCTAACTTCGTTACTAATTATGACAAGTAACTGTAATTTTGATAAAAAATTATTGTAGGTAACTGTAACTTCAATACTAATTATGACAGGTAACAGTAACTTCGATACTAATTATGACAGGTAACTGTAACTTCGTTACTTATTATGACAAGTAACTTTAATTTCGATACCAATTATGGCAGGTTACTGTAACTTCGTTACTAATTATGACAAGTCCCTGTAATTTCGATACAAATTATGGCAAGTAATTGTAATTTCGATGCTAATTATGACAGGTAACAGTAACTTCGATACTAATTATGACAAGTAACAGTAACTTCGATACTAATTATGTCAAGTAACTGTAACTTCGATACTAATTATGACAGGTAACTGTAACTTCGTTACTAATTATGACAAGTAACTGTAATTTCGATTCAAATTTTGGCAGGTAACTGTAACTTCGATACTTATTATGACAGGTAACAGTAACTTCGATACTAATTATGACAAGTAACAGTAATTTCGATACAAATTATGGCAGGTAACTGTAATTTCGATACTAATTATGACAGGTAACAGCAACTTCGATACTAATTATGACAAGTAACTATAACTTCGAAACAAATTATGACAGGTAACTGTAACTTCGATACTAATTATGACAAGAAACTCTAACTTCGTTACTAATTATGACAAGTAACTGTAATTTTGATAAAAAATTATTGTAGGTAACTGTAACTTCAATACTAATTATGACAGGTAACAGTAACTTCGATACTAATTATGACAGGTAACAGTAACTACGATACTAATTATGACAAGTAACTGTAACTTCGATACTAATTACGACAAGTAACTGTAACTTCGTAACTAATTATGACAAGTAACTGTAATTTCGATACAAATTATGGCAGGTAACAGTAACTTCGATACTAATTATGACAAGTAACTGTAACTTCGATACTAATTATGACAGGGAACTTTAATTTCGATACAAATTATGGCAGGTAACTGTAACTTCGTTATTAATTATGACAAGTAACTGTAATTTCGATACAAATTTTGGCAGGTAACACTATCATCGTTACTAATTTTGACACGTAACAGTAACTTCGATACTAATTATGACAAGTAACTGTAACTTCGATACTAATTATGACAGGTAACTGTAACTTCGATACTAATTATGACAGGTAACTGTAACTTCGTTACTAATTATGACAAGTAACTGTAATTTCGATTCAAATTTTGGCAGGTAACTGTAACTTCGATACTTATTATGACAGGTAACAGTAACTTCGATACTAATTATGACAAGTAACTGTAACATCGATACTAATTATGACAGGTAATTGTAACTTCGTTACTAATTATGACAAGTAACTGTAATTTCGATACAAATTATGGCAGGTTACTGTAACTTCGATACTAATTATGACAGGTAACAGCAACTTCGATACTAATTATGACAAGTAACTATAACTTCGATATAAATTATGACAGGTAACTGTAACTTCGATACTAATTATGACAAGAAACTCTAACTTCGTTACTAATTATGACAAGTAACTGTAATTTTGATAAAAAATTCTGTAACTTCGATACTAATTATGACAGGTAACTGTAACTTCGTTACTAATTATGACAAGTAACTGTAATTTCGATACAAATTTTGGCAGGTAACTGTAACTTCGATTCTAACTATGACAGGTAACAGTAACTTCGATACTAATTATGACAATTAACTGTAACTTCGATACTAATTATGACAGGTAACTGTAACTTCGTTACTAATTATGACAAGTAACAGTAATTTCGATACAAATTATGGCAGGTAACTGTATCTTCGATACTAATTATGACAGGTAACAGTAACTTCGATACTAATTATGACAAGTGAACCACTTTTCAGAATTTATTGTAATTATTATTATTATCATCATGATTATTATTATTATTATTGTCATGTGTTGTGACATCTCTATATTACGCCTCGAGAGTTTAAAAGTGCGCAGTTTGTCTGTATGTATCTCTCTGTCTAACGTTGTGCAACCCCTGGCTACATACTGCCTTGTTCTCTCGTATTGGCTAGTGTTGTTGCTACCTTGCATTTTGTTGTGCAATTCGTTCTGCCATTGGCTCTGACAATATTTGACGCGAGTTTGGGGCCACTCCCAAGGGGGACAGAAGCTAAGTCAGTCTTAGACGCGCCGAGATGTAAGGCGAACGTGTGTATTCGGGCAGAGGCCCACCCTCATGGCGCAGCGGAATGTGAGTACGGCTCAATGTATTTCTATCTAACGCAATGTAATTGTTTTTGTTAAACGTTCCTTCTTTTGCTTAATTCTCTTTCCTTTTCAAGATGTTATTGTTAGTATTTTAATCCTTGAACCAGATCTCCGGGACCTTGCGTAATGTCATACGGCGGAGTTCTTTTTGTTGCTTTTGTTATGTGCCCTTCTCACAGTTTTATTATTTTGGTTAATACCTGTAAGATTCGAAAGTATTGCGTTTCTGCGTCTTGGCTTATATATATTTCCTGTCGGGCCTTAGTGCTCGTCTTTTGCGTCGGTGTCTCTTTGTACCACAAATGTTTCATTTGATTGGTAGCAATTGGACCTTTGTTTGTGGACAGTATGTGTGAGGTAACGGGACTGATGTCCAACGTCCCACTAATACGTGTCCCTTTTGTTTATAGAATATATGTGACGGTGGTTAACTGGGATTTTCTCCAGCTCCGATGTCATATTATTCTTTTTTTTATATGTCGCGTTGGTGCGGCATTATGTTGGAATATAAGCCTATTTTATTATAGCGTGCTTTCGATTTTTACCGGTCTCTTTCGTCCCAAGTCAATTGTAATGTAATGTATCTCCGTATATCTCATTTTCCTTTTGTTTTGTTTTTCTCTTTCGATTTTCGCCGTATTACATAACTTAATTATAATTCCCCTTGTCTTCTCCTTCCTCCTATCTCCGTGAGATCTCTCTCCCCTTTGTTTTACTCCCCTCACTCCTCCCCCTTCCCTCCGGTATGTTTACATAACATCATGAAAAGCTTCGCGTCTTAGCAGTTCGAAGTTTGACTTTTTGCAGGTTTGTCGTTTCTCTCTAACTTTTGTAAGTTTCGTTTTATTTTCTTTCAAGTTTGTATCTTTTCGTTAGATTCATGTTGTTGAGCGGTACTCAGGTTCTGTCGTGCTTTTCAGTTTTTTTTAAGTTTTTGAATTCTTTATTCTTGGTATTGGGTTTCTTTTGTATTATTGAGCTTGTATTAGCTTGCCTTTTTTCTTTGTTTTAAATAATTTGTTTATTTCGTGTACACGCTCTTTCTTTTATCCTCAATACATTTTTATATTTTAAGTAATATAGCTCCCTTGTCTTTTCATTTCTTATATTTAAGTTCCCCTTCCTTATCCTTATCCTTATCTCGATTTCGTCAATCTTGTCTTTGTGACGTAACAAAGGCACGATTAGCACGCCTCTGGGATTTCTTTAATTAATTTTATGGGAATCTCGTTTTTGCACTTTTGATTATTCCATTAAGCAATTATTTGTTTGCATTTGGTTTTTTGGAAATCATCTTTTGCTCGCTCCGAAAACCTTGGGCCCAGCACCGGGTCGAGCAAGACGTCTTTTCCCCTGTCCATTTTGCGACCTTGTTGATGTTATTCTTCCACTGCTACTCTGACGCGCATTATTATTATTATTAATAGACCTTTAACGGCGCAATGGTAGCAGAGCGTGGTTGCGTGCGAAATCGTTCCCTCCTCACCTCTCTCAAGTTATTAACCTTTTATTATTTTTCTCTTCATTTACATTGTATTAAAATTTGTTTTTCTTTGAGTTTAAGGAATTCAGTGAATTGTTTTTCCCCACCCCTGAAGAAAGGGTGAAGTTACTTTCTGTGTGAACTACGGGCATCCAGGAAACCCATCTCCAAGGAAAGGTGGTTTAGTCCCTCAAGTAAACAAGACATCCAAAAGACCCAGCTTCGAGGTGAACAGTGGCAACATATCAGTGAGTACATCGCATCGCTGGAACACGACACGTCACGGTATTGTAACCTACTTTTATGTATTTGCTTCCTCTAGTAGACATTTGTTTAGTTAACGGTGATTTTAAGGCGACAGGAAATTTTGTTTGCTTTCTCTTCTTTTTCATTTCGTCAGTGTTGTGGACGTTTTTATTTTACTTTCTGTGAAGTAGAAAACGCATTTCTCTCAAGGGTTTGAGTCCTTACCTTTGTTGTTAATAGTCGCTTTGTTAACTGTGATATTTCTCAGAACTCACCTCACCCCTTCACACGTCTCAGTCTGGAACAGCTGCTGACAGGTTTCTTGTCATTACCGTACAGCCTAAAACCCCCGCCCCTCTTTCTCCGAAGTTTTCCCCGGCCCACTTATGGGAACCGTCTCTTTAAATCCTACGGTCATCCCGACCCACCTTGAGCCTCGCGTAATTATACTAACGTTTGATGTTAGTAAAGTGTTTGTTGTCTCAGTTATGAATGGTCTGTTGAGCTATTATGTGTGTTATGATTGGGAGTTAAGTTTGTTTCATAATTAGGGAGGGTGATTGTTTTATTTTTGTCAGGGGATTTCAATGTAGGTTTTCATTTAAAATTGTTTATATACGGTAAGCTTGATGTTACTATATGTTCAGTATGGCAGTGTGTATTTCGTTGGGAAACCTGCTAGGTGAGGTCTCCGTCGGAATTAGGGTTTGGGACCTGTCCCACGGCTTCGACGCCCACTTAGGATGTACATAGATTCCACACGATTCGTCAATCTTTAGTATGGGATGAAGTTTGTCACGATGACCTGTAGTCCGTTATTTGAGTTTCCATGGTGTTCCAACGACTCATATTAGCATTCTGATGTAATGGGGAAATTTTGATTTGTTTATGGGAAGGAGTATGTATGTAGTGTTGTTGTTGTTGGTTGTATTTTGAGATGAATGTGTGTGTCAATGAGTTTAATGAATTTTTATCAACAGTTATTTGTGGGTGGTTTCAAATTTAGTTCAATTTTGATTTTATACCCTATTCAATTTAAACTATATATATATTACGTACGAACTTTTTATTCGTTTTTATTGGCAAACCAAATATACGATAAGTATTACTCAGAGATACCAACCATTTTTGGTCCACGGCATCGTTGGTATGGGACATTGATGCTCGTGTGAACTACTCTGGCGTGCATTACCCAATTTTCTTATATTTGTATGGGATAGGCCATACCCTCTGTGTCTTTATTTTTTTTTAATGCGGTACCTCTGAGGTCTACGGCCCGTATATTGACGCTGTAACCATTTTATTTTTGTGGGTTGGTAATATTTATTATTGGGTTTCGTGTTTGATTGATTGTATGTCTGGTCTTGATTGGTTTTATGCGAGGTTTCAGTCAGTTCTTTTTGGAAGGTATTTTGTAACGTAATTATTTGGTTTTTCGTTCTCTGTCTGGAATGGTATTTTTTTGTTTCGACAGCTACTTTGAGTTATTATTCCTTTTTATTTGTTTAGTACCTAATGTCTTTTGATGAAGGTTATTAGTATATTTAGCCCCTTTACTCCTTCTATGTATCTAGTTAGGCAGGAGACACCCGTGGCCGCCTGAGTTACACGGAGGATTTCGAAAGATGTGTTGAACTATACTTCTGCCTAAGGCAATTTCCAGACCCGCCTGCTTTTGTTGTAGGGAGCCGGCCCGGCCCATTGTCCGAGCTGCAGACACGACTTGCTATTGTTCGGCAGTGCCTGAGATGGTCTGTCGACTTACATTCTTTTCTTGTAGTGACAGTGATTTGTCTATTGATATAGTTGTTTACTATTTATCGTAACTTCTGTTTTACGTTTTTGTGAAATCATGTTTTTATAAATCATTTCAATCTAATATGTTTTCTCTAAGATAATGTATATTATTTTCCTGTAACTGTCATATATTTGGAGAGTGTTTCCGGTGGCGATAGCTAGTCTCCAAGTACCTGAGAAGTGGCCGGTGTATCCTTTAGACCCTGTTCACGGCTCTTTACTCTTTTGTAATATGGTCTGACGACCCTGTCTATTCATACTTTTACTTTCCAGCTGGCAGAATGAATCCACTTTCCCTCTTACGGAGCTTATGTAACCCCAAATATTTCCCCGACGCAAGCCTTATTTTGTATACAGGGTGCTCCCCTTTATATTTTTTTGTGATCATGATTTAACCTTTTTCTTTCTTTTATTATTAGAAAATTGGCTGATTTCCAGAAGGTCGCCATTAAGAAGACTTCGCTTTCTCCACGTCATCTGGCAGAGTCTAGCTCAAGATTGACCGTTTTATTATCATTATTTTCTTTTTGGTACATCCATTTTTAATATGTGTGACGTATTGACGTGCAGTAGAGGTAGGATCCGCCTTTATTTCACGGCTGTACTGATCCTTTATATAATTTCAATTTTTGTTGTTTTAATTTCATTTTAAAGTCTTTTTTTTCTTTCGTACCAAAAAAGGAATAATTTTCCTCATCAGTGAACATCTTCGTGAATACGTGTGTATGAAAATATATGTGTGTTTGAGAAAAGAGACTTGCGTTTCGTCAAGCCTTTTATGGAAGTTATGACGTTCAAAGAACTTTTAATTAAGCTGCGTCTTATGAATAAGAGAAATGTGAGAACATTTTATTATGTCTTAATTTTTCATGTGTGTATCTGGTGTACATGATGTAATCTTCTTTCCTTCACCCTGTTCAAATGTATCTAATCGAAGAATGTTATTTTATATAATTTTGTTATGAAAAAGAAAAAATTCTTTTATGCCTTTGTTATGTAAAAGAATTTTTTTTGGAGAAAGCGGTGGAATTTGAACCACTTTTCAGAATTTATTGTAATTATTATTATTATCATCATGATTATTATTATTATTATTGTCATGTGTTGTGACATCTCTATATTACGCCTCGAGAGTTTAAAAGTGCGCAGTTTGTCTGTATGTATCTCTCTGTCTAACGTTGTGCAACCCCTGGCTACATACTGCCTTGTTCTCTCGTATTGGCTAGTGTTGTTGCTACCTTGCATTTTGTTGTGCAATTCGTTCTGCCATTGGCTCTGACAATATTTGACGCGAGTTTGGGGCCACTCCCAAACTACGCATTTGATTTTTCTGAGAGGCTTCTCTCCCCTCTGGGGGGACAGAAGCTAAGTCAGTCTTAGACGCGCCGAGATGTAAGGCGAACGTGTGTATTCGGGCAGAGGCCCACCCTCATGGCGCAGCGGAATGTGAGTACGGCTCAATGTATTTCTATCTAACGCAATGTAATTGTTTTTGTTAAACGTTCCTTCTTTTGCTTAATTCTCTTTCCTTTTCAAGATGTTATTGTTAGTATTTTAATCCTTGAACCAGATCTCCGGGACCTTGCGTAATGTCATACGGCGGAGTTCTTTTTGTTGCTTTTGTTATGTGCCCTTCTCACAGTTTTATTATTTTGGTTAATACCTGTAAGATTCGAAAGTATTGCGTTTCTGCGTCTTGGCTTATATATATTTCCTGTCGGGCCTTAGTGCTCGTCTTTTGCGTCGGTGTCTCTTTGTACCACAAATGTTTCATTTGATTGGTAGCAATTGGACCTTTGTTTGTGGACAGTATGTGTGAGGTAACGGGACTGATGTCCAACGTCCCACTAATACGTGTCCCTTTTGTTTATAGAATATATGTGACGGTGGTTAACTGGGATTTTCTCCAGCTCCGATGTCATATTATTCTTTTTTTTATATGTCGCGTTGGTGCGGCATTATGTTGGAATATAAGCCTATTTTATTATAGCGTGCTTTCGATTTTTACCGGTCTCTTTCGTCCCAAGTCAATTGTAATGTAATGTATCTCCGTATATCTCATTTTCCTTTTGTTTTGTTTTTCTCTTTCGATTTTCGCCGTATTACATAACTTAATTATAATTCCCCTTGTCTTCTCCTTCCTCCTATCTCCGTGAGATCTCTCTCCCCTTTGTTTTACTCCCCTCACTCCTCCCCCTTCCCTCCGGTATGTTTACATAACATCATGAAAAGCTTCGCGTCTTAGCAGTTCGAAGTTTGACTTTTTGCAGGTTTGTCGTTTCTCTCTAACTTTTGTAAGTTTCGTTTTATTTTCTTTCAAGTTTGTATCTTTTCGTTAGATTCATGTTGTTGAGCGGTACTCAGGTTCTGTCGTGCTTTTCAGTTTTTTTTAAGTTTTTGAATTCTTTATTCTTGGTATTGGGTTTCTTTTGTATTATTGAGCTTGTATTAGCTTGCCTTTTTTCTTTGTTTTAAATAATTTGTTTATTTCGTGTACACGCTCTTTCTTTTATCCTCAATACATTTTTATATTTTAAGTAATATAGCTCCCTTGTCTTTTCATTTCTTATATTTAAGTTCCCCTTCCTTATCCTTATCCTTATCTCGATTTCGTCAATCTTATCTTTGTGACGTAACAAAGGCACGATTAGCACGCCTCTGGGATTTCTTTAATTAATTTTATGGGAATCTCGTTTTTGCACTTTTGATTATTCCATTAAGCAATTATTTGTTTGCATTTGGTTTTTTGGAAATCATCTTTTGCTCGCTCCGAAAACCTTGGGCCCAGCACCGGGTTGAGCAAGACGTCTTTTCCCCTGTCCATTTTGCGACCTTGTTGATTTTATTCTTCCACTGCTACTCTGACGCGCATTATTATTATTATTAATAGACCTTTAACGGCGCACAAGTAACATTAACTTCGATACTAATTATGGCAGGTTACTGTAACATCGCTACTAATTATGACAAGTAACTTTAATTTCGATACAAATTATGGCAGGTAACTGTAACTTCCATACTAATTATGACAGGTAACAGTAACTTCGATACTAATTATGACAAGTAACTGTAATTTCGATACAAATTATGACAGGTAACTGTAACTTCGTTACTAATTATGACAAGTAGCAGTACCTTCGATACTAATTATGACAGGTAACTGTAACTTCGATACTAATTATGACAAGGAACTGAAATTTCGATACAAATTATGGCAGGTAACTGTAACTTCGTTACTAATTATGACGAGTAACTGTAATTTCGATACAAATTTTGGCAGGTAACTGTAACTTCGATACTAATTATGACAGGTAACAGTAACTTCGATACTAATTATGACAAGTAACTGTAACTTCGATACTAATTATGACAGGTAACTGTAACTTCGTTACTAATAATGACAAGTAACTCTAATTTCGATACTAATTATGGCAGGTAACTGTAACTTCGATACTAATTATGACAGGTAACAGTAACTTCGATACTAATTATGACAAGTAACTATAACTTCGATAAAAATTATGACTGGTTACTGTAACTTTGATTCTAATTATGACAAGAAACTCAAACTTCGTTACTAATTATGACAAGTAACTGTAATTTTGATAAAAAATTATGGTAGGTAACTGTAACTTCATTACTAATTATGACAGGTAACAGTAACTTCGATACTAATTATGACAGGAAACTGTAACTTCGTTACTAATTATGACAAGTAACTTTAATTTCGATACTAGTTATGGCAGGAAACTGTAACTTCGTTACTAATTATGACAAGTCCCTGTAATTTCGATACAAATTATGGCAGGTAACTGTAACTTCGATACTAATTATGACAAGTAACTGTAACTTCGATACTAATTATGACAGGTAACTGTAACTTCGTTATTAGTTATGACAAGTAACTGTAATTTTGATAAAAAATTATTGTAGGTAACTGTAATTTCAATACTAATTATGACAGGAAAAAGTAACTTCGATACTAATTATGACAAGAAACTCAAACTTCGTTGCTAATTATGACAAGTAACTGTAATTTTGATAAAAAATTATGGTAGGTAACTGTAACTTCAATACTAATTATGACAGGTAACAGTATCTTCGATACTAATTATGACAGGAAACTGTAACTTCGTTACTAATTATGACAAGTAACTTTAATTTCGATATTAATTATGGCAGGAAACTGTAACTTCGTTACTAATTATGACAAGTCCCTGTAATTTCGATACAAATTATGGCAGGTAACTGTAACCTCGATACTAATTATGACAAGTAACTGTAACTTCGATACTAATTATGACAGGTCACTGTAACTTCGTTATTAATTATGACAAGTAACTGTAATTTCGATACAAGTTTTGGCAGGTAACTGTATCATCGTTACTAATTTTGACAGGTAACAGTAACTTCGATACTAATTATGACAAGTAACTGTAACTTCGATACTAATTATGACAGGTAACTGTAACTTCGATACTAATTATGACAGGTAACTGTAACTTCGTTACTAATTATGACAAGTAACTGTAATTTCGATTCAAATTTTGGCAGGTAACTGTAACTTCGATACTTATTATGACAGGTAACAGTAACTTCGATACTAATTATGACAAGTAACTGTAACATCGATACTAATAATGACAGGTAACTGTAACTTCGTTACTTATTATGACAAGTAACTGTAATTTGGATACAAATTATGGCAGGTATGTGTAACTTCGATACTAATTATGACAGGTAACAGCAACTTCGATACTAATTATGACAAGAAACTCTAACTTCGTTACTAATTTTGACAAGTAACTGTAATTTTGATAAAAAGTTATTGTAGGTAACTGTAACTTCAATACTAATTATGACAGGTAACCGTAACTTCGATACTAATTATGACAGGTAACTGTAACTTCGTTACTTATTATGACAAGTAACTTTAATTTCGATACTAATTATGGCAGGTTACTGTAACTTCGTTACTAATTATGACAAGTCCCTGTAATTTCGATACAAATTATTGCAGGTAATTGTAATTTCGAAACTAATTATGACAGGTAACAGTAACTTCGATACTAATTGTGACAGGTAACAGTAACTTCGATACTATTTATGACAATAACTGTAACTTCGATACTAATTATGACAGGTAACAGCAACTTCGATACTATTTATGACAAGTAACTATAACTTCGATACAAATTATGACAGGTAACAGTAACTTCGATACTAAATATGACAGGTTACAGTTACTACGATACTAATTATGACAAGTAACTGTAACTTCGATACTAATTATGACAAGTAACTGTAACTTGGTAACTAATTATGACAAGTAATTGTAATTTCGATACAAATTATGGCAGGTAACATTAACTTCGATGCTAATTATTACAGGTAACTGTAACTTCGATAATAATTATGACAAGGAACTGTAATTTCGATACAAATTATGGCAGGTAACTGTAACTTCGATACTAATTGTGACAGGTAACAGTAACTTCGATACTAATTATGACAAGTAACTATAACTTCGAATCAAATTATGACTGGTAACTGTAACTTCGATACTAATTATGACAAGAAAATCTAACTTCGTTACTAATTATGACAAGTAACAGTAATTTTGATAAAAAATTATGGTAGGTAACTGTAACTTCAATACTAATTATGACAGGTAACAGGAACTTCGATACTAATTATGACAAGTAACTGTAACTTCGTTAATAATTATCACAAGTAACATTAATTTCGATACTAATTATGGCAGGTAACTGTAACTTCGTTACTAATTATGACAAGTCCCTGTAATTTCGATAAAAATTATGGCAGGTAACGGTAACTTCGATACTAATTATTACAAGTAACTTTAACTTCGATACTAACTATGACAGGTAACTGTAACTTCGTTACTAAATATGACAAGTAACTGTAATTTCGATACAAATTTTGGCAGGTAACTGTAACTTCGATTCTAATTATGACAGGTAACAGTAACTTCGATACTAATTATGACATGTAACTGTAACTTCGATACTAATTATGACAGGTAACTGTAACTTCGTTACTAATTATGACAAGTAACAGTAATTTCGATACAAATTATGGCAGGTAACTGTATCTTCGATACTAATTATGACAGGTAACAGTAACTTCGATACTAATTATGACAAGTAACATTAACTTCGATACTATTTATGGCAGGTTACTGTAACATCGCTACTAATTATGACAAGTAACTTTAATTTCGATACAAATTATGGCAGGTAACTGTAACTTCGTTACTAATTATGACGAGTAACTGTAATTTCGATACAAATTATGACAGGTAACTGTAACTTCGTTACTAATTATGACAAGTAACAGTACCTTCGATACTAATTATGACAGGTAACTGTAACTTCGATACTAATTATGACAAGGAACTGTAATTTCGATACAAATTATGGCAGGTAACTGTAACTTCGTTACTAATTATGACGAGTAACTGTAATTTCGATACAAATTTTGGCAGGTAACTGTAACTTCGATACTAATTATGACAGGTAACAGTAACTTCGATACTAATTATGACAAGTAACTGTAACTTCGATACTAATTATGACAGGTAACTGTAACTTCGTTATTAATTATGACAAGTAACTGTAATTTCGATACAAATTTTGGCAGGTAACACTATCATCGTTACTAATTTTGACAGGTAACAGTAACTTCGATACTAATTATGACAAGTAACTGTAACTTCGATACTAATTATGACAGGTAACTGTAACTTCGATACTAATTATGACAGGTAACTGTAACTTCGTTACTAATTATGACAAGTAACTGTAATTTCGATTCAAATTTTGGCAGGTAACTGTAACTTCGATACTTATTATGACAGGTAACAGTAACTTCGATACTAATTATGACAAGTAACTGTAACATCGATACTAATTATGACAGGTAACTGTAACTTCGTTACTAATTATGACAAGTAACTGTAATTTCGATACAAATTATGGCAGGTTACTGTAACTTCGATACTAATTATGACAGGTAACAGCAACTTCGATACTAATTATGACAAGTAACTATAACTTCGATATAAATTATGACAGGTAACTGTAACTTCGATACTAATTATGACAAGAAACTCTAACTTCGTTACTAATTATGACAAGTAACTGTAATTTTGATAAAAAATTATTGTAGGTAACTGTAACTTCAATACTAATTATGACAGGTAACAGTAACTTCGATACTAATTATGACAGGTAACTGTAACTTCGTTACTTATTATGACAAGTAACTTTAATTTCGATACCAATTACGTAAGGTTACTGTAATTTCGTTACTAATTATGAAAAGTCCCTGTAATTTCGATACAAATTATGGCAAGTAATTGTAATTTCGATGCTAATTATGACAGGTAACAGTAACTTCGATACTAATTATGACAAGTAACAGTAACTTCGATACTAATTATGTCAAGTAACTGTAACTTCGATACTAATTATGACAGGTAACTGTAACTTCGTTACTAATTATGACAAGTAACTGTAATTTCGATTCAAATTTTGGCAGGTAACTGTAACTTCGATACTTATTATGACAGGTAACAGTAACTTCGATACTAATTATGACAAGTAACAGTAATTTCGATACAACTTATGGCAGGTAACTGTAATTTCGATACTAATTATGACAGGTAACAGCAACTTCGATACTAATTATGACAAGTAACTATAACTTCGATACAAATTATGACAGGTAACTGTAACTTCGATACTAATTATGACAAGAAACTCTAACTTCGTTATTAATTATGACAAGTAACTGTAATTTTGATAAAAAATTATTGTAGGTAACTGTAACTTCAATACTAATTATGACAGGTAACAGTAACTTCGATACTAATTATGACAGGTAACAGTAACTACGATACTAATTATGACAAGTAACTGTAACTTCGATACTAATTATGACAAGTAACTGTAACTTCGTAACTAATTAAGACAAGTAACTGTAATTTCGATACAAATTATGGCAGGTAACAGTAACTTCGATACTAATTATGACAAGTAACTGTAACTTCGATACTAATTATGACAGGGAACTTTAATTTCGATACAAATTATGGCAGGTAACTGTAACTTCGATACTAATTGTGACTGGTAACACTAACTTCGATACTAATTATGACATGTAACTATAACTTCGAATCAAATTATGACAGGTAACTGTAACTTCGATACTATTTATGACAAGAAACTCTAACTTCGTTACTAATTATGACAAATAACTGTAATTTTGATAAAAAATTATGGTAGGTAACTGTAACTTCAATACTAATTATGACAGGAAACAGTAACATCGATACTTATTATGACAGGTAACTGTAAATTGGTTACTAATTATCACAAGTAACTTTAATTTCGGTACTAATTATGGCAGGTAACTGTAACTTCGTTACTAATTATTACAAGTCCCTGTAATTTCGATACAAATTATGGCGGGTAACGGTAACTTCGATACTAATTATAACAAGTAACTGTAACTTCGATACTAATTATGACAGGTAACTGTAACTTGGTTACAAATTATGACAAGTAACTGTAATTTCGATACAAATTTTGGCAGGTAACTGTAACTTCGATTCTAATTATGACAGGTAACAGTAACTTCGATACGAATTATGACAAGTAACTGTAACTTCGATACTAATTATGACAGGTAACTGTAACTTCGTTACTATTTATGACAAGTAACAGTAATTTCGATACAAAATATGGCAGGTAACAGTAACTTCGATACTAATTATGACAGGTAACAGTAACTTCGATACTAATTATGACAAGTAACATTAACTTCGATAGTAATTATGACAGGTTACTGTAACATCGTTGCTAATGATGACAAGTAACTTTAATTTCGATACAAATTATGGCAGGTAACTGTAACTTCCATACTAATTATCACAGGTAACAGTTACTTCGATACTAATTATGACAGGTAACTGTAACTTCGATACTAATTATGACAAGAAACTGTAATTTCGATACAAATTATGGCAGGTAACTGTAACTTCGTTACTAATTATGACAAGTAACTGTAATTTCGATACAAATTTTGGAAGGTAACTGTTACTTCGATACTAATTATGACAGGTAACAGTAACTTCGATACTAATTATGACAAGTAACAGTAACTTCGATACTTATTATGACAGGTAACTTTAACTTCGTTACTAATTATGACAAGATACTCTAATTTCGATAAAAATTATGGCAGGTAACTGTAACTTCGGTACTATTTATGACAGGTAACAGTAACTTCGATACTAATTATGACAAGTAACTATAAATTCGATAAAAATTATGACTGGTTACTGTAACTTCGATTCTAATTATGACGAGAAACTCAAACTTAGTTACTAATTATGACAAGTAACTGTAATTTTGATAAAAATTATGGTAGGTAACTGTAACTTCAATACTAATTATGACAGGTAACAGGAACTTCGATACTAATTATGACAAGTAACTGTAACTTCGTTAATAATTTTCACAAGTAACATTAATTTCGATACTAATTATGGCAGGTAACTGTAACTTCGTTACTAATTATGACAAGTCCCTGTAATTTCGATAAAAAATTATGGCAGGTAACGGTATCTTCGATACTAATTATTACAAGTAACTTTAACTTCGATACTAACTATGACAGGTAACTGTAACTTCGTTACTAAATATGACAAGTAACTGTAATTTCGATACAAATTTTGGCAGGTAACTGTAACTTCGATTCTAATTATGACAGGTAACAGTAACTTCGATACTAATTAAGACAAGTAACTGTAACTTCGATACTAATTATGACAGGTAACTGTAACTTCGTTACTAATTATGACAAGTAACAGTAATTTCGATACAAATTATGGCAGGTAACTGTATCTTCGATACTAATTATGACAGGTAACAGTAACTTCGATACTAATTATGACAAGTAACATTAACTTCGATACTAATTATGGCAGGTTACTGTAACATCGCTACTAATTATGACAAGTAACTTTAATTTCGATACAAATTATGGCAGGTAACTGTAACTTCGTTACTAATTATGACGAGTAACTGTAATTTCGATACAAATTATGACAGGTAACTGTAACGTCGTTACTAATTATGACAAGTAACAGTACCTTCGATACTAATTATGACAGGTAACTGTAACTTCGATACTAATTATGACAAGGAACTGTAATTTCGATACAAATTATGGCAGGTAACTGTAACTTCGTTACTAATTATGACGAGTAACTGTAATTTCGATACAAATTTTGGCAGGTAACTGTAACTTCGATACTAATTATGACAGGTGACAGTAACTTCGATACTAATTATGACAAGTAACTGTAACTTCGATACTAATTATGACAGGTAACTGTAACTTCGTTATTAATTATGACAAGTAACTGTAATTTCGATACAAATTTTGGCAGGTAACACTATCATCGTTACTAATTTTGACAGGTAACAGTAACTTCGATACTAATTATGACAAGTAACTGTAACTTCGATACTAATTATGACAGGTAACTGTAACTTCGATACTAATTATGACAGGTAACTGTAACTTCGTTACTAATTATGACAAGTAACTGTAATTTCGATTCAAATTTTGGCAGGTAACTGTAACTTCGATACTTATTATGACAGGTAACAGTAACTTCGATACTAATTATGACAAGTAACTGTAACATCGATACTAATTATGACAGGTAACTGTAACTTCGTTACTAATTATGACAAGTAACTGTAATTTCGATACAAATTATGGCAGGTTACTGTAACTTCGATACTAATTATGACAGGTAACAGCAACTTCGATACTAATTATGACAAGTAACTATAACTTCGATATAAATTATGACAGGTAACTGTAACTTCGATACTAATTATGACAAGAAACTCTAACTTCGTTACTAATTATGACAAGTAACTGTAATTTTGATAAAAAATTATTGTAGGTAACTGTAACTTCAATACTAATTATGACAGGTAACAGTAACTTCGATACTAATTATGACAGGTAACTGTAACTTCGTTACTTATTATGACAAGTAACTTTAATTTCGATACCAATTATGGCAGGTTACTGTAACATCGTTACTAATTATGACAAGTCCCTGTAATTTCGATACAAATTATGGCAAGTAATTGTAATTTCGATGCTAATTATGACAGGTAACAGTAACTTCGATACTAATTATGACAAGTAACAGTAACTTCGATACTAATTATGTCAAGTAACTGTAACTTCGATACTAATTATGACAGGTAACTGTAACTTCGTTACTAATTATGACAAGTAACTGTAATTTCGATTCAAATTTTGGCAGGTAACTGTAACTTCGATACTTATTATGACAGGTAACAGTAACTTCGATACTAATTATGACAAGTAACAGTAATTTCGATACAAATTATGGCAGGTAACTGTAATTTCGATACTAATTATGACAGGTAACAGCAACTTCGATACTAATTATGACAAGTAACTATAACTTCGATACAAATTATGACAGGTAACTGTAACTTCGATACTAATTATGACAAGAAACTCTAACTTCGTTACTAATTATGACAAGTAACTGTAATTTTGATAAAAAATTATTGTAGGTAACTGTAACTTCAATACTAATTATGACAGGTAACAGTAACTTCGATACTAATTATGACAGGTAACAGTAACTACGATACTAATTATGACAAGTAACTGTAACTTCGATACTAATTACGACAAGTAACTGTAACTTCGTAACTAATTATGACAAGTAACTGTAATTTCGATACAAATTATGGCAGGTAACAGTAACTTCGATACTAATTATGACAAGTAACTGTAACTTCGATACTAATTATGACAGGGAACTTTAATTTCGATACAAATTATGGCAGGTAACTGTAACTTCGTTATTAATTATGACAAGTAACTGTAATTTCGATACAAATTTTGGCAGGTAACACTATCATCGTTACTAATTTTGACAGGTAACAGTAACTTCGATACTAATTATGACAAGTAACTGTAACTTCGATACTAATTATGACAGGTAACTGTAACTTCGATACTAATTATGACAGGTAACTGTAACTTCGTTACTAATTATGACAAGTAACTGTAATTTCGATTCAAATTTTGGCAGGTAACTGTAACTTCGATACTTATTATGACAGGTAACAGTAACTTCGATACTAATTATGACAAGTAACTGTAACATCGATACTAATTATGACAGGTAACTGTAACTTCGTTACTAATTATGACAAGTAACTGTAATTTCGATACAAATTATGGCAGGTTACTGTAACTTCGATACTAATTATGACAGGTAACAGCAACTTCGATACTAATTATGACAAGTAACTATAACTTCGATATAAATTATGACAGGTAACTGTAACTTCGATACTAATTATGACAAGAAACTCTAACTTCGTTACTAATTATGACAAGTAACTGTAATTTTGATAAAAAATTATTGTAGGTAACTGTAACTTCAATACTAATTATGACAGGTAACAGTAACTTCGATACTAATTATGACAGGTAACTGTAACTTCGTTACTTATTATGACAAGTAACTTTAATTTCGATACCAATTACGGAAGGTTACTGTAATTTCGTTACTAATTATGACAAGTCCCTGTAATTTCGATACAAATTATGGCAAGTAATTGTAATTTCGATGCTAATTATGACAGGTAACAGTAACTTCGATACTAATTATGACAAGTAACAGTAACTTCGATACTCATTATGTCAAGTAACTGTAACTTCGATACTAATTATGACAGGTAACTGTAACTTCGTTACTAATTATGACAAGTAACTGTAATTTCGATTCAAATTTTGGCAGGTAACTGTAACTTCGATACTTATTATGACAGGTAACAGTAACTTCGATACTAATTATGACAAGTAACAGTAATTTCGATACATCTTATGGCAGGTAACTGTAATTTCGATACTAATTATGACAGGTAACAGCAACTTCGATACTAATTATGACAAGTAACTATAACTTCGATACAAATTATGACAGGTAACTGTAACTTCGATACTAATTATGACAAGAAACTCTAACTTCGTTACTAATTATGACAAGTAACTGTAATTTTGATAAAAAATTATTGTAGGTAACTGTAACTTCAATACTAATTATGACAGGTAACAGTAACTTCGATACTAATTATGACAGGTAACAGTAACTACGATACTAATTATGACAAGTAACTGTAACTTCGATACTAATTATGACAAGTAACTGTAACTTCGTAACTAATTATGACAAGTAACTGTAATTTCGATACAAATTATGGCAGGTAACAGTAACTTCGATACTAATTATGACAAGTAACTGTAACTTCGATACTAATTATGACAGGGAACTTTAATTTCGATACAAATTATGGCAGGTAAGTGTAACTTCGATACTAATTGTGACTGGTAACACTAACTTCGATACTAATTATGACATGTAACTATAACTTCGAATCAAATTATGACAGGTAACTGTAACTTCGATACTAATTATGACAAGAAACTCTAACTTCGTTACTAATTATGACAAATAACTGTAATTTGGTAAAAAATTATGGTAGGTAACTGTAACTTCAATACTATTTATGACAGGAAACAGTAACATCGATACTTATTATGACAGGTAACTGTAACTTGGTTACTAATTATCACAAGTAACTTTAATTTCGGTACTAATTATGGCAGGTAACTGTAACTTCGTTACTAATTAATACAAGTCCCTGTAATTTCGATACAAATTATGGCGGGTAACGGTAACTTCGATACTAATTATAACAAGTAACTGTAACTTCGATACTAATTATGACAGGTAACTGTAACTTGGTTACTAATTATGACAAGTAACTGTAATTTCGATACAAATTTTGGCAGGTAACTGTAACTTCGATTCTAATTATGACAGGTAACAGTAACTTCGATACTAATTATGACAAGTAACTGTTACTTCGATACTAATTATGACAGGTAACTGTAACTTCGTTACTATTTATGACAAGTAACAGTAATTTCGATACAAAATATGGCAGGTAACAGTAACTTCGATACTAATTATGACAGGTAACAGTAACTTCGATACTAATTATGACAAGTAACATTAACTTCGATAGTAATTATGACAGGTTACTGTAACATCGTTGCTAATGATGACAAGTAACTTTAATTTCGATACAAATTATGGCAGGTAACTGTAACTTCCATACTAATTATGACAGGTAACAGTTACTTCGATACTAATTATGACAGGTAACTGTAACTTCGATACTAATTATGACAAGAAACTGTAATTTCGATACAAATTATGGCAGGTAACTGTAACTTCGTTACTAATTATGACAAGTAACTATAATTTCGATACAAATTTTGGAAGGTAACTGTTACTTCGATATTAATTATGACAGGTAACAGTAACTTCGATACTAATTATGACAAGTAACAGTAACTTCGATACTTATTATGACAGGTAACTTTAACTTCGTTACTAATTATGACAAGATACTCCAATTTCGATAAAAATTATGGCAGGTAACTGTAACTTCGGTACTATTTATGACAGGTAACAGTAACTTCGATACTAATTATGACAAGTAACTATAAATTCGATAAAAATTATGACTGGTTACTGTAACTTCGATTGTAATTAAGACGAGAAACTCAAACTTAGTTACTAATTATGACAAGTAACTGTAATTTTGATAAAAATTATGGTAGGTAACTGTAACTTCAATACTAATTATGACAGGTAACAGGAACTTCGATACTAATTATGACAAGTAACTGTAACTTCGTTAATAATTATCACAAGTAACATTAATTTCGATACTAATTATGGCAGGTAACTGTAACTTCGTTACTAATTATGACAAGTCCCTGTAATTTCGATAAAAAATTATGGCAGGTAACGGTAACTTCGATACTAATTATTACAAGTAACTTTAACTTCGATACTAACTATGACAGGTAACTGTAACTTCGTTACTAAATATGACAAGTAACTTTAATTTCGATACAAATTTTGGCAGGTAACTGTAACTTCGATTCTAATTATGACAGGTAACAGTAACTTCGATACTAATTATGACAAGTAACTGTAACTTCGATACTAATTATGACAGGTAACTGTAACTTCGTTACTAATTATGACAAGTAACAGTAATTTCGATACAAATTATGGCAGGTAACTGTATCTTCGATACTAATTATGACAGGTAACAGTAACTTCGATACTAATTATGACAAGTAACTTTAACTTCGATACTAATTATGGCAGGTTACTGTAACATCGCTACTAATTATGACAAGTAACTTTAATTTCGATACAAATTATGGCAGGTAACTGTAACTTCGTTACTAATTATGACGAGTAACTGTAATTTCGATACAAATTATGACAGGTAACTGTAACTTCGTTACTAATTATGACAAGTAACAGTACCTTCGATACTAATTATGACAGGTAACTGTAACTTCGATACTAATTATGACAAGGAACTGTAATTTCGATACAAATTATGGCAGGTAACTGTAACTTCGTTACTAATTATGACGAGTAACTGTAATTTCGATACAAATTTTGGCAGGTAACTGTAACTTCGATACTAATTATGACAGGTAACAGTAACTTCGATACTAATTATGACAAGTAACTGTAACTTCGATACTAATTATGACAGGTAACTGTAACTTCGGTATTAATTATGACAAGTAACTGTAATTTCGATACAAATTTTGGGAGGTAACACTATCATCGTTACTAATTTTGACAGGTAACAGTAACTTCGATACTAATTATGACAAGTAACTGTAACTTCGATACTAATTATGAAAGGTAACTGTAACTTCGATACTAATTATGACAGGTAACTGTAACTTCGTTACTAATTATGACAAGTAACTGTAATTTCGATTCAAATTTTGGCAGGTAACTGTAACTTCGATACTTATTATGACAGGTAACAGTAACTTCGATACTAATTATGACAAGTAACTGTAACATCGATACTAATTATGACAGGTAACTGTAACTTCGTTACTAATTATGACAAGTAACTGTAATTTCGATACAAATTATGGCAGGTTACTGTAACTTCGATACTAATTATGACAGGTAACAGCAACTTCGATACTAATTATGACAAGTAACTATAACTTCGATATAAATTATGACAGGTAACTGTAACTTCGATACTAATTATGACAAGAAACTCTAACTTCGTTACTAATTATGACAAGTAACTGTAATTTTGATAAAAAATTATTGTAGGTAACTGTAACTTCAATACTAATTATGACAGGTAACAGTAACTTCGATACTAATTATGACAGGTAACTGTAACTTCGTTACTTATTATGACAAGTAACTTTAATTTCGATACCAATTATGGCAGGTTACTGTAACTTCGTTACTAATTATGACAAGTCCCTGTAATTTCGATACAAATTATGGCAAGTAATTGTAATTTCGATGCTAATTATGACAGGTAACAGTAACTTCGATACTAATTATGACAAGTAACAGTAACTTCGATACTAATTATG
Organism: Meconema thalassinum; assembly: GCA_946902985.2. NCBI lineage: Eukaryota > Metazoa > Arthropoda > Insecta > Orthoptera > Tettigoniidae > Meconema > Meconema thalassinum. The sequence continues at coordinate 1,671,337,992 of OX336388.2, read as the reverse complement.
TCAAGTAACTGTAACTTCGATACTAATTATGACAGGTAACTGTAACTTCGTTACTAATTATGACAAGTAACTGTAATTTCGATTCAAATTTTGGCAGGTAACTGTAACTTCGATACTTATTATGACAGGTAACAGTAACTTCGATACTAATTATGACAAGTGACAGTAATTTCGATACAAATTATGGCAGGTAACTGTAATTTCGATACTAATTATGACAGGTAACAGCAACTTCGATACTAATTATGACAAGTAACTATAACTTCGATACAAATTCTGACAGGTAACTGTAACTTCGATACTAATTATGACAAGAAACTCTAACTTCGTTACTAATTATGACAAGTAACTGTAATTTTGATAAAAAATTATTGTAGGTAACTGTAACTTCAATACTAATTATGACAGGTAACAGTAACTTCGATACTAATTATGACAGGTAACAGTAACTACGATACTAATTATGACAAGTAACTGTAACTTCGATACTAATTATGACAAGTAACTGTAACTTCGTAACTAATTATGACAAGTAACTGTAATTTCGATACAAATTATGGCAGGTAACAGTAACGTCGATACTAATTATGACAAGTAACTGTAACTTCGATACTAATTATGACAGGGAACTTTAATTTCGATACAAATTATGGCAGGTAACTGTAACTTCGATACTAATTGTGACTGGTAACAGTAACTTCGATACTAATTATGACATGTAACTATAACTTCGAATCAAATTATGACAGGTAACTGTAACTTCGATACTAATTATGACAAGAAACTCTAACTTCGTTACTAATTATGACAAATAACTGTAATGTTGATAAAAAATTATTGTAGGTAACTGTAACTTCAATACTAATTATGACAGGAAACAGTAACATCGATACTTATTATGACAGGTAACTGTAACTTGGTTACTAATTATCACAAGTAACTTTAATTTCGGTACTAATTATGGCAGGTAACTGTAACTTCGTTACTAATTATTACAAGTCCCTGTAATTTCGATACAAATTATGGCGGGTAACGGTAACTTCGATTCTAATTATAACAAGTAACTGTAACTTCGATACTAATTATGACAGGTAACTGTAACTTGGTTACTAATTATGACAAGTAACTGTAATTTCGATACAAATTTTGGCAGGTAACTGTAACTTCGATTCTAATTATGACAGGTAACAGTAACTTCGATACTAATTATGACAAGTAACTGTAACTTCGATACTAATTATGACAGGTAACTGTAACTTCGTTACTATTTATGACAAGTAACAGTAATTTCGATACAAAATATGGCAGGTAACAGTAACTTCGATACTAATTATGACAGGTAACAGTAACTTCGATACTAATTATGACAAGTACCATTAACTTCGATAGTAATTATGACAGGTTACTGTAACATCGTTGCTAATGATGACAAGTAACTTTAATTTCGATACAAATTATGGCAGGTAACTGTAACTTCCATACTAATTATGACAGGTAACAGTTACTTCGATACTAATTATGACAGGTAACTGTAACTTCGATACTAATTATGACAAGAAACTGTAATTTCGATACAAATTATGGCAGGTAACTGTAACTTCGTTACTAATTATGACAAGTAACTGTAATTTCGATACAAATTTTGGAAGGTAACTGTTACTTCGATACTAATTATGACAGGTAAGAGTAACTTCGATACTAATTATGACAAGTAACAGTAACGTCGATACTTATTATGACAGGTAAATTTAACTTCGTTACTAATTATGACAAGATACTCTAATTTCGATAAAAATTATGGCAGGTAACTGTAACTTCGGTACTATTTATGACAGGTAACAGTAACTTCGATACTAATTATGTCAAGTAACTATAAATTCGATAAAAATTATGACTGGTTACTGTAACTTCGATTCTAATTATGACGAGAAACTCAAACTTAGTTACTAATTATGACAAGTAACTGTAATTTTGATAAAAATTATGGTAGGTAACTGTAACTTTAATACTAATTATGACAGGTAACAGTAACTTCGATACTAATTATGACAGGAAACTGTAACTTCGTTACTAATTATGACAAGTAACTTTAATTTCGATACTAATTATGGCAGGAAACTGTAACTTCGTTACTAATTATGACAAGTCCCTGTAATTTCGATACAAATTATGGCAGGTAACTGTAACTTCGATACTAATTATGACAAGTAACTGTAACTTCGATACTAATTATGACAGGTAACTGTAACTTCGTCCCTAATTATAACAAGTAACTGTAATTTCGTTACAAATTATGACAGGTAACAGTAACTTCGATACTAATTATGACAGGTAACAGTAATTCGATACTAATTATGACAAGTAACTATAACTTCGATACAAATTATGACAGGTAACTGTAACATCGATACTAATTATGAGAAGAAACTCGAACTTCGTTACTAATTATGACAAGTCCCTGTAATTTCGATACAAATTATGGCAGGTAACTGTAACTTCCATACTAATTATGACAGGTAACAGTAACTTCGATACTAATTATGACAGGAAACTGTAACATCGTTACTAATTATGACAAGTAACTGTAATTTCGATACAAATTATGACAGGTAACTGTATCTTCGTTACTAATTATGACAAGTAACTGTAATTTCAATACAAATTTTGGCAGGTAACTGCAACTCGATACGAATTATGACAGGTAACAGTAACTTCGATACTAATTATGACATGTAACTGTAACTTCGATACTAATTATGACAGGTAACTGTAACTTCGTTACTATTTATGACAAGTAACAGTAATTTCGATACAAAATATGGCAGGTAACAGTAAGGTCGATACTAATTATGACAGGTAACAGTAACTTCCATACTATTTATGACAAGTAACATTAACTTCGATACTAATTATGACAGGTTACTGTAACATCGTTGCTAATGATGACAAGTAACTTTAATTTCGATACAAATTATGGCAGGTAACTGTAACTTCCATACTAATTATGACAGGTAATAGTTACTTCGATACTAATTATGACAGGAAACTGTAACTTCGTTACTAATTATGACAAGTAACTGTAATTTCGATACAAATTATGACAGGTAACTGTAACTTCGTTACTAATTACGACAAGTAACAGTACCTTCGATACTAATTATGACAGGTAACTGTAACATCGATACTAATTATGACAAGGAACTGTAATTTCGATACAAATTATGGCAGGTAACTGTAACTTCGATACTAATTATGACAGGTAACAGCAACTTCGATACTAATAATGACAAGTAACTGTAATTTCGATACAAATTTTGGCAGGTAACTGTAACTTCGATACTAATTATGACAGGTAACAGTAACTTCGATACTAATTATGACAAGTAACTGTAACTTCGTTACTAATTATGACAAGTAACTGTAATTTCGATACAAATTATGACAGGTAACTGTAACTTCGTTACTAATTACGACAAGTAACAGTACCTTCGATACTAATTATGACAGGTAACTGTAACTTCGATACTAATTATGACAAGGAACTGAAATTTCGATACAAATTATGGCAGGTAACTGTAACTTCGTTACTAATTATGACGAGTAACTGTAATTTCGATACAAATTTTGGCAGGTAACTGTAACTTCGATACTAATTATGACAGGTAACAGTAACTTCGATACTAATTATGACAAGTAACTGTAACTTCGATACTAATTATGACAGGTAACTGTAACTTCGTTACTAATAATGACAAGTAACTCTAATTTCGATACTAATTATGGCAGGTAACTGTAACTTCGATACTAATTATGACAGGTAACAGTAACATCGATACTAATTATGACAAGTAACTATAACTTCGATAAAAATTATGACTGGTTACTGTAACTTCGATTCTAATTATGACAAGAAACTCAAACTTCGTTACTAATTATGACAAGTAACTGTAATTTTGATAAAAAATTATGGTAGGTAACTGTAACTTCATTACTAATTATGACAGGTAACAGTAACTTCGATACTAATTATGACAGGAAACTGTAACTTCGTTACTAATTATGACAAGTAACTTTAATTTCGATACTAGTTATGGCAGGAAACTGTAACTTCGTTACTAATTATGACAAGTCCCTGTAATTTCGATACAAATTATGGCAGGTAACTGTAACTTCGATACTAATTATGACAAGTAACTGTAACTTCGATACTAATTATGACTGGTAACTGTAACTTCGTTATTAATTATGACAAGTAACTGTAATTTTGATAAAAAAATTATTGTAGGTAACTGTAATTTCAATACTAATTATGACAGGTAACAGTAACTTCGATACTAATTATGACAAGAAACTCAAACTTCGTTGCTAATTATGACAAGTAACTGTAATTTTGATAAAAAATTATGGTAGGTAACTGTAACTTCAATACTAATTATGACAGGTAACAGTATCTTCGATACTAATTATGACAGGAAACTGTAACTTCGTTACTAATTATGACAAGTAACTTTAATTTCGATATTAATTATGGCAGGAAACTGTAACTTCGTTACTAATTATGACAAGTCCCTGTAAATTCGATACAAATTATGACAGGTAACTGTAACTTCGTTACTAATTATGACAAGTAACAGTACTTTCGATACTAATTATGACAGGTAACTGTAACATCGATACTAATTATGACAAGGAACTGTAATTTCGATACAAATTATGGCAGGTAACTGTAACTTCGATACTAATTATGACAGGTAACAGCAACTTCGATACTAATTATGACAAGTAACTATAACTTCGATACAAATTATGACAGGTAACTGTAACTTCGATACTAATTATGACAAGAAACTCTAACTTCGTTACTAATTATGACAAGTAAATGTAATTTTGATAAAAAATTAGTGTAGGTAACTGTAACTTCAATACTTATTATGACAGGTAACAGTAACTTCGATACTAATTATGACAGGTAACTGTAACTTCGTTACTTATTATGACAAGTAACTTTAATTTCGATACTAATTATGGCAGGTTACTGTAACTTCGTTACTAATTATGACAAGTCCCTGTAATTTCGATACAAATTATTGCAGGTAATTGTAATTTCGAAACTAATTATGACAGGTAACAGTAACTTCGATACTAATTATGACAGGTAACAGTAACTTCGATACTATTTATGACAAGTAACTGTAACTTCGATACTAATTATGACAGGTAACAACAACTTCGATACTAATTATGACAAGTAACTATAACTTCGATACAAATTATGACAGGTAACAGTAACTTCGATACTAATTATGACAGAATACAGTAACTACGATACTAATTATGACAAGTAACTGTAACTTCGATACTAATTATGACAAGTAACTGTAACATGGTAACTAATTATGACAAGTAATTGTAATTTCGATACAAATTATGGCTGGTAACAGTAACTTCGATGCTAATTTTGACAGGTAACTGTAACTTCGATACTAATTATGACAAGGAACTGTAATTTCGATACAAATTATGGCAGGTAACTGTAACTTCGATACTAATTGTGACAGGTAACAGTAACTTCGATACTAATTATGACAAGTAACTATAACTTCGAATCAAATTATGACTGGTAACTGTAACTTCGATACTAATTATGACAAGAAAATCTAACTTCGTTACTAATTATGAAAAGTAACTGTAATTTTGATAAAAAATTATGGTAGGTAACTGTAACTTCAATACTAATTATGACAGGTAACTGTAACTTCGTTAATAATTATCACAAGTAACTTTAATTTCGATACTAATTATGGCAGGTAACTGTAACTTCGTTACTAATTATGACAAGTCCCTGTAATTTCGATACAAATTATGGCAGGTAACGGTAACTTCGATACTAATTATTACAAGTAACTGTAACTTCGATACTAATTATGACAGGTATCTGTAACTTCGTTACTAATTATGACAAATAACTGTAATTTCGATACAAATTTTGGCAGGTAACTGTAACTTCGATTCTAACTATGACAGGTAACAGTAACTTCGATACTAATTATGACAAGTAACTGTAACTTCGATGCTAATTATGACAGGTAACTGTAACTTCGTTACTAATTATGACAAGTAACAGTAATTTCGATACAAATTATGGCAGGTAACTGTATCTTCGATACTAATTATGACAGTTAACAGTTACTTCGATACTAATTATGACAAGTAACATTAACTTCGATACTAATTATGGCAGGTTACTGTAACATCGCTACTAATTATGACAAGTAACTTTAATTTCGATACAAATTATGGCAGGTAACTGTAACTTCCATACTAATTATGACAGGTAACAGTAACTTCGATACTAATTATGACAAGTAACTGTAATTTCGATACAAATTATGACAGGTAACTGTAACTTCGTTACTAATTATGACAAGTAACAGTACCTTCGATACTAATTATGACAGGTAACTGTAACTTCGATACTAATTATGACAAGGAACTGAAATTTCGATACAAATTATGGCAGGTAACTGTAACTTCGTTACTAATTATGACGAGTAACTGTAATTTCGATACAAATTTTGGCAGGTAACTGTAACTTCGATACTAATTATGACAGGTAACAGTAACTTCAATACTAATTATGACAAGTAACTGTAACTTCGATACTAATTATGACAGGTAACTGTAACTTCGTTACTAATAATGACAAGTAACTCTAATTTCGATACTAATTATGGCAGGTAACTGTAACTTCGATCCTAATTATGACAGGTAACAGTAACTTCGATACTAATTATGACAAGTAACTATAACTTCGATAAAAATTATGACTGGTTACTGTAACTTCGATTCTAATTATGACAAGAAACTCAAACTTCGTTACTAATTATGACAAGTAACTGTAATTTTGATAAAAAATTATGGTAGGTAACTGTAACTTCATTACTAATTATGACAGGTAACAGTAACTTCGATACTAATTATGACAGGAAACTGTAACTTCGTTACTAATTATGACAAGTAACTTTAATTTCGATACTAGTTATGGCAGGAAACTGTAACTTCGTTACTAATTATGACAAGTCCCTGTAATTTCGATACAAAGTATGGCAGGTAACTGTAACTTCGAACCTAATTATGACAAGTAACTGTAACATCGATACTAATTATGACAGGTAACTGTAACTTCGTTATTAATTATGACAAGTAACTGTAATTTTGATAAAAAATTATTGTAGGTAACTGTAATTTCAATACTAATTATGACAGGTAACAGTAACTTCGATACTAATTATGACAAGAAACTCAAACTTCGTTGCTAATTATGACAAGTAACTGTAATTTTGATAAAAAATTATGGTAGGTAACTGTAACTTCAATACTAATTATGACAGGTAACAGTATCTTCGATACTAATTATGACAGGAAACTGTAACTTCGTTACTAATTATGACAAGTAACTTTAATTTCGATATTAATTATGGCAGGAAACTGTAACTTCGTTACTAATTATGACAAGTCCCTGTAATTTCGATACAAATTATGGCAGGTAACTGTAACCTCGATACTAATTATGACAAGTAACTGTAACTTCGATACTAATTATGACAGGTCACTGTAACTTCGTTATTAATTATGACAAGTAACTGTAATTTCGATACAAATTTTGGCAGGTAACTGTATCATCGTTACTAATTTTGACTGGTAACAGTAACTTCGATACTAATTATGACAAGTAACTGTAACTTCGATACTAATTATGACAGGTAACTGTAACTTCGATACTAATTATGACAGGTAACTGTAACTTCGTTACTAATTATGACAAGTAACTGTAATTTCGATTCAAATTTTGGCAGGTAACTGTAACTTCGATACTTATTATGACAGGTAACAGTAACTTCGATACTAATTATGACAAGTAACTGTAACATCGATACTAATTATGACAGGTAACTGTAACTTCGTTACTAATTATGACAAGTAACTGTAATTTCGATACAAATTATGGTAGGTATGTGTAACTTCGATACTAATTATGACAGGTAACAGCAACTCCGATACTAATTATGACAAGTAACTATAACTTCGATACAAATTATAACAGGTAACTGTAACTTCGATACTAATTATGACAAGAAACTCTAACTTCGTTACTAATTATGACAAGTAACTGTAATTTTGATAAAAAATTATTGTAGGTAACTGTAACTTCAATACTAATTATGACAGGTAACAGTAACTTCGATACTAATTATGACAGGTAACTGTAACTTCGTTACTTATTATGACAAGTAACTTTAATTTCGATACTAATTATGGCAGGTTACTGTAACTTCGTTACTAATTATGACAAGTCCCTGTAATTTCGATACAAATTATTGCAGGTAATTGTAATTTCGAAACTAATTATGACAGGTAACAGTAACTTCGATACTAATTATGACAGGTAACAGTAACTTCGATACTATTTATGACAAGTAACTGTAACTTCGATACTAATTATGATAGGTAACAGCAACTTCGATACTAATTATGACATTAACTATAACTTCGATACAAATTATGACAGGTAACAGTAACTTCGATACTAATTATGACAGGTTACAGTTACTACGATACTAATTATGACAAGTAACTGTAACTTCGATACTAATTATGACAAGTAACTGTAACTTGGTAACTAATTATGACAAGTAATTGTAATTTCGATACAAATTATGGCAGGTAAGAGTAACTTCGATGCTAATTATGACAGGTAACTGTAACTTCGATACTAATTATGACAAGGAACTGTAATTTCGATACAAATTATGGCAGGTAACTGTAACTTCGATACTAATTGTGACAGGTAACAGTAACTTCGATACTAATTATGACAAGTAAATATAACTTCGAATCAAATTATGACTGGTAACTGTAACTTCGATACTAATTATGACAAGAAAATCTAACTTCGTTACTAATTATGACAAGTAACAGTAATTTTGATAAAAAATTATGGTAGGTAACTGTAACTTCAATACTAATTATGACAGGTAACAGGAACTTCGATACTAATTATGACAAGTAACTGTAACTTCGTTAATAATTATCACAAGTAACATTAATTTCGATACTAATTATGGCAGGTAACTGTAACTTCGTTACTAATTATGACAAGTCCCTGTAATTTCGATAAAAAATTATGGCAGGTAACGGTAACTTCGTTACTAATTATGACAAGTAACTGTAATTTCGATACAAATTTTGGCAGGTAACTGTAACTTCGATTCTAATTATGACAGGTAACAGTAACTTCGATACTAATTATGACAAGTAACTGTAACTTCGATACTAATTATGACAGGTAACTGTAACTTCGTTACTAATTATGACAAGTAACAGTAATTTCGATACAAATTATGGCAGGTAACTGTATCTTCGATACTAATTATGACAGGTAACAGTAACTTCGATACTAATTATGACAAGTAACATTAACTTCGATACTAATTATGGCAGGTTACTGTAACATCGCTACTAATTATGACAAGTAACTTTAATTTCGATACAAATTATGGCAGGTAACTGTAACTTCGTTACTAATTATGACGAGTAACTGTAATTTCGATACAAATTATGACAGGTAACTGTAACTTCGTTACTAATTATGACAAGTAACAGTACCTTCGATACTAATTATGACAGGTAACTGTAACTTCGTCCCTAATTATAACAAGTAACTGTAATTTCGTTACAAATTATGGCAGGTAACAGTAACTTCGATACTAATTATGACAGGTAACAGTAATTCGATACTAATTATGACAAGTAACTATAACTTCGATACAAATTATGACAGGTAACTGTAACTTCGATACTAATTATGAGAAGAAACTCGAACTTCGTTACTAATTATGACAAGTCCCAGTAATTTCGATACAAATTATGGCAGGTAACTGTAACTTCCATACTAATTATGACAGGTAACAGTAACTTCGATACTAATTATGACAGGAAACTGTAACTTCGTTACTAATTATGACAAGTAACTGTAATTTCGATACAAATTATGACAGGTAACTGTAACTTCGTTACTAATTATGACAAGTAACTGTAATTTCGATACAAATTTTGGCAGGTAACTGTAACTCGATACTAATTATGACAGGTAACAGTAACTTCGATACTAATTATGACAAGTAACTGTAACTTCGATACTAATTATGACAGGTAACTGTAACTTCGTTACTATTTATGACAAGTAACAGTAATTTCGATACAAAATATGGCAGGTAACAGTAACGTCGATACTAATTATGACAGGTAACAGTAACTTCGATACTATTTATGACAAGTAACATTAACTTCGATACTAATTATGACAGGTTACTGTAACATCGTTGCAAATGATGACAAGTAACTTTAATTTCGATACAAATTATGGCAGGTAACTGTAACTTCCATACTAATTATGACAGGTAACTGTTACTTCGATACTAATTATGACAGGAAACTGTAACTTCGTTACTAATTATGACAAGTAACTGTAATTTCGGTACAAATTATGACAGGTAACTGTAACTTCGTTACTAATTACGACAAGTAACAGTACCTTCGATACTAATTATGACAGGTAACTGTAACATCGATACTAATTATGACAAGGTACTGTAATTTCGATACAAATTATGGCAGGTAACTGTAACTTCGATACTAATTATGACAGGTAACAGCAACTTCGATACTAATAATGACAAGTAACTATAACTTCGATACAAATTATGACAGGTAACTGTAACTTCGATACTAATTATGACAAGAAACTCTAACTTCGTTACTAATTATGACAAGTAACTGTAATTTTGATAAAAAATTATTGTAGGTAACTGTAACTTCAATACTAATTATGACAGGTAACAGTAACTTCGATACTAATTATGACAGGTAACTGTAACTTCGTTACTTATTATGACAAGTAACTTTAATTTCGATACTAATTATGGCAGGTTACTGTAACTTCGTTACTAATTATGACAAGTCCCTGTAATTTCGATACAAATTATTGCAGGTAATTGTAATTTCGAAACTAATTATGACAGGTAACAGTAACTTCGATACTAATTATGACAGGTAACAGTAACTTCGATACTATTTATGACAAGTAACTGTAACTTCGATACTAATTATGACAGGTAACAACAACTTCGATACTAATTATGACAAGTAACTATAACTTCGATACAAATTATGACAGGTAACAGTAACTTCGATACTAATTATGACAGAATACAGTAACTACGATACTAATTATGACAAGTAACTGTAACTTCGATACTAATTATGACAAGTAACTGTAACATGGTAACTAATTATGACAAGTAATTGTAATTTCGATACAAATTATGGCTGGTAACAGTAACTTCGATGCTAATTTTGACAGGTAACTGTAACTTCGATACTAATTATGACAAGGAACTGTAATTTCGATACAAATTATGGCAGGTAACTGTAACTTCGATACTAATTGTGACAGGTAACAGTAACTTCGATACTAATTATGACAAGTAACTATAACTTCGAATCAAATTATGACTGGTAACTGTAACTTCGATACTAATTATGACAAGAAAATCTAACTTCGTTACTAATTATGAAAAGTAACTGTAATTTTGATAAAAAATTATGGTAGGTAACTGTAACTTCAATACTAATTATGACAGGTAACTGTAACTTCGTTAATAATTATCACAAGTAACTTTAATTTCGATACTAATTATGGCAGGTAACTGTAACTTCGTTACTAATTATGACAAGTCCCTGTAATTTCGATACAAATTATGGCAGGTAACGGTAACTTCGATACTAATTATTACAAGTAACTGTAACTTCGATACTAATTATGACAGGTATCTGTAACTTCGTTACTAATTATGACAAATAACTGTAATTTCGATACAAATTTTGGCAGGTAACTGTAACTTCGATTCTAACTATGACAGGTAACAGTAACTTCGATACTAATTATGACAAGTAACTGTAACTTCGATGCTAATTATGACAGGTAACTGTAACTTCGTTACTAATTATGACAAGTAACAGTAATTTCGATACAAATTATGGCAGGTAACTGTATCTTCGATACTAATTATGACAGTTAACAGTTACTTCGATACTAATTATGACAAGTAACATTAACTTCGATACTAATTATGGCAGGTTACTGTAACATCGCTACTAATTATGACAAGTAACTTTAATTTCGATACAAATTATGGCAGGTAACTGTAACTTCCATACTAATTATGACAGGTAACAGTAACTTCGATACTAATTATGACAAGTAACTGTAATTTCGATACAAATTATGACAGGTAACTGTAACTTCGTTACTAATTATGACAAGTAACAGTACCTTCGATACTAATTATGACAGGTAACTGTAACTTCGATACTAATTATGACAAGGAACTGAAATTTCGATACAAATTATGGCAGGTAACTGTAACTTCGTTACTAATTATGACGAGTAACTGTAATTTCGATACAAATTTTGGCAGGTAACTGTAACTTCGATACTAATTATGACAGGTAACAGTAACTTCAATACTAATTATGACAAGTAACTGTAACTTCGATACTAATTATGACAGGTAACTGTAACTTCGTTACTAATAATGACAAGTAACTCTAATTTCGATACTAATTATGGCAGGTAACTGTAACTTCGATCCTAATTATGACAGGTAACAGTAACTTCGATACTAATTATGACAAGTAACTATAACTTCGATAAAAATTATGACTGGTTACTGTAACTTCGATTCTAATTATGACAAGAAACTCAAACTTCGTTACTAATTATGACAAGTAACTGTAATTTTGATAAAAAATTATGGTAGGTAACTGTAACTTCATTACTAATTATGACAGGTAACAGTAACTTCGATACTAATTATGACAGGAAACTGTAACTTCGTTACTAATTATGACAAGTAACTTTAATTTCGATACTAGTTATGGCAGGAAACTGTAACTTCGTTACTAATTATGACAAGTCCCTGTAATTTCGATACAAAGTATGGCAGGTAACTGTAACTTCGAACCTAATTATGACAAGTAACTGTAACATCGATACTAATTATGACAGGTAACTGTAACTTCGTTATTAATTATGACAAGTAACTGTAATTTTGATAAAAAATTATTGTAGGTAACTGTAATTTCAATACTAATTATGACAGGTAACAGTAACTTCGATACTAATTATGACAAGAAACTCAAACTTCGTTGCTAATTATGACAAGTAACTGTAATTTTGATAAAAAATTATGGTAGGTAACTGTAACTTCAATACTAATTATGACAGGTAACAGTATCTTCGATACTAATTATGACAGGAAACTGTAACTTCGTTACTAATTATGACAAGTAACTTTAATTTCGATATTAATTATGGCAGGAAACTGTAACTTCGTTACTAATTATGACAAGTCCCTGTAATTTCGATACAAATTATGGCAGGTAACTGTAACCTCGATACTAATTATGACAAGTAACTGTAACTTCGATACTAATTATGACAGGTCACTGTAACTTCGTTATTAATTATGACAAGTAACTGTAATTTCGATACAAATTTTGGCAGGTAACTGTATCATCGTTACTAATTTTGACTGGTAACAGTAACTTCGATACTAATTATGACAAGTAACTGTAACTTCGATACTAATTATGACAGGTAACTGTAACTTCGATACTAATTATGACAGGTAACTGTAACTTCGTTACTAATTATGACAAGTAACTGTAATTTCGATTCAAATTTTGGCAGGTAACTGTAACTTCGATACTTATTATGACAGGTAACAGTAACTTCGATACTAATTATGACAAGTAACTGTAACATCGATACTAATTATGACAGGTAACTGTAACTTCGTTACTAATTATGACAAGTAACTGTAATTTCGATACAAATTATGGTAGGTATGTGTAACTTCGATACTAATTATGACAGGTAACAGCAACTCCGATACTAATTATGACAAGTAACTATAACTTCGATACAAATTATAACAGGTAACTGTAACTTCGATACTAATTATGACAAGAAACTCTAACTTCGTTACTAATTATGACAAGTAACTGTAATTTTGATAAAAAATTATTGTAGGTAACTGTAACTTCAATACTAATTATGACAGGTAACAGTAACTTCGATACTAATTATGACAGGTAACTGTAACTTCGTTACTTATTATGACAAGTAACTTTAATTTCGATACTAATTATGGCAGGTTACTGTAACTTCGTTACTAATTATGACAAGTCCCTGTAATTTCGATACAAATTATTGCAGGTAATTGTAATTTCGAAACTAATTATGACAGGTAACAGTAACTTCGATACTAATTATGACAGGTAACAGTAACTTCGATACTATTTATGACAAGTAACTGTAACTTCGATACTAATTATGATAGGTAACAGCAACTTCGATACTAATTATGACATTAACTATAACTTCGATACAAATTATGACAGGTAACAGTAACTTCGATACTAATTATGACAGGTTACAGTTACTACGATACTAATTATGACAAGTAACTGTAACTTCGATACTAATTATGACAAGTAACTGTAACTTGGTAACTAATTATGACAAGTAATTGTAATTTCGATACAAATTATGGCAGGTAAGAGTAACTTCGATGCTAATTATGACAGGTAACTGTAACTTCGATACTAATTATGACAAGGAACTGTAATTTCGATACAAATTATGGCAGGTAACTGTAACTTCGATACTAATTGTGACAGGTAACAGTAACTTCGATACTAATTATGACAAGTAAATATAACTTCGAATCAAATTATGACTGGTAACTGTAACTTCGATACTAATTATGACAAGAAAATCTAACTTCGTTACTAATTATGACAAGTAACAGTAATTTTGATAAAAAATTATGGTAGGTAACTGTAACTTCAATACTAATTATGACAGGTAACAGGAACTTCGATACTAATTATGACAAGTAACTGTAACTTCGTTAATAATTATCACAAGTAACATTAATTTCGATACTAATTATGGCAGGTAACTGTAACTTCGTTACTAATTATGACAAGTCCCTGTAATTTCGATAAAAAATTATGGCAGGTAACGGTAACTTCGTTACTAATTATGACAAGTAACTGTAATTTCGATACAAATTTTGGCAGGTAACTGTAACTTCGATTCTAATTATGACAGGTAACAGTAACTTCGATACTAATTATGACAAGTAACTGTAACTTCGATACTAATTATGACAGGTAACTGTAACTTCGTTACTAATTATGACAAGTAACAGTAATTTCGATACAAATTATGGCAGGTAACTGTATCTTCGATACTAATTATGACAGGTAACAGTAACTTCGATACTAATTATGACAAGTAACATTAACTTCGATACTAATTATGGCAGGTTACTGTAACATCGCTACTAATTATGACAAGTAACTTTAATTTCGATACAAATTATGGCAGGTAACTGTAACTTCGTTACTAATTATGACGAGTAACTGTAATTTCGATACAAATTATGACAGGTAACTGTAACTTCGTTACTAATTATGACAAGTAACAGTACCTTCGATACTAATTATGACAGGTAACTGTAACTTCGTCCCTAATTATAACAAGTAACTGTAATTTCGTTACAAATTATGGCAGGTAACAGTAACTTCGATACTAATTATGACAGGTAACAGTAATTCGATACTAATTATGACAAGTAACTATAACTTCGATACAAATTATGACAGGTAACTGTAACTTCGATACTAATTATGAGAAGAAACTCGAACTTCGTTACTAATTATGACAAGTCCCAGTAATTTCGATACAAATTATGGCAGGTAACTGTAACTTCCATACTAATTATGACAGGTAACAGTAACTTCGATACTAATTATGACAGGAAACTGTAACTTCGTTACTAATTATGACAAGTAACTGTAATTTCGATACAAATTATGACAGGTAACTGTAACTTCGTTACTAATTATGACAAGTAACTGTAATTTCGATACAAATTTTGGCAGGTAACTGTAACTCGATACTAATTATGACAGGTAACAGTAACTTCGATACTAATTATGACAAGTAACTGTAACTTCGATACTAATTATGACAGGTAACTGTAACTTCGTTACTATTTATGACAAGTAACAGTAATTTCGATACAAAATATGGCAGGTAACAGTAACGTCGATACTAATTATGACAGGTAACAGTAACTTCGATACTATTTATGACAAGTAACATTAACTTCGATACTAATTATGACAGGTTACTGTAACATCGTTGCAAATGATGACAAGTAACTTTAATTTCGATACAAATTATGGCAGGTAACTGTAACTTCCATACTAATTATGACAGGTAACTGTTACTTCGATACTAATTATGACAGGAAACTGTAACTTCGTTACTAATTATGACAAGTAACTGTAATTTCGGTACAAATTATGACAGGTAACTGTAACTTCGTTACTAATTACGACAAGTAACAGTACCTTCGATACTAATTATGACAGGTAACTGTAACATCGATACTAATTATGACAAGGTACTGTAATTTCGATACAAATTATGGCAGGTAACTGTAACTTCGATACTAATTATGACAGGTAACAGCAACTTCGATACTAATAATGACAAGTAACTATAACTTCGATACAAATTATGACAGGTAACTGTAACTTCGATACTAATTATGACAAGAAACTCTAACTTCGTTACTAATTATGACAAGTAACTGTAATTTTGATAAAAAATTATTGTAGGTAACTGTAACTTCAATACTAATTATGACAGGTAACAGTAACTTCGATACTAATTATGACAGGTAACTGTAACTTCGTTACTTATTATGACAAATAACTTTAATTTCGATACTAATTATGGCATGTTACTGTAACTTCGTTACTAATTATGACAAGTCCCAGTAATTTCGATACAAATTATTGCAGGTAATTGTAATTTCGATACGAATTAAGACAGGTAACAGTAACTTCGATACTAATTATGACAGGTAACATTAACTTCGATACTAATTATTACAAGTAACTGTAACTTCGATACTTATTATGACAGGTAACAGCAACTTCGATACTAATTATGACAAGTAACTATAACATCGATACAAATTATGACAGGTAACAGTAACTTCTATATTAATTATGACAGGTTACAGTAACTACGATACTAATTATGACAAGTAACTGTAACTTCGATACTAATTATGACAGGTAACTGTTACTTGGTAACTAATTATGACAAGTAACTGTAATTTCGATACAAATTATGGCTGGTAACAGTAACTTCGATGTTAATTATGACAGGTAACTGTAACTTCGATACTAATTATGACAAGGAACTGTAATTTCGATACAAATTATGGCAGGTAACTGTAACTTCGATACTAATTGTGACAGGTAACTGTAACTTCGATACTAATTATGACAAGTAACTATAACTTCGAATCAAATTATGACAGGTAACTGTAACTTCGATACTAATTATGACAAGAAAATCTAACTTCGTTACTAATTATGACAAGTAACTGTAATTTTGATAAAAAATTATGGTAGGTAACTGTAACTTCAATACTAATTATGACAGGTAACAGGAACTTCGATACTAATTATGACAGGTAACTGTAAATTCGTTAATTAGTATCACAAGTAACTTTAATTTCGATACTAATTATGGCAGGTAACTGTAACTTCGTTACTAATTATGACAAGTCCCTGTAATTTCGATACAAATTATGGCAGGTAACGGTAACTTCGATACTAATTATTACAAGTAACTGTAACTTCGATACTAATTATGACAGGTAACTGTAACTTCGTTACTAATTATGACAAGTAACTGTAATTTCGATAAAAATTTTGGCAGGTAACTGTAACTTCGATTCTAATTATGACAGGTAACAGTAACTTCGATACTAATTATGACAAGTTACTGTAACTTCGATACTAATTATGACAGGTAACTGTAACTTCGTTACTAATTATGACAAGTAACATTAACTTCGATACTAATTATGGCAGGTTACTGTAACTTCGATACTAATTATGACAAGGGACTGTAATTTCGATACAAATTATGGCAGGTAACTGTAACTTCGACACTAATTATGACAGGTAACAGTAACTTCGATACTAATTATGACAAGTAACTATAACTTCGATAAAAATTATGACTGGTTACTGTAACTTCGATTCTTATTATGACAAGAAACTCAAACTTCGTTACTAATTATGACAAGTAACTGAAATTTTGATAGAAAATTATGGTAGGTAACTGTAACTTCATTACTAATTATGACAGGTAACAGTAACTTCGATACTAATTATGACAGGAAACTGTAACTTCGTTACTAATTATGACAAGTAACTTTAATTTCGATACTAGTTATGGCAGGAAACTGTAACTTCGTTACTAATTATGACAAGTCCCTGTAATTTCGATACAATTTATGGCAGGTAAGTGTAACTTCGATACTAATTATGACAAGTAACTGTAACTTCGATACTAATTATGACAGCTAACTGTAACTTCGTTATTAATTATGACAAGTAACTGTAATTTTCATAAAACATTATTGTAGGTAACTGTAACTTCAATACTAATTATGACAGGTAACAGTAACTTCGATACTTATTATGAAAAGAAACTCAAACTTCGTTACTAATTATGACAAGTAACTGTAATTTTGATAAAAAATTATGGTAGGTAACTGTAACTTCAATACTAATTATGACAGGTAACAGTATCTTCGATACTAATTATGACAGGAAACTGTAACTTCGTTACTAATTATGACAAGTAACTTTAATTTCGATATTAATTATGGCAGGAAACTGTAACTTCGTTACTAATTATGACAAGTCCCTGTAATTTCGATACAAATTACGGCAGGTAACTGTAACCTCGATACTAATTATGACAAGTAACTGTAACTTCGATACTTATTATGACAGGTAACTGTAACTTCGTTATTCATTATGACAAGTAACTGTAATTTCGATACAAATTTTGGCAGGTAACTGTATCATCGTTACTAATTTTGACAGGTAACAGTAACTTCGCTACTAATTATGACAAGTAACTGTAACTTCGATACTAATTATGACAGGTAACAGCAACTTCGATACTAATTATGACAAGTAACTATAACTTCGATACAAATTATGACAGGTAACTGTAACTTCGATACTAATTATGACAAGAAACTCTAACTTCGTTACTAATTATGACAAGTAACTGTAATATTGATAAAAAATTATTGTAGGTAACTGTAACTTCAATACTAATTATGACAGGTAACAGTAACTTCGATACTAATTATGACAGGTAACAGTAACTACGATACTAATTATGACAAGTAACTGTAACTTCGATACTAATTATGACAAGTAACTGTAACTTCGTAACTAATTATGACAAGTAACTGTAATTTCGATACAAATTATGGCAGGTAACAGTAACTTCGATACTAATTATGACAAGTAACTGTAACTTCGATACTAATTATGACAGGGAACTTTAATTTCGATACAAATTATGGCAGGTAACTGTAACTTCGATACTAATTGTGACTGGTAACAGTAACTTCGATACTAATTATGACATGTAACTATAACTTCGAATCAAATTATGACAGGTAACTGTAACTTCGATACTAATTATGACAAGAAACTCTAACTTCGTTACTAATTATGACAAATAACTGTAATTTTGATAAAAAAATTATGGTAGGTAACTGTAACTTCAATACTAATTATGACAGGTAACAGTAACTTCGATACTTATTATGACAGGTAACTGTAACTTGGTTACTAATTATCACAAGTAACTTTAATTTCGATACTAATTATGGCAGGTAACTGTAACTTCGTTACTAATTATTACAAGTCCCTGTAATTTCGATACAAATTATGGCGGGTAACGGTAACTTCGATACTAATTATTACAAGTAACTGTAACTTCGATACTAATTATGACAGGTAACTGTAACTTGGTTACTAATTATGACAAGTAACTGTAATTTCGATACAAATTTTGGAAGGTAACTGTTACTTCGATACTAATTATGACAGGTAACAGTAACTTCCATACTAATTATGACAAGTAACAGTAACTTCGATACTTATTATGACAGGTAACTTTAACTTCGTTACTAATTATGACAAGATACTCTAATTTCGATACAAATTATGGCAGGTAACTGTAACTTCGGTACTAATTATGACAGGTAACAGTAACTTCGATACTAATTATGACAAGTAACTATAAATTCGATAAAAATTATGACTGGTTACTGTAACTTCGATTCTAATTATGACGAGAAACTCAAACTTAGTTACTAATTATGACAAGTAACTGTAATTTTGATAAAAATTATGGTAGGTAACTGTAACTTTAATACTAATTATGACAGGTAACAGTAACTTCGATACTAATTATGACAGGAAACTGTAACTTCGTTACTAATTATGACAAGTAACTTTAATTTCGATACTAATTATGGCAGGAAACTGTAACTTCGTTACTAATTATGACAAGTCCCTGTACTTTCGATACAAATTATGGCAGGTAACTGTAACTTCGATACTAATTATGACAAGTAACTGTAACTTCGATACTAATTATGACAGGTAACTGTAACTTCGTCCCTAATTATAACAAGTAACTGTAATTTCGTTACAAATGGCAGGTAACAGTAACTTCGATACTAATTATGACAGGTAACAGTAAATCGATACTAATTATGACAAGTATCTATAACTTCGATACAAATTATGACAGGTAACTGTAACTTCGATACTAATTATGAGAAGAAACTCGAACTTCGTTACTAATTATGACAAGTCCCAGTAATTTCGATACAAATTATGGCAGGTAACTGTAACTTCCATACTAATTATGACAGGTAACAGTAACTTCGATACTAATTATGACAGGAAACTGTAACTTCGTTACTAATTATGACAAGTAACTGTAATTTCGATACAAATTATGACAGGTAACTGTAACTTCGTTACTAATTATGACAAGTAACTGTAATTTCGATACAAATTTTGGCAGGTAACTGTAACTCGATACTAATTATGACAGGTAACAGTAACTTCGATACTAATTATGACAAGTAACTGTAACTTCGATACTAATTATGACAGGTAACTGTAACTTCGTTACTATTTATGACAAGTAACAGTAATTTCGATAAAAAATATGGCAGGTAACAGTAACGTCGATACTAATTATGACAGGTAACAGTAACTTCGATACTATTTATGACAAGTAACATTAACTTCGATACTAATTATGACAGGTTACTGTAACATCGTTGCTAATGATGACAAGTAACTTTAATTTCGATACAAATTATGGCAGGTAACTGTAACTTCCATACTAATTATGACAGGTAACTGTTACTTCGATACTAATTATGACAGGAAACTGTAACTTCGTTACTAATTATGACAAGTAACTGTAATTTCGGTACAAATTATGACAGGTAACTGTAACTTCGTTACTAATTACGACAAGTAACAGTACCTTCGATACTAATTATGACAGGTAACTGTAACATCGATACTAATTATGACAAGGAACTGTAATTTCGATACAAATTATGGCAGGTAACTGTAACTTCGATACTAATTATGACAGGTAACAGCAACTTCGATACTAATAATGACAAGTAACTATAACTTCGATACAAATTATGACAGGTAACTGTAACTTCGATACTAATTATGACAAGAAACTCTATCTTCGTTACTAATTATGACAAGTAACTGTAATTTTGATAAAAAATTATTGTAGGTAACTGTAACTTCAATACTAATTATGACAGGTAACAGTAACTTCGATACTAATTATGACAGGTAACTGTAACTTCGTTACTTATTATGACAAATAACTTTAATTTCGATACTAATTATGGCATGTTACTGTAACTTCGTTACTAATTATGACAAGTCCCAGTAATTTCGATACAAATTATTGCAGGTAATTGTAATTTCGATACGAATTAAGACAGGTAACAGTAACTTCGATACTAATTATGACAGGTAACATTAACTTCGATACTAATTATTACAAGTAACTGTAACTTCGATACTTTTTATGACAGGTAACAGCAACTTCGATACTAATTATGACAAGTAACTATAACTTCGATACAAATTATGACAGGTAACAGTAACTTCTATATTAATTATGACAGGTTACAGTAACTACGATACTAATTATGACAAGTAACTGTAACTTCGATACTAATTATGACAGGTAACTGTTACTTGGTAACTAATTATGACAAGTAACTGTAATTTCGATACAAATTATGGCAGGTAACTGTAACTTCGATACTAATTGTGACAGGTAACTGTAACTTCGATACTAATTATGACAAGAAACTCTAACTTCGTTACTAATTATGACAAATAACTGTAATTTTGATAAAAAAATATGGTAGGTAACTGTAACTTCAATACTAATTATGACAGGTAACAGTACTTCGATACTTATTATGACAGGTAACTGTAACTTGGTTACTAATTATCAGAAGTAACTTTAATTTCGATACTAATTATGGCAGGTAACTGTAACTTCGTTACTAATTATTACAAGTCCCTGTAATTTCGATACAAATTATGGCGGGTAACGGTAACTTCGATACTAATTATTACAAGTAACTGTAACTTCGATACTGATTATGACAGGTAACTGTAACTTGGTTACTAATTATGACAAGTAACTGTAATTTCGATACAAATTTTGGAAGGTAACTGTTACTTCGATACTAATTATGACAGGTAACAGTAACTTCGATACTAATTATGACAAGTAACAGTAACTTCGATACTTATTATGACAGGTAACTTTAACTTCGTTACTAATTATGACAAGATACTCTAATTTCGATACAAATTATGGCAGGTAACTGTAACTTCGGTACTAATTATGACAGGTAACAGTACCTTCGATACTAATTATGACAAGTAACTATAAATTCGATAAAAATTATGACTGGTTACTGTAACTTCGATTCTAATTATGACGAGAAACTCAAACTTAGTTACTAATTATGACAAGTAACTGTAATTTTGATAAAAATTATGGTAGGTAACTGTAACTTTAATACTAATTATGACAGGTAACAGTAACTTCGATACTAATTATGACAGGAAACTGTAACTTCGTTACTAATTATGACAAGTAACTTTAATTTCGATACTAATTATGGCAGGAAACTGTAACTTCGTTACTAATTATGACAAGTCCCTGTAATTTCGATACAAATTATGGCAGGTAACTGTAACTTCGATACTAATTATGACAAGTAACTGTAACTTCGATACTAATTATGACAGGTAACTGTAACTTCGTCCCTAATTATAACAAGTAACTGTAATTTCGTTACAAATTATGGCAGGTAACAGTAACTTCGATACTAATTATGACTGGTAACAGTAAATCGCTACTAATTATGACAAGTAACTATAACTTCGATACAAATTATGACAGGTAACTGTAACTTCGATACTAATTATGAGAAGAAACTCGAACTTCGTTACTAATTATGACAAGTCCCAGTAATTTCGATACAAATTATGGCAGGTAACTGTAACTTCCATACTAATTATGACAGGTAACAGTAACTTCGATACTAATTATGACAGGAAACTGTAACTTCGTTACTAATTATGACAAGTAACTGTAATTTCGATACAAATTATGACAGGTAACTGTAACTTCGTTACTAATTACGACAAGTAACTGTAATTTCGATACAAATTTTGGCAGCTAACTGTAACTCGATACTAATTATGACAGGTAACAGTAACTTCGATACTAATTATGACAAGTAACTGTAACTTCGATACTAATTATGACAGGTAACTGTAACTTCGTTACTATTTATGACAAGTAACAGTAATTTCGATACAAAATATGGCAGGTAACAGTAACGTAGATACTAATTATGACAGGTAACAGTAACTTCGATACTATTTATGACAAGTAACATTAACTTCGATACTAATTATGACAGGTTACTGTAACATCGTTGCTAATGATGACAAGTAACTTTAATTTCGATACAAATTATGGCAGGTAACTGTAACTTCCATACTAATTATGACCGGTAACTGTTACTTCGATACTAATTATGACAGGAAACTGTAACTTCGTTACTAATTATGACAAGTAACTGTAATTTCGGTACAAATTATGACAGGTAACTGTAACTTCGTTACTAATTACGACAAGTAACAGTACCTTCGATACTAATTATGACAGGTAACTGTAACATCGATACTAATTATGACAAGGAACTGTAATTTCGATACAAATTATGGCAGGTAACTGTAACTTCGATACTAATTATGACAGGTAACAGCAACTTCGATACTAATAATGACAAGTAACTATAACTTCGATACAAATTATGACAGGTAACTGTAACTTCGATACTAATTATGACAAGAAACTCTAACTTCGTTACTAATTATGACAAGTAACTGTAATTTTGATAAAAAATTATTGTAGGTAACTGTAACTTCAATACTAATTATGACAGGTAACAGTAACTTCGATACTAATTATGACAGGTAACTGTAACTTCGTTACTTATTATGACAAATAACTTTAATTTCGATACTAATTATGGCATGTTACTGTAACTTCGTTACTAATTATGACAAGTCCCAGTAATTTCGATACAAATTATTGCAGGTAATTGTAATTTCGATACGAATTAAGACAGGTAACAGTAACTTCGATACTAATTATGACAGGTAACATTAACTTCGATACTAATTATTACAAGTAACTGTAACTTCGATACTTTTTATGACAGGTAACAGCAACTTCGATACTAATTATGACAAGTAACTATAACTTCGATACAAATTATGACAGGTAACAGTAACTTCTATATTAATTATGACAGGTTACAGTAACTACGATACTAATTATGACAAGTAACTGTAACTTCGATACTAATTATGACAGGTAACTGTTACTTGGTAACTAATTATGACAAGTAACTGTAATTTCGATACAAATTATGGCAGGTAACTGTAACTTCGATACTAATTGTGACAGGTAACTGTAACTTCGATACTAATTATGACAAGTAACTATAACTTCGAATCAAATTATGACAGGTAACTGTAACTTCGATACTAATTATGACAAGAAAATCTAACTTCGTTACTAATTATGACAAGTAACTGTAATTTTGATAAAAAATTATGGTAGGTAACTGTAACTTCAATACTAATTATGACAGGTAACAGGAACTTCGATACTAATTATGACAGGTAACTGTAACTTCGTTAATTAGTATCACAAGTAACTTTAATTTCGATACTAATTATGGCAGGTAACTGTAACTTCGTTACTAATTATGACAAGTCCCTGTAATTTCGATACAAATTACGGCAGGTAACGGTAACTTCGATACTAATTATTACAAGTAACTGTAACTTCGATACTAATTATGACAGGTAACTGTAACTTCGTTACTAATTATGACAAGTAACTGTAATTTCGATAAAAATTTTGGCAGGTAACTGTAACTTCGATGTTAATTATGACAGGTAACAGTAACTTCGATACTAATTATGACAAGTTACTGTAACTTCGATACTAATTATGACAGGTAACTGTAACTTCGTTACTAATTATGACAAGTAACATTAACTTCGATACTAATTATGGCAGGTTACTGTAACTTCGATACTAATTATGACAAGGGACTGTAATTTCGATACAAATTATGGCAGGTAACTGTAACTTCGACACTAATTATGACAGGTAACAGTAACTTCGATACTAATTATGACAAGTAACTATAACTTCGATAAAAATTATGACTGGTTACTGTAACTTCGATTCTAATTATGACAAGAAACTCAAACTTCGTTACTAATTATGACAAGTAACTGAAATTTTGATAGAAAATTATGGTAGGTAACTGTAACTTCATTACTAATTATGACAGGTAACAGTAACTTCGATACTAATTATGACAGGAAACTGTAACTTCGTTACTAATTATGACAAGTAACTTTAATTTCGATACTAGTTATGGCAGGAAACTGTAACTTCGTTACTAATTATGACAAGTCCCTGTAATTTCGATACAATTTATGGCAGGTAAGTGTAACTTCGATACTAATTATGACACGTAACTGTAACTTCGATACTAATTATGACAGCTAACTGTAACTTCGTTATTAATTATGACAAGTAACTGTAATTTTCATAAAACATTATTGTAGGTAACTGTAACTTCAATACTAATTATGACAGGTAACAGTAACTTCGATGCTAATTATGAAAAGAAACTCAAACTTCGTTACTTATTATGACAAGTAACTGTAATTTTGATAAAAAATTATGGTAGGTAACTGTAACTTCAATACTAATTATGACAGGTAACAGTATCTTCGATACTAATTATGACAGGAAACTGTAACTTCGTTACTAATTATGACAAGTAACTTTAATTTCGATATTAATTATGGCAGGAAACTGTAACTTCGTTACTAATTATGACAATCCCTGTAATTTCGATACAAATTACGGCAGGTAACTTTAACCTCGATACTAATTATGACAAGTAACTGTAACTTCGATACTAATTATGACAGGTAACTGTAACTTCGTTATTAATTATGACAAGTAACTGTAATTTCGATACAAATTTTGGCAGGTAACTGTATCATCGTTACTAATTTTGACAGGTAACAGTAACTTCGATACTAATTATGACAAGTAACTGTAACTTCGATACTAATTATGACAGGTAACAGCAACTTCGATACTAATTATGACAAGTAACAATAACTTCGATACAAATTATGACAGGTAACTGTAACTTCGATACTAATTATGACAAGAAACTCTAACTTCGTTACTAATTATGACAAGTATCTGTAATTTTGATAAAAAATTATTGTAGGTAACTGTAACTTCAATACTAATTATGACAGGTAACAGTAACTTCGATAATAATTATGACAGGTAACAGTAACTACGATACTAATTATGACAAGTAACTGTAACTTCGATACTAATTATGACAAGTAACTGTAACTTCGTAACTAATTATGACAAGTAACTGTAATTTCGATACAAATTATGGCAGGTAACAGTAACTTCGATACTAATTATGACAAGTAACTGTAACTTCGATACTAATTATGACAGGGAACTTTAATTTCGATACAAATTATGGCAGGTAACTGTAACTTCGATACTAATTGTGACTGGTAACAGTAACTTCGATACTAATTATGACATGTAACTATAACTTCGAATCAAATTATGACAGGTAACTGTAACTTCGATACTAATTATGACAAGAAACTCTAACTTCGTTACTAATTATGACAAATAACTGTAATTTTGATAAAAAAATTATGGTAGGTAACTGTAACTTCAATACTAATTATGACAGGTAACAGTAACTTCGATACTTATTATGACAGGTAACTGTAACTTGGTTACAAATTATCACAAGTAACTTTAATTTCGATACTAATTATGGCAGGTAACTGTAACTTCGTTACTAATTATTACAAGTCCCTGTAATTTCGATACAAATTATGGCGGGTAACGGTAACTTCGATACTAATTATTACAAGTAACTGTAACTTCGATACTAATTATGACAGGTAACTGTAACTTGGTTACTAATTATGACAAGTAACTGTAATTTCGATACAAATTTTGGAAGGTAACTGTTACTTCGATACTAATTATGACAGGTAACAGTAACTTCGATACTAATTATGACAAGTAACAGTAACTTCGATACTTATTATGACAGGTAACTTTAACTTCGTTACTAATTATGACAAGATACTCTAATTTCGATACAAATTATGGCAGGTAACTGTAACTTCGGTACTAATTATGACAGGTAACAGTAACTTCGATACTAATTATGACAAGTAACTATAAATTCGATAAAAATTATGACTGGTTACTGTAACTTCGATTCTAATTATGACGAGAAACTCAAACTTAGTTACTAATTATGACAAGTAACTGTAATTTTGATAAAAATTATGGTAGGTAACTGTAACTTTAATACTAATTATGACAGGTAACAGTAACTTCGATACTAATTATGACAGGAAACTGTAACTTCGTTACTAATTATGACAAGTAACTTTAATTTCGATACTAATTATGGCAGGAAACTGTAACTTCGTTACTAATTATGACAAGTCCCTGTAATTTCGATACAAATTATGGCAGGTAACTGTAACTTCGATACTAATTATGACAAGTAACTGTAACTTCGATACTAATTATGACAGGTAACTGTAACTTCGTCCCTAATTATAACAAGTAACTGTAATTTCGTTACAAATTATGGCAGGTAACAGTAACTTCGATACTAATTATGACAGGTAACAGTAATTCGATACTAATTATGACAAGTAACTATAACTTCGATACAAATTATGACAGGTAACTGTAACTTCGATACTAATTATGAGAAGAAACTCGAACTTCGTTACTAATTATGACAAGTCCCAGTAATTTCGATACAAATTATGGCAGGTAACTGTAACTTCCATACTAATTATGACAGGTAACAGTAACTTCGATACTAATTATGACAGAAAACTGTAACTTCGTTACTAATTATGACAAGTAACTGTAATTTCGATACAAATTATGACAGGTAACTGTAACTTCGTTACTAATTATGACAAGTAACTGTAATTTCGATACAAATTTTGGCAGGTAACTGTAACTCGATACTAATTATGACAGGTAACAGTAACTTCGATACTAATTATGACAAGTAACTGTAACTTCGATACTAATTATGACAGGTAACTGTAACTTCGTTACTATTTATGACAAGTAACAGTATTTTCGATACAAAATATGGCAGGTAATAGTAACGTCGATACTAATTATGACAGGTAACAGTAACTTCGATACTATTTATGACAAGTAACATTAACTTCGATACTAATTATGACAGGTTACTGTAACATCGTTGCTAATGATGACAAGTAACTTTAATTTCGATACAAATTATGGCAGGTAACTGTAACTTCCATACTAATAATGACAGGTAACTGTTACATCGATACTAATTATGACAGGAAACTGTAACTTCGTTACTAATTATGACAAGTAACTGTAATTTCGGTACAAATTATGACAGGTAACTGTAACTTCGTTACTAATTACGACAAGTAACAGTACCTTCGATACTAATTATGACAGGTAACAGTAACATCGATACTAATTATGACAAGGAACTGTAATTTCGATACAAATTATGGCAGGTAACTGTAACTTCGATACTAATTATGACAGGTAACAGCAACTTCGATACTAATAATGACAAGTAACTATAACTTCGATACAAATTATGACAGGTAACTGTAACTTCGATACTAATTATGACAAGAAACTCTAACTTCGTTACTAATTATGACAAGTAACTGTAATTTTGGTAAAAAATTATTGTAGGTAACTGTAACTTCAATACTAATTATGACAGGTAACAGTAACTTCGATACTAATTATGACAGGTAACTGTAACTTCGTTACTTATTATGACAAATAACTTTAATTTCGATACTAATTATGGCATGTTACTGTAACTTCGTTACTAATTATGACAAGTCCCAGTAATTTCGATACAAATTATTGCAGGTAATTGTAATTTCGATACGAATTAAGACAGGTAACAGTAACTTCGATACTAATTATGACAGGTAACATTAACTTCGATACTAATTATTACAAGTAACTGTAACTTCGATACTTATTATGACAGGTAACAGCAACTTCGATACTAATTATGACAAGTAACTATAACTTCGATACAAATTATGACAGGTAACAGTAACTTCTATATTAATTATGACAGGTTACAGTAACTACGATACTAATTATGACAAGTAACTGTAACTTCGATACTAATTATGACAGGTAACTGATACTTGGTAACTAATTATGGCAAGTAACTGTAATTTCGATACAAATTATGGCTGGTAACAGTAACTTCGATGTTAATTATGACAGGTAACTGTAACTTCGATACTAATTATGACAAGGAACTGTAATTTCGATACAAATTATGGCAGGTAACTGTAACTTCGATACTAATTGTGACAGGTAACTGTAACTTCGATACTAATTATGACAAGTAACTATAACTTCGAATCAAATTATGACAGGTAACTGTAACTTCGATACTAATTATGACAAGAAAATCTAACTTCGTTACTAATTATGACAAGTAACTGTAATTTTGATAAAAAATTATGGTAGGTAACTGTAACTTCAATACTAATTATGACAGGTAACAGGAACTTCGATACTAATTATGACAGGCAACTGTAACTTAGTTAATTATTATCACAAGTAACTTTAATTTCGATACTAATTATGGCAGGTAACTGTAACTTCGTTACTAATTATGACAAGTCCCTGTAATTTCGATACAAATTATGGCAGGTAACGGTAACTTCGATACTAATTATTACAAGTAACTGTAACTTTGATACTAATTATGACAGGTAACTGTAACTTCGTTACTAATTATGACAAGTAACTGTAATTTCGATAAAAATTTTGGCAGGTAACTGTAACTTCGATTCTAATTATGAAAGGTAACAGTAACTTCGATACTAATTATGACAAGTTACTGTAACTTCGATACTAATTATGACAGGTAACTGTAACTTCGTTACTAATTATGACAAGTAACAGTAATTTCGATACAAATTATGGCAGGTAACTGTATCTTCGATACCTATTATGACAGGTAACAGTAACTTCGATACTAATTATGACAAGTAACATTAACTTCGATACTAATTATGGCAGGTTACTGTAACTTCGATACTAATTATGACAAGGGACTGTAATTTCGATACAAATTATGGCAGGTAACTGTAACTTCGACACTAATTATGACAGGTAACAGTAACTTCGATACTAATTATGACAAGTAACTATAACTTCGATAAAAATTATGACTGGTTACTGTAACTTCGATTCTAATTATGACAAGAAACTCAAACTTCGTTACTAATTATGACAAGTAACTGAAATTTTGATAGAAAATTATGGTAGGTAACTGTAACTTCATTACTAATTATGACAGGTAACAGTAACTTCGATACTAATTATGACAGGAAACTGTAACTTCGTTACTAATTATGACAAGTAACTTTAATTTCGATACTAGTTATGGCAGGAAACTGTAACTTCGTTACTAATTATGACAAATCCCTGTAATTTCGATACAATTTATGGCAGGTAAGTGTAACTTCGATACTAATTATGACAAGTAACTGTAACTTCGATACTAATTATGACAGCTAAATGTAACTTCGTTATTAATTATGACAAGTAACTGTAATTTTCATAAAACATTATTGTAGGTAACTGTAACTTCAATACTAATTATGACAGGTAACAGTAACTTCGATACTAATTATGAAAAGAAACTCAAACTTCGTTACTAATTATGAAAAGTAACTGTAATTTTGATAAAAAATTATGGTAGGTAACTGTAACTTCAATACTAATTATGACAGGTAACAGTATCTTCGATACTAATTATGACAGGATACTGTAACTTCGTTACTAATTATGACAAGTAACTTTAATTTCGATATTAATTATGGCAGGAAACTGTAACTTCGTTACTAATTATGACAAGTCCCTGTAATTTCGATACAAATTACGGCAGGTAACTGTAACCTCGATACTAATTATGACAAGTAACTGTAACTTCGATACTAATTATGACAGGTAACTGTAACTTCGTTATTAATTATGACAAGTAAATGTAATTTCGATACAAATTTTGGCAGGTAACTGTATCATCGTTACTAATTTTGACAGGTAACAGTAACTTCGATACTAATTATGACAAGTAACTGTAACTTCGATACTAATTATGACAGGTAACAGCAACTTCGATACTAATTATGACAAGTAACTATAACTTCGATACAAATTATGACAGGTAACTGTAACTTCGATACTAATTATGACAAGAAACTCTAACTTCGTTACTAATTATGACAAGTAACTGTAATTTTGATAAAAAATTATTGTAGGTAACTGTAACTTCAATACTAATTATGACAGGTAACAGTAACTTCGCTACTAATTATGACAAGTAACATTAACTTCGATAGTAATTATGACAGGTAACTGTAACATCGTTGCTAATGACGACAAGTAACTTTAATTTCGATACAAATTATGGCAGGTAACTGTAACTTCCATACTAATTATGACAGGTAACAGTTACTTCGATACTAATTATGACAGGTAACTGTAACTTCGATACTAATTATGACAAGGAACTGTAATTTCGATACAAATTATGGCAGGTAACTGTAACTTCGTTACTAATTATGACAAGTAACTGTAATTTCGATACAAATTTTGGAAGGTAACTGTTACTTCGATACTAATTATGACAGGTAACAGTAACTTCGATACTAATTATGACAAGTAACAGTAACTTCGAGACTTATTATGACAGGTAACTTTAACTTCGTTACTAATTATGACAAGATACTCTAATTTCGATACAAATTATGGCAGTTAACTGTAACTTCGGTACTAATTATGACAGGTAACAGTAACTTCGAGACTAATTATGACAAGTAACTATAAATTCGAAAAGAATTATGACTGGTTACTGTAACTTCGATTCTAATTATGACGAGAAACTAAAACTTCGTTACTAATTATGACAAGTAACTGTAATTTTGATAAAAAATTATGGTAGGTAACTGTAACTTTAATACTAATTATGACAGGTAACAGTAACTTCGATAATAATTATGACAGGAAACTGTAACTTCGTTACTAATTATGACAAGTAACTTTAATATCGATACTAATTATGGCAGGAAACTGTAACTTCGTTACTAATTATGACAAGTCCCTGTAATTTCGATACAAATTATGGCAGGTAACTGTAACTTCGATACTAATTATGACAAGTAACTGTAACTTCGATACTAATTATGACAGGTAACTGTAACTTCGTCCCTAATTATAACAAGTAACTGTAATTTCGTTACAAATTATGGCAGGTAACAGTAACTTCGATACTAATTATGACAGGTAACAGTAATTCGATACTAATTATGACAAGTAACTATAACTTCGATACAAATTATGACAGGTAACTGTAACTTCGATACTAATTATGAGAAGAAACTCGAACTTCGTTACTAATTATGACAAGTCCCTGTAATTTCGATACAAATTATGGCAGGTAACTGTAACTTCGTTACTAATTATGACAAGTAACTGTAATTTCGATACAAATTATGACAGGTAACTGTAACTTCGTTACTAATTATGACAGGTTACTGTAACTTCGTTACTAATTATGTCAAGTAACTGTAGCTTCGATGCTAATTATGACAAGTAACTGTAATTTCGATACAAATTATGACAGGTAACATTAACTTCGATACTAATTATGACAAGAAACTCTAACTTCGTTAATAATTATGACAAGAAACAGTAATTTTGATAAAAATTTATGGTAGGTAACTGTAACTTCGTTACTAATTATGACAAGTAACTGTAATTTCGATACAAATTATGGCAGGTAACTGTAACTTCGACACTAATTATGACAGGTAACAGTAACTTCGGTACTAATTATGACAAGTAACTATAACTTCGATAAAAATTATGACTGGTTACTGTAACTTCGATTCTAATTATGACAAGAAACTCAAACTTCGTTACTAATTATGACAAGTAACTGAAATTTTGATAGAAAATTATGGTAGGTAACTGTAACTTCATTACTAATTATGACAGGTAACAGTAACTTCGATACTAATTATGACAGGAAACTGTAACTTTCGTTACTAATTATGACAAGTAACCTTAATTTCGATACTAGTTATGGCAGGAAACTGTAACTTCGTTACTAATTATGACAAGTCCCTGTAATTTCGATACAAATTATGGCAGGTAACTGTAACTTCGATACTAATTATGACAAGTAACTGTAACTTCGATACTAATTATGACAGGTAACTGTAACTTCGTCCCTAATTATAACAAGTAACTGTAATTTCGTTACAAATTATGGCAGGTAACAGTAACTTCGATACTAATTATGACAGGTAACAGTAATTCGATACTAATTATGACAAGTAACTATAACTTCGATACAAATTATGACAGGTAACTGTAACTTCGATACTAATTATGAGAAGAAACTCGAACTTCGTTACTAATTATGACAAGTCCCAGTAATTTCGATACAAATTATGGCAGGTAACTGTAACTTCCATACTAATTATGACAGGTAACAGTAACTTCGATACTAATTATGACAGGAAACTGTAACTTCGTTACTAATTATGACAAGTAACTGTAATTTCGATACAAATTATGACAGGTAACTGTAACTTCGTTACTAATTATGACAAGTAACTGTAATTTCGATACAAATTTTGGCAGGTAACTGTAACTCGATACTAATTATGACAGGTAACAGTAACTTCGATACTAATTATGACAAGTAACTGTAACTTCGATACTAATTATGACAGGTAACTGTAACTTCGTTACTATTTATGACAAGTAACAGTAATTTCGATACAAAATATGGCAGGTAACAGTAACGTCGATACTAATTATGACAGGTAACAGTAACTTCGATACTATTTATGACAAGTAACATTAACTTCGATACTAATTATGACAGGTTACTGTAACATCGTTGCTAATGATGACAAGTAACTTTAATTTCGATACAAATTATGGCAGGTAACTGTAACTTCCATACTAATAATGACAGGTAACTGTTACATCGATACTAATTATGACAGGAAACTGTAACTTCGTTACTAATTATGACAAGTAACTGTAATTTCGGTACAAATTATGACAGGTAACTGTAACTTCGTTACTAATTACGACAAGTAACAGTACCTTCGATACTAATTATGACAGGTAACAGTAACATCGATACTAATTATGACAAGGAACTGTAATTTCGATACAAATTATGGCAGGTAACTGTAACTTCGATACTAATTATGACAGGTAACAGCAACTTCGATACTAATAATGACAAGTAACTATAACTTCGATACAAATTATGACAGGTAACTGTAACTTCGATACTAATTATGACAAGAAACTCTAACTTCGTTACTAATTATGACAAGTAACTGTAATTTTGGTAAAAAATTATTGTAGGTAACTGTAACTTCAATACTAATTATGACAGGTAACAGTAACTTCGATACTAATTATGACAGGTAACTGTAACTTCGTTACTTATTATGACAAATAACTTTAATTTCGATACTAATTATGGCATGTTACTGTAACTTCGTTACTAATTATGACAAGTCCCAGTAATTTCGATACAAATTATTGCAGGTAATTGTAATTTCGATACGAATTAAGACAGGTAACAGTAACTTCGATACTAATTATGACAGGTAACATTAACTTCGATACTAATTATTACAAGTAACTGTAACTTCGATACTTATTATGACAGGTAACAGCAACTTCGATACTAATTATGACAAGTAACTATAACTTCGATACAAATTATGACAGGTAACAGTAACTTCTATATTAATTATGACAGGTTACAGTAACTACGATACTAATTATGACAAGTAACTGTAACTTCGATACTAATTATGACAGGTAACTGATACTTGGTAACTAATTATGACAAGTAACTGTAATTTCGATACAAATTATGGCTGGTAACAGTAACTTCGATGTTAATTATGACAGGTAACTGTAACTTCGATACTAATTATGACAAGGAACTGTAATTTCGATACAAATTATGGCAGGTAACTGTAACTTCGATACTAATTGTGACAGGTAACTGTAACTTCGATACTAATTATGACAAGTAACTATAACTTCGAATCAAATTATGACAGGTAACTGTAACTTCGATACTAATTATGACAAGAAAATCTAACTTCGTTACTAATTATGACAAGTAACTGTAATTTTGATAAAAAATTATGGTAGGTAACTGTAACTTCAATACTAATTATGACAGGTAACAGGAACTTCGATACTAATTATGACAGGTAACTGTAACTTCGTTAATTATTATCACAAGTAACTTTAATTTCGATACTAATTATGGCAGGTAACTGTAACTTCGTTACTAATTATGACAAGTCCCTGTAATTTCGATACAAATTATGGCAGGTAACGGTAACTTCGATACTAATTATTACAAGTAACTGTAACTTTGATACTAATTATGACAGGTAACTGTAACTTCGTTACTAATTATGACAAGTAACTGTAATTTCGATAAAAATTTTGGCAGGTAACTGTAACTTCGATTCTAATTATGAAAGGTAACAGTAACTTCGATACTAATTATGACAAGTTACTGTAACTTCGATACTAATTATGACAGGTAACTGTAACTTCGTTACTAATTATGACAAGTAACAGTAATTTCGATACAAATTATGGCAGGTAACTGTATCTTCGATACCTATTATGACAGGTAACAGTAACTTCGATACTAATTATGACAAGTAACATTAACTTCGATACTAATTATGGCAGGTTACTGTAACTTCGATACTAATTATGACAAGGGACTGTAATTTCGATACAAATTATGGCAGGTAACTGTAACTTCGACACTAATTATGACAGGTAACAGTAACTTCGATACTAATTAAGACAAGTAACTATAACTTCGATAAAAATTATGACTGGTTACTGTAACTTCGATTCTAATTATGACAAGAAACTCAAACTTCGTTACTAATTATGACAAGTAACTGAAATTTTGATAGAAAATTATGGTAGGTAACTGTAACTTCATTACTAATTATGACAGGTAACAGTAACTTCGATACTAATTATGACAGGAAACTGTAACTTCGTTACTAATTATGACAAGTAACTTTAATTTCGATACTAGTTATGGCAGGAAACTGTAACTTCGTTACTAATTATGACAAGTCCCTGTAATTTCGATACAATTTATGGCAGGTAAGTGTAACTTCGATACTAATTATGACAAGTAACTGTAACTTCGATACTAATTATGACAGCTAAATGTAACTTCGTTATTAATTATGACAAGTAACTGTAATTTTCATAAAACATTATTGTAGGTAACTGTAACTTCAATACTAATTATGACAGGTAACAGTAACTTCGATACTAATTATGAAAAGAAACTCAAACTTCGTTACTAATTATGAAAAGTAACTGTAATTTTGATAAAAAATTATGGTAGGTAACTGTAACTTCAATACTAATTATGACAGGTAACAGTATCTTCGATACTAATTATGACAGGAAACTGTAACTTCGTTACTAATTATGACAAGTAACTTTAATTTCGATATTAATTATGGCAGGAAACTGTAACTTCGTTACTAATTATGACAAGTCCCTGTAATTTCGATACAAATTACGGCAGGTAACTGTAACCTCGATACTAATTATGACAAGTAACTGTAACTTCGATACTAATTATGACAGGTAACTGTAACTTCGTTATTAATTATGACATGAAAATGTAATTTCGATACAAATTTTGGCAGGTAACTGTATCATCGTTACTAATTTTGACAGGTAACAGTAACTTCGATACTAATTATGACAAGTAACTGTAACTTCGATACTAATTATGACAGGTAACAGCAACTTCGATACTAATTATGACAAGTAACTATAACTTCGATACAAATTATGACAGGTAACTGTAACTTCGATACTAATTATGACAAGAAACTCTAACTTCGTTACTAATTATGACAAGTAACTGTAATTTTGATAAAAAATTATTGTAGGTAACTGTAACTTCAATACTAATTATGACAGGTAACAGTAACTTCGCTACTAATTATGACAAGTAACATTAACTTCGATAGTAATTATGACAGGTAACTGTAACATCGTTGCTAATGACGACAAGTAACTTTAATTTCGATACAAATTATGGCAGGTAACTGTAACTTCCATACTAATTATGACAGGTAACAGTTACTTCGATACTAATTATGACAGGTAACTGTAACTTCGATACTAATTATGACAAGGAACTGTAATTTCGATACAAATTATGGCAGGTAACTGTAACTTCGTTACTAATTATGACAAGTAACTGTAATTTCGATACAAATTTTGGAAGGTAACTGTTACTTCGATACTAATTATGACAGGTAACAGTAACATCGATACTAATTATGACAAGTAACAGTAACTTCGAGACTTATTATGACAGGTAACTTTAACTTCGTTACTAATTATGACAAGATACTCTAATTTCGATACAAATTATGGCAGTTAACTGTAACTTCGGTACTAATTATGACAGGTAACAGTAACTTCGAGACTAATTATGACAAGTAACTATAAATTCGATAAGAATTATGACTGGTTACTGTAACTTCGATTCTAATTATGACGAGAAACTCAAACTTCGTTACTAATTATGACAAGTAACTGTAATTTTGATAAAAAATTATGGTAGGTAACTGTAACTTTAATACTAATTATGACAGGTAACAGTAACTTCGATACTAATTATGACAGGAAACTGTAACTTCGTTACTAATTATGACAAGTAACTTTAATATCGATAGTAATTATGGCAGGAAACTGTAACTTCGTTACTAATTATGACAAGTCCCTGTAATTTCGATACAAATTATGGCAGGTAACTGTAACTTCGATACTAATTATGACAAGTAACTGTAACTTCGATACTAATTATGACAGGTAACTGTAACTTCGTCCCTAATTATAACAAGTAACTGTAATTTCGTTACAAATTATGGCAGGTAACAGTAACTTCGATACTAATTATGACAGGTAACAGTAATTCGATACTAATTATGACAAGTAACTATAACTTCGATACAAATTATGACAGGTAACTGTAACTTCGATACTAATTATGAGAAGAAACTCGAACTTCGTTACTAATTATGACAAGTCCCTGTAATTTCGATACAAATTATGGCAGGTAACTGTAACTTCGTTACTAATTATGACAAGTAACTGTAATTTCGATACAAATTATGACAGGTAACTGTAACTTCGTTACTAATTATGACAGGTTACTGTAACTTCGTTACTAATTATGTCAAGTAACTGTAGCTTCGATGCTAATTATGACAAGTAACTGTAATTTCGATACAAATTATGACAGGTAACATTAACTTTGATACTAATTATGACAAGAAACTCTAACTTCGTTAATAATTATGACAAGAAACAGTAATTTTGATAAAAATTTATGGTAGGTAACTGTAACTTCGTTACTAATTATGACAAGTAACTGTAATTTCGATACAAATTATGGCAGGTAACTGTAACTTCGACACTAATTAAGACAGGTAACAGTAACTTCGATACTAATTATGACAGGAAACTGTAACTTTCGTTACTAATTATGACAAGTAACCTTAATTTCGATACTAGTTATGGCAGGAAACTGTAACTTCGTTACTAATTATGACAAGTCCCTGTAATTTCGATACAATTTATGGCAGGTAAGTGTAACTTCGATACTGATTATGACAAGTAACTGTAACTTCGATACTAATTATGACAGCTAACTGTAACTTCGTTATTAATTATGACAAGTAACTGTAATTTTCATAAAACATTATTGTAGGTAACTGTAACTTCAATACTAATTATGACAGGTAACAGTAACTTCGATACTAATTATGAAAAGAAACTCAAACTTCGTTACTAATTATGACAAGTAACTGTAATTTTGATAAAAAATTATGGTAGGTAACTGTAACTTCAATACTAATTATGACAGGTAACAGTATCTTCGATACTAATTATGACAGGAAACTGTAACTTCGTTACTAATTATGACAAGTAACTTTAATTTCGATATTAATTATGGCAGGAAACTGTAACTTCGTTACTAATTATGACAAGTCCCTGTAATTTCGATACAAATTACGGCAGGTAACTGTAACCTCGATACTAATTATGACAAGTAACTGTAACTTCGATACTAATTATGACAGGTAACTGTAACTTCGTTATTAATTATGACAAGTAACTGTAATTTCGATACAAATTTTGGCAGGTAACTGTATCATCGTTACTAATTTTGACAGGTAACAGTAACTTCGATACTAATTATGACAAGTAACTGTAACTTCGATACTAATTATGACAGGTAACAGCAACTTCGATACTAATTATGACAAGTAACTATAACTTCGATACAAATTATGACAGGTAACTGTAACTTCGATACTAATTATGACAAGAAACTCTAACTTCGTTACTAATTATGACAAGTAACTGTAATTTTGATAAAAAATTATTGTAGGTAACTGTAACTTCAATATTAATTATGACAGGTAACAGTAACTTCGATACTAATTATGACAGGTAACAGTAACTACGATACTAATTATGACAAGTAACTGTAACTTCGATACTAATTATGACAAGTAACTGTAACTTCGTAACTAATTACGACAAGTAACTGTAATTTCGATACAAATTATGGCAGGTAACAGTAACTTCGATACTAATTATGACACGTAACTGTAACTTCGATACTAATTATGACAGGGAACTTTAATTTCGATACAAATTATGGCAGGTAACTGTAACTTCGATACTAATTGTGACTGGTAACAGTAACTTCGATACTAATTATGACATGTAACTATAACTTCGAATCAAATTATGACAGGTAACTGTAACTTCGATACTAATTATGACAAGAAACTCTAACTTCGTTACTAATTATGACAAATAACTGTAATTTTGATAAGAAATTATGGTAGGTAACTGTAACTTCAATACTAATTATGACAGGTAACAGTAACTTCGATACTTATTATGACAGGTAACTGTAACTTGGTTACTAATTATCACAAGTAACTTTAATTTCGATACTAATTATGGCAGGTAACTGTAACTTCGTTACTAATTATTACAAGTCCCTGTAATTTCGATACAAATTATGGCGGGTAACGGTAACTTCGTTACTAATTATTACAAGTAACTGTAACTTCGATACTAATTATGACAGGTAACTGTAACTTGGTTACTAATTATGACAAGTAACTGTAATTTCGATACGAATTTTGGCAGGTAACTGTAACTTCGATTCTAATTATGACAGGTAACAGTAACTTCGATACTAATTATGACAAGTAACTGTAACTTCGATACTAATTATGACAGGTAACTGTAACTTCGTTACTATTTATGACAAGTAACAGTAATTTCGATACAAAATATGGCAGGTAACAGTAACTTCGATACTAATAATGACAGGTAACAGTAACTTCGATACTAATTATGACAAGTAACATTAACTTCGATAGTAATTATGACAGGTAACTGTAACATCGTTGCTAATGACGACAAGTAACTTTAATTTCGATACAAATTATGGCAGGTAACTGTAACTTCCATACTAATTATGACAGGTAACAGTTACTTCGATACTAATTATGACAGGTAACTGTAACTTCGATACTAATTATTACAAGGAACTGTAATTTCGATACAAATTATGGCAGGTAACTGTAACTTCGTTACTAATTATGACAAGTAACTGAAATTTCGATACAAATTTTGGAAGGTAACTGTTACTTCGATACTAATTATGACAGGTAACAGTAACTTCGATACTAATTATGACAAGTAACAGTAACTTCGATACTTATTATGACAGGTAACTTTAACTTCGTTACTAATTATGACAAGATACTCTAATTGCGATACAAATTATGGCAGTTAACTGTAACTTCGGTACTAATTATGACAGGTAACAGTAACTTCGAGACTAATTATGACAAGTAACTATAAATTCGATAAAAATTATGACTGGTTACTGTAACTTCGATTCTAATTATGACGAGAAACTCAAACTTCGTTACTAATTATGTCAAGTAACTGTAATTTTGATAAAAAATTATGGTAGGTAACTGTAACTTTAATACTAATTATGACAGGTAACAGTAACTTCGATACTAATTATGACAGGAAACTGTAACTTCGTTACTAATTATGACAAGTAACTTTAATATCCATACTAATTATGGCAGGAAACTGTAACTTCGTTACTAATTATGACAAGTCCCTGTAATTTCGATACAAATTATGGCAGGTAACTGTAACTTCGATACTAATTATGACAAGTAACTGTAACTTCGATACTAATTATGACAGGTAACTGTAACTTCCCCCCTAATTATAACAAGTAACTGTAATTTCGTTACAAATTATGGCAGGTAACAGTAACTTCGATACTAATTATGACAGGTAACAGTAATTCGATACTAATTATGACAAGTAACTATAACTTCGATACAAATTATGACAGGTAACTGTAACTTCGATACTAATTATGAGAAGAAACTCGAACTTCTTTACTAATTATGACAAGTCCCTGTAATTTCGATACAAATTATGGCAGGTAACTGTAACTTCGTTACTAATTATGACAAGTAACTGTAATTTCGATACAAATTATGACAGGTAACTGTAACTTCGTTACTAATTA
This sequence comes from Meconema thalassinum, assembly GCA_946902985.2. Classification (NCBI taxonomy): domain Eukaryota; kingdom Metazoa; phylum Arthropoda; class Insecta; order Orthoptera; family Tettigoniidae; genus Meconema; species Meconema thalassinum. The sequence goes on along the minus strand of OX336388.2, from coordinate 1,671,295,360 downwards.
TGACAGGTTACTGTAACTTCGTTACTAATTATGTCAAGTAACTGTAGCTTCGATGCTAATTATGACAAGTAACTGTAATTTCGATACAAATTATGACAGGTAACATTAACTTCGATACTAATTATGACAAGAATTTCTACCTTCGTTAATAATTATGACAAGAAACAGTAATTTTGATAAAAATTTATGGTAGGTAACTGTAACTTCGTTACTAATTATGACAAGTAACTGTAATTTCGATACAAATTATGGCAGGTAACAGTAACTTCGATACTAATTATGACAGGTAACTGTAACTTCGATACTAATTATGACAAGGAACTGTAATTTCGATACAAATTATGGCAAGTAACTGTAACTTCCATACTAATTATGACAGGTAACAGTAACTTCGATACTAATTATGACAAGAAACTGTAACTTCGTTACTAATTATGACAAGTAACTGTAATTTCGATACAAATTATGACAGGGAACTGTAACTTCGTTACTAATTATGACAAGTAACAGTACCTTCGATACTAATTACGACAGGTAACTGTAACTTCGATACTAATTATGACAAGGAACTGTAATTTCGATACAAATTATGGCAGGTAACTGTAACTTCGTTACTAATTATGACAAGTAACTGTAATTTCGATACAAATTATGACAGGTAACTGTAACTTCGTTACTAATTACGACAAGTAACAGTAACTTCAATTCTAATTATGACAAGTTACTGTAACTTCGATACTAATTATGACAGGTAACTGTAATTCGTTACTATTTATGACAAGTAACAGTAATTTCGATACAAAATATGGCAGGTAACAGTAACGTCGATACTAATTATGACAGGTAACAGTAACTTCGATACTATTTATGACAAGTAACATTAACTTCGATACTAATTATGACAGGTTACTGTAACATCGTTGCTAATGATGACAAGTAACTTTAATTTCGATACAAATTATGGCAGGTAACTGTAACTTCCATACTAATTATGACAGGTAACAGTTACTTCGATACTAATTATGACAGGAAACTGTAACTTCGTTACTAATTATGACAAGTAACTGTAATTTCGATACAAATTATGACAGGTAACTGTAACTTCGTTACTAATTACGACAAGTAACAGTACCTTCGATACTAATTATGACAGGTAACTGTAACATCGATACTAATTATGACAAGGAACTGTAATTTCGATACAAATTATGGCAGGTAACTGTAACTTCGATACTAAAGATGACAGGTAACAGCAACTTCGATATTAATAATGACAAGTAACTATAACTTCGATACAAATTATGACAGGTAACAGTAACTTCTATATTAATTATGACAGGTTACAGTAACTACGATACTAATTATGACAAGTAACTGTAACTTCGATACTAATTATGACAGGTAACTGTTACTTGGTAACTAATTATGACAAGTAACTGTAATTTCGATACAAATTATGGCTGGTAACAGTAACTTCGATGTTAATTATGACAGGTAACTGTAACTTCGATACTAATTATGACAAGGAACTGTAATTTCGATACAAATTATGGCAGGTAACTGTAACTTCGATACTTATTGTGACAGGTAACTGTAACTTCGATACTAATTATGACAAGTAACTATAACTTCGAATCAAATTATGACAGGTAACTGTAACTTCGATACTAATTATGACAAGAAAATCTAACTTCGTTACTAATTATGAGAAGTAACTGTAATTTTGATAAAAAATTATGGTAGGTAACTGTAACTTCAATACTAATTATGACAGGTAACAGGAACTTCGATATTAATTATGACAGGTAACTGTAACTTCGTTAATTATTATCACAAGTAACTTTAATTTCGATACTAATTATGGCAGGTAACTGTAACTTCGTTACTAATTATGACAAGTCCCTGTAATTTCGATACAAATTATGGCAGGTAACGGTAACTTCGATACTAATTATTACAAGTAACTGTAACTTCGATACTAATTATGACAGGTAACTGTAACTTCGTTACTAATTATGACATGTAACTGTAATTTCGATAAAAATTTTGGCAGGTAACTGTAACTTCGATTCTAATTATGACAGGTAACAGTAACTTCGATACTAATTATGACAAGTTACTGCAACTTCGATACTAATTATGACAGGTAACTGTAACTTCGTTACTAATTATGACAAGTAACAGTAATTTCGATACAAATTATGGCAGGTAACTGTATCTTCGATACTAATTATGACAGGTAACAGTAACTTCGATACTAATTATGACAAGTAACATTAACTTCGATACTAATTATGGCAGGTTACTGTAACTTCGATACTAATTATGACAAGGGACTGTAATTTCGATACAAATTATGGCAGGTAACTGTAACTTCGACACTAATTATGACAGGTAACAGTAACTTCGATACTAATTATGACAAGTAACTATAACTTCGATAAAAATTATGACTGGTTACTGTAACTTCGATTCTAATTATGACAAGAAACTCAAACTTCGTTACTAATTATGACAAGTAACTGAAATTCTGATAGAAAATTATGGTAGGTAACTGTAACTTCATTACTAATTATGACAGGTAACAGTAACTTCGATACTAATTATGACAGGAAACTGTAACTTCGTTACTAATTATGACAAGTAACTTTAATTTCGATACTAGTTATGGCAGGAAACTGTAACTTCGTTACTAATTATGACAAGTCCCTGTAATTTCGATACAATTTATGGCAGGTAACTGTAACTTCGATACTAATTATGACAAGTAACTGTAACTTCGATACTAATTATGACAGGTAACTGTAACTTCGTTATTAATTATGACAAGTAACTGTAATTTTCATAAAACATTATTGTAATAACTGTAATTTCAATACTAATTATGACAGGTAACAGTAACTTCGATACTAATTATGACAAGAAACTCAAACTTCGTTACTAATTATGACAAGTAACTGTAATTTTGATAAAAAATTATGGTAGGTAACTGTAACTTCAATACTAATTATGACAGGTAACAGTATCTTCGATACTTATTATGACAGGAAACTGTAACTTCGTTACTAATTATGACAAGTAACTTTAATTTCGATATTAATTATGGCAGGAAACTGTAACTTCGTTACTAATTATGACATGTCCCTGTAATTTCGATACAAATTACGGCAGGTAACTGTAACCTCGATACTAATTATGACAAGTAACTGTAACTTCGATACTAATTAGGACAGGTAACTGTAACTTCGTTATTAAGTATGACAAGTAACTGTAATTTCGATACAAATTTTGGCAGGTAACTGTATCATCGTTACTAATTTTGACAGGTAACAGTAACTTCGATACTAATTATGACAAGTAACTGTAACTTCGATACTAATTATGACAGGTAACAGCAACTTCGATACTAATTATGACCAGTAACTATAACTTCGATACAAATTATGACAGGTAACTGTAACTTCGATACTAATTATGACAAGAAACTCTAACTTCGTTACTAATTATGACAAGTAACTGTAATTTTGATAAAAAATTATTGTAGGTAACTGTAACTTCAATACTAATTATGACAGGTAACAGTAACTTCGATACTAATTATGACAGGTAACAGTAACTACGATACTAATTAGGACAAGTAACTGTAACTTCGATACTAATTATGACAAGTAACTGTAACTTCGTAACTAATTATGACAAGTAACAGTAACTTCGATACTAATTATGACAAGTAACTGTAACTTCGATACTAATTATGACAGGGAACTTTAATTTCGATACAAATTATGGCAGGTAACTGTAACTTCGATACTAAATGTGACTGGTAACAGTAACTTCGATACTAATTATGACATGTAACTATAACTTCGAATCAAATTATGACAGGTAACTGTAACTTCGATACTAATTATGACAAGAAACTCTAACTTCGTTACTAATTATGACAAATAACTGTAATTTTGATTAAAAAAATTATGGTAGGTAACTGTAACTTCAATACTAATTATGACAGGTAACAGTAACTTCGATACTTATTATGACAGGTAACTGTAACTTGGTTTCTAATTATCACAAGTAACTTTAATTTCGATACTAATTATGGCTGGTAACTGTAACTTCGTTACTAATTATTACAAGTCCCTGTAATTTCGATACAAATTATGGCGGGTAACGGTAACTTCGATACTAATTATTACAAGTAACTGTAACTTCGATACTAATTATGACAGGTAACTGTAACTTGGTTACTAATTATGACAAGTAACTGTAATTTCGATACAAATTTTGGCAGGTAACTGTAACATCGATTCTAATTATGACAGGTAACAGTAACTTCGATACTAATTATGACAAGTAACTGTAACTTCGATACTAATTATGACAGGTAACTGTAACTTCGTTACTATTTATGACAAGTAACAGTAATTTCGATACAAAATATGGCAGGTAACAGTAACTTCGATACTAATTATGACAGGTAACAGTAACTTCGATACTAATTATGACAAGTAACATTAACTTCGATAGTAATTATGACAGGTAACTGTAACTTCCATACTAATTATGACAGGTAACAGTTACTTCGATACTAATTATGACAGGTAACTATAACTTCGATACTAATTATGACAAGGAACTGTAATTTCGATACAAATTATGGCAGGTAACTGTAAATTCGTTACTAATTATGACAAGTAACTGTAATTTCGATACAAATTTTGGAAGGTAACTGTTACTTCGATACTAATTATGACAGGTAACAGTAACTTCGATACTAATTATGACAAGTAACAGTAACTTCGATACTTATTATGACAGGTAACTTTAACTTCGTTACTAATTATGACAAGATACTCTAATTTCGATACAAATTATGGCAGGTAACTGTAACTTCGGTACTAATTATGACAGGTAACAGTAACTTCGATACTAATTATGACAAGTAACTATAAATTCGATAAAAATTATGACTGGTTACTGTAACTTCGATTCTAATTATGACGAGAAACTCAAACTTCGTTACTAATTATGACAAGTAACTGTAATTTTGATAAAAAATTATGGTAGGTAACTGTAACTTTAATACTAATTATGACAGGTAACAGTAACTTCGATACTAATTATGACAGGAAACTGTAACTTCGTTACTAATTATGACAAGTAACTTTAATTTCGATACTAATTATGGCAGGAAACTGTAACTTCGTTACTAATTATGACAAGTCCCTGTAATTTCGATACAAATTATGACAGGTCACTGTAACTTCGATACTAATTATGACAAGTAACTGTAACTTCGATACTAATTATGACAGGTAACTGTAACTTCGTCCCTAATTATAACAAGTAACTGTAATTTCGTTACAAATTATGGCAGGTAACAGTAACTTCGATACTAATTATGACAGGTAACAGTAATTCGATACTAATTATGACAAGTAACTATAACTTCGATACAAATTATGACAGGTAACTGTAACTTCGATACTAATTATGAGAAGAAACTCGAACTTCGTTACTAATTATGACAAGTCCCTGTAATTTCGATACAAATTATGGCAGGTAACTGTAACTTCCATACTAATTATGACAGGTAACAGTAACTTCGATACTTATTATGACAGGAAACTGTAACTTCGTTACTAATTATGACAATTAACTGTAATTTCGATACAAATTATGACAGGTAACTGTAACTTCGTTACTAATTATGACAGGTTACTGTAACTTCGTTACTAATTATTTCAAGTAACTGTAGCTTCGATGCTAATTATGACAAGTAACTGTAATTTCGATACAAATTATGACAGGTAACATTAACTTCGATACTAATTATGACAAGAAACTCTAACTTCGTTAATAATTATGACAAGTAACAGTAATTTTGATAAAAATTTATGGTAGGTAACTGTAACTTCAATACTAATTATGACTGTAACTGTATCTTCGTTACTAATTATGACAAGTAACTGTAATTTCGATACAAATTATGGCAGGTAACAGTAACTTCGATACTAATTATGACAGGTAACTGTAACTTCGATACTAATTATGACAAGGAACTGTAATTTCGACACAAATTATGGCAGGTAACTGTAACTTCCATACTAATTATGACAGGTAACAGTAACTTCGATACTAATTATGACAAGAAACAGTAACTTCGTTACTAATTATGACAAGTAACTGTAATTTCGATACAAATTATGACAGGGAACTGTAACTTCGTTACTAATTATGACAAGTAACAGTACCTTCGATACTAATTATGACAGGTAACTGTAACTTCGATACTAATTATGACAAGAAACTCAAACTTCGTTACTAATTATGACAAGTAACTGAAATTTTGATAGAAAATTATGGTAGGTAACTGTAACTTCATTACTAATTATGACAGGTAACAGTAACTTCGATACTAATTATGACAGGAAACTGTAACTTCGTTACTAATTATGACAAGTAACTTTAATTTCGATACTAGTTATGGCAGGAAACTGTAACTTCGTTACTAATTATGACAAGTCCCTGTAATTTCGATACAATTTATGGCAGGTAACTGTAACTTCGATACTAATTATGACAAGTAACTGTAACTTCGATACTAATTATGACAGGTAACTGTAACTTCGTTATTAATTATGACAAGTAACTGTAATTTTCATAAAACATTATTGTAGGTAACTGTAACTTCAATACTAATTATGACAGGTAACAGTAACTTCGATACTAATTATGACAAGAAACTATAACATCGATAAAAATTATGACTGGTTACTGTAACTTCGATTCTAATTATGACAAGAAACTCAAACTTCGTTACTAATTATGACAAGTAACTGTAATTTTGATAAAAAATTATGGTAGGTAACTGTAACTTCAATACTAATTATGACAGGTAACAGTATCTTCTATACTAATTATGACAGGAAACTGTAACTTCGTTACTAATTATGACATGTAACTTTAATTTCGATATTCATTATGGCAGGAAACTGAAACTTCGTTACTAATTATGACCAGTCCCTGTAATTTCGATACAAATTACGGCAGGTAACTGTAACCTCGATACTAATTATGACAAGTAACTGTAACTTCGATACTAATTATGACAGGTAACTGTAACTTCGTTATTAATTATGACAAGTAACTGTAATTTCGATACAAATTTTGGCAGGTAACTGTATCATCGTTACTAATTTTGACAGGTAACAGTAACTTCGATACTAATTATGACAAGTAACTGTAACTTCGATACTAATTATGACAGGTAACTGTAACTTCGATACTAATTATGACAAGTAACTGTAATTTCGATTCAAATTTTGGCAGGTAACTGTAACGTCGATACTTATTATGACAGGTAACAGTAACTTCGATACTAATTATGACAAGTAACTATAACTTAGATACAAATTATGACAGGTAACTGTAACTTCGATACTAATTATGACAAGAATATCTAACTTCGTTACTAATTATAACAAGTAACTGTAATTTTGATAAAAAATTATTGTAGGTAACTGTAACTTCAATACTAATTATGACAGGTAACAGTAACTTCGATACTAATTATGACAGGTAACTGTAACTTCGTTACTTATTGTGACAAGTAACTTTTATTTCGGTACTAATTATGGCAGGTTACTGTAACTTCGTTACTAATTATGACAAGTCCCTGTAATTTCGATACAAATTATGGCAGGTAATTGTAATTTCGATGCTAATTATGACAGGTAACAGTAACTTCGATACTAATTATGACAAGTAACAGTAACTTCGATACTAATTATGACAAGTAACTGTAACTTCGATACTAATTATGACAGGTAACTGTAACTTCGTTACTAATTATGACAAGTAACTGTAATTTCGATTCAAATTTTGGCAGGTAACTGTAACTTCGATACTTATTATGACAGGTAACAATAACTTCGATACTAATTATGACAAGTAACTGTAATTTCGATACTAATTATGTAGGTAACTGTAACTACGTTACTAATTATGACAAGTAACTGTAATTTCGATACAAATTATGGCAGGTAACTGTAACTTCGATACTAATTATGACAAGTAACAGCAACTTCGATACTAATTATGACAAGTAACTATAACTTCGATACAAATTATAACAGGTAACTGTATCTTCGATACTAATTATGACAAGAAACTCTAACTTCGTTACTAATTATGACAAGTAACTGTAACTTCGATACTAATTATGACAGGGAACTGTAATTTCGATACAAATTATGGCAGGTAACTGTAACTTCGATACTAATTATGACAAGAAACTCTAACTTCGTTACTAATTATGACAAGTAACTGTAATTTTGATAAAAAATTATGGTAGGTAACTGTAACTTCAATACTAATTATGACAGGTAACAGTAACTTCGATACTTATTATGACAGGTAACTGTAACTTCGTTACTAATTATCACAAGTAACTTTAATTTCGATACTAATTATGGCAGGTAACTGTAACTTCGTTACTAATTATTACAAGTCCCTGTAATTTCGATACAAATTATGGCGGGTAACGGTAACTTCGATACTAATTATTACAAGTAACTGTAACTTCGATACTAATTATGACAGGTAACTGTAACTTGGTTACTAATTATGACAAGTAACTGTAATTTCGATACAAATTTTGGCAGGTAACTGTAACGTGGATTCTAATTATGACAGGTAACAGTAACTTTGATACTAATTATGACAAGTAACTGTAACTTCGATACTAATTATGACAGGTAACTGTAACTTCGTTACTATTTATGACATGTAACAGTAATTTCGATACAAAATATGGCAGGTAACAGTAACTTCGATACTAATTATGACAGGTTACAGTAACTTCGATACTAATTATGACAAGTAACATTAATTTCGATACTAATTATGACAGGTTACTGTAACATCGTTGCTAATGATGACAAGTAACTTTAATTTCGATACAAATTATGGCAGGTAACTGTAACTTCCATACTAATTACGACAGGTAACAGTTACTTCGATACTAATTATGACAGGAAACTGTAACTTCGTTACTAATTATGACAAGTAACTGTAATTTCGATACAAATTATGACAGGTAACTGTAACTTCGTTACTAATTATGACAAGTAACAGTACCTTCGATACTAATTATGACAGGTAACTGTAACTTCGATACTAATTGTGACAAGGAACTGTAATTTCGATACAAATTATGGCAGGTAACTGTATCTTCGTTACTAATTATGACAAGTAACTGTAATTTCGATACAAATTTTGGCAGGTAACTGTTACTTCGATATTAATTATGACAGGTAACAGTAACTTGGATACTAATTATGACAAGTAACAGTAACTTCGATACTTATTATGACAGGTAACTGTAACTTCGTTACTAATTATGACAAGAAACTCTAATTTCGATAAAAATTATGGCAGGTAACTGTAACTTCGGTACTAATTATGACAGGTAACAGTAACTTCGATACTAATTATGACAAGTAACTATAACTTCGATAAAAATTATGACTGGTTACTGTAACTTCGATTCTAATTATGACGAGAAACTCAAACTTCGTTACTAATTATGACAAGTAACTGTAATTTTGATAAAAAATTATGGTAGGTAACTGTAACTTCAATACTAATTATGACAGGTAACAGTATCTTCGATACTTATTATGACAGGAAACTGTAACTTCGTTACTAATTATGACAAGTAACTTTAATTTCGATATTAATTATGGCAGGAAACTGTAACTTCGTTACTAATTATGACAAGTCCCTGTAATTTCGATACAAATTACGGCAGGTAACTGTAACCTCGATACTAATTATGACAAGTAACTGTAACTTCGATACTAATTATGACAGGTAACTGTAACTTCGTTATTAATTATGACAAGTAACTGTAATTTCGATACAAATTTTGGCAGGTAACTGTATCATCGTTACTAATTTTGACAGGTAACAGTAACTTCGATACTAATTATGACAAGTAACTGTAACTTCGATACTAATTATGACAGGTAACAGCAACTTCGATACTAATTATGACCAGTAACTATAACTTCGATACAAATTATGACAGGTAACTGTAACTTCGATACTAATTATGACAAGAAACTCTAACTTCGTTACTAATTATGACAAGTAACTGTAATTTTGATAAAAAATTATTGTAGGTAACTGTAACTTCAATACTAATTATGACAGGTAACAGTAACTTCGATACTAATTATGACAGGTAACAGTAACTACGATACTAATTAGGACAAGTAACTGTAACTTCGATACTAATTATGACAAGTAACTGTAACTTCGTAACTAATTATGACAAGTAACAGTAACTTCGATACTAATTATGACAAGTAACTGTAACTTCGATACTAATTATGACAGGGAACTTTAATTTCGATACAAATTATGGCAGGTAACTGTAACTTCGATACTAAATGTGACTGGTAACAGTAACTTCGATACTAATTATGACATGTAACTATAACTTCGAATCAAATTATGACAGGTAACTGTAACTTCGATACTAATTATGACAAGAAACTCTAACTTCGTTACTAATTATGACAAATAACTGTAATTTTGATAAAAAAAATTATGGTAGGTAACTGTAACTTCAATACTAATTATGACAGGTAACAGTAACTTCGATACTTATTATGACAGGTAACTGTAACTTGGTTACTAATTATCACAAGTAACTTTAATTTCGATACTAATTATGGCTGGTAACTGTAACTTCGTTACTAATTATTACAAGTCCCTGTAATTTCGATACAAATTATGGCGGGTAACGGTAACTTCGATACTAATTATTACAAGTAACTGTAACTTCGATACTAATTATGACAGGTAACTGTAACTTGGTTACTAATTATGACAAGTAACTGTAATTTCGATACAAATTTTGGCAGGTAACTGTAACATCGATTCTAATTATGACAGGTAACAGTAACTTCGATACTAATTATGACAAGTAACTGTAACTTCGATACTAATTATGACAGGTAACTGTAACTTCGTTACTATTTATGACAAGTAACAGTAATTTCGATACAAAATATGGCAGGTAACAGTAACTTCGATACTAATTATGACAGGTAACAGTAACTTCGATACTAATTATGACAAGTAACATTAACTTCGATAGTAATTATGACAGGTAACTGTAACTTCCATACTAATTATGACAGGTAACAGTTACTTCGATACTAATTATGACAGGTAACTGTAACTTCGATACTAATTATGACAAGGAACTGTAATTTCGATACAAATTATGGCAGGTAACTGTAAATTCGTTACTAATTATGACAAGTAACTGTAATTTCGATACAAATTTTGGAAGGTAACTGTTACTTCGATACTAATTATGACAGGTAACAGTAACTTCGATACTAATTATGACAAGTAACAGTAACTTCGATACTTATTATGACAGGTAACTTTAACTTCGTTACTAATTATGACAAGATACTCTAATTTCGATACAAATTATGGCAGGTAACTGTAACTTCGGTACTAATTATGACAGGTAACAGTAACTTCGATACTAATTATGACAAGTAACTATAAATTCGATAAAAATTATGACTGGTTACTGTAACTTCGATTCTAATTATGACGAGAAACTCAAACTTCGTTACTAATTATGACAAGTAACTGTAATTTTGATAAAAAATTATGGTAGGTAACTGTAACTTTAATACTAATTATGACAGGTAACAGTAACTTCGATACTAATTATGACAGGAAACTGTAACTTCGTTACTAATTATGACAAGTAACTTTAATTTCGATACTAATTATGGCAGGAAACTGTAACTTCGTTACTAATTATGACAAGTCCCTGTAATTTCGATACAAATTATGACAGGTCACTGTAACTTCGATACTAATTATGACAAGTAACTGTAACTTCGATACTAATTATGACAGGTAACTGTAACTTCGTCCCTAATTATAACAAGTAACTGTAATTTCGTTACAAATTATGGCAGGTAACAGTAACTTCGATACTAATTATGACAGGTAACAGTAATTCGATACTAATTATGACAAGTAACTATAACTTCGATACAAATTATGACAGGTAACTGTAACTTCGATACTAATTATGAGAAGAAACTCGAACTTCGTTACTAATTATGACAAGTCCCTGTAATTTCGATACAAATTATGGCAGGTAACTGTAACTTCCATACTAATTATGACAGGTAACAGTAACTTCGATACTAATTATGACAGGAAACTGTAACTTCGTTACTAATTATGACAATTAACTGTAATTTCGATACAAATTATGACAGGTAACTGTAACTTCGTTACTAATTATGACAGGTTACTGTAACTTCGTTACTAATTATGTCAAGTAACTGTAGCTTCGATGCTAATTATGACAAGTAACTGTAATTTCGATACAAATTATGACAGGTAACATTAACTTCGATACTAATTATGACAAGAAACTCTAACTTCGTTAATAATTATGACAAGTAACAGTAATTTTGATAAAAATTTATGGTAGGTAACTGTAACTTCAATACTAATTATGACTGTAACTGTATCTTCGTTACTAATTATGACAAGTAACTGTAATTTCGATACAAATTATGGCAGGTAACAGTAACTTCGATACTAATTATGACAGGTAACTGTAACTTCGATACTAATTATGACAAGGAACTGTAATTTCGATACAAATTATGGCAGGTAACTGTAACTTCCATACTAATTATGACAGGTAACAGTAACTTCGATACTAATTATGACAAGAAACTGTAACTTCGTTACTAATTATGACAAGTAACTGTAATTTCGATACAAATTATGACAGGGAACTGTAACTTCGTTACTAATTATGACAAGTAACAGTACCTTCGATACTAATTATGACAGGTAACTGTAACTTCGATACTAATTATGACAAGAAACTCAAACTTCGTTACTAATTATGACAAGTAACTGAAATTTTGATAGAAAATTAAGGTAGGTAACTGTAACTTCATTACTAATTATGACAGGTAACAGTAACTTCGATACTAATTATGACAGGAAACTGTAACTTCGTTACTAATTATGACAAGTAACTTTATTTTCGATACTAGTTATGGCAGGAAACTGTAACTTCGTTACTAATTATGACAAGTCCCTGTAATTTCGATACAATTTATGGCAGGTAACTGTAACTTCGATACTAATTATGACAAGTAACTGTAACTTCGATACTAATTATGACAGGTAACTGTAACTTCGTTATTAATTATGACAAGTAACTGTAATTTTCATAAAACATTATTGTAGGTAACTGTAACTTCAATACTAATTATGACAGGTAACAGTAACTTCGATACTAATTATGACAAGAAACTATAACTACGATAAAAATTATGACTGGTTACTGTAACTTCGATTCTAATTATGACAAGAAACTCAAACTTCGTTACTAATTATGACAAGTAACTGTAATTTTGATAAAAAATTATGGTAGGTAACTGTAACTTCAATACTAATTATGACAGGTAACAGTATCTTCTATACTAATTATGACAGGAAACTGTAACTTCGTTACTAATTATGACATGTAACTTTAATTTCGATATTAATTATGGCAGGAAACTGAAACTTCGTTACTAATTATGACCAGTCCCTGTAATTTCGATACAAATTACGGCAGGTAACTGTAACCTCGATACTAATTATGACAAGTAACTGTAACTTCGATACTAATTATGACAGGTAACTGTAACTTCGTTATTAATTATGACAAGTAACTGTAATTTCGATACAAATTTTGGCAGGTAACTGTATCATCGTTACTAATTTTGACAGGTAACAGTAACTTCGATACTAATTATGACAAGTAACTGTAACTTCGATACTAATTATGACAGGTAACTGTAACTTCGATACTAATTATGACAAGTAACTGTAATTTCGATTCAAATTTTGGCAGGTAACTGTAACGTCGATACTTATTATGACAGGTAACAGTAACTTCGATACTAATTATGACAAGTAACTATAACTTCGATACAAATTATGACAGGTAACTGTAACTTCGATACTAATTATGACAAGAATATCTAACTTCGTTACTAATTATAACAAGTAACTGTAATTTTGATAAAAAATTATTGTAGGTAACTGTAACTTCAATACTAATTATGACAGGTAACAGTAACTTCGATACTAATTATGACAGGTAACTGTAACTTCGTTACTTATTATGACAAGTAACTTTAATTTCGGTACTAATTATGGCAGGTTACTGTAACTTCGTTACTAATTATGACAAGTCCCTGTAATTTCGATACAAATTATGGCAGGTAATTGTAATTTCGATGCTAATTATGACAGGTAACAGTAACTTCGATACTAATTATGACAAGTAACAGTAACTTCGATACTAATTATGACAAGTAACTGTAACTTCGATACTAATTATGACAGGTAACTGTAACTTCGTTACTAATTATGACAAGTAACTGTAATTTCGATTCAAATTTTGGCAGGTAACTGTAACTTCGATACTTATTATGACAGGTAACAATAACTTCGATACTAATTATGACAAGTAACTGTAATTTCGATACTAATTATGTAGGTAACTGTAACTACGTTACTAATTATGACAAGTAACTGTAATTTCGATACAAATTATGGCAGGTAACTGTAACTTCGATACTAATTATGACAAGTAACAGCAACTTCGATACTAATTATGACAAGTAACTATAACTTCGATACAAATTATAACAGGTAACTGTAACTTCGATACTAATTATGACAAGAAACTCTAACTTCGTTACTAATTATGACAAGTAACTGTAACTTCGATACTAATTATTACAGGGAACTGTAATTTCGATACAAATTTTGGCAGGTAACTGTAACTTCGATACTAATTATGACAAGAAACTCTAACTTCGTTACTAATTATGACAAGTAACTGTAATTTTGATTAAAAATTATGGTAGGTAACTGTAACTTCAATACTAATTATGACAGGTAACAGTAACTTCGATACTTATTATGACAGGTAACTGTAACTTCGTTACTAATTATCACAAGTAACTTTAATTTCGATACTAATTATGGCAGGTAACTGTAACTTCGTTACTAATTATTACAAGTCCCTGTAATTTCGATACAAATTATGGCGGGTAACGGTAACTTCGATACTAATTATTACAAGTAACTGTAACTTCGATACTAATTATGACAGGTAACTAACTTGGTTACTAATTATGACAAGTAACTGTAATTTCGATACAAATTTTGGCAGGTAACTGTAACGTGGATTCTAATTATGACAGGTAACAGTAACTTTGATACTAATTATGACAAGTAACTGTAATTTCGATACTAATTATGACAGGTAACTGTAACTTCGTTACTATTTATGACATGTAACAGTAATTTCGATACAAAATATGGCAGGTAACAGTAACTTCGATACTAATTATGACAGGTTACAGTAACTTCGATACTAATTATGACAAGTAACATTAATTTCGATACTAATTATAACAGGTTACTGTAACATCGTTGCTAATGATGACAAGTAACTTTAATTTCGATACAAATTATGGCAGGTAACTGTAACTTCCATACTAATTACGACAGGTAACAGTTACTTCGATACTAATTATGACAGGAAACTGTAACTTCGTTACTAATTATGACAAGTAACTGTAATTTCGATACAAATTATGACAGGTAACTGTAACTTCGTTACTAATTATGACAAGTAACAGTACCTTCGATACTATTTATGACAGGTAACTGTAACTTCGATACTAATTGTGACAAGGAACTGTAATTTCGATACAAATTATGGCAGGTAACTGTATCTTCGTTACTAATTATGACAAGTAACTGTAATTTCGATACAAATTTTGGCAGGTAACTGTTACTTCGATACTAATTATGACAGGTAACAGTAACTTGGATACTAATTATGACAAGTAACAGTAACTTCGATACTTATTATGACAGGTAACTGTAACTTCGTTACTAATTATGACAAGAAACTCTAATTTCGATAAAAATTATGCCAGGTAACTGTAACTTCGGTACTAATTATGACAGGTAACAGTAACTTCGATACTAATTATGACAAGTAACTATAACTTCGATAAAAATTATGACTGGTTACTGTAACTTCGATTCTAATTATGACGAGAAACTCAAACTTCGTTACTAATTATGACAAGTAACTGTAATTTTGATAAAAAATTATGGTAGGTAACTGTAACTTCAATACTAATTATGACAGGTAACAGTAACTTCGATACTAATTATGACAGGAAACTGTAACTTCGTTATTTATTACGACAAGTAACTTTAATTTCGATACTTATTATGGCAGGAAACTGTAACTTCGTTACTAATTATGACAAGTCCCTGTAATTTCGATACAAATTATGGCAGGTAACTGTAACTTCGATACTAATTATGACAAGTAACTGTAACTTCGATACTAATTATGACAGGTAACTGTAACTTCGTCACTAATTATAACAAGTAACTGTAATTTCGTTACAGATTATGGCAGGTAACAGTAACTTCGATACTAATTATGACAGGTAACAGTAATTCGATACTAATTATGACAAGTAACTATAACTTCGATGCAAATTATGACAGGTAACTGTAACTTCGATACTAATTATGACAAGAAACTCGAACTTCGTTACTAATTATGACAAGTCCCTGTAATTTCGATACAAATTATGGAAGGTAACTGTAACTTCCATACTAAATATGACAGGTAACAGTAACTTCGATACTAATTATGACAGGAAAATGTAACTTCGTTACTAATTATGACAAGTAACTGTAATTTCGATACAAATTATGACAGGTAACTGTAACTTCGTTACTAATTGTGACAGGTTACTGTAACTTCGTTACTAATTATGTCAAGTAACTGTAGCTTCGATGCTAATTATGACAAGTAACTGTAATTTCGATACAAATTATGACAGGTAACATTAACTTCGATACTAATTATGACAAGAAACTCTAACTTCGTTAATAATTATGACAAGTAACAGTAATTTTGATAAAAATTTATGGTAGGTAACTGTAACTTCAATACTAATTATGACTGTAACTGTAACTTCGTTACTAATTATGACAAGTAACTGTAATTTCGATACAAATTATGGCAGGTAACAGTAACTTCGATACTAATTATGACAGGTAACTGTAACTTCGAAACTAATTATGACAAGGAACTGTAATTTCGATACAAATTATGGCAGGTAACTGTAACTTCCATACTAATTATGACAGGTAACAGTAACATCGATACTAATTATGACAAGAAACTGTAACTTCGTTACTAATTATGACAAGTAACTGTAATTTCGATACAAATTATGACAAGTAACTGTAACTTCGATACTAATTATGACAGGGAACTTTAATTTCGATACAAATTATGGCAGGTAACTGTAACTTCGATACTAAATGTGACTGGTAACAGTAACTTCGATACTAATTATGACATGTAACTATAACTTCGAATCAAATTATGACAGGTAACTGTAACTTCGATACTAATTATGACAAGAAACTCTAACTTCGTTACTAATTATGACAAATAACTGTAATTTTGATAAAAAAAAATTATGGTAGGTAACTGTAACTTCAATACTAATTATGACAGGTAACAGTAACTTCGATACTTATTATGACAGGTAACTGTAACTTGGTTACTAATTATCACAAGTAACTTTAATTTCGATACTAATTATGGCTGGTAACTGTAACTTCGTTACTAATTATTACAAGTCCCTGTAATTTCGATACAAATTATGGCGGGTAACGGTAACTTCGATACTAATTATTACAAGTAACTGTAACTTCGATACTAATTATGACAGGTAACTGTAACTTGGTTACTAATTATGACAAGTAACTGTAATTTCGATACAAATTTTGGCAGGTAACTGTAACATCGATTCTAATTATGACAGGTAACAGTAACTTCGATACTAATTATGGCAAGTAACTGTAACTTCGATACTAATTATGACAGGTAACTGTAACTTCGTTACTATTTATGACAAGTAACAGTAATTTCGATACAAAATATGGCAGGTAACAGTAACTTCGATACTAATTATGACAGGTAACAGTAACTTCGATACTAATTATGACAAGTAACATTAACTTCGATAGTAATTATGACAGGTAACTGTAACTTCCATACTAATTATGACAGGTAACAGTTACTTCGATACTAATTATGACAGGTAACTGTAACTTCGATACTAATTATGACAAGGAACTGTAATTTCGATACAAATTATGGCAGGTAACTGTAAATTCGTTACTAATTATGACAAGTAACTGTAATTTCGATACAAATTTTGGAAGGTAACTGTTACTTCGATACTAATTATGACAGGTCACTGTAACTTCGATACTAATTATGACAAGTAACTGTAACTTCGATACTAATTATGACAGGTAACTGTAACTTCGTCCCTAATTATAACAAGTAACTGTAATTTCGTTACAAATTATGGCAGGTAACAGTAACTTCGATACTAATTATGACAGGTAACAGTAATTCGATACTAATTATGACAAGTAACTATAACTTCGATACAAATTATGACAGGTAACTGTAACTTCGATACTAATTATGAGAAGAAACTCGAACTTCGTTACTAATTATGACAAGTCCCCGTAATTTCGATACAAATTATGGCAGGTAACTGTAACTTCCATACTAATTATGACAGGTAACAGTAACTTCGATACTAATTATGACAGGAAACTGTAACTTCGTTACTAATTATGACAATTAACTGTAATTTCGATACAAATTATGACAGGTAACTGTAACTTCGTTACTAATTATGACAGGTTACTGTAACATCGTTACTAATTATGTCAAGTAACTGTAGCTTCGATGCTAATTATGACAAGTAACTGTAATTTCGATACAAATTATGACAGGTAACATTAACTTCGATACTAATTATGACAAGAAACTCTAACTTCGTTAATAATTATGACAAGTAACAGTAATTTTGATAAAAATTTATGGTAGGTAACTGTAACTTCAATACTAATTATGACTGTAACTGTATCTTCGTTACTAATTATGACAAGTAACTGTAATTTCGATACAAATTATGGCAGGTAACAGTAACTTCGATACTAATTATGACAGGTAACTGTAACTTCGATACTAATTATGACAAGGAACTGTAATTTCGATACAAATTATGGCAGGTAACTGTAACTTCCATACTAATTATGACAGGTAACAGTAACTTCGATACTAATTATGACAAGAAACTGTAACTTCGTTACTAATTATGACAAGTAACTGTAATTTCGATACAAATTATGACAGGGAACTGTAACTTCGTTACTAATTATGACAAGTAACAGTACCTTCGATACTAATTATGACAGGTAACTGTAACTTCGATACTAATTATGACAAGAAACTCAAACTTCGTTACTAATTATGACAAGTAACTGAAATTTTGATAGAAAATTATGGTAGGTAACTGTAACTTCATTACTAATTATGACAGGTAACAGTAACTTCGATACTAATTATGACAGGAAACTGTAACTTCGTTACTAATTATGACAAGTAACTTTAATTTCGATACTAGTTATGGCAGGAAACTGTAACTTCGTTACTAATTATGACAAGTCCCTGTAATTTCGATACAATTTATGGCAGGTAACTGTAACTTCGATACTAATTATGACAAGTAACTGTAACTTCGATACTAATTATGACAGGTAACTGTAACTTCGTTATTAATTATGACAAGTAACTGTAATTTTCATAAAACATTATTGTAGGTAACTGTAACTTCAATACTAATTATGACAGGTAACAGTAACTTCGATACTAATTATGACAAGAAACTATAACTTCGATAAAAATTATGACTGGTTACTGTAACTTCGATTCTAATTATGACAAGAAACTCAAACTTCGTTACTAATTATGACAAGTAACTGTAATTTTGATAAAAAATTATGGTAGGTAACTGTAACTTCAATACTAATTATGACAGGTAACAGTATCTTCTATACTAATTATGACAGGAAACTGTAACTTCGTTACTAATTATGACATGTAACTTTAATTTCGATATTAATTATGGCAGGAAACTGAAACTTCGTTACTAATTATGACCACTCCCTGTAATTTCGATACAAATTACGGCAGGTAACTGTAACCTCGATACTAATTATGACAAGTAACTGTAACTTCGATACTAATTATGGCAGGTAATTGTAACTTCGTTATTAATTATGACAAGTAACTGTAATTTCGATACAAATTTTGGCAGGTAACTGTATCATCGTTACTAATTTTGACAGGTAACAGTAACTTCGATACTAATTATGACAAGTAACTGTAACTTCGATACTAATTATGACAGGTAACTGTAACTTCGATACTAATTATGACAAGTAACTGTAATTTCGATTCAAATTTTGGCAGGTAACTGTAACGTCGATACTTATTAAGACAGGTAACAGTAACTTCGATACTAATTATGACAAGTAACTATAACTTCGATACAAATTATGACAGGTAACTGTAACTTCGATACTAATTATGACAAGAATATCTAACTTCGTTACTAATTATAACAAGTAACTGTAATTTTGATAAAAAATTATTGTAGGTAACTGTAACTTCAATACTAATTATGACAGGTAACAGTAACTTCGATACTAATTATGACAGGTAACTGTAACTTCGTTACTTATTATGACAAGTAACTTTAATTTCGGTACTAATTATGGCAGGTTACTGTAACTTCGTTACTAATTATGACAAGTCCCTGTAATTTCGATACAAATTATGGCAGGTAATTGCAATTTCGATGCTAATTATGACAGGTAACAGTAACTTCGATACTAATTATGACAAGTAACAGTAACTTCGATACTAATTATGACAAGTAACTGTAACTTCGATACTAATTATGACAGGTAACTGTAACTTCGTTACTAATTATGACAAGTAACTGTAATGTCGATTCAAATTTTGGCAGGTAACTGTAACTTCGATACTTATTATGACAGGTAACAATAACTTCGATACTAATTATGACAAGTAACTGTAATTTCGATACTAATTATGTAGGTAACTGTAACTACGTTACTAATTATGACAAGTAACTGTAATTTCGATACAAATTATGGCAGGTAACTGTAACTTCGATACTAATTATGACAAGTTACAGCAACTTCGATACTAATTATGACAAGTAACTATATCTTCGATACAAATTATAACAGGTAACTGTAACTTCGATACTAATTATGACAAGAAACTCTAACTTCGTTACTAATTATGACAAGTAACTGTAACTTCGATACTAATTATGACAGGGAACTGTAATTTCGATACAAATTATGGCAGGTAACTGTAACTTCGATACTAATTATGACAAGAAACTCTAACTTCGTTACTAATTATGACAAGTAACTGTAATTTTGATAAAAATTATGGTAGGTAACTGTAACTTCAATACTAATTATGACAGGTAACAGTAACTTCGATACTTATTATGACAGGTAACTCTAACTTCGTTACTAATTATCACAAGTAACTTTAATTTCGATACTAATTATGGCAGGTAACTGTAACTTCGTTACTAATTATTACAAGTCCCTGTAATTTCGATACAAATTATGGCGGGTAACGGTAACTTCGATACTAATTATTACAAGTAACTGTAACTTCGATACTAATTATGACAGGTAACTGTAACTTGGTTACTAATTATGACAAGTAACTGTAATTTCGATACAAATTTTGGCAGGTAACTGTAACGTGGATTCTAATTATGACAGGTAACAGTAACTTTGATACTAATTATGACAAGTAACTGTAACTTCGATACTAATTATGACAGGTAACTGTAACTTCGTTACTATTTATGACATGTAACAGTAATTTCGATACAAAATATGGCAGGTAACAGTAACTTCGATACTAATTATGACAGGTTACAGTAACTTCGATACTAATTATGACAAGTAACATTAATTTCGATACTAATTATGACAGGTTACTGTAACATCGTTGCTAATGATGACAAGTAACTTTAATTTCGATACAAATTATGGCAGGTAACTGTAACTTCCATACTAATTACGACAGGTAACAGTTACTTCGATACTAATTATGACAGGAAACTGTAACTTCGTTACTAATTATGACAAGTGACTGTAATTTCGATACAAATTATGACAGGTAACTGTAACTTCTTTACTAATTATGACAAGTAACAGTACCTTCGATACTAATTATGACAGGTAACTGTAACTTCGATACTAATTGTGACAAGGAACTGTAATTTCGATACAAATTATGGCAGGTAACTGTATCTTCGTTACTAATTATGACAAGTAACTGTAATTTCGATACAAATTTTGGCAGGTAACTGTTACTTCGATACTAATTATGACAGGTAACAGTAACTTGGATACTAATTATGACAAGTAACAGTAACTTCGATACTTATTATGACAGGTAACTGTAACTTCGTTACTAATTATGACAAGAAACTCTAATTTCGATAAAAATTATGGCAGGTAACTGTAACTTCGCTACTAATTATGACAGGTAACAGTAACTTCGATACTAATTATGACAAGTAACTATAACTTCGATAAAAATTATGACTGGTTACTGTAACTTCGATTCTAATTATGACGAGAAACTCAAACTTCGTTACTAATTATGACAAGTAACTGTAATTTTGATAAAAAAATATGGTAGGTAACTGTAACTTCAATACTAATTATGACAGGTAACAGTAACTTCGATACTAATTATGACAGGAAACTGTAACTTCGTTATTTATTACGACAAGTAACTTTAATTTCGATACTAATTATGGCAGGAAACTGTAACTTCGTTACTAATTATGACAAGTCTCTGTAATTTCGATACAAATTAAGGCAGGTAACTGTAACTTCGATACTAATTATGACAAGTAACTGTAACTTCGATACTAATTATGACAGGTAACTGTAACTTCGTCACTAATTATA
Source organism: Meconema thalassinum (assembly GCA_946902985.2). Taxonomy (NCBI): domain Eukaryota; kingdom Metazoa; phylum Arthropoda; class Insecta; order Orthoptera; family Tettigoniidae; genus Meconema; species Meconema thalassinum. The sequence goes on along the minus strand of OX336388.2, from coordinate 1,671,272,269 downwards.
ACAAGTAACTGTAATTTCGTTACAGATTATGGCAGGTAACAGTAACTTCGATACTAATTATGACAGGTAACAGTAATTCGATACTAATTATGACAAGTAACTATAACTTCGATACAAATTATGACAGGTAACTGTAACTTCGATACTAATTATGACAAGAAACTCGAACTTCGTTACTAATTATGACAAGTCCCTGTAATTTCGATACAAATTATGGAAGGTAACTGTAACTTCCATACTAATTATGACAGGTAACAGTAACTTCGATACTAATTATGACAGGAAAATGTAACTTCGTTACTAATTATGACAAGTAACTGTAATTTCGATACAAATTATGACAGGTAACTGTAACTTCGTTACTAATTATGACAGGTTACTGTAACTTCGTTACTAATTATGTCAAGTAACTGTAGCTTCGATGCTAATTATGACAAGTAACTGTAATTTCGATACAAATTATGACAGGTAACATTAACTTCGATACTAATTATGACAAGAAACTCTAACTTCGTTAATAATTATGACAAGTAACAGTAATTTTGATAAAAATTTATGGTAGGTAACTGTAACTTCAATACTAATTATGACTGTAACTGTAACTTCGTTACTAATTATGACAAGTAACTGTAATTTCGATACAAATTATGGCAGGTAACAGTAACTTCGATACTAATTATGACAGGTAACTGTAACTTCGAAACTAATTATGACAAGGAACTGTAATTTCGATACAAATTATGGCAGGTAACTGTAACTTCCATACTAATTATGACAGGTAACAGTAACTTCGATACTAATTATGACAAGAAACTGTAACTTCGTTACTAATTATGACAAGTAACTGTAATTTCGATACAAATTATGACAGGGAACTGTAACTTCGTTACTAATTATGACAAGTAACAGTACCTTCGATACAAATTATGACAGGTAACTGTAACTTCGTTACTAATTATGACAGGTTACTGTAACTTCGATACTAATTATGACAAGTAACTGTAACTTCGATACTAATTATGACAGGTAACTGTAACTTCGTTATTAATTATGACAAGTAACTGTAATTTTCATAAAACATTATTGTAGGTAACTGTAACTTCAATACTAATTATGACAGGTAACAGTAACTTCGATACTAATTATGACAGGTAACTGTAACTTCGTTACTTATTATGACAAGTAACTTTAATTTCGGTACTAATTATGGCAGGTTACTGTAACTTCGTTACTAATTATGACAAGTCCCTGTAATTTCGATACAAATTATGGCAGGTAATTGCAATTTCGATGCTAATTATGACAGGTAACAGTAACTTCGATACTAATTATGACAAGTAACAGTAACTTCGATACTAATTATGACAAGTAACTGTAACTTCGATACTAATTATGACAGGTAACTGTAACTTCGTTACTAATTATGACAGGTAACTGTAACTTCGATACTAATTATGACAAGTAACTGTAATTTCGATTCAAATTTTGGCAGGTAACTGTAACGTCGATACTTATTAAGACAGGTAACAGTAACTTCGATACTAATTATGACAAGTAACTATAACTTCGATACAAATTATGACAGGTAACTGTAACTTCGATACTAATTATGACAAGAATATCTAACTTCGTTACTAATTATAACAAGTAACTGTAATTTTGATAAAAAATTATTGTAGGTAACTGTAACTTCAATACTAATTATGACAGGTAACAGTAACTTCGATACTAATTATGACAGGTAACTGTAACTTCGTTACTTATTATGACAAGTAACTTTAATTTCGGTACTAATTATGGCAGGTTACTGTAACTTCGTTACTAATTATGACAAGTCCCTGTAATTTCGATACAAATTATGGCAGGTAATTGCAATTTCGATGCTAATTATGACAGGTAACAGTAACTTCGATACTAATTATGACAAGTAACAGTAACTTCGATACTAATTATGACAAGTAACTGTAACTTCGATACTAATTATGACAGGTAACTGTAACTTCGTTACTAATTATGACAAGTAACTGTAATGTCGATTCAAATTTTGGCAGGTAACTGTAACTTCGATACTTATTATGACAGGTAACAATAACTTCGATACTAATTATGACAAGTAACTGTAATTTCGATACTAATTATGTAGGTAACTGTAACTACGTTACTATTTATGACAAGTAACTGTAATTTCGATACAAATTATGGCAGGTAACTGTAACTTCGATACTAATTATGACAAGTAACAGCAACTTCGATACTAATTATGACAAGTAACTATATCTTCGATACAAATTATAACAGGTAACTGTAACTTCGATACTAATTATGACAAGAAACTCTAACTTCGTTACTAATTATGACAAGTAACTGTAACTTCGATACTAATTATGACAGGGAACTGTAATTTCGATACAAATTATGGCAGGTAACTGTAACTTCGATACTAATTATGACAAGAAACTCTAACTTCGTTACTAATTATGACAAGTAACTGTAATTTTGATAAAAATTATGGTAGGTAACTGTAACTTCAATACTAATTATGACAGGTAACAGTAACTTCGATACTTATTATGACAGGTAACTCTAACTTCGTTACTAATTATCACAAGTAACTTTAATTTCGATACTAATTATGGCAGGTAACTGTAACTTCGTTACTAATTATTACAAGTCCCTGTAATTTCGATACAAATTATGGCGGGTAACGGTAACTTCGATACTAATTATTACAAGTAACTGTAACTTCGATACTAATTATGACAGGTAACTGTAACTTGGTTACTAATTATGACAAGTAACTGTAATTTCGATACAAATTTTGGCAGGTAACTGTAACGTGGATTCTAATTATGACAGGTAACAGTAACTTTGATACTAATTATGACAAGTAACTGTAACTTCGATACTAATTATGACAGGTAACTGTAACTTCGTTACTATTTATGACATGTAACAGTAATTTCGATACAAAATATGGCAGGTAACAGTAACTTCGATACTAATTATGACAGGTTACAGTAACTTCGATACTAATTATGACAAGTAACATTAATTTCGATACTAATTATGACAGGTTACTGTAACATCGTTGCTAATGATGACAAGTAACTTTAATTTCGATACAAATTATGGCAGGTAACTGTAACTTCCATACTAATTACGACAGGTAACAGTTACTTCGATACTAATTATGACAGGAAACTGTAACTTCGTTACTAATTATGACAAGTGACTGTAATTTCGATACAAATTATGACAGGTAACTGTAACTTCTTTACTAATTATGACAAGTAACAGTACCTTCGATACTAATTATGACAGGTAACTGTAACTTCGATACTAATTGTGACAAGGAACTGTAATTTCGATACAAATTATGGCAGGTAACTGTATCTTCGTTACTAATTATGACAAGTAACTGTAATTTCGATACAAATTTTGGCAGGTAACTGTTACTTCGATACTAATTATGACAGGTAACAGTAACTTGGATACTAATTATGACAAGTAACAGTAACTTCGATACTTATTATGACAGGTAACTGTAACTTCGTTACTAATTATGACAAGAAACTCTAATTTCGATAAAAATTATGGCAGGTAACTGTAACTTCGCTACTAATTATGACAGGTAACAGTAACTTCGATACTAATTATGACAAGTAACTATAACTTCGATAAAAATTATGACTGGTTACTGTAACTTCGATTCTAATTATGACGAGAAACTCAAACTTCGTTACTAATTATGACAAGTAACTGTAATTTTGATAAAAAATTATGGTAGGTAACTGTAACTTCAATACTAATTATGACAGGTAACAGTAACTTCGATACTAATTATGACAGGAAACTGTAACTTCGTTATTTATTACGACAAGTAACTTTAATTTCGATACTAATTATGGCAGGAAACTGTAACTTCGTTACTAATTATGACAAGTCTCTGTAATTTCGATACAAATTAAGGCAGGTAACTGTAACTTCGATACTAATTATGACAAGTAACTGTAACTTCGATACTAATTATGACAGGTAACTGTAACTTCGTCACTAATTATAACAAGTAACTGTAATTTCGTTACAGATTATGGCAGGTAACAGTAACTTCGATACTAATTATGACAGGTAACAGTAATTCGATACTAATTATGACAAGTAACTATAACTTCGATACAAATTATGACAGGTAACTGTAACTTCGATACTAATTATGACAAGAAACTCGAACTTCGTTACTAATTATGACAAGTCCCTGTAATTTCGATACAAATTATGGAAGGTAACTGTAACTTCCATACTAATTATGACAGGTAACAGTAACTTCGATACTAATTATGACAGGAAAATGTAACTTCGTTACTAATTATGACAAGTAACTGTAATTTCGATACAAATTATGACAGGTAACTGTAACTTCGTTACTAATTATGACAGGTTACTGTAACTTCGTTACTAATTATGTCAAGTAACTGTAGCTTCGATGCTAATTATGACAAGTAACTGTAATTTCGATACAAATTATGACAGGTAACATTAACTTCGATACTAATTATGACAAGAAACTCTAACTTCGTTAATAATTATGACAAGTAACAGTAATTTTGATAAAAATTTATGGTAGGTAACTGTAACTTCAATACTAATTATGACTGTAACTGTAACTTCGTTACTAATTATGACAAGTAACTGTAATTTCGATACAAATTATGGCAGGTAACAGTAACTTCGATACTAATTATGACAGGTAACTGTAACTTCGAAACTAATTATGACAAGGAACTGTAATTTCGATACAAATTATGGCAGGTAACTGTAACTTCCATACTAATTATGACAGGTAACAGTAACTTCGATACTAATTATGACAAGAAACTGTAACTTCGTTACTAATTATGACAAGTAACTGTAATTTCGATACAAATTATGACAGGGAACTGTAACTTCGTTACTAATTATGACAAGTAACAGTACCTTCGATACAAATTATGACAGGTAACTGTAACTTCGTTACTAATTATGACAGGTTACTGTAACTTCGATACTAATTATGACAAGTAACTGTAACTTCGATACTAATTATGACAGGTAACTGTAACTTCGTTATTAATTATGACAAGTAACTGTAATTTTCATAAAACATTATTGTAGGTAACTGTAACTTCAATACTAATTATGACAGGTAACAGTAACTTCGATACTAATTATGACAAGAAACTATAACTTCGATAAAAATTATGACTGGTTACTGTAACTTCGCTTCTAATTATGACAAGAAACTCAAACTTCGTTACTAATTATGACAAGTAACTGTAATTTTGATAAAAAATTATGGTAGGTAACTGTAACTTCAATACTAATTATGACAGGTAACAGTATCTTCTATACTAATTATGACAGGAAACTGTAACTTCGTTACTAATTATGACATGTAACTTTAATTTCGATATTAATTATGGCAGGAAACTGAAACTTCGTTACTAATTATGACCAGTCCCTGTAATTTCGATACAAATTACGGCAGGTAACTGTAACCTCGATACTAATTATGACAAGTAACTGTAACTTCGATACTAATTATGACAGGTAACTGTAACTTCGTTATTAATTATGACAAGTAACTGTAATTTCGATACAAATTTTGGCAGGTAACTGTATCATCGTTACTAATTTTGACAGGTAACAGTAACTTCGATACTAATTATGACAAGTAACTGTAACTTCGATACTAATTATGACAGGTAACTGTAACTTCGATACTAATTATGACAAGTAACTGTAATTTCGATTCAAATTTTGGCAGGTAACTGTAACGTCGATACTTATTATGACAGGTAACAGTAACTTCGATACTAATTATGACAAGTAACTATAACTTCGATACAAATTATGACAGGTAACTGTAACTTCGATACTAATTATGACAAGAATATCTAACTTCGTTACTAATTATAACAAGTAACTGTAATTTTGATAAAAAATTATTGTAGGTAACTGTAACTTCAATACTAATTATGACAGGTAACAGTAACTTCGATACTAATTATGACAGGTAACTGTAACTTCGTTACTTATTATGACAAGTAACTTTAATTTCGGTACTAATTATGGCAGGTTACTGTAACTTCGTTACTAATTATGACAAGTCCCTGTAATTTCGATACAAATTATGGCAGGTAATTGTAATTTCGATGCTAATTATGACAGGTAACAGTAACTTCGATACTAATTATGACAAGTAACAGTAACTTCGATACTAATTATGACAAGTAACTGTAACTTCGATACTAATTATGACAGGTAACTGTAACTTCGTTACTAATTATGACAAGTAACTGTAATTTCGATTCAAATTTTGGCAGGTAACTGTAACTTCGATACTTATTATGACAGGTAACAATAACTTCGATACTAATTATGACAAGTAACTGTAATTTCGATACTAATTATGTAGGTAACTGTAACTACGTTACTAATTATGACAAGTAACTGTAATTTCGATACAAATTATGGCAGGTAACTGTAACTTCGATACTAATTATGACAAGTAACAGCAACTTCGATACTAATTATGACAAGTAACTATAACTTCGATACAAATTATAACAGGTAACTGTAACTTCGATACTAATTATGACAAGAAACTCTAACTTCGTTACTAATTATGACAAGTAACTGTAACTTCGATACTAATTATGACAGGGAACTGTAATTTCGATACAAATTATGGCAGGTAACTGTAACTTCGATACTAATTATGACAAGAAACTCTAACTTCGTTACTAATTATGACAAGTAACTGTAATTTTGATAAAAAATTATGGTAGGTAACTGTAACTTCAATACGAATTATGACAGGTAACAGTAACTTCGATACTTATTATGACAGGTAACTGTAACTTCGTTACTAATTATCACAAGTAACTTTAATTTCGATACTAATTATGGCAGGTAACTGTAACTTCGTTACTAATTATTACAAGTCCCTGTAATTTCGATACAAATTATGGCGGGTAACGGTAACTTCGATACTAATTATTACAAGTAACTGTCACTTCGATACTAATTATGACCGGTAACTGTAACTTGGTTACTAATTATGACAAGTAACTGTAATTTCGATACAAATTTTGGCAGGTAACTGTAACGTGGATTCTAATTATGACAGGTAACAGTAACTTTGATACTAATTATGACAAGTAACTGTAACTTCGATACTAATTATGACAGGTAACTGTAACTTCGTTACTATTTATGACATGTAACAGTAATTTCGATACAAAATATGGCAGGTAACAGTAACTTCGATACTAATTATGACAGGTTACAGTAACTTCGATACTAATTATGACAAGTAACATTAATTTCGATACTAATTATGACAGGTTACTGTAACATCGTTGCTAATGATGACAAGTAACTTTAATTTCGATACAAATTATGGCAGGTAACTGTAACTTCCATACTAATTACGACAGGTAACAGTTACTTCAATACTAATTATGACAGGAAACTGTAACTTCGTTACTAATTATGACAAGTAACTGTAATTTCGATACAAATTATGACAGGTAACTGTAACTTCGTTACTAATTATGACAAGTAACAGTACCTTCGATACTAATTATGACAGGTAACTGTAACTTCGATACTAATTGTGACAAGGAACTGTAATTTCGATACAAATTATGGCAGGTAACTGTATCTTCGTTACTAATTATGACAAGTAACTGTAATTTCGATACAAATTTTGGCAGGTAACTGTTACTTCGATACTAATTATGACAGGTAACAGTAACTTGGATACTAATTATGACAAGTAACAGTAACTTCGATACTTATTATGACAGGTAACTGTAACTTCGTTACTAATTATGACAAGAAACTCTAATTTCGATAAAAATTATGGCAGGTAACTGTAACTTCGGTACTAATTATGACAGGTAACAGTAACTTCGATACTAATTATGACAAGTAACTATAACTTCGATAAAAATTATGACTGGTTACTGTAACTTCGATTCTAATTATGACGAGAAACTCAAACTTCGTTACTAATTATGACAAGTAACTGTAATTTTGATAAAAAATTATGGTAGGTAACTGTAACTTCAATACTAATTATGACAGGTAACAGTAACTTCGATACTAATTATGACAGGAAACTGTAACTTCGTTATTTATTACGACAAGTAACTTTAATTTCGATACTAATTATGGCAGGAAACTGTAACTTCGTTACTAATTATGACAAGTCCCTGTAATTTCGATACAAATTATGGCAGGTAACTGTAACTTCGATACTAATTATGACAAGTAACTGTAACTTCGATACTAATTATGACTGGTAACTGTAACTTCGTCACTAATTATAACAAGTAACTGTAATTTCGTTACAGATTATGGCAGGTAACAGTAACTTCGATACTAATTATGACAGGTAACAGTAATTCGATACTAATTATGACAAGTAACTATAACTTCGATACAAATTATGACAGGTAACTGTAACTTCGATACTAATTATGACAAGAAACTCGAACTTCGTTACTAATTATGACAAGTCCCTGTAATTTCGATACAAATTATGGAAGGTAACTGTAACTTCCATACTAATTATGACAGGTAACAGTAACTTCGATACTAATTATGACAGGAAAATGTAACTTCGTTACTAATTATGACAAGTAACTGTAATTTCGATACAAATTATGACAGGTAACTGTAACTTCGTTACTAATTATGACAGGTTACTGTAACTTCGTTACTAATTATGTCAAGTAACTGTAGCTTCGATGCTAATTATGACAAGTAACTGTAATTTCGATACAAATTATGACAGGTAACATTAACTTCGATACTAATTATGACAAGAAACTCTAACTTCGTTAATAATTATGACAAGTAACAGTAATTTTGATAAAAATTTATGGTAGGTAACTGTAACTTCAATACTAATTATGACTGTAACTGTAACTTCGTTACTAATTATGACAAGTAACTGTAATTTCGATACAAATTATGGCAGGTAACAGTAACTTCGATACTAATTATGACAGGTAACTGTAACTTCGAAACTAATTATGACAAGGAACTGTAATTTCGATACAAATTATGGCAGGTAACTGTAACTTCCATACTAATTATGACAGGTAACAGTAACTTCGATACTAATTATGACAAGAAACTGTAACTTCGTTACTAATTATGACAAGTAACTGTAATTTCGATACAAATTATGACAGGGAACTGTAACTTCGTTACTAATTATGACAAGTAACAGTACCTTCGATACTAATTATGACAGGTAACTGTAACTTCGATACTAATTATGACAAGGAACTGTAATTTCGATACAAATTATGGCAGGTAACTGTAACTTCGTTACTAATTATGACAAGTAACTGTAATTTCGATACAAATTTTGGCAGGTAACTGTAACTTCGATACTAATTATGACAGGTAACAGTAACTTCGATACTAATTATGACAAGTAACTGTAACTTCGATACTAATTATGACAGGTAACTGTAACTTCGTTACTAATAATGACAAGTAACTCTAATTTCGATACTAATTATGGCAGGTAACTGTAACTTCGACACTAATTATGACAGGTAACAGTAACTTCGATACTAATTATGACAAGTAACTATAACTTCGATACAAATTATGACTGGTTACTGTAACTTCGATTCTAATTATGATAAGAAACTCAAACTTCGTTACTAATTATGACAAGTAACTGAAATTTTGATAGAAAATTATGGTAGGTAACTGTAACTTCATTACTAATTATGACAGGTAACAGTAACTTCGATACTAATTGTGACAGGAAACTGTAACTTCGTTACTAATTATGACAAGTAACTTTAATTTCGATACTAGTTATGGCAGGAAACTGTAACTTCGTTACTAATTATGACAAGTCCCTGTAATTTCGATACAATTTATGGCAGGTAACTGTAACTTCGATACTAATTTATGACAAGTAACTGTAACTTCGATACTAATTATGACAGGTAACTGTAACTTCGTTATTAATTATGACAAGTAACTGTAATTTTCATAAAACATTATTGTAGGTAACTGTAACTTCAATACTAATTATGACAGGTAACAGTAACTTCGATACTAATTATGACAAGAAACTCAAACTTCGTTACTAATTATGACAAGTAACTGTAATTTTGATAAAAAATTGTGGTAGGTAACTGTAACTTCAATACTAATTATGACAGGTAACAGTATCTTCGATACTAATTATGACAGGAAACTGTAACTTCGTTACTAATTATGACAAGTAACTTTAATTTCGATATTAATTAAGGCAGGAAACTGTAACTTCGTTACTAATTATGACAAGTCCCTGTAATTTCGATACAAATTACGGCAGGTAACAGTAACTTCGATACTAATTATGACAGGTAACTGTAACTTCGAAACTAATTATGACAAGGAACTGTAATTTCGATACAAATTATGGCAGGTAACTGTAACTTCCATACTAATTATGACAGGTAACAGTAACTTCGATACTAATTATGACAAGAAACTGTAACTTCGTTACTAATTATGACAAGTAACTGTAATTTCGATACAAATTATGACAGGGAACTGTAACTTCGTTACTAATTATGACATGTAACAGTACCTTCGATACAAATTATGACAGGTAACTGTAACTTCGTTACTAATTATGACAAGTAACTGTAATTTCGATACAAAATATGGCAGGTAACAGTAACTTCGATACTAATTATGACAGGTAACTGTAACTTCGATACTAATTATGACAAGGAACTGTAATTTCGATACAAATTATGGCAGGTAACTGTAACTTCCATACTAATTATGACAGGTAACAGTAACTTCGATACTAATTATGACAAGAAACTGTAACTTCGTTACTAATTATGACAAGTAACTGTAATTTCGATACAAATTATGACAGGGAACTGTAACTTCGTTACTAATTATGACAAGTAACAGTACCTTCGATACTAATTATGACAGGTAACTGTAACTTCGATACTAATTATGACAAGAAACTCAAACTTCGTTACTAATTATGACAAGTAACTGAAATTTTGATAGAAAATTATGGTAGGTAACTGTAACTTCATTACTAATTATGACAGGTAACAGTAACTTCGATACTAATTATGACAGGAAACTGTAACTTCGTTACTAATTATGACAAGTAACTTTAATTTCGATACTAGTTATGGCAGGAAACTGTAACTTCGTTACTAATTATGACAAGTCCCTGTAATTTCGATACAATTTATGGCAGGTAACTGTAACTTCGATACTAATTATGACAAGTAACTGTAACTTCGATACTAATTATGACAGGTAACTGTAACTTCGTTATTAATTATGACAAGTAACTGTAATTTTCATAAAACATTATTGTAGGTAACTGTAACTTCAATACTAATTATGACAGGTAACAGTAACTTCGATACTAATTATGACAAGAAACTATAACTTCGATAAAAATTATGACTGGTTACTGTAACTTCGATTCTAATTATGACAAGAAACTCAAACTTCGTTACTAATTATGACAAGTAACTGTAATTTTGATAAAAAATTATGGTAGGTAACTGTAACTTCAATACTAATTATGACAGGTAACAGTATCTTCTATACTAATTATGACAGGAAACTGTAACTTCGTTACTAATTATGACATGTAACTTTAATTTCGATATTAATTATGGCAGGAAACTGAAACTTCGTTACTAATTATGACCAGTCCCTGTAATTTCGATACAAATTACGGCAGGTAACTGTAACCTCGATACTAATTATGACAAGTAACTGTAACTTCGATACTAATTATGGCAGGTAACTGTAACTTCGTTATTAATTATGACAAGTAACTGTAATTTCGATACAAATTTTGGCAGGTAACTGTATCATCGTTACTAATTTTGACAGGTAACAGTAACTTCGATACTAATTATGACAAGTAACTGTAACTTCGATACTAATTATGACAGGTAACTGTAACTTCGATACTAATTATGACAAGTAACTGTAATTTCGATTCAAATTTTGGCAGGTAACTGTAACGTCGATACTTATTATGACAGGTAACAGTAACTTCGATACTAATTATGACAAGTAACTATAACTTCGATACAAATTATGACAGGTAACTGTAACTTCGATACTAATTATGACAAGAATATCTAACTTCGTTACTAATTATAACAAGTAACTGTAATTTTGATAAAAAATTATTGTAGGTAACCGTAACTTCAATACTAATTATGACAGGTAACAGTAACTTCGATACTAATTATGACAGGTAACTGTAACTTCGTTACTTATTATGACAAGTAACTTTAATTTCGGTACTAATTATGGCAGGTTACTGTAACTTCGTTACTAATTATGACAAGTCCCTGTAATTTCGATACAAATTATGGCAGGTAATTGCAATTTCGATGCTAATTATGACAGGTAACAGTAACTTCGATACTAATTATGACAAGTAACAGTAACTTCGATACTAATTATGACAAGTAACTGTAACTTCGATACTAATTATGACAGGTAACTGTAACTTCGTTACTAATTATGACAAGTAACTGTAATTTCGATTCAAATTTTGGCAGGTAACTGTAACTTCGATACTTATTATGACAGGTAACAATAACTTCGACACTAATTATGACAAGTAACTGTAATTTCGATACTAATTATGTAGGTAACTGTAACTACGTTACTAATTATGACAAGTAACTGTAATTTCGATACAAATTATGGCAGGTAACTGTAACTTCGATACTAATTATGACAAGTAACAGCAACTTCGATACTAATTATGACAAGTAACTATAACTTCGATACAAATTATAACAGGTAACTGTAACTTCGATACTAATTATGACAAGAAACTCTAACTTCGTTACTAATTATGACAAGTAACTGTAACTTCGATACTAATTATGACAGGGAACTGTAATTTCGATACAAATTATGGCAGGTAACTGTAACTTCGATACTAATTATGACAAGAAACTCTAACTTCGTTACTAATTATGACAAGTAACTGTAATTTTGATAAAAATTATGGTACGTAACTGTAACTTCAATACTAATTATGACAGGTAACAGTAACTTCGATACTTATTATGACAGGTAACTCTAACTTCGTTACTAATTATCACAAGTAACTTTAATTTCGATACTAATTATGGCAGGTAACTGTAACTTCGTTACTAATTATTACAAGTCCCTGTAATTTCGATACAAATTATGGCGGGTAACGGTAACTTCGATACTAATTATTACAAGTAACTGTAACTTCGATACTAATTATGACAGGTAACTGTAACTTGGTTACTAATTATGACAAGTAACTGTAATTTCGATACAAATTTTGGCAGGTAACTGTAACGTGGATTCTAATTATGACAGGTAACAGTAACTTTGATACTAATTATGACAAGTAACTGTAACTTCGATACTAATTATGACAGGTAACTGTAACTTCGTTACTATTTATGACATGTAACAGTAATTTCGATACAAAATATGGCAGGTAACAGTAACTTCGATACTAATTATGACAGGTTACAGTAACTTCGATACTAATTATGACAAGTAACATTAATTTCGATACTAATTATGACAGGTTACTGTAACATCGTTGCTAATGATGACAAGTAACTTTAATTTCGATACAAATTATGGCAGGTAACTGTAACTTCCATACTAATTACGACAGGTAACAGTTACTTCGATACTAATTATGACAGGAAACTGTAACTTCGTTACTAATTATGACAAGTAACTGTAATTTCGATACAAATTATGACAGGTAACTGTAACTTCTTTACTAATTATGACAAGTAACAGTACCTTCGATACTAATTATGACAGGTAACTGTAACTTCGATACTAATTGTGACAAGGAACTGTAATTTCGATACAAATTATGGCAGGTAACTGTATCTTCGTTACTAATTATGACAAGTAACTGTAATTTCGATACAAATTTTGGCAGGTAACTGTTACTTCGATACTAATTATGACAGGTAACAGTAACTTGGATACTAATTATGACAAGTAACAGTAACTTCGATACTTATTATGACAGGTAACTGTAACTTCGTTACTAATTATGACAAGAAACTCTAATTTCGATAAAAATTATGGCAGGTAACTGTAACTTCGCTACTAATTATGACAGGTAACAGTAACTTCGATACTAATTATGACAAGTAACTATAACTTCGATAAAAATTATGACTGGTTACTGTAACTTCGATTCTAATTATGACGAGAAACTCAAACTTCGTTACTAATTATGACAAGTAACTGTAATTTTGATAAAAAATTATGGTAGGTAACTGTAACTTCAATACTAATTATGACAGGTAACAGTAACTTCGATACTAATTATGACAGGAAACTGTAACTTCGTTATTTATTACGACAAGTAACTTTAATTTCGATACTAATTATGGCAGGAAACTGTAACTTCGTTACTAATTATGACAAGTCCCTGTAATTTCGATACAAATTATGGCAGGTAACTGTAACTTCGATACTAATTATGACAAGTAACTGTAACTTCGATACTAATTATGACAGGTAACTGTAACTTCGTCACTAATTATAACAAGTAACTGTAATTTCGTTACAGATTATGGCAGGTAACAGTAACTTCGATATTAATTATGACAGGTAACAGTAATTCGATACTAATTATGACAAGTAACTATAACTTCGATACAAATTATGACAGGTAACTGTAACTTCGATACTAATTATGACAAGAAACTCGAACTTCGTTACTAATTATGACAAGTCCCTGTAATTTCGATACAAATTATGGAAGGTAACTGTAACTTCCATACTAATTATGACAGGTAACAGTAACTTCGATACTAATTATGACAGGAAAATGTAACTTCGTTACTAATTATGACAAGTAACTGTAATTTCGATACAAATTATGACAGGTAACTGTAACTTCGTTACTAATTATGACAGGTTACTGTAACTTCGTTACTAATTATGTCAAGTAACTGTAGCTTCGATGCTAATTATGACAAGTAACTGTAATTTCGATACAAATTATGACAGGTAACATTAACTTCGATACTAATTATGACAAGAAACTCTAACTTCGTTAATAATTATGACAAGTAACAGTAATTTTGATAAAAATTTATGGTAGGTAACTGTAACTTCAATACTAATTATGACTGTAACTGTAACTTCGTTACTAATTATGACAAGTAACTGTAATTTCGATACAAATTATGGCAGGTAACAGTAACTTCGATACTAATTATGACAGGTAACTGTAACTTCGAAACTAATTATGACAAGGAACTGTAATTTCGATACAAATTATGGCAGGTAACTGTAACTTCCATACTAATTATGACAGGTAACAGTAACTTCGATACTAATTATGACAAGAAACTGTAACTTCGTTACTAATTATGACAAGTAACTGTAATTTCGATACAAATTATGACAGGGAACTGTAACTTCGTTACTAATTATGACAAGTAACAGAACCTTCGATACAAATTATGACAGGTAACTGTAACTTCGTTACTAATTATGACAGGTTACTGTAACTTCGATACTAATTATGACAAGTAACTGTAACTTCGATACTAATTATGACAGGTAACTGTAACTTCGTTATTAATTATGACAAGTAACTGTAATTTTCATAAAACATTATTGTAGGTAACTGTAACTTCAATACTAATTATGACAGGTAACAGTAACTTCGATACTAATTATGACAAGAAACTATAACTTCGATAAAAATTATGACTGGTTACTGTAACTTCGCTTCTAATTATGACAAGAAACTCAAACTTCGTTACTAATTATGACAAGTAACTGTAATTTTGATAAAAAATTATGGTAGGTAACTGTAACTTCAATACTAATTATGACAGGTAACAGTATCTTCTATACTAATTATGACAGGAAACTGTAACTTCGTTACTAATTATGACATGTAACTTTAATTTCGATATTAATTATGGCAGGAAACTGAAACTTCGTTACTAATTATGACCAGTCCCTGTAATTTCGATACAAATTACGGCAGGTAACTGTAACCTCGATACTAATTATGACAAGTAACTGTAACTTCGATACTAATTATGACAGGTAACTGTAACTTCGTTATTAATTATGACAAGTAACTGTAATTTCGATACAAATTTTGGCAGGTAACTGTATCATCGTTACTAATTTTGACAGGTAACAGTAACTTCGATACTAATTATGACAAGTAACTGTAACTTCGATACTAATTATGACAGGTAACTGTAACTTCGATACTAATTATGACAAGTAACTGTAATTTCGATTCAAATTTTGGCAGGTAACTGTAACGTCGATACTTATTATGACAGGTAACAGTAACTTCGATACTAATTATGACAAGTAACTATAACTTCGATACAAATTATGACAGGTAA
Source organism: Meconema thalassinum (assembly GCA_946902985.2). Classification (NCBI taxonomy): domain Eukaryota; kingdom Metazoa; phylum Arthropoda; class Insecta; order Orthoptera; family Tettigoniidae; genus Meconema; species Meconema thalassinum. The sequence goes on along the minus strand of OX336388.2, from coordinate 1,671,255,788 downwards.
CTGTAACTTCGATACTAATTATGACAAGAATATCTAACTTCGTTACTAATTATAACAAGTAACTGTAATTTTGATAAAAAATTATTGTAGGTAACTGTAACTTCAATACTAATTATGACAGGTAACAGTAACTTCGATACTAATTATGACAGGTAACTGTAACTTCGTTACTTATTATGACAAGTAACTTTAATTTCGGTACTAATTATGGAAGGTTACTGTAACTTCGTTACTAATTATGACAAGTCCCTGTAATTTCGATACAAATTATGGCAGGTAATTGTAATTTCGATGCTAATTATGACAGGTAACAGTAACTTCGATACTAATTATGACAAGTAACAGTAACTTCGATACTAATTATGACAAGTAACTGTAACTTCGATACTAATTATGACAGGTAACTGTAACTTCGTTACTAATTATGACAAGTAACTGTAATTTCGATTCAAATTTTGGCAGGTAACTGTAACTTCGATACTTATTATGACAGGTAACAATAACTTCGATACTAATTATGACAAGTAACTGTAATTTCGATACTAATTATGTAGGTAACTGTAACTACGTTACTAATTATGACAAGTAACTGTAATTTCGATACAAATTATGGCAGGTAACTGTAACTTCGATACTAATTATGACAAGTAACAGCAACTTCGATACTAATTATGACAAGTAACTATAACTTCGATACAAATTATAACAGGTAACTGTAACTTCGATACTACTTATGACAAGAAACTCTAACTTCGTTACTAATTATGACAAGTAACTGTAACTTCGATACTAATTATGACAGGGAACTGTAATTTCGATACAAATTATGGCAGGTAACTGTAACTTCGATACTAATTATGACAAGAAACTCTAACTTCGTTACTAATTATGACAAGTAACTGTAATTTTGATAAAAAATTATGGTAGGTAACTGTAACTTCAATACGAATTATGACAGGTAACAGTAACTTCGATACTTATTATGACAGGTAACTGTAACTTCGTTACTAATTATCACAAGTAACTTTAATTTCGATACTAATTATGGCAGGTAACTGTAACTTCGTTACTAATTATTACAAGTCCCTGTAATTTCGATACAAATTATGGCGGGTAACGGTAACTTCGATACTAATTATTACAAGTAACTGTCACTTCGATACTAATTATGACCGGTAACTGTAACTTGGTTACTAATTATGACAAGTAACTGTAATTTCGATACAAATTTTGGCAGGTAACTGTAACGTGGATTCTAATTATGACAGGTAACAGTAACTTTGATACTAATTATGACAAGTAACTGTAACTTCGATACTAATTATGACAGGTAACTGTAACTTCGTTACTATTTATGACATGTAACAGTAATTTCGATACAAAATATGGCAGGTAACAGTAACTTCGATACTAATTATGACAGGTTACAGTAACTTCGATACTAATTATGACAAGTAACATTAATTTCGATACTAATTATGACAGGTTACTGTAACATCGTTGCTAATGATGACAAGTAACTTTAATTTCGATACAAATTATGGCAGGTAACTGTAACTTCCATACTAATTACGACAGGTAACAGTTACTTCGATACTAATTATGACAGGAAACTGTAACTTCGTTACTAATTATGACAAGTAACTGTAATTTCGATACAAATTATGACAGGTAACTGTAACTTCGTTACTAATTATGACAAGTAACAGTACCTTCGATACTAATTATGACAGGTAACTGTAACTTCGATACTAATTGTGACAAGGAACTGTAATTTCGATACAAATTATGGCAGGTAACTGTATCTTCGTTACTAATTATGACAAGTAACTGTAATTTCGATACAAATTTTGGCAGGTAACTGTTACTTCGATACTAATTATGACAGGTAACAGTAACTTGGATACTAATTATGACAAGTAACAGTAACTTCGATACTTATTATGACAGGTAACTGTAACTTCGTTACTAATTATGACAAGAAATTCTAATTTCGATAAAAATTATGGCAGGTAACTGTAACTTCGGTACTAATTATGACAGGTAACAGTAACTTCGATACTAATTATGACAAGTAACTATAACTTCGATAAAAATTATGACTGGTTACTGTAACTTCGATTCTAATTATGACGAGAAACTCAAACTTCGTTACTAATTATGACAAGTAACTGTAATTTTGATAAAAAATTATGGGAGGTAACTGTAACTTCAATACTAATTATGACAGGTAACAGTAACTTCGATACTAATTATGACAGGAAACTGTAACTTCGTTATTTATTACGACAAGTAACTTTAATTTCGATACTAATTATGGCAGGAAACTGTAACTTCGTTACTAATTATGACAAGTCCCTGTAATTTCGATACAAATTATGGCAGGTAACTGTAACTTCGATACTAATTATGACAAGTAACTGTAACTTCGATACTAATTATGACTGGTAACTGTAACTTCGTCACTAATTATAACAAGTAACTGTAATTTCGTTACAGATTATGGCAGGTAACAGTAACTTCGATACTAATTATGACAGGTAACAGTAATTCGATACTAATTATGACAAGTAACTATAACTTCGATACAAATTATGACAGGTAACTGTAACTTCGATACTAATTATGACAAGAAACTCGAACTTCGTTACTAATTATGACAAGTCCCTGTAATTTCGATACAAATTATGGAAGGTAACTGTAACTTCCATACTAATTATGACAGGTAACAGTAACTTCGATACTAATTATGACAGGAAAATGTAACTTCGTTACTAATTATGACAAGTAACTGTAATTTCGATACAAATTATGACAGGTAACTGTAACTTCGTTACTAATTATGACAGGTTACTGTAACTTCGTTACTAATTATGTCAAGTAACTGTAGCTTCGATGCTAATTATGACAAGTAACTGTAATTTCGATACAAATTATGACAGGTAACATTAACTTCGATACTAATTATGACAAGAAACTCTAACTTCGTTAATAATTATGACAAGTAACAGTAATTTTGATAAAAATTTATGGTAGGTAACTGTAACTTCAATACTAATTATGACTGTAACTGTAACTTCGTTACTAATTATGACAAGTAACTGTAATTTCGATACAAATTATGGCAGGTAACAGTAACTTCGATACTAATTATGACAGGTAACTGTAACTTCGAAACTAATTATGACAAGGAACTGTAATTTCGATACAAATTATGGCAGGTAACTGTAACTTCCATACTAATTATGACAGGTAACAGTAACTTCGATACTAATTATGACAAGAAACTGTAACTTCGTTACTAATTATGACAAGTAACTGTAATTTCGATACAAATTATGACAGGGAACTGTAACTTCGTTACTAATTATGACAAGTAACAGTACCTTCGATACTAATTATGACAGGTAACTGTAACTTCGATACTAATTATGACAAGGAACTGTAATTTCGATACAAATTATGGCAGGTAACTGTAACTTCGTTACTAATTATGACAAGTAACTGTAATTTCGATACAAATTTTGGCAGGTAACTGTAACTTCGATACTAATTATGACAGGTAACAGTAACTTCGATACTAATTATGACAAGTAACTGTAACTTCGATACTAATTATGACAGGTAACTGTAACTTCGTTACTAATAATGACAAGTAACTCTAATTTCGATACTAATTATGGCAGGTAACTGTAACTTCGACACTAATTATGACAGGTAACAGTAACTTCGATACTAATTATGACAAGTAACTATAACTTCGATACAAATTATGACTGGTTACTGTAACTTCGATTCTAATTATGACAAGAAACTCAAACTTCGTTACTAATTATGACAAGTAACTGAAATTTTGATAGAAAATTATGGTAGGTAACTGTAACTTCATTACTAATTATGACAGGTAACAGTAACTTCGATACTAATTGTGACAGGAAACTGTAACTTCGTTACTAATTATGACAAGTAACTTTTATTTCGATACTAGTTATGGCAGGAAACTGTAACTTCGTTACTAATTATGACAAGTCCCTGTAATTTCGATACAATTTATGGCAGGTAACTGTAACTTCGATACTAATTTATGACAAGTAACTGTAACTTCGATACTAATTATGACAGGTAACTGTAACTTCGTTATTAATTATGACAAGTAACTGTAATTTTCATAAAACATTATTGTAGGTAACTGTAACTTCAATACTAATTATGACAGGTAACAGTAACTTCGATACTAATTATGACAAGAAACTCAAACTTCGTTACTAATTATGACAAGTAACTGTAATTTTGATAAAAAATTGTGGTAGGTAACTGTAACTTCAATACTAATTATGACAGGTAACAGTATCTTCGATACTAATTATGACAGGAAACTGTAACTTCGTTACTAATTATGACAAGTAACTTTAATTTCGATATTAATTATGGCAGGAAACTGTAACTTCGTTACTAATTATGACAAGTCCCTGTAATTTCGATACAAATTACGGCAGGTAACTGTAACCTCGATACTAATTATGACAAGTAACTGTAACTTCGATACTAATTATGACAGGTAACTGTAACTTCGTTATTAATTATGACAAGTAACTGTAATTTCGATACAAATTTTGGCAGGTAACTGTATCATCGTTACTAATTTTGACAGGTAACAGTAACTTCGATACTAATTATGACAAGTAACTGTAACTTCGATACTAATTATGACAGGTAACTGTAACTTCCATACTAATTATGACAAGTAACGGTAATTTCGATTCAAATTTTGGCAGGTAACTGTAACTTCGCTACTTATTATGACAGGTAACAGTAACTTCGATACTAATTATGACAAGTAACTGTAACATCGATACTAATTATGACAGGTAACTGTAACTTCGTTACTAATTATGACAAGTAACTGTAATTTCGATACAAATTATGGCATTTTACTGTAACTTCGATACTAATTATGACAGGTAACAGCAACTTCGATACTAATTATGACAAGTAACTATAACTTCGATACAAATTATGACAGGTAACTGTAACTTCGATACTAATAATGACAAGAAAATCTAACTTCGTTACTAATTATGACAAGTAACTGTAAGTTTGATAAAAAATTATTGTAGGTAACTGTAACTTCAATACTAATTATGACAGGTAACAGTAACTTCGATACTAATTATGACAGGTAACTGTAACTTCGTTACTTATTATGACAAGTAACTTTAATTTCGGTACTAATTATGGCAGGTTACTGTAACTTCGTTACTAATTATGACAAGTCCCTGTAATTTCGATACAAATTATGGCAGGTAATTGTAATTTCGATGCTAATTATGACAGGTAACAGTAACTTCGATACTAATTATGACAAGTAACAGTAACTTCGATACTAATTATGACAAGTAACTGTAACTTCGATACTAATTATGACAGGTAACTGTAACTTCGTTACTAATTATGACAAGTAACTGTAATTTCGATTCAAATTTTGGCAGGTAACTGTAACTTCGATACTTATTATGGCAGGTAACAGTAACTTCGATACTAATTATGACAAGTAACTGTACCTTCGATACTAATTATGTAGGTAACTGTAACTACGTTACTAATTATGACAAGTAACTGTAATTTCGATGCAAATTATGGCAGGTAACTGTAACTTCGATACTAATTATGACAGGTAACTGTAACTTGGTTACTAATTATGACAAGTAACGGTAATTTCGATACAAATTTTGGCAGGTAACTGTAACTTCGATTCTAATTATGACAGATAACAGAAACTTCGATACTAATTATGACAAGTAACTGTAACTTCGATACTAATTATGACAGGTAACAGTAACTTCGATACTAATTATGACAAGTAACATTAACTTCGATACTAATTATGACAGGTTACTGTAACATCGTTGCAAATGATGACAAGTAACTTTAATTTCGATACAAATTATGGCAGGTAACTGTAACTTCCATACTAATTATGACAGGTAACAGTTACTTCGATACTAATTATGACAGGAAACTGTAACTTCGTTACTAATTATCAAAAGTAACTTTAATTTCGATACTAATTATGACAGGTAACAGTAACTTCGATACTAATTATGACATGTAACATTAACTTCGATACTAATTATGACAGGTTACTGTAACATCGTTGCAAATGATGACAAGTAACTTTAATTTCGATACAAATTATGGCAGGTAACTGTAACTTCCATACTAATTATGACAGGTAACAGTTACTTCGATACTTATTATGACAGGTAACTGTAACTTTGTTACTAATTATGACAAGAAACTCTAATTTCGATACAAATTATGGCAGGTAACTGTATCTTCGGTACTAATTATGACAGGTAACAGTAACTTCGATACTAATTATGACAAGTAACTATAACTTCGATAAAAATTATGACTGGTTACTGTAACTTCGATTCTAATTATGACGAGAAACTCAAACTTCGTTACTAATTATGACAAGTAACTGTAATTTTGATAAAAAATTATGGTAGGTAACTGTAACTTCAATACTAATTATGACAGGTAACAGTTACTTCGATACTAATTATGACAGGAAACTGTAACTTCGTTACTAATTATGACAAGTAACTTTAATTTCGATACTAATTATGGCAGGAAACTGTAACTTCGTTACTAATTATGACAAGTCCCTGTAATTTCGATACAAATTATGGCATGTAACTGTAACTTCGATACTAATTATGACAAGTAACTGTAACTTCGATACTAATTATGACAGGTAACTGTAACTTCGTCACTAATTATAACAAGTAACTGTAATTTCGTTACAGATTATGGCAGGTAACAGTAACTTCGATACTAATTATGACAGGTAACAATAATTCGATACTAATTATGACAAGTAACTATAACTTCGATACAAATTATGACAGGTAACTGTAACTTCGATACTAATTATGACAAGAAACTCGAACTTCGTTACTAATTATGACAAGTCCCTGTAATTTCGATACAAATTATGGAAGGTAACTGTAACTTCCATACTAATTATGACAGGTAACAGTAACTTCGATACTAATTATGACAGGAAACTGTAACTTCGTTACTAATTATGACAAGTAACTGTAATTTCGATACAAATTATGACAGGTAACTGTAACTTCGTTACTAATTATGACAGGTTACTGTAACTTCGTTACTAATTATGTCAAGTAACTGTAGCTTCGATGCTAATTATGACAAGTAACTGTAATTTCGATACAAATTATGACAGGTAACATTAACTTCGATACTAATTATGACAAGAAACTCTAACTTCGTTAATAATTATGACACGTAACAGTAATTTTGATAAAAATTTATGGTAGGTAACTGTAACGTCAATACTAATTATGACTGTAACAGTAACTTCGATACTAATTATGACAGGTAACTGTAACTTCGATACAAATTATTGCAGGTAATTGTAATTTCGATGCTAATTAAGACAGATAACAGTAACTTCGATACTAATTATGACAGGTAACAGTAACTTCGATACTAATTATGACAAGTAACTGTAACTTCGATACTAATTATGACAGGTAACAGCAACTTCGATACTAATTATGACAAGTAACTATAACTTCGATACAAATTGTGACAGGTAACAGTAACTTCGATACTAATTATGACAGGTTACAGTAACTACGATACTAATTATGACAAGTAACTGTAACTTCGATACTAATTATGACAGGTAACTGTAACTTGGTAACTAATTATGACAAGTAACTGTAATTTCGATACAAATTATGGCTGGTAACAGTAACTTCGATGCTAATTATGACAGGTAACTGTAACTTCGATACTAATTATGACAAGGAACTGTATTTTCGATACAAATTATGGCAGGTAACTGTAACTTCGATACTAATTGTGACAGGTAACTGTAACTTCGATACTAATTATGACAAGTAACTATAACTTCGAATCAAATTATGACAGGTAACTGTAACTTCGATACTAATTATGACAAGAAAATCTAACTTCGTTACTAATTATGACAAGTAACTGTAATTTTGATAAAAAATTATGGTAGGTAACTGTAACTTCAATACTAATTATGACAGGTAACAGGAACTTCGATACTAATTATGACAGGTAACTGTCATCATCATCATCATCATCTTGCACAGTTTCCAGCCACTGGCCGGGTCTGTTTGGAACACAAGCCTCTCCAACGTCTTCTGTCTTCCCACCATTTCTCAGCCTCCACCCTTGTCCAGTCTTGTCCTCTCTTCTTCACGCTTTCTTCCACCCCCTTCAGCCACCTGTCTCTCGGTCTTCCCCTCGGTCTCTTTCCTTCCCACTTCGTCTCATGTACTCTCCTGGGTATCCTCTTCTCCTCCATTCGTTTTACATGTCCATACCATCTAAGTCTAGAATTCTCTATACCATCCTGTAATGGTTCCTCCTTCATTAATTCTCTGGTCCTCTCATTTCTTATTCTGTCCATCTTTGTAGCTCCAATACTGCTTCTCAAGAACCTCATCTCACTGGCCTGTATTTTGCTCTTCTCCCTTCCTTTCATAACCCAGGTCTCCGAGGCATACGTCAGGATAGGGACATAGTACGTCCGATATATGATCTTTTTGCTGTTCTGAGGGACATCCTTGCTCCATAACATGCTTCTCACACTCCTGCGAAATGCTTCTGCCTGCCTCCCCCGCTCATTTATTTCTCTATCGTTTCTTCCATTATCTTGTATCAGGCTTCCCAGATACTTAAAACTCTCCACTTTCTTCAGCTGTTCCCCACCAATTGTTATTCCCGTTGTGGTTCTTTCCTTCTTCCTTGTTGTGATCACCATCTCACTCTTATTTATGCTCAATTTCATCCCATATCCTTGTATTATTCCTTCCCACACGTCCAACTGTTCCTGTACCTCCTCCTCCTTGTTTCCCCAAATCATCAAATCATCTGCAAACACCATTGCTTTCATCTTTCCGTACCCAATTACTTGTGCCACTCGGGTCATTATGTCATCCATCACCACAATGAAAAGTAACGGTGACAGTGCACTTCCTTGTTTCAGGCCGTTTCTTTGTTCCAACCAGTCAGATCTCTCTCCTCCCACTTTCACACAGCTCACGCTTCCCTTGTACATCTCCTTTATCCTCTTTATAGTCCATTTCTCTACTCCTCTATCCTCCAGGGACTTCCATACTTTGTTTCTGCATACACTGTCATATGCTTTCTCAATGTCCAGGAAGGCCATCAGTAGATCTGTTCCATACTCATAGTGCTGTTCTTGTAACTGCCTTACAGCAAAAATAAGTCCAACCCCTCGTCCACGTCGTGGGAGACGGGCAACGGCACAAAGTAGGGGATTGCCTGTAGGGGCGAAGTACAGTGGGGACTTCGTGTGCCCCGGGACCGTTACGGTAGCTGTGAAGGTCCTACAGGAACCCTGAAAAGTGACGGCTAACGGGGTTCTGGTGAAGCTACGATAGGCCCAGCAAGCCAGTAGTGGATAAAACCAAATGCTTTCAAAAATGGAACGAGCCTCGGACAGGATGGATTTAATAGACGACGACACGGCTGTACACACGGACTAAGATTTGGAACTTTAAACCTAAGAACGCTGACGGGGAAGGTGGAGGAGATAGTGGATATGATGGAAAGAAGGAAGTTGGATTTATTGGGATTGGCAGAAACAAAGTGGAAAGGGGAAGGAAGGAGAGTACTGAGAAAAGGCTATAGACTGTACTGGAGTGGGAACGAAGAGGGAAAGAGGAATGGAGTGGGAGTAGTAGTACGAGATGGTTTAAAAGAAGAAGTGAGGAGAATACGTGATAGGATGATGAAAGTGAAAGTAGCACTGAGGGGAGAGACCGTAGAAATAGTGCAAGTGTATGCTCCACAAGTAGGCTGCGCTTCTGAAGAGAAGGAGGAGTTTGAAGAGGAATTGCAGAAGCAGCTGGTAGGAAGAAATATGATTGTTATTGAGGACCTCAATGCCCATGTAGGAAGAAAAAAAAAGGTTATGAGAGTGTTCTAGGACCAGAGGGTTGGGGTGGAAGAAATGAGGAAGGAAAGAGACTGTTGGACTTCTGCCAGAGGAACAGCCTGCTAGTTGGGAACTCCTGGTTTAAGAAAAGAGAGAGCCACACAATCACATGGTACAGTGATGACTTGACCAGGAAGTCGGTGGTCGACTATATACTGTATGAGAAAGAACTAAATAAGAACATCACGGACATCAAGGTTATACCATCGGAGTACCTGGATAGCGACCATCGATTACTGGTAATGAACCTGAGAGGGAGTAAGGAGAAGAAAGGGACTGAGAACCAGGAAAGACGTATAAGGATATGGAAACTGAAAGAAGGGGATAGAAGGTTCGAGTACCTCAAAATGGTAAAGGAAGGAATTCCAACAGATGAAGAAAGAGGGGTGGAAGAGGAATGGGCTAGATTTAAGAAGACACTAGTGGGTGCAGCAGAAGCAGTATGTGGGAGGACAAGTAGTAAGAAGAGGTGGAAGGAAACACCATGGTGGAATGAGAAGACAAAATATATAGTAAGGGAAAAGAATAGAGCCTTTAGGAGGTGGTATCAAAATAGGACGGTAGAGACAAGGGAAGAGTACCAGGAAAGAAAGAAGGAGGCGAAGAGAGTGGTGGCTGAGGAGAGAAGGAAGTGGATGGAAGAGTGGACAAAGATGATGGGAGAGGATAGTGAAGGTACAAAAAAGGTCCTGTATGGGATGGTAAAAAAATAAGAGGCGGAAGGATCCTACGGATTATGTTAGAATGGTGAACAAAAGGGGACAAGAGATAGAAAATAGGGAAGAACTGAAGAAAATGTGGAAAGAATATTTTGAAGAACTTCTGAACCCAAATGGAAAAGATGGTGAGGAGGAAGAAATCGGGGAAGAGGAAGATGAACTGCAAACAGAAAAGGACTTAACATGGAAAGAAGTGGAAGATGCAGTGAACAAGATGAAAGGAGGGAAGGCACCGGGTGTGGATGAGTTGAGTGTGGAGATGGTGAGAGCAGCAGGAGAGGTGGGGATACAGTGGCTGTACCGAGTGATGAGGACAGCATGGAAGGAAAGGAAGACCCCAGAGGACTGGAAAAAAGGAGTCATTGTCCGATCTTCAAGAAAGGTAGTAGAACAGATTGCAGAAACTATCGGGGAATAACACTGATGAGTCATTGTGCAAAGATCTTCGAGAAAGTTTTGGAAAAGAGAATTAGGACAAGGATAGAAGGAGGGATGAGGGAAGAACAACATGGCTTCAGAACAGGAAGGTCCACAGTGGATTTGATTTTTGCTGTAAGGCAGTGACAGGTACCTGTAACTTCGTTAATTATTATCACAAGTAACTTTAATTTCGATACTAATTATGGCAGATAACTGTAACTTCGTTACTAATTATGACAAGTCCCTGTAATTTCGATACAAATTATGGCTGGTAACGGTAACTTCGATACTAATTATTACAAGTAACTGTAACTTCGATACTAATTATGACAGGTAACTGTAACTTCGTTACTAATTATGACAAGTAACTGTAATTTCGATACAAATTTTGGCAGGTAACTGTAACTTCGATTCTAATTATGACAGATAACAGTAACTTCGATACTAATTATGACAAGTAACTGTAACTTCGATACTAATTATGACAGGTAACTGTAACTTCGTTACTAATTATGACAAGTAACAGTAATTTCGATACAAATTATGGCAGGTAACTGTATCTTCGATACTAATTATGACAGGTAACAGTAACTTCGATACTTATTATGACAAGTAACATTAACTTCGATACTAATTATGGCAGGTTACTGTAACATCGCTACTAATTATGACAAGTAACTTTAATTTCGATACAAATTATGGCAGGTAACTGTAACATCCATACTAATTATGACAGGTAACAGTAACTTTGATACTAATTATGACAGGAAACTGTAACTTCGTTACTAATTATGACAAGTAACTGTAATTTCGATACAAATTATGACAGGTAACTGTAACTTCGTTACTAATTATGACAAGTAACAGTACCTTCGATACTAATTATGACAGGTAACTGTAACTTCGATACTAATTATGACAAGGAACTGTAATTTCGATACAAATTATGGCAGGTAACTGTAACTTCGTTACTAATTATGACAAGTAAATGTAATTTCGATACAAATTTTGGCAGGTAACTGTAACTTCGATACTAATTATGACAGGTAACAGTAACTTCGATACTAATTATGACAAGTAACTGTAACTTCGATACTAATTATGACAGGTAACTGTAACTTCGTTACTAATAATGACAAGTAACCCTATTTTCGATACTAATTATGGCAGGTAACTGTAACTTCGATACTAATTATGACAGGTAACAGTAACTTCGATACTAATTATGACAAGTAACTATAACTTCGATAAAAATTATGACTGGTTACTGTAACGTCGATTCTAATTATGACAAGAAACTCAAACTTCGTTACTAATTATGACAAGTAACTGAAATTTTGATAGAAAATTATGGTAGGTAACTGTAACATCATTACTAATTATGACAGGTAACAGTAACTTCGGTACTAATTATGACAGGAAACTGTAACTTCGTTACTAATTATGACAAGTAACTTTAATTTCGTTACTAGTTATGGCAGGAAACTGTAACTTCGTTACTAATAATGACTAGTCCCTGTAATTTCGATGCAAATTATGGCAGGTAACTGTAACTTCGATACTAATTATGACAAGTAACTGTAACTTCGATACTAATTATGACAGGTAACTGTAACTTCGTTATTAATTATGACAAGTAACTGTAATTTTGATAAAACATTATTGTAGGTAACTTTAACTTCAATACTAATTATGACAGGTAACAGTAACTTCGATACTAATTATGACAAGAAACTCAAACTTCGTTACTAATTAAGACAAGTAACTGTAATTTTGATAAAAAATTATGGTAGGTAACTGTAACTTCAATACTAATTATGACAGGTAACAGTATCTTCGATACTAATTATGACAGGAAACTGTAACTTCGTTACTAATTATGACAAGTAACTTTAATTTCGATATTAATTATGGCAGGAAACTGTAACTTCGTTACTAATTATGACAAGTCCCTATAATTTCGATACAAATTACGGCAGGTAACTGTAACCTCGATACTAATTATGACAAGTAACTGTAACTTCGATACTAATTATGACAGGTAACTGTAACTTCGTTATTAATTATGACAAGTAACTGTAATTTCGATACAAATTTTGGCAGGTAACTGTATCATCGTTACTAAATTTGACAGGTAACAGTAACTTCGATACTAATTATGACAAGTAACTGTGACTTCGATACTAATTATGACAGGTAACTGTAACTTCGATACTAATTATGACAGGTAACTGTAACTTCGTTACTAATTATGACAAGTAACTGTAATTTCGATTCAAATTTTGGCAGGTAACTGTAACTTCGATACTTATTATGACAGGTAACAGTAACTTCGATACTAATTATGACAAGTAACTGTAACATCGATATTAATTATGACAGGTAACTGTAACTTCGTTACTAATTATGACAAGTAACTGTAATTTCGATACAAATTATGGCAGGTTACTGTAACTTCGATACTAATTATGACAGGTAACAGCAACTTCGATACTAATTATGACAAGTAACTATAACTTCGATACAAATTATGACAGGTAACTGTAACTTCGATTCTAATTATGACAAGAAAATCTAACTTCGTTACAAATTATGACAAGTAACTGTAATTTTGATAAAAAAATATTGTAGGTAACTGTAACTTTAATACTAATTATGACAGGTAACAGTAACTTCGATACTAATTATGACAGGTAACTGTAACTTCGTTACTTATTATGACAAGTAACTTTAATTTCGATACTAATTATGGCAGGTTACTGTAACTTCGTTACTAATTATGACAAGTCCCTGTAATTTCGATACAAATTATGGCAGGTAATTGTAATTTCGATGCTAATTATGACAGGTAACAGTAACTTCGATACTAATTATGACAAGTAACAGTAACTTCGATACTAATTATGACAAGTAACTGTAACTTCGATACTAATTATGACAGGTAACTGTAACTTGGTTACTAATTATGACAAGTAACTGTAATTTCGATTCAAATTTTGGCAGGTAACTGTAACTTCGATACTTATTAGGACAGGTAACAGTAACTTCGATACTAATTATGACAAGTAACTGTAACTTCGATACTAATTATGTAGGTAACTGTAACTACGTTACTAATTATGACAAGTAACTGTAATTTCGATACAAATTATGGCAGGTAACTGTAACTTCGATACTAATTATGACAGGTAACAGCAACTTCGATACTAATTATGACAAGTAACTACAACTTCGATACAAATTATGACAGGTAACTGTAACTTCGATACTAATTATGACAAGAAACTCTAACTTCGTTACTAATTATGACAAGTAACTGTAATTTTGATTAAAAATTATTGTAGGTAACTGTAACTTCAATACTAATTATGACAGGTAACAGTAACTTCGATACTAATTATGACAGGTAACAGTAACTACGATATTAGTTAAGACAAGTAACTGTAACTTCGATACTAATTATGACAGGTAACTGTAACTTCGTAACTAATTATGACCAGTAACTGTAATTTCGATACAAATTATCGCAGGTAACAGTAACTTCGATACTAATTATGACAAGTAACTGTAACTTCGATACTAATTATGACAGGGAACTGTAATTTCGATACAAATTATGGCAGGTAACTGTAACTTCGATACTAATTGTGACTGGTAACAGTAACTTCGATACTAATTATGACAAGTAACTATAACTTCGAATCAAATTATGACAGGTAATTGTAACTTCGATACTAATTATGACAAGAAACTCTAACTTCGTTACTAATTATGACAAGTAACTGTAATTTTGATAAAAAATTATGGTAGGTAACTGTAACTTCAATACTAATTATGACAGGTAACAGTAACTTCGATACTTATTATGACAGGTAACTGTAACTTCGTTACTAATTATCACAAGTAACTTTAATTTCGATACTAATTATGGCAGGTAACTGTAACTTCGTTACTAATTATTACAAGTCCCTGTAATTTCGATACAAATTATGGCGGGTAACGGTAACTTCGATAGTAATTATTACAAGTAACTGTAACTTCGATACTAATTATGACAGGTAACTGTAACTTGGTTACTAATTATGACAAGTAACTGTAATTTCGATACAAAATATGGCAGGTAACAGTAACTTCGATACTAATTATGACAGGTAACAGTAACTTCGATACGAATTATGACAAGTAACATTAACTTCGATACTAATTATGACAGGTTACTGTAACATCGTTGCTAATGATGACAAGTAACTTTAATTTCGATACAAATTATGGCAGGTAACTGTAACTTCCATACTAATTATGACAGGTAACAGTTACTTCGATACTAATTATGACAGGAAACTGTAACTTCGTTACTAATTATGTCAAGTAACTGTAATTTCGATACAAATTATGACAGGTAACTGTAACTTCGTAACTAATTATGACATGTAAGATTACCTTCGATACTAATTATGACAGGTAACTGTAACTTCGATACTAATTATGACAAGGAACTGTAATTTCGATACAAATTATGGCAGGTAACTGTAACTTCGTTACTATTTATGACATGTAACAGTAATTTCGATACAAAATATGGCAGGTAACAGAAACTTCGATACTAATTATGACAGGTAACAGTAACTTCGATACTAATTATGACAAGTAACATTAACTTCGATACTAATTATGACAGGTTACTGTAACATCGTTGCTAATGATGACAAGTAACTTTAATTTCGATACAAATTATGGCAGGTAACTGTAACTTCCATACTAATTATGACAGGTAACAGTTACTTCGATACTAATTATGACAGGAAACTGTAACTTCGTTACTAATTATGACAAGTAACTGTAATTTCGATACAAATTATGACAGGTAACTGTAACTTCGTTACTAATTATGACAAGTAACAGTACCTTCGATACTAATTATGACAGGTAACTGTAACTTCGATACTAATTATGACAAGGAACTGTAATTTCGATACAAATTATGGCATGTAACTGTAACTTCGTTACTAATTATGACAAGTAACTGTAATTTCGATACAAAATTTGGCAGGTAACTGTTACTTCGATACTAATTATGACAGGTAACAGTAACTTCGATACTAATTATGACAAGTAACAGTAACTTCGATACTTATTATGACAGGTAACTGTAACTTCGTTACTAATTATGACAAGAAACTCTAATTTCGATACAAATTATGGCAGGTAACTGTAACTTCGGTACTAATTATGACAGGTAACAGTAACTTCGATACTAATTATGACAAGTAACTATAACTTCGATAAAAATTATGACTGGTTACTGTAACTTCGATTCTAATTATGAAGAGAAACTCAAACTTCGTTACTAATTACGACAAGTAACTGTAATTTTGATAAAAAATTATGGTAGGTAACTGTAACTTCAATACTAATTATGACAGGTAACAGTAACTTCGATACTAATTATGACAGGAAACTGTAACTTCGTTACTAATTATGACAAGTAACTTTAATTTCGATACTAATTATGGCAGGAAACTGTAACTTCGTTACTAATTATGACAAGTCCCTGTAATTTCGATACAAATTATGGCAGGTAACTGTAACTTCGATACTAATTATGACAAGTAACTGTAACTTCGATACTAATTATGACAGGTAACAGTAACTTCGATACTAATTATGACAGGTAACAGTAATTCGATACTAATTATGACAAGTAACTATAACTTCGATACAAATTATGACAGGTAACTGTAACTTCGATACTAATTATGACAAGTAACTCGAACTTCGTTACTAATTATGACGAGTCCCTGTAATTTCGCTACAAATTATGGCAGGTAACTGTAACTTCCATACTAATTATGATAGTTAACAGTAACTTCGATAGTAATTATGACAGGAAACTGTAACTTCGTTGCTAATGATGACAAGTAACTTTAATTTCGATACAAATTAAGGCAGGTAACTGTAACTTCCATACTAATTATGACAGGTAACTGTAACTTCGTCACTAATTATAACAAGTAACTGTAATTTCGTTACAGATTATGGCAGGTAACAGTAACTTCGATACTAATTATGACAGGTAACAGTAATTCGATACTAATTACGACAAGTAACTATAACTTCGATACAAATTATGACAGGTAACAGTAACTTCGATACTAATTATGACAGGTTACAGTAACTACGATACTAATTATGACATGTAACTGTAACTTCGATACTAATTATGACAGGTAACTGTAACTTGGTAACTAATTATGACAAGTAACTGTAATTTCGATACAAATTATGGCTGGTAACAGTAACTTCGATGCTAATTATGACAGGTAACTGTAACTTCGAGACTAATTATGACAAGGAACTGTAATTTCGATACAAATTATGGCAGGTAACTGTAACTTCGATACTAATTGTGACAGGTAACAGTAACTTCGATACTAATTATGACAAGTAACTATAACTGCGAATCAAATTATGACAGGTAACTGTTACTTCGATACTAATTTTGACAAGAAAATCTAACTTCGTTACTAATTAAGACAAGTAACTGTAATTATGATAAAAATTATGGTAGGTAACTGTAACTTCAATACTAATTATGACAGGTAACAGGAACTTCGATACTAATTATGACAGGTAACTGTAACTTCGTTAATAATTATCACAAGTAACTTTAATTTCGATAATAATTATGGCAGGTAACTGTAACTTCGTTACTAATTATGACAAGTCCCTGTAATTTCGATACAAATTATGGCAGGTAACGGTAACTTCGATACTAATTATTACAAGTAACTGTAACTTCGATACTAATTATGACATATAACTTCGTTACTAATTATGACAAGTAACTGTAATTTCGATACAAATTTTGCCAGGTAACTGTAACTTCAATTCTAATTATGACAGGTAACAGTAACTTCGATACTAATTATGACAAGTAACTGTAACTTCGATACTAATTATGATAGGTAACTGTAACTTCGTTACTAATTATGACAAGTAACAGTAATTTCGATACAAATTATGGCAGGTAACTGTATCTTCGATACTAATTATGACAGGTAACAGTGACTTCGAAACTAATTATGACAAGTAACATTAACTTCGATACTAATTATGGCAGGTTACTGTAACATCGCTACTAATTATGAGAAGTAACTGTAACTTCGATACTAATTATGACAAGAAACTCAAACTTCGTTACTAATTATGACGAGTAACTGTAATTTTGATTAAAAAAAATTATGGTAGGTAACTGTAACTTCAATACTAATTATGACAAGTAACTGTAATTTCGATACAAATTATGACAGGTAACTGTAACTTCGTTACTAATTATGACAAGTAACAGTACCTTCGATACTAATTATGACAGGTAACTGTAACATCGATACTAATTATGACAAGGAACTGTAATTACGATACAAATTATGGCAGGTAACTGTAACTTCGATACTAATTATGACAGGTAACAGCAACTTCGATACTAATTATGACAAGTAACTATAACTTCGATAGAAATTATGACAGGTAACTGTAACTTCGATACTAATTATGACAAGAAACTCTAACTTCGTTACTAATTATGACAAGTAACTGTAATTTTGATAAAAAATTATTGTAGGTAACAGTAACTTCAATACTAATTATGACAGGTAACAGTAACTTCGATACTAATTATGACAGGTAACTGTAACTTCGTTACTTATTATGACAAGTAACTTTAATTTCGATACTAATTATGGCAGGTTACTGTAACTTCGTTACTAATTATGACAAGTCCCTGTAATTTCGATACAAATTATTGCAGGTAATTGTAATTTCGATACTAATTATGACAGGTAACAGTAACTTCGATACTAATTATGACAGGTAACAGTAACTTCGATACTAATTATGACATGTAACTGTAACTTCGATACTAATTATGACAGGTAACAGCAACTTCGATACTAATTACGACAAGTAACTTTAACTTCGATACAAATTATGACAGGTAACAGTAACTTCGATACTAATTATGACAGGTTACAGTAACTACGATACTAATTATTACAAGTAACTGTAACTTCGATACTAATTATGACAGGTAACTGTAACTTCGATACTAATTATGATAGGTAACTGTAACTTCGTTACTAATTATGACAAGTAACAGTAATTTCGATACAAATTATGGCAGGTAACTGTATCTTCGATACTAATTATGACAGGTAACAGTAACTTCGATACTAATTATGACAAGTAACATTAACTTCGATACTAATTATTGCAGGTTACTGTAACATCGCTACTAATTATGACAAGTAACTTTAATTTCGATGCAAATTATGGCAGGTAACTGAAACTTCGATACTAATTGTGACAGGTAACAGTAACTTCGATACTAATTATGACAAGTAACTATAACTGCGAATCAAATTATGACAGGTAACTGTAACTTCGATACTAATTATGACAAGAAAATCTAACTTCGTTACTAATTATGACAAGTAACTGTAATTTTGATAAAAATTATGGTAGGTAACTGTAACTTCAATACTAATTATGACAGGTAACAGGAACTTCGATACTAATTATGACAGGTAACTGTAACTTCGTTAATAATCATCACAAGTAACTTTAATTTCGATACTAATTATGGCAGGTAACTGTAACTTCGTTACTAATTATGACAAGTCCCTGTAATTTCGATACAAATTATGGCAGGTAACGGTAACTTCGATACTAATTATTGCAAGTAACTGTAACTTCGATACTAATTATGACAGGTAACTTCGTTACTAATTATGACAAGTAACTGTAATTTCGATACAAATTTTGGCAGGTAACTGTAACTTCAATTCTAATTATGACAGGTAACAGTAACTTCGATACTAATTATGACAAGTAACTGTAACTTCGATACTAATTATGATAGGTAACTGTAACTTCGTTACTAATTATGACAAGTAACAGTAATTTCGATACAAATTATGGCAGGTAACTGTATCTTCGATACTAATTATGACAGGTAACAGTAACTTCGATACTAATTATGACAAGTAACATTAACTTCGATACTAATTATGGCAGGTTACTGTAACATCGCTACTAATTATGACAAGTAACTTTAATTTCGATACAAATTATGGCAGGTAACTGTAACTTCCATACTAATTATGACAGGTAACAGTAACTTAGATACTAATTATGACAGGAAACTGTAACTTCGTTACTAATTATGACAAGTAACTGTAATTTCGATACAAATTATGACAGGTAACTGTAACTTCATTAATAATTATGACAAGTAACAGTACCTTCGATACTAATTACGACAGGTAACTGTAACTTCGATACTAATTATGACAAGGAACTGTAATTTCGATACAAATTATGGCAGGTAACTGTAACTTCGTTACTAATTATGACAAGTAACTGTAATTTCGATACAAATTATGGCAGGTTACTGTATCTTCGATACTAATTATGACAGGTAACAGTAACTTCGATACTAATTATGACAAGTAACATTAACTTCGATACTAATTATGGCAAGTTACTGAAACATCGCTACTAATTATGACAAGTAACTTTAATTTCGATACAAGATATGGCAGGTAACTGTAACTTCCATACTAATTATGACAGGTAACAGTAACTTCGATACTAATTATGACAGGAAACTGTAACTTCGTTACTAATTATGACAAGTAACTGTAATTTCGATACAAATTTTGGCAGGTAACTGTAACTTCGATACTAATTATGACAGGTAACAGTAACTTCGATACTAATTATGACAAGTAACTGTAACTTCGATACTTATTATGACAGGTAACTGTAACTTCGTTACTAATAATGTCAAGTAACTCTAATTTCGATACTAATTATGGCAGGTAACTGTAACTTCGATACTAATTATGACAGGTAACAGTAACTTCGATACTAATTATGACAAGTAACTATAACTTCGATAAAAATTATGACTGGTTACTGTAACTTCGATTCTAATTATGACAAGAATCTCAACTTCGTTACTAATTATGACAAGTAACTGTAATTTTGATAAAAATTATCGTAGGTAACTGTAACATCATTACTAATTATGACAGCTAACAGTAACTTCGATACTAATTATGACAGGAAACTGTAACATCGTTACTAATTATGACAAGTAACTTTAATTTCGATACTAGTTAGGGCAGGAAACTGTAACTTCGTTACTAATTATGACAAGTCCCTGTAATTTCGATACAAATTATGGCAGGTAACTGTAACTTCGATACTAATTACGACAAGTAACTATAACTTCGATACAAATTATGACAGGTAACAGTAACTTCGATACTAACTATGACAGGTAACAGTAACTTCGATACTAATTATGACAGGTTACAGTAACTACGATACTAATTATGACAAGTAACTGTAACTTCGATACTAATTATGGCAGGTTACTGTAACTTCGTTACTAATTATGACAAGTCCCTGTAATTTCGATACAAATTATGGCAGGTAACGGTAACTTCGATACTGATTATTACAAGTAACTGTAACTTCGATACAAATTTTGGCAGGTAACTGTAACTTCAATTCTAATTATGACAGGTAACAGTAACTTCGATACTAATTATGACAAGTAACTGTAACTTCAATACTAATTATGATAGGTAACTGTAACTTCGTTACTAATTATGACAAGTAACAGTAATTTCGATACAAATTATGGCAGGTAACTGTATCTTCGATACTAATTATGACAGGTAACAGTAACTTCGATACTAATTATGACAAGTAACATTAACTTCGATACTAATTTTGGCAGGTTACTGTAACATCGCTACTAATTATGACAAGTAACTTTAATTTCGATACAAATTATGGCAGGTAACTGTAACATCCATACTAATTATGACAGGTTACAGTAACTTCGATACTAATTATGACAGGAAACTGTAACTTCGTTACTAATTATGACAAGTAACTGTAATTTCGATACAAATTTTGACAGGTAACTGTAACTTCATTAATAATTATGACAAGTAACAGTACCTTCGATACTAATTACGACAGGTAACTGTAACTTCGATACTAATTATGACAAGGAACTGTAATTTCGATACAAATTATGGCAGGTAACTGTAACTTCGTTACTAATTATGACAAGTAACTGTAATTTCGATACAAATTTTGGCAGGTAACTGTAACTTCGATACTAATTATGACAGGTAACAGTAACTTCGATACTAATTATGACAAGTAACTGTAACTTCGATACTTATTATGACAGGTAACTGTAACTTCGTTACTAATAATGTCAAGTAACTCTAATTTCGATACTAATTATGGCAGGTAACTGTAACTTCGATACTAATTATGACAGGTAACAGTAACTTCGATACTAATTATGACAAGTAACTATAACTTCGATAAAAATTATGACTGGTTACTGTAACTTCGATTCTAATTATGACAAGAAACTCAACTTCGTTACTAATTATGACAAGTAACTGTAATTTTGATAAAAAATTATGGTAGGTAACTATAACTTCATTACTAATTATGACAGCTAACAGTAACTTCGATACTAATTATGACAGGAAACTGTAACTTCGTTACTAATTATGACAAGTAACTTTAATTTCGATACTAGTTACGGCAGGAAACTGTAACTTCGTTACTAATTATGACAAGTCCCTGTAATTTCGATACAAATTATGGCAGGTAACTGTAACTTCGATACTAATTATGACAAGTAACTGTAACTTCTATACTAATTATGACAAGAAACTCAAACTTCGTTACTAATTATGACAAGTAACTGTAATTTTGATAAAAAAATTATGGTAGGTAACTGTAACTTCAATACTAATTATGACAAGTAACTGTAATTTCGATACAAATTATGACAGGTAACTGTAACTCCGTTACTAAATATGACAAGTAACAGTGCCTTCGATACTAATTATGACAGGTAACTGTAACATCGATACTAATTATGACAAGGAACTGTAATTTCGATACAAATTATGGCAGGTAACTATAACTTCGATACTAATTATGACAGGTAACAGCAACTTCGATACTAATTATGACAAGTAACTATAACTTCGATACAAATTATGACAGGTAACTGTAACTTCGATACTAATTATGACAAGTAACTTTCATTTCGATACTAATTATGGCAGGTTACTGTAACTTCGTTACTAATTATGACAAGTCCCTGTAATTTCGATACTAATTATTGCAGGTAATTGTAATTTCGATACTAATTATGACAGGTAACAGTAACTTCGATACTAATTATGACAGGTAACTGTAACTTCGATACTTATTATGACAAGTAACATTAATTTCGATACTAATTATGGAAGGTTACTGTAACTTCGTTACTAATTATGACAAGTCCCTGTAATTTCGATACTAATTATTGCAGGTAATTGTAATTTCGATACTAATTATGACAGGTAACAGTAACTTCGATACTAATTATGACAGGTAACAGTAACTTCGATACTAATTATGACAAGTAACTGTAACTTCGATACTAATTATGACAGGTAACAGCAACATCGATACTAATTACGACAAGTAACTATAACTTCGATACAAATTATGACAGGTAGCAGTAACTTCGATACTAATTATGACAGGTTACAGTACCTACGATACTAATTATGACAAGTAACTGTAACTTCGATACTAATTATGACAGGTAACTGTAACTTGGTAACTAATTATGACAAGTAACTGTAATTTCGATACAAATTATGGCTGGTAACAGTAACATCGATGCTAATTATGACAGGTAACTGTAACTTCGATACTAATTATGACAAGGAACTGTAATTTCGATACAAATTATGGCAGGTAACTGTAACTTCGATACTAATTGTGACAGGTAACAGTAACTTCGATACTAATTATGACAAGTAACTATAACTGCGAATCAAATTATGACAGGTAACTGTAACTTCGATACTAATTATGACAAGAAAATCTAACTTCGTTACTAATTATGACAAGTAACTGTAATTTTGATAAAAATTATGGTAGGTAACTGTAACTTCAATACTAATTATGACAGGTAACAGGAACTTCGATACTAATTATGACAGGTAACTGTAACTTCGTTAATAATTATCACAAGTAACTTTAATTTCGATACTAATTATGGCAGGTAACTGTAACTTCGTTACTAATTATGACAAGTCCCTGTAATTTCGATACAAATTATGGCAGGTAACGGTAACTTCGATACTAATTATTACAAGTAACTGTAACTTCGATACTAATTATGACAGGTAACTTCGTTACTAATTATGACAAGTAACTGTAATTTCGATACAAATTTTGGCAGGTAACTGTAACTTCAATTCTAATTATGACAGGTAACAGTAACTTCGATACTAATTATGACAAGTAACTGTAACTTCAATACTAATTATGATAGGTAACTGTAACTTCGTTACTAATTATGACAAGTAACAGTAATTTCGATACAAATTATGGCAGGTAACTGTATCTTCGATACTAATAATGACAGGTAAGAGTATCTTCGATACTAATTATGACAAGTAACATTAACTTCGATACTAATTATGGCAGTTTACTGTAACATCGCTACTAATTATGACAAGTAACTTTAATTTCGATACAAATTATGGCAGGTAACTGTAACATCCATACTAATTATGACAGGTAACAGTAACATCGATACTAATTATGACAGGAAACTGTAACTTCGTTACTAATTATGACAAGTAACTGTAATTTCGATACAAATTATGACAGGTAACTGTAACTTCGTTAATAATTATGACAAGTAACAGTACCTTCGATACTAATTACGACAGGTAACTGTAACTTCGATACTAATTATGACAAGGAACTGTAATTTCGATACAAATTATGGCAGGTAACTGTAACTTCGTTACTAATTATGACAAGTAACTGTAATTTCGATACAAATTTTGGTAGGTAACTGTAACATCGATACTAATTATGACAGGTAACAGTAACTTCGATACTAATTATGACAAGTAACTATAACATCGATAAAAATTATGACTGGGTACTGTATCTTCGATTCTAATTATGACAAGAAACTCAAACTTCGTTACTAATTATGACAAGTAACTGTAATTTTGATAAAAAAAATTGGTAGGTAACTGTAACTTCATTACTAATTATGACAGCTAACAGTAACTTCGTTACTATTTATGACAGGAAACTGTAACTTCGTTACTAATTATGACAAGTAACTTTAATTTCGATACTAGTTACGGCAGGACACTGTAACTTCGTTACTAATTATGACAAGTCCCTGTAATTTCGATACAAATTATGGCAGGTAACTGTAACTTCGATACTAATTATGACAAGTAACTGTAACTTCGATACTAATTATGACAAGAAACTCAAACTTCGTTACTAATTATGACAAGTAACTGTAATTTTGATAAAAAATTATGGTAGGTAACTGTAACTGCAATACTAATTATGACAAGTAACTGTAATTTAGATACAAATTATGACCGGTAACTGTAACTTCGTTACTAATTATGACAAGTAACAGTACCTTCGATACTAATTATGACAGGTAACTCTAACATCGATACTAATTATGACAAGGAACTGTAATTTCCATACAAATTATGGCAGGTAACTGTAACTTCGATACTAATTATGATAGGTAACAGCAACTTCGATACTAATTATGACAAGTAACTATAACTTCGATACAAATTATGACAGGTAACTGTAACTTCGATACTAATTATGACAAGAAACTCTAACTTCGTTACTAATTATGACAAGTAACTGTAATTTTGATAAGAAATTATTGTAGGTACCTGTAACTTCAATACTAATTATGACAGGTAACAGTAACTTCGATACTAATTATGACAGGTAACTGTAACTTCGTTACTTATTATGACAAGTAACTTTAATTTCGAAACTAATTATGGCAGGTTACTGTAACTTCGTTACTAATTATGACAAGTCCCTGTAATTTCGATACAAATTATTGCAGGTAATTGTAATTTCGATACTAATTGTGACAGGTAACAGTAACTTCGATACTAATTATGACAGGTAACAGTAACTTCGATACTAATTATGACAAGTAACTGTAACTTCGATACTAATTATGACAGGTAACAGCAACTTCGATACTAATTACGACAAGTAACTATAATTTCGATACAAATTATGACAGGTAACAGTAACTTCGATACTAATTATGACAGGTTACAGTAACTACGATACTAATTATGACAAGTAACTGTAACTTCGATACTAATTATGACAGGTAACTGTAACTTGGTAACTAATTATGACAAGTAACTGTAATTTCGATACAAATTATGGCTGGTAACAGTAACTTCGATGGTAATTATGACAGGTAATTGTAACTTCGATACTAATTATGACAAGGAACTGTAATTTCGATACAAATTATGGCAGGTATCTGTAACTTCGATACTAATTGTGACAGGTAACAGTAACTTCGATACTAATTATGACAAGTAACTATAACTGCGAATCAAATTATGACAGGTAACTGTAACTTCGATACTAATTATGACAAGAAAATCTAACTTCGTTACTAATTATGACAAGTAACTGTAATTTTGATAAAAATTATGGTAGGTAACTGTAACTTCAATACTAATTATGACAGGTAACAGGAACTTCGATACTAATTATGACAGGTAACTGTAACCTCGTTAATAATTATCACAAGTAACTTTAATTTCGATACTAATTATGGCAGGTAACTGTAACTTCGTTACTAATTATGACAAGTCCCTGTAATTTCGATACAAATTATGGCAGGTAACGGTAACTTCGATACTAATTATTACAAGTAACTGTAACTTCGATACTAATTATGACAGGTAACTTCGTTACTAATTATGACAAGTAACTGCAATTTCGATACAAATTTTGGCAGGTAACTGTAACTTCGTTACTAATTATGACAAGTAACAGTACCTTCGATACTAATTACGACAGGTAACTGTAACTTCGATACTAATTATGACAAGGAACACTAAATTCGATACAAATTATGGCAGGTTACTGAAACTTCGTTACTAATTATGACAAGTAACAGTACCTTCGATACTAATTACGACAGGTTACTGTAACATCGCTACTAATTATGACAAGTAACTTTAATTTCGATACATATTATGGCAGGTAACTGTAACTTCCATACTAATTATTACAGGTAACAGTAACTTCGATACTAATTATGACAGGATACTGTAACTTCGTTACTAATTATGACAAGTCCCTGTAATTTCGATACAAATTATGGCAGGTAATTGTAATTTCGATGCTAATTATGACAGGTAACAGTAACTTCGATACTAATTATGACAAGTAACAGTAACTTCGATACTAATTATCACAAGTAACTGTAACTTCGATACTAATTATGACAGGTAACTGTAACTTCGTTACTAATTATGACAAGTAACTGTAATTTCGATTCAAATTTTGGCAGGTAACTGTAACTTCGATACTTATTATGACAGGTAACAGTAACTTCGATACTAATTATGACAAGTAACTGTAACTTCGATACTAATTATGACAGGTAACTGTAACTTCGTTACTAATTACGACAAGTAACGTTAATTTCGATACAAATTATGGCAGGTATGTGTAACTTCGATACTAATTATGACAGGTAACAGCAACTTCGATACTAATTATGACAAGTAACTATAACTTCGATACAAATTATGACAGGTAACTGTAACTTCGATACTAATTATGACAAGAAACTCTAACTTCGTTACTAATTATGACAAGTAACTGTAATTTTGATAAAAAATTATTGTAGGTAACTGCAACTTCAATACTAATTATGACAGGTAACAGTAACTTCGATACTAATTATGACAGGTAACAGTAACTACGATACTAATTATGACAAGTAACTGTAACTTCGATACTAATTATGACAGGTAACTGTAACTTCGTAACTATTTATGACAAGTAACTGTAATTTCGTTACAAATTATGGCAGGTAACAGTAACTTCGATACTAATTTTGACAAGTAACTGTAACATCGATACTAATTATGACAGGGAACTGTAATTTCGATACAAATTATGGCAGGTAACTGTAACTTCGATACTAATTGTGACTGGTAACAGTAACTTCGATACTAATTATGACAAGTTACTATAACTTCGAATCAAATTATGACAGGTAACTGTAACTTCGATACTAATTATGACAAGAAACTCTAACTTCGTTACTAATTATGACAAGTAACTGTAATTTTGATAAAAAATTATGGTAGGGAACTGTAACTTCAATACTTATTATGACAGGTAACAGTAACTTCGATACTAATTATGACAGGTAACTGTAACTTGGTTACTAATTATGACAAGTAACTGTAATATCGATACAAATTTTTGCAGGTAACTGTAACTTCGATTATAATTATGACAGGTAACAGTAACTTCGATACTAATTATGACAAGTAACTGTAACTTCGATACTAATTATGACAGGTAACTGTAACTTCGTTACTATTTATGACAAGTAACAGTAATTTCGATACAAAATATGGCAGATAACAGTAACTTCGATACTAATTATGACAGGTAACAGTAACTTCGATACTAATTATGACAAGTAACATTAACTTCGATACAAATTATGACAGGTAACTGTAACTTCGACACTAATTATAACAAGTAACTGTAATTTCGTTACAAATTATGGCAGGTAACAGTAACTTCGATACTAATTATGACAGGCAAC
Source organism: Meconema thalassinum (assembly GCA_946902985.2). Classification (NCBI taxonomy): domain Eukaryota; kingdom Metazoa; phylum Arthropoda; class Insecta; order Orthoptera; family Tettigoniidae; genus Meconema; species Meconema thalassinum. The sequence goes on along the minus strand of OX336388.2, from coordinate 1,671,226,834 downwards.
AGTAATTCGATACTAATTATGACAAGTAACTATCACTTCGATACAAATTATGACAGGTAACTGTAACTTCGATACTAATTATGACAAGAAACTCGAACTTCGTTATTAATTATGACAAGTCCCTGTAATTTCGATACAAATTATGGCAGGTAACTGTAACTTCGATACTAATTATGACAGGTAACAGTAACTTCGATACTAATTATGACAGGAAACTGTAACTTCGTTACTAATTATGACAAGTAACTGTAATTTCGATACAAATTATGACAGGTATCTGTAACTTCGTTACTAGTTATGACAGGTTACTGTAACTTCGTTACTAATTATGTCAAGTAACTGTAGCTTACATGCTAATTATGACAAGTAACTGTAATTTCTATACAAATTATGACAGGTAACATTAACTTCGATACTAATTATGACAAGAAACTCTAACTTCGTTAATAATTATGACAAGTAACAGTAATTTTGATAAAAATTTATGGTAGGTTACTGTAACTTCAATACTAATTAGGACTGTAACTGTAACTTCGTTACTAATTATGACAAGTAACTGTAATTTTGATACAAATTATGGCAGGTAACAGTAACTTCGATACTAATTATGACAGGTAACTGTAACTTCGATACTAATTATGACAAGGAACTGTAGTTTCGATACAAATTATGGCAGGTAACTGTAACTTCCATACTCATTATGACAGGTAACAGTAACTTCGATACTAATTATGACAAGAAACTGTAACTTCTTTACTAATTATGACAAGTAACTGTAATTTCGATACAAATTATGACAGGTAACTGTAACTTCGTTACTAATTATGACAAGTAACAGTACCTTCGATACTAATTATGACAGGTAACTGTAACTTCGTTACTATTTATGACATGTAACAGTAATTTCGATACAAAATATGGCAGGTAACAGTAACTTCGATACTAATTATGACAGGTAACAGTAACTTCGATACTAATTATGACAAGTAACATTAACTTCGATACTAATTATTACAGGTTACTGTAACATCGTTGCTAATGATGACAAGTAACTTTAATTTTGATACAAATTATGGCAGGTAACTGTAACTTCCATACTAATTATGACAGGTAACAGTTACTTCGATACTAATTATGACAGGAAACTGTAACTTCGTTACTAATTATGACAAGTAACTGTAATTTCGATACAAATTATGACAGGTAACTGTAACTTCGTTACTAATTATGACAAGTAACAGTACCTTCGATACTAATTATGACAGGTAACTGTAACTTCGATACTAATTATGACAAGGAACTGTAATTTCGATACAAATTATGGCAGGTAACTATAACTTCGTTACTAATTATGACAAGTAACTGTACTTTCGATACAAATTTTGGCAGGTAACTGTTACTTCGATACTAATTATGACAGGTAACAGTAACTTCGATACTAATTATGGCAAGTAACAGTAACTTCGATACTTATTATGACAGGTAACTGTAACTTCGTTACTAATTATGACAAGAAACTCTACTTTCGATACAAATTATGGCAGGTAACTGTAACTTCGGTAGTAATTATGACAGGTAAGAGTAACTTCGATACTAATTATGACAAGTAACTATAACTTCGATAAAAATTATAACTGGTTACTGTAACTTCGATTCTAATTATGACGAGAAACTCAAACTTCGTTACTAATTATGACAAGTAACTGTAATTTTGATAAAAAATTATGGTAGGTAACTGTATCTTCAATACTAATTATGACAGGTAACAGTAACTTCGATACTAATTATGACAGGAAACTGTAACTTCGTTACTAATTATGACAAGTAACTTTAATTTCGATACTAATTATGGCAGGAAACTGTAACTTCGTTACTAATTATGACAAGTCCCTGTAATTTCGATACAAATTATGGCAGGTAACTGTAACTTCGATACTAATTATGAAAAGTAAATGTAACTTCGATACTTATTATGACAGGTAATTGTAACTTCGTCACTAATTATAACAAGTAACTGTAATTTCGTTACAGATTATGGCAGGTAACAGTAACTTCGATACTAATTATGACAGGTAACAGCAACTTCGATACTAATTATGACAAGTAACTATAACTTCGATACAAATTATGACAGGTAACTGTAACTTCGATACTAATTATGACAAGAAACTGTAACTTCGATACTAATTATGACAGGTAACAGTAACTACGATACTAATTATGACAAGTAACTGTAACTTCGATACTAATTATGACAGGTAACTGTAACTTCGTAACTATTTATGACAAGTAACTGTAATTTCGATACAAATTATGGCAGGTAACAGTAACTTCGATACTAATTATGACAAGTAACTGTAACTTCGATACTAATTATGACAGGGAACTGTAATTTCGATACAAATTATGGCAGGTAACTGTAACTTCGATACTAATTGTGACTGGTACAGTAACTTCGATACTAATTATGACAAGTAACTATAACTTCGAATCAAATTATGACAGGTAACTGTAACTTCGATACTAATTATGACAAGAAACTCTAACTTCGTTACTAATTATGACAAGTAACTGTAATTTTGATAAAAAATTATGGAAGGTAACTGTAACTTCAATACTAATTATCACAGGTAACAGTAACTTCGATACTTATTATGACAGGTAACTGTAACTTCGTTACTAATTATCACAATTGCACAGTGAATGCCATGGTTGTGCCAGAGGAGGTGCCTTTCAAGCGAAGGTTTAATTTTCAGAAGGCCGACTGGGAAAGATTTGCCAAAGAACTTGATACAGAAGTTGCCAAAATCCCGCCGCAACCTGAGATGTATGAGGCATTTGTCAAATGCGTCCATACAGTTTCTAGAAGGACTATCCCAAGAGGTTGTAGAACAAGCTACATACCAGGACTGACTGATAACAGCAAACAGCTGATGAACCACTACAAAGATCTCTTTGAGGCAGACCCATTTTCTGATGATACTATCCATGTTGGCGAGGAATTGTTGCAAACTATCTCAGCACATTGTAAAGCTAAGTGGACCTCACTGGTAGAGAATCTCGACATGAAGTTAAATAGTAGGCGGGCCTGGAATCTCCTGAAAAACCTCAGCGGTGACCCAACGACATCTAGAAACTTCACCACAATAACAGCAGACCAGATTGCAACCCAATTACTCATGAACGGGAAGACTAAAGGTCGGAGCTCACGGGAGCAACTGGAACGAACCTCAGGACATGAGAACCATAACCTACGAGAACCTTTCACCTTGAATGAACTAGAATCTGCCATCTCCACGTTGAAATTGAATAAAGCTGCTGGCATCGATGACATCAGAGTAGAACAGATCAAAAAGTTCGGCCAGACCACCCTACAATGGCTGCTTACGATGATTAATGAGTGTGTATCTAAGCTTTATATCCCCAGGCTCTGGAGGAAAGCCCGAGTGGTTGCACTGCTTAAGCCTGGTAAGGAGCCAAACGATCCTAAAAACTTTCGCCCAATATCCTTATTATGTCACTGTTTCAAGATCTTCGAGCGCCTTATCCTCAACCGAATTAGCGGCATCCTTGAAGATAAGTTCATTCCCCAACAAGCTGGGTTTCGATCTGGAAAGTCATGTTGCAGTCAGATACTGAACCTCACTCAACACATCGAGGATGGGTATGAACAAGGTGAGATAACTGGAGTTGCCTTTGTCGATCTAACAGCTGCTTACGACACTATCAACCACAGAAAGTTGCTGAGGAAAGTGTACCAGACCTCCAACGACTACCAACTAACATCCCTTATTGGCACTCTCCTGCAGAATAGAAGGTTCCAAGTCTTTCTCCATGGTAAAAAGAGCAGATGGCGCATACAAAAGAACGGCTTACCTCAAGGCAGTGTACTCGCTCCTGTGCTATTTAATATTTACACTAACGATCAGCCCATACCAGAACATTCTAGGCTCTTCATCTATGCTGATGATACTGCAGTGGCTGCCCAAGGAAAAACATTTGAAGAGGTGGAGGGAAAGTTGACTTCTGCACTAGATACCCTTGGATCTTACTATGAAGCCAATCATCTTAAGCCAAATCCCAACAAGACTCAAGTATGTGCATTTCACTTAAGGAATAGAGAAGCTCGGCGGGAACTGGATGTTACATGGCAAGGCAAACAACTCCAACATTGTCCAACACCCGTGTATCTAGGTGTTACTCTTGACCGAACACTGTCCTTCAAGAAACATTGCCATAAGACCAGGCTGAAAGTTAGTTCACGGAACAATATTTTGAGGAAGCTCACAGCCACCACCTGGGGGGCAAGTCCTCACGTCCTAAGAACTTCTGCTCTTGCTTTGTGCATGTCTGCTGCAGAGTACGCTTCACCTGTGTGGAGTGCATCCAGTCACACCAAGCAGATTGACATTGCCATCAACGAGACCATACGAATCTTGTCGGGATGTATGAAGCCTACTCCAGTCGACAAACTTTACCCGATTGTTGGGATAGCTCCCCCAACTATCAGAAGGGCTGTTGCTGCTGATGCAGAGAGGGCGAAGCAGATTAATGATCCCCATCATCCACTGCATAATCATCAGGCTGTTGTCCGTCGACTGAAATCAAGAAAGAGTTTCATCGCCAGGACTCAACCACTGGAGGGAACATCGGAATCTAACCGCATCTCCAGGTGGAAGAGCAAGCTGCCGCCGGATATCCCTGTTAAGGAAGAGCTAGCCCCAGGAAATGACCTGCCTTACCCTGTTTGGAAATCACTTAATCGTCTCAGGGTGGGCGTCCCTCGTTGCAAGACCAACATGCAGAAATGGGGTATCCTTCCAGCTGATGGAGACACGTCCTGCGAGTGTGGAGCAACACAAGACCCAGCCCACCTGCTCATTTGTCCACTACTAGAACAACCCTGCACTACCCAGGACCTGATCGAGGCAAACAACAAGGCCATCGGAGTTGCTACATTCTGGAAATGATCGGACACGGAAATGATGAATGATCACAAGTAACTTTAATTTCGATACTAATTATGGCAGGTAACCGTAACTTCGTTACTAATTATTACAAGTCCCTGTAATTTCGATACAAATTATGGCGGGTAACGGACACTTCGATACTAATTATTACAAGTAACTGTAACTTCGATACTAATTATGACAGGTAAATGTAACTTGGTTACTAATTATGACAAGTAACTGTAATTTCGATACAAATGTTGGCAGGTAACTGTAACTTCGATTCTAATTATGACAGGTAACAGTAACTTCGATACTAATTATGACAAGTAACTGTAACTTCGATACTTATTATGACAGGTAACTGTAACTTCGTTACTATTTATGACAAGTAACAGTAATTTTGATACAAAATATGGCAGGTAACAGTAACTTCGATACTAATTATGACAGGTAACAGTAACTTCGATACTAATTATGACAAGTAACATTAACTTCGATACTAATTATGACAGGTAACTGTAACTTCGACACTAATTATAACAAGTAACTGTAATTTCGTTACAAATTATGGCAGGTAACAGTAACTTCGATACTAATTATGACAGGTAACATTAATTCGATACTAATTATGACAAGTAACTATAACTTCGATACAAATTATGACAGGTAACTGTAACTTCGATACTAATTATGACAAGAAACTCGAACTTCGTTACTAATTATGACAAGTCCCTGTAATTTCGATACAAATTAAGGCAGGTAACTGTAACTTCCATACTAATTATGACAGGTAACAGTAACTTCGATACTAATTATGACAGGAAACTGTAACTTCGTTACTTATTATGACAAGTAACTGTAATTTCGATACAAATTATGACAGGTATCTGAAACTTCGTTACTAGTTATGACAGGTTACTGTAACTTCGTTACTAATTATGTCAAGTAACTGTAGCTTAGATGCTAATTATGACAAGTAACTGTAATTTCGATACAAATTATGACAGGTAACTGTAACTTAGTTACTAATTATGACAAGTAACAGTACCTTCGATACTAATTATGACAAGTAACTGTAACTTCGTTACTATTTATGACATGTAACAGTAATTTCGATACAAAATATGGCAGGTAACAGTAACTTCGATACTAATTATGACAGGTAACAGTAACTTCGATACTAATTATGACAAGTAACATTAACTTCGATACTACTTATTACAGGTTACTGTAACATCGTTGCTAATGATGACAAGTAACTTTAATTTCGATACAAATTATGGCAGGTAACTGTAACTTCCATACTAATTATGACAGGTAACAGTTACTTCGATACTAATTATGACAGGAAACTGTAACTTCGTTACTAATTATGACAAGTAACTGTAATTTCGATACAAATTATGACAGGTAACTGTAACTTCGTTACTAATTATGACAAGTAACAGTACCTTCGATACAAATTATGACAGGTAACTGTAACTTCGATACTAATTATGACAAGGAACTGTAATTTCGATACAAATTATGGCAGGTAACTATAACTTCGTTACTAATTATGACAAGTAACTGTAATTTCGATACAAATTTTGGCAGGTAACTGTTACTTCGATACTAATTATGACAGGTAACAGTAACTTCGATACTAATTATGACAAGTAACAGTAACTTCGATACTTATTATGACAGGGAAACTGTAACTTCGTTACTAATTATGACAAGAAACTCTAATTTGGATACAAATTATGGCAGGTAACTGTAACTTCGGTACTAATTATGACAGGTAACAGTAACTTCGATACTAATTATGACAAGTAACTATAACTTCGATAAAATTTATGACTGGTTACTGTAACTTCGATTCTAATTATGACGAGAAACTCAAACTTCGTTACTAATTATGACAAGTAACTGTAATTTTGATAAAAAATTATTGTAGGTAACTGTAACTTCAATACTAATTATGACAGGTAAAAGTAACTTCGATACTAATTATGACAGGAAACTGTAACTTCGTTACTAATTATGACAAGTAACTTTATTTTCGATAGTAATTATGGCAGGAAACTGTAACTTCGTTACTAATTATGACAAGTCCCTGTAATTTCGATACAAATTATGGCAGGTAACTGTAACTTCGATACTAATTATGAAAAGTAACTGTAACTTCGATACATATTATGACAGGTAATTGTAACTTCGTCACTAATTATAACAAGTAACTGTAATTTCGTTACAGATTATGGCAGGTAACAGTAACTTCGATACTAATTATGACAGGTAACAGTAATTCGATACTAATTATGACAAGTAACTATAACTTCGATACAAATTATGATAGGTAACTGTAATTTCGATACTAATTATGACAAGAAACTCGAACTTCGTACTAATTATGACAAGTCCCTGTAATTTCGATACAAATTATGGCAGGTAACTGTAATTTCCATACTAATTATGATAGGTAACAGTAACTTCGATACTAATTATGACAGGAAACTGTAACGTCGTTACTAATTATGACAAGTAACTGTAATTTCGATACAAATTATGACAGGTAACTGTAACTTCGTTACTAATTATGACAGGTTACTGTAACTTCGTTACTAATTATGTCAAGTAACTGTAGCTTCGATGCTAATTGTGACAAGTAACTGTAATTTAGATACAAATTATGACAGGTAACATTAACTTAGATACTAATTATGACAAGAAACTCTAACTTCGTTAATAATTATGACAAGTAACAGTAATTTTGATAAAAATGTATGGTAGGTAACTGTAACTTCAATACTAATTATGACTGTAACTGTAACTTCGTTACTTATTATGACAAGTAACTGTAATTTCGATACAAATTATGGCAGGTAACAGTAACTTCGATACTAATTATGACAGGTAACTGTAACTTCGATACTAATTATGACAAGGAACTGTAATTTCGATATAAATTATGGCAGGTAACTGTAACTTCCATACTAATTATGACAGGTAACAGTAACTTCGATACTAATTATGACAAGAAACTGTAACTTCGTTACTAATTATGACAAGTAACTGTAATTTCGATACAAATTATGACAGGTAACTGTAACTTCTTTACTAATTATCACAAGTAACAGTACCTTCGATACTAATTATGACAGGTAACTGTAACTTCGATACTAATTATGACAAGTAACAGTACCTTCGATACTAATTATGACAGGTAACTGTAACTTCGATACTAATTATGACAAGGAACTGCAATTTCGATACAAATTATGGCAGGTAACTGTAACTTCGTTACTAATTCTGACAAGTAACTGTAATTTCGATACAAATTGTGGCAGGTAACTGTAACTTCGATTCTAATTATGACAGGTAACAGTAACTTCGATACTAATTATGACAAGTAACTGTAACTTCGATACTAATTATGACAGGTAACTGTAACTTCGTTACTATTTATGACAAGTAACAGTAATTTCGATACAAAATATGGCAGGTAACAGTAACTTCGATACTAATTATGACAGGTAACAGTAACTTCGATACTAATTATGACAAGTAACATTAACTTCGATACTAATTATTACAGGTTACTGTAACATCGTTGCTAATGATGACAAGTAACTTTAATTTTGATACAAATTATGGCAGGTAACTGTAACTTCCATACTAATTATGACAGGTAACAGTTACTTCGATACTAATTATGACAGGAAACTGTAACTTCGTTACTAATTATGACAAGTAACTGTAATTTCGATACAAATTATGACAGGTAACTGTAACTTCGTTACTAATTATGACAAGTAACAGTACCTTCGATACTAATTATGACAGCTAACTGTAACTTCGATACTAATTATGACAAGGAACTGTAATTTCGATACAAATTATGGCAGGTAACTATAACTTCGTTACTAATTATGACAAGTAACTGTACTTTCGATACAAATTTTGGCAGGTAACTGTTACTTCGATACTAATTATGACAGGTAACAGTAACTTCGATACTAATTATGACAAGTAACAGTAACTTCGATACTTATTATGACAGGTAACTGTAACTTCGTTACTAATTATGACAAGAAACTCTAATTTCGATACAAATTATGGCAGGAAACTGTAACTTCGGTACTAATTATGACAGGTAAGAGTAACTTCGATACTAATTATGACAAGTAACTATAACTTCGATAAAAATTATGACTGGTTACTGTAACTTCGATTCTAATTATGACGAGAAACTCAAACTTCGTTACTAATTATGACAAGTAACTGTAATTTTGATAAAAAATTATGGTAGGTAACTGTAACTTCAATACTAATTATGACAGGTAACAGTAACTTCGATACCAATTATGACAGGAAACTGTAACTTCGTTACTAATTATGACAAGTAACTTTAATTTCGATACTAATTATGGCAGGAAACTGTAACCTCGTTACTAATTATGACAAGTCCCTGTAATTTCGATACAAATTATGGCAGGTAACTGTAACTTCGATACTAATTATGAAAAGTAAATGTAACTTCGATACTTATTATGACAGGTAATTGTAACTTCGTCACTAATTATAACAAGTAACTGTAATTTCGTTACAGATTATGGCAGGTAACAGTAACTTCGATACTAATTATGACAGGTAACAGCATCTTCGATACTAATTATGACAAGTAACTATAACTTCGATACAAATTATGACAGGTAACTGTAACTTCGATACTAATTATGACAAGAAACTCTAACTTCGTTACTAATTATGACAAGTAACTGTAATTTTGATAAAACATTATTGTAGGTAACTGTAACTTCAATACTAATTATGACAGGTAACAGTAACTTCGATACTAATTATGACAGGTAACAGTAACTACGATACTAATTATGACAAGTAACTGTAACTTCGATACTAATTATGACAGGTAACTGTAACTTCGTAACTATTTATGACAAGTAACTGTAATTTCGATACAAATTATGGCAGGTAACAGTAACTTCGATACTAATTATGACAAGTAACTGTAACTTGGATACTAATTATGACAGGGAACTGTAATTTCGATACAAATTATGGCAGGTAACTGTAACTTCGATACTAATTGTGACTGGTAACAGTAACTTCGATACTTATTATGACAAGTAACTATAACTTCGAATCAAATTATGACAGGTAACTGTAACTTCGATACTAATTATGACAAGAAACTCTAACTTCGTTACTAATTATGACAAGTAACTGTAATTTTGATAAAAAATTATGGTAGGTAACTGTAACTTCAATACTAATTATCACAGGTAACAGTAACTTCGATACTTATTATGACAGGTAACTGTAACTTCGTTACTAATTATCACAAGTAACTTTAATTTCGATACTAATTATGGCAGGTAACCGTAACTTCGTTACTAATTATTACAAGTCCCTGTAATTTCGATACAAATTATGGCGGGTAACGGTAACTTCGATACTAATTATTACAAGTAACTGTAACTTCGATACTAATTATGACAGGTAAATGTAACTTGGTTACTAATTATGACAAGTAACTGTAATTTCGATACAAATGTTGGCAGGTAACTGTAACTTCGATTCTAATTATGACAGGTAACAGTAACTTCGATACTAATTATGACAAGTAACTGTAACTTCGATACTAATTATGACAGGTAACTGTAACTTCGTTATTATTTATGACAAGTAACAGTAATTTTGATACAAAATATGGCAGGTAACAGTAACTTCGATACTAATTATGACAGGTAACAGTAACTTCGATACTAATTATGACAAGTAACATTAACTTCGATACTAATTATGACAGGTAACTGTAACTTCGGCACTAATTATAACAAGTAACTGTAATTTCGTTACAAATTATGGCAGGTAACAGTAACTTCGATACTAATTATGACAGGTAACATTAATTCGATACTAATTATGACAAGTAACTATAACTGCGATACAAATTATGACAGGTAACTGTAACTTCGATACTAATTATGACAAGAAACTCGAACTTCGTTACTAATTATGACAAGTCCCTGTAATTTCGATACAAATTAAGGCAGGTAACTGTAACTTCCATACTAATTATGACAGGTAACAGTAACTTCGATACTAATTATGACAGGAAACTGTAACTTCGTTACTTATTATGACAAGTAACTGTAATTTCGATACAAATTATGACAGGTATCTGTAACTTCGTTACTAGTTATGACAGGTTACTGTAACTTCGTTACTAATTATGTCAAGTAACTGTAGCTTAGATGCTAATTATGACAAGTAACTGTAATTTCGATACAAATTATGACAGGTATCTGTAACTTCGTTACTAATTATGACAAGTAACAGTACCTTCGATACTAATTATGACAAGTAACTGTAACTTCGTTACTATTTATGACATGTAACAGTAATTTCGATAAAAAATATGGCAGGTAACAGTAACTTCGATACTAATTATGACAGGTAACAGTAACTTCGATACTAATTATGACAAGTAACATTAACTTCGATACTACTTATTACAGGTTACTGTAACATCGTTGCTAATGATGACAAGTAACTTTAATTTCGATGCAAATTATGGCAGGTAACTGTAACTTCCATACTAATTATGACAGGTAACAGTTACTTCGATACTAATTATGACAGGAAACTGTAACTTCGTTACTAATTATGACAAGTAACTGTAATTTCGATACAAATTATGACAGGTAACTGTAACTTCGTTACTAATTATGACAAGTAACAGTACCTTCGATACAAATTATGACAGGTAACTGTAACCTCGATACTAATTATGACAAGGAACTGTAATTTCGATACAAATTATGGCAGGTAACTATAACTTCGTTACTAATTATGACAAGTAACTGTAATTTCGATACAAATTTTGGCAGGTAACTGTTACTTCGATACTAATTATGACAGGTAACAGTAACTTCGATACTAATTATGACAAGTAACAGTAACTTCGATACTTATTATGACAGGGAAACTGTAACTTCGTTACTAATTATGACAAGAAACTCTAATTTGGATACAAATTATGGCAGGTAACTGTAACTTCGGTACTAATTATGACAGGTAACAGTAACTTCGATACTAATTATGACAAGTAACTATAACTTCGATAAAATTTATGACTGGTTACTGTAACTTCGATTCTAATTATGACGAGAAACTCAAACTTCGTTACTAATTATGACAAGTAACTGAAATTTTGATAAAAAATTATTGTAGGTAACTGTAACTTCAATACTAATTATGACAGGTAACAGTAACTTCGATACTAATTATGACAGGAAACTGTAACTTCGTTACTAATTATGACAAGTAACTTTATTTTCGATACTAATTATGGCAGGAAACTGTAACTTCGTTACTAATTATGACAAGTCCCTGTAATTTCGATACAAATTATGGCAGGTAACTGTAACTTCGATACTAATTATGAAAAGTCCCTGTAATTTCGATACAAATTATGGCAGGTAACTGTAATTTCCATACTAATTATGATAGGTAACAGTAACTTCGATACTAATTATGACAGGAAACTGTAACGTCGTTACTAATTATGACAAGTAACTGTAATTTCGATACAAATTATGACAGGTAACTGTAACTTCGTTACTAATTATGACAGGTTACTGTAACTTCGTTACTAATTATGTCAAGTAACTGTAGCTTCGATGCTAATTATGACAAGTAACTGTAATTTCGATACAAATTATGACAGGTAACATTAACTTAGATACTAATTATGACAAGAAACTCTAACTTCGTTAATAATTATGACAAGTAACAGTAATTTTGATAAAAATTTATGGTAGGTAACTGTAACTTCAATACTAATTATGACTGTAACTGTAACTTCGTTACTTATTATGACAAGTAACTGTAATTTCGATACAAATTATGGCAGGTAACAGTAACTTCGATTCTAATTATGACAGATAACAGTAACTTCGATACTAATTATGACAAGTAACTGTAACTTCGATACTACTTATGACAGGTAACAGTAACTTCGATACTAATTATGACAAGTAACATTAACTTCGATACTAATTATGACAAGTAACTGTAATTTCGATACAAATTACGGCAGGTAACTGTAACCTCGATACTAATTATGACAAGTAACTGTAACTTCGATACTAATTATGACAGGTAACTGTAACTTCGTTATTAATTATGACAAGTAACTGTAATTTCGATACAAATTTTGGCAGGTAACTGTATCATCGTTACTAATTTTGACAGGTAACAGTAACTTCGATACTAATTATGACAAGTAACTGTAACTTCGATACTAATTATGACAAGTCCCTGTAATTTCGATACAAATTATGGCAGTTAACTGTAACTTCGATACGAATTATGACAAGTAATTATAACTTCGAATCAAATTATGACAGGTAACTGTAACTTCGATACTAATTATGACAAGAAAATCTAACTTCGTTACTAATTATGACAAGTAACAGTAATCTTGATAAAAAATTATGGTAGGTAACTGTATCTTCAATACTAATTATGACAAGTGACAGTAACTTCGATACTAATTATGACAGGTATCTGTAACTTCGTTACTTATTATGACAAGTAACTTTAATTTCGATACTAATTATGGCAGGTAACTGTAACTTCGTTACTAATTATGACAAGTCCCTGTAATTTCGATACAAATTATGGCTGTTAACTGTAACTTCGATACTAATTATGACAGGTAACAGTGACTTCGGTACTAATTATGACAGGAAACTGTAACTTCGTTACTATTTATGACAATTAACTGTAATTACGATGCAAATTATGACAGGTAACTGTAACTTCGTTACTAATTATGACATGTAACTGTAATTTCGATACAAATTATGGCAGGTAACAGAACCTTCGATACTAATTATGACAAGTAACTCTAACTTCGTTACTAATTATGACAAGTAACTGTAATTTTGATAAAAAGTTATTGTAGGTAACTGTAACTTCAATACTAATTATGACAGGTAACAGTAACTTCGATACTAATTATGACAGGTAACTGTAACTTCGTTACTTATTATGACAAGTAACTTTAATTCGATACTAACTATGGCAGGTTACTGTAACTTCGTTACTAATTATGACAAGTCCCTGTAATTTCGATAAAAATTATTGCAGGTAATTGTAATTTCGATACTAAATATGACAGGTAACAGTAACTTCGATACTAATTATGACAAGTAACAGTAACTTCGATACTAATTATGACAAGTAACTGTAACTTCGAAACTAATTATGACAGGTAACTGTAACTTCGTTACTAATTATGACAAGTAACTGTAATTTCGATACAAATTATGGCAGGTAAATGTAACTTCGATACTAATTATGACTGGTAACAGCAACTTCGATACTAATTATGACAAGTAACTATAACTTCGATACAAATTATGACAGGTAACTGTAACTTCGATACTAATTATGACAAGAAACTCTAAATTCGTTACTAATTATGACAAGTAACTTTAATTTTGATAAAAAATTATTGTAGGTAACTGTAACTTCGTTACTAATTATGACAATTAACTGTAATTTCGATACAAATTATGGCAGGTAACTCTATCTTCGATACTAATTATGACAGGTAACAGTAACTTCGATACTAATTATGGCAGGTAACTGTAACTTCGATACTAATTATGACAGGTAACTGTAACTTCGTTACTTATTATGACAAGTAGCTGTAATTTCGTTACAAATTATGGCAGGTAATGGAAATTTAGATACTATTTATGACAGGTAACAGTAACTTCGATACTAATTATGACAAGTAACAGTAACTTCGATACTAATTATGACAAGTAACTGTAACTTCGATACTAATTATAACAGGTAACTGTAACTTCGTTACTAATTATGACAAGTAACTGTAATTTCGATACAAATTTTGGCAGGTAACTGTAACTTCGATACTAATTATGACAGCTAACAGTAATTTCGATACTAATTATGACATGTAACTGTAATTTCGATACAAATTATGACAGGTAACTGTAACTTCGTAACTAATTATGACAAGTAACTGTAATTTCGATACTAATTATGACAAGAAACTCTAACTTCGTAACTAATTATGACAAGTAACTGTAAGTTCGATACTAATTATGACAGGTTACTGTAACTTCGTTACTAATTATGACAGGTAACTATAATTTCGATACAAATTATGGCAGGTAACTGTAACATCGATACTAATTATGACAGGTAACTGTAACTTCGATGCTAATTATGACAAGAAACTCTAACTTTGTTACTAATTATGACAAGTAACTGTAATTTTGATAAAAATTATTGTAGGTAACTGTAACTTCGTTACTAATTATGACAATTAACTGTAATTTCGATACAAATTATGGCAGGTAACTGTAACTTCGATACTAATTATGGCAGGTAACAGTAACTTCGATACTAATTATTGCAGGTAACTGTAATTTCGATACGAATTATGACAGGTAACTGTAACTTCGTTACTAATTATGACAAGTAGCTGTAATTTCGTTACAAATTATGGCAGGTAATTGTAATTTCGATACTATTTATGACAGGTAACAGTAACTTCGATACTAAATATGACAAGTAACAGTAACTTCGATACTAATTATGACAATGTAACTGTAATATCGATACAAATTATGACAGGTAACTGTAACTTCGTAACTAATTATGACAAGTAACTGTAATTTCGATAAAAATTATGGCAGCTAACAGAACCTTCGATACTAATTATTACAGGTAACTGTAACTTCGATACTAATTATGACATGGAACTGTAATTTCGATACAAATTATGGCAGGTAATTGTAATTTCGATACTAAATATGACAGGTAACAGTAACTTCGATACTAATTATGACAAGTAACAGTAACTTCGATACTAATTATGACAAGTAACTATAACTTCGAATCAAATTATGACAGGTAACTGTAACTTCGATACTAATTATGACAAGAAAATCTAACTTCGTTACTAATTATGACAAGTAACAGTAATCTTGATAAAAAATTATGGTAGGTAACTGTAACTTCAATACTAATTATGACAGGTGACAGTAACTTCGATACTAATTATGACAGGTATCTGTAACTTCGTTACTTATTATGACAAGTAACTTAAATTTCGATACTAATTATGGCAGGTAACTGTAACTTCGTTACTAATTAATTACAAGTCCCTGTAATTTCGATACAAATTATGGCAGGTAACTGTAACTTCGATACTAATTATGTCAGGTAACAGTGACTTCGGTACTAATTATGACAGGAAACCGTAACTTCGTTACTAATTATGACAATTAACTGTAATTACGATGCAAATTATGAGAGGTAACTGTAACTTCTTTACTAATTATGACATGTAACTGTAATTTCGATACAAATTATGGCAGGTAACAGTACCTTCGATATTAATTATGACAGGTAACTGTAACTTCGATACTAATTATGACATGGAACTGTAACTTCGATACAAATTATGGCAGGTAACTGTAACATTGATACTAATTATGACAGGTAACAGTTACTTCGATACTAATTATGACAAGTAACTGTAACTTCGTTACTAATTATGACAAGTAACTCTAATTTTGATTAAAAAATTATGGCAGATAAATGTAACTTCGATACTAATTAATACAGGTAACAGTAACTTCGATACTAATTATGACAGGTTACTGTAACATCGTTTCTAATTATGTGAAGTAACTGTAACTTCGATACTAATTATGACAAATAACTGTAACATCGATACTTATTATGAAAGGTAACAGTAATTTCGATACAAATTATGGCAGGTAACTGTAACTTCGATACTAATTATGACAGGTAACAGTAACTTCGATACTAATTATGACAAGTAACTATAACTTCGATACAAATTATGACAGGTAACTGTAACTTCGATACTAATTATGACAAGAAACTCTAACTTCGTTACTAATTATGACAAATAACAGTCATTTTGATAAAAAATTATGGTAGGTAACTGTAACTTCAATTGTAATTATGACAGGTAAGAGTAACTTCGATACTTATTATGGCAGGTAACTGTAACTTCGTTACTAATTATGATAAGTAACTTTAATTTCGATACTAATTATGGCAGGTAACTGTAACTTCGTTACTAATTATGACAAGTCCCTGTTATTTCGATACAAATTATGGCAGGTAACTGTAACTTCGATACTAATTATGTCAGGTAACAGTAACTTCGATACTAATTATGACAGGAAACTGTAACTTCGTTACTAATTATGACAAGTAACTGTAATTTCGATACAAATAATGACAGGTAACTGTACCTTCGTTACTAATTATGACAAGTAACTGTAATTTCGATACAAATTATGGCAGGTAACAGTACCTTCGATACAAATTTTGACAGGTAACTGTAACTTTGATACTAATTATGAGAAGTAACTGTAACTTCGTTACCAATTATGACAAGTAACTCTAATTTTGATAGAAAATTATGGCAAGTAACTGTAACTTCGATACTAATTAATACAGGTAACAGTAACTTCGATACTAATTATGACAGGTAACAGTAACTTCGATACTAATTATTGCAGGTAACTGTAACTTCGATACTAATTATGACAGGTAACTGTAACTTCGTTACTAATTCTGACAAGTAGCTGTAATTTCTTTACAAATTATGGCAGGTAATTGTAATTTCGATACTATTTATGACAGGTAACAGTAACTTCGATACTAATTATGACAAGTAACAGTAACTTCGATACTAATTATGACAAGTAACTGTAACTTCGTTAATAATTATGACAAGTAACTGTAATTTCGATACAAATTTTGGCAGGAAACTGTAACGTCGATACTAATTATGACAGGTAACAATAATTTCGATACTAATTAAGACAAGTAACTGTAATTTCGATACAAATTATGACAGGAAACTGTAACTTCGTAACTAATTATGACAAGTAACTGTAATTTCGATACAAATTATGGCAGCTAACAGTACCTTCGATACTAATTATTACAGGTAACTGAAACTTCGATACTAATTATGACAAGGAACAGTAATTTCGATACAAATTATGGCAGGTAACTGTAACTTCGATACTAATTATGACAGGTAACAGTAACTTCGATACGAATTATGACAAGTAATTATAACTTCGAATCAAATTATGACAGGTAACTGTAACTTCGATACTAATTATGACAAGAAAATCTAACTTCGTTACTAATTATGACAAGTAACAGTAATCTTGATAAAAAATTATGGTAGGTAACTGTATCTTCAATACTAATTATGACAGCTGACAGTAACTTCGATACTAATTATGACAGGTATCTGTAACTTCGTTACTTATTATGACAAGTAACTTTAATTTCGATACTAATTATGGCAGGTAACTGTAACTTCGTTACTAATTATGACAAGTCCCTGTAATTTCGATACAAATTATGGCAGTTAACTGTAACTTCGATACTAATTATGACAGGTAACAGTGACTTCGGTACTAATTATGACAGGAAACTGTAACTTCGTTACTAATTATGACAATTAACTGTAATTACGGTAGCCTCCGTGGCTTAGGCGGCAGCACGCTGGCCTCTCACCGCTGGGTCCGTGGTTCAAATCCCGGTCACTCCATGTGAGATCTGTGCTGGACAGAACGGAGGCAGACAGGTTTTTCTCCGGGTACTCCGGTTTTCCCTGTCAAAATTTCATTCCAGCAACACTCTCCACTATCATTTCATTTCATCTGTCATTCATTTAATCATTGCCCCAGAGGAGTGCGTCAGGCCTCGGCAGCCGGCACAGTTCATATCCTCGCCGCTAGATGGGGGCTTCATTCATTCCATTCCTGACCCGGTCGGAGACTGGAAGCAGGCTGTGGATTTTCATTTTCAACTGTAATTACGATGCAAATTATGACAGGTAACTGTAACTTCGTTACTAATTATGACATGTAACTGTAATTTCGATACAAATTATGGCAGGTAACAGAACCTTCGATACTAATTATGACAAGTAACTGTAACTTCGTTACTAATTATGACAAGTAACTGTAATTTTGATAAAAAGTTATTGTAGGTAACTGTAACTTCAATACTAATTATGACAGGTAACAGTAACTTCGATACTAATTATGACAGGTAACTGTAACTTCGTTACTTATTATGACAAGTAACTTTAATTCGATACTAACTATGGCAGGTTACTGTAACTTCGTTACTAATTATGACAAGTCCCTGTAATTTCGATAAAAATTCTGGCAGGTAATTGTAATTTCGATACTAATTATGACAAGTAACAGTAACTTCGATACTAATTATGACAAGTAACTGTAACTTCGAAACTAATTATGACAGGTAACTGTAACTTCGTTACTAATTATGACAAGTAACTGTAATTTCGATACAAATTATGGCAGGTAAATGTAACTTCGTTACTAATTATGACTGGTAACAGCAACTTCGATACTAATTATGACAAGTAACTATAACTTCGATACAAATTATGACAGGTAACTGTAACTTCGATACTAATTTTGACAAGAAACTCTAACTTCGTTACTAATTATGACAAGTAACTTTAATTTTGATAAAAAATTATTGTAGGTAACTGTAACTTCGTTACTAATTATGACAATTAACTGTAATTTCGATACAAATTATGGCAGGTAACTCTATCTTCGATACTAATTATGACAGGTAACAGTAACTTCGATACTAATTATGGCAGGTAAGAGTAACTTCGTTACTTATTATGACAAGTAACTTTAATTTCGATACTAATTATGGCAGGTAACTGTAACTTCGTTACTAGTTATGACAAGTCCCTGTACTTTCGATACAAATTATGGCAGTTAACTGTAACTTCGATACTAATTATGACAGGTAACAGTGACTTCGATACTAATTATGACAAGTAACTGTAACTTCGATACTAATTATAACAGGTAACTGTAACTTCGTTACTAATTATGACAAGTAACTGTAATTTCGATACAAATTTTGGCAGGTAACTGTAACTTCGATACTAATTATGACAGCTAACAGTAATTTCGATACTAATTATGAAATGTAACTGTAATTTCGATACAAATTATGACAGGTAACTGTAACTTCGTAACTAATTATGACAAGTAACTGTAATTTCGATACTAATTATGACAAGAAACTCTAACTTCGTAACTAATTATGACAATTAACTGTAAGTTCGATACTAATTATGACAGGTAACTGTAACTTCGTTACTAATTATGACAAGTAACTATAATTTCGATACAAATTATGGCAGGTAACTGTAACATCGATACTAATTATGACAGGTAACTGTAACTTCGATGCTAATTATGACAAGAAACTCTAACTTCGTTACTAATTATGACAAGTAACTGTAATTTTGATAAAAATTATTGTAGGTAACTGTAACTTCGTTACTAATTATGACAATTAACTGTAATTTCGATACAAATTATGGCAGGTAACTCTAACTTCGATACTAATTATGACAGGTAACAGTAACTTCGATACTAATTATTGCAGGTAACTGTAATTTCGATACGAATTATGACAGGTAACTGTAACATCGTTACTAATTATGACAAGTAGCTGTAATTTCGTTACAAATTATGGCAGGTAATTGTAATTTCGATACTATTTATGACAGGTAACAGTAACTTCGATACTAATTATGACAAGTAACAGTAACTTCGATACTCATTATGACAAGTGACTGTAACTTCGATACTAATTATGACAGGTAACTATAACTTCGTTACTAATTATGACAAGTAACTGTAATTTCGATACAAATTTTGGCAGGTAACTGTAACGTCGATACTAATTGTAACAGGTAACAGTTATTTCGATACTAATTATGACAATGTAACTGTAATATCGATACAAATTATGACAGGTAACTGTAACTTCGTAACTAATTATGACAAGTAACTGTAATTTCGAAAAAAATTATGGCAGCTAACAGAACCTTCGATACTAATTATTACAGGTAACTGTAACTTCGATACTAATTATGACATGGAACTGTAATTTCGATACAAATTATGGCAGGTAATTGTAATTTCGATACTAAATATGACAGGTAACAGTAACTTCGATACTAATTATGACAAGTAACAGTAACTTCGATACTAATTATGACAAGTAACTATAACTTCGAATCAAATTATGACAGGTAACTGTAACTTCGATACTAATTATGACAAGAAAATCTAACTTCGTTACTAATTATGACAAGTAACAGTAATCTTGATAAAAAATTATGGTAGGTAACTGTAACTTCAATACTAATTATGACAGGTGACAGTAACTTCGATACTAATTATGACAGGTATCTGTAACTTCGTTACTTATTATGACAAGTAACTTTAATTTCGATACTAATTATGGCAGGTAACTGTAACTTCGTTACTGATTATGACAAGTCCCTGTAATTTCGATACAAATTATGTCAGGTAACTGTAACTTCGATACTAATTATGTCAGGTAACAGTGACTTCGGTACTAATTATGACAGGAAACCGTTACTTCGTTACTAATTATGACAATTAACTGTAATTACGATGCAAATTATGACAGGTAACTGTAACGTCTTTACTAATTATGACATGTAACTGTAATTTCGATACAAATTATGGCAGGTAACAGTACCTTCGATATTAATTATGACAGGTAACTGTAACATCGATACTAATTATGACATGGAACTGTAACTTCGATACAAATTATGGCAGGTAACTGTAACTTTGATACTAATTATGACAGGTAACAGTAACTTCGAATCTAATTATGACAGGTTACTGTAACATCGTTTCTAATTATGTGAAGTAACTGTAACTTCGATACTAATTATGACAAATAACTGTGACATCGATACTTATTATGAAAGGTAACAGTAATTTCGATACAAATTATGGCAGGTAACTGTAACTTCGATACTAATTATGACAGGTAACAGTAACTTCGATACTAATTATGACAATTAACTATAATTTCGATACAAATTATGACAGGTAACTGTAACTTCGATACTAATTATGACAAGAAACTCTAACTTCGTTACTAATTATGACAAATAACAGTCATTTTGATAAAAAATTATGGTAGGTAACTGTAACTTCAATTGTAATTATGACAGGTAAGAGTAACTTCGATACTTATTATGGCAGGTAACTGTAACTTCGTTACTAATTATGATAAGTAACTTTAATTTCGATACTAATTATGGCAGGTAACTGTAACTTCGTTACTAATAATGACAAGTCCCTGTTATTTCGATACAAATTATGGCAGGTAACTGTAACATCGATACTAATTATGTCAGGTAACAGTAACTTCGATACTAATTATGACAGGAAACTGTAACTTCGTTACTAATTATGACAAGTAACTGTAATTTCGATACAAACAATGACAGGTAACTGTACCTTCGTTACTAATTATGACAAGTAACTGTAATTTCGATACATATTATGGCAGGTAACAGTACCTTCGATACAAATTTTGACAGGTAACTGTAACTTTGATACTAATTATGAGAAGTAACTGTAACTTCGTTACCAATTATGACAAGTAACTCTAATTTTGATAGAAAATTATGGCAAGTAACTGTAACTTCGATACTAATTAATACAGGTAACAGTAACTTCGATACTAATTATGACAGGTTACTGTAACATCGTTACTAATTATGACAAGTAACTGTAACTTCGATACTAATTATGACATGTAACTGTAACTTCGATACTTATTATGACAGGTAACTGTAACTTCATTACTAATTATGACAAGAAACTGTAACTTCGATACTAATTATGACAGGTAACTGTAACTTAGATACTAATTATGACAAGTAACTGTAACTTCGATACTAATTATGACAAGTAACTGTAACTTCGATACTATTTATGACAGGTATCAGTAACTTCGATATTAATTATGACAAGTAACAGTAACTTCGATACTAATTATGACAAGTAACTGTAATTTCGATACAAATTTTGGCAGGTAACTGTTACTTCGATACTAATTATGACAGATAACAGTAACTTCGATACTAATTATGACAAGTAACTGTAACATCGATACTAATTATGACAATTAAATGTAATTACGATGCAAATTATGAGAGGTAACTGTAACTTCTTTACTAATTATGACATGTAACTGTAATTTCGATACAAATTATGGCAGGTAACTGTAACTTCGATACTAATTATGTCAGTTAACCGTAACTTGGATACTAATTATGACAGGAAACTGTAACTTCGTTACTTATTATGACAAGTAACTGTAATTTCGATATAAATAATGACAGGTAACTGTATCTTCGTTAATAATTATGACAAGTAACTGTAATTTCGATACAAATTATGGCAGGTAACAGTACCTTCGATACTAATTTAGACAGGTAACTGTAACTTCGATAGTAATTATGACAAGGTACTGTAATTTCGATACAAAATATGGCAGGTAACTCTAACTTTGATACTAATTCTGACAGGTAACAGTAACTTCGATACTAATTATGAGAAGTAACTGTAACTTCGTTACTAATTATGACAAGTAACTCTAATTTCGTTACAAATTATGGCAGGTAATTGTAATTTCGATACAATTTATGACAGGTAACAGTAACTTCGATATTAATTATGACAAGTAACAGTAACTTCGATACAAATTTTGGCAGGTAACTGTAATTTCGATACTAATTATGACAGGTAACAGTAACTTCGATACTAATTATGACAAGTAACTGTAACATCGATACTAATTTTGACAGGTAACTGTAACTTCGTTACTAATTATGACAAGTAACTGTAATTTCGATACAAATTATGGCAGGTAACTGTAACTTCGATACTAATTATGACAGGTAACAGTAACTTCGATATTAATTATGACAAGTAACAGTAAATTCGATACTAATTATGACAGGTAACAGTAACTTCGATACTAATCATGACAAGTAACTTTAACTTCGATACTAATTATGACAGGTAACTGTAACTTCCTTACTAATTATGACAAGTAACTGTAATTTCGTTACAAATAATGGCAGGTAATTGTAATTTCGTTACTAATTATGACAGGTAACAGTAACTTCGATACTAATTATGACAAGTAACAGTAACTTCGATACTAATTATGACAAGTAACTGTAACTTCGATACTAATTATGACATGTAACTGTAACTTCGATACTTATTATGACAGGTAAAAGTAACTTCATTACTAATTATGACAAGAAACTGTAACTTCGATACTAATTATGACAGGTAACTGTAACTTCGATACTAATTATGACAAGTAACTCCAACTTCGATACTAATTATGACAAGTAACTGTAATTTCGATACAAATTTTGGCAGGTAACTGTTACTTCGATACTAATTATGACAGATAACAGTAACTTCGATACTAATTATGACAAGTAACTGTAACATCGATACTAATTATGACAGGTAACAGCAACTTCGATACTAATTATGACAAGTAACTATAACTTCGATACAAATTATGACAGGTAACTGTAACTTCGATACTAATTATGACAAGAAACTCTAACTTCGTTACTAATTATGACAAGTAACTGTAATTTTGATAAAAAATTATTGTAGGTAACTGTAACTTCAATACTAATTATGACAGGTAACAGTAACTTCGATACTAATTATGACAGGTTATTTTAACTTCGTTACTTATTATGACAAGTAACTTTAATTTCGATACTAATTATGGCAGGTTACTGTAACTTCGTTACTAATTATGACAAGTAACTGTAATTTCGATTCAAATTTTGGCAGGTAACTGTAACTTCGATACTAAATATGACAGGTAACAGTTACTTCGATACTAATTATGACAATTAACAGTAACTTCGATACTAATTATGACAAGTAACTGTAAGTTCGATACTAATTATGACAGGTAACTGTAACTTCGTTACTAATTATGACAAGTAACTGTAATTTCGATTCAAATTTTGGCAGGTAACTGTAACTTCGATACTTATTATGACAGTCAACAGTAACTTCGATACTAATTAGGACAATTAACTGTAACTTCGATACAAATTATGACAGGTAACTGTAACTTCGATACTAATTATGACAAGAAACTCTATCTTCGTTGCCAATTATGACAAGTAAATGTAATTTTGATAAAAATTATTGTAGGTAACTGTAACTTCGTTACTAATTATGACAATTAACTGTAATTTCGATACAAATTATGGCAGGTAACTCTAACTTCGATACTAATTATGACAGGTAACAGTAACTTCAATACTAATCAATGCAGGTAACTGTAACTTCGATACTAATTATGACAGGTAACTGTAACTTCGTTACTAATTATGACAAGTAGCTGTAATTTCGTTACAAATTATGGCAGGTAATTGTA
The DNA here is from genome assembly GCA_946902985.2 of Meconema thalassinum. Lineage (NCBI taxonomy): Eukaryota > Metazoa > Arthropoda > Insecta > Orthoptera > Tettigoniidae > Meconema > Meconema thalassinum. The sequence continues at coordinate 1,671,201,434 of OX336388.2, read as the reverse complement.
ATTTCGATACTATTTATGACAGGTAACACTAACTTCGGTACTAATTATGACAAGTAACAGTAACTTCGGTACTAATTATGACAAGTAACTGTAACTTCGATACTAATTATGACAGGTAACTGTAACTTCGTTACTAATTATGACAAGTAACTGTAATTTCGATACAAATTTTGGCAGGAAACTGTAAAGTCGATACTAATTATGACAGGTAACAGTAATTTCGATACTAATTATGACAAGTAAATGTAATTTCGATACAAATTATGACAGGTAACTGTAACTTCGTAACTAATTATGACAAGTAACTGTAATTTCGATACAAATTATGGCAGCTAACAGTACCTTCGATACTTATTATTACAGGTAACTGAAACTTCGATATTAATTATGACAAGGAACTGTAATTTCGATACAAATTATGGCAGGTAACTGTAACTTCGATACTAATTATGACGGGTAACAGTAACTTCGATACGAATTATGACAATTAATTATAACTTCGAATCAAATTATGACAGGTAACTGTAACTTCGATACTAATTATGACAAGAAAATCTAACTTCGTTACTAATTATGACAAGTAACAGTAATCTTGATAAAAATTGTGGTAGGTAACTGTAACTTCAATACTAATTATGACAGGTGACAGTAACTTCGATACTAATTATGACAGGTATCTGTAACTTCGTTACTTATTATGACAAGTAACTTTAATTTCGATACTAATTATGGCAGGTAACTGTAACTTCGTTACTAATTATGACAAGTCCCTGTAATTTCAATACAAATTATGGCAGGTAACTGTAACTTCGATACTAATTATGACAGGTAACAGTGACTTCGGTACTAATTATGACAAGTAACTGTAATTTTGATAAAAATTATTGTAGGTAACAGAACCTTCGATACTAATTATGACAAGTAACTGTAACATCGTTACTAATTATGACAAGTAACTGTAATTTTGATAAAAAATTATTGTAGGTAACTGTAACTTCAATACTAATTATGACAGGTAACAGTAACTTCGATACTAATTATGACAGGTAACTGTAACTTCGTTACTAATTATGACAAGTAACTTTAATTTCGATACTAACTATGGCAGGTTACTGTAACTTCGTTACTAATTATGACAAGTCCCTGTAATTTCGATACAAATTATGGCAGGTAATTGTAATTTCGATACTAATTATGACAGGTAACTGTAACTTCGATACTTATTATGACAGTCAACAGTAACTTCGATACTAATTATGACAAGTAACTGTAACCTCGATACTAATTATGACAGTAACTGTAACTTCGTTACTAATTATGACAAGTAACTGTAATTTCGATACAAATTATGGCAGGTAAATGTAACTTCGATACTTATTATGACAGGTAACAGCAACTTCGATACTAATTATGACAAGTAACTATAACTTCGATACAAATTATGACAGGTAACTGTAACTTCGATACTAATTATGACAAGAAACTCTAACTTCGTTACTAATTATGACAAGTAACTGTAATTTTGATAAAAAATTATTGTAGGTAACTGTAACTTCGTTACTAATTATGACAATTAACTGTAATTTCGATACAAATTATGGCAGGTAACTCTATCTTCGATACTAATTATGACAGGTAACTAACTTCGATACTAATTATGGCAGGTAACTGTAACTTCGATACTAATTATGACAGGTAACTGTAACTTCGTTACTAATTATGACAAGTAGCTGTAATTTCGTTACAAATTATGGCAGGTAATTGTAATTTAGATACTATTTATGACAGGTAACAGTAACTTCGATACTAATTATAACAAGTAACAGTAACTTCGATACTAATTATGACAAGTAACTGTAACTTCGATACTAATTATGACAGGTAACTGTAACTTCGTTACTAATTATGACAAGTAACTGTAATTTCGATACAAATTTTGGCAGGTAACTGTAACTTCGATACTAATTATGACAGGTAACAGTAATTTCGATACTAATTATGACAGGTAACTCTAACTTCGATACTAATTATGACAGGTAACAGTAACTTCGATACTAATTATTGCAGGTAACTGTAACTTCGATACAAATTATGGCAGGTAACAGTACCTTCGATACTAATTATGGCAGGTAACAGTAACTTCGATACTAATTAAGACAGGTAACTGTAACTTCATTACTTATTATGACAAGTAACTTTAATTTCGATACTAACTATGGCAGGTTACTGTAACTTCGTTACTAATTATGACAAGTCCCTGTAATTTCGATACAAATTATGGCAGGTAATTGTAATTTCGATACTAAATATGACAGGTAACAGTAACTTCGATACTAATTATGACAAGTAACAGTAACTTCGATACTAATTATGACAAGTAACTGTAAGTTCGATACTAATTATGACAGGTAACTGTAACTTCGTTACTAATTATGACAAGTAACTGTAATTTCGATTCAAATTTTGGCAGGTAACTGTAACTTCGATACTTATTATAACAGTCAACAGTAACTTCGATACTAATTATGACAAGTAACTGTAACTTCGATACTAATTATGACAGGTAACTGTAACTTCGTTACTAATTATGACAAGTAACTGTAATTTCGATACAAATTATGGCAGGTAACTGTAACTTCGATAGTAATTATGACAGGTAACAGCAACTTCGATAATAATTATGACAAGTAACGATAACTTCGATACAAATTATGACAGGTAACTGTAACTTCGATATTAATTATGACAGGAAACTCTAACTTCGTTACTAATTATGACATGTAACTGTAATTTTGATAAAAATTATTGTAGGTAACTATAACATCGTTACTAATTATGACAATTAACTGTAATTTCGATACAAATTATGACAGGTAACTCTAACTTCGATACTAATTATGACAGGTAACAGTAACTTCGATACTAATTATTGCAGGTAACTGTAACTTCGATACTAATTATGACAGGTAACTGTAACTTCGTTACTAATTATGACAAGTAGCTGTAATTTCGTTACAAATTATGGCAGGTAATTGTAATTTCGATACAATTTATGACAGGTAACAGTAACTTCGATACTAATTATGACAAATAACAGTAACTTCGATACTAATTATGACAAGTAACTGTAACTTCGATACTAATTATGACAGGTAACTATAACTGCGTTACTAATTATGATAAGTAACTGTAATTTCGATACAAATTTTGGCAGGTAACTGTAACGTCGATACTAATTATGACAGGTAACAGTAATTTCGATACTAATTATGACAAGTAACTGTAATTTCGATACAAATTATGACAGGTAACTGTAACTTCGTAACTAATTAGGAAAAGTAACTGTAATTTCGATACAAATTATGCCTGCTAACAGTACCTTCGATACCAATTATTACAGGTAACTGTAACTTCGATACTAATTATGATAAGGAACTGTAATTTCGATACAAATTATGACAGGTAACTGCAACTTCGATACTAATTATGACAGGTAACAGTAACTTCGATACTAATTATGACAAGTAACAGTAATCTCGATAAAAGTTATGGTAGGTAACTGTAACTTCAATACTAATTATGACAGGTGACAGTAACTTCGATACTAATTATGACAGGTATCTGTAACTTCGTTACTTATTATGACAAGTAACTTTAATTTCGATACTAATTATAGCAGGTAACTGTAACTTCGTTACTAATTATGACAAGTCCCTGTAATTTCGATACAAATTATAGCAGGTAACTGTAACTTCGTTACTAATTATGTCAGGTAACAGTGACTTCGGTACTAATTATGACAGGAAACTGTAACTTCGTTACTAATTATGACAATTAACATTAATTACGATGCAAATTATGACAGGTAACTGTAACATCGTTAAAATTTTGAGATGTAACTGTAATTTCGATACAAATTATGGCAGGTAACAGTACCTTCGATACTAATTATGACAGGTAACTGTAACTTCGATACTAATTATGACATGGAACTGTAACATCGATACAAATTATGGCAGGTAACTGTAACTTTGATACTAATTATGACAGGTAACAGTAACTTCGATACTAATTATGACAAGTAACTGTAACTTCGTTACTAATTATGACAAGTAACTCTAATTTTGATTAAAAAAATATGGCAGATAAATTTAACTTCGATAGTAATTAATACAGGTAACAGTAACTTCGATACTAATTATGACAGGTTACTGTAACATCGTTCCTAATTATGTGAAGTTACTGTAACTTCGATACTAATTATGACAAATAACTGTAACTTCGATACTTATTATGACAGGTAACAGTAATTTCGATACAAATTATGGCAGGTAACTGTAACTTCGATACTAATTGTGACAGGTAACAGTAACTTCGATACTAATTATGACAAGTCAAATTATGACAGGTAACTGTAACTTCGATACTAATTATGACAAGAAACTCTAACTTCGTTACTAATTATGACAAATAACAGTCATTTTGATAAAAAATTATGGTAGGTAACTGTAACTTCGATACTAATTAATACAGGTAACAGTAACTTCGATACTAATTATGACAGGTTACTGTAACATCGTTACTAATTATGACAAGTAACTGTAATTTCGATACAAATTATGGCAGGTAACAGTACCTTCGATACTAATTTAGACAGGTAACTGTAACTTCGATAGTAATTATGACAAGGTACTGTAATTTCGATACAAAATATGGCAGGTAACTCTAACTTTGATACTAATTCTGACAGGTAACAGTAACTTCGATACTAATTATGATAAGTAACAGTAACTTCGATACTAATTATGACAAGTAACTGTAACTTCGATACTAATTATGACTGGTAACTGTATCTTCGTTACAAATTATGACAAGGAACTGTAATTTCGATTCAAATTATGGCAGGTAACTGTAACTTCGATAGTAATTATGACAGGTAACAGCAACTTCGATACTAATTATGACAAGTAACTATAACTTCGATACAAATTATGACAGGTAACTGTAACTTCGATACTAATTATGACAAGAAACTCTAACTTCGTTACTAATTATGACAAGTAACTGTAATTTTGATAAAAAATTATTGTAGGTAAGTGTAACTTCAATACATATTATGACAGGTAACAGTAACTTCGATACTACTTATGACAGGTAACTGTAACTTCGTTACTTATTATGACAAGTAACTTTAATTTCGATACTAATTATGGCAGGTTATTGTAACTTCGTTACTAATTATGACAAGTCCCTGTAATTTCGATACAAATTATGGCAGGTAATTGTAATTTCGATAATAAATATGACAGGTAACAGTAACTTCGATACTAATTATGACAAGTAACTGTAATTTCGATTCAAATTTTGGCAGGTAACTGTAACTTCGATACTTATTATGACAGTCAACAGTTACTTCGATACTAATTATGACAAGTAACTGTAACTTCGATACTAATTATGACAGATAACTGTAACTTCGTTACTAATTATGACAAGTAACTATAATTTCGATACAAATTATGGCAGGTAACTGTATCTTCGATACTAATTATGACAGGTAACAGCAACTTCGATACTAATTATGACAAGTAACTATAACTTCGATACAAATTATGACAGGTAACTGTAACTTCGATACTAATTATCACAAGAAACTCTAACTTCGTTACTAATTATGACAAGTAAATGTAATTTTGATAAAAAATTATTGTAGGTAACTGTAACTTCGTTACTAATTATGACAATTAACTGTAATTTCGATACAAATTATGGCAGCTAACTCTATCTTCGATACTAATTATGACAGGTTACAGTAACTTCGATACTAATTATGGCAGACAACTGTAACTTCGTTACTTATTATGACAAGTAAGTTTAATTTCGATACTAATTATGGCAGGTTACTGTAATTTCGATTCAAATTTTGGCAGGTAACTGTAACTTCGATACTTATTATGACAGTCAACAGTAACTTCGATACTAATTAGGACAAGTAACTGTAACTTCGTTACTAATTATGACAAGTAACTGTAATTTCGATACAAATTATGGCAGGTAACTGTAACTTCGATACTAATTATGACAGGTAACAGCAACTTCGATACTAATTATGAAAAGTAAATATAACTTCGATACAAATTATGACAGGTTACTGTAACTTCGATACTAATTATGACAAGAAACTCTAACTTCTTTACTAATTATGACAAGTAACTGTAATTTTGATAAAAATTATTGTAGGTAACTGTAACTTCGTTACTAATTATGACAATTAACTGTAATTTCGATACAAATTATGGCAGGTAACTCTACCTTCGATACTTATTATGACAGGTCACAGTAACTTCGATACAAATTATTGCAGGTAACTGTAACTTCGATACTAATTATGACAGGTAACTGTAACTTCGTTAATAATTATGACAAGTAGCTGTAATTTCGTTACAAATTATGGCAGGTAATTGTAATTTCGATACTATTTATGACAGGTAACAGTAACTTCGATACTAATTTTGACAAGTAACAGTAACTTCGATACTAATTATGACAAGTAACTGTAACTTCGATACTAATTATGATAGGTAACTGTAACTTCGTTACTAATTATGACAAGTAACGGTAATTTCGATACAAATTTTGGCAGGTAACTGTAACGTCGATACTAATTATGACAGGTAACAGTAATTTCGATACTATTTATGACAAGTAACTGTAATTCCGATACAAATTATGGCAGGTAACTGTAACTTCGTAACTAATTATGACAAGTAACTGTAATTTCGATACAAATTATGGCAGCTAACAGTACCTTCGATACTAATTATTACAGGTAACTGTAACTTCGATACTAATTATGACAAGGAACTGTAATTTCGATACAAATTATGGCAGGTAACTGTAACTTCGATACTAATTATGACAGGTAACAGTAACTTCGATACTAATTATGACAAGTTATTACAACTTCGAATCAAATTATGACAGGTAACTGTAACTTCGATACTAATTATGACAAGAAACTCTAACTTCGTTACTAATTATGACAAATAACAGTCATTTTGATAAAAAATTATGGTGGGTAACTGTAACTTCAATACTAATTTTGACAGGTAAGAGTAACTTCGATACTTATTATGACAGGTAACTGTAACTTCGTTACTAATTATGATAAGTAACTTTAATTTCGATACTAATTATGGCAGGTAACTGTAACTTCGTTACTAATTATGACAGGTAACTGTAACTTCATTACTAATTATGACAAGAAACTGCAACTTCGATACTAATTATGACAGGTAACAATAACTTCGATACTAATTATGACAGGTTACTGTAACATCGTTACTAATTATGACAAGTAACTGTACCTTCGATACTAATTATGACAAGTAACTGTAACTTCGATACTTATTATGACAGGTAACTGTAACTTCATTACTAATTATGACAAGAAACTGTAACTTCGATACTAATTATGACAGGTAACTGTAACTTCGATACTAATTTTGACAAGTAACTGTAACTTCGATACTAATTATGACAAGTAACTGTAACTTCGATAATATTTATGACAGGTAACAGTTACTTCGATATTAATTATGAGAGGTAACAGTAACTTCGATACTAATTATGACAAGTAACTGTAATTTCGATACAAATTTTGGCAGGTAACTGTAACTTCGATACTAATTATGACAGGTAACAGTAACTTCGATACTAATTATGACAAGTAACTGTAACATCGATACTAATTTTGACAGGTAACTGTAACTTCGTTACTAATTATGACAAGTAACTGTAATTTCGATACAAATTATGGCAGGTAACTGTAACTTCGATACTAATTATGACAGGTAACAGTAACATCGATATTAATTATGACAAGAAACAGTAAATTCGACACTAATTATGACAGGTTACAGTTACTTCGATACTAATCATGACAAGTAACTTTAACTTCGATACTAATTATAACAGGCAACTGTAACTTCCTTACTAATTATGACAAGTAACTGTAATTTCGTTACAAATTATGGCAGGTAATTGTAATTTCGTTACTAATTATGACAGGTAATAGTAACTTCGATACTAATTATGACAAGTCACTGTAATTTCGATACAAATTATGGCAGGTTACTGTAACTTCGATACTAATTATGACAAGTCCCTGTAATTTCGATACAAATTATGGCAGGTAATTGTAATTTCGATACTAAATATGACAGGTAACAGTAACTTCGATACTAATTATGACAAGTAACAGCAACTTCGATACTAATTATGACAAGTAACTGTAAGTTCGATACTAATTATGACAGGTAACTGTAACTTCGTTACTAATTATGACAAGTAACTGTAATTTCGATTCAAATTTTGGCAGGTAACTGTAACTTCGATACTTATTATGACAGTCAACAGTAACTTCGATACTAATTATGACAAGTAACTGTAACTTCGATACTAATTATGACAGATAACTGTAACTTCGTTACTAATTATGACAAGTAACTATAATTTCGATACAAATTATGGCAGGTAACTGTATCTTCGATACTAATTATGACAGGTAACAGCAACTTTGATACTAATTATGACAAGTAACTATAACTTCGATACAAATTATGACAGGTAACTGTAACTTCGATACTAATTATCACAAGAAACTCTAACTTCGTTACTAATTATGACAAGTAAATGTTATTTTGATAAAAAATTATTGTAGGTAACTGTAACTTCGTTACTAATTATGACAATTAACTGTAATTTCGATACAAATTATGGCAGCTAACTCTATCTTCGATACTAATTATGACAGGTTACAGTAACTTCGATACTAATTATGGCAGATAACTGTAACTTCGTTACTTATTATGACAAGTAAGTTTAATTTCGATACTAATTATGGCAGGTTACTGTAACTTCGTTACTAATTATGACAAGTCCCTGTAATTTCGATACAAATTATGGCAGGTAATTGTAATTTCGATACTAAATATGACAGGTAACAGTAACTTCGATACTAATTATGACAAGTCCCTGTAATTTCGATACAAATTATGGCAGGTAATTGTAATTTCGATACTAAATATGACAGGTAACAGTAACTTCGATACTAATTATGACAAGTAACAGTAACTTCGATACTAATTATGACAAGTAACTGTAAGTTCGATACTAATTATGACAGGTAACTGTAACTTCGTTACTAATTATGACAAGTAACTGTAATTTCGATTCAAATTTTGGCAGGTAACTGTAACTTCGATACTTATTATGACAGTCAACAGTAACTTCGATACTAATTAGGACAAGTAACTGTAACTTCGATACTAATTATGACAGGTAACTGTAACTTCGTTACTAATTATGACAAGTAACTGTAATTTCGATACAAATTATGGCAGGTAACTGTAACTTCGATACTAATTATGACAGGTAACAGCAACTTCGATACTAATTATGAAAAGTAACTATAACTTCGATACAAATTATGACAGGTTACTGTAACTTCGATACTAATTATGACAAGAAACTCTAACTTCGTTACTAATTATGACAAGTAACTGTAATTTTGATAAAAATTATTGTAGGTAACTGTAACTTCGTTACTAATTATGACAATTAACTGTAATTTCGATACAAATTATGGCAGGTAACTCTACCTTCGATACTTATTATGACAGGTAACAGTAACCTCGATACAAATTATTGCAGGTAACTGTAACTTCGATACTAATTATGACAGGTAACTGTAACTTCGTTAATAATTATGACAAGTAGCTGTAATTTCGTTACAAATTATGGCAGGTAATTGTAATTTCGATACTATTTATGACAGGTAACAGTAACTTCGATACTAATTTTGACAAGTAACAGTAACTTCGATACTAATTATGACAAGTAACTGTAACTTCGATACTAATTATGACAGGTAACTGTAACTTCGTTACTAATTATGACAAGTAACGGTAATTTCGATACAAATTTTGGCAGGTAACTGTAACGTCGATACTAATTATGACAGGTAACAGTAATTTCGATACTATTTATGACAGGTAACTGTAATTTCGATACAAATTATGACAGGTAACTGTAACTTCGTAACTAATTATGACAAGTAACTGTAATTTCGATACAAATTATGGCAGCTAACAGTACCTTCGATACTAATTATTACAGGTAACTGTAACTTCGATACTAATTATGACAAGGAACTGTAATTTCGATACAAATTATGGCAGGTAACTGTAACTTCGATACTAATTATGACAGGTAACAGTAACTTTGATACTAATTATGACAAGTTATTACAACTTCGAATCAAATTATGACAGGTAACTGTAACTTCGATACTAATTATGACAAGAAACTCTAACTTCGTTACTAATTATGACAAATAACAGTCATTTTGATAAAAAATTATGGTAGGTAACTGTAACTACAATACTAATTTTGACAGGTAAGAGTAACTTCGATACTTATTATGACAGGTAACTGTAACTTCGTTACTAATTATGATAAGTAACTTTAATTTCGATACTAATTATGGCAGGTAACTGTAACTTCGTTACTAATTATGACAGGTAACTGTAACTTCATTACTAATTATGACAAGAAACTGCAACTTCGATACTAATTATGACAGGTAACAATAACTTCGATACTAATTATGACAGGTTACTGTAACATCGTTACTAATTATGACAAGTAACTGTACCTTCGATACTAATTATGACAAGTAACTGTAACTTCGATACTTATTATGACAGGTAACTGTAACTTCATGACTAATTATGACAAGAAACTGTAACTTCGATACTAATTATGACAGGTAACTGTAACTTCGATACTAATTTTGACAAGTAACTGTAACTTCGATACTAATTATGACAAGTAACTGTAACTTCGATACTATTTATGACAGGTAACAGTTACTTCGATATTAATTATGAGAGGTAACAGTAACTTCGATACTAATTATGACAAGTAACTGTAATTTCGATACAAATTTTGGCAGGTAACTGTAACTTCGATACTAATTATGACAGGTAACAGTAACTTCGATATTAATTATGACAAGTAACTGTAACATCGATACTAATTTTGACAGGTAACTGTAACTTCGTTACTAATTATGACAAGTAACTGTAATTTCGATACAAATTATGGCAGGTAACTGTAACTTCGATACTAATTATGACAGGTAACAGTAACATCGATATTAATTATGACAAGAAACAGTAAATTCGATACTAATTATGACAGGTAACAGTAACTTCGATACTAATCATGACAAGTAACTTTAACTTCGATACTAATTATAACAGGTAACTGTAACTTCCTTACTAATTATGACAAGTAACTGTAATTTCGTTACAAATTATGGCAGGTAATTGTAATTTCGATACTAATTATGACAGGTAACAGTAACTTCGATACTAATTATGACAAGTAACAGTAACTTCGATACTAATTATGACAAGTAACTGTAACTTCGATACTAATTATGACTGGTAACTGTAACTTCGTTACAAATTATGAGAAGTAACTGTAATTTCGATTCAAATTATGGCAGGTAACTGTAACTTCGATACTAATTATGACAGGTAACAGCAACTTCGATACTAATTATGACAAGTAACTATAACTTCGATACAAATTATGACAGGTAACTGTAACTTCGATACTAATTATGACAAGAAACCCTAACTTCGTTACTAATTATGACAAGTAACTGTAATTTTGATAAAAAATTATTGTAGGTAACTGTAACTTCAATACAAATTATGACAGGTAACAGTAACTTCGATACTAATTATGACTGGTAACTGTAACTTCGTTACTTATTATGACAAGTAACTTTAATTTCGATACTAATTATGGCAGGTTACTGTAACTTCGTTACTAATTATGACAAGTCCCTGTAATTTCGATACAAATTATGGCAGGTAATTGTAATTTGGATACTAAATATGACAGGTAACAGTAACTTCGATACTAATTATGACATGTAACAGTAACTTCGATACTAATTATGACAAGTAACTGTAAGTTCGATACTAATTATGACAGGTAACTGTAACTTCGTTACTAATTATGACAAGTAACTGTAATTTCGATTCAAATTTTTGCAGGTAACTGTAACTTCGATACTTATTATGACAGTCAACAGTAACTTCGATACTAATTATGACAAGTAACTGTAACTTCGATACTAATTATGACAGGTAACTGTAACTTCGTTACTAATTAAGACAAGTAACTATAATTTCGATACAAATTATGGCAGGTAACTGTAACTTCGATACTAATTATGACAGGTAACAGCAACTTCGATGCTAATTATGACAAGTAACTATAACTTCGATACAAATTATGACAGGTAACTGTAACTTCGATACTAATTATGACAAGAAACTCTAACTTCGTTACTAATTACGACAAGTAAATGTAATTTTGATAAAAAATTATTGTAGGTAACTGTAACTTCGTTACTAATTATGATTATTAACTGTAATTTCGATACAAATTATGGCAGGTAACTCTATCTTCGATACTAATTATGACAGGTAACAGTAACTTCGATACTAATTATGGCAGGTAACTGTAACTTCGTTACTTATTATGACAAGTAACTTTAATTTCGATACTAATTATGGCAGGTTACTGTAACTTCGTTACTAATTATGGCAAGTCCCTGTAATTTCGATACAAATTATGGCAGGTAATTGTTATTTCGATACTAAATATGACAGGTAACAGTAACTTCGATACTAATTATGACAAGTAACAGTAACTTCGATAGTAATTATGACAAGTAACTGTAGGTTCGATACAAATTATGACAGGTAACTGTAACTTCGTTACTAATTATGACAAGTGACTGTAATTTCGATTCAAATTTTGGCAGGTAACTGTAACTTCGATACTTATTATGACAGTCAACAGTAACTTCGATACTAATTAGGACAAGTAACTGTAACTTCGATACTAATTATGACAGGTTACTGTAACTTCGTTACTAATTATGACAAGTAACTGTAATTTCGATACAAATTATAGCATGTAACTGTAACTTCGATACTAATTATGACAGGTAACAGCAACCTCGATACTTATTATGAAAAGTAACTATAACTTCGATACAAATTATGACAGGTAACTGTAACTCCGATACTAATAATGACAAGAAACTCTAACTTCGTTACTAATTATGACAAGTAACTGTAATTTTGATAAAAATTATTGTAGGTAACTGTAACTTCGTTACTAATTATGACAATTAACTGTAATTTCGATACAAATTATGGCAGGTAACTCTAACTTCGATACTTATTATGACAGGTAACAGTAACTTCGATACTAATTAGTGCAGGTAACTGTAACTTCGATACTAATTATGACAGGTAACTGTAACTTCGTTACTAATTATGACAAGTAGCTGTAATTTCGTTACAAATTATGGCAGGTAATTGTAATTTCGATACTATTTATGACAGGTTACAGTAACTTCGATACTAATTATGACAAGTAACAGTAACTTCGATACTAATTATGACAAGTAACTGTAATTTCGATACAAATTTTGGCAGGTAACTGTAACGTCGATACTAATTATGACAGGTAACAGTAATTTCGATACTATTTATGACAAGTAACTGTAATTTCGATACAAATTATGACAGGTAACTGTAACTTCGTAACTAATTATGACAAGTAACTGTAATTTCGATACAAATTATGGCAGCTAACAGTACCTTCGATACTAATTATTACAGGTAACTGTAACTTCGATACTAATTATGACAAGGAACTGTAATTTCGATACAAATTATGGCAGGTAACTGTTACTTCGATACTAATTATGACAGGTAACAGTAACTTCGATACTAATTATGACAAGTTATTACAACTTCGAATCAAATTATGACAGGTAACTGTAACTTCGATACTAATTATGACAAGAAACTCTAACTTCGTTACTAATTATGACAAATAACAGTCATTTTGATAAAAAATTATGGTAGGTAACTGTAACTTCAATACTAATTTTGACAGGTAAGAGTAACTTCGATACTTATTATGACAGGTAACTGTAACTTCGTTACTAATTATGATAAGTAACTTTAATTTCGATACTAATTATGGCAGGTAACTGTAACTTCGTTACTAATTATGACAGGTAACTGTAACTTCATTACTAATTATGACAAGAAACTGCAACTTCGATACTAATTATGACAGGTAACAATAACTTCGATACTAATTATGACAGGTTACTGTAACATCGTTACTAATTATGACAAGTAACTGTACCTTCGATACTAATTATGACAAGTAACTGTAACTTCGATACTTATTATGACAGGTAACTGTAACTTCATTACTAATTATGACAAGAAACTGTAACTTCGATACTAATTATGACAGGTAACTGTAACTTCGATACTAATTTTGACAAGTAACTGTAACTTCGATACTAATTATGACAAGTAACTGTAACTTCGATACTATTTATGACAGGTAACTGTTACTTCGATATTAATTACGAGAGGTAACAGTAACTTCGATACTAATTATGACAAGTAACTGTAATTTCGATACAAATTTTGGCAGGTAACTGTAACTTCGATACTAATTATGACAGGTAACAGTAACTTCCATACTAATTATGACAAGTAACTGTAACATCGATACTAATTTTGACAGGTAACTGTAACTTCGTTACTAATTATGACAAGTAACTGTAATTTCGATACAAATTATGGCAGGTAACTGTAACTTCGATACTAATTATGACAGGTAACAGTAACATCGATATTAATTATGACAAGAAACAGTAAATTCGATACTAATTATGACAGGTAACAGTAACTTCGATACTAATCATGACAAGTAACTTTAACTTCGATACTAATTATAACAGGTAACTGTAACTTCCTTACTAATTATGACAAGTAACTGTAATTTCGTAACAAATTATGGCAGGTAATTGTAATTTCGATACTAATTATGACAGGTAACAGTAACTTCGATACTAATTATGACAAGTCACTGTAATTTCGATACAAATTATGGCAGGTTACTGTAACTTCGATACTAATTATGACAAGTCCCTGTAATTTCGATACAAATTATGGCAGGTAATTGTAATTTCGATACTAAATATGACAGGTGACAGTAACTTCGATACTAATTATGACAAGTAACAGCAACTTCGATACTAATTATGACAAGTAACTGTAAGTTCGATACTAATTATGACAGGTAACTGTAACTTCGTTACTAATTATGACAAGTAACTGTAATTTCGATTCAAATTTTGGCAGGTAACTGTAACTTCGATACTTATTATGACAGTCAACAGTAACTTCGATACTAATTATGACAAGTAACTGTAACTTCGATACTAATTATGACAGATAACTGTAACTTCGTTACTAATTATGACAAGTAACTATAATTTCGATACAAATTATGGCAGGTAACTGTATCTTCGATACTAATTATGACAGGTAACAGCAACTTCGATACTAATTATGACAAGTAACTATAACTTCGATACAAATTATGACAGGTAACTGTAACTTCGATACTAATTATCACAAGAAACTCTAACTTCGTTACTAATTATGACAAGTAAATATAATTTTGATAAAAAATTATTGTAGGTAACTGTAACTTCGTTACTAATTATGACAATTAACTGTAATTTCGATACAAATTATGGCAGCTAACTCTATCTTCGATACTAATTATGACAGGTTACAGTAACTTCGATACTAATTATGGCAGATAACTGTAACTTCGTTGCTTATTATGACAAGTAAGTTTAATTTCGATACTAATTATGGCAGGTTACTGTAACTTCGTTACTAATTATGACAAGTCCCTGTAATTTCGATACAAATTATGGCAGGTAATTGTAATTTCGATACTAAATATGACAGGTAACAGTAACTTCGATACTAATTATGACAAGTCCCTGTAATTTCGATACAAATTATGGCAGGTAATTGTAATTTCGATACTAAATATGACAGGTAACAGTAACTTCGATACTAATTATGACAAGTAACAGTAACTTCGATACTAATTATGACAAGTAACTGTAAGTTCGATACTAATTATGACAGGTAACTGTAACTTCGTTACTAATTATGACAAGTAACTGTAATTTCGATTCAAATTTTGGCAGGTAACTGTAACTTCGATACTTATTATGACAGTCAACTGTAACTTCGATACTAATTAGGACAAGTAACTGTAACTTCGATACTAATTATGACAGGTAACTGTAACTTCGTTACTAATTATGACAAGTAACTGTAATTTCGATACAAATTATGGCAGGTAACTGTAACTTCGATACTAATTATGACAGGTAACAGCAACTTCGATACTAATTATGAAAAGTAACTATAACTTCGATACAAATTATGACAGGTTACTGTAACTTCGATACTAATTATGACAAGAAACTCTAACTTCGTTACTAATTATGACAAGTAACTGTAATTTTGATAAAAATTATTGTAGGTAACTGTAACTTCGTTACTAATTATGACAATTAACTGTAATTTCGATACAAATTATGGCAGGTAACTCTACCTTCGATACTTATTATGACAGGTAACAGTAACCTCGATACAAATTATTGCAGGTAACTGTAACTTCGATACTAATTATGACAGGTAACTGTAACTTCGTTAATAATTATGACAAGTAGCTGTAATTTCGTTACAAATTATGACAGGTAATTGTAATTTCGATACTATTTATGACAGGTAACAGTAACTTCGATACTAATTTTGACAAGTAACAGTAACTTCGATACTAATTATGACAAGTAACTGTAACTTCGATACTAATTATGACAGGTAACTGTAACTTCGTTACTAATTATGACAAGTAAGGGTAATTTCGATACAAATTTTGGTAGGTAACTGTAACGTCGATACTAATTATGACAGGTAACAGTTATTTCGATACTATTTATGACAAGTAACTGTAATTTCGATACAAATTATGACAGGTAACTGTAACTTCGTAACTAATTATGACAAGTAACTGTAATTTCGATACAAATTATGGCAGCTAACAGTACCTTCGATACTAATTATTACAGGTAACTGTAACTTCGATACTAATTATGACAAGGAACTGTAACTTCGATACTAATTATGACAAGAAACTCTAACTTCGTTACTAATTATGACAAATAACAGTCATTTTGATAAAAAATTATGGTAGGTAACTGTAACTTCAATACTAATTTTGACAGGTAAGAGTAACTTCGATACTTATTATGACAGGTAACTGTAACTTCGTTACTAATTATGATAAGTAACTTTAATTTCGATACTAATTATGGCAGGTAACTGTAACTTCGTTACTAATTATGACAGGTAACTGCAACTTCATTACTAATTATGACAAGAAACTGCAACTTCGATACTAATTATGACAGGTAACAATAACTTCGATACTAATTATGACAGGTTACTGTAACATCGTTACTAATTATGACAAGTAACTGTACCTTCGATACTAATTATGACAAGTAACTGTAACTTCGATACTTATTATGACAGGTAACTGTAACTTCATTACTAATTATGACAAGAAACTGTAACTTCGATACTAATTATGACAGGTAACTGTAACTTCGATACTAATTTTGACAAGTAACTGTAACTTCGATACTAATTATGACAAGTAACTGTAACTTCGATACTATTTATGACAGGTAACAGTTACTTCGATATTAATTATGAGAGGTAACAGTAACTTCGATACTAATTATGACAAGTAACTGTAATTTCGATACAAATTTTGGCAGGTAACTGTAACTTCGATACTAATTATTACAGGTAACAGTAACTTCGAACTAATTATGACAAGTAACTGTAACATCGATACTAATTTTGACAGGTAACTGTAACTTCGTTACTAATTATGACAAGTAACTGTAATTTCGATACAAATTATGGCAGGTAACTGTAACTTCGATACTAATTATGACAGGTAACAGTAACATCGATATTAATTATGACAAAAAACAGTAAATTCGATACTAATTATGACAGGTAACAGTAACTTCGATACTAATCATGACAAGTAACTTTAACTTCGATACTAATTATAACAGGCAACTGTAACTTCCTTACTAATTATGACAAGTAACTGTAATTTCGTTACAAATTATGGCAGGTAATTGTAATTTCGATACTAATTATGACAGGTAACAGTAACTTCGATACTAATTATGACAAGTAACTATAACTTCGATACAAATTATGACAGGTAACTGTAACTTCGATACTAATTATGACAGGTAACAGCAACTTCGATACTAATTATGACAAGTAACTATAACTTCGATACAAATTATGACAGGTAACTGTAACTTCGATACTAATTATGACAAGAAACCCTAACTTCGTTACTAATTATGACAAGTAACTGTAATTTTGATAAAAAATTATTGTAGGTAACTGTAACTTCAATACAAATTATGACAGGTAACAGTAACTTCGATACTAATTATGACAGGTAACTGTAACTTCGTTACTTATTATGACAAGTAACTTTAATTTCGATACTAATTATGGCAGGTTACTGTAACTTCGTTACTAATTATGACAAGTCCCTGTAATTTCGATACAAATTATGGCAGGTAATTGTAATTTGGATACTAAATATGACAGGTAACAGTAACTTCGATACTAATTATGACATGTAACAGTAACTTCGATACTAATTATGACAAGTAACTGTAAGTTCGATACTAATTATGACAGGTAACTGTAACTTCGTTACTAATTATGACAAGTAACTGTAATTTCGATTCAAATTTTTGCAGGTAACTGTAACTTCGATACTTATTATGACAGTCAACAGTAACTTCGGTACTAATTATGACAAGTAACTGTAACTTCGATACTAATTATGACAGGTAACTGTAACTTCGTTACTAATTATGACAAGTAACTATAATTTTGATACAAATTATGGCAGGTAACTGTAACTTCGATACTAATTATGACAGGTAACAGCAACTTCGATCCTAATTATGACAAGTAACTATAACTTCGATACAAATTATGACAGGTAACTGTAACTTCGATACTAATTATGACAAGAAACTCTAACTTCGTTACTAATTACGACAAGTAAATGTAATTTTGATAAAAAATTATTGTAGGTAACTGTAACTTCGTTACTAATTATGATTATTAACTGTAATTTCGATACAAATTATGGCAGGTAACTCTATCTTCGATACTAATTATGACAGGTAACAGTAACTTCGATACTAATTATGGCAGGTAACTGTAACTTCGTTACTTATTATGACAAGTAACTTTAATTTCGATACTAATTATGGCAGGTTACTGTAACTTCGTTACTAATTATGGCAAGTCCCTGTAATTTCGATACAAATTATGGCAGGTAATTGTAATTTCGATACTAAATATGACAGGTAACAGTAACTTCGATACTAATTAAGACAAGTAACAGTAACTTCGATAGTAATTATGACAAGTAACTGTAAGTTCGATACAAATTATGACAGGTAACTGTAACTTCGTTACTAATTATGACAAGTTACTGTAATTTCGATTCAAATTTTGGCAGGTAACTGTAACTTCGATACTTATTATGACAGTCAACAGTAACTTCGATACTAATTAGGACAAGTAACTGTAACTTCGATACTAATTATGACAGGTTACTGTAACTTCGTTACTAATTATGACAAGTAACTGTATTTTCGATACAAATTATGGCAGGTAAATGTAACTTCGATACTAATTATGACAGGTAACAGCAACCTCGATACTTATTATCAAAAGTAACTATAACTTCGATACAAATTATGACAGGTAACTGTAACTTCGATACTAATTATGACAAGAAACTCTAACTTCGTTACTAATTATGACAAGTAACTGTAATTTTGATAAAAATTATTGTAGGTAACTGTAACTTCGTTACTAATTATGACAATTAACTGTAATTTCGATACAAATTATGGCAGGTAACTCTAACTTCGATACTTATTATGACAGGTAACAGTAACTTCGATACTAATTATTGCAGGTAACTGTAACTTTGATACTAATTATGACAGGTAACTGTAACTTCGTTACTAATTATGACAAGTAGCTGTAATTTCGTTACAAATTATGGCAGGTAATTGTAATTTCGATACTATTTATGACAGGTTACAGTAACTTCGATACTAATTATGACAAGTAACAGTAACTTCGATACTAATTATAACAAGTAACTGTAATTTCGATACAAATTTTGGCAGGTAACTGTAACGTCGATAGTAATTATGACAGGTAACAGTAATTTCGATACTAATTATGAGAAGTAACTGTAATTTCGATACAAATTATGACAGGTAACTGTAACTTCGTAACTAATCATGACAAGTAACTGTAATTTCGATACAAATTATGGCAGCTAACAGTACCTTCGATACTAATTATTACTGGTAACTGTAAATTCGATACAAATTATGACAAGGAACTGCAATTTCGATACAAATTATGGCAGGTAACTGTAACTTCGATACTAATTATGACAGGTAACAGTAACTTCGATACTAATTATGACAAGTAATTATAACTTCGAATAAAATTATGACAGGTAACTGTAACTTCGATACTAATCATGACAAGTAACTTTAACTTCGATACTAATTATAACAGGTAACTGTAACTTCCTTACTAATTATGACAAGTAACTGTAATTTCGTTACAAATTATGGCAGGTAATTGTAATTTCGATACTAATTATGACAGGTAACAGTAACTTCGATACTAATTATGACAAGTAACAGTAACTTCGATACTAATTATGACAAGTAACTGTAACTTCGATACTAATTATGACTGGTAACTGTAACTTCGTTACAAATTATGACAAGTAACTGTAATTTCGATTCAAATTATGGCAGGTAACTGTAACTTCGATACTAATTATGACAGGTAACAGCAACTTCGATACAAATTATGACAAGTAACTATAACTTCGATACAAATTATGACAGGTAACTGTAACTTCGATACTAATTATAACAAGAAACCCTAACTTCGTTACTAATTATGACAAGTAACTGTAATTTGGATAAAAAATTATTGTAGGTAACGGTAACTTCGTAACTAATTATGATAATTAACTGTAATTTCGATACAAATTATGGCAGGTAACTCTATCTTCGATACTAATTATGACAGGTAACAGTAACTTCGATACTAATTATGGCAGGTAACAGTCACTTCGATACTAATTATGACAGGTAACTGTAACTTCGTTACTTATTATGACAAGTAACTTTAATTTCGATACTAATTATGGCAGGTTACTGTAACTTCGTTACTAATTATGACAAGTCCCTGTAATTTCGATACAAATTATGGCAGGTAATTGTAATTTGGATACTAAATATGACAGGTAACAGTAACTTCGATACTAATTATGACATGTAACAGTAACTTCGATACTAATTATGACATGTAACTGTAAGTTCGATACTAATTATGACAGGTAACTGTAACTTCGTTAATAATTATGACAAGTAACTGTAATTTCGATTCAAATTTTGGCAGGTAACTGTAACTTCGATACTTATTATGACAGTCAACAGTAACTTCGATACTAATTATGACAAGTAACTGTAACTTCGATACTAATTATGACAGGTAACTGTAACTTCGTTACTAATTATGACAAGTAACTATAATTTCGATACAAATTATGGCAGGTAACTGTAACTTCGATACTAATTATGACAGGTAACAGCAACTTCGATACTAATTATGACAAGTAACTATAACTTCGATACAAATTATGACAGGTAACTGTAACTTCGATACTAATTATGACAAGAAACTCTAACTTCGTTACTAATTATGACAAGTAAATGTAATTTGGATAAAAAATTATTCTAGGTAACTGTAACTTCGTAACTAATTATGATAATTAACTGTAATTTCGATACAAATTATGGCAGGTAACTCTATCTTCGATACTAATTATGACAGGTAACAGTAACTTCGATACTAATTATGGCAGGTAACTGTAACTTCGTTACTTATTATGACAAGTAACTTTAATTTCGATACTAATTATGGCAGGTCACTGTAACTTCGTTACTAATTATGGGAAGTCCCTGTAATTTCGACACAAATTATGGCAGGTAATTGTAATTTCGATACTAAATATGACAGGTAACAGTAACTTCGATACTAATTATGACAAGTAACAGTAACTTCGATACTAATTATGACAAGTAATGTAAGTTCGATACAAATTATGACAGGTAACTGTAACTTCGTTACTAATTATGACAAGTAACTGTAATTTCGATTCAAATTTTGGCAGGTAACTCTAACTTCGATACTTTTTATGACAGTCAACAGTAACTTCGATACTAATTAGGACAAGTAACTGTAACTTCGATACTAATTATGACAGGTAACTGTAACTTCGTTACTAATTATGACAAGTAACTGTAATTTCGATTCAAATTTTGGCAGGTAACTGTAACTTCGATACTTATTATGACAGTCAACAGTAACTTCGATACTAATTATGACAAGTAACTGTAACTTCGATACTAATTATGACAGGTAACTGTAACTTCGTTACTAATTATGACAAGTAACTATAATTTCGATACAAATTATGGCAGGTAACTGTAACTTCGATACTAATTATGACAGGTAACAGCAACTTCGATGCTAATTATGACAAGTAACTATAACTTCGATACAAATTATGACAGGTAACTGTAACTTCGATACTAATTATGACAAGAAACTCTAGCTTCGTTACTAATTACGACAAGTAAATGTAATTTTGATAAAAAATTATTGTAGGTAACTGTAACTTCGTTACTAATTATGATAATTAACTGCAATTTCGATACAAATTATGGCAGGTAACTCTATCTTCGATACTAATTATGACAGGTAACAGTAACTTCGATACTAATTATGGCAGGTAACTGTAACTTCGTTACTTATTATGACAAGTAACTTTAATTTCGATACTAATTATGGCAGGTTACTGTAACTTCGTTACTAATTATGGCAAGTCCCTGTAATTTCGATACAAATTATGGCAGGTAATTGTAATTTCGATACTAAATATGACAGGTAACAGTAACTTCGATACTAATTATGACAAGTAACAGTAACTTCGATAGTAATTATGACAAGTAACTGTAAGTTCGATACAAATTATGACAGGTAACTGTAACTTCGTTACTAATTATGACAAGTAACAGTAATTTCGATTCAAATTTTGGCAGGTAACTGTAACTTCGATACTTATTATGACAGTCAACAGTAACTTCGATACTAATTAGGACAAGTAACTGTAACTTCGATACTAATTATGACAGGTTACTGTAACTTCGTTACTAATTATGACAAGTAACTGTAATTTCGATACAAATTATGGCATGTAACTGTAACATCGATACTAATTATGACAGGTAACAGCAACTTCGATACTAATTATGAAAAGTAACTATAACATCGATACAAATTATGACAGGTAACTGTAACTTCGATACTAATTATGACAAGAAACTCTAACTTCGTTACTAATTATGACAAGTAACTGTAATTTTGATAAAAATTATTGTAGGTAACTGTAACTTCGTTACTAATTATGACAATTAACTGTAATTTCGATACAAATTATGGCAGGTAACTCTATCTTCGATACTAATTATGACAGGTAACAGTAACTTCGAAACTAATTATTGCAGGTAACTGTAACTTCGATACTAATTATGACAGGTAACTGTAACTTCGTTACTAACTATGACAAGTAGCTGTAATTTCGTTACAAATTATGGCAGGTAATTGTAATTTCGATACTATTTATGACAGGTTACTGTAACTTCGATACTAATTATGACAAGTAACAGTAACTTCGATACTAATTATGACAAGTAACTGTAATTTCGATACAAATTTTGGCAGGTAACTGTAACGTCGATACTAATTATGACAGGTAACAGTAATTTCGATACTAATTATGACAAGTAACTGTAATTTCGATACAAATTATGACAGGTAACTGTAACTTCGTAACTAATCATGACAAGTAACTGTAATTTCGATACAAATTATGGCAGCTAACAGTACCTTCGATACTAATTATTACAGGTAACTGTAAATTCGATACAAATTATGACAAGGAACTGTAATTTCGATACAAATTATGGCAGGTAACTGTAACTTCGATACTAATTATGACAGGTAACAGTAACTTCGATACTAATTATGACAAGTAATTATAACTTCGAATAAAATTATGACAGGTAACTGTAACTTCGATACTAATTATGACAAGTAACTGTAATTTCGATACAAATTATGGCAGGTAACTGTAACTTCGATACTAATTATGTCAGGTAACAGTAACATCGATATTAATTATGACAAGAAACAGTAAATTCGATACTAATTATGACAGGTAACAGTAACTTCGATACTAATCATGACAAGTAACTTTAACTTCGATACTAATTATAACAGGTAACTGTAACTTCCTTACTAATTATGACAAGTAACTGTAATTTCGTTACAAATTATGGCAGGTAATTGTAATTTCGATACTAATTATGACAGGTAACAGTAACTTCGATACTAATTATGACAAGTAACAGTAACTTCGATACTAATTATGACAAGTAACTGTAACTTCGATACAAATTATGACATGTAACTGTAACTTCGATACTAATTAAGACAAGAAACCCTAACTTCGTTACTAATTATGACAAGTAACTGTAATTTTGATAAAAAATTATTGTAGGTAACTGTAACTTCAATACAAATTATGACAGGTAACAGTAACTTCGATACTAATTATGACAGGTAACTGTAACTTCGTTACTTATTATGACAAGGAACTTTAATTTCGATACTAATTATGGCAGGTTACTGTAACTTCGTTACTAATTATGACAAGTCCCTGTAATTTCGATACAAATTATGGCAGGTTATTGTAATTTGGATACTAAATATGACAGGTAACAGTAACTTCGATACTAATTATGACATGTAACAGTAACTTCGATACTAATTATGACAAGTAACTGAAAGTTCGATACTAATTATGACAGGTAACTGTAACTTCGTTACTAATTATGACAAGTAACTGTAATTTCGATTCAAATTTTGGCAGGTAACTGTAACTTCGATACTTATTATGACAGTCAACAGTAACTTCGATACTAATTATGACAAGTAACTGTAATTTCGATACTAATTATGACAGGTAACTGTAACTTCGTTACTAATTATGACAAGTAACTATAATTTCGATACAAATTATGGCAGGTAACTGTAACTTCGATACTAATTATGACAGGTAACAGCAACTTCGATACTAATTAAGACAAGTAACTATAACTTCGATACAAATTATGACAGGTAACTGTAACTTCGATACTAATTATGACAAGAAACTCTAACTTCGTTACTAATTATGACAAGTAAATGTAATTTTGATAAAAAATTATTGTAGGTAACTGTAACTTCGTTACTAATTATGATAATTAACTGTAATTTCGATACAAATTATGGCAGGTAACTCTATCTTCGATACTAATTATGACAGGTAACAGTTACTTCGATACTAATTATGGCAGGTAACTGTAACTTCGTTACTTATTATGACAAGTAACTTTAATTTCGATACTAATTATGGCAGGTTACTGTAACTTCGTTACTAATTATGGCAGGTCCTTGTAATTTCGATACAAATTATGGCAGGTAATTGTAATTTCGATACTAAATATGACAGGTAACATTAACTTCGATACTAATTATGACAAGTAACAGTAACTTCGATACTAATTATGACAAGTAACTGTAAGTTCGATACAAATTATGACAGGTAACTGTAACTTCGTTACCAATTATGACAAGTAACTGTAATTTCGATTCAAATTTTGGCAGGTAACTGTAACTTCGATACTTATTATGACAGTCAACAGTAACTTCGATACTAATTAGGACAAGTAACTGTAACTTCGATACTAATTATGACAGGTAACTGTAACTTCGTTACTAATTATGACAAGTAACTGTAATGTCGATACAAATTATGGCAGGTAACTGTAACTTCGATACTAATTATGACAGGTAACAGCAACTTCGATACTAATTATGAAAAGTAACTATAACTTCGATACAAATTATGACAGGTAACTGTAACTTCGATACTAATTATGACAAGAAACTCTAACTTCGTTACTAATTATGACAAGTAACTGTAATTTTGATCAAAATTATTGTAGGTAACTGTAACTTCGTTACTAATTATGACAATTAACTGTAATTTCGATACAAATTATGGCAGGTAACTCTAACTTCGACACTTATTATGACAGGTAACAGTAACTTCGATACTAATTATTGCAGGTAACTGTAACTTCGATACTAATTATGACAGGTAACTGTAACTTCGTTACTAATTATGACAAGTAGCTGTAATTTCGTTACAAATTATGGCAGGTAATTGTAATTTCGATACTATTTATGACAGGTTACAGTAACTTCGATACTAATTATGACAAGTAACAGTAACTTCGATACTAATTATGACAAGTAACTGTAATTTCGATACAAATTTTGGCAGGTAACTGTAACGTCGATACTAATTATGACAGGTAACAGTAATTTCGATACTAATTATGACAAGTAACTGTAACTTCGATACAAATTATGACAGGTAACTGTAACTTCGTAACTAATCATGACAAGTAACTGTAATTTCGATACAAATTATGGCAGCTAACAGTACCTTCGATACTAATTATGACAGGTAACAGTAACTTCGATACTAATTATGACAAGGAATTATAACTTCGAATAAAATTATGACAGGTAACTGTAACTTCGATACTAATTATGACAAGTAACTGTAATTTCGATACAAATTATGGCAGGTAACTGTAACTTCGATACTAATTATGACAGGTAACAATAACATCGATATTAATTATGACAAGAAACAGTAAATTCGATACTAATTATGACAGGTAACAGTAACTTCGATACTAATCATGACAAGTAACTTTAACTTCGATACTAATTATAACAGGTAACTGTAACTTCCTTACTAATTATGACAAGTAACTGTAATTTCGTTACAAATTATGGCAGGTTATTGTAATTTCGATACTAATTATGACAGGTAACAGTAACTTCGATACTAATTATGACAAGTAACAGTAACTTCGATACTAATTATGACAAGTAACTATAACTTCTATACAAATTATGACATGTAACTGTAACTTCGATACTAATTATGACAAGAAACCCTAACTTCGTTACTAATTATGACAAGTAACTGTAATTTTGATAAAAATTATTGTAGGTAACAGTAACTTCAATACAAATTATGACAGGTAACAGTAACTTCGATACTAATTATGACAGGTAACTGTAACTTCGTTACTTATTATGACAAGTAACTTTAATTTCGATACTAATTATGGCAGGTTACTGTAACTTCGTTACTAATTATGACAAGTAGCTGTAATTTCGTTACAAATTATGGCAGGTAATTAAAATTTCGATACTATTTATGACAGGTAACAGTAACTTCGATACTAATTATGACAAGTAACAGTAACTTCGATACTAATTATGACAAGTAACTGTAACATCGATACTAATTTTGACAGGTAACTGTAACTTCGTTACTAATTATGACAAGTAACTGTAATTTCGATACAAATTATGGCAGGTAACTGTAACTTCGATACTAATTATGACAGGTAACAGTAACATCGATATTAATTATGACAAGAAACAGTAAATTGGATACTAATTATGACAGGTAACAGTAACTTCGATACTAATCATGACAAGTAACTTTAACTTCGATACTAATTATAACAGGTAACTGTAACTTCCTTACTAATTATGACAAGTAACTGTAATTTCGTTACAAATTATGGCAGGTAATTGTAATTTCGATACTAATTATGACAGGTAACAGTAACTTCGATACTAATTATGACAAGTAACAGTAACTTCGATACTAATTATGACAAGTAACTGTAACTTCGATACTAATTATGACTGGTAACTGTAACTTCGTTACAAATTATGACAAGTAACTGTAATTTCGATTCAAATTATGGCAGGTAACTGTAACTTCGATACTAATTATGACAGGTAACAGCAACTTCGATACTAATTATGACAAGTAACTATAACTTCGATACAAATTATGACAGGTAACTGTAACTTCGATACTAATTATGACAAGAAACCCTAACTTCGTTACTAATTATGACAAGTAACTGTAATTTTGATAAAGAATTATTGTAGGTAACTGTAACTTCAATACAAATTATGACAGGTAACAGTAACTTCGATACTAATTATGACAGGTAACTGTAACTTCGTTACTTATTATGAAAAGTAACTTTAATTTCGATACTAATTATGGCAGGTTACTGTAACTTCGTTACTAATTATGACAAGTCCCTGTAATTTCGATACAAATTATGGCAGGTAATTGTAATTTGGATACTAAATATGACAGGTAACAGTAACTTCGATACTAATTATGACATGTAACAGTAACTTCGATACTAATTATGACATGTAACTGTAAGTTCGATACTAATTATGACAGGTAACTGTAACTTCGTTAATAATTATGACAAGTAACTGTAATTTCGATTCAAATTTTGGCAGGTAACTGTAACTTCGATACTTATTATGACAGTCAACAGTAACTTCGATACTAATTATGACAAGTAACTGTAACTTCGATACTAATTATGACAGGTAACTGTAACTTCGTTACTAATTATGACAAGTAACTATAATTTCGATACAAATTATGGCAGGTAACTGTAACTTCGATAATAATTATGACAGGTAACAGCAACTTCGATACTAATTATGACAACTAACTATAACTTCGATACAAATTATGACAGGTAACTGTAACTTCGATACTAATTATGACAAGAAACTCTAACTTCGTTACAAATTATGACAAGTAAATGTAATTTGGATAAAAAATTATTGTAGGTAACTGTAACTTCGTTACTAATTATGATAATTAACTGTAATTTCGATACAAATTATGGCAGGTAACTCTATCTTCGATACTAATTATGACAGGTAACAGTAACTTCGATACTAATTATGGCAGGTAACTGTAACTTCGTTACTTATTATGACAAGTAACTTTAATTTCGATACTAATTATGGCAGGTCACTGTAACTTCGTTACTAATTATGGCAAGTCCCTGTAATTTCGATACAAATTATGGCAGGTAATTGTAATTTCGATACTAAATATGACAGGTAACAGTAACTTCGATACTAATTATGACAAGTAACAGTAACTTCGATACTAATTATGACAAGTAAATGTAAGTTCGATACAAATTATGACAGGTAACTGTAACTTCGTTACTAATTATGACAAGTAACTGTAATTTCGATTCAGATTTTGGCAGGTAACTGTAACTTCGATACTTATTATGACAGTCAACAGTAACTTCGATACTAATTAGGACAAGTAACTGTAACTTCGATACTAATTATGACAGGTAACTGTAACTTCGTTACTAATTATGACAAGTAACTGTAATTTCGATACAAATTATGGCAGGTAACTGTAACTTCGATACTAATTATGACAGGTAACAGCAACTTCGATACTAATTATGAAAAGTAACTATAACTTCGATACAAATTATGACAGGTAACTGTAACTTCGATACTAATTATGACAAGAAACTCTAACTTCGTTACTAATTATGACAAGTAACTGTAATTTTGATAAAAATTATTGTAGGTAACTGTAACTTCGTTACTAATTATGACAATTAACTGTAATTTCGATACAAATTATGGCAGGTAACTCTAACTTCGATACTTATTATGACAGGTAACAGTAACTTCGATACTAATTATTGCAGGTAACTGTAACTTCGATACTAATTATGACAGGTAACTGTAACTTCGTTACTAATTATGACAAGTAGCTGTAATTTCGTTACAAATTATGGCAGGTAATTGTAATTTCGATACTATTTATGACAGGTAACAGTAACTTCGATACTAATTATGACAAGTAACAGTAACTTCGATACTAATTATGACAAGTAACTGTAATTTCGATACAACTTTTGGCAGGTAACTGTAACGTCGATACTAATTATGACACGTAACAGTAATTTCGATACTAATTATGACAAGTAACTGTAATTTCGATACAAATTATGACAGGTAACTGTAACTTCGTAACTAATCATGACAAGTAACTGTAATTTCGATACAAATTATGGCAGCTAACAGTACCTTCGATACTAATTATTACAGGTAACTGTAAATTCGATACAATTTATGACATGGAACTGTAATTTCGATACAAATTATGGCAGGTAACTGTAACTTCGATACTAATTATGACAGGTAACAGTAACTTCGATACTAATTATGACAAGTAATTATAACTTCGAATAAAATTGACAGGTAACTGTAACTTCGATACTAATTATGACAAGTAACTGTAATTTCGATACAAATTATGGCAGGTAACTGTAACTTCGATACTAATTATGACAGGTAACAGTAACATCGATATTAATTATGACAAGAAACAGTAAATTCGATACTAATTATGACAGGTAACAGTAACTTCGATACTAATCATGACAAGTAACTTTAACTTCGATACTAATTATAACAGGTAACTGTAATTTCCTTACTAATTATGACAAGTAACTGTAATTTCGTTACTAATTATGGCAGGTAATTGTAATTTCGATACTAATTATGACAGGTAACAGTAACTTCGATACTAATTATGACAAGTAACAGTAACTTCGATACTAATTATGACAAGTAACTGTAACTTCGATACTAATTATGACTGGTAACTGTAACTTCGTTACAAATTATCACAAGTAACTGTAATTTCGATTCAAATTATGGCAGGTAACTGTAACTTCGATACTAATTATGACAGGTAACAGCAACTTCGATACTAATTATGACAAGTAACTATAACTTCGATACAAATTATGACTGGTAACTGTAACTTCGATACTAATTATGACAAGAAACCCTAACTTTAACTTCGACACTATTTATGACAGGTAACTGTAACTTCGTTACTTATTATGACAAGTAACTTTAATTTCGATACTAATTATGGCAGGTTACTGTAACTTCGTTACTAATTATGACAAGTCCCTGTAATTTCGATACAAATTATGGCAGGTAATTGTAATTTGGATACTAAATATGACAGGTAACAGTAACTTCGATACTAATTATGACATGTAACAGTAACTTCGATACTAATTATGACAAGTAACTGTAAGTTCGATACTAATTATGACAGGTAACTGTAACTTCGTTACTAATTATGACAAGTAACTGTAATTTCGATTCAAATTTTGGCAGGTAACTGTAACTTCGATACTTATTATGACAGTCAACAGTAACTTCGATACTAATTATGACAAGTAACTGTAACTTCGATACTAACTATGACAGGTAACTGTAACTTCGTTACTAATTATGACAAGTAACTATAATTTCGATACAAATTATGGCAGGAAACTGTAACTTCGATACTAATTATGACAGGTAACAGCAACTTCGATACTAATTATGACAAGTAACTCTAACTTCGTTACTAATTATGACAAGTAAATGTAATTTTGAAAAAAAAATATTGTAGGTAACTGTAACTTCGTTACTAATTATGACAATTAACTGTAATTTCGATACAAATTATGGCAGGTAACTCTAACTTCGATACTTATTATGACAGGTAACAGTAACTTCGATACTAATTATTGCAGGTAACTGTAACTTCGATACTAATTATGACAGGTAACTGTAACTTCGTTACTAATTATGACAAGTAGCTGTAATTTCGTTACAAATTATGGCAGGTAATTGTAATTTCGATACTATTTATGACAGGTAACAGTAACTTCGATACTAATTATGACAAGTAACAGTAACTTCGATACTAATTATGACAAGTAACTGTAATTTCGATACAACTTTTGGCAGGTAACTGTAACGTCGATACTAATTATGACACGTAACAGTAATTTCGATACTAATTATGACAAGTAACTGTAATTTCGATACAAATTATGACAGGTAACTGTAACTTCGTAACTAATCATGACAAG
This sequence comes from Meconema thalassinum, assembly GCA_946902985.2. NCBI lineage: Eukaryota > Metazoa > Arthropoda > Insecta > Orthoptera > Tettigoniidae > Meconema > Meconema thalassinum. Next base: position 1,671,169,195 of record OX336388.2, on the reverse strand, counting down.
TAACTGTAATTTCGATACAAATTATGGCAGCTAACAGTACCTTCGATACTAATTATTACAGGTAACTGTAAATTCGATACAAATTATGACATGGAACTGTAATTTCGATACAAATTATGGCAGGTAACTGTAACTTCGATACTAATTATGACAGGTAACAGTAACTTCGATACTAATTATGACAAGTAATTATAACTTCGAATAAAATTATGACAGGTAACTGTAACTTCGATACTAATTATGACAAGTAACTGTAATTTCGATACAAATTATGGCAGGTAACTGTAACTTCGATACTAATTATGACAGGTAACAGTAACATCGATATTAATTATGACAAGAAACAGTAAATTCGATACTAATTATGACAGGTAACAGTAACTTCGATACTAATCATGACAAGTAACTTTAACTTCGATACTAATTATAACAGGTAACTGTAATTTCCTTACTAATTATGACAAGTAACTGTAATTTCGTTACAAATTATGGCAGGTAATTGTAATTTCGATACTAATTATGACAGGTAACAGTAACTTCGATACTAATTATGACAAGTAACAGTAACTTCGATACTAATTATGACAAGTAACTGTAACTTCGATACTAATTATGACTGGTAACTGTAACTTCGTTACAAATTATCACAAGTAACTGTAATTTCGATTCAAATTATGGCAGGTAACTGTAACTTCGATACTAATTATGACAGGTAACAGCAACTTCGATACTAATTATGACAAGTAACTATAACTTCGATACAAATTATGACTGGTAACTGTAACTTCGATACTAATTATGACAAGAAACCCTAACTTTAACTTCGACACTATTTATGACAGGTAACTGTAACTTCGTTACTTATTATGACAAGTAACTTTAATTTCGATACTAATTATGGCAGGTTACTGTAACTTCGTTACTAATTATGACAAGTCCCTGTAATTTCGATACAAATTATGGCAGGTAATTGTAATTTGGATACTAAATATGACAGGTAACAGTAACTTCGATACTAATTATGACATGTAACAGTAACTTCGATACTAATTATGACAAGTAACTGTAAGTTCGATACTAATTATGACAGGTAACTGTAACTTCGTTACTAATTATGACAAGTAACTGTAATTTCGATTCAAATTTTGGCAGGTAACTGTAACTTCGATACTTATTATGACAGTCAACAGTAACTTCGATACTAATTATGACAAGTAACTGTAACTTCGATACTAACTATGACAGGTAACTGTAACTTCGTTACTAATTATGACAAGTAACTATAATTTCGATACAAATTATGGCAGGAAACTGTAACTTCGATACTAATTATGACAGGTAACAGCAACTTCGATACTAATTATGACAAGTAACTCTAACTTCGTTACTAATTATGACAAGTAAATGTAATTTTGAAAAAAAAATATTGTAGGTAACTGTAACTTCGTTACTAATTATGATAATTAACTGTAATTTCGATACAAATTATGGCAGGTAACTCTATCTTCGATACTAATTATGACAGGTAACAGTAACTTCGATACTAATTATGGAAGGTAACTGTAACTTCGTTACTTATTATGACAAGTAACTTTAATTTCGATACTAATTATGGCAGGTTACTGTAACTTCGTTACTAATTATGACAAGTAGCTGTAATTTCGTTGCAAATTATGGCAGGTAATTGTAATTTCGATACTATTTATGACAGGTAACAGTAACTTCGATACTAATTATGACAAGTAACAGTAACTTCGATACTAATTATGACAAGTAACTGTAACATCGATACTAATTTTGACAGGTAACTGTAACTTCGTTACTAATTATGACAAGTAACTGTAATTTCGATACAAATTATGGCAGGTAACTGTAACTTCGATACTAATTATGACAGGTAACAGTAACATCGATATTAATTATGACAAGAAACAGTAAATTGGATACTAATTATGACAGGTAACAGTAACTTCGATACTAATCATGACAAGTAACTTTAACTTCGATACTAATTATAACAGGTAACTGTAACTTCCTTACTAATTATGACAAGTAACTGTAATTTCGTTACAAATTATGGCAGGTAATTGTAATTTCGATACTAATTATGACAGGTAACAGTAACTTCGATACTAATTATGACAAGTAACAGTAACTTCGATACTAATTATGACAAGTAACTGTAACTTCGATACTAATTATGACTGGTAACTGTAACTTCGTTACAAATTATGACAAGTAACTGTAATTTCGATTCAAATTATGGCAGGTAACTGTAACTTCGATACTAATTATGACAGGTAACAGCAACTTCGATACTAATTATGACAAGTAACTATAACTTCGATACAAATTATGACAGGTAACTGTAACTTCGATACTAATTATGACAAGAAACCCTAACTTCGTTACTAATTATGACAAGTAACTGTAATTTTGATAAAGAATTATTGTAGGTAACTGTAACTTCAATACAAATTATGACAGGTAACAGTAACTTCGATACTAATTATGACAGGTAACTGTAACTTCGTTACTTATTATGAAAAGTAACTTTAATTTCGATACTAATTATGGCAGGTTACTGTAACTTCGTTACTAATTATGACAAGTCCCTGTAATTTCGATACAAATTATGGCAGGTAATTGTAATTTGGATACTAAATATGACAGGTAACAGTAACTTCCATACTAATTATGACATGTAACAGTAACTTCGATACTAATTATGACATGTAACTGTAAGTTCGATACTAATTATGACAGGTAACTGTAACTTCGTTATTAATTATGACAAGTAACTGTAATTTCGATTCAAATTTTGGCAGGTAACTGTAACTTCGATACTTATTATGACAGTCAACAGTAACTTCGATACTAATTATGACAAGTAAGTGTAACTTCGATACTAATTATGACAGGTAACTGTAACTTCGTTACTAATTATGACAAGTAACTATAATTTCGATACAAATTATGGCAGGTAACTGTAACTTCGATACTAATTATGACAGGTAACAGCAACTTCGATACTAATTATGACAAGTAACTATAACTTCGATACAAATTATGACAGGTAACTGTAACTTCGATACTAATTATGACAAGAAACTCTAACTTCGTTACTAATTATGACAAGTAAATGTAATTTGGATAAAAAATTATTGTAGGTAACTGTAACTTCGTTACTAATTATGATAATTAACTGTAATTTCGATACAAATTATGGCAGGTAACTCTATCTTCGATACTAATTATGACAGGTAACAGTAACTTCGATACTAATTATGGCAGGTAACTGTAACTTCGTTACTTATTATGACAAGTAACTTTAATTTCGATACTAATTATGGCAGGTCACTGTAACTTCGTTACTAATTATGGCAAGTCCCTGTAATTTCGATACAAATTATGGCAGGTAATTGTAATTTCGATACTAAATATGACAGGTAACAGTAACTTCGATACTAATTAGGACAAGTAACAGTAACTTCGATACTAATTATGACAAGTAAATGTAAGTTCGATACAAATTATGACAGGTAACTGTAACTTCGTTACTAATTATGACAAGTAACTGTAATTTCGATTCAAATTTTGGCAGGTAACTGTAACTTCGATACTTATTATGACAGTCAACAGTAACTTCGATACTAATTAGGACAAGTAACTGTAACTTCGATACTAATTATGACAGGTAACTGTAACTTCGTTACTAATTATGACAAGTAACTGTAATTTCGTTACAAATTATGGCAGGTAACTGTAACTTCGATACTAATTATGACAGGTAACAGCAACTTCGATACTAATTATGAAAAGTAACTATAACTTCGATACAAATTATGACAGGTAACTGTAACTTCGATACTAATTATGACAAGAAACTCTAACTTCGTTACTAATTATGACAAGTAACTGTAATTTTGATAAAAATTATTGTAGGTAACTGTAACTTCGTTACTAATTATGACAATTAACTGTAATTTCGATACAAATTATGGCAGGTAACTCTAACTTCGATACTTATTATGACAGGTAACAGTAACTTCGATACTAATTATTGCAGGTAACTGTAACTTCGATACTAATTATGACAGGTAACTGTAACTTCGTTACTAATTATGACAAGTAGCTGTAATTTCGTTACAAATTATGGCAGGTAATTGTAATTTCGATACTATTTATGACAGGTAACAGTAACTTCGATACTAATTATGACAAGTAACAGTAACTTCGATACTAATTATGACAAGTAACTGTAATTTCGATACAAATTTTGGCAGGTAACTGTAACGTCGATACTAATTATGACACGTAACAGTAATTTCGATACTAATTATGACAAGTAACTGTAATTTCGATACAAATTATGACAGGTAACTGTAACTTCGTAACTAATCATGACAAGTAACTGTAATTTCGATACAAATTATGGCAGCTAACAGTACCTTCGATACTAATTATTACAGGTAACTGTAAATTCGATACAAATTATGACATGGAACTGTAATTTCGATACAAATTATGGCAGGTAACTGTAACTTCGATACTAATTATGACAGGTAACAGTAACTTCGATACTAATTATGACAAGTAATTATTACTTCGAATAAAATTATGACAGGTAACTGTAACTTCGATACTAATTATGACAAGTAACTGTAATTTCGATACAAATTATGGCAGGTAACTGTAACTTCGATACTAATTATGACAGGTAACAGTAACATCGATATTAATTATGACAAGAAACAGTAAATTCGATACTAATTATGACAGGTAACAGTAACTTCGATACTAATCATGACAAGTAACTTTAACTTCGATACTAATTATAACAGGTAACTGTAATTTCCTTACTAATTATGACAAGTAACTGTAATTTCGTTACAAATTATGGCAGGTAATTGTAATTTCGATACTAATTATGACAGGTAACAGTAACTTCGATACTAATTATGACAAGTAACAGTAACTTCGATACTAATTATGACAAGTAACTGTAACTTCGATACTAATTATGACTGGTAACTGTAACTTCGTTACAAATTATCACAAGTAACTGTAATTTCGATTCAAATTATGGCAGGTAACTGTAACTTCGATACTAATTATGACAGGTAACAGCAACTTCGATACTAATTATGACAAGTAACTATAACTTCGATACAAATTATGACTGGTAACTGTAACTTCGATACTAATTATGACAAGAAACCCTAACTTCGTTACTAATTAAGACAAGTAACTGTAATTTTGATAAAAAATTATTGTAGGTAACTGTAACTTCAATACAAATTATGACAGGTAACTGTAACTTCGACACTATTTATGACAGGTAACTGTAACTTCGTTACTTATTATGACAAGTAACTTTAATTTCGATACTAATTATGGCAGGTTACTGTAACTTCGTTACTAATTATGACAAGTCCCTGTAATTTCGATACAAATTATGGCAGGTAATTGTAATTTGGATACTAAATATGACAGGTAACAGTAACTTCGATACTAATTATGACATGTAACAGTAACTTCGATACTAATTATGACAAGTAACTGTAAGTTCGATACTAATTATGACAGGTAACTGTAACTTCGTTACTAATTATGACAAGTAACTGTAATTTCGATTCAAATTTTGGCAGGTAACTGTAACTTCGATACTTATTATGACAGTCAACAGTAACTTCGATACTAATTATGACAAGTAACTGTAACTTCGATACTAACTATGACAGGTAACTGTAACTTCGTTACTAATTATGACAAGTAACTATAATTTCGATACAAATTATGGCAGGAAACTGTAACTTCGATACTAATTATGACAGGTAACAGCAACTTCGATACTAATTATGACAAGTAACTCTAACTTCGTTACTAATTATGACAAGTAAATGTAATTTTGAAAAAAAAATATTGTAGGTAACTGTAACTTCGTTACTAATTATGATAATTAACTGTAATTTCGATACAAATTATGGCAGGTAACTCTATCTTCGATACTAATTATGACAGGTAACAGTAACTTCGATACTAATTATGGAAGGTAACTGTAACTTCGTTACTTATTATGACAAGTAACTTTAATTTCGATACTAATTATGGCAGGTTACTGTAACTTCGTTACTAATTATGGCAAGTCCCTGTAATTTCGATACAAATTATGGCAGGTAATTGTAATTTCGATACTAAATATGACAGGTAACTGTAACTTCGATACTAATTATGACAAGAAACTCTAACTTCGTTACTAATTATGACAAGTAAATGTAATTTTGAAAAAAAATTATTGTAGGTAACTGTAACTTCGTTACTAATTATGATAATTAACTGTAATTTCGATACAAATTATGGCAGGTAACTCTATCTTCGATATTAATTATGACAGGTAACAGTAACTTCGATACTAATTATGGAAGGTAACTGTAACTTCGTTACTTATTATGACAAGTAACTTTAATTTCGATACTAATTATGGCAGGTTACTGTAACTTCGTTACTAATTATGGCAAGTCCCTGTAATTTCGATACAAATTATGGCAGGTAATTGTAATTTCGATACTAAATATGACAGGTAACAGTAACTTCGATACTAATTATGACAAGTAACAGTAACTTCGATAATAATTATGACAAGTAACTGTAAGTTCGATACAAATTATGACAGGTAACTGTAACTTCGTTACTAATTATGACAAGTAACTGTAATTTCGATTCAAATTTTGGCAGGTAACTGTAACTTCGATACTTATTATGACAGTCAACAGTAACTTCGATACTAATTAGGACAAGTAACTGTAACTTCGATACAAATTATGGCAGGTAACTGTAACTTCGATACTAATTATGACAGGTAACAGCAACTTCGATACTAATTATTGCAGGTAACTGTAACTTCGTTACTAATTATGACAAGTAACTGTAATTTCGATACAAATTATGGCAGGTAACTGTAACTTCGATACTAATTATGACAGGTAACAGCAACTTCGATACTAATTATAAAAAGTAACTATAACTTCGATACAAATTATGACAGGTAACTGTAACATCGATACTAATTATGACAAGAAACTCTAACTTCGTTACTAATTATGACAAGTAACTGTAATTTTGATAAAAATTATTGTAGGTAACTGTAACTTCGTTACTAATTATGACAATTAACTGTAATTTCGATACAAATTATGGCAGGTAACTCTAACTTCGATACTTATTATGACAGGTAACAGTAACTTCGATACTAATTATTGCAGGTAACTGTAACTTCGATAATAATTATGACAGGTAACTGTAACTTCGTTACTAATTATGACAAGTAGCTGTAATTTCGTTACAAATTATGGCAGGTAATTGTAATTTCGATACTATTTATGACAGGTAACAGTAACTTCGATACTAATTATGACAAGTAACAGTAACTTCGATACTAATTATGACAAGTAACTGTAATTTCGATACAAATTTTGGCAGGTAACTGTAACGTCGATACTAATTATGACAGGTAACAGTAATTTCGATACTAATTATGACAAGTAACTGTAATTTCGATACAAATTATGACAGGTAACTGTAACTTCGTAACTAATCATGACAAGTAACTGTAATTTCGATACAAATTATGGCAGCTAACAGTACCTTCGATACTAATTATTACAGGTAACTGTAAATTCGATACAAATTATGACAAGGAACTGTAATTTCGATACAAATTATGGCAGGTAACTGTAACTTCGATACTAATTATGACAGGTAACAGTAACTTCGTTACTAATTATGACAAATAACAGTCATTTTGATAACAAATTATGGTAGGTAACTGTAATTTCAATACTAATTATGACAGGTAAGAGTAACTTCGATACTTATTATGACAGGTAACTGTAACTTCGTTACTAATTATGATAAGTTACTTTAATTTCGATACTAATTATGGCAGGTAACTGTAACTTCGTTACTAATTATGACAAGTCCCTGTTATTTCGATACAAATTATGGCAGGTAACTGTAACTTCGATACTAATTCTGACACGTAACAGTAACTTCGATACTAATTAAGACAAGTAACTGTAACTTCGTTACTAATTATGACAAGTTACTCTAATTTTGATAGAAAATTATGGCAGGTACCTGTAACTTCGATACTAATTAATACAGGTAACAGTAACTTCGATACTAATTATGACAGGTTACTGTAACATCGTTACTAATTATGACAAGTAACTGTAACTTCGATACTAATTATGACAAGTAACTGTAACTTCGATACTTATTATGACAGGTAACTGTAACTTCATTACAAATTATGACAAGAAACTGTAACTTCGATACTAATTATGACAGGTAACTGTAACTTCGATACTAATTATGACAAGTAACTGTAACTTCGATACTAATTATGACAAGTAACTGTAACTTCGATACTATTTATGACAGGTAACAGTAACTTCGATATTAATTATGACAGGTAACAGTAATTTCGGTAGTAATTATGACAAGTAACTGTAATTTCGATACAAATTATGACAGGTAACTGTAACTTCGTAACTAATCATGACAAGTAACTGTAATTTCGATACAAATTATGGCAGCTAACAGTACCTTCGATACTAATTATTACAGGTAACTGTAAATTCGATACAAATTATGACAAGGAACTGTAATTTCGATACAAATTATGGCAGGTAACTGTAACTTCGATACTAATTATGACAGGTAACAGTAACTTCGATACTAATTATGACAAGTAACTGTAACATCGATACTAATTATGACAGGTAACTGTAACTTCGTTACTAATTATGACAAGTAACTGTAATTTCGATACAAATTATGGCAGGTAACAGTACCTTCGATACTAATTATGACAGGTAACTGTAACTTCGATACTAATTATGACAAGGAACTGTAATTTCGATACAATTATGGCACGTAACTGTAACTTTGATACTAATTATGACAGGTAACAGTAACTTCGATACTAATTATGACAAGTAACTGTAACTTCGTTACTAATTATGACAAGTAACTCTAATTTTGATAAAAAATTATGGCAGGTAACTGCAACTTCGATACTAATTAATACAGGTAACAGTAACTTCGATACTAATTATGACAGGTTACTGTAACATCGTTACTAATTATGACAAGTAACTGTAACTTCGATACTAATTATGACAAGTAACTGTAACTTCGATACTTATTATGACAGGTAACTGTAATTTCGATACAAATTATGGCAGGTAATTGTAACTTCGATACTAATTATGACAAGTAACAGTAACTTCGATACTAATTATGACAAGTAACTATAACTTCGATACAAATTATGACAGGTAACTGTAACTTCGATACTAATTATGACAAGAAACTCTAACTTCGTTACTAATTATGACAAATAACAGTCATTTTGATAAAAAATTATGGTAGGTAACTGTAACTTCAATGCTAATTATGACAGGTAAGAGTAACTTCGATACTTGTTATGACAGGTAACTGTAACTTCGTTACTAATTATGATAAGTAACTTTAATTTCGATACTAATTATGGCAGGTAACTGTAACTTCGTTACTAATTATGAAAAGTCCCTGTTATTTCGATACAAATTATGGCAGGTAACTGTAACTTCGATACTAATTATGTCAGGTAACAGTAACTTCGATACTAATTATGACAGGAAACTGTAACTTCGATAGTAATTATGACAAGGAACTGTAATTTCGATACAAAATATGGCAGGTAACTGTAACTTTGATACTAATTCTGACAGGTAACAGTAACTTCGATACTAATTATGACAAGTAACCGTAACTTCGTTACTAATTATGACAAGTAACTCTAATTTTGATAGAAAATTATGGCAGGTAAATGTTACTTCGATACTAATTAATACAGGTAACAGTAACTTCGATACTAATTATGACAGGTTACTGTAACATCATTACTAATTATGACAAGTAACTGTAACTTCGATACTAATTATGACAAGTAACTGTAACTTCGATACTTATTATGACAGGTAACTGTAACTTCATTACTAATTATGACAAGAAACTGTAACTTCGATACTAATTATGACAGTTAACTGTCACTTCGATACTAATTTTGACAAGTAACTGTAACTTCGATAATAATTATGACAAGTAACTGTAAGTTCGATATTATTTATGACAGGTAACAGTAACTTCGATATTAATTATGACAAGTAACAGTAACTTCGATACTAATTATGACAAGTAACTGTAATTTCGATACAAATTTTGGCAGGTAACTGTAACCTCGGTACTAATTATGACAGGTAACAGTAACTTCGATACTAATTATGACAAGTAAATGTAACATCGATACTAATTATGACAGGTAACTGTAAATTCGTTACTAATTATGACAAGTAACTGTAATTTCGATACAAATTATGGCAGGTAACTGTAACGTCGATACTAATTATGACAGGTAACAGTAACTTCGATACTAATTATGGCAGGTAACTGTAACTTCGATACTAATTATGACAGGTAACAGTAACTTCGATACTAATTATGACAAGTAACTGTAACTTCGATACTAATTATGACAGGTAACTGTAACTTCGTTACTAATTATGAAAAGTAACTGTAACTTCGACACTAAATATGACAGAAAACTGTAACTTCGTTACTAATTATGACAAGTAACTGTAACTTCGATACAAATTATGGCAGGTAACTGTAACTTCGATACTAATTACTACAGGTAACAGTAACTTCGAAACTAATTATGACAGGTTACTGTAACATCGTTACTAATTATGTCAAGTAATTGTAACTTCGATACTAATTATGACAAATAACTGTAACTTCGATACTTATTATGACAGGTAACTGTAATTTTGATACAAATTATGGCAGGTAACTGTAACTTCGATACTAATTATGACAGGTAACAGTATCTTCGATACTAATTATGACAAGTAACTATAACTTCGATACAAATTATGTCAGGTAACTTCGATACTAATTATGAAAAGAAACTCTAACTTCGTTACTAATTATGACAAGTAACTGTAATTTTGATACTAATTATGACAGGTTACAGTAACTTCGATACTAATTATGACAAGTTACTATAACTTCGATACAAATTATGACAGGTAACTGTAACTTCGATACTAATTATTACGAGAAACTCTAACTTCGTTACTAATTATGACAATTAACAGTCATTTTGATAAAAAATTATGGTAGGGAACTGCAACTTTCATGTTTATTATGACAGGTAACAGTAACTTCGATACTAATTATGACAAGTAACTGTAATTTCGATACAAATTTAGGCAGGTAACTGTAACGTCGATACTAATTATGACAGGTAACAGTAATTTCGATACTAATTATGACAAGTAACTGTAATTTCGATACAAATTATGACAGGTAACTGTAACTTCGTAACTAATCATGACAAGTAACTGTAATTTCGATACAAATTATGGCAGCTAACAGTACCTTCGATACTAATTATTACAGGTAACTGTAAATTCGATACAAATTATGACAAGGAACTGTAATTTCGATACAAATTATGGCAGGTAACTGTAACTTCGATACTAATTATGACAGGTAACAGTAACATCGATACTAATTATGACAAGTAATTATAACTTCGAATAAAATTATGACAGGTAACTGTAACTTCGATACTAATTATGACAAGTAACTGTAATTTCGATACAAATTATGGCAGGTAACTGTAACTTCGATACTAATTATGACAGGTAACAGTAACATCGATATTAATTATGACAAGAAACAGTAAATTCGATACTAATTATGACAGGTAACAGTAACTTCGATACTAATCATGACAAGTAACTTTAACTTCGATACTAATTATAACAGGTAACTGTAACTTCCTTACTAATTATGACAAGTAACTGTAATTTCGTTACAAATTATGGCAGGTAATTGTAATTTCGATACTAATTATGACAGGTAACAGTAACTTCGATACTAATTATGACAAGTAACCGTAACTTCGATACTAATTATGACAAGTAACTGTAACTTCGATACTAATTATGACTGGTAACTGTAACTTCGTTACAAATTATGACAAGTAACTGTAATTTCGATTCAAATTATGGCAGGTAACTGTAACTTCGATACTAATTATGACAGGTAACAGCAACTTCGATACTAATTATGACAAGTAACTATAACTTCGATACAAATTATGACAGGTAACTGTAACTTCGATACTAATTATGACAAGAAACTCTAACTTCGTTACTAATTATGACAAGTAACTGTAATTTTGATAAAAATTATTGTAGGTAACTGTAACTTCGTTACTAATTATGACAATTAACTGTAATTTCGATACAAATTATGGCAGGTAACTCTAACTTCGATACTTATTATGACAGGTAACAGTAACTTCGATACTAATTATTGCAGGTAACTGTAACTTCGATACTAATTATGACAGGTAACTGTAACTTCGTTACTAATTATGACAAGTAGCTGTAATTTCGTTACAAATTATGGCAGGTAATTGTAATTTCGATACTATTTATGACAGGTAACAGTAACTTCGATACTAATTATGACATGTAACAGTAACTTCGATACTAATTATGACAAGTAACTGTAATTTCGATACAAATTTAGGCAGGTAACTGTAACGTCGATACTAATTATGACAGGTAACAGTAATTTCGATACTAATTATGACAAGTAACTGTAATTTCGATATAAATTATGACAGGTAACTGTAACTACGTAACTAATCATGACAAGTAACTTTAATTTCGATACAAATTATGGCAGCTAACAGTACCTTCGATACTAATTATTACAGGTAACTGTAAATTCGATACAAATTATGACAAGGAACTGTAATTTCGATACAAATTATGGCAGGTAACTGTAACGTCGATACTAATTATGACAGGTAACAGTAACTTCGTTACTAATTATGACAAATAACAGTCATTTTGATAACAAATTATGGTAGGTAACTGTAACTTCAATACTAATTATGACAGGTAAGTGTAACTTCGATACTTATTATGACAGGTAACTGTAACTTCGTTACTAATTATGATATGTAACTTTAATTTCGATACTAATTATGGCAGGTAACTGTAACTTCGTTACTAATTATGACAAGTCCCTGTTATATCGATACAAATTATGGCAGGTAACTGTAACTTCGATACTAATTCTGACAGGTAACAGTAACTTCGATACTAATTATGACAAGTAACTGTAACTTCGTTACTAATTATGACAAGTTACTCTAATTTTGATAGAAAATTATGGCAGGTACCTGTAACTTCGATACTAATTAATACAGGTAACAGTAACTTCGTTACTAATTATGACAGTTTACTGTAACATCGTTACTAATTATGACAAGTAACTGTAACTTCGATACTAATTATGACAAGTAACTGTAACTTCGATACTTATTATGACAGGTAACTGTAACTTCATTACAAATTATGACAAGAAACTGTAACTTCGATACTAATTATGACAGGTAACTGTAACTTCGATACTAATTATGACAAGTAACTGTAACTTCGATACTAATTATGACAAGTAACTGTAACTTCGATACTATTTATGACAGGTAACAGTAACTTCGATATTAATTATGACAGGTAACAGTAATTTCGATACTAATTATGACAAGTAACTGTAATTTCGATACAAATTATGACAGGTAACTGTAACTTCGTAACTAATCATGACAAGTAACTGTAATTTCGATACATATTATGGCAGCTAACAGTACCTTCGATACTAATTATTACAGGTAACTGTAAATTCGATACAAATTATGACAAGGAACTGTAATTTCGATACAAATTATGGCAGGTAACTGTAACTTCGATACTAATTATGACAGGTAACAGTAACTTCGATACTAATTATGACAAGTAACTGTAACATCGATACTAATTATGACAGGTAACTGTAACTTCGTTACTAATTATGACAAGTAACTGTAATTTCGATACAAATTATGGCAGGTAACAGTACCTTCGATACTAATTATGACAGGTAACTGTAACTTCGATACTAATTATGACAAGGAACTGTAATTTCGATACAATTATGGCACGTAACTGTAACTTTGATACTAATTATGACAGGTAACAGTAACTTCGATACTAATTTTGACAAGTAACTGTAACTTCGTTACTAATTATGACAAGTAACTCTAATTTTGATAAAAAATTATGGCAGGTAACTGCAACTTCGATACTAATTAATACAGGTAACAGTAACTTCGATACTAATTATGACAGGTTACTGTAACATCGTTACTAATTATGACAAGTAACTGTAACTTCGATACTAATTATGACAAGTAACTGTAACTTCGATACTTATTATGACAGGTAACTGTAATTTCGATACAAATTATGGCAGGTAATTGTAACTTCGATACTAATTATGACAAGTAACAGTAACTTCGATACTAATTATGACAAGTAACTATAACTTCGATACAAATTATGACAGGTAACTGTAACTTCGATACTAATTATGACAAGAAACTCTAACTTCGTTACTAATTATGACAAATAACAGTCATTTTGATAAAAAATTATGGTAGGTAACTGTAACTTCAATGCTAATTATGACAGGTAAGAGTAACTTCGATACTTATTATGACAGGTAACTGTAACTTCGTTACTAATTATGATAAGTAACTTTAATTTCGATACTAATTATGGCAGGTAACTGTAACTTCGTTACTAATTATGAAAAGTCCCTGTTATTTCGATACAAATTATGGCAGGTAACTGTAACTTCGATACTAACTATGTCAGGTAACAGTAACTTCGATACTAATTATGACAGGAAACTGTAACTTCGATAGTAATTATGACAAGGAACTTTAATTTCGATACAAAATATGGCAGGTAACTGTAACTTTGATACTAATTCTGACAGGTAACAGTAACTTCGATACTAATTATGACAAGTAACCGTAACTTCGTTACTAATTATGACAAGTAACTCTAATTTTGATAGAAAATTATGGCAGGTAACTGTTACTTCGATACTAATTAATACAGGTAACAGTAACTTCGATACTAATTATGACAGGTTACTGTAACATCATTACTAATTATGACAAGTAACTGTAACTTCGATACTAATTATGACAAGTAACTGTAACTTCGATACTTATTATGACAGGTAACTGTAACTTCATTACTAATTTTGACAAGAAACTGTAACTTCGATACTAATTATGACAGTTAACTGTAACTTCGATACAAATTTTGGCAGGTAACTGTAACCTCGGTACTAATTATGACAGGTAACAGTAACTTCGATACTAATTATGACAAGTAAATGTAACATCGATACTAATTATGACAGGTAACTGTAAATTCGTTACTAATTATGACAAGTAACTGTAATTTCGATACAAATTATGGCAGGTAACTGTAACGTCGATACTAATTATGACAGGTAACAGTAACTTCGATACTAATTATGGCAGGTAACTGTAACTTCGATACTAATTATGACAGGTAACAGTAACATCGATACTAATTATGACAAGTAACTGTAACTTCGATACTAATTATGACAGGTAACTGTAACTTCGTTACTAATTATGAAAAGTAACTGTAACTTCGACACTAATTATGACAGAAAACTGTAACTTCGTTACTAATTATGAAAAGTAACTGTAACTTCGATACAAATTATGGCAGGTAACTGTAACTTCGATACTAATTACTACAGGTAACAGTAACTTCGAAACTAATTATGACAGGTTACTGAAATATCGTTACTAATTATTTCAAGTAATTGTAACTTCGATACTAATTATGACAAGTAACTGTAACTTCGATACTTATTATGACAGGTAACTGTAATTTTGATACAAATTATGGCAGGTAACTGTAACTTCGATACTAATTATGACAGGTAACAGTATCTTCGATACTAATTATGACAAGTAACTATAACTTCGATACAAATTATGACAGGTAACTTCGATACTAATTATGAAAAGAAACTCTAACTTCGTTACTAATTATGACAAGTAACTGTAATTTTGATACTAATTATGACAGGTAACAGTAACTTCGATACTAATTATGACAAGTTACTATAACTTCGATACAAATTATGACAGGTAACTGTAACTTCGATACTAATTATTACGAGAAACTCTAACTTCGTTACTAATTATGACAATTAACAGTCATTTTGATAAAAAATTATGGTAGGGAACTGCAACTTTCATACTTATTATGACAGGTAACAGTAACTTCGATACTAATTATGACAAGGAACAGTAATTTCGATACAATTATGGCACGTAACTGTAACTTTGATACTAATTATGACAGGTAACAGTAACTTCGATACTAATTATGACAAGTAACTGTAACTTCGTTACTAATTATGACAAGTAACTCTAATTTTGATAAAAAATTATGGCAGGTAACTGCAACTTCGATACTAATTAATACAGGTAACAGTAACTTCGATACTAATTATGACAGGTTACTGTAACATCGTTACTAATTATGACAAGTAACTGTAACTTCGATACTAATTATGACAAGTAACTGTAACTTCGATACTTATTATGACAGGTAACTGTAACTTAATTACTATTTATGACAAGAAACTGTAACTTCGACACTAATTATGACAGGTAAATGTAACTTCGATACTTATTATGACAAGTAACTGTAACTTCGATACTAATTATGACAAGTAACTGTAACTTCGATACTTATTATGACAGGTAACATTAACTTCGATATTAATTATGACAAGTAACAGTAAATTCGATACTAATTATGACAAGTAACTGTAATTTCGATTCAAATTTTGGCAGGTAACTGTAACATCGATACTAATTATGACAGGTAACAGTTACTACGAAACTAATTATGACAAGTAACTGTAACTTCGATACTAATTATGACAGGTTACTGTAACTTCGTTACTAATTATGACAAGTAACTGTAATTTCGATACAAATTAAGGCAGGTAACTGTAACTTCGATACTAATTATGACAGGTAACAGTAACTTCGATACTAATCATGACAAGTAACATTAACTTCGATATTAATTATGACAGGTAACTGTAACGTCCTTACTAATTATGACAAGTAACTGTAATTTCGTTACATATTATGGCCGGTAATAGTAATTTCGATACTAATTATGACAGGTAACAGTAACTTCGATACTAATTATGACAAGTAACAGTAACTTCGATACTAATTATGACAAGTAACTGTAACTTCGATACTAATTATGACTGGTAACTGTAACTTCGTTACTAATTATGACAAGTAACTGTAATTTCGATTCAAATTATGGCAGGTAACAGTAACTTCGATACTAATTATGACAGGTAACAGCAACTTCGATACTAATTATGACAAGTAACTATAACTTCGATACAAATTATGACAGGTAACTGTAACTTCGATACTAATTATGACAAGAAACTCTAACTTCGTTACTAATTATGACAAGTAAGTGTAATTTTGATAAAAAATTATTGTAGGTAACTGTAACTTCAATACTAATTATGACAGGTAACAGTAACTTCGATACTAATTATGACAGTTAACAGCAACTTCGATACTAATTATGACAAGTAACTGTAACTTCGATACTAATTATGACAGGTAACTGTAACTTCGATACTAATTATGACAAGAAACTATAACTTCGTTACTAATTATGACAAGTAACTGTCATTTTGATAAAAAATTATGGTAGGTAACTGTAACTTCAATACTAATTATGACAGGTAACAGTAACTTCGATACTAATTATGACAAGTAACTGTATCTTCGATACTAATTTTGACAAGTAACTGTAACTTCGATACTAATTATGACTGGTAACTGTAACTTCGTAACTAATTATGACAAGAAACACAAACTTCGTTACTAATTATGACAAGTAACTGTAATTTTGATAAAAAATTATTGTAGGTAACTGTAACATCAATACTAATTATGACAGGTAACAGTAACTTTGATACTAATTATGACAGGTAACAGTAACTACGATACTAATTATGACAAGTAACTGTAACTTCGATACTAATTATGACTGGTAACTGTAACTTCGTAACTAATTATGACAAGTAACTGTAATTTCGATACAAATAATGGCAGGTAACAGTACCTTCGATACTAATTATGACAGGTAACTGTAACTTCGATACTAATTATGACAAGGAACTGTAATTTCGATACAATTATGGCACGTAACTGTAACTTTGATACTAATTATGACAGGTAACAGTAACTTCGATACTAATTATGACAAGAAACTATAACTTCGTTACTAATTACGACAAGTAACTGTCATTTTTATAAAAAATTATGGTAGGTAACTGTAACTTCAATACTAATTATGACAGGTAACAGTAACTTCGATACTAATTATGACAAGTAACTGAATCTTCGATACAAATTATGACAGGTAACTGTAACTTCGTAACTAATCATGACAAGTAACTGTAATTTCGATACAAATTATGGCAGCTAACAGTACCTTCGATACTAATTATTACAGGTAACTGTAAATTCGATACAAATTATGACAAGGAACTGTAATTTCGATACAAATTATGGCAGGTAACTGTAACTTCGATACTAATTATGACAGGTAACAGTAACTTCGATACTAATTATGACAAGTAACTGTAACATCGATACTAATTATGACAGGTAACTGTAACTTCGTTACTAATTATGACAAGTAACTGTAATTTCGATACAAATTATGGCAGGTAACAGTACCTTCGATACTAATTATGACAGGTAACTGTAACTTCGATACTAATTATGACAAGGAACTGTAATTTCGATACAATTATGGCACGTAACTGTAACTTTGATACTAATTATGACAGGTAACAGTAACTTCGATACTAATTATGACAAGTAACTGTAACTTCGTTACTAATTATGACAAGTAACTCTAATTTTGATAAAAAATTATGGCAGGTAACTGCAACTTCGATACTAATTAATACAGGTAACAGTAACTTCGATACTAATTATGACAGGTTACTGTAACATCGTTACTAATTATGACAAGTTACTGTAACTTCGATACTAATTATGACAAGTAACTGTAACTTCGATACTTATTATGACAGGTAACTGTAATTTCGATACAAATTATGGCAGGTAATTGTAACTTCGATACTAATTATGACAAGTAACAGTAACTTCGATACTAATTATGACAAGTAACTATAACTTCGATACAAATTATGACAGGTAACTGTAACTTCGATACTAATTATGACAAGAAACTCTAACTTCGTTACTAATTATGACAAATAACAGTCATTTTGATAAAAAATTATGGTAGGTAACTGTAACTTCAATGCTAATTATGACAGGTAAGAGTAACTTCGATACTTATTATGACAGGTAACTGTAACTTCGTTACTAATTATGATAAGTAACTTTAATTTCGATACTAATTATGGCAGGTAACTGTAACTTCGTTACTAATTATGAAAAGTCCCTGTTATTTCGATACAAATTATGGCAGGTAACTGTAACTTCGATACTAATTATGTCAGGTAACAGTAACTTCGATACTAATTATGACAGGAAACTGTAACTTCGATAGTAATTATGACAAGGAACTGTAATTTCGATACAAAATATGGCAGGTAACTGTAACTTTGATACTAATTCTGACAGGTAACAGTAACTTCGATACTAATTATGACAAGTAACCGTAACTTCGTTACTAATTATGGCAAGTAACTCTAATTTTGATAGAAAATTATGGCAGGTAACTGTTACTTCGATACTAATTAATACAGGTAACAGTAACTTCGATACTAATTATGACAGGTTACTGTAACATCATTACTAATTATGACAAGTAACTGTAACTTCGATACTAATTATGACAAGTAACTGTAACTTCGATACTTATTATGACAGGTAACTGTAACTTCATTACTAATTATGACAAGAAACTGTAACTGTGATACTAATTATGACAGTTAACTGTAACTTCGATACTAATTTTGACAAGTAACTGTAACTTCGATAATAATTATGACAAGTAACTGTAACTTCGATATTATTTATGACAGGTAACAGTAACTTCGATATTAATTATGACAAGTAACAGTAACTTCGATACTAATTATGACAAGTAACTGTAATTTCGATACAAATTTTGGCAGGTAACTGTAACCTCGGTACTAATTATGACAGGTAACAGTAACTTCGATACTAATTATGACAAGTAACTGTAACATCGATACTAATTATGACAGGTAACTGTAAATTCGTTACTAATTATGACAAGTAACTTTAATTTCGATACTAATGATGGTAGGTAACTGTAACTTCGTTACTAATTATGACAAGTCCCTGTAATTTCGATACAAATTATGGCAGGTAACTGTAACTTCGATTATAATTATGTCAGGTAACTGTAACTTAGATACTAATTATGACAGGAAACTAACTTCGTTACTAATTATGAAAAGTAACTAAAATTTCGATACAAATTATGACAGGTAACTGTAACTTCGTTACTAGTTATGACAAGTACTTGTAATTTCGATACAAATTATGGCAGGTAACAGTACCTTCGATACTAATTATGACAGGTAACTGTAACTTCGATACTAATTATGACAAGGAACTGTAATTTCGATACAATTATGGCACGTAACTGTAACTTTGATACTAATTATGACAGGTAACAGTAACTTCGATACTAATTATGACAAGTAACTGTAACTTCGTTACTAATTATGACAAGTAACTCTAATTTTGATAAAAAATTATGGCAGGTAACTGCAACTTCGATACTAATTAATGCAGGTAACAGTAACTTCGATACTAATTATGACAGGTTACTGTAACATCGTTACTAATTATGACAAGTAACTGTAACTTCGATACTAATTATGACAAGTAACTGTAACTTCGATACTTATTATGACAGGTAACTGTAACTTAATTACTATTTATGACAAGAAACTGTAACTTCGACACTAATTATGACAGGTAAATGTAACTTCGATACTTATTATGACAAGTAACTGTAACTTCGATACTAATTATGACAAGTAACTGTAACTTCGATACTTATTCTGACAGGTAACAGTAACTTCGATATTAATTATGACAAGTAACAGTAAATTGGATACTAATTTGACAAGTAACTGTAATTTCGATTCAAATTTTGGCAGGTAACTGTAACATCGATACTAATTATGACAGGTAACAGTTACTACGAAACTAATTATGACAAGTAACTGTAACTTCGATACTAATTGTGACAGGTAACTGTAACTTCGTTACTAATTATGACAAGTAACTGTAATTTCGATACAAATTATGGCAGGTAACTGTAACTTCGATACTAATTATGACAGGTAACAGTAACTTCGATACTATTTATGGCAGGTAACTGTAACTTCGATACTAATTATGACAGGTAACAGTAACTTCGATACTAATCATGACAAGTAACATTAACTTCGATATTAATTATGACAGGTAACTGTAACGTCCTTACTAATTATGACAAGTAACTGTAATTTCGTTACATATTATGGCCGGTAATAGTAATTTCGATACTAATTATGACAGGTAACAGTAACTTCGATACTAATTATGACAAGTAACAGTAACTTCGATACTAATTATGACAAGTAACTGTAACTTCGATACTAATTATGACTGGTAACTGTAACTTCGTTACTAATTATGACAAGTAACTGTAATTTCGATTCAAATTATGGCAGGTAACAGTAACTTCGATACTAATTATGACAGGTAACAGCAACTTCGATACTAATTATGACAAGTAACTATAACTTCGATACAAATTATGACAGGTAACTGTAACTTCGATACTAATTATGACAAGAAACTCTAACTTCGTTACTAATTATGACAAGTAAGTGTAATTTTGATAAAAAATTATTGTAGGTAACTGTAACTTCAATACTAATTATGACAGGTAACAGTAACTTCGATACTAATTATGACAGTTAACACCAACTTCGATACTAATTATGACAAGTAACTGTAACTTCGATACTAATTATGACAGGTAACTGTAACTTCGATACTAATTATGACAAGAAACTATAACTTCGTTACTAATTATGACAAGTAACTGTCATTTTGATAAAAAATTATGGTAGGTAACTGTAACTTCAATACTAATTATGACAGGTAACAGTAACTTCGATACTAATTATGACAAGTAACTGTATCTTCGATACTAATTTTGACAAGTAACTGTAACTTCGATACTAATTATGACTGGTAACTGTAACTTCATAACTAATTATGACAAGAAACACTAACTTCGTTAGTAATTATGACAAGTAACTGTAATTTTGATAAAAAATTATGGTAGGTAACTGTAACATCAATACTAATTATGACAGGTAACAGTAACTTTGATACTAATTATGACAGGTAACAGTAACTACGATACTAATTATGACAAGTAACTGTAACTTCGATACTAATTATGACTGGTAACTGTAACTTCGTAACTAATTATGACAAGTAACTGTAATTTCGATACAAATAATGGCAGGTAACAGTAACTTCGATACTAATTATGACAGGTAACTCTAACTTCGATACTAATTATGACAAGGAACTGTAATTTCGATACAAATTATGGCAGGTAACTGTAACTTCGATATTAATTATTACAGGTAACAGTAACTTCGATACTAATTATGACAAGTAACTATAACTTCGAATCAAATTATGACAGGTAACTGTAACTTCGATACTAATTATGACAAGAAACTATAACTTCGTTACTAATTACGACAAGTAACTGTCATTTTGATAAAAAATTATGGTAGGTAACTGTAACTTCAATACTAATTATGACAGGTAACAGTAACTTCGATACTAATTACGACAAGTAACTGAATCTTCGATACAAATTATGACAGGTAACTGTAACTTCGTAACTAATCATGACAAGTAACTGTAATTTCGATACAAATTATGGCAGCTAACAGTACCTTCGATACCAATTATTACAGGTAACTGTAAATTCGATACAAATTATGACAAGGAACTGTAATTTCGATACAAATTATGGCAGGTAACTGTAACTTCGATACTAATTATGACAGGTAACAGTAACTTCGATACTAATTATGACAAGTAACTGTAACATCGATACTAATTATGACAGGTAACTGTAACTTCGTTACTAATTATGACAAGTAACTGTAATTTCGATACAAATTATGGCAGGTAACAGTACCTTCGATACTTATTATGACAGGTAACTGTAACTTCGATACTAATTATGACAAGGAACTGTAATTTCGATACAATTATGGCACGTAACTGTAACTTTGATACTAATTATGACAGGTAACAGTAACTTCGATACTAATTATGACAAGTAACTGTAACTTCGTTACTAATTATGACAAGTAACTCTAATTTTGATAAAAAATTATGGCAGGTAACTGCAACTTCGATACTTATTAATACAGGTAACAGTAACTTCGATACTAATTATGACAGGTTACTGTAACATCGTTACTAATTATGACAAGTAACTGTAACTTCGATACTAATTATGACAAGTAACTGTAACTTCGATACTTATTATGACAGGTAACTGTAATTTCGATACAAATTATGGCAGGTAATTGTAACTTCGATACTAATTATGACAAGTAACAGTAACTTCGATACTAATTATGACAAGTAACTATAACTTCGATACAAATTATGACAGGTAACTGTAACTTCGATACTAATTATGACAAGAAACTCTAACTTCGTTACTAATTATGACAAATAACAGTCATTTTGATAAAAAATTATGGTAGGTAACTGTAACTTCAATGCTAATTATGACAGGTAAGAGTAACTTCGATACTTATTATGACAGGTAACTGTAACTTCGTAACTAATTATGATAAGTAACTTTAATTTCGATACTAATTATGGCAGGTAACTGTAACTTCGTTACTAATTATGAAAAGTCCCTGTTATTTCGATACAAATTATGGCAGGTAACTGTAACTTCGATACTAATTATGTCAGGTAACAGTAACTTCGATACTAATTATGACAGGAAACTGTAACTTCGATAGTAATTATGACAAGGAACTGTAATTTCGATACAAAATATGGCAGGTAACTGTAACTTTGATACTAATTCTGACAGGTAACAGTAACTTCGATACTAATTATGACAAGTAACCGTAACTTCGTTACTAATTATGACAAGTAACTCTAATTTTGATAGAAAACTATGGCAGGTAACTGTTACTTCGATACTAATTAATACAGGTAACAGTAACTTCGATACTAATTATGACAGGTTACTGTAACATCATTACTAATTATGACAAGTAACTGTAACTTCGATACTAATTATGACAAGTAACTGTAACTTCGATACTTATTATGACAGGTAACTGTAACTTCATTACTAATTATGACAAGAAACTGTAACTTCGATACTAATTATGACAGGTAACTGTAACTTCGATACTAATTTTGACAAGTAACTGTAACTTCGATAATAATTATGACAAGTAACTGTAACTTCGATATTATTTATGACAGGTAATAGTAACTTCAATATTAATTATGACAAGTAACAGTAACTTCGATACTAATTATGACAAGTAACTGTAATTTCGATACAAATTTTGGCAGGTAACTGTAACTTCGGTACTAATTATGACAGGTAACAGTAACTTCGATACTAATTATGACAAGTAACTGTAACATCGATACTAATTATGACAGGTAACTGTAAATTCGTTACTAATTATGACAAGTAACTGTAATTTCGATACAAATTATGGCAGGTAACTGTAACGTCGATACTAATTATGACAGGTAACAGTAACATCGATACTAATTATGGCAGGTAACTGTAACTTCGATACTAATTATGACAGGTAACAGTAACTTCGATACTAATTATGACAAGTAACTGTAACTTCGATACTAATTATGACAGGTAACTGTAACTTCGTTACTAATTATGAAAAGTAACTGTAACTTCGACACTAATTATGACAGAAAACTGTAACTTCGTTACTAATTATGACAAGTAACTGTAACTTCGATACAAATTATGGCAGGTAACTGTAACTTCGATACTAATTACTACAGGTAACAGTAACTTCGAAACTAATTATGACAGGTTACTGTAACATCGTTACTAATTATGTCAAGTAATTGTAACTTCGATACTAATTATGACAAGTTACTGTAACTTCGATACTTATTATGACAGGTAACTGTAATTTTGATACAAATTATGGCAGGTAACTGTAACTTCGATACTAATTATGACAGGTAACAGTATCTTCGATACTAATTATGACAAGTAACTATAACTTCGATACAAATTATGACAGGTAACTTCGATACTAATTATGAAAAGAAACTCTAACTTCGTTACTAATTATGACAAGTAACTGTAATTTTGATACTAATTATGACAGGTAACAGTAACTTCGATACTAATTATGACAAGTTACTATAACTTCGATACAAATTATGAC
Source organism: Meconema thalassinum (assembly GCA_946902985.2). Lineage (NCBI taxonomy): Eukaryota > Metazoa > Arthropoda > Insecta > Orthoptera > Tettigoniidae > Meconema > Meconema thalassinum. The sequence goes on along the minus strand of OX336388.2, from coordinate 1,671,143,611 downwards.
AGGTAACTGTAACTTCGATACTAATTATGACGAGAAACTCTAACTTCGTTACTAATTATGACAATTAACAGTCATTTTGATAAAAAATTATGGTAGGGAACTGCAACTTTCATACTTATTATGACAGGTAACAGTAACTTCGATACAAATTATGACAGGTAACTGTAACTTCGATACTAATTATGACAAGTAACTTTAATTTCGATACTAATGATGGTAGGTAACTGTAACTTCGTTACTAATTATGACAAGTCCCTGTAATTTCGATACAAATTATGGCAGGTAACTGTAACTTCGATTATAATTATGTCAGGTAACTGTAACTTAGATACTAATTATGACAGGAAACTAACTTCGTTACTAATTATGAAAAGTAACTGTAATTTCGATAAAAATTATGACAGGTAACTGTAACTTCGTTACTAGTTATGACAAGTACTTGTAATTTCGATACAAATTATGGCAGGTAACAGTACCTTCGATACTAATTATGACAGGTAACTGTAACTTCGATACTAATTATGACAAGGAACTGTAATTTCGATACAATTATGGCACGTAACTGTAACTTTGATACTAATTATGACAGGTAACAGTAACTTCGATACTAATTATGACAAGTAACTGTAACTTCGTTACTAATTATGACAAGTAACTCTAATTTTGATAAAAAATTATGGCAGGTAACTGCAACTTCGATACTAATTAATACAGGTAACAGTAACTTCGATACTAATTATGACAGGTTACTGTAACATCGTTACTAATTATGACAAGTAACTGTAACTTCGATACTAATTATGACAAGTAACTGTAACTTCGATACTTATTATGACAGGTAACTGTAACTTAATTACTATTTATGACAAGAAACTGTAACTTCGACACTAATTATGACAGGTAAATGTAACTTCGATACTTATTATGACAAGTAACTGTAACTTCGATACTAATTATGACAAGTAACTGTAACTTCGATACTTATTATGACAGGTAACAGTAACTTCGATATTAATTATGACAAGTAACAGTAAATTCGATACTAATTATGACATGTAACTGTAATTTCGATTCAAATTTTGGCAGGTAACTGTAACATCGATACTAATTAAGACAGGTAACAGTTACTACGAAACTAATTATGACAAGTAACTGTAACTTCGATACTAATTATGACAGGTAACTGTAACTTCGTTACTAATTATGACAAGTAACTGTAATTTCGATACAAATTATGGCAGGTAACTGTAACTTCGATACTAATTATGACAGGTAACAGTAACTTCGATACTATTTATCTCAGGTAACTGTAACTTCGATACTAATTATGACAGGTAACAGTAACTTCGATACTAATCATGACAAGTAACATTAACTTCGATATTAATTATGACAGGTAACTGTAACGTCCTTACTAATTATGACAAATAACTGTAATTTCGTTACATATTATGGCCGGTAATAGTAATTTCGATACTAATTATGACAGGTAACAGTAACTTCGATACTAATTATGACAAGTAACAGTAACTTCGATACTAATTATGACAAGTAACTGTAACTTCGATACTAATTATGACTGGTAACTGTAACTTCGTTACTAATTATGACAATAACTGTAATTTCGATTCAAATTATGGCAGGTAACAGTAACTTCGATACTAATTATGACAGGTAACAGCAACTTCGATACTAATTATGACAAGTAACTATAACTTCGATACAAATTATGACAGGTAACTGTAACTTCGATACTAATTATGACAAGAAACTCTAACTTCGTTACTAATTATGACAAGTAAGTGTAATTTTGATAAAAAATTATTGTAGGTAACTGTAACTTCAATACTAATTATGACAGGTAACAGTAACTTCGATACTAATTATGACAGTTAACAGCAACTTCGATACTAATTATGACAAGTAACTGTAACATCGATACTAATTATGACAGGTAACTGTAACTTCGATACTAATTATGACAAGAAACTATAACTTCGTTACTAATTATGACAAGTAACTGTCATTTTGATAAAAAAATTATGGTAGGTAACTGTAACTTCAATACTAATTATGACAGGTAACAGTAACTTTGATACTAATTATGACAGGTAACAGTAACTACGATACTAATTATGACAAGTAACTGTAACTTCGATAATAATTATTACAGGTAACAGTAACTTCGATACTAATTATGACAAGTAACTATAACTTCGAATCAAATTATGACAGGTAACTGTAACTTCGATACTAATTATGACAAGAAACTATAACTTCGTTACTAATTACGACAAGTAACTGTCATTTTGATAAAAAAATTATGGTAGGTAACTGTAACTTCAATACTAATTATAACAGGTAACAGTAACTTCGATACTAATTATGACAAGTAACTGAATCTTCGATACTAATTTTGACAGGTAACTGTAACTTCGATACTAATTATGACAAGAAACTATAACTTCGTTACTAATTATGACAAGTAACTGTCATTTTGATAAAAAATTATGGTAGGTAACTGTAACTTCAATACTAATTATGACAGGTAACAGTTACTTCGATACTAATTATGACAAGTAACAGTAACTTCGATACTAATTATGACAAGTAACTGTAACTTCGATACTAATTATGACAGGAAACTGTAACTTCATTACTAATTATGACAAGTAACTGTAATTTCGATACAAATTTTGGCAGGTAACTGTAACTTCGATACTAATTATGACAGGTAACAGTAACTTCGATACTAATTATGACAGGAAACTGTAACTTCGTTACTAATTATGTCAAGTAACTGTAATTTCGATACAAATTATGACAGGTAACTGGAACTTCGTAACTAATTATGACAAGTTACTCTAATTTCGATACAAATTATGGCTGGTAACAGTACCTTCGATACTAATTATTACAGGTAACTGTAACTTCGATACTAATTATGACAAGGAACTGTAATTTCGATACAAATTATGGCAGGAAACTGTAACTTCGATATTAATTATGACAGGTAACAGAAACTTCGATACTATTTATGACACGTAACTATAATTTCGAATCAAATTATGACAGGTAACTGTTACTTCGATACTAATTATGACAAGAAAATCTAACTTCGTTACTAATTATGACAAGTAACAGTAATCTTGATAAAGAATTATGTTAGGTAACTGTAACGTCAATACTAATTATGACAGGTAACAGTAACTTCGATACTAATTATGACAGGTAACAGTAACTTCGATACTATTTATGGCAGGTATCTGTAACTTCGATACTTATTATGACAGGTAACAGTAACTTCGATACTAATCATGACAAGTAACTGTAACTTCGATACTAATTATGACAGGTAACTGTAACTTCGTTACTAATTATGACAAGTAGCTGTAATTTCGATACAAATTATGGCAGGTAACAGTAACTTCGATACTATTTATGGCAGGTAACTGTAACTTCGATACTTATTATGACAGGTAACAGTAACTTCGATACTAATCATGACAAGTAACTGTAACTTCGATACTAATTATGACAGGTAACTCTAACTTCGATACTAATTATGACAAGGAACTGTAATTTCGATACAAATTATGGCAGTTAACTGTAACTTCGATATTAATTATGACAGGTAACAGTAACTTCGATACTAATTATGACAAGTAACTATAACTTCGAATCAAATTATGACAGGTAACTGTAACCTCGATACTAATTATGACAAGAAACTATAACTTCGTTACTAATTACGAGAAGTAACTGTCATTTTGATAAAAAATTATGGTAGGTAACTGTAACTTCAATACTAATTATGACAGGTAACAGTATCTTCGATACTAATTATGACAAGTAACAGTAACTTCGATACTAATTATGACAAGTAACTGTAACTTCGATACTAATTATGACAGGTAACTGTAACTTCATTACTAATTATGACAAGTAACTGTAATTTCGATACAAATTTTGGCAGGTAACAGTAACTTCGATACTAATTATGACAGGTAACAGTAACTTCGATACTAATTATGACAGGAAACTGTAACTTCGTTACTAATTATGACAAGTAACTGTAATTTCGATACAAATTATGACAGGTAACTGGAACCTAGTAACTAATTATGACAAGTTACTGTAATTTCGACACAAATTATGGCAGGTAACAGTACCTTCGATACTAATTATTACAGTAAACTGTAACATCGAGACTAATTATGACAAGGAACTGTAATTTCGATACAAATTATGGCAGGAAACTGTAACTTCGATGTTAATTATGACAGGTAACAGTAACTTCGATACTAATTATGACACGTAACTATAATTTCGAATCAAATTATGACAGGTAACTGTAACTTCGATACTAATTATGACAAGAAAATCTAACTTCGTTACTAATTATGACAATTAACAGTAATCTTGATAAAGAATTATGTTAGGTAACTGTAACTTCAATACTTATTATGACAGGTAACAGTAACTTCGATACTAATTATGACAGGTAAATGTAACTTCGTTAGTAATTATGACAAGTAACTTTAATTTCGATACTAATTATGACTGGTAACTGTAACTTCGTTACTAATTATGACAATAACTGTAATTTCGATTCAAATTATGGCAGGTAACAGTAACTTCGATACTAATTATGACAGGTAACAGCAACTTCGATACTAATTATGACAAGTAACTATAACTTCGATACAAATTATGACAGGTAACTGTAACTTCGATACTAATTATGACAAGAAACTCTAACTTCGTTACTAATTATGACAAGTAAGTGTAATTTTGATAAAAAATTATTGTAGGTAACTGTAACTTCAATACTAATTATGACAGGTAACAGTAACTTCGATACTAATTATGACAGTTAACAGCAACTTCGATACTAATTATGACAAGTAACTGTAACATCGATACTAATTATGACAGGTAACTGTAACTTCGATACTAATTATGACAAGAAACTATAACTTCGTTACTAATTATGACAAGTAACTGTCATTTTGATAAAAAATTATGGTAGGTAACTGTAACTTCAATACTAATTATGACAGGTAACACTAACTTTGATACTAATTATGACAGGTAACAGTAACTACGATACTAATTATGACAAGTAACTGTAACTTCGATACTAATTATTACAGGTAACAGTAACTTCGATACTAATTATGACAAGTAACTATAACTTCGAATCAAATTATGACAGGTAACTGTAACTTCGATACTAATTATGACAAGAAACTATAACTTCGTTACTAATTACGACAAGTAACTGTCATTTTGATAAAAAAATTATGGTAGGTAACTGTAACTTCAATACTAATTATGACAGGTAACAGTAACTTCGATACTAATTTTGACAGGTAACTGTAACTTCGATACTAATTATGACAAGAAACTATAACTTCGTTACTAATTATGACAAGTAACTGTCATTTTGATAAAAAATAATGGTAGGTAACTGTAACTTCAATACTAATTATGACAGGTAACAGTTACTTCGATACTAATTATGACAAGTAACAGTAACTTCGATACTAATTATGACAATTAACTGTAACTTCGATACTAATTATGACAGGTAACTGTAACTTCATTACTAATTATGACAAGTAACTGTAATTTCGATACAAATTTTGGCAGGTAACTGTAACTTCGATACTAATTATGACAGGTAACAGTAACTTCGATACTAATTATGACAGGAAACTGTAACTTCGTTACTAATTATGTCAAGTAACTGTAATTTCGATACAAATTATGACAGGTAACTGGAACTTCGTAACTAATTATGACAAGTTACTCTAATTTCGATACAAATTATGGCTGGTAACAGTACCTTCGATACTAATTATTACAGGTAACTGTAACTTCGATACTAATTATGACAAGGAACTGTAATTTCGATACAAATTATGGCAGGAAACTGTAACTTCGATATTAATTATGACAGGTAACAGAAACTTCGATACTATTTATGACACGTAACTATAATTTCGAATCAAATTATGACAGGTAACTGTTACTTCGATACTAATTATGACAAGAAAATCTAACTTCGTTACTAATTATGACAAGTAACAGTAATCTTGATAAAGAATTATGTTAGGTAACTGTAACTTCAATACTAATTATGACAGGTAACAGTAACTTCGATACTAATTATGACAGGTAACAGTAACTTCGATACTATTTATGGCAGGTATCTGTAACTTCGATACTTATTATGACAGGTAACAGTAACTTCGATACTAATCATGACAAGTAACTGTAACTTCGATACTAATTATGACAGGTAACTGTAACTTCGTTACTAATTATGACAAGTAGCTGTAATTTCGATACAAATTATGGCAGGTAACAGTAACTTCGATACTATTTATGGCAGGTAACTGTAACTTCGATACTAATTATGACAGGTAACAGTAACTTCGATACTAATCATGACAAGTAACTGTAACTTCGATACTAATTATGACAGGTAACTCTAACTTCGATACTAATTATGACAAGGAACTGTAATTTCGATACAAATTATGGCAGTTAACTGTAACTTCGATATTAATTATGACAGGTAACAGTAACTTCGATACTAATTATGACAAGTAACTATAACTTCGAATCAAATTATGACAGGTAACTGTAACCTCGATACTAATTATGACAAGAAACTATAACTTCGTTACTAATTACGAGAAGTAACTGTCATTTTGATAAAAAATTATGGTAGGTAACTGTAACTTCAATACTAATTATGACAGGTAACAGTATCTTCGATACTAATTATGACAAGTAACAGTAACTTCGATACTAATTATGACAAGTAACTGTAACTTCGATACTAATTATGACAGGTAACTGTAACTTCATTACTAATTATGACAAGTAACTGTAATTTCGATACAAATTTTGGCAGGTAACAGTAACTTCGATACTAATTATGACAGGTAACAGTAACTTCGATACTAATTATGACAGGAAACTGTAACTTCGTTACTAATTATGACAAGTAACTGTAATTTCGATACAAATTATGACAGGTAACTGGAACCTAGTAACTAATTATGACAAGTTACTGTAATTTCGACACAAATTATGGCAGGTAACAGTACCTTCGATACTAATTATTACAGTAAACTGTAACATCGAGACTAATTATGACAAGGAACTGTAATTTCGATACAAATTATGGCAGGAAACTGTAACTTCGATGTTAATTATGACAGGTAACAGTAACTTCGATACTAATTATGACACGTAACTATAATTTCGAATCAAATTATGACAGGTAACTGTAACTTCGATACTAATTATGACAAGAAAATCTAACTTCGTTACTAATTATGACAATTAACAGTAATCTTGATAAAGAATTATGTTAGGTAACTGTAACTTCAATACTTATTATGACAGGTAACAGTAACTTCGATACTAATTATGACAGGTAAATGTAACTTCGTTAGTAATTATGACAAGTAACTTTAATTTCGATACTAATTATGGCAGGTAACTGTAACTCCGTTACTAATTATGACAAGTCCCTGTAATTTCGATACAATTTATGGCAGGTAACTGTAACTTCGATACTTATTATGTCAGGTAACAGTAACATCGGTACTAATTATGACAGGAAACTGTAACTTCGTTTGTTATTATGACAATCAACTGTAATTTCGATACAAATTATGACAGGTAACTGTAACTTCGTTACTAATTATGAGAGTCAACAGTAACTTCGATACTAATTATGACAAGTTACTGTAACTTCGATACTAATTATGACAGGTAACTGTAACTTCGTTACTAATTATGACAACTAACTGTAATTTCGATACAAATTATGGCAGGTAACAGTAACTTCGATACTAATCATGACAAGTAACTTTAACGTCGATATTAATTATGACAGGTAACAGTAACGTCCTTACTAATTTTGACAAGTAACTGTAATTTCGTTACATATTATGGCCGGTAATTGTAATTTCGATACTAATTATGACAGGTAACAGTAACTTCGATACTAATTATGACAAGTAACAGTAACTTCGATACTAATTATGACAAGTAAATGTAACTTCGATACTAATTATGACTGGTAACTGTAACTTCGTTACTAATTATGACAAGTAACTGTAATTTCGATTCAAATTATGGCAGGTAACTGTAACTTCGATACTAATTATGACAGGTAACAGCAACTTCGATACTAATTATGACACGTAACTATAATTTCGAATCAAATTATGACAGGTAACTGTAACTTCGATACTTATTATGACAAGAAAATCTAACTTCGTTACTAATTATGACAAGTAACAGTAATCTTGATAAAGAATTATGTTAAGTAACTGTAACTTCAATACTAATTATGACAGGTAACAGTAACTTCGATACTAATTATGACAAGTAACTGTAACTTCGATACTAATTATGACAAGTAACTGTAACTTCGATACTTATTATGACAGGTAACAGTAACTACGATATTAATTATGACAAGTAACAGTAAATTCGATACTAATTATGACAAGTAACTGTAATTTCGATTCAAATTTTGGCAGGTAACTGTAACATCGATACTAATTATGACAGGTAACAGTTACTACGAAACTAATTATGACAAGTAACTGTAACTTCGAAACTAATTATGACAGGTAACTGTAACTTCGTTACTAATTATGACAAATAACTGTAATTTGGATACAAATTATGGCAGGTAACTGTAACTTCGATACTAATTATGACAGGTAACAGTAACTTCGATACTATTTATGGCAGGTAACTGTAACTTCGATACTAATTATGACAGGTAACAGTAACTTCGATACTAATTATGACAAGTAACTGTAACTTCGAAACTAATTATGACAGGTAACTGTAACGTCCTTACTAATTATGACAAGTAACTGTAATTTCGTTACATATTATGGCCGGTAATTGTAATTTCGATACTAATTATGACAGGTAACAGTAACTTCGATACTAATTACGACAAGTAACAGTAACATCGATACTAATTATGACAAGTAACTGTAACTTCGATACTAATTATGACTCGTAACTGTAACTTCGCTACTAATTATGACAAGTAACTGTAATTTCGATTCAAATTATGGCAGGTAACTGTAACTTCGATACTAATTATGACAGGTAACTGTAACCTCGTTACTAATTATGACAAGTAACTGTAATTTCGATACAAATTAGGGCAGTTAACTGTAACTTCGATACTAATTATGACAGGTAACTGCCACTTCAATACTAATTATGACAAGTAACTATAACTTCGATACAAATTATGACAGGTAACTCTAACTTCGATACTAATTATGACAAGAAACACTAACTTCGTTACTAATTATGACAAGTAACTGTAATTTTGATAAAAAATTATTGTAGGTAACTGTAACATCAATACTAATTATGACAGGTAACAGTAACTTTGATACTAATTATGACAGGTAACAGTAACTACGATACTAATTATGACAAGTAACTGTAACTTCGATACTAATTATGACAGGTAACTGTAACTTCGTAACTAATTATGACAAGTAACTGTAGTTTCGATACAAATAATGGCAGGTAACAGTAACTTCGATACTAATTATGACAGGTAACTCTAACTTCGATACTAATTATGACAAGGAACTGTAATTTCGATACAAATTATGGCAGGTAACTGTAACTTCGATATTAATTATTACAGGTAACAGTAACTTCGATACTAATTATGACAAGTAACTATAACTTCGAATCAAATTAAGACAGGTAACTGTAACTTCGATACTAATTATGACAAGAAACTATAACTTCGTTACTAATTACGACAAGTAACTGTCATTTTGATAAAAAATTATGGTAGGTAACTGTAACTTCAATACTAATTATGACAGGTAACAGTAACTTCGATACTAATTATGACAAGTAACTGTAACTTCGATACTAATTATGACAGGTAACAGTAACTTCGATACTAATTATGACAAGTAACTGTAACATTGATACTAATTATGACAGGTAACTGTAACTTCGTTACTAATTATGACAAGTAACTGTAATTTCGATACAAATTATGGCAGGGAACAGTACCTTCGATACTTATTATGACAGGTAACTGTAACATCGATACTAATTATGACAAGGAACTGTAATTTCGATACAATTATGGCACGTAACTGTAACTTTGATACTTATTATGACAGGTAACAGTAACTTCGATACTAATTATGACAAGTAACTGTAACTTCGTTACTAATTATGACAAGTAACTCTAATTTTGATAAAAAATTATGGCAGGTAACTGCAACTTCGATACTAATTAATACAGGTAACAGTAACTTCGATACTAATTATGACAGGTTACTGTAACATCGTTACTAATTATGACAAGTAACTGTAACTTCGATACTAATTATGACAAGTAACTGTAACTTCGATACTTATTATGACAGGTAACTGTAATTTCGATACAAATTATGGCAGGTAATTGTAACTTCGATACTAATTATGACAAGTAACAGTAACTTCGATACTAATTAGGACAAGTAACTATAACTTCGATACAAATTATGACAGGTAACTGTAACTTCGATACTAATTATGACAAGAAACTCTAACTTCGTTACTAATTATGACAAATAACAGTCATTTAGATAAAAAAATATGGTAGGTAACTGTAACTTCAATGCTAATTATGACAGGTAAGAGTAACTTCGATACTTATTATGACAGGTAACTGTAACTTGGTAACTAATTATGATAAGTAACTTTAATTTCGATACTAATTATGGCAGGTAACTGTAACTTCGTTACTAATTATGAAAAGTCCCTGTTATTTCGATACAAATTATGGCAGGTAACTGTAACTTCGATACTAATTATGTCAGGTAACAGTAACTTCGATACTAATTATGACAGGAAACTGTAACTTCGATAGTAATTATGACAAGGAACTGTAATTTCGATACAAAATATGGCAGGTAACTGTAACTTTGATACTAATTCTGACAGGTAACAGTAACCTCGATACTAATTATGACAAGTAACCGTAACATCGTTACTAATTATGACAAGTAACTCTAATTTTGATAGAAAATTATGGCAGGTAACTGTTACTTCGATACTAATTAATACAGGTAACAGTAACTTCGATACTAATTATGACAGGTTACTGTAACATCATTACTAATTATGACAAGTAACTGTAACATCGATACTAATTATGACAAGTAACTGTAACTTCGATACTTATTATGACAGGTAACTGTAACTTCATTACTAATTATGACAAGAAACTGTAACTTCGATACTAATTATGACTGTTAACTGTAACTTCGATACTAATTTTGACAAGTAACTGTAACTTCGATAATAATTATGACAAGTAACTGTAACTTCGATATTATTTATGACAGGTAACAGTAACTTCAATATTAATTATGACAAGTAACAGTAACTTCGATACTAATTATGACAAGTAACTGTAATTTCGATACAAATTTTGGCAGGTAACTGTAACCTCGGTACTAATTATGACAGGTAACAGTAACTTCGATACTAATTATGACAAGTAACTGTAACATCGATACTAATTATGACAGGTAACTGTAAATTCGTTACTAATTATGACAAGTAACTGTAATTTCGATACAAATTATGGCAGGTAACTGTAACGTCGATACTAATTATGACAGGTAACAGTAACTTCGATACTAATTATGGCAGGTAACTGTAACTTCGATACTAATTATGACAGGTAACAGTAACTTCGATACTAATTATGACAAGTAACTGTAACTTCGATACTAATTATGACAGGTAACTGTAACTTCGTTACTAATTATGAAAAGTAACTGTAACTTCGACACTAATTATGACAGAAAACTGTAACTTCGTTACTAATTATGACAAGTAACTGTAACTTCGATACAAATTATGGCAGGTAACTGTAACTTCGATACTAATTACTACAGGTAACAGTAACTTCGAAACTAATTATGACAGGTTACTGTAACATCGTTACTAATTATGTCAAGTAATTGTAACTTCGATACTAATTATGACAAGTAACTGTAACTTCGATACTTATTATGACAGGTAACTGTAATTTTGATACAAATTATGACAAGTAACTGTAACTTCGATACTTATTATGACAGGTAACAGTAACTTCGATATTAATTATGACAAGTAACAGTAAATTCGATACTAATTATGACAAGTAACTGTAATTTCGATTCAAATTTTGGCAGGTAACTGTAACATCGATACTAATTATGACAGGTAACAGTTACTACGAAACTAATTATGACAAGTAACTGTAACTTCGAAACTAATTATGACAGGTAACTGTAACTTCGTTACTAATTATGACAAATAACTGTAATTTGGATACAAATTATGGCAGGTAACTGTAACTTCGTTACTAATTATGACAAGTAACAGTAATCTTGATAAAGAATTATGTTAAGTAACTGTAACTTCAATACTAATTATGACAGGTAACAGTAACTTCGATACTAATTATGACAAGTAACTGTAACTTCGATACTAATTATGACAAGTAACTGTAACTTCGATACTTATTATGACAGGTAACAGTAACTTCGATATTAATTATGACAAGTAACAGTAAATTCGATACTAATTATGACAAGTAACTTTAACGTCGATATTAATTATGACAGGTAACAGTAACGTCCTTACTAATTTTGACAAGTAACTGTAATTTCGTTACATATTATGGCCGGTAATTGTAATTTCGATACTAATTATGACAGGTAACTGTAACGTCCTTACTAATTATGACAAGTAACTGTAATTTCGTTACATATTATGGCCGGTAATTGTAATTTCGATACTAATTATGACAGGTAACAGTAACTTCGATACTAATTACGACAAGTAACAGTAACATCGATACTAATTATGACAAGTAACTGTAACTTCGATACTAATTATGACTCGTAACTGTAACTTCGCTACTAATTATGACAAGTAACTGTAATTTCGATTCAAATTATGGCAGGTAACTGTAACTTCGATACTAATTATGACAGGTAACTGTAACCTCGTTACTAATTATGACAAGTAACTGTAATTTCGATACAAATTAGGGCAGTTAACTGTAACTTCGATACTAATTATGACAGGTAACTGCCACTTCAATACTAATTATGACAAGTAACTATAACTTCGATACAAATTATGACAGGTAACTCTAACTTCGATACTAATTATGACAAGAAACACTAACTTCGTTACTAATTATGACAAGTAACTGTAATTTTGATAAAAAAATTATTGTAGGTAACTGTAACATCAATACTAATTATGACAGGTAACAGTAACTTTGATACTAATTATGACAGGTAACAGTAACTACGATACTAATTATGACAAGTAACTGTAACTTCGATACTAATTATGACAGGTAACTGTAACTTCGTAACTAATTATGACAAGTAACTGTAATTTCGATACAAATAATGGCAGGTAACAGTAACTTCGATACTAATTATGACAGGTAACTCTAACTTCGATACTAATTATGACAAGGAACTGTAATTTCGATACAAATTATGGCAGGTAACTGTAACTTCGATATTAATTATTACAGGTAACAGTAACTTCGATACTAATTATGACAAGTAACTATAACTTCGAATCAAATTAAGACAGGTAACTGTAACTTCGATACTAATTATGACAAGAAACTATAACTTCGTTACTAATTACGACAAGTAACTGTCATTTTGATAAAAAATTATGGTAGGTAACTGTAACTTCAATACTAATTATGACAGGTAACAGTAACTTCGATACTAATTATGACAAGTAACTGTAACTTCGATACTAATTATGACAGGTAACAGTAACTTCGATACTAATTATGACAAGTAACTGTAACATTGATACTAATTATGACAGGTAACTGTAACTTCGTTACTAATTATGACAAGTAACTGTAATTTCGATACAAATTATGGCAGGGAACAGTACCTTCGATACTTATTATGACAGGTAACTGTAACATCGATACTAATTATGACAAGGAACTGTAATTTCGATACAATTATGGCACGTAACTGTAACTTTGATACTTATTATGACAGGTAACAGTAACTTCGATACTAATTATGACAAGTAACTGTAACTTCGTTACTAATTATGACAAGTAACTCTAATTTTGATAAAAAATTATGGCAGGTAACTGCAACTTCGATACTAATTAATACAGGTAACAGTAACTTCGATACTAATTATGACAGGTTACTGTAACATCGTTACTAATTATGACAAGTAACTGTAACTTCGATACTAATTATGACAAGTAACTGTAACTTCGATACTTATTATGACAGGTAACTGTAATTTCGATACAAATTATGGCAGGTAATTGTAACTTCGATACTAATTATGACAAGTAACAGTAACTTCGATACTAATTAGGACAAGTAACTATAACTTCGATACAAATTATGACAGGTAACTGTAACTTCGATACTAATTATGACAAGAAACTCTAACTTCGTTACTAATTATGACAAATAACAGTCATTTAGATAAAAAATTATGGTAGGTAACTGTAACTTCAATGCTAATTATGACAGGTAAGAGTAACTTCGATACTTATTATGACAGGTAACTGTAACTTGGTAACTAATTATGATAAGTAACTTTAATTTCGATACTAATTATGGCAGGTAACTGTAACTTCGTTACTAATTATGAAAAGTCCCTGTTATTTCGATACAAATTATGGCAGGTAACTGTAACTTCGATACTAATTATGTCAGGTAACAGTAACTTCGATACTAATTATGACAGGAAACTGTAACTTCGATAGTAATTATGACAAGGAACTGTAATTTCGATACAAAATATGGCAGGTAACTGTAACTTTGATACTAATTCTGACAGGTAACAGTAACCTCGATACTAATTATGACAAGTAACCGTAACATCGTTACTAATTATGACAAGTAACTCTAATTTTGATAGAAAATTATGGCAGGTAACTGTTACTTCGATACTAATTAATACAGGTAACAGTAACTTCGATACTAATTATGACAGGTTACTGTAACATCATTACTAATTATGACAAGTAACTGTAACATCGATACTAATTATGACAAGTAACTGTAACTTCGATACTTATTATGACAGGTAACTGTAACTTCATTACTAATTATGACAAGAAACTGTAACTTCGATACTAATTATGACTGTTAACTGTAACTTCGATACTAATTTTGACAAGTAACTGTAACTTCGATAATAATTATGACAAGTAACTGTAACTTCGATATTATTTATGACAGGTAACAGTAACTTCAATATTAATTATGACAAGTAACAGTAACTTCGATACTAATTATGACAAGTAACTGTAATTTCGATACAAATTTTGGCAGGTAACTGTAACCTCGGTACTAATTATGACAGGTAACAGTAACTTCGATACTAATTATGACAAGTAACTGTAACATCGATACTAATTATGACAGGTAACTGTAAATTCGTTACTAATTATGACAAGTAACTGTAATTTCGATACAAATTATGGCAGGTAACTGTAACGTCGATACTAATTATGACAGGTAACAGTAACTTCGATACTAATTATGGCAGGTAACTGTAACTTCGATACTAATTATGACAGGTAACAGTAACTTCGATACTAATTATGACAAGTAACTGTAACTTCGATACTAATTATGACAGGTAACTGTAACTTCGTTACTAATTATGAAAAGTAACTGTAACTTCGACACTAATTATGACAGAAAACTGTAACTTCGTTACTAATTATGACAAGTAACTGTAACTTCGATACAAATTATGGCAGGTAACTGTAACTTCGATACTAATTACTACAGGTAACAGTAACTTCGAAACTAATTATGACAGGTTACTGTAACATCGTTACTAATTATGTCAAGTAATTGTAACTTCGATACTAATTATGACAAGTAACTGTAACTTCGATACTTATTATGACAGGTAACTGTAATTTTGATACAAATTATGGCAGGTAACTGTAACTTCGATACTAATTATGACAGGTATCAGTATCTTCGATACTAATTATGACAAGTAACTATAACTTCGATACAAATTATGACAGGTAACTTCGATACTAATTATGAAAAGAAACTCTAACTTCGTTACTAATTATGACAAGTAACTGTAATTTTGATACTAATTATGACAGGTAACAGTAACTTCGATACTAATTATGACAATTTACTATAACTTCGATACAAATTATGACAGGTAACTGTAACTTCGATACTAATTATGACGAGAAACTCTAACTTCGTTACTAATTATGACAATTAACAGTCATTTTGATAAAAAATTATGGTAGGGAACTGCAACTTTCATACTTATTATGACAGGTAACAGTAACTTCGATACTAATTATGACAGGTAACTGTAACTTCGATACTAATTATGACAAGTAACTTTAATTTCGATACTAATGATGGTAGGTAACTGTAACTTCGTTACTAATTATGACAAGTCCCTGTAATTTCGATACAAATTATGGCAGGTAACTGTAACTTCGATTATAATTATGTCAGGTAACTGTAACTTAGATACTAATTATGACAGGAAACTAACTTCGTTACTAATTATGAAAAGTAACTGTAATTTCGATACAAATTATGACAGGTAACTGTAACTTCGTTACTAGTTATGACAAGTACTTGTAATTTCGATACAAATTATGGCAGGTAACAGTACCTTCGATACTAATTATGACAGGTAACTGTAACTTCGATACTAATTATGACAAGGAACTGTAATTTCGATACAATTATGGCACGTAACTGTAACTTTGATACTAATTATGACAGGTAACAGTAACTTCGATACTAATTATGACAAGTAACTGTAACTTCGTTACTAATTATGACAAGTAACTCTAATTTTGATAAAAAATTATGGCAGGTAACTGCAACTTCGATACTAATTAATACAGGTAACAGTAACTTCGATACTAATTATGACAGGTTACTGTAACATCGTTACTAATTTTGACAAGTAACTGTAACTTCGATACTAATTATGACAAGTAACTGTAACTTCGATACTTATTATGACAGGTAACTGTAACTTAATTACTATTTATGACAAGAAACTGTAACTTCGACACTAATTATGACAGGTAAATGTAACTTCGATACTTATTATGACAAGTAACTGTAACTTCGATACTAATTATGACAAGTAACTGTAACTTCGATACTTATTATGACAGGTAACAGTAACTTCGATATTAATTATGACAAGTAACAGTAAATTCGATACTAATTATGACATGTAACTAATTTCGATTCAAATTTTGGCAGGTAACTGTAACATCGATACTAATTATGACAGGTAACAGTTACTACGAAACTAATTATGACAAGTAACTGTAACTTCGATACTAATTATGACAGGTAACTGTAACTTCGTTACTAATTATGACAAGTAACTGTAATTTCGATACAAATTATGGCAGGTAACTGTAACTTCGATACTAATTATGACAGGTAACAGTAACTTCGATACTATTTATGGCAGGTAACTGTAACTTCGATACTAATTATGACAGGTAACAGTAACTTCGATACTAATCATGACAAGTAACATTAACTTCGATATTAATTATGACAGGTAACTGTAACATCCTTACTAATTATGACAAGTAACTGTAATTTCGTTACATATTATGGCCGGTAATAGTAATTTCGATACTAATTATGACAGGTAACAGTAACTTCGATACTAATTATGACAAGTAACAGTAACTTCGATACTAATTATGACAAGTAACTGTAACTTCGATACTAATTATGACTGGTAACTGTAACTTCGTTACTAATTATGACAATAACTGTAATTTCGATTCAAATTATGGCAGGTAACAGTAACTTCGATACTAATTATGACAGGTAACAGCAACTTCGATACTAATTATGACAAGTAACTATAACTTCGATACAAATTATGACAGGTAACTGTAACTTCGATACTAATTATGACAAGAAACTCTAACTTCGTTACTAATTATGACAAGTAAGTGTAATTTTGATAAAAAATTATTGTAGGTAACTGTAACTTCAATACTAATTATGACAGGTAACAGTAACTTCGATACTAATTATGACAGTTAACAGCAACTTCGATACTAATTATGACAAGTAACTGTAACATCGATACTAATTATGACAGGTATCTGTAACTTCGATACTAATTATGACAAGAAACTATAACTTCGTTACTAATTATGACAAGTAACTGTCATTTTGATAAAAAATTATGGTAGGTAACTGTAACTTCAATACTAATTATGACAGGTAACAGTAACTTCGATACTAATTATGACAAGTAACTGTATCTTCGATACCAATTTTGACAAGTAACTGTAACTTCGATACTAATTATGACTGGTAACTGTAACTTCGTAACTAATTATGACAAGAAACACTAACTTCGTTACTAATTATGACAAGTAACTGTAATTTTGATAAATAATTATTGTAGGTAACTGTAACATCAATACTAATTATGACAGGTAACAGTAACTTTGATACTAATTATGACAGGTAACAGTAACTACGATACTAATTATGACAAGTAACTGTAACTTCGATACTAATTATGACTGGTAACTGTAACTTCGTAACTAATAATGACAAGTAACTGTAATTTCGATACAAATAATGGCAGGTAACAGTAACTTCGATACTAATTATGACAGGTAACTCTAACTTCGATACTAATTATGACAAGGAACTGTAATTTCGATACAAATTATGGCAGGTAACTGTAACTTCGATATTAATTATTACAGGTAACAGTAACTTCGATACTAATTATGACAAGTAACTATAACTTCGAATCAAATTATGACAGGTAACTGTAACTTCGATACTAATTATGACAAGAAACTATAACTTCGTTACTAATTACGACAAGTAACTGTCATTTTGATAAAAAAATTATGGTAGGTAACTGTAACTTCAATACTAATTATGACAGGTAACAGTAACTTCGATACTAATTATGACAAGTAACTGAATCTTCGATACTAATTTTGACAGGTAACTGTAACTTCGATACTAATTATGACAAGAAACTATAACTTCGTTACTAATTATGACAAGTAACTGTCATTTTGATAAAAAATTATGGTAGGTAACTGTAACTTCAATACTAATTATGACAGGTAACAGTTACTTCGATACTAATTATGACAAGTAACAGTAACTTCGATACTAATTATGACAAGTAACTGTAACTTCGATACTAATTATGACAGGTAACTGTAACTTCATTACTAATTATGACAAGTAACTGTAATTTCGATACAAATTTTGGCAGGTAACTGTAACTTCGATACTAATTATGACAGGTAACAGTAACTTCGATACTAATTATGACAGGAAACTGTAACTTCGTTACTAATTATGTCAAGTAACTGTAATTTCGATACAAATTATGACAGGTAACTGGAACTTCGTAACTAATTATGACAAGTTACTCTAATTTCGATACAAATTATGGCTGGTAACAGTACCTTCGATACTAATTATTACAGGTAACTGTAACTTCGATACTAATTATGACAAGGAACTGTAATTTCGATACAAATTATGGCAGGAATTTTTAACTTCGATATTAATTATGACAGGTAACAGAAACTTCGATACTATTTATGACACGTAACTATAATTTCGAATCAAATTATGACAGGTAACTGTTACTTCGATACTAATTATGACAAGAAAATCTAACTTCGTTACTAATTATGACAAGTAACAGTAATCTTGATAAAGAATTATGTTAGGTAACTGTAAACTTCAATACTAATTATGACAGGTAACAGTAACTTCGATACTAATTATGACAGGTAACAGTAACTTCGATACTTTTTATGGCAGGTATCTGTAACTTCGATACTTATTATGACAGGTAACAGTAACTTCGATACTAATCATGACAAGTAACTGTAACTTCGATACTAATTATGACAGGTAACTGTAACTTCGTTACTAATTATGACAAGTAGCTGTAATTTCGATACAAATTATGGCAGGTAACAGTAACTTCGATACTATTTATGGCAGGTTACTGTAACTTCGATACTAATTATGACAGGTAACAGTAACTTCGATACTAATCATGACAAGTAACTGTAACTTCGATACTAATTATGACAGGTAACTCTAACTTCGATACTAATTATGACAAGGAACTGTAATTTCGATACAAATTATGGCAGTTAACTGTAACTTCGATATTAATTATGACAGGTAACAGTAACTTCGATACTAATTATGACAAGTAACTATAACTTCGAATCAAATTATGACAGGTAACTGTAACCTCGATACTAATTATGACAAGAAACTATAACTTCGTTACTAATTACGAGAAGTAACTGTCATTTTGATAAAAAATTATGGTAGGTAACTGAAACTTCAATACTAATTATGACAGGTAACAGTATCTTCGATACTAATTATGACAAGTAACAGTAACTTCGATACTAATTATGACAAGTAACTGTAACTTCGATACTAATTATGACAGGTAACTGTAACTTCATTACTAATTATGACAAGTAACTGTAATTTCGATACAAATTTTGGCAGGTAACAGTAACTTCGATACTAATTATGACAGGTAACAGTAACTTCGATACTAATTATGACAGGAAACTGTAACTTCGTTACTAATTATGACAAGTAACTGTAATTTCGATACAAATTATGACAGGTAACTGGAACCTAGTAACTAATTATGACAAGTTACTGTAATTTCGACACAAATTATGGCAGGTAACAGTACCTTCGATACTAATTATTACAGTAAACTGTAACATCGAGACTAATTATGACAAGGAACTGTAATTTCGATACAAATTATGGCAGGAAACTGTAACTTCGATGTTAATTATGACAGGTAACAGTAACTTCGATACTAATTATGACACGTAACTATAATTTCGAATCAAATTATGACAGGTAACTGTAACTTCGATACTAATTATGACAAGAAAATCTAACTTCGTTACTAATTATGACAATTAACAGTAATCTTGATAAAGAATTATGTTAGGTAACTGTAACTTCAATACTTATTATGACAGGTAACAGTAACTTCGATACTAATTATGACAGGTAAATGTAACTTCGTTAGTAATTATGACAAGTAACTTTAATTTCGATACTAATTATGGCAGGTAACTGTAACTCCGTTACTAATTATGACAAGTCCCTTTAATTTCGATACAATTTATGGCAGGTAACTGTAACTTCGATACTAATTATGTCAGGTAACAGTAACATCGGTACTAATTATGACAGGAAACTGTAACTTCGTTTGTTATTATGACAATCAACTGTAATTTCGATACAAATTATGACAGGTAACTGTAACTTCGTTACTAATTATGAGAGTCAACAGTAACTTCGATACTAATTATGACAAGTTACTGTAACTTCGATACTAATTATGACAGGTAACTGTAACTTCGTTACTAATTATGACAACTAACTGTAATTTCGATACAAATTATGGCAGGTAACAGTAACTTCGATACTAATCATGACAAGTAACTTTAACGTCGATATTAATTATGACAGGTAACAGTAACGTCCTTACTAATTATGACAAGTAACTGTAATTTCGTTACATATTATGGCCGGTAATTGTAATTTCGATACTAATTATGACAGGTAACAGTAACTTCGATACTAATTATGACAAGTAACAGTAACTTCGATACTAATTATGACAAGTAACTGTAACTTCGATACTAATTATGACTGGTAACTGTAACTTCGTTACTAATTATGACAAGTAACTGTAATTTCGATTCAAATTATGGCAGGTAACTGTAACTTCGATACTAATTATGACAGGTAACAGCAACTTCGATACTAATTATGACACGTAACTATAATTTCGAATCAAATTATGACAGGTAACTGTAACTTCGATACTAATTATGACAAGAAAATCTAACTTCGTTACTAATTATGACAAGTAACAGTAATCTTGATAAAGAATTATGTTAGGTAACTGTAACTTCAATACTAATTATGACAGGTAACAGTAACTTCGATACTAATTATGACAAGTAACTGTAACTTCGATACTAATTATGACAAGTAACTGTAACTTCGATACTTATTATGACAGGTAACAGTAACTTCGATATTAATTATGACAAGTAACAGTAAATTCGATACTAATTATGACAAGTAACTGTAATTTCGATTCAAATTTTGGCAGGTAACTGTAACATCGATACTAATTATGACAGGTAACAGTTACTACGAAACTAATTATGACAAGTAACTGTAACTTCGATACTAATTATGACAGGTAACTGTAACTTCGTTACTAATTATGACAAATAACTGTAATTTGGATACAAATTATGGCAGGTAACTGTAACTTCGATACTAATTATGACAGGTAACAGTAACTTCGATACTATTTATGGCAGGTAACTGTAACTTCGATACTAATTATGACAGGTAACAGTAACTTCGATACTAATCATGACAAGTAACTTTAACTTCGATATTAATTATGACAGGTAACTGTAACGTCCTTACTAATTATGACCATTAACTGTAATTTCGTTACATATTATGGCCGGTAATTGTAATTTCGATACTAATTATGACAGGTAACAGTAACTTCGATACTAATTACGACAAGTAACAGTAACATCGATACTAATTATGACAAGTAACTGTAACTTCGATACTAATTATGACTCGTAACTGTAACTTCGCTACTAATTATGACAAGTAACTGTAATTTCGATTCAAATTATGGCAGGTAACTGTAACTTCGATACTAATTATGACAGGTAACTGTAACCTCGTTACTAATTATGACAAGTAACTGTAATTTCGATACAAATTAGGGCAGTTAACTGTAACTTCGATACTAATTATGACAGGTAACTGCCACTTCAATACTAATTATGACAAGTAACTATAACTTCGATACAAATTATGACAGGTAACTCTAACTTCGATACTAATTATGACAAGAAACACTAACTTAGTTACTAATTATGACAAGTAACTGTAATTTTTAGAAAAAATTATTGTAGGTAACTGTAACATCAATACTAATTATGACAGGTAACAGTAACTTTGATACTAATTATGACTGGTAACAGTAACTACGATACTAATTATGACAAGTAACTGTAACTTCGATACTAATTATGGCAGGTAACTGTAACTTCGTAACTAATTATGACAAGTAACTGTAATTTCGATACAAATAATGGCAGGTAACAGTAACTTCGATACTAATTATGACAGGTAACTCTAACTTCGATACTAATTATGACAAGGAACTGTAATTTCGATACAAATTATGGCAGGTAACTGTAACTTCGATATTAATTATTACAGGTAACAGTAACTTCGATACTAATTATGACAAGTAACTATAACTTCGAATCAAATTAAGACAGGTAACTGTAACTTCGATACTAATTATGACAAGAAACTATAACTTCGTTACTAATTACGACAAGTAACTGTCATTTTGATAAAAAATTATGGTAGGTAACTGTAACTTCAATACTAATTATGACAGGTAACAGTAACTTCGATACTAATTATGACAAGTAACTGTATCTTCGATACTAATTTTGACAGGTAACTGTAACTTCGATACTAATTATGACAAGAAACTATAACTTCGTTACTAATTATGACAAGTAACTGTCATTTTGATAAAAAATTATGGTAGGTAACTGTAACTTCAATACGGATTATGACAGGTAACAGTAACTTCGATACTAATTATGACAAGTAACAGTAACTTCGATACTATTTATGACAAGTAACTGTAACTTCGATACTAATTATGACAGGTAACTGTAAATTCATTAATAATTATGTCAAGTAACTGTAATTTCGATACAAATTTTGGCAGGTAACTGTAACTTCGATACTAATTATGACAGGT
Organism: Meconema thalassinum; assembly: GCA_946902985.2. NCBI lineage: Eukaryota > Metazoa > Arthropoda > Insecta > Orthoptera > Tettigoniidae > Meconema > Meconema thalassinum. The sequence continues at coordinate 1,671,119,584 of OX336388.2, read as the reverse complement.
AACAGTAACTTCGATACTAATTATGACAGGAAACTGTAACTTCGTTACTAATTATGACAAGTAACTGTAATTTCGATACAAATTATGACAGGTAACTGGATCTTCGTAACTAATTATGACAAGTTACTGTAATTTCGATACAAATTATGGCTGGTAACAGTACCTTCGATACTAATTATGACAAGTAACAGTAACTTCGATACTATTTATGACAAGTAACTGTAACTTCGATACTAATTATGACAGGTAACTGTAAATTCATTAATAATTATGTCAAGTAACTGTAATTTCGATACAAATTTTGGCAGGTAACTGTAACTTCGATATTAATTATGACAGGTAACAGAAACTTCGATACTAATTATGACACGTAACTATAATTTCGAATCAAATTATGACAGGTAACTGTAACTTCGATACTAATTATGACAAGAAAATCTAACTTCGTTACTAATTATGACAAGTAACAGTAATCTTGATAAAGAATTATGTTAGGTAACTGTAACTTCAATACTAATTATGACAGGTAACAGTAACTTCGATACTAATTATGACAGGTAACAGTAACTTCGATACTATTTATGGCAGGTATCTGTAACTTCGATACTAATTATGACAGGTAACAGTAACTTCGATACTAATCATGACAAGTAACTCTAACTTCGATACTAATTATGACAGGTAACTGTAACTTCGTTACTAATTATGACAAGTAGCTGTAATTTCGATACAAATTATGGCAGGTAACAGTAACTTCGATACTATTTATGGCAGGTAACTGTAACTTCGATACTAATTATGACAGGTAACAGTAACTTCGATACTAATCATGACAAGTAACTGTAACTTCGATACTAATTATGACAGGTAACTCTAACTTCGATACTAATTATGACAAGGAACTGTAATTTCGATACAAATTATGGCAGTTAACTGTAACTTCGATATTAATTATGACACGTAACAGTAACTTCGATACTAATTATGACAAGTAACTATAACTTCGAATCAAATTATGACAGGTAACTGTAACCTCGATACTAATTATGACAAAAAACTATAACTTCGTTACTAATTACGAGAAGTAACTGTCATTTTGATAAAAAATTATGGTAGGTAACTGTAACTTCAATACTAATTATGACAGGTAACAGTATCTTCGATACTACTTATGACAAGTAACAGTAACTTCGATACTAATTATGACAAGTAACTGTAACTTCGATACTAATTATGACAGGTAACTGTAACTTCATTACTAATTATGACAAGTAACTGTAATTTCGATACAAATTTTGGCAGGTAACTGTAACTTCGATACTAATTATGACAGGTAACAGTAACTTCGATACTAATTATGACAGGAAACTGTAACTTCGTTACTAATTATGACAAGTAACTGTAATTTCGATACAAATTATGACAGGTAACTGGAACTTCGTAACTAATTATGACAAGTTACTGTAATTTCGACACAAATTATGGCAGGTAACAGTACCTTCGATACTAATTATTACAGGTAACTGTAACATCGATACTAATTATGACAAGGAACTGTAATTTCGATACAAATTATGGCAGGAAACTGTAACTTCGATGTTAATTATGACAGGTAACAGTAACTTCGATACTAATTATGACACGTAACTATAATTTCGAATCAAATTATGACAGGTAACTGTAACTTCGATACTAATTATGACAAGAAAATCTAACTTCGTTACTAATTATGACAAGTAACAGTAATCTTGATAAAGAATTATGTTAGGTAACTGTAACTTCAATACTAATTATGACAGGTAACAGTAACTTCGATACTAATTATGACAGGTAAATGTTACTTCGTTAGTAATTATGACAAGTAACTTTAATTTCGATACTAATTATGGCTTGTAACTGTAACTCCGTTACTAATTATGACAAGTCCCTGTAATTTCGATACAATTTATGGCAGGTAACTGTAACTTCGATACTAATTATGTCAGGTAACAGTAACATCGGTACTAATTATGACAGGAAACTGTAACTTCGTTTGTTATTATGACAATTAACTGTAATTTCGATACAAATTATGGCAGGTAACTGTAACTTCGATACTAATTATGAAAGGTAACAGCAACTTCGATACTAATTATGACAGGTAACTGTAACTTCGTTACTTATTATGACAAGTAACTTTAATTTCGATACTAATTATGGCAGTTTACTGTAACTTCGTTACTAATTATGACAAGTCCCTGTAATTTCGATACAAATTATGGCAGGTAATTGTAATTTCGATACTAAATATGACAGGTAACAGTAACTTCGATACTAATTATGACAAGTAACAGTAACTTCGATACTAATTATGACAAGTAACTGTAAGTTCGATACTAATTATGACAGGTAACTGTAACTCCGTTACTAATTATGACAAGTACCTGTAATTTCGATTCAAATTTTGGCAGGTAACTGTAACTTCGATACTAATAATGACAGGTAACTGTAACTTCGATACTAATTATGACAAGGAACTGTAATTTCGATACAAATTATGGCAGGTAACTGTAACTTCGATATTAATTATGGCAAGAAACTCTAACTTCGTTACTAATTATGACAAGTAACTGTAATTTTGATTAAAAAAATTGTAGGTTACTGTAACTTCAATACTAATTATGACAGGTAACAGTAACTTCGATACTAATTATGACAGGTAACTGTAACTTCGTTACTTATTATGACTAGTAACTTTAATTTCGATACTAATTATGGCAGTTTACTGTAACTTCGTTACTAATTATGACAAGTCCCTGTAATTTCGATACAAATTATGGCAGGTAATTGTAATTTCGATACTAAATATGACAGGTAACAGTAACTTCGATACTAATTATGACAAGTAACAGTAACTTCGATACTAATTATGACAAGTAACTGTAAGTTCGATACTAATTATGACAGGTAACTGTAACTCCGTTACTAATTATGACAAGTACCTGTAATTTCGATTCAAATTTTGGCAGGTAACTGTAACTTCGATACTAATAATGACAGGTAACTGTAACTTCGATACTAATTATGACAAGGAACTGTAATTTCGATACAAATTATGGCAGGTAACTGTAACTTCGATATTAATTATGACAGGTAACTGTAATATCGATACTTATTATGACAAGTAACTATAACTTCGAATCAAATTATGACATGTAACTGTAACTTCGATACTAATTATGACAAGGAACTATAACTTCGTTACTAATTATGACAAGTAACTGTCATTTTGATAAAAAAATTATGGTAGGTAACTGTAACTTCAATACTAATTATGACAGGTAACAGTATCTTCGATACTAATTATGACAAGTAACAGTAACTTCGATACTAATTATGACATGTAACTGTAACTTCGATACTAATTATGACAGGTAACTGTAACTTCATTACTAATTATGACAAGTAACTGTAATTTCGATACAAATTTTGACAGGTAACAGTAACTTCGATACTAATTATGACAGGAAACTGTAACTTCGTTACTAATTATGACAAGTAACTGTAATTTCTATACAAATGATGACAGGTAACTGGAACTTCGTAACTAATTATGACAAGTTACTGTAATTTCGACACAAATTATGGCAGGTAACAGTACCTTCGATACTAATTATTACAGGTAACTGTAACTTCGATACTAATTATGACAAGGAACTGTAATTTCGATACAAATTATGGCAGGAAACTGTAACTTCGATATTAATTATGACAGGTAACAGTACCTTCGATACTAATTATGACACGTAACTATAATTTCGAATCAAATTATGACAGGTAACTGTAACTTCGATACTAATTATGACAAGAAAATCTAACTTCGTTACTAATTATGACAAGTAACAGTAATCTTGATAAAGAATTATGTTAGGTAACTGTAACTTCAATACTAATTATGACAGGTAACAGTAACTTCGATACTAATTATGACAGGTAACTGTAACTTCGTTAGTAATTATGACAAGTAACTTTAATTTCGATACTAATTATGGCAGGTAACTGTAACTCCGTTACTAATTATGACAAGTCCCTGTAATTTCGATACAATTTATGGCAGGTAACTGTAACTTCGATACTAATTATGTCAGGTAACAGTAACATCGGTACTAATTATGACAGGAAACTGTAACTTCGTTTGTTATTATGACAATTAACTGTAATTTCGATACAAATTATGACAGGTAACTGTAACTTCGTTACTAATTATGACAGTCAACAGTAACTTCGATACTAATTATGACAAGTAACTGTAACTCCGATACTAATTATGACAGGTAACTGTAACTTCGTTACTAATTATGACAAGTAACTGTAATTTCGATACAAATTATGGCAGGTAACTGTAACTTCGATACTAATTATGACAGGTAACAGTAACTTCGATACTATTTATGGCGGGTAACTGTAACTTCGATACTAATTATGACAGGTAACAGTAACTTCGATACTAATCATGACAAGTAATTTTAACTTCGATACCAATTATGACAGGTAACTGTAACGTCCTTACTAATTATGACAAGTAACTGTAATTTCGTTACAAATTATGGCAGGTAATTGTAATTTCGATACTAATTATGACAGGTAACAGTAACTTCGATACTAATTATGACAAGTAACAGTCACTTCGATACTAATTATGAGAAGTAACTGTAACTTCGATACTAATTATGACAGGTAAGTGAAACTTCGTTACTAATTATGACATGTAACTGTAATTTCGATACAAATTATGGCAGGTAACTGTAACTTCGATACTAATTATGACAGGTAATAGCAACTTCGATACTAATTATGACAAGTAACTAAAACTTCGATACAAATTATGACAGATAACTGTAACTTCGATACTAATTATGGCAAGAAACTCAAACTTCGTTACTAATTATGACAAGTAACTGTAATTTTGATAAAAAATTATTGTAGGTAACTGTAACTTCAATACTAATTATGACAGGTAACAGTAACTTCGATACTAATTATGACAGGTAACTGTAACTTCGTTACTTATTATGACAAGTAACTTTAATTTCGATACTAATTATGGCAGGTTACTGTAACTTCGTTACTAATTATGACAAGTCCCTGTAATTTCGATACAAATTATGGCAGGTAATTGTAATTTCGATACTAAATATGACAGGTAACAGTAACTTCGATACTAATTATGACAAGTAACAGTAACTTCGATACTAATTATGACAAGTAACTGTAAGTTCGATACTAATTATGGCAGGTAACTGTAACTCCGTTACTAATTATGACAAGTAACTGTAATTTCGATGCAAATTTTGGCAGGTAAATGTAACTTCGATACTAATTATCACAGGTAACTGTAACTTCGATACTAATTATGACAAGGAACTGTAATTTCGATACAAATTATGGCAGGTAACTGTAACTTCGATATTAATTATGACAGGTAACAGTAACTTCGATACTAATTATGACAAGTAACTCTAACTTCGAAACAAATTATGACAGGTAACTGTAACTTTGATACTAATTATGACAAGAAACTATAACTTCGTTACTAATTATGACAAGTAACTGTCATTTTGATAAAAAATTATGGTAGGTAACTGTAACTTCAATACTAATTATGACAGATAACAATAACTTCGATGCTAATTATGACAAGTAACAGTAACTTCGATACTAATTATGACAAGTAACTGTAACTTCGATACTAATTATGACAGGTAACTGTAACTTCATTACTAATTATGACAAGTAACTGTAATTTCGATACAAATTTTGGCAGGTAACTGTAACTTCGATACTAATAATGACAGGTAACAGTAACTTCGATACTAATTATGACAGGAAACTGTAACTTCGTTACTAATTATGACAAGTTACTGTAATTTCGATACAAATTATGACAGGTAACTGTAACTTCGTAACTAATTATGACAAGTAACTGTAATTTCGATACAAATTATGGCAGGTAACAGTACCTTCGATACTAATTATTACAGGTAACTGTAACTTCGATACTAATTATGACAAGGAACTGTAATTTAGATACAAATTATGGCAGGTAACTGTAACTTCGATACTAATTATGACAAGAAAATCTTACTTCGTTACTAATTATGACAAGTAACAGTAATCTTGATAAAGAATTATGTTAGGTAACTGTAACTTCAATACTAATTATGACAGGTAACAGTAACTTCGATACTAATTATGACAGGTAACTGTAACTTCGTTACTAATTATGACAAGAAACTTTAATTTCGATACTAATTATGGCAGGTAACTGTAACTTCGTTGCTAATTATGACAAGTCCCTGTAATTTCGATACAATTTATGGCAGGTAACTGTAACTTCGATACTAATTATGTCAGGTAACAGCAACTTCGGTACTAATTATGACAGGAAACTGTAACTTCGTTTGTTATTATGACAATTAACTGTAATTTCGTTACAAATTATGACAGGTAACTGTAAATTCGTTACTAATTATGACAGTCAACAGTAAGTTCGATACTAATTATGACAAGTAACTGTAACTTCGATACTAATTATGACAGGTAACTGTAACTTCGTTACTAATTATGACAAGTAACTGTAATTTCGATACAAATTATGGAAGGTTACTGTAACTTCGATACTAATTATGACAGGTAACAGCAACTTCGATACTAATTATGACAAGTAACTATAACTTCGATACAAATTATGACAGGTAACTGTAACTTCGATACTAATTATGACAAGAAACTCTAAATTCGTTACTAATTATGACAGGTAACTGTAATTTTGATAAAAAATTATTGTAGGTAACTGTAACTTCAATACTAATTATGACAGGTAACAGTAACTTCGATACTAATTATGACAGGTAACAGTAACTACGTACTAATTATGACAAGTAAATGTAACATCGAAACTAATTATGACAGGTAACTGTAACTTCGTAACTAATTATGACAATTAACTGTAATTTCGATACAAATTATGGCAGGTAACAGTAACTTCGATACTAATTATGACAGGTAAATGTAACTTCGATACTAATTATGACAAGGAACTGTAATTTCGATACAAATTATGGCAGGTAACTGTAACTTCGATACTAATTATGACAGGTAACAGTAACTTCGATACTAATTATGACAAGTAACTATAACTTCGAATCAAATTATGACAGGGAACTGTAACTTCGATACTAATTATGACAAAAACTATAACTTCGTTACTAATTATGACAAGAAACTGTCATTTTGACAAAAAATTATGGTAGGTAACTGTAACTTCAATACTAATTATGACAGGTAACAGTACCTTCGATACTAATTATGACAAGTAACTGTAACTTCGATACTAATTTTGACAGGTAACTGTAACTTCGATACTAATTATGACAGGTAACTCTAACTTCGTTACTAATTATGACAAGTAACTGTAATTTCGTTACAAATTCTGGCAGGTAATTGTAATTTCGATACTAATTATGACAGGTTACAGTTACTTCGATACTAATTATGACAAGTAACAGTAACTTCGATAATAATTATGACAAGTAACTGTAACTTCGATACAAATTATGACAGGTAACTGTAACTTCGTTACTAGTTATGACAAGTAACTGTAATTTCGATACAAATTTTGGCAGGTAACTGTAACTTCGATACTAATTATTACAGGTAACAGTAACTTCGATACTAATTATGACAGGAAACTGTAACTTCGTTACTAATTATGACAAGTAACTGTAATTTCGATACAAATTATGACAGGTACCTGTAACTTCGTAACTAATTATGACAAGTAAATGTAATTTCGATACAAGTTATGGCAGGTAACAGTACCTTCGATACTTATTATTACAGGTAACTGTAACTTCGATATTAATTATGACAAGGAACTGTAATTTCGATACAAATTATGGCAGGAAACTGTAACTTCGATATTAATTATGACAGGTAACAGTAACTTCGATACTAATTATGACAAGTAACTATAATTTCGAATCATATTATGACAGGCAACTGTATCTTCGATACTAATTATGACAAGGAACTGTAACTTAGATACAAATTATGGCAGGTAACTGTAACTTTGATACTAATTATGACAGGTAACAGAAACTTCGATACTAATTATGACAATAACTGTAACTCCGTTACTAATTATGACAAGTAACTCGAATTTTGATAAAAAAATTATGGCGGGTAACTGTAACTTCGATACTAATTAATACAAGTAACAGTAACTTCGATACTAATTATGACAAGTAACTGTAACTTCGATACTAATTATGACAGGTAACTGTAACTTCATTACTAATTATGACAAGTAACTGTAATTTCGATACAAATTTTGGCAGGTAACTGTAACTTCGATACTAATAATGACAGGTAACATTAACTTCGATACTAATTATGACAGGAAACTGTAACTTCGTTACTAATTATGACAAGTTACTGTAATTTCGATACAAATTATGACAGGTAACTGTAACTTCGTAACTAATTATGACAAGTAACTGTAATTTCGATACAAATTATGGCAGGTAACAGTACCTTCGATACTAATTATTACAGGTAACTGTAACATCGATACTAATTATGACAAGGAACTGTAATTTAGATACAAATTATGGCAGGAAACTGTAACTTCGATATTAATTATGACAGGTAACAGTAACTTCGATACTAATTATGACAAGTAACTATAATTTCGAATCAAATTATGACAGGTAACTGTAACTTCGAGACTAATTATGACAAGAAAATCTTACTTCGTTACTAATTATGACAAGTAACAGTAATCTTGATAAAGAATTATGTTAGGTAACTGTAACTTCAATACTAATTATGACAGGTAACAGTAACTTCGATACTAATTATGACAGGTAACTGTAACTTCGTTACTAATTATGACAAGAAACTTTAATTTCGATACTAATTATGGCAGGTAACTGTAACTTCGTTGCTAATTATGACAAGTCCCTGTAATTTCGATACAATTTATGGCAGGTAACTGTAACTTCGATACTAATTATGTCAGGTAACAGCAACTTCGGTACTAATTATGACAGGAAACTGTAACTTCGTTTGTAATTATGACAATTAACTGTAATTTCGATACAAATTATGACAGGTAACTGTAAATTCGTTACTAATTATGACAGTCAACAGTAACTTCGATACTAATTATGACAAGTAACTGTAACTTCGATACTAATTATGACAGGTAACTGTAACTTCGTTACTAATTATGACAAGTAACTGTAATTTTGATACAAATTATGGAAGGTTACTGTAACTTCGATACTAATTATGACAGGTAACAGCAACTTCGATACTAATTATGACAAGTAACTATAACTTCGATACTAATTATGACAGGTAACAGTAACTACGTACTAATTATGACAAGTAAATGTAACATCGAAACTAATTATGACAGGTAACTGTAACTTCGTAACTAATTAGGACAATTAACTGTAATTTCGATACAAATTATGGCAGGTAACAGTAACTTCGATACTAATTATGACAGGTAAATGTAACTTCGATACTAATTATGACAAGGAACTGTAATTTCGATACAAATTATGGCAGGTAACTGTAACTTCGATACTAATTATGACAGGTAACAGTAACTTCGATACTAATTATGACAAGTAACTATAACTTCGAATCAAATTATGACAGGGAACTGTAACTTCGATACTAATTATGACAAAAACTATAACTTCGTTACTAATTATGACAAGTAACTGTCATTTTGACAAAAAAATTTGGTAGGTAACTGTAACTTCAATACTAATTATGACAGGTAACAGTACCTTCGATATTAATTATGACAAGTAACTGTAACTTCGATACTAATTTTGACAGGTAAGTGTAACTTCGATACTAATTATGACAGGTAACTCTAACTTCGTTACTAATTATGACAAGTAACTGTAATTTCGTTACAAATTCTGGCAGGTAATTGTAATTTCGATACTAATTATGACAGGTTACAGTTACTTCGATACAAATTATGACAAGTAACAGTAACTTCGATAATAATTATGACAAGTAACTGTAACTTCGATACAAATTATGACAGGTAACTGTAACTTCGTTGCTAGTTATGACAAGTAACTGTAATTTCGATACAAATTTTGGCAGGTAACTGTAACTTCGATACTAATTATTACAGGTAACAGTAACTTCGATACTAATTATGACAGGAAACTGTAACTTCGTTACTAATTATGACAAGTAACTGTAATTTCGATACAAATTATGACAGATACCTGTAACTTCGTAACTAATTATGACAAGTAAATGTAATTTCGATACAAGTTATGGCAGGTAACAGTACCTTCGATACTAATTATTACAGGTAACTGTAACTTCGATATTAATTATGACAAGGAACTGTAATTTCGATACAAATTATGGCAGGAAACTGTAACTTCGATATTAATTATGACAGGTAACAGTAACTTCGATACTAATTATGACAAGTAACTATAATTTCGAATCATATTATGACAGGCAACTGTATCTTCGATACTAATTATGACGAAGAACTGTAACTTAGATACAAATTATGGCAGGTAACTGTAACTTTGATACTAATTATGACAGGTAACAGAAACTTCGTTACTAATTATGACAATAACTGTAACTCCGTTACTAATTATGACAAGTAACTCGAATTTTGATAAAAAAAATTATGGCGGGTAACTGTAACTTCGATACTAATTAATACAAGTAACAGTAACTTCGATACTAATTATGACAGGTTACTGTAACGTCGTTTCTAATTATGTGAAGTAATTGTAACTTCGATACTAATTATGACAAGTAACTGTAACTTTGATACTTATTATGACAGGTAACTGTAATTTCGATACAAATTATGGCAGGTAACTGTAACTTCGATACTAATTATGACAGGTAACAGTAACTTCGATACTAATTATGACAAGTAACTATAACTTCGATACAAATTATGACAGGTAACTGTAACATCGATACTAATTATGACAAGAAACTCTAACTTCGTTACTAATTATGAAAAATAACAGTAATTTTGATAAAAAATTATGGTAGGTAACTGTAACTTCAATACTAATTATGACAGGTAACAGTAACTTCGATACTAATTATGACAGATAACTGTAACTTCGTTACTAATTATGACAAGTAACTTTAATTTCTATACTAATTATGGCAGGTAACTGTAACTTCGATACTAATTATGTCAGATAACAGTAACTTCGATACTAATTATGACAGGAAACTGTAACTTCGTTACTAATTATGACAAGTAACTGTAATTTCGATACAAATAATGACAGGTAACTGTAACTTCGTTACTAATTATGACAAGAAACTGTAATTTCGATACAAATGATGGCAGGTAACAGTACCTTCGATACTAATTATGACAGGTAACTGTACCTTCGATTCTTATTATGACAAGGAACTGTAATTTCGATACAAAATTTGGAAGGAAACTGTAACTTTTATACTAATTATGACAGGTAACAGTAACTTCGATATTAATTATGACAAGTAACTGTAACTTCGTTACAAATTATGACAAGTAACTCTAATTTTGATAAAAAATTATGGCAGGTAACTGTAACTTCGATACTAATTAATACAGGTAACAGTAACTTCGATACTAATTCTGACAGGTTACTGTAACATCGTTACTAATTATGTCAAGTAAATGTAACTTCGATACTTACGATGACAAGTAACTGTAACTTCGATACTTATTATGACAGGTAACTGTAACTTCATTACTAATTATGACAAGAAAATGTAACTTCGATACTAATTATGACAGGTAACAGTAACTTCGATACTAATTATGACAAGTAACTGTAACATCGATACCAATTATGACAGGTAACTGTAACTTCGTTACTAATTATAACAAGTAACTGTAATTTCGATACAAATTATGGCAGGTAACTGTATCTTCGATTTTAATTATGACAGGTAACAGTAACTTCGATACTAATTATGGCAGGTAACTGTAACTCCGATACTAATTATGACAGGTAACAGTTACTTCGATACTAATTATGACAAGTAACTGTAACTTCGATACTAATTATGACAGGTAACTGTAACTTCGTTACAAATTATGACAAGTAACTGTAATTTCGTTTCAAATTATGGTAGGTAATTGTAATTTCGATACTAATTATGACAGGTAACAGTAACTTCGATACTACTTATGACAAGCAACAGTAACTTCGATACTAATTATGACAAGTAACTGTAACTTCGATACTAATTATGACAGGTAACTGTAACTTTGTTACTAATTATGACAAGTAACTGTAATTTCGATACAAATTTTGGCAGGTAACTGTAACTTCGATACTAATTATGACAGGTAACAGTAACTTCGATACTAATTATGACAGGTAACTGTAACTTCGATACTAATTGTGAGAAGTAACTTTCATTTCGATACTAATTATGGTAGGTAACTGTAACTTCGTTACAAATTATGACAAGTCCCTGTAATTTCGATACAAATTATGGCAGGTAACTGTAACATCGATACTAATTATGTCAGGTAACAGTAACTTCGATACTAATTATGACAGGAAACTGTAACTTCGTTACTTATTATGAAAAGTAACTGTAATTTCGATACAAATTATGAGAGGTAACTGTAACTTCGATACTAATTTTGACAAGTAACTGTAATTTCGATACAAATTATGGCAGGTAACAGTACCTTCGATACTAATTATGACAGGTAACTGTAACTTCGATACTAATTATGACAAGGAACTGTAATTTCGATACAAATTATGGCAGGTAACTGTAACTTTGATACTAATTATGACAGGTAACAGTAACTTCGATACTAATTATGACAAGTAACTGTAACTTCGTTACAAATTATGACAGATAACTGTAACTTCGATACTAATTATGGCAAGAAACTCAAACTTCGTTACTAATTATGACAAGTAACTGTAATTTTGATAAAAAATTATTGTAGGTAACTGTAACTTCAATACTAATTATGACAGGTAACAGTAACTTCGATACTAATTATGACAGGTAACTGTAACTTCGTTACTTATTATGACAAGTAACTTTAATTTCGATACTAATTATGGCAGGTTACTGAAACTTCGTTACTAATTAAGACATGTCCCTGTAATTTCGATACAAATTATGGCAGGTAATTGTAATTTCGATACTAAATATGACAGGTAACAGTAACTTCGATACTAATTATGACAAGTAACAGTAACTTCGATACTAATTATGACAAGTAACTGTAAGTTCGATACTAATTATGGCAGGTAACTGTAACTCCGTTACTAATTTGACAAGTAACTGTAATTTCGATGCAAATTTTGGCAGGTAAATGTTACTTCGATACTAATTATCACAGGTAACTGTAACTTCGATACTAATTATGACAAGGAACTGTAATTTCGATACAAATTATGGCAGGTAACTGTAACTTCGATATTAATTATGACAGGTAACAGTAACTTCGATACTAAATATGACAAGTAACTCTAACTTCGAAACAAATTATGACAGGTAACTGTAACTTTGATACTAATTATGACAAGAAACTATAACTTCGTTACTAATTATGACAAGTAACTGTCATTTTGATAAAAAATTATGGTAGGTAACTGTAACTTCAATACTAATTATGACAGATAACAATAACTTCGATGCTAATTATGACAAGTAACAGTAACTTCGATACTAATTATGACAAGTAACTGTTACTTCGATACTAATTGTGACAGGTAACTGTAACTTCATTACTAATTATGACAAGTAACTGTAATTTCGATACAAATTTTGGCAGGTAACTGTAACTTCGATACTAATAATGACAGGTAACAGTAACTTCGATACTAATTATGACAGGAAACTGTAACTTCGTTACTAATTATGACAAGTTACTGTAATTTCGATACAAATTATGACAGGTAACTGTAACTTCGTAACTAATTATGACAAGTAACTGTAATTTCGATACAAATTATGGCAGGTAACAGTACCTTCGATACTAATTATTACATGTAACTGTAACTTCGATACTAATTATGACAAGGAACTGTAATTTAGATACAAATTATGGCAGGAAACTGTAACTTCGATATTAATTATGACAGGTAACAGTAACTTCGATACTAATTATGACAAGTAACTATAATTTCGAATCAAATTATGACAGGTAACTGTAACTTCGATACTAATTATGACAAGAAAATCTTACTTCGTTACTAATTATGACAAGTAACAGTAATCTTGATAAAGAATTATGTTAGGTAACTGTAACTTCAATACTAATGATGACAGGTAACAGTAACTTCGATACTAATTATGGCAAGTAACAGTAACTTCGATACTAATTATGACAAGTAACTGTAAGTTCGATACTAATTATGACAGGTAACTGTAACTCCGTTACTAATTATGACAAGTACCTGTAATTTCGATTCAAATTTTGGCAGGTAACTGTAACTTCGATACTAATAATGACAGGTAACTGTAACTTCGATACTAATTATGACAAGGAACTGTAATTTCGATACAAATTATGGCAGGTAACTGTAACTTCGATATTAATTATGACAGGTAACTGTAACATCGATACTTATTATGACAAGTAACTATAACTTCGAATCAAATTATGACATGTAACTGTAACTTCGATACTAATTATGACAAGGAACTATAACTTCGTTACTAATTATGACAAGTAACTGTCATTTTGATAAAAAATTATGGTAGGTAACTGTAACTTCAATACTAATTATGACAGGTAACAGTATCTTCGATACTAATTATGACAAGTAACAGTAACTTCGATACTAATTATGACATGTAACTGTAACTTCGATACTAATTATGACAGGTAACTGTAACTTCATTACTAATTATGACAAGTAACTGTAATTTCGATACAAATTTTGGCAGGTAACTGTAACTTCGATACTAATTTTGACAGGTAAGAGTAACTTCGATACTAATTATGACAGGAAACTGTAACTTCGTTACTAATTATGACAAGTAACTGTAATTTCTATACAAATTATGACAGGTAACTGGAACTTCGTAACTAATTATGACAAGTTACTGTAATTTCGACACAAATTATGGCAGGTAACAGTACCTTCGATACTAATTATTACAGGTAACTGTAACTTCGATACTAATTATGACAAGGAACTGTAATTTCGATACAAATTATGGCAGGAAACTGTAACTTCGATATTAATTATGACAGGTAACAGTAACTTCGATACTAATTATGACACGTAACTATAATTTCGAATCAAATTATGACAGGTAACTGTAACTTCGATACTAATTATGACAAGAAAATCTAACTTCGTTACTAATTATGACAAGTAACAGTAATCTTGATAAAGAATTATGTTAGGTAACTGTAACTTCAATACTAATTATGACAGGTAACAGTAACTTCGATACTAATTATGACAGGTAACTGTAACTTCGTTAGTAATTATGACAAGTAACTTTAATTTCGATACTAATTATGGCAGGTAACTGTAACTCCGTTACTAATTATGACAAGTCCCTGTAATTTCGATACAATTTATGGCAGGTAACTGTAACTTCGATACTAATTATGTCAGGTAACAGTAACATCGGTACTAATTATGACAGGAAACTGTAACTTCGTTTGTTATTATGACAATTAACTGTAATTTCGATACAAATTATGACAGGTAACTGTAACTTCGTTACTAATTATGACAGTCAACAGTAACTTCGATACTAATTATGACAAGTAACTGTAACTTCGATACTAATTATGACAGGTAACTGTAACTTCGTTACTAATTATGACAAGTAACTGTAATTTCGATACAAATTATGGCAGGTAACTGTAACTTCGATACTAATTATGACAGGTAACAGTAACTTCGATACTATTTATGGCGGGTAACTGTAACTTCGATACTAATTATGACAGGTAACAGTAACTTCGATACTAATCATGACAAGTAACTTTAACTTCGATACTAATTATGACAGGTAACTGTAACGTCCTTACTAATTATGACAAGTAACTGTAATTTCGTTACAAATTATGGCAGGTAATTGTAATTTCGATACTAATTTTGACAGGTAACAGTAACTTCGATACTAATTATGACAAGTAACAGTCACTTCGATACTATTTATGAGAAGTAACTGTAACTTCGATACTAATTATGACAGGTAAGTGAAACTTCGTTACTAATTATGACATGTAACTGTAATTTCGATACAAATTATGGCAGGTAACTGTAACTTCGATACTAATTATGACAGGTAACAGCAACTTCGATACTAATTATGACAAGTAACTAAAACTTCGATACAAATTATGACAGATAACTGTAACTTCGATACTAATTATGGCAAGAAACTCAAACTTCGTTACTAATTATGACAAGTAACTGTAATTTTGATAAAAAATTATTGTAGGTAACTGTAACTTCAATACTAATTATGACAGGTAACAGTAACTTCGATACTAATTATGACAGGTAACTGTAACTTCGTTACTTATTATGCCAAGTAACTTTAATTTCGATACTAATTATGGCAGGTTACTGTAACTTCGTTACTAATTATGACAAGTCCCTGTAATTTCGATACAAATTATGGCAGGTAATTGTAATTTCGATACTAAATATGACAGGTAACAGTAACTTCGATACTAATTATGACAAGTAACAGTAACTTCGATACTAATTATGACAAGTAACTGTAAGTTCGATACTAATTATGGCAGGTAACTGTAACTCCGTTACTAATTATGACAAGTAACTGAAATTTCGATGCAAATTTTGGCAGGTAAATGTAACTTCGATACTAATTATCACAGGTAACTGTAACTTCGATACTAATTATGACAAGGAACTGTAATTTCGATACAAATTATGGCAGGTAACTGTAACTTCGATATTAATTATGACAGGTAACAGTAACTTCGATACTAATTATGACAAGTAACTCTAACTTCGAAACAAATTATGACAGGTAACTGTAACTTTGATACTAATTATGACAAGAAACTATAACTTCGTTACTAATTATGACAAGTAACTGTCATTTTGATAAAAAATTATGGTAGGTAACTGTAACTTCAATACTAATTATGACAGATAACAATAACTTCGATGCTAATTATGACAAGTAACAGTAACTTCGATACTAATTATGACAAGTAACTGTAACTTCGATACTAATTATGACAGGTAACTGTAACTTCATTACTAATTATGACAAGTAACTGTAATTTCGATACAAATTTTGGCAGGTAACTGTAACTTCGATACTAATAATGACAGGTAACAGTAACTTCGATACTAATTATGACAGGAAACTGTAACTTCGTTACTAATTATGACAAGTTACTGTAATTTCGATACAAATTATGACAGGTAACTGTAACTTCGTAACTAATTATGACAAGTAACTGTAATTTCGATACAAATTATGGCAGGTAACAGTACCTTCGATACTAATTATTACAGGTAACTGTAACTTCGATACTAATTATGACAAGGAACTGTAATTTAGATACAAATTATGGCAGGAAACTGTAACTTGGATATTAATTATGACAGGTAACAGTTACTTCGATACTAATTATGACAAGTAACTATAATTTCGAATCAAATTATGACAGGTAACTGTAACTTCGATACTAATTATGACAAGAAAATCTTACTTCGTTACTAATTATGACAAGTAACAGTAATCTTGATAAAGAATTATGTTAGGTAACTGTAACTTCAATACTAATTATGACAGGTAACAGTAACTTCGATACTAATTATGACAGGTAACTGTAACTTCGTTACTAATTATGACAAGAAACTTTAATTTCGATACTAATTATGGCAGGTAACTGTAACTTCGTTGCTAATTATGACAAGTCCCTGTAATTTCGATACAATTTATGGCAGGTAACTGTAACTTCGATACTAATTATGTCAGGTAACAGCAACTTCGGTACTAATTATGACAGGAAACTGTAACTTCGTTTGTAATTATGACAATTAACTGTAATTTCGATACAAATTATGACAGGTAACTGTAAATTCGTTACTAATTATGACAGTCAACAGTAACTTCGATACTAATTATGACAAGTAACTGTAACTTCGATACTAATTATGACAGGTAACTGTAACTTCGTTACTAATTATGACAAGTAACTGTAATTTCGATACAAATTATGGAAGGTTACTGTAACTTCGATACTAATTATGACAGGTAACAGCAACTTCGATACTAATTATGACAAGTAACTATAACTTCGATACAAATTATGACAGGTAACTGTAACTTCGATACTAATTATGACAAGAAACTCTAAATTCGTTACTAATTATGACAGGTAACTGTAATTTTGATAAAAAATTATTGTAGGTAACTGTAACTTCAATACTAATTATGACAGGTAACAGTAACTTCGATACTAATTATGACGGGTAACAGTAACTACGTACTAATTATGACAAGTAAATGCAACATCGAAACTAATTATGACAGGTAACTGTAACTTCGTAACTAATTATGACAATTAACTGTAATTTCGATACAAATTATGGCAGGTAACAGTAACTTCGATACTAATTATGACAGGTAAATGTAACTTCGATACTAATTATGACAAGGAACTGTAATTTCGATACAAATTATGGCAGGTAACTGTAACTTCGATACTAATTATGACAGGTAACAGTAACTTCGATACTAATTATGACAAGTAACTATAACTTCGAATCAAATTATGACAGGGAACTGTAACTTCGATACTAATTATGACAAAAACTATAACTTCGTTACTAATTATGACAAGAAACTGTCATTTTGACAAAAAATTATTGTAGGTAACTGTAACTTCAATACTAATTATGACAGGTAACAGTACCTTCGATACTAATTATGACAAGTAACTGTAACTTCGATACTAATTTTGACAGGTAACTGTAACTTCGATACTAATTATGACAGGTAACTCTAACTTCGTTACTAATTATGACAAGTAACTGTAATTTCGTTACAAATTCTGGCAGGTAATTGTAATTTCGATACTAATTATGACAGGTTACAGTTACTTCGATACTAATTATGACAAGTAACAGTAACTTCGATAATAATTATGACAAGTAACTGTAACTTCGATACAAATTTTGGCAGGTACCTGTAACTTCGTAACTAATTATGACAAGTAAATGTAATTTCGATACAAGTTATGGCAGGTAACAGTACCTTCGATACTAATTATTACAGGTAACTGTAACTTCGATATTAATTATGACAAGGAACTGTAATTTCGATACAAATTATGGCAGGAAACTGTAACTTCGATATTAATTATGACAGGTAACAGTAACTTCGATACTAATTATGACAAGTAACTATAATTTCGAATCATATTATGACAGGCAACTGTATCTTCGATACTAATTATGACAAGGAACTGTAACTTAGATACAAATTATGGCAGGTAACTGTAACTTTGATACTAATTATGACAGGTAACAGAAACTTCGATACTAATTATGACAATAACTGTAACTCCGTTACTAATTATGACAAGTAACTCGAATTTTGATAAAAAAAATTATGGCGGGTAACTGTAACTTCGATACTAATTAATACAAGTAACAGTAACTTCGATACTAATTATGACAAGTAACTGTAACTTCGATACTAATTATGACAGGTAACTGTAACTTCATTACTAATTATGACAAGTAACTGTAATTTCGATACAAATTTTGGCAGGTAACTGTAACTTCGATACTAATAATGACAGGTAACATTAACTTCGATACTAATTATGACAGGAAACTGTAACTTCGTTACTAATTATGACAAGTTACTGTGATTTCGATACAAATTATGACAGGTAACTGTAACTTCGTAACTAATTATGACAAGTAACTGTAATTTCGATACAAATTATGGCAGGTAACAGTACCTTCGATACTAATTATTACAGGTAACTGTAACTTCGATACTAATTATGACAAGGAACTGTAATTTAGATACAAATTATGGCAGGAAACTGTAACTTCGATATTAATTATGACAGGTAACAGTAACTTCGATACTAATTATGACAAGTAACTATAATTTCGAATCAAATTATGACAGGTAACTGTAACTTCGATACTAATTATGACAAGAAAATCTTACTTCGTTACTAATTATGACAAGTAACAGTAATCTTGATAAAGAATTATGTTAGGTAACTGTAACTTCAATACTAATTATGACAGGTAACAGTAACTTCGATACTAATTATGACAGTTAACTGTAACTTCGTTACTAATTATGACAAGAAACTTTAATTTCGATACTAATTATGGCAGGTAACTGTAACTTCGTTGCTAATTATGACAAGTCCCTGTAATTTCGATACAATTTATGGCAGGTAACTGTAACTTCGATACTAATTATGTCAGGTAACAGCAACTTCGGTACTAATTATGACAGGAAACAGTAACTTCGTTTGTAATTATGACAATTAACTGTAATTTCGATACAAATTATGACAGGTAACTGTAAATTCGTTACTAATTATGACAGTCAACAGTAACTTCGATACTAATTATGACAAGTAACTGTAACTTCGATACTAATTATGACAGGTAACTGTAACTTCGTTACTAATTATGACAAGTAACTGTAATTTCGATACAAATTACGGAAGGTTACTGTAACTTCGATACTAATTATGACAGGTAACAGCAACTTCGATACTAATTATGACAAGTAACTATAACTTCGAT
Organism: Meconema thalassinum; assembly: GCA_946902985.2. Lineage (NCBI taxonomy): Eukaryota > Metazoa > Arthropoda > Insecta > Orthoptera > Tettigoniidae > Meconema > Meconema thalassinum. The sequence continues at coordinate 1,671,098,744 of OX336388.2, read as the reverse complement.
ACTAATTATGACAGGTAACAGTAACTACTTACTAATTATGACAAGTAAATGTAACATCGAAACTAATTATGACAGGTAACTGTAACTTCGTAACTAATTATGACAATTAACTGTAATTTCGATACAAATTATGGCAGGTAACAGTAACTTCGATACTAATTATGACAGGTAAATGTAACTTCGATACTAATTATGACAAGGAACTGTAATTTCGATACAAATTATGGCAGGTAACTGTAACTTCGATACTAATTATGACAGGTAACAGTAACTTCGATACTAATTATGACAAGTAACTATAACTTCGAATCAAATTATGACAGGGAACTGTAACTTCGATACTAATTATGACAAAAACTATAACTTCGTTACTAATTATGACAAGTAACTGTCATTTTGACAAAAAATTATGGTAGGTAACTGTAACTTCAATACTAATTATGAAAGGTAACAGTACCTTCGATATTAATTATGACAAGTAACTGTAACTTCGATACTAATTTTGAAAGGTAACTGTAACTTCGATACTAATTATGACAGGTAACTCTAACTTCGTTACTAATTATGACAAGTAACTGTAATTTCGTTACAAATTCTGGCAGGTAATTGTAATTTCGATACTAATTATGACAGGTTACAGTTACTTCGATACAAATTATGACAAGTAACAGTAACTTCGATAATAATTATGACAAGTAACTGTAACTTCGATACAAATTATGACAGGTAACTGTAACTTCGTTGCTAGTTATGACAAGTAACTGTAATTTCGATACAAATTATGACAGGTACCTGTAACTTCGTAACTAATTATGACAAGTAAATGTAATTCCGATACAAGTTATGGCAGGTAACAGTACCTTCGATACTAATTATTACAGGTAACTGTAACTTCGATACTAATTATGACAAGTAACTATAATTTCGAATCATATTATGACAGGCAACTGTATCTTCGATACTAATTATGACAAAGAACTGTAACTTAGATACAAATTATGGCAGGTAACTGTAACTTTGATACTAATTATGACAGGTAACAGAAACTTCGATACTAATTATGACAATAACTGTAACTCCGTTACTAATTATGACAAGTAACTCGAATTTTGATAAAAAAATTATGGCGGGTAACTGTAACTTCGATACTAATTAATACAAGTAACAGTAACTTCGATACTAATTATGACAGGTTACTGTAACATCGTTTCTAATTATGTGAAGTAATTGTAACTTCGATACTAATTATGACAAGTAACTGTAACTTTGATACTTATTATGACAGGTAACTGTAATTTCGATACAAATTATGGCAGGTAACTGTAACATCGATACTAATTATGACAGGTAACAGTAACTTCGATACTAATTATGACAAGTAACTATAACTTCGATACAAATTATGACAGGTAACTGTAACATCGATACTAATTATGACAAGAAACTCTAACTTCGTTACTAATTATGAAAAATAACAGTAATTTTGATAAAAAATTATGGTAGGTAACTGTAACTTCAATACTAATTATGACAGGTAACAGTAACTTCGATACTAATTATGACAGATAACTGTAACTTCGTTACTAATTATGACAAGTAACTTTAATTTCTATACTAATTATGGCAGGTAACTGTAACTTCGATACTAATTATGTCAGATAACAGTAACTTCGATACTAATTATGACAGGAAACTGTAACTTCGTTACTAATTATGACAAGTAACTGTAATTTCGATACAAATAATGACAGGTAACTGTAACTTCGTTACTAATTATGACAAGAAACTGTAATTTCGATACAAATGATGGCAGGTAACAGTACCTTCGATACTAATTATGACAGGTAACTGTACCTTCGATTCTTATTATGACAAGGAACTGTAATTTCGATACAAAATTTGGAAGGAAACTGTAACTTTTATACTAATTATGACAGGTAACAGTAACTTCGATATTAATTATGACAAGTAACTGTAACTTCGTTACTAATTATGACAAGTAACTCTAATTTTGATAAAAAATTATGGCAGGTAACTGTAACTTCGATACTAATTAATACAGGTAACAGTAACTTCGATACTAATTCTGACAGGTTACTGTAACATCGTTACTAATTATGTCAAGTAAATGTAACTTCGATACTTACGATGACAAGTAACTGTAACTTCGATACTTATTATGACAGGTAACTGTAACTTCATTACTAATTACGACAAGAAAATGTAACTTCGATACTAATTATGACAGGTAACAGTAACTTCGATACTAATTATGACAAGTAACTGTAACATCGATACCAATTATGACAGGTAACAGTAACTTCGTTACTAATTATGACAAGTAACTGTAATTTCGATACAAATTATGGCAGGTAACTGTATCTTCGATTTTAATTATGACAGGTAACAGTAACTTCGATACTAATTATGGCAGGTAACTGTAACTCCGATACTAATTATGACAGGTAACAGTTACTTCGATACTAATTATGACAAGTAACTGTAACTTCGATACTAATTATGACAGGTAACTGTAACTTCGTTACAAATTATGACAAGTAACTGTAATTTCGTCACATTATGGTAGGTAATTGTAATTTCGATACTAATTATGACAGGTAACAGTAACTTCGATACTACTTATGACAAGCAACAGTAACTTCGATACTAATTATGACAAGTAACTGTAACTTCGATACTAATTATGACAGGTAACTGTAACTTTGTTACTAATTATGACAAGTAACTGTAATTTCGATACAAATTATGGCAGGTAACTGTAACTTCGATACTAATTATGACAGGTAACAGTAACTTCGATACTAATTATGACAGGTAACTGTAACTTCGATACTAATTGTGAGAAGTAACTTTCATTTCGATACTAATTATGGTAGGTAACTGTAACTTCGTTACTAATTATGACAAGTCCCTGTAATTTCGATACAAATTATGGCAGGTAACTGTAACATCGATACTAATTATGTCAGGTAACAGTAACTTCGATACTAATTATGACAGGAAACTGTAACTTCGATACTAATTTTGACAAGTAACTGTAATTTCGATACAAATTATGGCAGGTAACAGTACCTTCGATACTAATTATGACAGGTAACTGTAACTTCGATACTAATTATGACAAGGAACTGTAATTTCGATACAAATTATGGCAGGTAACTGTAACTTTGATACTAATTATGACAGGTAACAGTAACTTCGATACTAATTATGACAAGTAACTGTAACTTCGTTACAAATTATGACAGATAACTGTAACTTCGATACTAATTATGGCAAGAAACTCAAACTTCGTTACTAATTATGACAAGTAACTGTAATTTTGATAAAAAATTATTGTAGGTAACTGTAACTTCAATACTAATTATGACAGGTAACAGTAACTTCGATACTAATTATGACAGGTAACTGTAACTTCGTTACTTATTATGACAAGTAACTTTAATTTCGATACTAATTATGGCAGGTTACTGAAACTTCGTTACTAATTAAGACAAGTCCCTGTAATTTCGATACAAATTATGGCAGGTAATTGTAATTTCGATACTAAATATGACAGGTAACAGTAACTTCGATACTAATTATGACAAGTAACAGTAACTTCGATACTAATTATGACAAGTAACTGTAAGTTCGATACTAATTATGGCAGGTAACTGTAACTCCGTTACTAATTATGACAAGTAACTGTAATTTCGATGCAAATTTTGGCAGGTAAATGTTACTTCGATACTAATTATCACAGGTAACTGTAACTTCGATACTAATTATGACAAGGAACTGTAATTTCGATACAAATTATGGCAGGTAACTGTAACTTCGATATTAATTATGACAGGTAACAGTAACTTCGATACTAATTATGACAAGTAACTCTAACTTCGAAACAAATTATGACAGGTAACTGTAACTTTGATACTAATTATGACAAGAAACTATAACTTCGTTACTAATTATGACAAGTAACTGTCATTTTGATAAAAAATTATGGTAGGTAACTGTAACTTCAATACTAATTATGACAGATAACAATAACTTCGATGCTAATTATGACAAGTAACAGTAACTTCGATACTAATTATGACAAGTAACTGTTACTTCGATACTAATTGTGACAGGTAACTGTAACTTCATTACTAATTATGACAAGTAACTGTAATTTCGATACAAATTTTGGCAGGTAACTGTAACTTCGATACTAATAATGACAGGTAACAGTAACTTCGATACTAATTATGACAGGAAACTGTAACTTCGTTACTAATTATGACAAGTTACTGTAATTTCGATACAAATTATGACAGGTAACTGTAACTTCGTAACTAATTATGACAAGTAACTGTAATTTCGATACAAATTATGGCAGGTAACAGTACCTTCGATACTAATTATTACAGGTAACTGTAACTTCGATACTAATTATGACAAGGAACTGTAATTTAGATACAAATTATGGCAGGAAACTGTAACTTCGATATTAATTATGACAGGTAACAGTAACTTCGATACTAATTATGACAAGTAACTATAATTTCGAATCAAATTATGACAGGTAACTGTAACTTCGATACTAATTATGACAAGAAAATCTTACTTCGTTAGTAATTATGACAAGTAACAGTAATCTTGATAAAGAATTATGTTAGGTAACTGTAACTTCAATACTAATGATGACAGGTAACAGTAACTTCGATACTAATTATGACAGGTAACTGTAACTTCGTTACTAATTATGACAAGAAACTTTAATTTCGATACTTATTATGGCAGGTTACTGTAACTTCGTTGCTAATTATGACAAGTCCCTGTAATTTCGATACAATTTATGGCAGGTAACTGTAACTTCGATACTAATTATGTCAGGTAACAGCAACTTCGGTACTAATTATGACAGGAAACTGTAACTTCGTTTGTTATTATGACAATTAACTGTAATTTCGATACAAATTATGACAGGTAACTGTAAATTCGTTACTAATTATGACAGTCAACAGTAACTTCGATACTAATTATGACAAGTAACTGTAACTTCGATACTAATTATGACAGGTAACTGTAACTTCGTTACTAATTATGACAAGTAACTGTAATTTCGATACAAATTATGGAAGGTTACTGTAACTTCGATACTAATTATGACAGGTAACAGCAACTTCGATACTAATTATGACAAGTAACTATAACTTCGATACAAATTATGACAGGTAACTGTAACTTCGATACTAATTATGACAAGAAACTCTAAATTCGTTACTAATTATGACAGGTAACTGTAATTTTGATAAAAAATTATTGTAGGTAACTGTAACTTCAATACTAATTATGACAGGTAACAGTAACTTCGATAATAATTATGACAGGTAACAGTAACTACGTACTAATTATGACAAGTAAATGTAACATCGAGACTAATTATGACAGGTAACTGTAACTTCGTAACTAATTATGACAATTAACTGTAATTTCGATACAAATTATGGCAGGTAACAGTAACTTCGATACTAATTATGACAGGTAAATGTAACTTCGATTCTAATTATGACAAGGAACTGTAATTTCGATACAAATTATGGCAGGTAACTGTAACTTCGATACTAATTATGACTGGTAACAGTAACTTCGATACTAATTATGACAAGTAACTATAACTTCGAATCAAAATTATGACAGGGAACTGTAACTTCGATACTAATTATGACAAAAACTATAACTTCGTTACTAATTATGACAAGTAACTGTCATTTTGACAAAAATTATGGTAGGTAACTGTAACTTCAATAATAATTATGACAGGTAACAGTAACTTCGATACTAATTATGACAAGTAACTGTAACTTCGATACTAATTTTGACAGGTAACTGTAACTTCGATACTAATTATGACAGGTAACTCTAACTTCGTTCCTAATTATGACAAGTAACTGTAATTTCGTTACATATTCTGGCAGGTAATTGTAATTTCGATACTAATTATGACAGGTTACAGTTACTTCGATACTAATTATGACAAGTAACAGTAACTTCGATAATAATTATGACAAGTAACTGTAACTTCGATACAAATTATGACAGGTAACTGTAACTTCGTTACTAGTTATGTCAAGTAACTGTAATTTCGATACAAATTTTGGCAGGTAACTGTAACTTCGATACTAATTATTACAGGTAACAGTAACTTCGATACTAATTATGACAGGAAACTGTAACTTCGTTACTAATTATGACAAGTAACTGTAATTTCGATACAAATTATGACAGGTACCTGTAACTTCGTAACTAATTATGACAAGTAAATGTAATTTCGATACAAGTTATGGCAGGTAACAGTACCTTCGATACTAATTATTACAGGTAACTGTAACTTCGATATTAATTATGACAAGGAACTGTAATTTCGATACAAATTATGGCAGGAAACTGTAACTTCGATATTAATTATGACAGGTAACAGTAACTTCGATACTAATTATGACAAGTAACTATAATTTCGAATCATATTATGACAGGCAACTGTATCTTCGATACTAATTATGACAAGGAACTGTAACTTAGATACAAATTATGGCAGGTAACTGTAACTTTGATACTAATTATGACAGGTAACAGAAACTTCGATACTAATTATGACAATAACTGTAACTCCGTTACTAATTATGACAAGTAACTCGAATTTTGATAAAAAAAATTATGGCGGGTAACTGTAACTTCGATACTAATTAATACAAGTAACAGTAACTTCGATACTAATTATGACAGGTTACTGTAACATCGTTTCTAATTATGTGAAGTAATTGTAACTTCGATACTAATTATGACAAGTAACTGTAACTTTGATACTTATTATGACAGGTAACAGTAACTTCGATATTAATTATGACAAGTAACTGTAACTTCGTTACTAATTATGACAAGTAACTCTAATTTTGATAAAAAATTATGGCAGGTAACTGTAACTTCGATACTAATTAATACAGGTAACAGTAACTTCGATACTAATTCTGACAGGTTACTGTAACATCGTTACTAATTATGTCAAGTAAATGTAACTTCGATACTTACGATGACAAGTAACTGTAACTTCGATACTTATTATGACAGGTAACTGTAACTTCATTACTAATTATGACAAGAAAATGTAACTTCGATACTAATTATGACAGGTAACAGTAACTTCGATACTAATTATGACAAGTAACTGTAACATCTATACCAATTATGACAGGTAACTGTAACTTCGTTACTAATTATGACAAGTAACTGTAATTTCGATACAAATTATGGCAGGTAACTGTATCTTCGATTTTAATTATGACAGGTAACAGTAACTTCGATACTAATTATGGCAGGTAACTGTAACTCCGATACTAATTATGACAGGTAACAGTTACTTCGATACTAATTATGACAAGTAACTGTAACTTCGATACTAATTATGACAGGTAACTGTAACTTCGTTACAAATTATGACAAGTAACTGTAATTTCGTTTCAAATTATGGTAGGTAATTGTAATTTCGATAATAATTATGACAGGTAACAGTAACTTCGATACTACTTATGACAAGCAACAGTAACTTCGATACTAATTATGACAAGTAACTGTAACTTCGATACTAATTATGACAGGTAACTGTAACTTTGTTACTAATTATGACAAGTAACTGTAATTTCGATACAAATTTTGGCAGGTAACTGTAACTTCGATACTAATTATGACAGGTAACAGTAACTTCGATACTAATTATGACAGGTAACTGTAACTTCGATACTAATTGTGAGAAGTAACTTTCATTTCGATACTAATTATGGTAGGTAACTGTAACTTCGTTACTAATTATGACAAGTCCCTGTAATTTCGATACAAATTATGGCAGGTAACTGTAACATCGATACTAATTATGACAAGTAACAGTAACTTCGATAATAATTATGACAAGTAACTGTAACTTCGATACAAATTATGACAGGTAACTGTAACTTCGTTACTAGTTATGACAAGTAACTGTAATTTCGATACAAATTTTGGCAGGTAACTGTAACTTCGATACTAATTATTACAGGTAACAGTAACTTCGATACTAATTATGACAGGAAACTGTAACTTCGTTACTAATTATGACAAGTAACTGTAATTTCGATACAAATTATGACAGGTACCTGTAACTTCGTAACTAATTATGACAAGTAAATGTAATTTCGATACAAGTTATGGCAGGTAACAGTACCTTCGATACTAATTATTACAGGTAACAGTAACTTCGATACTAATTATGACAAGTAACTATAATTTCGAATCATATTATGACAGGCAACTGTATCTTCGATACTAATTATGACAAGGAACTGTAACTTAGATACAAATTATGGCAGGTAACTGTAACTTTGATACTAATTATGACAGGTAACAGAAACTTCGATACTAATTATGACAATAACTGTAACTCCGTTACTAATTATGACAAGTAACTCGAATTTTGATAAAAAAATTATGGCGGGTAACTGTAACTTCGATACTAATTAATACAAGTAACAGTAACTTCGATACTAATTATGACAGGTTACTGTAACATCGTTTCTAATTATGTGAAGTAATTGTAACTTCGATACTAATTATGACAAGTAACTGTAACTTTGATACTTATTATGACAGGTAACTGTAATTTCGATACAAATTATGGCAGGTAACTGTAACTTCGATACTAATTATGACAGGTTACAGTAACTTCGATACTAATTATGACAAGTAACTATAACTTCGATACAAATTATGACAGGTAACTGTAACATCGATACTAATTATGACAAGAAACTCTAACTTCGTTACTAATTATGACAAATAACAGTAATTTTGATAAAAAATTATGGTAGGTAACTGTAACTTCAATACTAATTATGACAGGTAACAGTAACTTCGATACTAATTATGACAGATAACTGTAACTTCGTTACTAATTATGACAAGTAACTTTAATTTCTATACTAATTATGGCAGGTAACTGTAACTTCGATACTAATTATGTCAGATAACAGTAACTTCGATACTAATTATGACAGGAAACTGTAACTTCTTTACTAATTATGACAAGTAACTGTAATTTCTATACAAATAATGACAGGTAACTGTAACTTCGTTACTAATTATGACAAGAAACTGTAATTTCGATACAAATGATGGCAGGTAACAGTACCTTCGATACTAATTATGACAGGTAACTGTACCTTCGATTCTTATTATGACAAGGAACTGTAATTTCGATACAAAATTTGGAAGGAAACTGTAACTTTTATACTAATTATGACAGGTAACAGTAACTTCGATATTAATTATGACAAGTAAATGTAACTTCGTTACTAATTATGACAAGTAACTCTAATTTTGATAAAAAATTATGGCAGGTAACTGTAACTTCGATACTAATTAATACAGGTAACAGTAACTTCGATACTAATTATGACAGGTAACAGTAACTTCGATACTAATTATGACAAGTAACTGTAACATCGATACCAATTATGACAGGTAACTGTAACTTCGTTACTAATTATGACAAGTAACTGTAATTTCGATACAAATTATGGCAGGTAACTGTATCTTCGATTTTAATTATGACAGGTAACAGTAACTTCGATACTAATTATGGCAGGTAACTGTAACTTCGATACTAATTATGACAGGTAACAGTTACTTCGATACTAATTATGACAAGTAACTGTAACTTCGATACTAATTATGACAGGTAACTGTAACTTCGTTACTAATTATGACAAGTAACTGTAATTTCGTTTCAAATTATGGTAGGTAATTGTAATTTCGATACTAATTATGACAGGTAACAGTAACTTCGATACTACTTATGACAAGCAACAGCAACTTCGATACTAATTATGACAAGTAACTGTAACTTCGATACTAATTATGACAGGTAACTGTAACTTCGTTACTAATTATGACAAGTAACTGTAATTTCGATACAAAATTTTGGCAGGTAAGTGTAACTTCGATACTAATTATGACAGGTAACAGTAACTTCGATACTAATTATGACAGGTAACTGTAACTTCGATACTAATTGTGAGAAGTAACTTTCATTTCGATACTAATTATGGTAGGTAACTGTAACTTCGTTACTAATTATGACAAGTCCCTGTAATTTCGATACAAATTATGGCAGGTAACTGTAACTTCGATACTAATTATGTCAGGTAACAGTAACTTCGATACTAATTATGACAGGAAACTGTAACTTCGTTACTTATTATGAAAAGTAACTGTAATTTCGATACAAATTATGAGAGGTAACTGTAACTTCGATACTAATTTTGACAAGTAACTGTAATTTCGATACAAATTATGGCAGGTAACAGTACCTTCGATACTAATTATGACAGGTAACTGTAACTTCGATACTAATTATGACAAGGAACTGTAATTTCGATACAAATTATGGCAGGTAACTGTAACTTTGATACTAATTATGACAGGTAACAGTAACTTCGATACTAATTATGACAAGTAACTGTAACTTCGTTACAAATTATGACAAGTAACTCTAATTTTGATAAAAAATTATGGCAGGTAACTGTAACTTCGATACTAATTAATACAGGTAACAGTAACATCGATACAAATTATGACAGGTTACTGTAACATCGCTACTAATTATGACAAGTAACTGTAAATTCGATACCAATTATGACAAGTAACTGTAACTTCGATACTTATTATGACAGGTAACTGTAACTTAATTACTAATTATGTAAAGAAACTGTAACTTCTATACTAATTATGACAGGTAACTGTAACTTCGATATTAATTATGACAAGTAACTGTAACATCGATACTAATTATGGCAAGTAACTGTAACTTCGATACTTATTATGACAGGTAAGAGTAACTTCGATATTAATTATGACAAGTAACAGTAACTTCGATACTAATTATGACAAGTAACTGTAATTTCGATACAAATTTTGGCAGGTAACTGTAACTTCGATACTTATTATGACAGGTAACAGTAACTTCGATACTAATTATGACAAGTAACTGTAACATCGATACCAATTATGGCAGGTAACTGTAACTTCGTTACTAATTATGACAAATAACTTTAATTTCGGTACAAATTATGGCAGGTAACTGTAACTTCGATACTAATTATGACAGGTAACAGTAACTTCGATACTAATTATGACAGGTTACTGTAACATCGTTACTAATTATGTCAAGTAATTGTAACTTCGATACTAATTATGACAAGTAACTGTAACTTCGATACTTATTAAGACAGGTAACTGTAATTTCGGTACAAATTATGGCAGGTAACTGTAACTTCGATATTAATTATGACAGGTAACTGTAACTTCGATACTAATTATGACAAGGAACTGTAATTTCGATACAAATTATGGCAGGTAACTGTTACTTCGTTACTATTTATGACAAGTAACTGTAATTTCGATACAAATTATGGCAGGTAACTGTGACTTCGATATTAATTATGTCAGGTAACAGTAACTTCGATACTAATTATGACAGGTAACAGTAACTTCGATACTAATTATGACAAGTAACTAAAACTTCGATACAAATTATGACAAGTAACAGTAATTTTGATAGAAATTATGGTAGGTAACTGTAACTTCAATACTAATTATGACAGGTAACAGTAAATTCGATACTAATTATGACAGGTAACTGGAACTTCGATGCTAATTAGGACAAGTAACTATCATTTCGATACTAATTATGGTAGGTAACTGTAACTTCGTTATTAATTATGACAAGTCCCTGTAATTTCGATACAAATTATGGCAGGTAACTGTGACTTCGATATTAATTATGTCAGGTAACAGTAACTTCGATACTAATTATGACACGAAACTGTAACTTCGTTACTTATTATGAAAAGTACCTGTAATTTCGATACAAATTATGACAGGTAACTGTAACTTCGTTACTAATTATGACAAGTAACTGTAATTTCGATAAAAATTATGGCAGGTGACAGTACCTTCGATACTAATTATGACAGGTAACTGTAACTTCGATACTAATTATGACAAGGAACTGTAATTTCGATACAAATTATGGCAGGTAACTGTAACTTTAATACTTATTATGACAGGTAACAGTAACTTCGATACTAATTACGACAAGTAACTGTAACTTCGTTACTAATTATGACAAGTAACTGTAACTTCGATACTAATTTTGACAAGTAACCGTAACTTCGATACATATTATGACAGGTAACTGTAACTTAATTACTAATTATGACAAGAAACTGTAACTTCGATACTAATTATGACAGGTATATGTAACTTCGATATTAATTATGACAAGTAACTGTAACTTCGATACTAATTATGACAAGTAACTGTAACTTCGATACTAATTATGACAGGTAACAGTAACTTCGATATTAATTATGACAAGTAACAGTAACTTCGATACTAATTATGACAAATAACTGTAATTTCGATACAAATTTTGGCAGGTAACTGTAACTTCGATACTAATTATGACAGGTAAAAGTAACTACGATACTTATTATGACAAGTAACTGTAACTTCGATACTAATTATGACAGGTAAATGTAACTTCGTTACTAATTATGACAGGTAACAGTAACTTCGATACTAATCATGACAAGTAACTGTAACTTCGATACTAATTATGACAGGTATTTGTAACTTCCTTACTAATTATGACAAGTAACTGTAATTTCGTTACAAATTATGGCAGGTAATTGTAATTTCGATACTAATTATGACAGGTAACAGTAACTTCGATACTAATTATGACAAGTAACTGTAACTTCGATACTATTATGACAGGTAACTGTAACTTCGTTACTAATTATGACAAGTAACTGTAATTTCGACACAAATTATGGCAGGTAACTGTAACTTCGATACTAATTATGACAGGTAACTGTAACTTCGATACGAATTATGACAAGGAACTGTAATTTCGATACAAATTATGACAGGTAATTGTAACTTTGATACTAATTATGACAGGTAACAGTAACTTCGATACTAATTATGACAAGTAACTGTAACTTCGTTACTAATTATGACAAGTAACTCTAATTTTGATAAAAAATTATGGCAGGTAACTGTACCTTCGATACTAATTAATACAGGTAACAGTAACATCGATACAAATTATGATAGGTTACTGTAACATCGTTACTAATTATGACAAGTAACTGTAACTTCGATACTAATTATGACAGGTAACTGTAACTTCGTTACTTATTATGAAAAGTAACTGTAATTTCGATACAAATTATGACAGGTAACTGTAACTTCGTTACTAATTATGACAAGTAACTGTAATTTCGATACAAATTATGGCAGGTAACAGAACCTTCGATACTAATTATGACAGGTAACTGTAACTTCGATACTAATTATGACAAGGAACAGTAATATCGATACAAATTATGGCAGGTAACTGTAACTTTGATACTAATTATGACAGGTAACAGTAACTTCGATACTAATTATGACAAGTAACTGTAACTTCGTTACTAATTATGAAAAGTAACTCTAATTTTGATAAAAAATTATGGCAGGTAACTGTAAATTCGATACTAATTAATACAGGTAACAGTAACATCGATACAAATTATGACAGGTTACTGTAACATCGTTACTAATTATGACAAGTAACTGTAACTTCTATACTAATTATGACAAGTAACTGTAACTTCGATACTTATTTGACAGGTAACTGTAACTTAATTACTAATTATGACAAGAAACTGTAACTTCGATACTAATTATGACAGATAAATGTAACTTCGATACTAATTATGACAAGTAACTGTAACTTCGATACTAATTATGACAAGTAACTGTAACTTCGATACACATTATGACAGGTAACAGTAACTTCGATATTAATTATGACAAGTAACAGTAACTTCGATACTAATTATGACAAGTAACTGTAATTTCGATACAAATTTTGGCAGGTAACTGTACTTTCGATACTAATTATGACAGGTATCAGTAACTACGATACTTATTATGACAAGTAACTGTAACTTCGATACTAATTATGACAGGTAACTGTAACTTCGTTACTAAATATGACAGGTAACAGTTACGTCGATACTAATCATGACAAGTAACTGTAACTTCGATACTTATTATGACAGGTAACTGTAACTTCCTTACTAATTATGACAAGTAACTGTAATTTCGTTACAAATTATGGCAGGTAATTGTAATTTCAATACTAATTATGACTTGTAACAGTAACTTCGATACTAATTATGACAAGTAACTGTAATTTCGATACAAATTTTGGCAGGTAACTGTAACTTCGATACTAATTACTACAGGTAACAGTAACTTCGATACTAATTATGACAGGTTACTGTAACATCGTTACTAATTATGTCAAGTAATTTTAACTTCGATACTAATTATGACAAGTAACTGTAACTTCGATACTTATTATGACAGGTAACTGTAATTTCGATACAAATTATGGCAGGTAACTGTAACTTCGATACTAATTATGACAGGTAACAGTAACTTCGATACTAATTATGACAAGTAACTATAACTTCGATACAAATTATGACAGGTAACTGTAACTTCGATACTAATTATGACAAGAAACTCTAACTTCGTTACTAATTACGACAAGTAACTGTAATTTTGATAAAAAATTATGGTAGGTAACTGTAACTTCAATACTATTTATGACAGGTAACAGTAACTTCGATACTAATTATGATAGGTAACTGTAACTTCGATACTAATTGTGAGAAGTAACTTTCATTTCGATACTAATTATGGAAGGTAACTGTAACTTCGTTACTAATTATGACAAGTCCCTGTAATTTCGATACAAATTATGGCAGGTAACTGTAACTTCGATACTAATTATGTCAGGTAACAGTAACTTCGATACTAATTATGACAGGAAACTGTAACTTCGTTACTTATTATGAAAAGTAACTGTAATTTCGATACAAATGATGAGAGGTAACTGTAACTTCGATACTAATTTTGACAAGTAACTGTAATTTCGATACAAATTATGGCAGGTAACAGTACCTTCGATACTAATTATGACAGGTAACTGTAACTTCGATACTAATTATGACAAGGAACTGTAATTTCGATACAAATTATGGCAGGTAACTGTAACTTTGATACTAATTATGACAGGTAACAGTAACTTCGATACTAATTATGACAAGTAACTGTAACTTCGTTACAAATTATGACAAGTAACTCTAATTTTGATAAAAAATTATGGCAGGTAACTGTAACTTCGATACTTATTAATACAGGTAACAGTAACATCGATACAAATTATGACAGGTTACTGTAACATCGCTACTAATTATGACAAGTAACTGTAACTTCGATACTAATTATGACAAGTAACTGTAACTTCGATACTTATTATGACAGGTAACTGTAACTTAATTACTAATTATGTAATGAAACTGTAACTTCTATACTAATTATGACAGGTAACTGTAACTTCGATATTAATTATGACAAGTAACTGTAACATCGATACTAATTATGGCAAGTAACTCTAACTTCGATACTTATTATGACAGGTAAGAGTAACTTCGATATTAATTATGACAAGTAACAGTAACTTCGATACTAATTATGACAAGTAACTGTAATTTCGATACAAATTTTGGCAGGTAACTGTAACTTCGATACTTATTATGACAGGTAACAGTAACTTCGATACTAATTATGACAAGTAACTGTAACATCGATACCAATTATGACAGGTAACTGTAACTTCGTTACTAATTATGACAAATAACTTTAATTTCTATACAAATTATGGCAGGTAACTGTAACTTCGATACTAATTATGACAGGTAACAGTAACTTCGATACTAATTATGACAGGTTACTGTAACATCGTTACTAATTATGTCAAGTAATTG
The DNA here is from genome assembly GCA_946902985.2 of Meconema thalassinum. Lineage (NCBI taxonomy): Eukaryota > Metazoa > Arthropoda > Insecta > Orthoptera > Tettigoniidae > Meconema > Meconema thalassinum. Next base: position 1,671,082,776 of record OX336388.2, on the reverse strand, counting down.
TAACTTCGATACTAATTATGACAAGTAACTGTAACTTCGATACTTATTAAGAGAGGTAACTGTAATTTCGGTACAAATTATGGCAGGTAACTGTAACTTCGATACTAATTATGACAGGTAACTGTAACTTCGATACTAATTATGACAAGGAACTGTAATTTCGATACAAATTATGGCAGGTAACTGTAACTTCGTTACTAATTATGACAAGTAACTGTAATTTCGATACAAATTATGGCAGGTAACTGTGACTTCGATATTAATTATGTCAGGTAACAGTAACTTCGATACTAATTATGACAGGTAACAGTAACTTTGATACTAATCATGACAAGTAACTAAAACTTCGATACAAATTATGACAAGTAACTGTAATTTTGATAAAAATTATGGTAGGTAACTGTAACTTCAATACTAATTATGACAGGTAACAGTAAATTCGATACTAATTATGACAGGTAACTGGAACTTCGATGCTAATTAGGACAAGTAACTATCATTTCGATACTAATTATGGTAGGTAACTGTAACTTCGTTACTAATTATGACAAGTCCCTGTAATTTCGATACAAATTATGGCAGGTAAATGTAACTTTGATACTTATTATGACAGGTAACAGAAACTTCGATACTAATTACGACAAGTAACTGTAACTTCGTTACTAATTATGACAAGTAACTGTAACTTCGATACTAATTATGACAAGTAACTGTAACTTCGATACATATTATGACAGGTAACTGTAACTTAATTACTAATTACGACAAGAAACTGTAACTTCGATACTAATTATGACAGGTAAATGTAACTTCGATTTTAATTATGACAAGTAACTGTAACTTCGATACTAATTATGACAAGTAACTGTAACTTCGATACTAATTATGACAGGTAACAGTAACTTCGATATTAATTATGACAAGTAACAGTAACTTCGATGCTAATTATGACAAATAACTGTAATTTCGATACAAAACTTTGGCAGGTAACTGTAACTTCGATACTAATTATGACAGGTAAAAGTAACTACGATACTTATTATGACAAGTAACTGTAACTTCGATACTAATTATGACAGGTAAATGTAACTTCGTTACTAATTATGACAGGTAACAGTAACTTCGATACTAATCATGACAAGTAACTGTAACTTCGATACTAATTATGACAGGTATTTGTAACTTCCTTACTAATTATGACAAGTAACTGTAATTTCGTTACAAATTATGGCAGGTAATTGTAATTTCGATACCAATTATGACAGGTAACAGTAACTTCGATACTAATTATGACAAGTAACTGTAACTTCGATACTATTATGACAGGTAACTGTAACTTCGTTACTAATTATGACAAGTAACTGTAATTTCGACACAAATTATGGCAGGTAACTGTAACTTCGATACTAATTATGACAGGTAACTGTAACTTCGATACGAATTATGACAAGGAACTGTAATTTCGATACAAATTATGGCAGGTAACTGTAACTTTGATACTAATTATGACAGGTAACAGTAACTTCGATACTAATTATGACAAGTAACTGTAACTTCGTTACTAATTATGACATGTAACTCTAATTTTGATAAAAAATTATGGCAGGTAACTGTAACTTCGATACTAATTAATACAGGTAACAGTAACATCGATACAAATTATGATAGGTTACTGTAACATCGTTACTAATTATGACAAGTAAGTGTAACTTCGATACTAATTATGACAGGTAACTGTAACTTCGTTACTTATTATGAAAAGTAACTGTAATTTCGATACAAATTATGACAGGTAACTGTAACTTCGTTACTAATTATGACAAGTAACTGTAATTTCGATACAAATTATGGCAGGTAACAGTACCTTCGATACTAATTATGACAGGTAACTGTAACTTCGATACTAATTATGACAAGGAACAGTAATATCGATACAAATTATGGCAGGTAACTGTAACTTTGATACTAATTATGACAGGTAACAGTAACTTTGATACTAATTATGACAAGTAACTGTAACTTTGTTACTAATTATGAAAAGTAACTCTAATTTTGATAAAATTTATGGCAGGTAACTGTAAATTCGATACTAATTAATACAGGTAACAGTAACATCGATACAAATTATGACAGGTTACTGTAACATCGTTACTAATTATGACAAGTAACTGTAACTTCTATACTAATTATGACAAGTAACTGTAACTTCGATACTTATTTGACAGGTAACTGTAACTTAATTACTAATTATGACAAGAAACTGTAACTTCGATACTAATTATGACAGGTAAATGTAACTTCGATACTAATTATGACAAGTAACTGTAACTTCGATACTAATTATGACAAGTAACTGTAACTTCGATACATATTATGACAGGTAACAGTAACTTCGATATTAATTATGACAAGTAACAGTAACTTCGATACTAATTATGACAAGTAACTGTAATTTCGATACAAATTTTGGCAGGTAACTGTACTTTCGATACTAATTATGACAGGTATCAGTAACTACGATACTTATTATGACAAGTAACTGTAACTTCGATACTAATTATGACAGGTAACTGTAACTTCGTTACTAAATATGACAGGTAACAGTTACGTCGATACTAATCATGACAAGTAACTGTAACTTCGATACTTATTATGACAGGTAACTGTAACTTCCTTACTAATTATGACAAGTAACTGTAATTTCGTTACAAATTATGGCAGGTAATTGTAATTTCAATACTAATTATGACTTGTAACAGTAACTTCGATACTAATTATGACAAGTAACTGTAACTTCGATACTAATTATGACAGGTAACTGTAACTTCGTTACTAATTATGACAAGTAACTGTAATTTCGATACAAATTATGGCAGGTAACTGTATCTTCGAAACTAATTATCACAGGTAACAGCAACTTCGATACTAATTATGACAATCTATATATATAAAGCTCAATGTTTGTCTGTCTGTCTGTCTGTCTGTCTGTTATGTATACAAATCCACACCGTTTCACCGATCTGAACCAAAATTTGTATACTTACCCTTCGGATCCCTGCGGGTAACCCTGTCTACTTGAAATTTCCGACAGACCACCCCATTCCCTGCATTTAGGCCCTTTGTCCCAAATCTACACCGTTTCACCGATCTCAACCAAAATGTGTATACTTACCCTATGTAACCCTGTGAATAACACTGTACACTTAAAATTTCGGACAGACCACCCCATTTCCTGCATTTAGGCCCTTTGGCAAACTTCTACACCGTTTCACCGATCCGAACCAAAATTTGTATACTTACCCTTTGCAACCCTGCGGGTAACCCTGTCCACTTGAAATTTCGGACAGACCAACCCAATCTCTGCATTTAGGCCCTTTGGTCCAAATCTACACCGTTTTACCGATCAGAACCAAAATGTGTATACTTACCCTTTGCAACCCTGCGGGTAACCCTGTCCACTTGAAATTTCGGACAGTCCAACCCAATCTCTGCATTTTGGCCCTTTGGTCCAAATCTACACCGTTTCACCGATCAGAACCAAAATTTGTATACTTACCCTTTGGTACCCTGCGAGTAACACTGTCTGCTTGAAATTGCGGACAGACCACTCCATTCCCGGAAAGTGGACAGGGTCCGTCCCAAAGGCAATGGAAAAAAGGGGTAAAACCGGGCCTGCTCAGGAAACCTTCAGGGTTGCCAGCTCCTGAACTCACCAGCCATGAGCCCTTGAGGATGTAGCACTATCCAGGGTGCACCAGGGCTACACACACCCTGCCTCCTTGAGGGTCTTGAGCAGAAGATATGAGATATTAAGAAAAGAATGAGGCTATCAGGAATGATTAGACAAGGGCCAATTAAGGCGGGAAAGTGAAAGAGTCGCTAGGCCTCGGATAACCTGATACCATCGGGGTCGGAAGAGAACAAGAGTTTGACCAAGGGTGGCTGACAGGAAAGAGAACTGAAAGGTGCCCGGCACCAGTAAGTAGAAGCAATGCCGGACTCAGCTGGGGTCCCGTGGTCGCAAACCCACGTCCCACAAGTTGTGACCCTGGTGGGTGGAGGGGGGAAGAGGGGGCAGGGGTGAGAATAGCTTGCTCATTCATCGCGAGGTGACATGAGAAAAATGTCCAGACCCCGCCGTGTGACCTGTTATTGCTGACTATGCTGATGTTCATACAGGGTCTTTGCTCAAACCGCTGTAGTGTTACGAAAGAATGAGTGATTCACCGGTCAATGTGAATAGGACCGGGAACCCCCCCCCCCCCCAAACGTCTGTCATCATATATCGTCATCATCTGCGATATTCTCAGCTACGTGCAGCTTGGACCCGAGCAGTACTGGATAAGCTCTTTCACTACACGCATCGAGTATAGGCCTAAGCCAGAATATAACGTTCAGACTTTGGAAGACATCGAAGGTAGTAATCTGAATTACCTATATCAGATTTAAAATTACACCATGTTCGTTTAGTAGTCATTTTTCATTACCTTATTATTATCATAAGGGCAAATGACCTAGATGTTACACCCTTTATACCACTAATCACCACACACAATAAGTCTTCATCGCCTGTGAATTTTGAAATATTTCTTTCTATCACGGTAGTTTGTAAGTTTGTCGTGTCAATTCAACAGTAGTTTTCATTACCATCCTCATCAAAAGGGCAAATGACCTAGATGTTACGTCCATTATACTACTAAGTAACACCACAGTCTTCATCGCCTGTGATTTTTTAAATGTGTATTTCCATTAGTTTGTAAGTTTGATATATCCGTTCAGTAGTAGTCGTCTTCACCTCATCAAAGGGGCAAATGACCTAGATGTTACGTCCATTAGGCTATACTACTAAGCAACACCAGAGTCTACCTAGCCTGTGATTTTAAAAATGTGTATTTCCTTTAGTTTGTAAGTTTGATATACCCGTTCAGTAGTAATCGTCTTCATTATCATCCTCATCAAAGGGCCAAATGACCTAGATGTTACGTCCATTATACTACTAAGCAACACCAGAGTCAACCTAGCCTGTGATTTTAAAAATATGTATTTCCATTAGTTTGTAAGTTTGATATACCCGTTCAGTAGTAGTCGTCTTCATTATCATCCTCATCAAAGGGGCAAATGACCTAGATGTTACGTCCATTATACTACTAAGCAACACCAGAGTCTACCTAGCCTGTGATTTTAAAAATACGTATTTCCATTAGTTTGTAAGTTTGATATACCCGTTCAGTAGTAGTAGTAGTAGTAGTCTTCATTGTGATCCTCATCAAAAGGGCAAATGACCTCTCATTCCTTTAAAGTATCAATTATTCCCATTCGTTGATAAGTTACATGTGCCAGTAGTCGCTTCTATGTTCATCATCACTATGTAGAAGATGTTTTGCGTCAGAAGAAAAGACAACTGGATGCTCAGGAACGTTAACGATATATCGACTGCGAAATCTGGAAGCTTCTCTTTGAGGAATTGCTTCAGACATTTATCGTACAGTTTAAACCTTAACAAGACGAAACTTTTAACCAGATAGCGACCTAAGTGGGAGCTCTTTGGCAAAAAATAATCAAGTCTTTCCCGAAACGTGAGTCCTAAAAATAACTTTTTCTATTATTTTCTAAGTTTCATATGTCAGTTATGTAGTAATTTTCAATATCATCCTGATCAGTAGGGCAAATTACCTAGATGTTACGCCCTCAACGTCATTTGGGGTAAATGACCTAGATATTAAGTCCATTATATTTCTAATCACCACCACATAAAGTCTTCTACGACTGAGATGTCACGAATTCTGGGACCGCTAACGACATATCTCGACTCGGACTGAAGACAAATATCACGAGAATGATCATTATTTTACAGAGCCTTCCCATAGTGACTTAAGTATTAACATTGTCACTGGGTTTGATAATGTAAGAAATGAATACATAAATAAATATAATTTATGACGTTGAGTGTTAAGGAGACTGAAATATTATCATCTTCCCACCGGGCGAAGCCGGGTACTACTGCTAGTTAACTATAACTTCGATACAAATTATGACAGGTAACTGTACCTTCGATACTAATTATGACAAGTCCCTGTAATTTCGATACAAATTTGGCAGGTAACTGTGACTTCGATACTAATTATGTCAGGTAACAGTAACTTCGATACTAAATATGACACGAAACTGTAACTTCGTTACTTATTATGAAAAGTAACTGTAATTTCGATACAAATTATGACAGGTAACTGTAATTTCGTTACTAATTATGACAAGTAACTGTAATTTCGATACAAATTATGGCAGGTAACAGTACCTTCGATACTAATTATGACACGTAACTGTAACTTCGATACTAATTATGACAAGGAACTGTAATTTCGATACAAATTATGGCAGGCATTGTAACTTTGATACTTATTATGACAGGTAACAGTAACTTCGATTCTCATTATGACAAATAACTGTAACTTCGTTACTAATTATGACAAGTAACTCTAATTTGTAAAAAAATTATGGCAGGTAACTGTAACTTCGATACTGATTATTACAGGTACAAGTAACATCGATACAAATTATGACAGGTTACTGTAACATCGTTACTAATTATGACAAGTAACTGTATCTTCGATACTAATTATGACAAGTAACTGTAACTTCGATATGTATTATGACAGGTAACTGTAACTTAAATACTAATTATGACAAGAAACTGTAACTTCGATAATAATTATGACAGGTAAATGTAACTTCTATACTAATTATGACAACTATCTGTAACTTCGATACTAATTATGACAAGTAACTGTAACTTCGATACTAATTATGACAGGTAACAGTAACTTCGATATTAATTATGACAAGTAACAGCAACTTCGATACTAATTATGACAAGTAACTGTAATTTCGATACAAATTTTGGCAGGTAATTGTAACTTCGATACTAATTATGGCGGGTAACAGTAACTACGATACTTATTATGACAAGTAACTGTAACTTCGATACTAATTATGACAGGTAACTGTAACTTCGTTACTAATTATGACAGGTAACAGTAACTTCGATACTAATCATGACAAGTAACTGTAACTTCGATACTAATTATGACAGGTAACTGTAACTTCCTTACTAATTATGACAAGAAACTGTAATTTTGTTACAAATTATGGCAGGTAATTGTAATTTCGATACTTATTATGACAGGTAACAGTAACTTCGATACTAATTATGACAGGTAACTGTAACTTCGATACTAATTATGACAAGAAACTCTAACTTCGTTACTAATTATGACAAGTAACAGTAATTTTGATAAAAATTATTGTAGGTAACTGTAACTTCAATACTAATTATGACAGGTAACAGTAACTTCGATACTAATTATGACAGGTAACTGTAACTTCGTTACATATTATGACAAGTAACTTTAATTTTGATACTAATTATGGCAGGTTACGGTAACTTCGTTACTAATTATGACAAGTCCCTGTAATTTCGATACAAATTATGGCAGGTAACTGTAACTTCGATACTAATTATGTAAGGTAACAGTAACTTCGATACTAATTATGACAAGTAACTATAACTTCGTTACTAATTACGACAGGAAACTGTAACTTCGTTACTAATTATGACAAGTAACTTTAATTTCGATACAAATTATGGCAGGTAACTGTAACTTCGATAATAATTATGACAGGTAACAGTAACTTCGATACTAATTATGACAGGTTACTGTAACATCGTTACTAATTATGTCAAGTAATTGTAACGTCGATACTAATTATGATATGTAACTGTAACTTCGATACTTATTATGACAGGTAACTGTAATTTCGATACAAATTATGGCAGGTAACTGTAACTTCGATACTAATTATGACAGGTAACAGTAACTTCGATACTAATTATGACAGGTAACTGTAACTTCGATACTAATTATGACAAGAAACTCTAACTTCGTTACTAATTAAGACAAGTAACAGTAATTTTGATAAAAAATTATGGTAGGTAACTGTAACTTCAATACTAATTATGACAGGTAACAGTAACTTCGATACTAATTATGACAGGTAACTGTAACTTCGATACTAATTATGACAAGTAACTTTCATTTTGATACTAATTATGGTAGGTAACTGTAACTTCGTTACTAATTATGACAAGTCCCTGTAATTTCGATACAAATTTGGCAGGTAACTGTGACTTCGATACTAATTATGTCAGGTAACAGTAACTTCGATACTAAATATGACACGAAACTGTAACTTCGTTACTTATTTTGAAAAGTAACTGTAATTTCGATACAAATTATGACAGGTAACTGTAACTTCGTTACTAATTATGACAAGTAAATGTAATTTCGATACAAATTATGGCAGATAACAGTACCTTCGATACTAATTATGACAGGTAACTGTAACTTCGATACTAATTATGACAAGGAACTGTAATTTCGATACAAATTATGGCAGGCATTGTAACTTTGATACTTATTATGACAGGTAACAGTAACTTCGATTCTCATTATGACAAATAACTGTAACTTCGTTACTAATTATGACAAGTAACTCTAATTTGTAAAAAAATTATGGCAGGTAACTGTAACTTCGATACTGATTATTACAGGTACAAGTAACATCGATACAAATTATGACAGGTTACTGTAACATCGTTACTAATTATGACAAGTAACTGTATCTTCGATACTAATTATGACAAGTAACTTTAACTTCGATATTTATTATGACAGGAAACTGTAACTTAATTACTAATTATGACAAGAAACTGTAACTTCGATAATAATTATGACAGGTAAATGTAACTTAATTACTAATTATGACAAGAAACTGTAACTTCGATAATAATTATGACAGGTAAATGTAACTTCTATACTAATTATGACAAGTAACTGTAACTTCGATACTAATTATGACAAGTAACTGTAACTTCGATACTAATTATGACAGGCAACAGTAACTACGATATTAATTATGACAAGTAACAGTAACTTCGATACTAATTATGACAAGTAACTGTAATTTCGATACAAATTTTGGCAGGTAATTGTAACTTCGATACTAATTATGTCGGGTAACAGTAACTACGATACTTATTATGACAAGTAACTGTAACTTCGATACTAATTATGACAGGTAACTGTAACTTCGTTACTAATTATGACAGGTAACAGTAACTTCGATACTAATCATGACAAGTAACTGTAACTTCGATACTAATTATGACAGGTAACTGTAACTTCCTTACTAATTATGACAAGAAACTGTAATTTTGTTACAAATTATGGCAGGTAATTGTAATTTCGATACTTATTATGACAGGTAACAGTAACTTCGATACTAATTATGACAGGTAACTGTAACTTCGATACTAATTATGACAAGAAACTCTAACTTCGTTACTAATTATGACAAGTAACAGTTATTTGGTAAAAAATTATGGTAGGTAACTGTAACTTCAATACTAATTATGACAGGTAACAGTAACTTCGATACTAATTATGACAGGTAACTGTATCTTCGATACTAATTATGACAAGTAACTTTCATTTTGATACTAATTATGGTAGGTAACTGTAACTTCGTTACTAATTATGACAAGTCCCTGTAATTTCGATACAAATAATGGCAGGTAACGGTGACTTCGATACTATTTATGTCAGGTAACAGTAACATCGATACTAATTATGACACGAAACTGGAACTTCGTTACTTATTATGAAAAGTAACTGTAATTTCAATACAAATTATGACAGGTAACTGTAACTTCGTTACTAATTATGACAAGTAACTGTAATTTCGATACAAATTATGGCAGGTAACAGTACCTTCGATACAAATTATGACAGGTAACTGTAACTTCGATACTAATTATGACAATAAACTCTAACTTCGTTACTAATTATGACAAGTAACAGTAATTTTGATAAAAAATATTGTAGGTAACTGTAACTTCAATACTAATTATGACAGGTAACAGTAACTTCGATACTAATTATGACAGGTAACTGTAACATCGTTACTTATTATGACAAGTAACTTTAATTTCGATACTAATTATGGCAGGTTACTGTAACTTCGTTACTAATTATGACAAGTCCCTGTAATTTCGATACAAATTATGGCAGGTAACTGTAACTTCGATACTAATTATGTAAGGTAACAGTAACTTCGATACTAATTATGACAAGTAACTATAACTTCGTTACTAATTACGACAGGAAACTGTAACTTCGTTACTAATTATGACAAGTAACTGTAATTTCGATACAAATAATGACAGGTAACTGTAACTTCGTTACTAATTATGACAAGTAACTGTAATTTCGATACAAATTATGGCAGGTAACAGTACCTTCGATATTAATTATGACAGGTATCTGAAACTTCGATACTTATTATGACAAGGAACTGTAATTTCGATACAAAATATGGCAGGAAAGTGTAACTTTTATACTAATAATGACAGGTAACAGTTACTTAGATACTAATTCTGTCAGGTTACTGTAACATCGTTACTAATCATGACAGGTAACAGTAACTTCGTTACTAATTATGACAAGTAACTTTAATTTCGATATAAATTCTGGCAGGTAACTGTAACTTCGATAATAATTATGACAGGTAACAGTAACTTCGATACTAATTATGACAGGTTACTGTAACATCGTTACTAATTATGTCAAGTAATTGTAACTTCGATACTAATTATGACATGTAACTGTAACTTCGATACTTATTATAACAGGTAACTGTAATTTCGATACAAATTATGGCAGGTAACTGTAACTTCGATACTAATTATGACAGGTAACAGTAACTTCGATACTAATTATGACAGGTAACTGTAACTTCGATACTAATTATGACAAGAAACTCTAACTTCGTTACTAATTATGACAAGTAACAGTAATTTTGATAACAAATTATGGTAGGTAGCTGTAACTTCAATACTAATTATGGCAGGTAACAGTAACTTCGATACTAATTATGACAGGTAACTGTAACTTCGATACTAATTATGACAAGTAACTTTCATTTTGATACTAATTATGGTAGGTAACTGTAACTTCGTTACTAATTATGACAAGTCCCTGTAATTTCGATACAAATTATGGCAGGTAACTGTGACTTCGATACTAATTATGTCAGGTAACAGTAACTTCGATACTAAATATGACACGAAACTGTAACTTCGTACTTATTATGAAAAGTAACTGTAATTTCGATACAAATTATGACAGGTAACTGTAACTTCGTTACTAATTATGACAAGTAACTGTAATTTCGATACAAATTATGGCAGGTAACTGTACCTTCGATACTAATTATGACAGGTAACTGTAACTTCGATACTAATTATGACAAGGAACTGTAATTTCGATACAAATTATGGCAGGCATTGTAACTTTGATACTTATTATGACAGGTAACAGTAACTTCGATTCTCATTATGACAAATAACTGTAACTTCGTTACTAATTATGACAAGTAACTCTAATTTGTAAAAAAATTATGGCAGGTAACTGTAACTTCGATACTGATTATTACAGGTACAAGTAACATCGATACAAATTATGACAGGTTACTGTAACATCGTTACTAATTATGACAAGTAACTGTATCTTCGATACTAATTATGACAAGTAACTGTAACTTCGATATTTATTATGACAGGTAACTGTAACTTAATTACTAATTATGACAAGAAACTGTAACTTCGATAATAATTATGACAGGTAAATGTAACTTCTATACTAATTATGACAAGTAACTGTAACTTCGATACTAATTATGACAAGTAACTGTAACTTCGATACTAATTATGACAGGTAACAGTAACTTCGATATTAATTATGACAAGTAACAGTAACTTCGATACTAATTATGACAAGTAACTGTAATTTCGATACAAATTTTGGCAGGTAATTGTAACTTCGATACTAATTATGGCGGGTAACAGTAACTACGATACTTATTATGACAAGTAACTGTAACTTCGATACTAATTATGACAGGTAACTGTAACTTAGTTACTAATTATGACAGGTAACAGTAACTTCGATACTAATCATGACAAGTAACTGTAACTTCGATACTAATTATGACAGGTAACTGTAACTTCCTTACTAATTATGACAAGAAACTGTAATTTTGTTACAAATTATGGCAGGTAATTGTAATTTCGATACTTATTATGACAGGTAACAGTAACTTCGATACTAATTATGACAGGTAACTGTAACTTCGATACTAATTATGACAAGAAACTCTAACTTCGTTACTAATTATGACAAGTAACAGTAATTTTGATAAAAAATTATGGTAGGTAACTGTAACTTCAATACTAATTATGACAGGTAACAGTAACTTCGATACTCATTATGACAGGTAACTGTATCTTCGATACTAATTATGACAAGTAACTTTCATTTTGATACTAATTATGGTAGGTAACTGTAACTTCGTTACTAATTATGACAAGTCCCTGTAATTTCGATACAAATTATGGCAGTTAACGGTGACTTCGATACTATTTATGTCAGGTAACAGTAACTTCGATACTAATTATGACACGAAACTGTAACTTCGTTACTTATTATGAAATGTAACTGTAATTTCGATACAAATTATGACAGGTAACTGTAACTTCGTTACTAATTATGACAAGTAACTGTAATTTCGATACAAATTATGGCAGGTAACAGTACCTTCGATACAAATTATGACATGTAACTGTAATTTCGATACTAATTATGACAAGAAACTCTAACTTCGTTACTAATTATGACAAGTAACAGTAATTTTGATAAAAATTATTGTAGGTAACTGTAACTTCAATACTAATTATGACAGGTAACAGTAACTTCGATACTAATTATGGCAGGTAACTGTAACTTCGTTACTTATTATGACAAGTAACTTTAATTTCGATACTAATTATGGCAGGTTACTGTAACTTCGTTACTAATTATGACAAGTCCCTGTAATTTCGATACAAATTATGGCAGGTAACTGTAACTTCGATACTAATTATGTAAGGTAACAGTAACTTCGATACTAATTATGACAAGTAACTATAACTTCGTTACTAATTATGACAGGAAACTGTAACTTCGTTACTAATTATGATAAGTAACTGTAATTTCGATACAAATAATGACAGGTAACTGTAACTTCGTTACTAATTTGACAAGTAACTGTAATTTCGATACAAATTATGGCAGGTAACAGTACCTTCGATATTAATTATGACAGGTATCTGAAACTTCGATACTTATTATGACAAGGAACTGTAATTTCGATACAAAATATGGCAGGAAAGTGTAACTTTTATACTAATTATGACAGGTAACAGTTACTTAGATACTAATTCTGTCAGGTTACTGTAACATCGTTACTAATTATGACAGGTAACAGTAACTTCGTTACTAATTATGACAAGTAACTTTAATTTCGATACAAATTATGGCAGGTAACTGTAACTTCGATAATAATTATGACAGGTAACAGTAACTTCGATACTAATTATGACAGGTTACTGTAACATCGTTACTAATTATGTCAAGTAATTGTAACTTCGATACTAATTATGACATGTAACTGTAACTTCGATACTTATTATAACAGGTAACTGTAATTTCGATACAAATTATGGCAGGTAACTGTAACTTCGATACTAATTATGACAGGTAACAGTAACTTCGATACTAATTATGACAGGTAACTGTAACTTCGATACTAATTATGACAAGAAACTCTAACTTCGTTACTAATTATGACAAGTAACAGTAATTTTGATAAAAAATTATGGTAGGTAACTGTAACTTCAATACTAATTATGACAGGTAACAGTAACTTCGATACTAATTATGACAGGTAACTGTATCTTCGATACTAATTATGACAAGTAACTTTCATTTTGATACTAATTATGGTAGGTAACTGTAACTTCGATACTAATTATGACAAGAAACTCTAACTTCGTTACTAATTATGACAAGTAACAGTAATTTTGATAAAAATTATTGTAGGTAACTGTAACTTCAATACTTATTATGACAGGTAACAGTAACTTCGATACTAATTATGACAGGTAACTGTAACTTCGTTACTTATTATGACAAGTAACTTTAATTTCGATACTAATTATGGCAGGTTACTGTAACTTCGTTACTAATTATGACAAGTCCCTGTAATTTCGATACAAATTATGGCAGGTAACTGTAACTTCGATACTAATTATGGCAGGTAACAGTACCTTCGATACTAATTATGACAGGTAACTGTAACTTCGATACTTATTATGACAAGGAACTGTAATTTCGATACAAAATATGGCAGGAAACTGTAACTTTTATACTAATTATGACAGTTAACAGTAACTTCGATACTAATCATGACAAGTAACTGTAACTTCGATACTAATTATGACAGGTAACTGTAACTTCATTACTAATTATGACAAGAAACTGTAATTTTGTTCAAAATTATGGCAGGTAATTGTAATTTCGATACTTATTATGACAGGTAACAGTAACTTCGATACTAATTATGACAAGTAACTGTAACTTCGATACTAATTATGACAAGAAACTCTAACTTCGTTATTAATTATGACAAGTAACAGTAATTTTGATAAAAAATTATGGTAGGTAACTGTAACTTCAATACTAATAATGATAGGAAACTGTAACTTCGTTACTAATTATGACATGTAACTGTAATTTCGATACAAATTATGGCAGGTAACAGTACCTTCGATAATAATTATGACAGGTAACTGTAACTTCGATACTTATTATGACAAGGAACTCTAATTTCGATACAAAATATGGCAGGAAACTGTAACTTTTATACTAACTATGACAGGTAACAGTAACTTCGATACTAATTATGACAAGTAACTGTAACTTCGTTACTTATTATGAAAAGTAACTGTAATTTCGATACAAATTATGACAGGTAACTGTAACTTCGTTACTAATTATGACAATTAACTGTAATTTCGATACAAATTATGGCAGGTAACATTACCTTCGATACTAATTATGACAGGTAACTGTAACTTCGATACTAATTATGACAAGGAACTGTAATTTCGATACAAATTATGGCAGGTAACTGTAACTTTGATACTAATTATGACAGGTAACAGTAACTTCGATACTAATTATGACAAGTAACTGTAACTTCGTTACTAATTATGACAAGTAACTCTAATTTTGATAAAAAATTATGGCAGGTAACTGTAACTTCGATACTAATTAATACAGGTAACAGTAACTTCGATACTATTTATGACAGGTTACTGTATCATCGTTACTAATTATGACAAGTAACTGCAACTTCGATACTAATTATGACAAGTAACTGTAACTTCGATACTTATTATGACAGGTAACTGTAACTTAATTACTAATTATGACAAGAAACTGTAACTTCGATACTAATTATGACAGGTAAATGTAACTTTGATACTAATTATGACAAGTAACTGTAACTTTGATATTAATTATGACAAGTAACAGTAACTTCGATACTAATTATGACTAGTAACTGTCATTTCGATACAAATTTTGGCAGGTAACTGTAACTTCGATACTAATTATGACAGGTAACAGTAACTACGATACTTATTATGACAAGTAACTGTAACTTCGATACAAATTATGGCAGGTAACTGTAACTTTGATACTTATTATGACTGGTAACAGTAACTTCGATACTAATTACGACAAGTAACTGTAACGTCGTTACTAATTATGACAAGTTACTCTAATTTTGATAAAAAATTATGACAGGTAACCGTAACTTCGATACTAATTAATACAGGTATCAGTAACATCGATACAAATTATGACAGGTTACTTTAACATCGTTACTAATTATGACAAGTAACTGTAACTTCGATACTAATTATGACAAGTAACTGTATCTTCGATACATATTATGACAGGTAACTGTAACTTAATAACTAATTATGACAAGAAACTGTAGCATCGATACTAATTATGACAGGTAAATGTAACTTCGATACTAATTATGATTTGTAACTGTAACTTCGATACTAATTATGACAAGTAACTGTAACTTCGATACTAATTATGACAGGTAACAGTAACTTCGATATTAATTATGACAAGTAACAGTGACTTCGATACTAATTATGACAAATAACTGTAATTTCGATACAAATTTTGGCAGGTAACTGTAACTTCGATACTAATTATGACAGGTAACAGTAACTACGATACTTATTATGACAAGTAACTGTAACTTCGATACTAATTATGACAGGTAACTGTAACTTCGTTACTAATTATGACAGGTAACAGTAACTTCGATACTAATCATGACAAGTAACTGTAACTTCGATACTAATTATGACAGGTATATGTAACGTCCTTACTAATTATGACAAGTAACTGTAATTTCGTTACAAATTATGGCAGGTAATTGTAATTTCGATACTAATTATGACAGGTAACAGTAACTTCGATACTAATTATGACAAGAAACTGTAACTTCAATACTAGTTATGACAGGTAACTGTAACTTCGTTACTAATTATGACAAGTAACTGTAATTTCGATACAAATTATGGCAGGTAACTGTAACTTCGATACTAATTATGACAGGTAACTGTAACATCGATACTAATTATGACAAGGAACTGTAAAATCGATACAAATTATGGAAGGTAACTGTAACTTTGATACTAATTATGACAGGTAACAGTAACTTCGATACTAATTATGACAAGTAACTGTAACTTCGTTACTAATTATGACAAGTAACTCTAATTTTGATAAAAAATTATGGCAGGTAACTGTAACTTCGATACTAATTAATACAGGTAACAGTAACATCGATACAAATTATGATAGGTTACTGTAACATCGTTACTAATTATGACAAGTAACTGTAACTTCGATACTAATTATGACAGGTAACTGTAACTTCGTTACTTATTATGAAAAGTAACTGTAATTTCGATACAAATTATGACAGGTAACTGTAACTTCGTTACTAATTATGACAGGTAACTGTAACTTCGATACTAATTATGACAAGGAA
Organism: Meconema thalassinum; assembly: GCA_946902985.2. Taxonomy (NCBI): domain Eukaryota; kingdom Metazoa; phylum Arthropoda; class Insecta; order Orthoptera; family Tettigoniidae; genus Meconema; species Meconema thalassinum. The sequence continues at coordinate 1,671,065,697 of OX336388.2, read as the reverse complement.
CAGTAATATCGATACAAATTATGGCAGGTAACTGTAACTTTGATACTAATTATGACAGGTAACAGTAACTTCGATACTAATTATGGCAAGTAACTGTAACTTCGTTACTAATTATGAAACGTAACTCTAATTTTGATAAAAAATTATGGCAGGTAACTGTAACTTCGATACTAATTAATACATTAACAGTAACATCGATACAAATTATGACAGGTTACTGTAACATCGTTACTAATTATGACAAGTAACTGTAACTTCTATACTAATTATGACAAGTAACTGTAACTTCGATACTTATTTGACAGGTAACTGTAAATTAATTACTAATTATGACAAGAAACTGTAACTTCGATACTAATTATGACAGGTAAATGTAACTTCGATACTAAATATGACAGGTAACAGTAACGTCGATACTAATCATGACAAGTAACTGTAACTTCGATACTAATTATGACAGGTATCAGTAACTACGATACTTATTATGACAAGTAAGTGTAACTTCGATACAAATTATGGCAGGTAACTGTAACTTTGATACTTATTATGACAGGTAACAGTAACTTCGATACTAATTACGACAAGTACCTGTAACTTCGTTACTAATTATGACAAGTAACTCTAATTTTGATAAAAAATTATGGCAGGTAACTGTAACTTCGATACTAATTAATACAGGTAACAGTAACATCGATACAAATTATGACAAGTAACAGTAACTTCGGTACTAATTATGACAAGTTACTGTGACTTCGATACTAATTATGACAAATAACTATAATTTCGATACAAATTTTGGCAGGTAACTGTAACTTCGATACTAATTATGACAGGTAACAGTAACTACGATACTTATTATGACAAGTAACTGTAACTTCGATACTAATTATGACAGGTAACTGTAACTTCGTTACTAATTATGACAGGTAACAGTAACTTCAATACTAATCATGACAAGTAACTGTAACTTCGATACTAATTATGACAGGTATTTGTAACTTCCTTACTAATTATGACAAGTAACTGTAATTTTGTTACAAATTATGGCAGGTAATTGTAATTTCGATACTAATTATGACAGGTAACAGTAACTTCGATACTAATTATGACAAGTAACTGTAACTTCGATACTAGTTATGACAGGTAACTGTAACTTCGTTACTAATTATGACAAGTAACTGTACTTTCGATACAAATTATGGCAGGTAACTGTAACTTCGATACTAATTATGACAGGTAACTGTAACTTCGATACTAATTATGACAAGGAACTGTAATTTCGATACAAATTATGGCAGGTAACTGTAACTTTGATACTAATTATGACAGGTAACAGTAACTTCGATACTAATTATGACAAGTAACTGTAACTTCGTTACTAATTATGACAAGTAACTCTAATTTTGATAAAAAATTATGGCAGGTAACTGTAACTTCGATACTAATTAATACAGGTAACAGTAACATCGATACAAATTATGATAGGTTACTGTAACATCGTTACTAATTATGACAAGTAACTGTAACTTCGATACTAATTATGACAGGTAACTGTAACTTCGTTACTTATTATGAAAAGTAACTGTAATTTCGATACAAATTATGACAGGTAACTGTAACTTCGTTACTAATTATGACAAGTAACTGTAATTTCGATACAAATTATGGCAGGTAACAGTAACTTCGATACTAATTATGACAGGTAACTGTAACTTCGATACTAATTATGACAAGGAACAGTAATATCGATGCAAATTATGGCAGGTAACTGTAACTTTGATACTAATTATGACAGGTAACAGTAACTTCGATACTAATTATTACAAGTAAATGTAACTTCGTTACTAATTATGAAAAGTAACTCTAATTTTGATAAACAATTATGGCAGGTAACTGTAACTTCGATACTAATTAATACAGGTATCAGTAACTACGATACTTATTATGACAAGTAACTGTAACTTCGATACTAATTATGACAGGTAACTGTAACTTCGTTACTAAATATGACAGGTAACAGTAACGTCGATACTAATCATGACAAGTAACTGTAACTTCGATACTTATTATGACAGGTAACTGTAACTTCCTTACTAATTATGACAAGTAACTGTAATTTCGTTACAAATTATGGCAGGTAATTGTAATTTCAATACTAATTATGACTTGTAACAGTAACTTCGATACTAATTATGACAAGTAACTGTAACTTCGATACTAATTATGACAGGTAACTGTAACTTCGTTACTAATTATGACAAGTAACTGTAATTTCGATACAAATTATGGCAGGTAACTGTAACTTCGATACTAATTATGACAGGTAACAGCAACTTCGATACTAATTATGACAAGTAACTATAACTTCGATACAAATTATGACAGGTAACTGTAACTTCGATACTAATTATGACAAGAAACTCTAGCTTCGTTACTAATTATGACAAGTAACTGTAATTTTGATAAAAATTATTGTAGGTAACTGTAACATCAATACTAATTATGACAGGTAACAGTAACTTCGATACTAATTATGACAGGTAACTGTAACTTTGTTACTTATTATGACAAGTAACTTTAATTTCGATACTAATTAATGCAGGTTACTGTAACTTCGTTACTAATTATGACAAGTCCCTGTAATTTCGATACAAATTATGGCAGGTAATTGTAATTTCGATACTTATTATGACAGGTAACAGTAACTTCGATACTAATTATGACAAGTAACAGTAACTTCGATACTTATTATGACAAGTAACTGTAACTTCGATACTAATTATGACAGGTAACTGTAATTTCGATTCAAATTTTGGCAGGTAATTTTAACTTCGATACTTATTATGACAGGTAACAGTAATTTCGATACTAATTATGACAAGTAACTTTAATTTCGATACTAATTAGTCAGGTAACTGTAACTTCGTTACTAATTATGACAAGTCCCTGTAATTTCGATACAAATTATGGCAGGTAACTGTAACTTCGATACTAATTATGTCAGGTAACAGTCACTTCGGTAGTAATTATGACAGGAACCTGTAACTTCGTTTCTAATTATGAAAATTAACTGTAATTTCGATACAAATTATGACAGTTATCTGTAACTTCGTTACTAATTATGACAAGTAACTGTAATTTCGATACAAATTATGGCAGGTAACAGTACCTTCGATACTAATTATGACAGGTAACTGTAACTTCGATAATAATTTTGACAGGGAACTGTAACTTCGATACAAATTATGGCAGGTAACTGTAACTTTGATACTAATTACGACAGGTAACAGTAACTTCGATACTAATTATGACAGGTTACTGTAACATCGTTTCTAATTATGTGAAGTAACTGTAACTTCCATACTAATTATGACAAGTACCTGTAACTTCGATACTTATTATGACAGGTAACTGTAATTTCGATACAAATTATGGCAGGTAACTGTAACTTCGATACTAATTATGACAGGTAACAGTAACTTCGAAACTAATTATGACAAGTAACTAAAACTTCGATACAAATTATGACAGGTAACTGTAACTTCGATACAAATTATGACAAGAAACTCTAACTTCGTTACTAATTATGACAAATAACAGTAATTTTGATAAAAAATTATGGTAGGTAACTGTAACTTCAATACTAATTATGACAGGTAACAGTAACTTCGATACTAATTATGACAGGTAACTGTACCTTCGATACTAATTATGACAAGTAACTTTCATTTTGATACTAATTATGGTAGCTAACTGTAACTTCGTTACTAATTATGACAAGTCCCTGTAATTTCGATACAAATTATGGCAGGTAACTGTGACTTCGATACTAATTATGTCAGGTAACAGTAATTTCGATACTAAATATGACACGAAACTGTAACTTCGTTACTTATTATGAAAAGTAACTGTAATTTCGATACAAATTATGACAGGTAACTGTAACTTCGTTACTAATTATGACACGTAACTGTAATTTCGATACAAATTATGGCAGGTAACAGTACCTTCGATACTAATTATGACAGGTAACTGTAACTTCGATACTAATTATGACAAGGAACTGTAATTTCGATACAAATTATGGCAGGCACTGTAACTTTGATACTTATTATGACAGGTAACAGTAACTTCGATTCTCATTATGACAAATAACTGTAACTTCGTTACTAATTATGACAAGTAACTCTAATTTGTAAAAAAATTATGGCAGGTAACTGTAACTTCGATACTGATTATTACAGGTACAAATAACATCGATACAAATTATGACAGGTTACTGTAACATCGTTACTAATTATGACAAGTAACTGTAACTTCGATACTAATTATGACAGGTAACAGTAACTTCGATATTAATTATGACATGTAACAGTAACTTCGATACTAATTATGACAAGTAACTGTAATTTCGATACAAATTTTGGCAGGTAATTGTAACTTCGATACTAATTATGGCGGGTAACAGTAACTACGATACTTATTATGACAAGTAACTGTAACTTCGATACTAATTATGACAGGTAACTGTAACTTCGATATTTATTATGACAGGTAACTGTAACTTAATTACTAATTATGACAAGAAACTGTAACTTCGATAATAATTATGACAGGTAAATGTATCTTCGATACTAATTATGACAAGTAACTGTAACTTCGATACTAATTATGACAAGTAACTGTAACTTCGATACTAATTATGACAGGTAACAGTAACTTCGATATTAATTATGACATGTAACAGTAACTTCGATACTAATTATGACAAGTAACTGTAATTTCGATACAAATTTTGGCAGTTAATTGTAACTTCGATACTAATTATGGCGGGTAACAGTAACTACGATACTTATTATGACAAGTAACTGTAACTTCGATACTAATTATGACAGGTAACTGTAACTTCGTTACTAATTATGATAGGTACCAGTAACTTCGATACTAATCATGACAAGTATCTGTAACTTCGATACTAATTATGACAGGTAACTGTAACTTCCTTACTAATTATGACAAGAAACTGTAATTTTGTTACAAATTATGGCAGGTAATTGTAATTTCGATACTTATTATGACAGGTAACAGTAACTTCTATACTAATTATGACAGGTAACTGTAACTTCGTTACTAATTATGACAAGAAACTCTAACTTCGTTACTAATTATGACAAGTAACAGTAATTTTGATAAAAAATTATGGTAGGTAACTGTAACTTCAATACTAATTATGACAGGTAACAATAACTTCGATACTAATTATGACAGGTAACTGTAACTTCGATACTAATTATGACAAGTAACTTTCATTTTGATACTAATTATGGTAGGTAACTGTAACTTCGTTACTAATTATGACAAGTCCCTGTAATTTCGATACAAATTATGGCAGGTAACGGTGACTTCGATACTATTTATGTCAGGTAACAGTAACTTCGATACTAATTATGACACGAAACTGTAACTTCGTTACTTATTATGAAAAGTAACTGTAATTTCGATACAAATTATGACAGGTAACTGTAACTTCGATACTAATTATGACAAGAAACTCTAACTTCGTTACTAATTATGACAAGTAACAGTAATTTTGATACAAATTATTGTAGGTAACTGTAACTTCAATACTAATTATGACAGGTAACAGTAACATCGATACTAATTATGACAGGTAACTGTAACTTCGTTACTTATTATGACAAGTAACTTTAATTTCGATACTAATTATGGCAGGTTACTGTAACTTCGTTACTAATTATGACAAGTCCCTGTAATTTCGATACAAATTATGGCAGGTAACTTTAACTTCGTTACTAATTATGACAAGTAACTGTAATTGCGATACAAATTATGGCAGGTAACAGTACCTTCGATACTAATTATGACAGGTAACTGTAACTTCGATACTAATTATGACAAGGAACTGTAATTTCGATACAAATTATGGCAGGTAACTGTAACTTTGATACTAATTATGACAGGTAACAGTACCTTCGATACTAATTATGACAGGTAACTGTAACTTCGATACTTATTATGACAAGGAACTGTAATTTCGATACAAAATATGGCAGGAAACTGTAACTTTTATACTAATTATGACACTTAACAGTAACTTCGATACTAATCATGACAAGTAACTGTTACTTCGATACTAATTATGACAGGTAACTGTAACTTCCTTACTAATTATGACAAGAAACTGTAATTTTGTTACAAATTATGGCAGGTAATTGTAATTTCGATACTTATTATGACAGGTAACAGTAACTTCGATACTAATTATGACAAGTAACTGTAACTTCGATACTAATTATGACAAGAAACTCTAACTTCGTTACTAATTTTGACAAGTAACAGTAATTTTGATAAAAAATTATGGTAGGTAACTGTAACTTCAATACTAATAATGACAGGAAACTGTAACTTCGTTACTAATTATGACATGTAACTGTAATTTCGATACAAATTATGGCAGGTATCAGTACCTTCGATACTAATTATGACAGGTAACTGTAACTTCGATACTTATTATGACAAGGAACTGTAATTTCGATACAAAATAAGGCAGGAAACTCTAACTTTTATACTAACTATGACAGGTAACAGTAACTTCGATACTAATTATGGCAAGTAACTGTAACTTCGTTACTTATTACGAAAAGTAACTGTAATTTCGATACAAATTATGACAGGTAACTTTAACTTCGTTACTAATTATGACAAGTAACTGTAATTGCGATACAAATTATGGCAGGTAACAGTACCTTCGATACTAATTATGACAGGTAACTGTAACTTCGATACTAATTATGACAAGGAACTGTAATTTCGATACAAATTATGGCAGGTAACTGTAACTTTGATACTAATTATGACAGGTAACAGTAACTTCGATACTAATTATGACAAGTAACTGTAACTTCGTTACTAATTATGACAAGTAACTCTAATTTTGATAAAAAACTATGGCAGGTAACTGTAACTTCGATACTAATTAATACAGGTAACAGTAACTTCGATACTATTTATGACAGGTTACTGTAACATCGTTACTAATTATGACAAGTAACTGCAACTTCGATACTAATTAAGACAAGTAACTGTAACTTCGATACTTATTATGACAGGTAACTGTAACTTAATTACTAATTATGACAAGAAACTGTAACTTCGATACTAATTATGACAGGTAAATGTAACTTTGATACTAATTATGACAAGTAACTGTAACTTTGATATTAATTATGACAAGTAACAGTAACTTCGATACTAATTATGACAAGTAACTGTAATTTCGATACAAATTTTGGCAGGTAACTGTAACATCGATACTAATTATGACAGGTAACAGTAACTACGATACTTATTATGACAAGTAACTGTAACTTCGATACAAATTATGGCAGGTAACTGTAACATTGATACTTATTATGACAGGTAACAGTAACTTCGATACTAATTACGGCAAGTAACTGTAACTTCGTTACTAATTATGACAAGTAACTCTAATTTTGATAAAAAATTATGGCAGGTAACTGTAACTTCGATACTAATTAATACAGGTAACAGTAACATCGATACAAATTATGACAAGTAACAGTAACTTCGGTACTAATTATGACAAGTTACTGTGACTTCGATACTAATTATGACAAATAACTATAATTTCGATACAAATTTTGGCAGGTAACTGTAACTTCGATACTAATTATGACAGGTAACAGTAACTACGATACTTATTATGACAAGTAACTGTAACTTCGATACTAATTATGACAGGCAACTGTAACTTCGTTACTAATTATGACAGGTAACAGTAACTTCGATACTAATCATGACAAGTAACTGTAACTTCGATACTAATTATGACAGGTATTTGTAACTTCCTTACTAATTATGACAAGTAACTGTAATTTCGTTACAAATTATGGCAGGTAATTGTAATTTCGATACTAATTATGACAGGTAACAGTAACTTCGATAATAATTATGACAAGTAACTGTAACTTCGATACTAGTTATGACAGGTAACTGTAACTTCGTTACTAATTATGACAAGTAACTGTACTTTCGATACAAATTATGGCAGGTAACTGTAACTTCGATACTAATTATGACAGGTAACTGTAACTTCGATACTAATTATGACAAGGAACTGTAATTTCGATACAAATTATGGCAGGTAACTGTAACTTTGATACTAATTATGACAGGTAACAGTAACTTCGATACTAATTATGACAAGTAACTGTAACTTCGTTACTAATTATGACAAGTAACTCTAATTTTGATAAAAAATTATGGCAGGTAACTGTAACTTCGATACTAATTAATACAGGTAACAGTAACATCGATACAAATTATGATAGGTTACTGTAACATCGTTACTAATTATGACAAGTAACTGTAACTTCGATACTAATTATGACAGGTAACTGTAACTTCGTTACTTATTATGAAAAGTAACTGTAATTTCGATACAAATTATGACAGGTAACTGTAACTTCGTTACTAATTATGACAAGTAACTGTAATTTCGATACAAATTATGGCAGGTAACAGTACCTTCGATACTAATTATGACAGGTAACTGTAACTTCGATACTAATTATGACAAGGAACAGTAATATCGATGAAAATTATGGCAGGTAACTGTAACTTTGATACTAATTATGACAGGTAACAGTAACTTCGATACTAATTATGGCAAGTAACTGTAACTTCGTTACTAATTATGAAAAGTAACTCTAATTTTGATAAAAAATTATGGCAGGTAACTGTAACTTCGATACTAATTAATACAGGTAACAGTAACATCGATACAAATATGACAGGTTACTGTAACATCGTTACTAATTATGACAAATAACTGTAACTTCTATACTAATTATGACAAGTAACTGTAACTTCGATACTTATTTGACAGGTAACTGTAACTTAATTACTAATTATGACAAGAAACTGTAACTTCGATACTAATTATGACAGGTAAATTTAACTTCGATACTAATTATGACAAGTAACTGTAACTTCGACACTAATTATGACATGAAACTGTAACTTCGATACTTATTATGACAGGTAACAGTAACTTCGATATTAAGTATGACAAGTAACAGTAACTTCGATACTAATTATGACAAGTAACTGTAATTTCTGTACAAATTTTGGCAGGTAACTGTACTTTCGATACTAATTATGACAGGTATCAGTAACTACGATACTTATTATGACAAGTAACTGTAACTTCGATACTAATTATGACAGGTAACTGTAACTTCGTTACTAAATATGACAGGTAACAGTAACGTCGATACTAATCATGACAAGTAACTGTAACTTCGATACTTATTATGACAGGTAACTGTAACTTCCTTACTAATTATGACAAGTAACTGTAATTTCGTTACAAATTATGGCAGGTAATTGTAATTTCAATACTAATTATGACTTGTAACAGTAACTTCGATACTAATTATGACAAGTAACTGTAACTTCGATACTAATTATGACAGGTAACTGTAACTTCGTTACTAATTATGACAAGTAACTGTAATTTCGATACAAATTATGGCAGGTAACTGTAACTTCGATACTAATTATGACAGGTAACAGCAACTTCGATACTAATTATGACAAGTAACTATAACTTCGATACAAATTATGACAGGTAACTGTAACTTCGATACTATTTATGACAAGAAACTCTAACTTCGTTACTTATTATGACAAGTAACTGTAATTTTGATAAAAATTATTGTAGGTAACTGTAACTTCAATACTAATTATGACAGGTAACAGTAACTTCGATACGAATTATGACAGGTAACTGTAACTTTGTTACTTATTATGACAAGTAACGTAAATTTCGATACTAATTAATGCAGGTTACTGTAACTTCGTTACTAATTATGACAAGTCCCTGTAATTTCGATAGAAATTATGGCAGGTAATTGTAATTTCGATACTTATTATGACAGGTAACAGTAACTTCGATACTAATTATGACAAGTAACAGTAACTTCGATACTTATTATGACAAGTAACTGTAACTTCGATACAAATAATGACAGGTAACTGTAATTTCGATTCAAATTTTGGCAGGTAATAGTAACTTCGATACTTATTATGACAGGTAACAGTAATTTCGATACTAATTATGACAAGTAACTTTAATTTCGATACTAATTATGGCAGGTAACTGTAACTTCGATACTAATTATGTCAGGTAACAGTCACTTCGGTACTAATTATGACAGGAACCTGTAACTTCGTTTCTACTAATGACAATTAACTGTAATTTCGATACAAATTTTGTCAGTTATCTGTAACTTCGTTACTAATTATGACAAGTAACTGTAATTTCGATACAAATTATGGCAGGTAACAGTACCTTCGATACTAATTATGACAGGTAACTGTAACTTCGATACTAATTATGACAAGGAACTGTAACTTCGATACAAATTATGGCAGGTAACTGTAACTTTGATACTAATTATGACAGGTAACAGTAACTTCGATACTAATTATGACAGGTTACTGGAACATCGTTTCTAATTATGTGAAGTAACTGTAACTTCCATACTAATTATGACAAGTACCTGTAACTTCCATACTTATTATGACAGGCAACTGTAATTTCGATACAAATTATGGCAGGTAACTGTAACTTCGATACTAATTATGACAGGTAACAATAACTTCGATACTAATTATGACAAGTAACTAAAACTTCGATACAAATTATGACAGGTAACTGTAACTTCGATACTAATTATGACAAGAAACTATAACTTCGTTACTAATTATGACAAATAACAGTAATTTTGATAAAAAATTATGGTAGGTAACTGTAACTTCAATACTAATTATGACAGGTAACAGTACCTCGATACCAATTATGACAGGTAACTGTAACTTCGTTACTAATTATGACAAGTAACTTTAATTTCTATACTAATTATGACAGGTAACTGTAACTTCGTTACTAATTATGACAAGTCCCTGTAATTTCGATACAAATTATGGCAGGTAACTGTAACTTCGATACTAATTATGTAAGGTAACAGTAACTTCGATACTTATTATGACAGGTAACAGTAACTTCGATATTAATTATGACAAGTAACAGTAACTTCGTTACTAATTATGACAAGTCACTCTAATTTCGTTACCAATTACGACAAGTAACAGTAATTTTGATAAAATATTATGGTAGGTAACTGTAACTTCAATACTAATTAATACAGGTAACAGTAACTTCAATACTAATTCTGACAGTTTACTGTAACATCGTTACTAATTATATCAAGTAACTGTAACTTCGATACTAATTATGACAAGTAACTGTAACTTCGATACTTATTATGACAGGTAACTGTAACTTCATTACTAATTATGACAAGAAACTGTAACTTCGATACTAATTATGACAGGTAACTGTAACTTCGATATTAATTATGACAAGCAACTGTAACTTCGATACTAATTATGACAAGTAACTGTAACTTCGATACTTATTATGACAGGTAAGAGTAACTTCGTTATTAATTATGACAAGTAACAGTAACTTCGATACTAATTATGACAAGTAACTGTAATTTCGATACAAATTTTGGCAGGTAACTGTAACTTCGATACTAATTATGACAGGTAACAGTAACTTCGATACTAATTATGACAAGTAACTGTAACATCGATACCAATTATGACAGGTAACTGTAACTTCGTTACTAATTATGACAAGTAACTTTTTTTTCGATACAAATTATGGCAGGCAACTGTAACTTCGATACTAATTATGACAGGTAACAGTAACTTCGATACTAATTATGACAGGTTACTGTAACATCGTTACTAATTATGTCAAGTTATTGTAACTTCGATACTAATTATGACATGTAACTGTAACTTCGATACTTATTATGACAGGTAACTGTAATTTCGATACAAATTATGGCAGGTAACTGTAACTTCGATACTAATTATGACAGGTAACAGTAACTTCGATACTAATTATGACAGGTAACTGTAACTTCGATACTAAATATGACAAGAAACTCTAACTTCGTTACTAATTATGACAAGTAACAGTAATTTTGATAAAAATTTATGGTAGGTAACTGTAACTTCAATACTAATTATGACAGGTAACAGTAACTTCGATACTAATTATGACAGGTAACTGTAACTTCGATACTAATTATGACAAGTAACTTTCATTTTGATACTAATTATTGTAGGTAACTGTAACTTCGTTACTAATTATGACAAGTCCCTGTAATTTCGATACAAATTATGGCAGGTAACTGTGACTTCGATACTAATTATGTCAGGTAACAGTAACTTCGATACTAATTATGACACGAAACTGTAACTTCGTTACTTATTATGAAAAGTAACTGTAATTTCGATACAAATTTTGACAGGTAACTGTAACTTCGTTACTAATTATGACAAGTAACTGTAATTTCGATACAAATTATGGCAGGTAACAGTACCTTCGATACTAATTATGACAGGTAACTGTAACTTCGATACTAATTATGACAAGGAACTGTAATTTCGATACAAATTATGGCAGGCACTGTAACTTTGATACTTATTATGACAGGTAACAGTAACTTCGATTCTAATTATGACAAATAACTGTAACTTCGTTACTAATTATGACAAGTAACTTTAATTTTGATAAAAAATTATGGCAGGTAACTGTAACTTCGATACTAATTAATACAGGTAACAGTAACATCGATACAAATTATGACAGGTTACTGTAACATCGTTACTAATTATGACAAGTAACTGTAACTTCGATACTAATTATGACAAGTAACTGTAACTTCGATACTTATTGTGACAGGTAACTGTAACTTAATTACTAATTATGACAAGAAACTGTAACTTCGATACTAATTATGACAGGTAAATGTAACTTCGATACTAATTATGACAGGTAACTGTAACTTCGATACTAATTATGACAAGTAACTGTAACTTCGATACTAATTATGATATGTAACAGTAACTTCGATATTAATTATGACAAGTAACAGTAACTTCGATACTAATTATGACAAGTAACTGTAATTTCGATACAAATTTTGGCAGGTAATTGTAACTTCGATACTAATTATGACAGGTAACAGTAACTACGATACTTATTATGACAAGTAACTGTAACTTCGATACTTATTATGACAGGTAACTGTAACTTCGTTACTAATTATGACAGGTAACAGTAACTTCGATACTAATCATGACAAGTAACTGTAACTTCGATACTAATTATGACAGGTAACTGTAACTTTCATACTAATTATGACAAGTAACTGTAATTTTGTTACAAATTATGGCAGGTAATTGTAATTTCGATACTTATTATGACAGGTAACAGTAACTTCGATACTAATTATGACAAGTAACTGTAACTTCGATACTAGTTATGACAGGTAACTGTAACTTCGTTACTAATTATGGCAAGTAACTGTAATTTCGTTACAAATTATGGCAGGTAACTGTAACTTCGATACTAATTATGACAGGTTACAGCAACTTCGATACTATTTATGACAAGTAACTATAACTTCGATACAAATTATGACAGGTAACTGTAACTTCGATACTAATTATGACAAGAAACTCTAACTTCGTTACTAATTATGACAAGTAACAGTAATTTTGATAAAAATTATTGTAGGTAACTGTAACTTCAATACTAATTATGACAGGTAACAGTAACTTCGATACTAATTATGACAGGTAACTGTAACTTCGTTACTTATTATGACAAGTAACTTTAATTTCGATACTAATTATGGCAGGTTACTGTAACTTCGTACTAATTATGACAAGTCCCTGTAATTTCGATACAAATTATGGCAGGTAACTGTAACTTCGATACTAATTATGTCAGGTAACAGTAACTTCGATACTAATTATGACAAGTAACTATAACTTCGATACTAATTATGACAGGAAACTGTAACTTCGTTACTAATTATGACAAGTAACTGTAATTTCGATACAAATAATGACAGGAAACTGTAAATTCGTTACTAATTATGACATGTAACTGTAATTTCGATACAAATTATGGCAGGTAACAGTACCTTCGATACTAATTATGACAGGTAACTGTAACTTCGATACTTATTATGACAAGGAACTGTAATTTCGATACAAAATATGCAGGAAACTGTAACTTTTATACTAATTATGACAGGTAACAGTAACTTCGATACTAATTATGACAAGTAACTGTAGCTTCGTTACTTATTATGAAAAGTAACTGTAATTTCGATACAAATTATGACAGGTAACTGTAAATTCGTTACTAATTATGACAAGTAACTGTAATTTCGATACAAATTATGGCAGGTAACAGTACCTTCGATATTTATTATGACAGGTAACTGTAACTTCGATACTAATTATGACAAGGAACTGTAATTTCGATACAAATTATGGCAGGTAACTGTAACTTTGATACTTATTATGACAGGTAACAGTAACTTCGATACTAATTATGACAAGTAACTGTAACTTCGTTACTAATTATGACAAGTAACTCTAATTTTGATAAAAAATTATGGCAGGTAACTGTAACTTCGATACTAATTAATACAGGTAACAGTAACTTCGATACTATTTATGACAGGTTACTGTAACATCGTTACTAATTATGACAAGTAACTGTAACTTCGATACTAATTATGACAAGTAACTGTAACTTCGATACTTATTATGACAGGTAACTGTAAATTAATTACTAATTATGACAAGAAACTGTAACTTCGATACTAATTATGACAGGTAAGTGTAACTTTGATACTAATTATGACAAGTAACTGTAACTTTGATATTAATTATGACAAGTAACAGTAACTTCGATACTAATTATGACAAGTAACTGTAATTTCGATACAAATTTTGGCAGGTAACTGTAACTTCGATACTAATTATGACAGGTAACAGTAACTACGATACTTATTATGACAAGTAACTGTAACTTCGATACTAATTATGACAGGTAACTGTAACCTCGTTACTAATTATGACAGGTAACAGTAACTTCGATACTAATCATGACAAGTAACTGTAACTTCGATACTAATTATGACAGGTAACTGTATCTTCCTTACTAATTATGACAAGTAACTGTAATTTCGATTCAAATTTTGGCAGGTAACTGTAACTTCGATACTTATTATGACAAGTAACTGTTACATCGATACTTATTATGACAGGTAACTGTAACTTCGTTACTAATTATGACAAGTAACTGTAGTTTCGATACAAATTATGGCAGGTAACTGTAACATCGATACTAAGTATGACAAGTAACAGCAACTTCGATACTAATTATGACAAGTAACTATAACTTCGATACAAATTATGACAGGTAACTGTAACTTCGATACTAATTATGACATGAAACTCTAACTTCGTTACTAATTAAGACAAGTAACAGTAATTTTGATAAAAATTATTGAAGGTAACTGAAACTTCAATACTATTTATGGCAGGTAACAGTAACTTTGATACTAATTATGACATGTAACTGTAACTTCGTTACTTATTATGACAAGTAACTTAAATTTCGATACTAATTATGGCAGTTTATTGTAACTTCGTTACTAATTATTCCAAGTCCCTGTAATTTCGATAAAAATTATGGCAGGTAACTGTAACTTCGATACTAATTATGTCAGGTAACAGTAACTTCGATACTAATTATGACAAGTAACTATAACTTCGATACTAATTATGACAGGAAACTGTAACTTCGTTACTAATTATGACAAGTAACTGTAATTTCGATACAAATAATGACAGGAAACTGTAACTTCGTTACTAATTATGACAAGTAACTGTAATTTCGATACAAATTATGGCAGGTAACAGTACCTTCGATACTAATTATGACAGGTAACTGTAACTTCGATACTTATTATGACAAGGAACTGTAATTTCGATACAAAATATGGCAGGAAACTGTAACTTTTATACTAATTATGACAGGTAACAGTAACTTCGATACTAATTATGACTAGTAACTGTAACTCGTTACTTATTATGAAAAGTAACTGTAATTTCGATACAAATTATGACGGTTAACTGTAACTTCGTTACTAATTATGACAAGTAACTGTAATTTCGATAAAAATTATGGCAGGTAACAGTACCTTCGATACTAATTATGACAGGTAACTGTAACTTCGATACTAATTATGACAAGGAACTGTAATTTCGATACAAATTATGGCAGGTAACTGTAACTTTGATACTAATTATGACAGGTAACAGTAACTTCGATATTAATTATGAAAAGTAACTGTAACTTCGTTACTAATTATGACAAGTAACTCTAATTTTGATAAAGATTATGGCAGGTAACTGTAACTTCGATACTAATTAATACAGGTAACAGTAACTTCGATACTAATTATGACAGGTAACAGTAACTACGATACTTATTATGACAAGTAACTGTAACTTCGATACTAATTATGACAGGTAACTGTAACTTCGTTACTAATTATGACAGGTAACAGTAACTTCGATACTAACCATGACAAGTAACTGTAACTTCGATACTAATTATGACAGGTAACTGTAACTTCCTTACTAATTATGACAAGTAACTCTAATTTCGATTCAAATTTTGGCAGGTAACTGCAACTTCGATACTTATTATGACAGGTAACAATAACTTCGATACTAATTATGACAAGAAACTCTAACTTCGTTACTAATTATGACAAATAACAGTAATTTTGATAAAAAATTATGGTAGGTAACTGTAACTTCAATACTAATTATGACAGGTAACAGTACCTCGATACCAATTATGACAGGTAACTGTAACTTCGTTACTAATTATGACAAGTAACTTTAATTTCTATACTAATTATGACAGGTAACTGTAACTTCGTTACTAATTATGACAAGTCCCTGTAATTTCGATACAAATTATGGCAGGTAACTGTAACTTCGATACTAATTATGTAAGGTAACAGTAACTTCGATACTTATTATGACAAGTAACTATAACTTCGTTACTAATTATGACAGGAAACTGTAACTTCGTTACTAATTATGACAAGTAACTGTAATTTCGATACAAATAATGACAGGTAACTGTAACTTCGTTACTAATTATGACAAGTAACTGTAATTTCGATACAAATTATGGCAGGTAACAGTACCTTCGATATTAATTATGACAGGTAACTGTAACTTCGATTCTTATTATGACAAGGAACTGTAATTTCGATACAAAATATGGCAGGAAAGTGTAACTTTTATACTAATTATGACAGGTAACAGTAACTTAGATACTAATTATGACAAGTAACTGTAACTTCGTTACTAATTATGACAAGTCACTCTAATTTCGTTACCAATTACGACAAGTAACAGTAATTTTGATAAAATATTATGGTAGGTAACTGTAACTTCAATACTAATTAATACAGGTAACAGTAACTTCAATACTAATTCTGACAGTTTACTGTAACATCGTTACTAATTATATCAAGTAACTGTAACTTCGATACTAATTATGACAAGTAACTGTAACTTCGATACTTATTATGACAGGTAACTGTAACTTCATTACTAATTATGACAAGAAACTGTAACTTCGATACTAATTATGACAGGTAACTGTAACTTCGATATTAATTATGACAAGCAACTGTAACTTCGATACTAATTATGACAAGTAACTGTAACTTCGATACTTATTATGACAGGTAAGAGTAACTTCGTTATTAATTATGACAAGTAACAGTAACTTCGATACTAATTATGACAAGTAACTGTAATTTCGATACAAATTTTGGCAGGTAACTGTAACTTCGATACTAATTATGACAGGTAACAGTAACATCGATACTAATTATGACAAGTAACTGTAACATCGATACCAATTATGACAGGTAACTGTAACTTCGTTACTAATTATGACAAGTAACTTTTTTTTTCGATACAAATTATGGCAGGCAACTGTAACTTCGATACTAATTATGACAGGTAACAGTAACTTCGATACTAATTATGACAGGTTACTGTAACATCGTTACTAATTATGTCAAGTTATTGTAACTTCGATACTAATTATGACATGTAACTGTAACTTCGATACTTATTATGACAGGTAACTGTAATTTCGATACAAATTATGGCAGGTAACTGTAACTTCGATACTAATTATGACAGGTAACAGTAACTTCGATACTAATTATGACAGGTAACTGTAACTTCGATACTAAATATGACAAGAAACTCTAACTTCGTTACTAATTATGACAAGTAACAGTAATTTTGATAAAAATTTATGGTAGGTAACTGTAACTTCAATACTAATTATGACAGGTAACAGTAACTTCGATACTAATTATGACAGGTAACTGTAACTTCGATACTAATTATGACAAGTAACTTTCATTTTGATACTAATTATTGTAGGTAACTGTAACTTCGTTACTAATTATGACAAGTCCCTGTAATTTCGATACAAATTATGGCAGGTAACTGTGACTTCGATACTAATTATGTCAGGTAACAGTAACTTCGATAATAATTATGACACGAAACTGTAACTTCGTTACTTATTATGAAAAGTAACTGTAATTTCGATACAAATTTTGACAGGTAACTGTAACTTCGTTACTAATTATGACAAGTAACTGTAATTTCGATACAAATTATGGCAGGTAACAGTACCTTCGATACTAATTATGACAGGTAACTGTAACTTCGATACTAATTATGACAAGGAACTGTAATTTCGATACAAATTATGGCAGGCACTGTAACTTTGATACTTATTATGACAGGTAACAGTAACTTCGATTCTAATTATGACAAATAACTGTAACTTCGTTACTAATTATGACAAGTAACTTTAATTTTGATAAAAAATTATGGCAGGTAACTGTAACTTCGATACTAATTAATACAGGTAACAGTAACATCGATACAAATTATGACAGGTTACTGTAACATCGTTACTAATTATGACAAGTAACTGTAACTTCGATACTAATTATGACAAGTAACTGTAACTTCGATACTTATTATGACAGGTAACTGTAACTTAATTACTAATTATGACAAGAAACTGTAACTTCGATACTAATTATGACAGGTAAATGTAACTTCGATACTAATTATGACAGGTAACTGTAACTTCGATACTAATTATGACAAGTAACTGTAACTTCGATACTAATTATGACAGGTAACAGTAACTTCGATATTAATTATGACAAGTAACAGTAACTTCGATACTAATTATGACAAGTAACTGTAATTTCGATACAAATTTTGGCAGGTAATTGTAACTTCGATACTAATTATGACAGGTAACAGTAACTACGATACTTATTATGACAAGTAACTGTAACTTCGATACTTATTATGACAGGTAACTGTAACTTCGTTACTAATTATGACAGGTAACAGTAACTTCGATACTAATCATGACAAGTAACTGTAACTTCGATACTAATTATGACAGGTAACTGTAACTTTCATAATAATTATGACAAGTAACTGTAATTTTGTTACAAATTATGGCAGGTAATTGTAATTTCGATACTTATTATGACAGGTAACAGTAACTTCGATACTAATTATGACAAGTAACTGTAACTTCGATACTAGTTATGACAGGTAACTGTAACTTCGTTACTAATTATGGCAAGTAACTGTAATTTCGATACAAATTATGGCAGGTAACTGTAACTTCGATACTAATTATGACAGGTTACAGCAACTTCGATACTATTTATGACAAGTAACTATAACTTCGATACAAATTATGACAGGTAACTGTAACTTCGATACTAATTATGACAAGAAACTCTAACTTCGTTACTAATTATGACAAGTAACAGTAATTTTGATAAAAATTATTGTAGGTAACTGTAACTTCAATACTAATTATGACAGGTACCAGTAACTTCGATACTAATTATGACAGGTAACTGTAACTTCGTTACTTATTATGACAAGTAACTTTAATTTCGATACTAATTATGGCAGGTTACTGTAACTTCGTACTAATTATGACAAGTCCCTGTAATTTCGATACAAATTATGGCAGGTAACTGTAACTTCGATACTAATTATGTCAGGTAACAGTAACTTCGATACTAATTATGACAAGTAACTATAACTTCGATACTAATTATGACAGGAAACTGTAACTTCGTTACTAATTATGACAAGTAACTGTAATTTCGATACAAATAATGACAGGAAACTGTAACTTCGATACTAATTATGACATGTAACTTTAATTTCGATACAAATTATGGCAGGTAACAGTACCTTCGATACTAATTATGACAGGTAACTGTAACTTCGATACTTATTATGACAAGGAACTGTAATTTCGATACAAAATATGGCAGGAAACTGTAACTTTTATACTAATTATGACAGGTACCAGTAACTTCGATACTAATTATGACAAGTAACTGTAGCTTCGTTACTTATTATGAAAAGTAACTGTAATTTCGGTACAAATTATGACAGGTAACTGTAACTTCGTTACTAATTATGACAAGTAACTGTAATTTCGATACAAATTATGGCAGGTAACAGTACCTTCGATACTAATTATGACAGGTAACTGTAACTTCGATACTAATTATGACAAGGAACTGTAATTTCGATACAAATTATGGCAGGTAACTGTAACTTTGATACTTATTATGACAGGTAACAGTAACTTCGATACTAATTATGACAAGTAACTGTAACTTCGTTACTAATTATGACAAGTAACTCTAATTTTGATAAAAAATTATGGCAGGTAACTGTAACTTCGATACTTATTAATACAGGTAACAGTAACTTCGATACTATTTATGACAGGTTACCTTAACATCGTTACTAATTATGACAAGTAACTGTAACTTCGATACTAATTATGACAAGTAACTGTAACTTCGATACTTATTATGACAGGTAACTGTAAATTAATTACTAATTATGACAAGAAACTGTAACTTCGATACTAATTATGACAGGTAAGTGTAACATTGATACTAATTATGACAAGTAACTGTAACTTTGATATTAATTATGACAAGTAACAGTAACTTCGATACTAATTATGACAAGTAACTGTAATTTCGATACAAATTTTGGCAGGTAACTGTAACTTCGATACTAATTATGACAGGTAACAGTAACTACGATACTTATTATGACAAGTAACTGTAACTTCGATACTAATTATGACAGGTAACTGTAACCTCGTTACTAATTATGACAGGTAACAGTAACTTCGATACTAATCATGACAAGTAACTGTAACTTCGATACTAATTATGACAGGTAACTGTATCTTCCTTACTAATTATGACAAGTAACTGTAATTTCGATTCAAAATTTGGCAGGTAACTGTAACTTCGATATTTATTATGACAGGTAACAGTAACTTCGATACTAATTATGACAAGTAACTGTAACTTCGATACTAATTATGACAGGTAACTGTAACTTCGATACTAATTATGACAGGTAACTTAACATCGTTTCTAATTATGACAAGTAACTGTAATTTTGGTTCAAAATTTGGCAGGTAAATGTAACTTCGATACTTATTATGACAAGTAACTGTTACATCGATACTTATTATGACAGGTAACTGTAACTTCGTTACTAATTATGACAAGTAACTATAACTTCGATACAAATTATGACAGGTAACTGTAACTTCGATACTAATTATGACATGAAACTCTAACTTCGTTACTAATTAAGACAAGTAACAGTAATTTTGATAAAAATTATTGTAGGTAACTGAAACTTCAATACTATTTATGACAGGTAACAGTAACTTTGATACTAATAATGACAGGTAACTGTAACTTCGATACTAATTAAGACAGGTAACTTAACATCGTTCCTAATTATGACAAGTAACTGTAATTTTGATTCAAATATTGGCAGGTAACTGTAACTTCGATACTTATTATGACAGGTAACAGTAACTTCGATACTAATTATGACAAGTAACTGTTACATCGATACTTATTATGACAGGTAACTGTAACTTCGTTACTAATTATGACAAGTAACTGTAATTTCGATACAAATTATGGCAGGTAACTGTAACTTCGATTCTAATTATGACAGGTAACAGCAACTTCGATACTAATTATGACAAGAAACTCTAACTTCGTTACTAATTATGACAAGTAACTGTAATTTTGATAAAAAATTATTGTAGGTAACTGTAACTTCAATACTAATTATGACAGGTAACAGCAACTTCGATACTAATTATGACAGGTAACAGTAACTACGATACTAATTATGACTAGTAACTGTAACTTCGATAATAATTATGACAGGTAACTGTAAGTTCGTTACTTATTATGACAAGTAACATTAATTTCGATACTAATTATGGCAGGTTACTGTAACTTCGTTACTAATTATGACAAGACCCTGTAATTTCGATACAAATTATTGCAGGTAATTGTAATTTCGATACTAATTATGACAGGTAACAGTAACTTCGATACTAATTATGACAAGTAACTGTAACTTCGATACTAATTATGACAGGTAACAGCAACTTCGATACTAATTATGACAAGTAACTATAACATCGATACAAATTATGACAGGTAACAGTAACTTCGATACTAGTTATGACAGGTTACAGTAACTACGATACTAATTATGACAAGTAACTGTAACTTCGATACTAATTATGACAAGGAACTGTAATTTCGATACAAATTATGGCAGGTAACTGTAACTTCGTTACTAATTATCACAAGCAACATTAATTTCGATACTAATTATGGCAGGTAACTGTAACTTCGTTACTAATTATGACAAGTCCCTGTAATTTCGATACAAATTATGGCAGGTAACGGTAACTTCGATACTAATTATTACAAGTAACTGTAACTTCGATACTAATTATGACAGGTAAATGTAACTTCGTTACTAATTAAGGCAAGTAACTGTAATTTCGATACAAATTTTGGCAGGTAACTGTAACTTCGATTCTAATTATGACAGGTAACAGTAACTTCGTTACAAATTATGGCAAGTAACTGTAACTTCGATACTAATTATGACAGGTAACTGTAACTTCGTTACTAATTATGACAAGTAACAGTAATTTCGATACAAATTATGGCAGGTAACTGTATCTTCGATACTAATTATGACAGGTAACAGTAACTTCGATACTAATTATGACAAGTAACATTAACTTCGATACTAATTATGGCAGGTTACTGTAACATCCCTACTAATTATGAGAAGTAACATTAATTTCGATACAAATTATGGCAGGTAACTGTAACTTCCATACTAATTATGACAGGTAACAGTAACTTCGATAGTAATTATGACAGGAAACTGTAACTTCGTTACTAATTATGACAAGTAACTGTAATTTCGATACAAATTATGACAGGTAACTGTAACTTCGTTACTAATTATGACAAGTAACAGTACCTTCGATACTAATTATGACAGGTAACTGTAACTTCGATACTAATTATGACAAGGAACTGTAATTTCGATACAAATTATGGCAGGTAACTGTAACTTCGTTACTAATTATGACAAGTAACTGTAATTTCGATACAAATTTTGGCAGGTAACTGTAACTTCGATATTAATTATGACAGGTAACAGTAACTTCGATACTAATTATGACAAGTAACTGTATCTTCGATATTAATTATGACAGGTAACTGTAACTTCGTTACTAATAAGGACAAGTAACTCTAATTTCGATACAAATTATGGCAGGTAACTGTAACTTCGATACTAATTATGACAGGTAACAGTAACTTCGATATTAATTATGACAAGTAACTATAACTTCGATAAAATTTATGACTGGTTACTGTAACTTCGATTCTAATTATGACAAGAAACTCAAACTTCGTTACTAATTATGACAAGTAACTGTAATTTTGATAAAAAATTATGGTAGGTAACTGTAACTTCATTAAAAATAATGACAGGTAACAGTAACTTCGATACTAATTATGACAGGAAACTGTAACTTCGTTACTAATTATGACAAGTAACTTTAATTTCGATACTAGTTATGGCAGGAAACTGTAACTTCGAAACTAATTATGACAAGTCCCTGTAATTTCGATACAAATTATGGCAGATAACTGTAACTTCGATACAAATTATGACAAATAACTGTAACTTCGATACTAATTATGACAGGTAACTGTAACTTCGTTATTAATTATGACAAGTAACTGTAATTTTGATAAAAAATTATTGTAGGTAACTGTAACTTCAATACTAATTATGACAGGTAACAGTACCTTCGATACTAATTATGACAAGAAACTCAAACTTCGTTACTAATTATGACAAGTAACTGTAATTTTGATAAAAAATTATGGTAGGTAACTGTAACTACAATACTAATTATGACAGGTAACAGTAACTTCGATACTAATTATGACAGGAAACTGTAACTTCATTACTAATTATGACAAGTAACTTTAATTTGGATATTAATTATGGCAGGAAACTGTAACTTCGTTACTAATTATGACAAGTCCCTGTAATTTCGATACAAATTATGGCAGGTAACTGTAACTTCGATACTAATTATGACAGGTAACTGTAACTTCGTTATTAATTATGACAAGTAACTGTAATATCGATACAAATTCTGGCAGGTAACTGTATCATCGTTACTAATTATGACAGGTAACAGTAACTTCGATACTAATTATGACAAGTAACTGTAACTTCGATACTAATTATGACAGGTAACTGTAACTTCGATTCGAATTATGACAGGTAACTGTATCTTCGTTACTAATTATGACAAGTAACTGTAATTTCGATTCAAATTTTGGCAGGTAACTGTAACTTCGATACTTATTATGACAGGTAACAGTAACTTCGATACTAATTATGACAAGTAACTGTAACATCGATACTAAATATGACAGGTAACTGTAACTTCGTTACTTATTATGACAAGTAACTGTAATTTCGATACAAATTATGGCAGGTTACTGTAACTTCGATACTAATTATGACAGGTAACAGCAACTTCGATACTAATTATGAAAAGTAACTATAACCTCGATACAAATTATGACAGGTAACTGTAACTTCGATACTAATTATGACAAGAAACTCTAACTTCGTTACTAATTATGACAAGTAACTGTAATTTTGATAAAAAAATATTGTAGGTAACTGTAACTTCAATACTAATTATGACAGGTAACAGTAACTTCGATACTAATTATGACAAGAAACTCAAACTTCGTTACTAATTATGACAAGTAACTGTAATTTTGATAAAAAATTATGGTAGGTAACTGTAACTTCAATACTAATTATGACAGGTAACAGTAACTTCGATACTAATTATGACAGGAAACTGTAACTTCGTTACTAATTATGACAAGTAACTTTAATTTCGATATTAATTATGGCAGGAAACTGTAACTTCGTTACAAATTATGACAAGTCCCTGTAATTTCGATACAAATTATGGCAGGTAACTGTAACTTCGATACTAATTATGACAGGTAACTGTAACTTCGTTATTAATTGTGACAAGTGACTGTAATTTCGATACAAATTTTGGCAGGTAACTGTATCATCGTTACTAATTATGACAGGTAACAGTAACTTCGATACTAATTATGACATGTAACTGTAACTTTGATACTAATTATGACAGGTAACTGTAACTTCGATTCTAATTATGACAGGTAACTCTATCTTCGTTACTAATTATGACAAGTAACTGTAATTTCGATTCAAATTATGGCAGGTAACTGTAACTTCGATACTTATTATGACAGGTAACAGTAACTTCGATACTAATTATGACAAGTAACTGTAACATCGATACTAATTATGACAGGTAACTGTAACTTCGTTACTAATTATGACAAGTAACTGTAATTTCGATACAAATTATGGCAGGTTACTGTAACTTCGATACTAATTATGACAGGTAACAGCAACTTCGATACTAATTATGACAAGTAACTACAACCTCGATACAAATTATGACAGGTAACTGTAACTTCGATACTAATTATGACAAGAAACTCTAACTTCGTTACTAATTATGACAAGTAACTGTAATTTTGATAAAAAATATTGTAGGTAACTGTAACTTCAATACTAATTATGACAGGTAACAGTAACTTCGATACTAATTATGACAGGTTACTGTAACTTCGTTACTAATTATGACAAGTCCCTGTAATTTCAATACAAATTATGGCAAGTAATTGTAATTTCAATGCTAATTATGACAGGTAACATTATCTTCGATACTAATTATGACATGTAACAGTAACTTCGATACTAATTATGACAGGTAACTGTAACTTCGTTACTAATTATGACAATAACTGTAATTTCGATTCAAATTTTGGCAGGTAACTGTAACTTTTATACTTATTATGACAGGTAACAGTAACTTCGATACTAATTATGACAAGTAACTGTACCTTCGATACTAATTATGACAGGTAACTGTAACTTCGTTACTAATTATGACAAGTAACTGTAATTTCGATACAAATTATGGCAGGTAACTGTTCCTTCGATACTAATTATGACAGGTAACAGCAACTTCGATACTAATTATGACAAGTAACTATAACTTCGATACAAATTATGACAGGTAACTGTAACTTCGATACTAATTATGACAAGAAACTCTAACTTCGTTACTAATTATGACAAGTAACTGTAATTTTGATAAAAAATTATTGTAGATAACTGTAACTTCAATACTAATTATGACAGGTAACAGTAACTTCGATACTAATTATGACAGGTAACAGTAACTACGATACTGATTATGACAAGTAACTGTAACTTCGATACTAATTATGACAGGTAACTGTAACTTCGTTACTAATTATGACAAGTAACTGTAATTTCGATACAAATTATGGCAGGTAACAGTAACTTCGATACTAATTATGACAAGTAACTGTAACTTCGATACTAATTATGACAGGGAACTGTAATTTCGATACAAATTATGGCAGGTAACTGTAACTTCGATACTAATTGTGACTGGTAACAGTAACTTCGATACTAATTATGACAAGTAACTATAACTTCGAATCAAATTATGACAGGTAACTGTAACTTCGATACTAATTATGACAAGAAACTCTAACTTCGTTACTAATTATGACAAGTAACTGTAATTTTGATAAAAAATTATGGTAGGTAACTGTAACTTCATTACTAATTATGACAGGTAACAGTAACTTCGATACTTATTATGACAGGTAACTGTAACTTCGTTACTAATTATCAGAAGTAACTTTAATTTCGATACTAATTATGGCAGGTAACTGTAACTTCGTTACTAATTATTACATGTCCCTGTAATTTCGATACAAATTATGGCAGGTAACGGTAACTTCGAAACTAATTATTACAAGTAACTGTAACTTCGATACTAATTATGACAGGTAACTGTAACTTGGTTACTAATTATGACAAGTAACTGTAATTTCGATACAAATTTTGGCAGGTAACTATAACTTCGATTCTAATTATGACAGGTAACAGTAACTTCGGTTCTAATTATGACAAGTAACTGTAACTTCGATACTAATTATGACAGGTAACAGTAACTTCGATACTATTTATGACAAGTAACATTAACTTCGATACTAATTATGACAGGTTACTGTAACATCGTTGCTAATGATGACAAGTAACTTTAATTTCGATACAAATTATGGCAGGTAACTGTAACTTCCATACTAATTATGACAGGTAACAGTTACTTCGATACTAATTATGACAGGATACTGTAACTTCGTTACTAATTATGACAAGTAACTGTAATTTCGATACAAATTATGACAGGTAACTCTAACTTCGTTACTAATTATGACAAGTCCCTGTAATTTCGATACAAATTATTGCAGGTAAATGTAATTTCGATACTAATTATGACAGGTAACAGTAACTTCGATACTAATTATGACAGGTAACAGAAACTTCGATACTAATTATGGCAAGTAACTGTAACTTCGATACTAATTATGACAGGTAACAGTAACTTCGATACTTATTACGACAGGTAACTGTAACTTCGATACTAATTATGACAAGGAACTATAACTTCGATACAAATTATGACAGGTAACAGTAACTTCGATACTAATTATGACAGGTTACAGTAACTACGATACTAATTATGACTAGTAACTGCAACTTCGATACTAATTATGACAGGTAACAGTAACTTCGATACTAATTATGACAAGGAACTGTAATTTCGATACAAATTATGGCAGGTAACTGTAACTTCGTTACTAATTATCACAAGCAACTTTAATTTCGATACTAATTATGGCAGGTAACTGTAACTTCGTTACTAATTATGACAAGTCCCTGTAATTTCGATACAAATTATGGCAGGTAACGGTAACTTCGATACTAATTATTACAAGTAACTGTAACTTCGATACTAATTATGACAGGTAACTGTAACTTCGTTACTAATTAAGGCAAGTAACTGTAATTTCGATACAAATTTTGGCAGGTAACTGTAACTTCGATTCTAATTATGACAGGTAACAGTAACTTCGTTACAAATTATGACAAGTAACTGTAACTTCGATACTAATTATGACAGGTAACTGTAACTTCGTTACTAATTATGACAAGTAACAGTAATTTCGATACAAATTATGGCAGGTAACTGTATCTTCGATACTAATTATGACAGGTAACAGTAACTTCGATACTAATTATGACAAGTAACATTAACTTCGATACTAATTATGGCAGGTTACTGTAACATCGCTACTAATTATGAGAAGTAACTTTAATTTCGATACAAATTATGGCAGGTAACTGTAACTTCCATACTAATTATGACAGGTAACAGTAACTTCGATACTAATTATGACAGGAAACTGTAACTTCGTTACTAATTATGACAAGTAACTGTAATTTCGATACAAATTATGACAGGTAACTGTAACTTCGTTACTAATTATGACAAGTAACAGTACCTTCGATACTAATTATGACAGGTAACTGTAACTTCGATACTAATTATGACAAGGAACTGTAATTTCGATACAAACTATGGCAGGTAACTGTAACTTCGTTAATAATTATGACAAGTAACTGTAATTTCGATACAAATTTTGGCAGGTAACTGTAACTTCGATATTAATTATGACAGGTAACAGTAACTTCGATACTAATTATGACAAGTAACTGTAACTTCTATACTAATTATGACAGGTAACTGTAACTTCGTTACTAATAATGACAAGTAACTCTAATTTCGATACAAATTATGGCAGGTAACTGTAACTTCGATACTAATTATGACAGGTAACAGTAACTTCGATACTAATTATGACAAGTAACTGTAACTTCGATAAAAATTATGACTGGTTACTGTAACTTCGATTCTAATTACGACAAGAAACTCAAACTTCGTTACTAATTATGACAAGTAACTGTAATTTTGATAAAAAATTATGGTAGGTAACTGTAACTTCATTAATTATAATGACAGGTAACAGTAACTTCGATACTAATTATGACAGGAAACTGTAACTTCGTTACTAATTATGACAAGTAACTTTAATTTCGATACTAGTTACGGCAGGAAACTGTAACTTCGAAACTAATTATGACAAGTCCCTGTAATTTCGATACAAATTATGGCAGATAACTGTAACTTCGATACAAATTATGACAAATAACTGTAACTTCGATACTAATTATGACAGGTAACTGTAACTTCGTTATTAATTATGACAAGTAACTGTAATTTTGATAAAAAATTATTGTAGGTAACTGTAACTTCAATACTAATTATGACAGGTAACAGTACCTTCGATACTAATTATGACAAGAAACTCAAACTTCGTTACTAATTATGACAAGTAACTGTAATTTTGATAAAAAATTATGGTAGGTAACTGTAACTACAATACTAATTATGACAGGTAACAGTAACTTCGATACTAATTATGACAGGAAACTGTAACTTCGTTACTAATTATGACAAGTAACTTTAATTTGGATATTAATTATGGCAGGAAACTGTAACTTCGTTACTAATTATGACAAGTCCCTGTAATTTCGATACAAATTATGGCAGGTAACTGTAACTTCGATACTAATTATGACAGGTAACTGTAACTTCGTTATTAATTATGACAAGTAACTGTAATATCGATACAAATTCTGGCAGGTAACTGTATCATCGTTACTAATTATGACAGGTAACAGTAACTTCGATACTAATTATGACAAGTAACTGTAACTTCGATACTAATTATGACAGGTAACTGTAACTTCGATTCGAATTATGACAGGTAACTGTATCTTCGTTACTAATTATGACAAGTAACTGTAATTTCGATTCAAATTTTGGCAGGTAACTGTAACTTCGATACTTATTATGACAGGTAACAGTAACTTCGATACTAATTATGACAAGTAACTGTAACATCGATACTAAATATGACAGGTAACTGTAACTTCGTTACTTATTATGACAAGTAACTGTAATTTCGATACAAATTATGGCAGGTTACTGTAACTTCGATACTAATTATGACAGGTAACAGCAACTTCGATACTAATTATGAAAAGTAACTATAACCTCGATACAAATTATGACAGGTAACTGTAACTTCGATACTAATTATGACAAGAAACTCTAACTTCGTTACTAATTATGACAAGTAACTGTAATTTTGATAAAAAAATATTGTAGGTAACTGTAACTTCAATACTAATTATGACAGGTAACAGTAACTTCGATACTAATTATGACAAGAAACTCAAACTTCGTTACTAATTATGACAAGTAACTGTAATTTTGATAAAAAATTATGGTAGGTAACTGTAACTTCAATACTAATTATGACAGGTAACAGTAACTTCGATACTAATTATGACAGGAAACTGTAACTTCGTTACTAATTATGACAAGTAACTTTAATTTCGATATTAATTATGGCAGGAAACTGTAACTTCGTTACAAATTATGACAAGTCCCTGTAATTTCGATACAAATTATGGCAGGTAACTGTAACTTCGATACTAATTATGACAGGTAACTGTAACTTCGTTATTAATTGTGACAAGTGACTGTAATTTCGATACAAATTTTGGCAGGTAACTGTATCATCGTTACTAATTATGACAGGTAACAGTAACTTCGATACTAATTATTACATGTAACTGTAACTTTGATACTAATTATGACAGGTAACTGTAACTTCGATTCTAATTATGACAGGTAACTCTATCTTCGTTACTAATTATGACAAGTAACTGTAATTTCGATTCAAATTATGGCAGGTAACTGTAACTTCGATACTTATTATGACAGGTAACAGTAACTTCGATACTAATTATGACAAGTAACTGTAACATCGATACTAATTATGACAGGTAACTGTAACTTCGTTACTAATTATGACAAGTAACTGTAATTTCGATACAAATTATGGCAGGTTACTGTAACTTCGATACTAATTATGACAGGTAACAGCAACTTCGATACTAATTATGACAAGTAACTACAACCTCGATACAAATTATGACAGGTAACTGTAACTTCGATACTAATTATGACAAGAAACTCTAACTTCGTTACTAATTATGACAAGTAACTGTAATTTTGATAAAAAATATTGTAGGTAACTGTAACTTCAATACTAATTATGACAGGTAACAGTAACTTCGATACTAATTATGACAGGTTACTGTAACTTCGTTACTAATTATGACAAGTCCCTGTAATTTCAATACAAATTATGGCAAGTAATTGTAATTTCAATGCTAATTATGACAGGTAACATTATCTTCGATACTAATTATGACATGTAACAGTAACTTCGATACTAATTATGACAGGTAACTGTAACTTCGTTACTAATTATGACAATAACTGTAATTTCGATTCAAATTTTGGCAGGTAACTGTAACTTTTATACTTATTATGACAGGTAACAGTAACTTCGATACTAATTATGACAAGTAACTGTACCTTCGATACTAATTATGACAGGTAACTGTAACTTCGTTACTAATTATGACAAGTAACTGTAATTTCGATACAAATTATGGCAGGTAACAGTAACTTCGATACTAATTATGACAAGTAACTGTAACTTCGATACTAATTATGACAGGGAACTGTAATTTCGATACAAATTATGGCAGGTAACTGTAACTTCGATACT
The DNA here is from genome assembly GCA_946902985.2 of Meconema thalassinum. Taxonomy (NCBI): domain Eukaryota; kingdom Metazoa; phylum Arthropoda; class Insecta; order Orthoptera; family Tettigoniidae; genus Meconema; species Meconema thalassinum. Next base: position 1,671,033,424 of record OX336388.2, on the reverse strand, counting down.
AATTGTGACTGGTAACAGTAACTTCGATACTAATTATGACAAGTAACTATAACTTCGAATCAAATTATGACAGGTAACTGTAACTTCGATACTAATTATGACAAGAAACTCTAACTTCGTTACTAATTATGACAAGTAACTGTAATTTTGATAAAAAATTATGGTAGGTAACTGTAACTTCATTACTAATTATGACAGGTAACAGTAACTTCGATACTTATTATGACAGGTAACTGTAACTTCGTTACTAATTATCAGAAGTAACTTTAATTTCGATACTAATTATGGCAGGTAACTGTAACTTCGTTACTAATTATTACATGTCCCTGTAATTTCGATACAAATTATGGCAGGTAACGGTAACTTCGAAACTAATTATTACAAGTAACTGTAACTTCGATACTAATTATGACAGGTAACTGTAACTTGGTTACTAATTATGACAAGTAACTGTAATTTCGATACAAATTTTGGCAGGTAACTATAACTTCGATTCTAATTATGACAGGTAACAGTAACTTCGGTTCTAATTATGACAAGTAACTGTAACTTCGATACTAATTATGACAGGTAACAGTAACTTCGATACTATTTATGACAAGTAACATTAACTTCGATACTAATTATGACAGGTTACTGTAACATCGTTGCTAATGATGACAAGTAACTTTAATTTCGATACAAATTATGGCAGGTAACTGTAACTTCCATACTAATTATGACAGGTAACAGTTACTTCGATACTAATTATGACAGGATACTGTAACTTCGTTACTAATTATGACAAGTAACTGTAATTTCGATACAAATTATGACAGGTAACTCTAACTTCGTTACTAATTATGACAAGTCCCTGTAATTTCGATACAAATTATTGCAGGTAAATGTAATTTCGATACTAATTATGACAGGTAACAGTAACTTCGATACTAATTATGACAGGTAACAGAAACTTCGATACTAATTATGGCAAGTAACTGTAACTTCGATACTAATTATGACAGGTAACAGTAACTTCGATACTTATTACGACAGGTAACTGTAACTTCGATACTAATTATGACAAGGAACTATAACTTCGATACAAATTATGACAGGTAACAGTAACTTCGATACTAATTATGACAGGTTACAGTAACTACGATACTAATTATGACTAGTAACTGCAACTTCGATACTAATTATGACAGGTAACAGTAACTTCGATACTAATTACGACAGGTAACTGTAACTTCGATACTAATAATGACAAGAAACCCAAACTTCGTTACTAATTATGACAAGTAACTGTAATTTTGATAAAAAATTTATGGTAGGTAACTGTAACTTCAATACTAATTATGACAGGTAACAGTAACTTCGATACTAATTATGACAGGAAACTGTAACTTCGATACTAATTATGACAGGTAACTATAACTTCGAATCAAATTATGACAGGTAACTGTTACTTCGATACTAATTATGACAAGAAACTCTAACTTCGTTACTAATTATGACAAGTAACTGTAATTTTGATAAAAAATTATGGTAGGTAACTGTAACTTCAATACTAATTATGACAGGTAACAGTAACTTCGATACTTATTATGACAGGTAACTGTAACTTCGTTACTAATTATCACAAGTAACTTTAATTTCGATACTAATTATGGCAGGTAACTGTAACTTCGTTACTAATCATTACAAGTCCCTGTAATTTCGATACAAATTATGGCAGGTAACGGTAACTTCGAAACTAATTATTACAAGTAACTGTAACTTCGATACTAATTATGACAGGTAACTGTAACTTGGTTACTAATTATGACAAGTAACTGTAATTTCGATATAAATTTTGGCAGGTAACTTTAACTTCGATTCTAATTATGACAGGTAACAGTAACTTCGATACTAATTATGACAGGAAACTGTAACTTCGTCACTAATTATGACAAGTAACTTTAATTTCGATATTAATTATGGCAGGAAACTGTAACTTCGTTACTAATTATGACAAGTCCCTGTAATTTCGATACAAATTATGGCAGGTAACTGTAACCTCGAAACTTAATTATTACAAGTAACTGTAACTTCGATACTAATTATGACAGGTAACTGTAACTTGGTTACTAATTATGACAAGTAACTGTAATTTCGATACAAATTTTGGCAGGTAACTGTAACTTCGATACTAATTAGGACAGGTAACAGTAACTTCGATACTAATTATGACAAGTAACTATAACTTCGATAAAAATTATGACTGGTTACTGTAACTTCGATTCTAATTATGACAAGAAACTCAAACTTCGTTACTAATTATGACAAGTAACTGTAATTTTGATAAAAAATTATGGTAGGTAACTGTAACATCATTACTAATTATGACAGGTAACAGTAACTTCGATACTAATTATGACAGGAAACTGTAACTTCGTTACTAATTATGACAAGTAACTTTAATTTCGATACTAGTTATGGTAGGAAACTGTAACTTCGTTACTAATTATGACAAGTCCCTGTAATTTCGATACAAATTATGGCAGGTAACTGTAACTTCGATACTAATTATGACAGGTAACTGTAACTTCGTTATTAATTATGACAAGTAACTGTAATTTTGATAAAATATTATTGTAGGTAACTGTAACTTCAATACTAATTATGACAGGTAACAGTAACTTCGATACTAATTATGACAGGTAACAGTAACTTCGATACTAATTATGACAAGTAACTGTAACTTCGATACTAATTATGACAGGTAACAGTAACTTCGATACTAATTATGACAGGTAATTGTAACTTCGATACTATTTATGACAAGGAACTATAACTCCGATACAAATTATGACAGGTAACAGTAACTTCGATACTAATTATGACAGGTTACAGTAACTACGATACTAATTATGACAAGTAACTGTAACTTCGATACTAATTATGACAGGCAACTGTAACATGGTAACTAATTATGACAAGTAACTGTAATTTCGATACAAATTATGGCTGGTATCAGTAACTTCGATGCTAATTATGACAGGTAACTGTAACGTCGATACTAATTATGACAAGGAACTGTAATTTCGATACAAATTATGGCAGGTTACTGTAACGTCGGTACTATTTGTGACAGGTAACAGTAACTTCGATACTAATTATGACAAGTAACTATAACTTCGAATCAAATTATGACAGGTAACTGTAACTTCGATACTAATTATGACAACAAAATCTAACTTCGTTACTAATTATGACAAGTAACTGTAATTTTGATAAAAAATTATGGTAGGTAACTGTAACTTCAATACTAATTATGACAGGTAACAGGAACTTCGATACTAATTATGACAGGTAACTGTAACTTCGTTACTAATTATCACAAGTAACTTTAATTTCGATACTAATTAGGGCAGGTAACTGTAACTTCGATACTAATTATGACAAGTAACAGTACCTTCGATACTAATTATGACAGGTAACTGTAACTTCGATACTAATTATGACAAGTCCCTGTAATTTCGATACAAATTATGGCAGGTAACTGTAACTTCGATACTAATTATGACAGGTAACTGTAACTTCGTTATTAATTATGACAAGTAACTGTAATTTCGATACAAATTCTGGCAGGTAACTGTATCATCGTTACTAATTATGACAGGTAACAGTAACTTCGATACTAATTATGACAAGTAACTGTAACTTCGATACTAATTATGACAGGTAACTGTAACTTCGCTTCGAATTATGACAGGTAACTGTATCTTCGTTACTAATTATGACAAGTAACTGTAATTTCGATTCAAATTTTGGCAGGTAACTGTAACTTCGATACTTATTATGACAGGTAACAGTAACTTCGATACTAATTATGACAAGTAACTGTAACATCGATACTAAATATGACAGGTTACTGTAACTTCGTTACTTATTATGACAAGTAACTGTAATTTCGATACAAATTATGGCAGGTTACTGTAACTTCGATACTAATTATGACAGGTAACAGCAACTTCGATACTAATTATGACAAGTAACTATAACCTCGATACAAATTATGACAGGTAACTGTAACTTCGATACTAATTATGACAAGAAACTCTAACTTCGTTACTAATTATGACAAGTAACTGTAATTTTGATAAAAAAATATTGTAGGTAACTGTAACTTCAATACTAATTATGACAGGTAACAGTAACTTCGATACTAATTATGACAAGAAACTCAAACTTCGTTACTAATTATGACAAGTAACTGTAATTTTGATAAAAAATTATGGTAGGTAACTGTAACTTCAATACTAATTATGACAGGTAACAGTAACTTCGATACTAATTATGACAGGAAACTGTAACTTCGTTACTAATTATGACAAGTAAATTTAATTTCGATATTAATTATGGCAGGAAACTGTAACTTCGTTACAAATTATGACAAGTCCCTGTAATTTCGATACAAATTATGGCAGGTAACTGTAACTTCGATACTAATTATGACAGGTAACTGTAACTTCGTTATTAATTGTGACAAGTAACTGTAATTTCGATACAAATTTTGGCAGGTAACTGTATCATCGTTACTAATTATGACAGGTAACAGTAACTTCGATACTAATTATGACATGTAACTGTAACTTTGATACTAATTATGACAGGTAACTGTAACTTCGATTCTAATTATGACAGGTAACTCTATCTTCGTTACTAATTATGACAAGTAACTGTAATTTCGATTCAAATTATGGCAGGTAACTGTAACTTCGATACTTATTATGACAGGTAACAGTAACTTCGATACTAATTATGACAAGTAACTGTAACATCGATACTAATTATGACAGGTAACTGTAACTTCGTTACTAATTATGACAAGTAACTGTAATTTCGATACAAATTATGGCAGGTTACTGTAACTTCGATACTAATTATGACAGGTAACAGCAACTTCGATACTAATTATGACAAGTAACTACAACCTCGATACAAATTATGACAGGTAACTGTAACTTCGATACTAATTATGACAAGAAACTCTAACTTCGTTACTAATCATGACAAGTAACTGTAATTTTGATAAAAAATATTGTAGGTAACTGTAACTTCAATACTAATTATGACAGGTAACAGTAACTTCGATACTAATTATGACAGGTTACTGTAACTTCGTTACTAATTATGACAAGTCCCTGTAATTTCAATACAAATTATGGCAAGTAATTGTAATTTCAATGCTAATTATGACAGGTAACATTATCTTCGATACTAATTATGACATGTAACAGTAACTTCGATACTAATTATGACAGGTAACTGTAACTTCGTTACTAATTATGACAATAACTGTAATTTCGATTCAAATTTTGGCAGGTAACTGTAACTTTTATACTTATTATGACAGGTAACAGTAACTTCGATACTAATTATGACAAGTAACTGTACCTTCGATACTAATTATGACAGGTAACTGTAACTTCGTTACTAATTATGACAAGTAACTGTAATTTCGATACAAATTATGGCAGGTGACTGTTCCTTCGATACTAATTATGACAGGTAACAGCAACTTCGATACTAATTATGACAAGTAACTATAACTTCGATACAAATTATGACAGGTAACTGTAACTTCGATACTAATTATGACAAGAAACTCTAACTTCGTTACTAATTATGACAAGTAACTGTAATTTTGATAAAAAATTATTGTAGATAACTGTAACTTCAATACTAATTATGACAGGTAACAGTAACTTCGATACTAATTATGACAGGTAACAGTAACTACGATACTAATTATGACAAGTAACTGTAACTTCGATACTAATTATGACAGGTAACTGTAACTTCGTAACTAATTATGACAAGTAACTGTAATTTCGATACAAATTATGGCAGGTAACAGTAACTTCGATACTAATTATGACAAGTAACTGTAACTTCGATACTAATTATGACAGGGAACTGTAATTTCGATACAAATTATGGCAGGAAACTGTAACTTCGATACTAATTGTGACTGGTAACAGTAACTTCGATACTAATTATGACAAGTAACTATAACTTCGAATCAAATTATGACAGGTAACTGTAACTTCGATACTAATTATGACAAGAAACTCTAACTTCGTTACTAATTATGACAAGTAACTGTAATTTTGATAAAAAATTATGGTAGGTAACTGTAACTTCATTACTAATTATGACAGGTAACAGTAACTTCGATACTTATTATGACAGGTAACTGTAACTTCGTTACTAATTATCAGAAGTAACTTTAATTTCGATACTAATTATGGCAGGTAACTGTAACTTCGTTACTAATTATTACATGTCCCTGTAATTTCGATACAAATTATGGCAGGTAACGGTAACTTCGAAACTAATTATTACAAGTAACTGTAACTTCGATACTAATTATGACAGGTAACTGTAACTTGGTTACTAATTATGACAAGTAACTGTAATTTCGATACAAATTTTGGCAGGTAACTATAACTTCGATTCTAATTATGACAGGTAACAGTAACTTCGGTTCTAATTATGACAAGTAACTGTAACTTCGATACTAATTATGACAGGTAACAGTAACTTCGATACTATTTATGACAAGTAACATTAACTTCGATACTAATTATGACAGGTTACTGTAACATCGTTGCTAATGATGACAAGTAACTTTAATTTCGATACAAATTATGGCAGGTAACTGTAACTTCCATACTAATTATGACAGGTAACAGTTACTTCGATACTAATTATGACAGGATACTGTAACTTCGTTACTAATTATGACAAGTAACTGTAATTTCGATACAAATTATGACAGGTAACTCTAACTTCGTTACTAATTATGACAAGTCCCTGTAATTTCGATACAAATTATTGCAGGTAAATGTAATTTCGATACTAATTATGACAAGTAACAGTAACTTCGATACTAATTATGACAGGTAACAGAAACTTCGATACTAATTATGGCAAGTAACTGTAACTTCGATACTAATTATGACAGGTAACAGTAACTTCGATACTTATTACGACAGGTAACTGTAACTTCGATACTAATTATGACAAGGAACTATAACTTCGATACAAATTATGACAGGTAACAGTAACTTCGATACTAATTATGACAGGTTACAGTAACTACGATACTAATTATGACAAGTAACTGCAACTTCGATACTAATTATGACAGGTAACAGTAACTTCGATACTAATTACGACAGGTAACTGTAACTTCGATACTAATAATGACAAGAAACTCAAACTTCGTTACTAATTATGACAAGTAACTGTAATTTTGATAAAAAAATTATGGTAGGTAACTGTAACTTCAATGCTAATTATGACAGGTAACAGTAACTTCGATACTAATTATGACAGGAAACTGTAACTTCGATACTAATTATGACAGGTAACTATAACTTCGAATCAAATTATGACAGGTAACTGTAACTTCGATACTAATTATGACAAGAAACTCTAACTTCGTTACTAATTATGACAAGTAACTGTAATTTTGATAAAAAATTATGGTAGGTAACTGTAACTTCAATACTAATTATGACAGGTAACAGTAACTTCGATACTTATTATGACAGGTAACTGTAACTTCGTTACTAATTATCACAAGTAACTTTAATTTCGATACTAATTATGGCAGGTAACTGTAACTTCGTTACTAATCATTACAAGTCCCTGTAATTTCGATACAAATTATGGCAGGTAACGGTAACTTCGAAACTAATTATTACAAGTAACTGTAACTTCGATACTAATTATGACAGGTAACTGTAACTTGGTTACTAATTATGACAAGTAACTGTAATTTCGATATAAATTTTGGCAGGTAACTTTAACTTCGATTCTAATTATGACAGGTAACAGTAACTTCGATACTAATTATGACAGGAAACTGTAACTTCGTCACTAATTATGACAAGTAACTTTAATTTCGATATTAATTATGGCAGGAAACTGTAACTTCGTTACTAATTATGACAAGTCCCTGTAATTTCGATACAAATTATGGCAGGTAACTGTAACCTCGAAACTTAATTATTACAAGTAACTGTAACTTCGATACTAATTATGACAGGTAACTGTAACTTGGTTACTAATTATGACAAGTAACTATAACTTCGATAAAAATTATGACTGGTTACTGTAACTTCGATTCTAATTATGACAAGAAACTCAAACTTCGTTACTAATTATGACAAGTAACTGTAATTTTGATAAAAAATTATGGTAGGTAACTGTAACATCATTACTAATTATGACAGGTAACAGTAACTTCGATACTAATTATGACAGGAAACTGTAACTTCGTTACTAATTATGACAAGTAACTTTAATTTCGATACTAGTTATGGTAGGAAACTGTAACTTCGTTACTAATTATGACAAGTCCCTGTAATTTCGATACAAATTATGGCAGGTAACTGTAACTTCGATACTAATTATGACAGGTAACTGTAACTTCGTTATTAATTATGACAAGTAACTGTAATTTTGATAAAATATTATTGTAGGTAACTGTAACTTCAATACTAATTATGACAGGTAACAGTAACTTCGATACTAATTATGACAGGTAACAGTAACTTCGATACTAATTATGACAAGTAACTGTAACTTCGATACTAATTATGACAGGTAACAGTAACTTCGATACTAATTATGACAGGTAATTGTAACTTCGATACTAATTATGACAAGGAACTATAACTCCGATACAAATTATGACAGGTAACAGTAACTTCGATACTAATTATGACAGGTTACAGTAACTACGATACTAATTATGACAAGTAACTGTAACTTCGATACTAATTATGACAGGCAACTGTAACATGGTAACTAATTATGACAAGTAACTGTAATTTCGATACAAATTATGGCTGGTATCAGTAACTTCGATGCTAATTATGACAGGTAACTGTAACGTCGATACTAATTATGACAAGGAACTGTAATTTCGATACAAATTATGGCAGGTAACTGTAACGTCGGTACTAATTGTGACAGGTAACAGTAACTTCGATACTAATTATGACAAGTAACTATAACTTCGAATCAAATTATGACAGGTAACTGTAACTTCGATACTAATTATGACAACAAAATCTAACTTCGTTACTAATTATGACAAGTAACTGTAATTTTGATAAAAAATTAGGGTAGGTAACTGTAACTTCAATACTAATTATGACAGGTAACAGGAACTTCGATACTAATTATGACAGGTAACTGTAACTTCGTTACTAATTATCACAAGTAACTTTAATTTCGATACTAATTAGGGCAGGTAACTGTAACTTCGATACTAATTATGACAAGTAACAGTACCTTCGATACTAATTATGACAGGTAACTGTAACTTCGATACTAATTATGACAAGGAACTGTAATTTCGATACAAATTATGACAAGAAACTCTAATTTCGTTACTAATTATGACAAGTAACTCTAATTTTGATAAAAAATTATTGTAGGTAACTGTAACTTCAATACTAATTATGACAGGTAACAGTAACTTCGATACTAATTATGACAGGTAACTGTAACTTGGTAACTAATTATGACAAGTAACTGTAATTTCGATACCAAATATGGCTGGTAACAGTAACTTCGATGCTAATTATGACAGGTAACTGTAACTTCGATACTAATTATGACAAGGAACTGTAATTTCGATACAAATTATGGCAGGTAACTTTAACTTCGTTACTAATTATCACAAGCAACTTTAATTTCGATACTAATTATGGCAGGTAATTGTAACTTCGTTACTAATTATGACAAGTCCCTGTAATTTCGATACTAATTATGACAGGTAACTGTAACTTCGTTACTAATTAAGGCAAGTAACTGTAATTTCGATACAAATTTTGGCAGGTAACTGTAACTTCGATTCTAATTATGACAGGTAACAGTAACTTCGTTACAAATTATGACAAGTAACTGTAACTTCGATACTAATTATGACAGGTAACTGTAACTTCGTTACTAATTATGACAAGTAACAGTAATTTCGATACAAATTATGGCAGGTAACTGTATCTTCGATACTAATTATGACAGGTAACAGTAACTTCGATACTAATTATGACAAGTAACATTAACTTCGATACTAATTATGGCAGGTTACTGTAACATCGCTACTAATTATGAGAAGTAACTTTAATTTCGATACAAATTATGGCAGGTAACTGTAACTTCCATACTAATTATGACAGGTAACAGTAACTTCGATACTAATTATGACAGGAAACTGTAACTTCGTTACTAATTATGACAAGTAACTGTAATTTCGATACAAATTATGACAGGTAACTGTAACTTCGTTACTAATTATGACAAGTAACAGTACCTTCGATACTAATTATGACAGGTAACTGTAACTTCGATACTAATTATGAGAAGGAACTGTAATTTCGATACAAATTATGGCAGGTAACTGTAACTTCGTTACTAATTATGACAAGTAACTGTAATTTCGATACAAATTTTGGCAGGTAACTGTAACTTCGATATTAATTATGACAGGTAACAGTAACTTCGATACTAATTATGACAAGTAACTGTAACTTCGATACTAATTATGACAGGTAACTGTAACTTCGTTACTAATAATGACAAGTAACTCTAATTTCGATACAAATTATGGCAGGTAACTGTAACTTCGATACTAATTATGACAGGTAACAGTAACTTCGATACTAATTATGACAAGTAACTGTAACTTCGATAAAATATATGACTGGTTACTGTAACTTCGATTCTAATTATGACAAGAAACTCAAACTTCGTTACTAATTATGACAAGTAACTGTAATTTTGATAAAAAATTATGGTAGGTAACTGTAACTACAATACTAATTATGACAGGTAACAGCAACTTCGATACTAATTATGATAGGAAACTGTAACTTCGTTACTAATTATGACAAGTAACTTTAATTTCGATATTAATTATGGCAGGAAACTGTAACTTCGTTACTAATTATGACAAGTCCCTGTAATTTCGATACAAATTATGGCAGGTAACTGTAACTTCGATACTAATTATGACAGGTAACTGTAACTTCGTTATTAATTATGACAAGTAACTGTAATTTCGATACAAATTCTGGCAGGTAACTGTATCATCGTTACTAATTATGACAGGTAACAGTAACTTCGATACTAATTATGACAAGTAACTGTAACTTCGATACTAATTATGACAAGTAACTGTAACTTCGATTCTAATTATGACAGGTAACTGTATCTTCGTTACTAATTTTGACAAGTAACTGTAATTTCGATTCAAATTTTGGCAGGTAACTGTAACTTCGATACTTATTATGACAGGTAACAGTAACTTCGATACTAATTATGACAAGTAACTGTAACATCGATACTAATTATGACAGGTAACTGTAACTTCGTTACTAATTATGACAAGTAACTGTAATTTCGATACAAATTATGGCAGGTTACTGTAACTTCGATACTAATTGTGCCGTTACTTTGGCACTAATCTCTGATTGAACGTACAATTTTTACTTTGGCATAAACTTTTGAATCGAGCGGCGGAGTTAGTTGTGGCTGGCCTCGATAGGTAGCATATCTTGTCGGTGCTGCCTTGGACTGGGATTGTAGTTTCTCCCTCTGTCCGATAGGAAGAGCTATGTTCTAGCGACAAGTATTTCTCTATCTCGATGTTGACTTTAATGGTTTTGGAAGGCTGGGATTTTCGAGACATGTATGATTCTCGTAATGAGCTTGTTAGGCCAGTCATCATGGATCTACGTGGTTTTATAAATACATAAGAAGTATACTGAAGTTCTACTGTATGTGAAAATGTTGAATGATATTATCCCTCTTCGTCAAGTTATTGACTGGTTACCTATTGTAACCTTACTGGAGATAAACGTCTGGATATGCTTCGTATATTATGGAATTAAGGTAGGCTATTTTGTCATCGTAAGTACTTGTGACTGTATCGTCTGGCAAGGTAAATGTATTTATTTTGTATTTTCCTACGTTGCATGACAGGGCCTTTCAAGGTTATACATTCAAACTTAATGTCATCCTCGGGTATTCACTCTGGTAGGCTAACTGACACTCATATTTTCTTTGCGTAATTAATGATTTGTTTTCTGTTTTCAGTTAATTGTAAAATGCATTTTAATTACAAGTAGTATGCCTTATGGTCTGTGGAAAATTTATTAATGTAGGATTTATTTTGATGTCGATAGCCCTAGTACGGTGATCGTTTTTCTTCTGTTTTTCATGATGGCTACTGTCGTATTGTTTTTAACTATGTGCGATCATCTGTTGTTAATAAAAAAGAGATTTCTGATAGCCATTGAGGTGAAAACACGTAAATTGGATTAGCTCCGTATATTTTGTGTTTTGAAGACATTAATTCTTCAGTTTTAGGCAACGTATTACATTGGATATTATAACAAGCGTAGGCCTAACTTTGTGACATGTACTGTCTCGAGAATTAATTAATTATATATTTGTGTGGAAATGCATGAAATACTGTATGATGCATTATGCATGTGCATTATGAAACTATTGAATATTTAATTCGTCATCCTCTTAATTATTTGGCTTGGATTCTCATAATGACAACAGAAAGTTGAAAGTTTGAAAGCAACACTTATTTACTTCATCATAACAACTTGGCTGGATTGCTAAAATATGTATTACAGTCAACTGGAAGGAACAAATATTTGATGTCAGAATCCACATCTTGATTAGTAAGTGTTTTGTTAATTTGTATGCATGTTTATTGTGAATATATTATGATTTTACCCGATCACCTTAGTATTATTTCTGGGTTCCGGGGTTCGAAGATGGTCTCAGACAATTGCCCTCTGAGTATGAATTCACTATGGTCCAGTACCTTCCCTCCCAAGGCCTTTACTTTAGTAGGGGGTTAAATGTGTTATAGCAGTAGCGTGGTTAGATTTGTACCACTTTCAGTAGTTGTTTGGGGCTAGTCTTTGGATCTTGGGGCTTGGAAGTATGATTGGGCCTGAAGTGTGATATTTTAATGTTTGTTGTTATTGTTTTATCTTTGTATAATTTTCTTGTTATTTTTGTTTCATGTGATAATATACTGAATGGACGAGAACATTTTAAAAGCTGTACAATATTTATCCAAAGAGGAACTGGCTTATGAAATACAAATAAGGAATGGCAACCCTAATTTTCATCGTGAACTGGATATTATTCTTCTCAAATCCTTAAAGTCAGCTTCTGTTGTTAGTCTGACTGATCAACATTCTTATGGGACAAAAGGTAGGTCTGATGTTGTGATATCTGTTTCGAACCTATTAGTGTCCTGTGATGAGTTAAAGCAAGTTGCCAAACCTTCGGCATATCGTGTGAACAAATTAAAATTTCGTTCTATACACTGGATTAATCGTTTAGTGTGTTTAATTGAATATTGGTCCAAGTGTGATATTGTTTTTTCAACCAAGTTAGTTGGGCTTCGCGACAAGCTGATAGATAGTTTTAATCGGTTGTCCTCGAGTGATATTTCTGAGAATATTAGTGGACCTGTTGTATGTTCTGAAAGCGTTTGTTCATATGTTAGTGATTCTTGTGATGGCGTTGTGAATAATAGTAATTATTTTGGTAATTTTGTATCAGTGTCGATGGAGAATAATGAAAATATGTTAGGCGCTTTGCAAACTAATAATACTACTGAGGTAAATAAACAAATAGGATCTTCAAGAAATACACCTGAGGTCATGTCGAGCCCTAGTAATTTGAATGCTGTTGGTAATTCACGTTCTGATAAGAGATGTAACGATTTTTCTAGTTCAGTTTCTTGCCATGACGTTGGTAGTGCTGGGAATAGGTTAGGATCTCACCGTACTTGGACTGATAAGGAAGTACAAACTGTTGATAGCTTACTTGGTGAATGTGATGTGATAGATAGAGTAAATAGGCTTAATCTTTCTGATAATCGAGCCTCGACTAACGTTGTTTCTCTAAATAAACTTATGACTGATGGTCAGGTTAATTTTGCTTCCCTTCCTAACCCATTAACTCTAATTTTGAAAGATTTTCATGTGTGCTATGGCACTGATATTAATTTATTTGTGAAATGTTTGAAGAAATTAGTGGAATTAGGGGATGGTTCTGGTATAAATTATTTTCAGCCACGTGGAGAGATGCAGCTTGTGGATAATTGTAGTAGTCTTGTTCCTTATAAAAATTTCAGGGAAGGCGTGAGTTCATGCCTACAAATGTTCAAAGCCATGTATTTCAGGGGCGTGCTGACCAGAGGTTTAATGGGAGTAGAGCCAGCAAAGGCAAGAGATGTGATTTTTGTGGCTCGTATGACCACATTAGTCGATGGTGCGATGCAGATTTTGATAATTTAAGTTGATATTCGATGTGGTGTATGTTATTGTCAAAATTGTGTAGACGAATTCTGGTCATTAGGACATGCATGTGTTTTTGATGTGTGTATTTGTCTACACGTGTGGTGCACATTCTGCTAGATTGTGCAAATCCATAAGGTTCTTCTTGTTTTTATTGTCAAAATTGTGTAGACGAATTCTGGTCATTAGGACGTGCATGTGTTTTTGATGTGTGTATTTGTCTACACGTGTGGTGCACATTCTGCTAGATTGTGCAAATCCATAAGGTTCTTCTTGTTGTTATTGTCAAAATTGTGTAGATGAATTCTGGTCATCAGGACATGTATGTATTGTGGATGTTATTGATGCTTGTGTTTGTCTACACGTGTGGCGCACATTCTGCTTGATTGTGCAAATCTATAATGGTTCTTCTTGTTTGTAATTGTCTAAATTGTGTTAGGTCTGAAGTGACAAACTTGGGTAAATGTATTTGAGTGCATGAGTGTGGGTGTTTGTTATTAGTTTTGTTTTGTAATCGGGTGGGTCTCTTGGTTGTTTCTTAAGGTGAATTAAGGTTAGGGTTTGTTTTTGCTTAATTTATAATTGAATTTAATTAAATACGCCGTACGTATAAAATGATACTATGTTGGGATATCATAGGTAAGTAATTACAAACCTCTTCTGTTCTCCGAGTGATGACTTAGTCATTTATCTGCTTGTTGATTTATGAAGGTAACTACTTGCCGAAATGTGTTTTGGTGATGGAAAATCATGCTATGCCAGGGTAAAATGCGGCTAGTATGACATGTTGATTTCAGTGTGTTTTATTTAAGGGTTATTATTTATTTGTGTATGTTGATGTCCTAACGGTGTGTCAATTTATATTCTGGAAAATTATGGGGATTTTGTGGGTAGTAAATGGTTTTATTAATTTTGGGAGTTTGTAAGGTAGTATGATTTCAAAGAATGCTTGGGTACGTTTGTAGCTTGGTGGTCTGCACGAGTGGTCAGTTGATCTTCTTTCATTTAGGGCCTTCTGTTGGTCATTTATTGAGGGATTTCTGTCGAGTTTGTTCTTGTTTTAGTCTTGTTCGCTATATTGTTTACTTAGTTTGATATACTAGGCTATGTCAAGAGTGAATAATTGTATTGTTTATGTTATTGTCTAAATTGTGCATTTCCAAAGTCGGACATTCAGAAAGTATAAATGTGGTGTGATTTGTTTTGTTTTTGTAATTGGGTTGGTTTTCTTGTTTTTGTTTTGTGGGTGTCCAGATAAGTGTGGATGTATATTAATTTAAGGGGTAAAAGGTCATTGTATGTTACTTTGGGATCGTGGATGTAAATTAGCATTTTGTTGACGCATCTGTCAACTTAAGTCTACCAGATGAATGTTATGGGGGTTCATTTGCTTAGATTTGAGTTGAATATGTTGGTAAGTATTTATAAACAATTCTCCTAAGTCTTCAGTTGATTGAGTGGGCTCAATTTTTTTTTGCTGTCTGTCTGAGAAATAAATACTTTAGGTTAAGTAATGTGATGTGATATGATGAATTGATTTGTGATATTTGGTCAATATACGGCGGCTCACTATAGGCCTCATGAAATACGTGCTTCTCTCGTTTACTAGTTTCGGTTTGGTCTGGGTCTGTATATGATAGGGTATTTTTGTATTTGTGTTTTGTGTGGATGTGTTGACAAGTGCTAATTCATATTCTGGTTGTTGTTTATTAATTATTTGATGGTTTAATTGTAATTTTTTTCTGGGGATTTTAAGGTTATGTGTCATGGTGTAAGGTTGTGGTGTGATTCTGCTTTGGTATGCACGTGTGTCCTGTTTTTTTGCTTGATAATTGGGTCTTTCTATTGTTCTTCTTGGAATTTTCTTGTGTTTTCCTACTTTGGGTGTTTCCTTTGGCATTTTCTCTTTCTGTATTTTGGACAAATGGGTTGAACAGATATGCAATGTGAGACAATTGCCTTCGTCTTTTGGGATAATAAGGTTTTTTTATTTGTGAATATGAGAGCTCACGTGCCATTCAGTATTATTACTGGAACTTATTTTCGGAAAATACTGTTATTATTGTAATATTTTCGGGATATTGTAATTTTCTAAAACATGCATGCAATTTTCTGTGTTAATTGAGGGTCATTGTTATACCTTTCACCTGTAAAGATGTGGATTCTTGATAGTACTGGGTTATTGTTATAAAATCTGATGCCATCATATAATATTTTATTGTAATTTGTTCTTTGTAAATGAGTGTCAACGTTAGATATTAAGCTTTCCTTTACACATTACTGTCGCAGTCGAAATTTGATTTCAGCTAATTTCTTCGAGGTCTTATTCTGCGTTTGGAGTGTTATGCAGTGCGAGAAGATGTCTCTGGCCAGGATATTGGACCAATCTATGTAACCTTCGGATGAAACTGTTCCTGCCATCGTTTATTCAAGATGCCATTTGTAATAATGTTGTGGAAATTGTACAAAGAAAACCCACTCGATGTATTCTACACTTAAGTATTTGTTTATGTTCTTGGCATGACATATTTTGGTGGTTATGGTGCTGATGAAAACTGAAATGAACTTTTAATTAAGTATTTCACATTCGGAAGCTACTGTGTTTGTGATAATTGGCAAAAACTTTTCTATGCTTTAAGATTTGCTTGATTATGCATGTTGATACACTTGTACCATTTACGTCGTCTCTGTTCTGCGAACCATCGACAAGTTTGGGGCCCGGGAGTCTGTGCCGTTACTTTGGCACTAATCTCTGATTGAACGTACAATTTTTACTTTGGCATAAACTTTTGAATCGAGCGGCGGAGTTAGTTGTGGCTGGCCTCGATAGGTAGCATATCTTGTCGGTGCTGCCTTGGACTGGGATTGTAGTTTCTCCCTCTGTCCGATAGGAAGAGCTATGTTCTAGCGACAAGTATTTCTCTATCTCGATGTTGACTTTAATGGTTTTGGAAGGCTGGGATTTTCGAGACATGTATGATTCTCGTAATGAGCTTGTTAGGCCAGTCATCATGGATCTACGTGGTTTTATAAATACATAAGAAGTATACTGAAGTTCTACTGTATGTGAAAATGTTGAATGATATTATCCCTCTTCGTCAAGTTATTGACTGGTTACCTATTGTAACCTTACTGGAGATAAACGTCTGGATATGCTTCGTATATTATGGAATTAAGGTAGGCTATTTTGTCATCGTAAGTACTTGTGACTGTATCGTCTGGCAAGGTAAATGTATTTATTTTGTATTTTCCTACGTTGCATGACAGGGCCTTTCAAGGTTATACATTCAAACTTAATGTCATCCTCGGGTATTCACTCTGGTAGGCTAACTGACACTCATATTTTCTTTGCGTAATTAATGATTTGTTTTCTGTTTTCAGTTAATTGTAAAATGCATTTTAATTACAAGTAGTATGCCTTATGGTCTGTGGAAAATTTATTAATGTAGGATTTATTTTGATGTCGATAGCCCTAGTACGGTGATCGTTTTTCTTCTGTTTTTCATGATGGCTACTGTCGTATTGTTTTTAACTATGTGCGATCATCTGTTGTTAATAAAAAAGAGATTTCTGATAGCCATTGAGGTGAAAACACGT
Organism: Meconema thalassinum; assembly: GCA_946902985.2. NCBI lineage: Eukaryota > Metazoa > Arthropoda > Insecta > Orthoptera > Tettigoniidae > Meconema > Meconema thalassinum. The sequence continues at coordinate 1,671,015,443 of OX336388.2, read as the reverse complement.
AAATTGGATTAGCTCCGTATATTTTGTGTTTTGAAGACATTAATTCTTCAGTTTTAGGCAACGTATTACATTGGATATTATAACAAGCGTAGGCCTAACTTTGTGACATGTACTGTCTCGAGAATTAATTAATTATATATTTGTGTGGAAATGCATGAAATACTGTATGATGCATTATGCAGGTGCATTATGAAACTATTGAATATTTAATTCGTCATCCTCTTAATTATTTGGCTTGGATTCTCATAATGACAACAGAAAGTTGAAAGTTTGAAAGCAACACTTATTTACTTCATCATAACAACTTGGCTGGATTGCTAAAATATGTATTACAGTCAACTGGAAGGAACAAATATTTGATGTCAGAATCCACATCTTGATTAGTAAGTGTTTTGTTAATTTGTATGCATGTTTATTGTGAATATATTATGATTTTACCCGATCACCTTAGTATTATTTCTGGGTTCCGGGGTTCGAAGATGGTCTCAGACAATTGCCCTCTGAGTATGAATTCACTATGGTCCAGTACCTTCCCTCCCAAGGCCTTTACTTTAGTAGGGGGTTACTAATTATGACAGGTAACAGCAACTTCGATACTAATTATGACAAGTAACTATAACCTCGATACAATTTATGACAGGTAACTGTAACTTCGATACTAATTATGACAAGAAACTCTAACTTCGTTACTAATTATGACAAGTAACTGTAATTTTGATAAAAAAATATTGTAGGTAACTGTAACTTCAATACTAATTATGACAGGTAACAGTAACTTCGATACTAATTATGACAGGTTACTGTAACTTCGTTACTAATTATGACAAGTCCCTGTAATTTCAATACAAATTATGGCAAGTAATTGTAATTTCGATGCTAATTATGACAGGTAACATTAACTTCGATACTAATTATGACATGTAACAGTAACTTCGATACTAATTATGACAGGTAACTGTAACTTCGTTACTAATTATGACAATAACTGTAATTTCGATTCAAATTTTGGCAGGTAACTGTAACTTCGATACTTATTATGACAGGTAACAGTAACTTCGATACTAATTATGACAAGTAACTGTAACTTCGATACTAATTATGACAGGTAACTGTAACTTCGTTACTAATTATGACAAGTAACTGTAATTTCGATACAAATTATGGCAGGTAACTGTTCCTTCGATACTAATTATGACAGGTAACAGCAACTTCGATACTAATTATGACAAGTAACTATAACTTCGATACAAATTATGACAGGTAACTGTAACTTCGATACTAATTATGACAAGAAACTCTAACTTCGTTACTCATTAAGACAAGTAACTGTAATTTTGATAAAAAATTATTGTAGATAACTGTAACTTCAATACTAATTATGACAGGTAACAGTAACTTCGATACTAATTATGACAGGTAACAGTAACTACGATACTAATTATGACAGGTAACTGTAACTTCGTAACTAATTATGACAAGTAACTGTAATTTCGATACAAATTATGGCAGGTAACAGTAACTTCGATACTAATTATGACAAGTAACTGTAACTTCGATACTAATTATGACAGGGAACTGTAATTTCGATACAAATTATGGCAGGTAACTGTAACTTCGATACTAATTGTGACTGGTAACAGTAACTTCGATACTAATTATGACAAGTAACTATAACTTCGAATCAAATTATGACAGACAACTGTAACTTCGATACTAATTATGACAAGAAACTCTAACTTCGTTACTAATTATGACAAGTAACTGTAATTTTGATAAAAAATTATGGTAGGTAACTGTAACTTCAATACTAATTATGACAGGTAACAGTAACTTCGATACTTATTATGACAGGTAACTGTAACTTCGTTACTAATTATCACAAGTAACTTTAATTTCGATACTAATTATGGCAGGTAACTGTAACTTCGTTACTAATTATTACAAGTCCCTGTAAGTTCGATACAAATTATGGCAGGTAACGGTAACTTCGAAACTAATTATTACAAGTAACTGTAACTTCGATACTAATTATGACAGGTAACTGTAACTTGGTTACTAATTATGACAAGTAACTGTAATTTCGATACAAATTTTGGCAGGTAACTATAACTTCGATTCTAATTATGACAGGTAACAGTAACTTCGATACTAATTATGACAAGTAACTGTAACTTCGATACTAATTATGACAGGTAACAGTAACTTCGATACTATTTATGACAAGTAACATTAACTTCGATACTAATTATGACAGGTTACTGTAACATCGTTGCTAATGATGACAAGTAACTTTAATTTCGATACAGATTATGGCAGGTAACTGTAACTTCCATACTAATTATGACAGTTAACAGTTACTTCGATACTAATTATGACAGGATACTGTAACTTCGTTACTAATTATGACAAGTAACTGTAATTTCGATACAAATTATGACAGGTAACTCTAACTTCGTTACTAATTATGACAAGTAACAGTACCTACGATACTAATTATGACTGGTAACTGTAACTTCGATACCAATTATGACAGGTAACAGCAACTTCGATACTAATTATGACAAGTAACTATAACTTCGATACAAATTATGACAGGTAACTGTAACTTCGATACTAATTATGACAAGAAACACTAACTTCGTTACTAATTATGACAAGTAACTGTAATTTTGATAAAAAATTATTGTAGGTAACAGTAACTTCAATACTAATTATGACAGGTAACAGTAACTTCGATACTAATTATGACAGGTAACTGTAACTTCGTTACTTATTATGACAAGTTACTTTAATTTCGATACTAATTATGGCAGGTTACTGTAACTTCGTTACTAATTATGACAAGTCCCTGTAATTTCGATACAAAATATTGCAGGTAATTGTAATTTCGATACTAATTATGACAGGTAACAGTAACTTCGATACTAATAATGACAGGTAACAGAAACATCGATACTAATTATGACAAGTAAATGTAACTTCGATACTAATTATGACAGGTAACAGTAACTTCGATACTAATTACGACAGGTAACTGTAACTTCGATACTAATTATGACAAGGAACTATAACTTCGATACAAATTATGACAGGTAACAATAACTTCGATACTAATTATGACAGGTTACAGTAACTACGATACTAATTATGACAAGTAACTGTAACTTCGATACTAATTATGACAGGTAACTGTAACTTGGTAACTAATTATGACAAGTAACTGTAATTTCGATACAAATTATGGCTGGTAACAGTAACTTCGATGCTAATTATGACAGGTAACTGTAACTTCGATACTAATTATGACAAGGAACTGTAATTTCGATACAAATTATGGCAGGTAACTGTAACGTCGGTACTAATTGTGACAGATAACAGTAACTTCGATACTAATTATGACAAGTAACTATAACTTCGAATCAAATTATGACAGGTAACTCTAACTTCGATACTAATTATGATAAGAAAATCTAACTTCGTTACTAATTATGACAAGTAACTGTAGTTTTGATAAAAAATTATGGTAGGTATCTGTAACTTCATTACTAATTATGACAGGTAACAGTAACTTCGATACTAATTATGACAGGAAACTGTAACTTCGTTACTAATTATGACAAGTAACTTTAATTTCGATACTAGTTATGGCAGGAAACTGTAACTTCGTTACTAATTATGACAAGTCCCAGTAATTTCGATACAAATTATGCCAGGTAACTGTAACTTCGATACTAATTATGACAAGTAACTGTAACTTCGATACTAATTATGACAGGTAACTAAAACTTCGTTATTAATTATGACAAGTAACTGTAATTTTGATTAAAAATTATTGTAGGTAACTGTAACTTCAATACTAATTATGACAGGTAACAGTAACTTCGATACTAATTATGACAAGAAACTCAAACTTCGTTACTAATTATGACAAGTAACTGTAATTTTGATAAAAAATTATGGTAGGTAACTGTAACTTCAATACTAATTATGACAGGTAACAGTAACTTCGATACTAATTATGACAGGAAACTGTAACTTCGTCACTAATTATGACAAGTAACTTTAATTTCGATATTAATTATGGCAGGAAACTGTAACTTCGTTACTAATTATGACAAGTCCCTGTAATTTCGATACAAATTATGGCAGGTAACTGTAACCTCGAAACTAATTATTACAAGTAACTGTAACTTCGATACTAATTATGACAGGTAACTGTAACTTGGTTACTAATTATGACAAGTAACTGTAATTTCGATACTAATTAGGGCAGGTAACTGTAACTTCGATACTAATTATGACAAGTAACAGTACCTTCGATACTAATTATGACAGGTAACTGTAACTTCGATACTAATTATGACAAGGAACTGTAATTTCGATACAAATTATGACAAGAAACTCAAACTTCGTTACTAATTATGACAAGTAACTCTAATTTTGATAAAAAATTATTGTAGGTAACTGTAACTTCAATACTAATTATGACAGGTAACACTAACTACGATACTAATTATGACATGTAACTGTAACTTCGATACTAATTATGACAGGTAACTGTAACTTGGTAACTAATTATGACAAGTAACTATAACTTCGAATCAAATTATGACAGGTAACTGTAACGTCGATACTAATTATGACAAGAAAATCAAACTTCGTTACTAATTAGGACAAGTAACTCTAATTTTGATAAAAAATTATTGAAGGTAACTGTAACTTCAATACTAATTATGACAGGTAACAGTAACTTCGATACTAATTATGACAGGTAACTGTAACTTGGTAACTAATTATGACAAGTAACTGTAATTTCGATACCAAATATGGCTGGTAACAGTAACTTCGATGCTAATTATGACAGGTAACTGTAACTTCGATACTAATTATGACAAGGAACTGTAATTTCGATACAAATTATGGCAGGTAACTGTAACTTCGTTACTAATTATCACAAGCAACTTTAATTTCGATACTAATTATGGCAGGTAACTGTAACTTCGTTACTAATTATGACAAGTCCCTGTAATTTCGATACAAATTATGGCAGGTAACGGTAACTTCGATACTAATTATTACATGTAACTGTAACTTCGATACTAATTATGACAGGTAACTGTAACTTCGTTACTAATTAAGGCAAGTAACTGTAATTTCGATACAAATTTTGGCAGGTAACTGTAACTTCGATTCTAATTATGACAGGTAACAGTAACTTCGTTACAAATTATGACAAGTAACTGTAACTTCGATACTAATTATGACAGGTAACTGTAACTTCGTTACTAATTAGGACAAGTAACAGTAATTTCGATACAAATTATGGCAGGTAACTGTATCTTCGATACTAATTATGACAGGTAACAGTAACTTCGATACTAATTATGACAAGTAACATTAACTTCGATACTAATTATGGCAGGTTACTGTAACATCGCTACTAATTATGAGAAGTAACTTTAATTTCGATACAAATTATGGCAGGTAACTGTAACTTCCATACTAATTATGACAGGTAACAATAACTTCGATACTAATTATGACAGGAAACTGTAACTTCGTTACTAATTATGACAAGTAACTGTAATTTGGATACAAATTATGACAGGTAACTGTAACTTCGTTACTAATTATGACAAGTAACAGTACCTTCGATACTAATTATGACAGGTAACTGTAACTTCGATACTAATTATGACAAGGAACTGTAATTTCGATACAAATTATGGCAGGTAACTGTATCTTCGTTAATAATTATGACAAGTAACTGTAATTTCGATACAAATTTTGGCAGGTAACTGTAACTTCGATATTAATTATGACAGGTAACAGTAACTTCGATACTAATTATGACAAGTAATTGTAACTTCGATACTAATTATGACAGGTAACTGTAACTTCGTTACTAATAATGACAAGTAACTCTAATTTCGATACAAATTATGGCAGGTAACAGTAACTTCGATACTAATTATGACAAGTAATTGTAACTTCGATACTAATTATGACAAGTAACTGTAACTTCGATAAAAATTATGACTGGTTACTGTAACTTCGATTCTAATTATGACAAGAAACTCAAACTTCGTTACTAATTATGACAAGTAACTGTAATTTTGATAAAAAATTATGGTAGGTAACTGTAACTTCATTAATAATAATGACAGGTAACAGTAACTTCGATACTAATTATGACAGGAAACTGTAACTTCGTTACTAATTATGACAAGTAACTTTAATTTCGATACTAGTTACGGCAGGAAACTATAACTTCGAAACTAATTATGACAAGTCCCTGTAATTTCGATACAAATTATGGCAGATAACTGTAACTTCGATACAAATTATGACAAATAACTGTAACTTCGATACTAATTATGACAGGTAACTGTAACTTCGTTATTAATTATAACAAGTAACTGTAATTTTGATAAAAAATTATTGTAGGTAACTGTATCATCGTTACTAATTATGACAGGTAACAGTAACTTCGATACTAATTATGACAAGTAACTGTAACTTCGATACTAATTATGACAGGTAACTGTAACTTCGATTCTAATTATGACAGGTAACTGTATCTTCGTTACTAATTATGACAAGTAACTGTAATTTCGATTCAAATTTTGGCAGGTAACTGTAACTTCGATACTTATTATGACAGGTAACAGTAACTTCGATACTAATTATGACAAGTAACTGTAACATCGATACTAAATATGACAGGTAACTGTAACTTCGTTACTAATTATGACAAGTAACTGTAATTTCGATACAAATTATGGCAGGTTACTGTAACTTCGATACTAATTATGACAGGTAACAGCAACTTCGATACTAATTATGACAAGTAACTATAACCTCGATACAAATTATGACAGGTAACTGTAACTTCGATACTAATTATGACAAGAAACTCTAACTTCGTTACTAATTATGACAAGTAACTCTAATTTTGATAAAAAAATATTGTAGGTAACTGTAACTTCAATACTAATTATGACAGGTAACAGTAACTTCGATACTAATTATGACAAGAAACTCAAACTTCGTTACTAATTATGACAAGTAACTGTAATTTTGATAAAAAATATGGTAGGTAACTGTAACTTAGTAACTTCGATACTAATTATGACAGGAAACTGTAACTTCGTTACTAATTATGACAAGTAACTTTAATTTCGATATTAATTATGGCAGGAAACTGTAACTTCGTTACTAATTATGACAAGTCCCTGTAATTTCGATACAAATTATGGCAGGTAACTGTAACTTCGATACTAATTATGACAGGTAACTGTAACTTCGTTATTAATTGTGACAAGTAACTGTAATTTCGATACAAATTTTGGCAGGTAACTGTATCATCGTTACTAATTATGACAGGTAACAGTAACTTCGATACTAATTATGACATGTAACTGTAACTTCGATACTAATTATGACAGGTAACTGTAACTTCGATTCTAATTATGACAGGTAACTCTATCTTCGTTACTAATTATGAGAAGTAACTGTAATTTCGATTCAAAATTTGGCAGGTAACTGTAACTTCGATACTTATTATGACAGGTAACAGTAACTTCGATACTAATTATGACAAGTAACTGTAACATCGATACTAATTATGACAGGTAACTGTAACTTCGTTACTAATTATGACAAGTAACTGTAATTTCGATACAAATTATGGCAGGTTACTGTAACTTCGATATTAATTATGACAGGTAACAGCAACTTCGATACTAATTATGACAAGTAACTACAACCTCGATACAAATTATGACAGGTAACTGTAACTTCGATACTAATTATGACAAGAAACTCTAACTTCGTTACTAATTATGACATGTAACTGTAATTTTGATAACAAATATTGTAGGTAACTGTAACTTCAATACTAATTATGACAGGTAACAGTAACTTCGATACTAATTATGACAGGTTACTGTAACTTCGTTACTAATTATGACAAGTCCCTGTAATTTCAATACAAATTATGGCAAGTAATTGTAATTTCAATGCTAATTATGACAGGTAACATTAACTTCGATACTAATTATGACATGTAACAGTAACTTCGATACTAATTATGACAGGTAACTGTAACTTCGTTACTAATTATGACAATAACTGTAATTTCGATTCAAATTTTGGCAGGTAACTGTAACTTTTATACTTATTATGACAGGTAACAGTAACTTCGATACTAATTATGACAAGTAACTGTACCTTCGATACTAATTATGACAGGTAACTGTAACTTCGTTACTAATTATGACAAGTAACTGTAATTTCGATACAAATTATGGCAGGTAACTGTTCCTTCGATACTAATTATGACAGGTAACAGCAACTTCGATACTAATTATGACAAGTAACTATAACTTCGATACAAATTATGACAGGTAACTGTAACTTCGATACTAATTATGACAAGAAACTCTAACTTCGTTACTAATTATGACAAGTAACTGTAATTTTGATAAAAAATTATTGTAGATAACTGTAACTTCAATACTAATTATGACAGGTAACAGTAACTTCGATACTAATTATGACAGGTAACAGTAACTACGATACTAATTATGACAAGTAACTGTAACTTCGATACTAATTATGACAGGTAACTGTAACTTCGTAACTAATTATGACAAGTAACTGTAATTTCGATACAAATTATGGCAGGTAACAGTAACTTCGATACTAATTATGACAGGTAACTGTAACTTCGATACTAATTATGACAGGGAACTGTAATTTCGATACAAATTATGGCAGGTAACTGTAACTTCGATACTAATTGTGACTGGTAACAGTAACTTCGATACTAATTATGACAAGTAACTATAACTTTGAATCAAATTATGACAGGTAACTGTAACTTCGATACTAATTATGACAAGAAACTCTAACTTCGTTACTAATTATGACAAGTAACTGTAATTTTGATAAAAAATTATGGTAGGTAACTGTAACTTCAATACTAATTATGACAGGTAACAGTAACTTCGATACTTATTATGACAGGTAACTGTAACTTCGTTACTAATTATCACAAGTAACTTTAATTTCGATACTAATTATGGCAGGTAACTGTAACTTCGTTACTAATTATTACATGTCCCTGTAATTTCGATACAAATTATGGCAGGTAACGGTAACTTCGAAACTAATTATTACAAGTAACTGTAACTTCGATACTAATTATGACAGGTAACTGTAACTTGGTTACTAATTATGACAAGTAACTGTAATTTCGATACAAATTTTGGCAGGTAACTATAACTTCGATTCTAATTATGACAGGTAACAGTAACTTCGGTTCTAATTATGACAAGTAACTGTAACTTCGATACTAATTATGACAGGTAACAGTAACTTCGATACTATTTATGACAAGTAACATTAACTTCGATACTAATTATGACAGGTTACTGTAACATCGTTGCTAATGATGACAAGTAACTTTAATTTCGATACAAATTATGGCAGGTAACTGTAACTTCCATACTAATTATGACAGGTAACAGTTACTTCGATACTAATTATGACAGGATACTGTAACTTCGTTACTAATTATGACAAGTAACTGTAATTTCGATACAAATTATGACAGGTAACTCTAACTTCGTTACTAATTATGACAAGTTACAGTACCTTCGATACTAATTATGACTGGTAACTGTAACTTCGATACCAATTATGACAGGTAACAGCAACTTCGATACTAATTATGACAAGTAACTATAACTTCGATACAAATTATGACAGGTAACTGTAACTTCGATACTAATTATGACAAGAAACTCTAACTTCGTTACTAATTATGACAAGTAACTGTAATTTTGATAAAAAATTATTGTAGGTAACTGTAACTTCAATACTAATTATGACAGGTAACAGTAACTTCGATACTAATTACGACAGGTAACTGTAACTTCGTTACTTATTATGACAAGTAACTTTAATTTCGATACTAATTATGGCAGGTTACTAATTATGACAAGTCCCTGTAATTTCGATACAAATTATTGCAGGTAATTGTAATTTCGATACTAATTATGACAGGTAACAGTAACTTCGATACTAATTATGACAGGTAACAGAATCTTCGATACTAATTATGGCAAGTAACTGTAACTTCGATACTAATTATGACAGGTAACAACAGTAACTTCGATACTAATTACGACAGGTAACTGTAACTTCGATACTAATTATGACAAGGAACTATAACTTCGATACAAATTATGACAGGTAACAGTAACTTCGATACTAATTATGACAGGTTACAGTAACTACGATACTAATTATGACAAGTAACTGCAACTTCGATACTAATTATGACAGGTAACAGTAACTTCGATACTAATTACGACAGGTAACTGTAACTTCGATACTAATTATGACAAGAAACTCAAACTTCGTTACTAATTATGACAAGTAACTGTAATTTTGATAAAAAATTTATGGTATGTAACTGTAACTTCAATACTAATTATGACAGGTAACAGTAACTTCGATACTAATTATAACAGGAAACTGTAACTTCGATACTAATTATGACAGGTAACTATAACTTCGAATCAAATTATGACAGGTAACTGTAACTTCGATACTAATTATGACAAGAAACTCTAACTTCGTTACTAATTATGACAAGTAACTGTAATTTTGATAAAAAATTATGGTAGGTAACTGTAACTTCAATACTAATTATGACAGGTAACAGTAACTTCGATACTTATTATGACAGGTAACTGTAACTTCGTTACTAATTATCACAAGTAACTTTAATTTCGATATTAATTAAGGCAGGAAACTGTAACTTCGTTACTAATTATGACAAGTCCCTGTAATTTCGATACAAATTATGGCAGGTAACTGTAACCTCGAAACTTAATTATTACAAGTAACTGTAACATCGATACTAATTATGACAGGTAACTGTAACTTGGTTACTAATTATGACAAGTAACTGTAATTTCGATACAAATTTTGGCAGGTAACTGTAACTTCGATACTAATTAGGACAGGTAACAGTAACTTCGATACTAATTATGACAAGTAACTATAACTTCGATAAAAATTATGACTGGTTACTGTAACTTCGATTCTAATTATGACAAGAAACTCAAACTTCGTTACTAATTATGACAAGTAACTGTAATTTTGATAAAAAATTATGGTAGGTAACTGTAACATCATTAATAATTATGACAGGTAACAGTAACTTCGATACTAATTATGACAGGAAACTGTAACTTCGTTACTAATTATGACAAGTAACTTTAATTTCGATACTAGTTATGGTAGGAAACTGTAACTTCGTTACTAATTATGACAAGTCCCTGTAATTTCGATACAAATTATGGCAGGTAACTGTAACTTCGATACTAATTATGACAGGTAACTGTAACTTCGTTATTAATTATGACAAGTAACTGTAATTTTGATAAAAAATTATTGTAGGTAACTGTAACTTCAATACTAATTATGACAGGTAACAGTAACTTCGATACTAATTATGACAGGTAACAGTAACTTCGATACTAATTATGACAAGTAACTGTAACTTCGATACTAATTATGACAGGTAACAGTAACTTCGATACTAATTATGACAGGTAATTGTAACTTCGATACTAATTATGACAAGGAACTATAACTCCGATACAAATTATGACAGTTAACAGTAACTTCGATACTAATTATGACAGGTTACAGTAACTACGATACTAATTATGACAAGTAACTGTAACTTCGATACTAATTATGACAGGTAACTGTAACTTCGATACTAATTATGACAAGAAAATCTAACTTCGTTACTAATTATGACAAGTAACTCTAATTTTGATAAAAAATTATTGTAGGTAACTGTAACATCAATACTAATTATGACAGGTAACAGTAACTTCGATACTAATTATGACAGGGAACTGTAACATGGTAACTAATTATGACAAGTAACTGTAATTTCGATACCAAATATGGCTGGTAACAGTAACTTCGATGCTAATTATGACAGGTAACTGTAACTTCGATACTAATTATGACAAGGAACTGTAATTTCGATACAAATTATGGCAGGTAACTGTAACTTCGTTACTAATTATCACAAGCAACTTTAATTTCGATACTAATTATGGCAGGTAACTGTAACTTCGTTACTAATTATGACAAGTCCCTGTAATTTCGATACAAATTATGGCAGGTAACGGTAACTTCGATACTAATTATTACAAGTAACTGTAACTTCGATACTAATTATGACAGGTAACTGTAACTTCGTTACTAATTAAGGCAAGTAACTGTAATTTCGATACAAATTTTGGCAGGTAACTGTAACTTCGATTCTAATTATGACAGGTAACAGTAACTTCGTTACAAATTATGACAAGTAACTGTAACTTCGATACTAATTATGACAGGTAACTGTAACTTCGTTACTAATTAGGACAAGTAACAGTAATTTCGATACAAATTATGGCAGGTAACTGTATCTTCGATACTAATTATGACAGGTAACAGTAACTTCGATACTAATTATGACAAGTAACATTAACTTCGATACTAATTATGGCAGGTTACTGTAACATCGCTACTAATTATGAGAAGTAACTTTAATTTCGATACAAATTATGGCAGGTAACTGTAACTTCCATACTAATTATGACAGGTAACAATAACTTCGATACTAATTATGACAGGAAACTGTAACTTCGTTACTAATTATGACAAGTAACTGTAATTTCGATACAAATTATGACAGGTAACTGTAACTTCGTTACTAATTATGACAAGTAACAGTACCTTCGATACTAATTATGACAGGTAACTGTAACTTCGATACTAATTATGACAAGGAACTGTAATTTCGATACAAATTATGGCAGGTAACTGTAACTTCGTTAATAATTATGACAAGTAACTGTAATTTCGATACAAATTTTGGCAGGTAACTGTAACTTCGATATTAATTATGACAGGTAACAGTAACTTCGATACTAATTATGACAAGTAACTGTAACTTCGATACTAATTATGACAGGTAACTGTAACTTCGTTACTAATAATGACAAGTAACTCTAATTTCGATACAAATTATGGCAGGTAACTGTAACATCGATACTAATTATGACAGGTAACAGTAACTTCGATACTAATTATGACAAGTAACTGTAACTTCGATAAAAATTATGACTGGTTACTGTAACTTCGATTCTAATTATGACAAGAAACTCAAACTTCGTTACTAATTATGACAAGTAACTGTAATTTTGATAAAAAATTATGGTAGGTAACTGTAACTTCATTAATAATAATGACAGGCAACAGTAACTTCGATACTAATTATGACAGGAAACTGTAACTTCGTTACTAATTATGACAAGTAACTTTAATTTCGATACTAGTTACGGCAGGAAACTATAACTTCGAAACTAATTATGACAAGTCCCTGTAATTTCGATACAAATTATGGCAGATAACTGTAACTTCGATACAAATTATGACAAATAACTGTAACTTCGATACTAATTATGACAGGTAACTGTAACTTCGTTATTAATTATGACAAGTAACTGTAATTTTGATAAAAAATTATTGTAGGTAACTGTAACTTCAATACTAATTATGACAGGTAACAGTAACTTCGATACTAATTATGACAAGAAACTCAAACTTCGTTACTAATTATGACAAGTAACTGTAATTTTGATAAAAAATTATGGTAGGTAACTGTAACTACAATACTAATTATGACAGGTAACAGTAACTTCGATACTAATTATGACAGGAAACTGTAACTTCGTTACTAATTATGACAAGTAACTTTAATTTCGATATTAATTATGGCAGGAAAATGTAACTTCGTTACTAATTATGACAAGTCCCTGTAATTTCGATACAAATTATGGCAGGTAACTGTATCTTCGATACTAATTATGACAGGTAACTGTAACTTCGTTATTAATTATGACAAGTAACTGTAATTTCGTTACAAATTCTGGCAGGTAACTGTATCATCGTTACTAATTATGACAGGTAACAGTAACTTCGATACTAATTATGACAAGTAACTGTAACTTCGATACTAATTTTGACAGGTAACTGTAACTTCGATTCTAATTATGACAGGTAACTGTATCTTCGTTACTAATTATGACAAGTAACTGTAATTTCGATTCAAATTTTGGCAGGTAACTGTAACTTCGATACTTATTATGACAGGTAACAGTAACTTCGATACTAATTATGACAAGTAACTGTAACATCGATACTAAATATGACAGGTAACTGTAACTTCGTTACTAATTATGACAAGTAACTGTAATTTCGATACAAATTATGGCAGGTTACTGTAACTTCGATACTAATTATGACAGGTAACAGCAACTTCGATACTAATTATGACAAGTAACTATAACCTCGATACAAATTATGACAGGTAACTGTAACTTCGATACTAATTATGACAAGAAACTCTAACTTCGTTACTAATTATGAAAAGTAACTGTAATTTTGATAAAAAAATATTGTAGGTAACTGTAACTTCAATACTAATTATGACAGGTAACAGTAACTTCGATACTAATTATGACAAGAAACTCAAACTTCGTTACTAATTATGACAAGTAACTGTAATTTTGATAAAAAATTATGGTAGGTAACTGTAACTTCAATATTAATTATGACAGGTAACAGTAACTTCGATACTAATTATGACAGGAAACTGTAACTTCGTTACTAATTATGACAAGTAACTTTAATTTCGATATTAATTATGGCAGGAAACTGTAACTTCGTTACTAATTATGACAAGTCCCTGTAATTTCGATACAAATTATGGCAGGTAACTGTAACTTCGATACTAATTATGACAGGTAACTGTAACTTCGTTATTAATTGTGACAAGTAACTGTAATTTCGATACAAATTTTGGCAGGTAACTGTATCATCGTTACTAATTATGACAGGTAACAGTAACTTCGATACTAATTATGACATGTAACTGTAACTTCGATACTAATTATGACAGGTAACTGTAACTTCGATTCTAATTATGACAGGTAACTCTATCTTCGTTACTAATTATGACAAGTAACTGTAATTTCGATTCAAATTTTGGCAGGTAACTGTAACTTCGATACTTATTATGACAGGTAACAGTAACTTCGATACTAATTATGACAAGTAACTGTAACATCGATACTAATTATGACAGGTAACTGTAACTTCGTTACTAATTATGACAAGTAACTGTAATTTCGATACAAATTATGGCAGGTTACTGTAACTTCGATACTAATTATGACAGGTAACAGCAACTTCGATACTAATTATGACAAGTAACTACAACCTCGATACAAATTATGACAGGTAACTGTAACTTCGATACTAATTATGACAAGAAACTCTAACTTCGTTACTAATTATGACAAGTAACTGTAATTTTGATAAAAAATATTGTAGGTAACTGTAACTTCAATACTAATTATGACAGGTAACAGTAACTTCGATACTAATTATGACAGGTTACTGTAACTTCGTTACTAATTATGACAAGTCCCTGTAATTTCAATACAAATTATGGCAAGTAATTGTAATTTCAATGCTAATTATGACAGGTAACATTAACTTCGATACTAATTATGACATGTAACAGTAACTTCGATACTAATTATGACAGGTAACTGTAACTTCGTTACTAATTATGACAATAACTGTAATTTCGATTCAAATTTTGGCAGGTAACTGTAACTTTTATACTTATTATGACAGGTAACAGTAACTTCGATACTAATTATGACAAGTAACTGTACCTTCGATACTAATTATGACAGGTAACTGTAACTTCGTTACTAATTATGACAAGTAACTGTAATTTCGATACAAATTATGGCAGGTAACTGTTTCTTCGATACTAATTATGACAGGTAACAGCAACTTCGATACTAATTATGACAAGTAACTATAACTTCGATACAAATTATGACAGGTAACTGTAACTTCGATACTAATTATGACAAGAAACTCTAACTTCGTTACTAATTATGACAAGTAACTGTAATTTTGATAAAAAATTATTGTAGATAACTGTAACTTCAATACTAATTATGACAGGTAACAGTAACTTCGATACTAATTATGACAGGTAACAGTAACTACGATACTAATTATGACAAGTAACTGTAACTTCGATACTAATTATGACAGGTAACTGTAACTTCGTAACTAATTATGACAAGTAACTGTAATTTCGATACAAATTATGGCAGGTAACAGTAACTTCGATACTAATTATGACAAGTAACTGTAACTTCGATACTAATTATGACAGGGAACTGTAATTTCGATACAAATTATGGCAGGTAACTGTAACTTCGATACTAATTGTGACTGGTAACAGTAACTTCGATACTAATTATGACAAGTAACTATAAATTCGAATCAAATTATGACAGGTAACTGTAACTTCGATACTAATTATGACAAGAAACTCTAACTTCGTTACTAATTATGACAAGTAACTGTAATTTTGATAAAAAATTATGGTAGGTAACAGTAACTTCAATACTAATTATGACAGGTAACAGTAACTTCGATACTTATTATGACAGGTAACTGTAACTTCGTTACTAATTATCACAAGTAACTTTAATTTCGATACTAATTATGGCAGGTAACTGTAACTTCGTTACTAATTATTACATGTCCCTGTAATTTCGAAACAAATTATGGCAGGTAACGGTAACTTCGAAACTAATTATTACAAGTAACTGTAACTTCGATACTAATTATGACAGGTAACTGTAACTTGGTTACTAATTATGACAAGTAACTGTAATTTCGATACAAATTTTGGCAGGTAACTATAACTTCGATTCTAATTATGACAGGTAACAGTAACTTCGGTTCTAATTATGACAAGTAACTGTAACTTCGATACTAATTATGACAGGTAACAGTAACTTCGATACTATTTATGACAAGTAACATTAACTTCGATACTAATTATGACAGGTTACTGTAACATCGTTGCTAATGATGACAAGTAACTTTAATTTCGATACAAATTATGGCAGGTAACTGTAACTTCCATACTAATTATGACAGGTAACAGTTACTTCGATACTAATTATGACAGGATACTGTAACTTCGTTACTAATTATGACAAGTAACTGTAATTTCGATACAAATTATGACAGGTAACTCTAACTTCGTTACTAATTATGACAAGTAACAGTACCTTCGATACTAATTATGACTGGTAACTGTAACTTCGATACCAATTATGACAGGTAACAGCAACTTCGATACTAATTATGACAAGTAACTATAACTTCGATACAAATTATGACAGGTAACTGTAACTTCGATACTAATTATGACAAGAAACTCTAACTTCGTTACTAATTATGACAAGTAACTGTAATTTTGATAAAAAAAATTTGTAGGTAACTGTAACTTCAATACTAATTATGACAGGTAACAGTAACTTCGATACTAATTACGACAGGTAACTGTAACTTCGTTACTTATTATGACAAGTAACTTTAATTTCGATACTAATTATGGCAGGTTACTGTAACTTCGTTACTAATTATGACAAGTCCCTGTAATTTCGATACAAATTATTGCAGGTAATTGTAATTTCGATACTAATTATGATAGGTAACAGTAACTTCGATACTAATTATGACAGGTAACAGAATCTTCGATACTAATTATGGCAAGTAACTGTAACTTCGATACTAATTATGACAGGTAACAGTAACTTCGATACTAATTACGACAGGTAACTGTAACTTCGATACTAATTATGACAAGGAACTATAACTTCGATACAAATTATGACAGGTAACAGTAACTTCGATACTAATTATGACAGGTTACAGTAACTACGATACTAATTATGACAAGTAACTGCAACTTCGATACTAATTATGACAGGTAACAGTAACTTCGATACTAATTACGACAGGTAACTGTAACTTCGATACTAATTATGACAAGAAACTCAAACTTCGTTACTAATTATGACAAGTAACTGTAATTTTGATAAAAAATTTATGGTAGGTAACTGTAACTTCAATACTAATTATGACAGGTAACAGTAACTTCGATACTAATTATGACAGGAAACTGTAACTTCGATACTAATTATGACAGGTAACTATAACTTCGAATCAAATTGTGACAGGTAACTGTAACTTCGATACTAATTATGACAAGAAACTCTAACTTCGTTACTAATTATGACAAGTAACTGTAATTTTGATAAAAAATTATGGTAGGTAACTGTAACTTCAATACTAATTATGACAGGTAACAGTAACTTCGATACTTATTATGACAGGTAACTGTAACTTCGTTACTAATTATCACAAGTAACTTTAATTTCGATATTAATTATGGCAGGAAACTGTAACTTCGTTACTAATTATGACAAGTCCCTGTAATTTCGATACAAATTATGGCAGGTAACTGTAACCTCGAAACTTAATTATTACAAGTAACTGTAACATCGATACTAATTATGACAGGTAACTGTAACTTGGTTACTAATTATGACAAGTAACTGTAATTTCGATACAAATTTTGGCAGGTAACTGTAACTTCGATACTAATTAGGACAGGTAACAGTAACTTCGATACTAATTATGACAAGTAACTATAACTTCGATAAAAATTATGACTGGTTACTGTAACTTCGATTCTAATTATGACAAGAAACTCAAACTTCGTTACTAATTATGACAAGTAACTGTAATTTTGATAAAAAATTATGGTAGGTAACTGTAACATCATTACTAATTATGACAGGTAACAGTAACTTCGATACTAATTATGACAGGAAACTGTAACATTGTTACTAATTATGACAAGTAACTTTAATTTCGATACTAGTTATGGTAGGAAACTGTAACTTCGTTACTAATTATGACAAGTCCCTGTAATTTCGATACAAATTATGGCAGGTAACTGTAACTTCGATACTAATTATGACAGGTAACTGTAACTTCGTTATTAATTATGACAAGTAACTGTAATTTTGAAAAAAAATAATTGTAGGTAACTGTAACTTCAATACTAATTATGACAGATAACAGTAACTTCGATACTAATTATGACAGGTAACAGTAACTTCGATACTAATTATGACAAGTAACTGTAACTTCGATACTAATTATGACAGGTAACAGTAACTTCGATACTAATTATGACAGGTAATTGTAACTTCGATACTAATTATGACAAGGAACTATAACTCCGATACAAATTATGACAGTTAACAGTAACTTCGATACTAATTATGACAGGTTACAGTAACTACGATACTAATTATGACAAGTAACTGTAACTTCGATACTAATTATGACAGGTAACTGTAACTTGGTAGCTAATTATGACATGTAACTGTAATTTCGATACAAATTATGGCTGGTAACAGTTACTTCGATGCTAATTATGACAGGTAACTGTAACGTCGATACTAATTATGACAAGGAACTGTAATTTCGATACAAATTATGGCAGGTAACTGTAACGTCGGTACTAATTGTGACAGGTAACAGTAACTTCGATACTAATTATGACAAGTAACTATAACTTCGAATCAAATTATGACAGGTAACTGTAACTTCGATACTAATTATGATAAGAAAATCTAACTTCGTTACTAATTATGACAAGTAACTGTAATTTTGATAAAAAATTATGGTAGGTAACTGTAACTTCAATACTAATTATGACAGGTAACAGGAACTTCGATACTAATTATGACAGGTAACTGTAACTTCGTTACTAATTATCACAAGTAACTTTAATTTCGATACTAATTAGGGCAGGTAACTGTAACTTCGATACTAATTATGACAAGTAACAGTACCTTCGATACTAATTATGACAGGTAACTGTAACTTCGATACTAATTATGACAAGGAACTGTAATTTCGATACAAATTATGACAAGAAACTCTAATTTCGTTACTAATTATGACAAGTAACTCTAATTTTGATAAAAAATTATTGTAGGTAACTGTAACTTCAATACTAATTATGACAGGTAACAGTAACTTCGATACTAATTATGACAGGTAACTGTAACTTGGTAACTAATTATGACAAGTAACTGTAATTTCGATACCAAATATGGCTGGTAACAGTAACTTCGATGCTAATTATGACATGTAACTGTAACTTCGATACTAATTATGACAAGGAACTGTAATTTCGATACAAATTATGGCAGGTAACTGTAACTTCGTTACTAATTATCACAAGCAACTTTAATTTCGATACTAATTATGGCAGGTAATTGTAACTTCGTTACTAATTATGACAAGTCCCTGTAATTTCGATACAAATTATGGCAGGTAACGGTAACTTCGATACTAATTATTACAAGTAACTGTAACTTCGATACTAATTATGACAGGTAACTGTAACTTCGTTAATAATTAAGGCAAGTAACTGTAATTTCGATACAAATTTTGGCAGGTAACTGTAACTTCGATTCTAATTATGACAGGTAACAGTAACTTCGTTACAAATTATGGCAAGTAACTGTAACTTCGATACTAATTATGACAGGTAACTGTAACTTCGTTACTAATTAAGACAAGTAACAGTAATTTCGATACAAATTATGGCAGGTAACTGTATCTTCGATACTAATTATGACAGGTAACAGTAACTTCGATACTAATTATGACATGTAACATTAACTTCGATACTAATTATGGCAGGTTACTGTAACATCGCTACTAATTATGAGAAGTAACTTTAATTTCGATACAAATTATGGCAGGTAACTGTAACTTCCATACTAATTATGACAGGTAACAGTAACTTCGATACTAATTATGACAGGAAACTGTAACTTCGTTACTAATTATGACAAGTAACTGTAATTTCGATACAAATTATGACAGGTAACTGTAACTTCGTTACTAATTATGACAAGTAACAGTACCTTCGATACTAATAATGACAGGTAACTGTAACTTCGATACTAATTATGACAAGGAACTGTAATTTCGATACAAATTATGGCAGGTAACTGTAACTTCGTTACTAATTATGACAAGTAACTGTAATTTCGATACAAATTTTGGAAGGTAACTGTAACTTCGATATTAATTATGACAGGTAACAGTAACTTCGATACTAATTATGACAAGTAACTGTAACTTCGATACTAATTATGACAGGTAACTGTAACTTCGTTACTAATAATGACAAGTAACTCTAATTTCGATACAAATTATGGCAGGTAACTGTAACTTCGATACTAATTATGACAGGTAACAGTAACTTCGATACTAATTATGACAAGTAACTGTAACTTCGATAAAATATATGACTGGTTACTGTAACTTCGATTCTAATTATGACAAGAAACTCAAACTTCGTTACTAATTATGACAAGTAACTGTAATTTTGATAAAAAATTATGGTAGGTAACCGTAACTTCATTAATAATAATGACAGGTAACAGTAACTTCGATACTAATTATGACAGGAAACTGTAACTTCGTTACTAATTATGACAAGTAACTTTAATTTCGATACTAGTTACGGCAGGAAACTGTAACTTCGAAACTAATTATGACAAGTCCCTGTAATTTCGATACAAATTATGGCAGATAACTGTAACTTCGATACAAATTATGACAAATAACTGTAACTTCGATACTAATTATGACAGGTAACTGTAACTTCGTTATTAATTATGACAAGTAACTGTAATTTTGATAAAAAATTATTGTAGGTAACTGTAACTTCAATACTAATTATGACAGGTAACAGTAACTTCGATATTAATTATGACAAGAAACTCAAACTTCGTTACTAATTATGACAAGAAACTGTAATTTTGATAAAAAATTATGGTAGGTAACTGTAACTACAATACTAATTATGACAGGAAACAGCAACTTCGATACTAATTATGACAGGAAACTGTAACTTCGTTACTAATTATGACAAGTAACTTTAATTTCGATATTAATTATGGCAGGAAACTGTAACTTCGTTACTAATTATGACAAGTCCCTGTAATTTCGATACAAATTATGGCAGGTAACTGTAACTTCGATACTAATTATGACAGGTAACTGTAACTTCGTTATTAATTATGACAAGTAACTGTAATTTCGATACAAATTCTGGCAGGTAACTGTATCATCGTTACTAATTATGACAGGTAACAGTAACTTCGATACTAATTATGACAAGTAACTGTAACTTCGATACTAATTATGACAGGTAACTGTAACTTCGATTCTAATTATGACAGGTAACTGTATCTTCGTTACTAATTATGACAAGTAACTGTAATTTCGATTCAAATTTTGGCAGGTAACTGTAACTTCGATACTTATTATGACAGGTAACAGTAACTTCGATACTAATTATGACAAGTAACTGTAACATCGATACTAATTATGACAGGTAACTGTAATTTTGATAAAAAATTATGGTAGGTAACTGTAACTTCAATACTAATTATGACAGGTAACAGTAACTTCAATACTTATTATGACAGGTAACTGTAACTTCGATACTAATTATGACAAGAAACTCTAACTTCGTTACTAATTATGACAAGTAACTGTAATTTTGATAAAAAATTATTGTAGATAACTGTAACTTCAATACTAATTATGACAGGTAACAGTAATTTCGATACTAATTATGACAGGTAACAGTAACTACGATACTAATTATGACAGGTAACTGTAACTTCGTAACTAATTATGACAAGTAACTGTAATTTCGATACAAATTATGGCAGGTAACAGTAACTTCGATACTAATTATGACAAGTAACTGTAACTTCGATACTAATTATGACAGGGAACTGTAATTTCGATACAAATTATGGCAGGTAACTGTAACTTCGATACTAATTGTGACTGGTAACAGTAACTTCGATACTAATTATGACAAGTAACTATAACTTCGAATCAAATTATGACAGGCAACTGTAACTTCGATACTAATTATGACAAGAAACTCTAACTTCGTTACTAATTATGACAAGTAACTGTAATTTTGATAAAAAATTATGGTAGGTAACTGTAACTTCAATACTAATTATGACAGGTAACAGTAACTTCAATACTTATTATGACAGGTAACTGTAACTTCGTTACTAATTATCACAAGTAACTTTAATTTCGATACTAATTATGGCAGGTAACTGTAACTTCGTTACTAATTATTACAAGTCCCTGTAATTTCGATACAAATTATGGCAGGTAACGGTAACTTCGAAACTAATTATGACAAGAAACTCTAACTTCGTTACTAATTATGACAAGTAACTGTAATTTTGATAAAAAATTATGGTAGGTAACTGTAACTTCAATACTAATTATGACAGGTAACAGTAACTTCAATACTTATTATGACAGGTAACTGTAACTTCGTTACTAATTATCACAAGTAACTTTAATTTCGATACTAATTATGGCAGGTAACTGTAACTTCGTTACTAATTATTACAAGTCCCTGTAATTTCGATACAAATTATGGCAGGTAACGGTAACTTCGAAACTAATTATTACAAGTAACTGTAACTTCGATACTAATTATGACAGGTAACTGTAACTTGGTTACTAATTATGACAAGTAACTGTAATTTCGATACAAATTTTGGCAGGTAACTATAACTTCGATTCTAATTATGACAGGTAACAGTAACTTCGATACTAATTATGACAAGTAACTGTAACTTCGATACTAATTATGACAGGTAACAGTAACTTCGATACTATTTATGACAAGTAACATTAACTTCGATACTAATTATGACAGGTTACTGTAACATCGTTGCTAATGATGACAAGTAACTTTAATTTCGATACAAATTATGGCAGGTAACTGTAACTTCCATACTAATTATGACAGGTAACAGTTACTTCGATACTAATTATGACAGGATACTGTAACTTCGTTACTAATTATGACAAGTAACTGTAATTTCGATACAAATTATGACAGGTAACTCTAACTTCGTTAGTAATTATGACAAGTAACAGTACCTACGATACTAATTATGACTGGTAACTGTAACTTCGATACCAATTATGACAGGTAACAGCAACTTCGATACTAATTATGACAAGTAACTATAACTTCGATACAAATTATGACAGGTAACTGTAACTTCGATACTAATTATGACAAGAAACTCTAACTTCGTTACTAATTATGACAAGTAACTGTAATTTTGATAAAAAATTATTGTAGGTAACTGTAACTTCAATACTAATTATGACAGGTAACAGTAACTTCGATACTAATTATGACAGGTAACTGTAACTACGTTACTTATTATGACAAGTAACTTTAATTTCGATACTAATTATGGCAGGTTACTGTAACTTCGTTACTAATTATGACAAGTCCCTGTAATTTCGATACAAAATATTGCAGGTAATTGTAATTTCGATACTAATTATGACAGGTAACAGTAACTTCGATACTAATAATGACAGGTAACAGAAACATCGATACTAATTATGACAAGTAAATGTAACTTCGATAATAATTATGACAGGTAACAGTAACTTCGAAACTAATTACGGCAGGTAACTGTAACTTCGATACTAATTATGACAAGGAACTATAACTTCGATACAAATTATGACAGGTAACAATAACTTCGATACTAATTATGACAGGTTACAGTAACTACGATACTAATTATGACAAGTAACTGTAACTTCGATACTAATTATGACAGGTAACTGTAACTTGGTAACTAATTATGACAAGTAACTGTAATTTCGATACAAATTATGGCTGGTAACAGTAACTTCGATGCTAATTATGACAGGTAACTGTAACTTCGATACTAATTAGGACAAGGAACTGTAATTTCGATACAAATTATGGCAGGTAACTGTAACGTCGGTACTAATTGTGACAGATAACAGTAACTTCGATACTAATTATGACAAGTAACTATAACTTCGAATCAAATTATGACAGGTAACTGTAACTTCGATACTAATTATGATAAGAAAATCTAACTTCGTTACTAATTATGACAAGTAACTGTAGTTTTGATAAAAAATTATGGTAGGTAACTGTAACTTCATTACTAATTATGACAGGTAACAGTAACTTCGATACTAATTATGACAGGAAACTGTAACTTCGTTACTAATTATGACAAGTAACTTTAATTTCGATACTAGTTATGGCAGGAAACTGTAACTTCGTTACTAATTATGACAAGTCCCAGTAATTTCGATACAAATTATGGCAGGTAACTGTAACTTCGATACTAATTATGACAAGTAACTGTAACTTCGATACTAATTATGACAGGTAACTAAAACTTCGTTATTAATTATGACAAGTAACTGTAATTTTGATAAAAAATTATTGTAGGTAACTGTAACTTCAATACTAATTATGACAGGTAACAGTAACTTCGATACTAATTATGACAAGAAACTCAAACTTCGTTACTAATTATGACAAGTAACTGTAATTTTGATAAAAAATTATGGTAGGTAACTGTAACTTCAATACTAATTATGACAGGTAACAGTAACTTCGATACTAATTATGACAGGAAACTGTAACATCGTCACTAATTATGACAAGTAACTTTAATTTCGATATTAATTATGGCAGGAAACTGTAACTTCGTTACTAATTATGACAAGTCCCTGTAATTTCGATACAAATTATGGCAGGTAACTGTAACCTCGAAACTAATTATTACAAGTAACTGTAACTTCGATACTAATTATGACAGGAAACTGTAACTTCGTTACTAATTATGACAAGTAACTTTAATTTCGATACTAGTTATGGCAGGAAACTGTAACTTCGTTACTAATTATGACAAGCCCCTGTAATTTCGATACAAATTATGGCAGGTAACTGTAACTTCGATACTTATTATGACAGGTAACTGTAACTTCGTTATTAATTATGACAAGTAACTGTAATTTTGATAAAAAATTATTGTAGGTAACTGTAACTTCAATACTAATTATGACAGGTAACAGTAACTTCGATTCTAATTATGACAGGTAACAGTAACTTCGATACTAATTATGACAAGTAACTGTAACTTCGATACTAATTATGACAGGTAGCAGTAACTTCGATACTAATTATGACAGGTAACTGTAACTTCGATACTAATTATGACAAAGAACTATAACTCCGATACAAATTATGACAGGTAACAGTAACTTCGATACTAATTATGACAGGTTACAGTAACTACGATACTAATTATGACAAGTAACTGTAACTTCGATACTAATTATGACAGGTAACTGTAACTTGGTAACTAATTGTGACAAGTAACTGTAATTTCGATACAAATTATGGCTGGTAACTGTAACTTCGATGCTAATTATGACAGGTAACTGTAACTTCGATACTAATTATGACAAGGAACTGTAATTTCGATACAAATTATGGCAGGTAACTGTAACGTCGGTACTAATTGTGACAGGTAACAGTAACTTCGATACTAATTATGACAAGTAACTATAACTTCGAATCAAATTATGAGAGGTAACTGTAACTTCGATACTAATTATGACAAGAAAATCTATCTTCGTTACTAATTATGACAAGTAACTGTAATTTTGATAAAAAATTATGGTAGGTAACTGTAACTTCAATACTAATTATGACAGGTAACAGGAACTTCGATACTAATTATGACAGGTAACTGTAACTTCGTTACTAATTATCACAAGAAACTTTAATTTCGATAGTAATTAGGGCAGGTAACTGTAACTTCGATACTAATTATGACAAGTAACAGTACCTTCGATACTAATTATGACAGGTAACTTTAACTTCGATACTAATTATGACAAGGAACTGTAATTTCGATACAAATTATGACAAGAAACTCTAACTTCGTTACTAATTATGACAAGTAACTGTAATTTTGATAAAAATTTATGGTAGGTAACTGTAACTTCATTAATAATAATGACAGGTAACAGTAACTTCGATACTAATTATGACAGGAAACTGTAACTTCGTTACTAATTATGACAAGTAACTTTAATTTCGATACTAGTTATGGCAGGAAAATGTAACTTCGAAACTAATTATGACAAGTCCCTGTAATTTCGATACAAATTATGGCAGATAACTGTAACTTCGTTACAAATTATGACAAATAACTGTAACTTCGATACTAATTATGACAGGTAACTGTAACTTCGTTATTAATTATGACAAGTAACTGTAATTTTGATAAAAAATTATTGTAGGTAACTGTAACTTCAATACTAATTATGACAGGTAACAGTAACTTCGATTCTAATTATGACAGGTAACTGTAACTTCGATTCTAATTATGACAGGTAACTGTATCTTCGTTACTAATTATGACAAGTAACTGTAATTTCGATTCAAATTTTGGCAGGTAACTGTAACTTCGATACTTATTATGACAGGTAACAGTAACTTCGATACTAATTATGACAAGTAACTGTAACATCGATACTAATTATGACAGGTAACTGTAACTTCGTTACTAATTATGACAAGTAACTGTAATTTCGATACAAATTATGGCAGGTTACTGTAACTTCGATACTAAATATGACAGGTAACAGCAACTTCGATACTAATTATGACAAGTAACTATAACCTCGATACAAATTATGACAGGTAACTGTAACTTCGATACTAATTATGACAAGAAACTCTAACTTCAATACTAATTATGACAAGTAACTGTAATTTTGATAAAAAAATATTGTAGGTAACTGTAACTTCAATACTAATTATGACAGGTAACAGTAACTTCGATACTAATTATGACAGGTTACTGTAACTTCGTTACTAATTATGACAAGTCCCTGTAATTTCAATACAAATTATGGCAGGTAATTGTAATTTCGATGCTTTTTATGACAGGTAACATTAACTTCGATACTAATTATGACATGTAACAGTAACTTCGATACTAATTATGACAGGTAACTGTAACTTCGTTACTAATTATGACAATAACTGTAATTTCGATTCAAATTTTGGCAGGTAACTGTAACTTCGATACTTATTATGACAGGTAACAGTAACATCGATACTAATTATGACAAGTAACTGTAACTTCGATACTAATTATGACAGGTAACTGTAACTTCGTTACTAATTATGACAAGTAACTGTAATTTCGATACAAATTATGGCAGGTAACTGTTCCTTCGATACTAATTATGACAGGTAACAGCAACTTCGATACTAATTATGACAAGTAACTATAACTTCGATACAAATTATGACAGGTAACTGTAACTTCGATACTAATTATGACAAGAAACTCTAACTTCGTTACTAATTATGACAAGTAACTGTAATTTTGATAAAAAATTATTGTAGATAACTGTAACTTCAATACTAATTATGACAGGTAACAGTAACTTCGATACTAATTATGACAGGTAACAGTAACTACGATACTAATTATGACAAGTAACTGTAACCTCGATACTAATTATGACAGGTAACTGTAACTTCGTAACTAATTATGACAAGAAACTGTAATTTCGATACAAATTATGGCAGGTAACAGTAACTTCGATACTAATTATGACAAGTAACTGTAACTTCGATACTAATTATGACAGGGAACTGTAATTTCGATACAAATTATGGCAGGTAACTGTAACTTCGATACTAATTGTGACTGGTAACAGTAACTTCGATACTAATTATGACAAGTAACTATAACGTCGAATCAAATTATGAACGTGTAACTGTAACTTCGATACTAATTATGACAAGAAACTCTAACTTCGTTACTAATTATGACAAGTAACAGTAATTTTGATAAAAAATTATGGTAGGTAACTGTAACTTCAATACTAATTATGACAAGTAACTGTAACTTCGATACTAATTATGACAGGGAACTGTAATTTCGATACAAATTATGGCAGGTAACTGTAACTTCGATACTAATTGTGACTGGTAACAGTAACTTCGATACTTATTATGACAGGTAACTGTTACTTCGTTACTAATTATCACAAGTAACTTTAATTTCGATACTAATTATGGCAGGTAACTGTAACTTCGTTACTAATTATTACAAGTCCCTGTAATTTCGATACAAATTATGGCAGGTAACGGTAACTTCGAAACTAATTATTACAAGTAACTGTAACTTCGATACTAATTATGACAGGTAACTGTAACTTGGTTACTAATTATGACAAGTAACTGTAATTTCGATACAAATTTTGGCAGGTAACTATAACTTCGATTCTAATTATGACAGGTAACAGTAACTTCGATACTAATTATGGCAAGTAACTGTAACTTCGATACTAATTATGACAGGTAACAGTAACTTCGATACTATTTATGACAAGTAACATTAACTTCGATACTAATTATGACAGGTTACTGTAACTTCCATACTAATTATGACAGGTAACAGTTACTTCGATACTAATTATGACAGGATACTGTAACTTCGTTACTAATTATGACAAGTAACTGTAATTTCGATACAAATTATGACAGGTAACTGTAACTTCGTTACTAATTATGACAAGTAACAGTACCTTCGATACTAATTATGACAGGTAGCTGTAACTTCGATACCAATTATGACAGGTAACAGCAACTTCGATACTAATTATGACAAGTAACTATAACTTCGATACAAATTATGACAGGTAACTGTAACTTCGATACTATTTATGACAAGTAACAGTACCTTCGATACTAATTATGACAGGTAACTTTAACTTCGATACTAATTATGACAAGGAACTGTAATTTCGATACAAATTATGACAAGAAACTCTAACTTCGTTACTAATTATGACAAGTAACTGTAATTTTGATAAAAAGTTATGGTAGGTAACTGTAACTTCATTAATAATAATGACAGGTAACAGTAACTTCGATACTAATTATGACAGGAAACTGTAACTTCGTTACTAATTATGACAAGTAACTGTAATTTTGATAAAAAAATATTGTAGGTAACTGTAACTTCAATACTAATTATGACAGGTAACAGTAACTTCGATACTAATTATGACAGGTTACTGTAACTTCGTTACTAATTATGACAAGTCCCTGTTATTTCAATACAAATTATGGCAGGTAATTGTAATTTCGATGCTAATTATGACAGGTAACATTAACTTCGATACTAATTATGACATGTAACAGTAACTTCGATACTAATTATGACAGGTAACTGTAACTTCGTTACTAATTATGACAATAACTGTAATTTCGATTCAAATTTTGGCAGGTAACTGTAACTTCGATACTTATTATGACAGGTAACAGTAACTTCGATACTAATTATGACAAGTAACTGTAACTTCGATACTAATTATGACAGGTAACTGTAACTTCGTTACTAATTATGACAAGTAACTGTAATTTCGATACAAATTATGGGAGGTAACTGTTCCTTCGATACTAATTATGACAGGTAACAGCAACTTCGATACTAATTATGACAAGTAACTATAACTTCGATACAAATTATGACAGGTAACTGTAACTTGGTTACTAATTATGACAAGTAACTGTAATTTCGATACAAATTTTGGCAGGTAACTATAACTTCGATTCTAATTATGACAGGTAACAGTAACTTCGATACTAATTATGACAAGTAACTATAACTTCGAATCAAATTATGACAGGTAACTGTAACTTCGATACTAATTATGACAAGAAACTCTAACTTCGTTACAAATTATGACAAGTAACTGTAATTTTGATAAAAAATTATGGTAGGTAACTGTAACTTCAATACTAATTATGACAGGTAACAGTAACTTCGATACTTATTATGACAGGTAACTGTAACTTCGTTACTAATTATCACAAGTAACTTTAATTTCGATACTAATTATGGCAGGTAACTGTAACTTCGTTACTAATTATTACAAGTCCCTGTAATTTCGATACAAATTATGGCAGGTAACGGTAACTTCGAAACTAATTATTACAAGTAACTGTAACTTCGATACTAATTATGACAGGTAACTGTAACTTGGTTACTAATTATGACAAGTAACTGTAATTTCGATACAAATTTTGGCAGGTAACTATAACTTCGATTCTAATTATGACAGGTAACAGTAACTTCGATACTAATTATGACAAGTAACTGTAACTTCGATACTAATTATGACAGGTAACAGTAACTTCGATACTATTTATGACAAGAAACATTAACTTCGATACTAATTATGACAGGTTACTGTAACATCGTTGCTAATGATGACAAGTAACTTTAATTTCGATACAAATTATGGCAGGTAACTGTAACTTCCATACTAATTATGACAGGTAACAGTTACTTCGATACTAATTATGACAGGATACTGTAACTTCGTTACTAATTATGACAAGTAACTGTAATTTCGATACAAATTATGACAGGTAACTGTAACTTCGTTACTAATTATGACAAGTAACAGTACCTTTGATACTAATTATGACAGGTAACTGTAACTTCGATACCAATTATGACAGGTAACAGCAACTTCGATACTAATTATGACAAGTAACTATAACCTCGATACAAATTATGACAGGTAACTGTAACTTCGATACTAATTATGACAAGAAACTCTAACTTCGTTACTAATTATGACAAGTAACTGTAATTTTGATAAAAAAATATTGTAGGTAACTGTAACTTCAATACTAATTATGACAGGTAACAGTAACTTCGATACTAATTATGACAGGTTACTGTAACTTCGTTACTAATTATGACAAGTCCCTGTAATTTCAATACAAATTATGGCAGGTAATTGTAATTTCGATGCTAATTATGACAGGTAACATTAACTTCGATACTAATTATGACAGGTAACTGTAACTTCGTTACTAATTATGACAATAACTGTAATTTCGATTCAAATTTTGGCAGGTAACTGTAACTTCGATACTTATTATGACAGGTAACAGTAACTTCGATACTAATTATGACAAGTAACTGTAACTTCGATACTAATTATGACACGTAACTGTAACTTCGTTACTAATTATCACAAGTAACTTTAATTTCGATACTAATTATGGCAGGTAACTGTAACTTCGTTACTAATTATTACAAGTCCCTGTAATTTCGATACAAATTATGGCAGGTAACGGTAACTTCGAAACTAATTATTACAAGTAACTGTAACTTCGATACTAATTATGACAGGTAACTGTAACTTGGTTACTAATTATGACAAGTAACTGTAATTTCGATACAAATTTTGGCAGGTAACTATAACTTCGATTCTAATTATGACAGGTAACAGTAACTTCGATACTAATTATGGCAAGTAACTGTAACTTCGATACTAATTATGACAGGTAACAGTAACTTCGATACTATTTATGACAAGTAACATTAACTTCGATACTAATTATGACAGGTTACTGTAACATCGTTGCTAATGATGACAAGTAACTTTAATTTCGATACAAATTATGGCAGGTAACTGTAACTTCCATACTAATTATGACAGGTAACAGTTACTTCGATACTAATTATGACAGGATACTGTAACTTCGTTACTAATTATGACAAGTAACTGTAATTTCGATACAAATTATGACAGGTAACTGTAACTTCGTTACTAATTATGACAAGTAACAGTACCTTCGATACTAATTATGACAGGTAGCTGTAACTTCGATACCAATTATGACAGGTAACAGCAACTTCGATACTAATTATGACAAGTAACTATAACTTCGATACAAATTATGACAGGTAACTGTAACTTCGATACTATTTATGACAAGTAACAGTACCTTCGATACTAATTATGACAGGTAACTTTAACTTCGATACTAATTATGACAAGGAACTGTAATTTCGATACAAATTATGACAAGAAACTCTAACTTCGTTACTAATTATGACAAGTAACTGTAATTTTGATAAAAAGTTATGGTAGGTAACTGTAACTTCATTAATAATAATGACAGGTAACAGTAACTTCGATACTAATTATGACAGGAAACTGTAACTTCGTTACTAATTATGACAAGTAACTGTAATTTTGATAAAAAAATATTGTAGGTAACTGTAACTTCAATACTAATTATGACAGGTAACAGTAACTTCGATACTAATTATGACAGGTTACTGTAACTTCGTTACTAATTATGACAAGTCCCTGTAATTTCAATACAAATTATGACAGGTAATTGTAATTTCGATGCTAATTATGACAGGTAACATTAACTTCGATACTAATTATGACATGTAACAGTAACTTCGATACTAATTATGACAGGTAACTGTAACTTCGTTACTAATTATGACAATAACTGTAATTTCGATTCAAATTTTGGCAGGTAACTGTAACTTCGATACTTATTATGACAGGTAACAGTAACTTCGATACTAATTATGACAAGTAACTGTAACTTCGATACTAATTATGACAGGTAACTGTAACTTCGTTACTAATTATGACAAGTAACTGTAATTTCGATACAAATTATGGGAGGTAACTGTTCCTTCGATACTAATTATGACAGGTAACAGCAACTTCGATACTAATTATGACAAGTAACTATAACTTCGATACAAATTATGACAGGTAACTGTAACTTGGTTACTAATTATGACAAGTAACTGTAATTTCGATACAAATTTTGGCAGGTAACTATAACTTCGATTCTAATTATGACAGGTAACAGTAACTTCGATACTAATTATGACAAGTAACTATAACTTCGAATCAAATTATGACAGGTAACTGTAACTTCGATACTAATTATGACAAGAAACTCTAACTTCGTTACAAATTATGACAAGTAACTGTAATTTTGATAAAAAATTATGGTAGGTAACTGTAACTTCAATACTAATTATGACAGGTAACAGTAACTTCGATACTTATTATGACAGGTAACTGTAACTTCGTTACTAATTATCACAAGTAACTTTAATTTCGATACTAATTATGGCAGGTAACTGTAACTTCGTTACTAATTATTACAAGTCCCTGTAATTTCGATACAAATTATGGCAGGTAACGGTAACTTCGAAACTAATTATTACAAGTAACTGTAACTTCGATACTAATTATGACAGGTAACTGTAACTTGGTTACTAATTATGACAAGTAACTGTAATTTCGATATAAATTTTGGCAGGTAACTATAACTTCGATTCTAATTATGACAGGTAACAGTAACTTCGATACTAATTATGACAAGTAACTGTAACTTCGATACGAATTATGACAGGTAACAGTAACTTCGATACTATTTATGACAAGAAACATTAACTTCGATACTAATTATGACAGGTTACTGTAACATCGTTGCTAATGATGACAAGTAACTTTAATTTCGATACAAATTATGGCAGGTAACTGTAACTTCCATACTAATTATGACAGGTAACAGTTACTTCGATACTAATTATGACAGGATACTGTAACTTCGTTACTAATTATGACAAGTAACTGTAATTTCGATACAAATTATGACAGGTAACTGTAACTTCGTTACTAATTATGACAAGTAACAGTACCTTTGATACTAATTATGACAGGTAACTGTAACTTCGATACCAATTATGACAGGTAACAGCAACTTCGATACTAATTATGACAAGTAACTATAACCTCGATACAAATTATGACAGGTAACTGTAACTTCGATACTAATTATGACAAGAAACTCTAACTTCGTTACTAATTATGACAAGTAACTGTAATTTTGATAAAAAAATATTGTAGGTAACTGTAACTTCAATACTAATTATGACAGGTAACAGTAACTTCGATACTAATTATGACAGGTTACTGTAACTTCGTTACTAATTATGACAAGTCCCTGTATTTTCAATACAAATTATGGCAGGTAATTGTAATTTCGATGCTAATTATGACAGGTAACATTAACTTCGATACTAATTATGACAGGTAACTGTAACTTCGTTACTAATTATGACAATAACTGTAATTTCGATTCAAATTTTGGCAGGTAACTGTAACTTCGATACTTATTATGACAGGTAACAGTAACTTCGATACTAATTATGACAAGTAACTGTAACTTCGATACTAATTATGACACGTAACTGTAACTTCGTTACTAATTATCACAAGTAACTTTAATTTCGATACTAATTATGGCAGGTAACTGTAACTTCGTTACTAATTATTACAAGTCCCTGTAATTTCGATACAAATTATGGCAGGTAACGGTAACTTCGAAACTAATTATTACAAGTAACTGTAACTTCGATACTAATTATGACAGGTAACTGTAACTTGGTTACTAATTATGACAAGTAACTGTAATTTCGATACAAATTTTGGCAGGTAACTATAACTTCGATTCTAATTATGACAGGTAACAGTAACTTCGATACTAATTATGACAGGTTACTGTAACTTCGTTACTAATTATGACAAGTCCCTGTAATTTCAATACAAATTATGGCAGGTAATTGTAATTTCGATGCTAATTATGACAGGTAACAGTAACTTCGATACTAATTATGACAGGTAACTGTAACTTCGTTACTAATTATGACAATAACTGTAATTTCGATTCAAATTTTGGCAGGTAACTGTAACTTCGATACTTATTATGACAGGTAACAGTAACTTCGATACTAATTATGACAAGTAACTGTAACTTCGATACTAATTATGACACGTAACTGTAACTTCGTTACTAATTATGACAAGTAACTGTAATTTCGATACAAATTATGGCAGGTAACTGTTCCTTCGATACTAATTATGACAGGTAACAGCAACTTCGATACTAATTAGGACAAGTAACTATAACTTCGATACAAATTATGACAGGTAACTGTAACTTCGATACTAATTATGACAAGAAACTCTAACTTCGTTACTAATTATGACAAGTAACTGTAATTTTGATAAAAAATTATTGTAGATAACTGTAACTTCAATACTAATTATGACAGGTAACAGTAACTTCGATACTAATTATGACAGGTAACAGTAACTACGATACTAATTATGACAAGTAACTGTAACTTCGATACTAATTATGACAGGTAACTGTAACTTCGTAACTAATTATGACAAGAAACTGTAATTTCGATACAAATTATGGCAGGTAACAGTAACTTCGATACTAATTATGACAAGTAACTGTAACTTCGATACTAATTATGACAGGGAACTGTAATTTCGATACAAATTATGGCAGGTAACTGTAACTTCGATACTAATTTTGACTGGTAACAGTAACTTCGATACTAATTATGACAAGTAACTATAACGTCGAATCAAATTATGACAGGTAACTGTAACTTCGATACTAATTATGACAAGAAACTCTAACTTCGTTACTAATTATGACAATTAACTGTAATTTTGATAAAAAATTATGGTAGGTAACTGTAACTTCAATACTAATTATGACAGGTAACAGTAACTTCGATACTTATTATGACAGGTAACTGTTACTTCGTTACTAATTATCACAAGTAACTTTAATTTCGATACTAATTATGGCAGGTAACTGTAACTTCGTTACTAATTATTACAAGTCCCTGTAATTTCGATACAAATTATGGCAGGTAAACGTAACTTCGAAACTAATTATTACAAGTAACTGTAACTTCGATACTAATTATGACAGGTAACTGTAACTTGGTTACTAATTATGACAAGTAACTGTAATTTCGATACAAATTTTGGCAGGTAACTATAACTTCGATT
Organism: Meconema thalassinum; assembly: GCA_946902985.2. NCBI lineage: Eukaryota > Metazoa > Arthropoda > Insecta > Orthoptera > Tettigoniidae > Meconema > Meconema thalassinum. Next base: position 1,670,978,708 of record OX336388.2, on the reverse strand, counting down.
CTAATTATGACAGGTAACAGTAATTTCGATACTAATTATGACAAGTAACTGTAACTTCGATACTAATTATGACAGGTAACAGTAACTTCGATACTATTTATGACAAGTAACATTAACTTCGATACTAATTATGACAGGTTACTGTAACATCGTTGCTAATGATGACAAGTAACTTAAATTTCGATACAAATTATGGCAGGTAACTGTAACTTCCATACTAATTATGACAGGTAACAGTTACTTCGATACTAATTATGACAGGATACTGTAACTTCGTTACTAATTATGACAAGTAACTGTAATTTCGATACAAATTATGACAGGTAACTGTAACTTCGTTACTAATTATGACAAGTAACAGTACCTTCGATACTAATTATGACAGGTAGCTGTAACTTCGATACCAATTATGACAGGTAACAGCAACTTCGATACTAATTATGACAAGTAACTATAACTTCGATACAAATTATGACAGGTAACTGTAACTTCGATACTATTTATGACAAGTAACAGTACCTTCGATACTAATTATGACAGGTAACTTTAACTTCGATACTAATTATGACAAGGAACTGTAATTTCGATACAAATTATGACAAGAAACTCTAACTTCGTTACTAATTATGACAAGTAACTGTAATTTTGATAAAAAGTTATGGTAGGTAACTGTAACTTCATTAATAATAATGACAGGTAACAGTAACTTCGATACTAATTATGACAGGAAACTGTAACTTCGTTACTAATTATGACAAGTAACTGTAATTTTGATAAAAAAATATTGTAGGTAACTGTAACTTCAATACTAATTATGACAGGTAACAGTAACTTCGATACTAATTATGACAGGTTACTGTAACTTCGTTACTAATTATGACAAGTCCCTGTAATTTCAATACAAATTATGGCAGGTAATTGTAATTTCGATGCTAATTATGACAGGTAACATTAACTTCGATACTAATTATGACATGTAACAGTAACTTCGATACTAATTATGACAGGCAACTATAACTTCGTTACTAATTATGACAATAACTGTAATTTCGATTCAAATTTTGGCAGGTAACTGTAACTTCGATACTTATTATGACAGGTAACAGTAACTTCGATACTAATTATGACAAGTAACTGTAACTTCGATACTAATTATGACAGGTAACTGTAACTTCGTTACTAATTATGACAAGTAACTGTAATTTCGATACAAATTATGGCAGGTAACTGTTCCTTCGATACTAATTATGACAGGTAACAGCAACTTCGATACTAATTATGACAAGTAACTATAACTTCGATACAAATTATGACAGGTAACTGTAACTTCGATACTAATTATGACAAGAAACTCTAACTTCGTTACTAATTATGACAAGTAACAGTAATTTTGATAAAAAATTATTGTAGATAACTGTAACTTCAATACTAATTATGACAGGTAACAGTAACTTCGATACTAATTATGACAGGTAACAGTAACTACGATACTAATTATGACAAGTAACTGTAACTTCGATACTAATTATGACAGGTAACTGTAACTTCGTAACTAATTATGACAAGAAACTGTAATTTCGATACAAATTATGGCAGGTAACAGTAACTTCGATACTAATTATGACAAGTAACTGTAACTTCGATACTAATTATGACAGGGAACTGTAATTTCGATACAAATTATGGCAGGTAACTGTAACTTCGATACTAATTGTGACTGGTAACAGTAACTTCGATACTAATTATGACAAGTAACTATAACGTCGAATCAAATTATGACAGGTAACTGTAACTTCGATACTAATTATGACAAGAAACTCTAACTTCGTTACTAATTATGACAAGTAACTGTAATTTTGATAAAAAATTATGGTAGGTAACTGTAACTTCAATACTAATTATGACAGGTAACAGTAACTTCGATACTTATTATGACAGGTAACTGTTACTTCGTTACTAATTATCACAAGTAACTTTAATTTCGATACTAATTATGGCAGGTAACTGTAACTTCGTTACTAATTATTACAAGTCCCTGTAATTTCGATACAAATTATGGCAGGTAACGGTAACTTCGAAACTAATTATTACAAGTAACTGTAACTTCGATACTAATTATGACAGGTAACTGTAACTTGGTTACTAATTATGACAAGTAACTGTAATTTCGATACAAATTTTGGCAGGTAACTATAACTTCGATTCTAATTATGACAGGTAACAGTAACTTCGATACTAATTATGACAAGTAACTGTAACTTCGATACTAATTATGACAGGTAACAGTAACTTCGATACTATTTATGACAAGTAACATTAACTTCGATACTAATTATGACAGGTTACTGTAAAATCGTTGCTAATGATGACAAGTAACTTTAATTTCGATACAAATTATGGCAGGTAACTGTAACTTCCATACTAATTATGACAGGTAACAGTTACTTCGATACTAATTATGACAGGATACTGTAACTTCGTTACTAATTATGACAAGTAACTGTAATTTCGATACAAATTATGACAGGTAACTGTAACTTCGTTACTAATTATGACAAGTAACAGTACCTTCGATACTAATTATGACAGGTAGCTGTAACTTCGATACCAATTATGACAGGTAACAGCAACTTCGATACTAATTATGACAAGTAACTATAACTTCGATACAAATTATGACAGGTAACTGTAACTTCGATACTATTTATGACAAGTAACTGTAAATTTGATAAAAAGTTATGGTAGGTAACTGTAACTTTATTAATAATAATGACAGGTAACAGTAACTTCGATACTAATTATGACAGGAAACTGTAACTTCGTTACTAATTATGACAAGTAACTGTAATTTTGATAAAAAAATATTGTAGGTAACTGTAACTTCAATACTAATTATGACAGGTAACAGTAACTTCGATACTAATTATGACAGGTTACTGTAACTTCGTTACTAATTATGACAAGTCCCTGTAATTTCAATTCAAATTATGGCAGGTAATTGTAATTTCGATGCTAATTATGACAGGTAACATTAACTTCGATACTAATTATGACATGTAACAGTAACTTCGATACTAATTATGACAGGTAACTGTAACTTCGTTACTAATTATGACAATAACTGTAATTTCGATTCAAATTTTGGCAGGTAACTGTAACTTCGATACTTATTATGACAGGTAACAGTAACTTCGATACTAATTATGACAAGTAACTGTAACTTCGATACTAATTATGACAGGTAACTGTAACTTCGTTACTAATTATGACAAGTTACTGTAATTTAGATACAAATTATGGCAGGTAACTGTTCCTTCGATACTAATTATGACAGGTAACAGCAACTTCGATACTAATTATGACAAGTAACTATAACTTCGATACAAATTATGACAGGTAACTGTAACTTGGTTACTAATTATGACAAGTAACTGTAATTTCGATACAAATTTTGGCAGGTAACTATAACTTCGATTCTAATTATGACAGGTAACAGTAACTTCGATACTAATTATGACAAGTAACTATAACTTCGAATCAAATTATGACAGGTAACTGTAACTTCGATACTAATAATGACAAGAAACTCTAACTTCGTTACTAATTATGACAAGTAACTGTAATTTTGATAAAAAATTATGGTAGGTAACTGTAACTTCAATACTAATTATGACAGGTAACAGTAACTTCGATACTTATTATGACAGGTAACTGTAACTTCGTTACTAATTATCACAAGTAACTTTAATTTCGATACTAATTATGGCAGGTAACTGTAACTTCGTTACTAATTATTACAAGTCCCTGTAATTTCGATACAAATTATGGCAGGTAACGGTAACTTCGAAACTAATTATTACAAGTAACTGTAACTTCGATACTAATTATGACAGGTAACTGTAACTTGGTTACTAATTATGACAAGTAACTGTAATTTCCATACAAATTTTGGCAGGTAACTATAACTTCGATTCTAATTATGACAGGTAACAGTAACTTCGATACTAATTATGACAAGTAACTGTAACTTCGATACTAATTATGACAGGTAACAGTCAATTCGATACTATTTATGACAAGTAACATTAACTTCGATACTAATTATGACAGGTTACTGTAACATCGTTACTAATGATGACAAGTAACTTTAATTTCGATACAAATTATGGCAGGTAACTGTAACTTCCATACTAATTATGACAGGTAACAGTTACTTCGATACTAATTATGACAGGATACTGTAACTTCGTTACTAATTATGACAAGTAACTGTAATTTCGATACAAATTATGACAGGTAACTGTAACTTCGTTACTAATTATGACAAGTAACAGTACCTTCGATACTAATTATGACAGGTAACTGTAACTTCGATACCAATTATGACAGGTAACAGCAACTTCGATACTAATTATGACAAGTAACTATAACATCGATACAAATTATGACAGGTAACTGTAACTTCGATACTATTTATGACAAGAAACTCTAACTTCGTTACTAATTATGACAAGTAACTGTAATTTTGATAAAAAATTATTGTAGGTAACTGTAACTTCAATACTAATTACGACAGGTAACAGTAACTTCGATACTAATTATGACAGGTAACTGTAACTTCGTTACTTATTATGACAAGTAACTTTAATGTCGATACTAATTATGGCAGGTTACTGTAACTTCGTTACTAATTATGACAAGTCCCTGTAATTTCGATACAAATTATTGCAGGTAATTGTAATTTCGATACTAATTATGACAGGTAACAGTAACTTCGATTCTAATTATGACAGGTAACAGAAACTTCGATACTAATTATGACAAGTAACTGTAACTTCGATACTAATTATGACAGGTAACAGTAACTTCGATACTAATTATGACAGGTAACTGTAACTTCCATACAAATTATGACAAGGAACTATAACTTCGATACAAATTATGACAGGTAACAGTAACTTCGATACTAATTATGACAAGTAACAGTAATTTCGATACAAATTATGGCAGGTAACTGTATCTTCGATACTAATTATGACAGGTAACAGTAACTTCGATACTAATTATGACAAGTAACAGTACCTTCGATACTAATTATGACAGGTAACTGTAACTTCGATACTAATTATGACAAGGAACTGTAATTTCGATACAAATTATGACAAGAAACTCTAACTTCGTTACTAATTATGACAAGTAACTGTAATTTTGATAAAAAATTATTGTAGGTAACTGTAACTTCAATACTAATTATGACAGGTAACAGTAACTTCGATACTAATTATGACAGGTAACTGTAACTTGGTAACTAATTATGACAAGTAACTGTAATTTCGATACCAAATATGGCTGGTAACAGTAACTTCGATGCTAATTATGACAGGTAACTGTAACTTCGATACTAATTATGACAAGGAACTGTAGTTTCGATACAAATTATGGCAGGTTACTGTAACTTCGTTACTAATTATCTCAAGCAACTTTAATTTCGATACTAATTATGGCAGGTAACTGTAACTTCGTTACTAATTATGACAAGTCCCTGTAATTTCGATACAAATTATGGCAGGTAACGGTAACTTCGATACTAATTATTACAAGTAACTGTAACTTCGATACTAATTATGACAGGTAACTGTAACTTCGTTACTAATTAAGGCAAGTAACTGTAATTTCGATACAAATTTTGGCAGGTAACTGTAACTTCGATTCTAATTATGACAGGTAACAGTAACTTCGTTACAAATTATGACAAGTATCTGTAACTTCGATACTAATTATGACAGGTAACTGTAACTTCGTTACTAATTATGACAAGTAACAGTAATTTCGATACAAATTATGGCAGGTAACTGTATCTTCGATACTAATTATGACAGGTAACAGTAACTTCGATACTTATTATGACAAGTAACATTAACTTCGATACTAATTATGGCAGGTTACTGTAACATCGCTACTAATTATGAGAAGTAACTTTAATTTCGATACAAATTATGGCAGGTAACTGTAACTTCCATACTAATTATGACAGGTAACAGTAACTTCGATACTAATTATGACAGGAAACTGTAACTTCGTTACTAATTATGACAAGTAACTGTAATTTCGATACAAATTATGACAGGTAACTGTAACTTCGTTACTAATTATGACAAGTAACAGTACCTTCGATACTAATTATGACAGGTAAATGTAACTTCGATACTAATTATCACAAGGAACTGTAATTTCGATACAAATTATGGCAGGTAACTGTAACTTCGTTACTAATTATGACAAGTAACTGTAATTTCGATACAAATTTTGGCAGGTAACTGTAACTTCGATATTAATTATGACAGGTAACAGTAACTTCGATACTAATTATGACAAGTAACTGTAACTTCGATACTAATTATGACAGGTAACTGTAACTTCGTTACTAATAATGACAAGTAACTCTAATTTCGATACAAATTATGGCAGGTAACTGTAACTTCGATACTAATTATGACAGGTAACAGTAACTTCGATACTAATTATGACAAGTAACTGTAACTTCGATAAAAATTATGACTGGTTACTGTAACTTCGATTCTAATTATGACAAGAAACTCAAACTTCGTTACTAATTATGACAAGTAACTGTAATTTTGATAAAAAATTATGGTAGGTAACTGTAACGTCATTAATAATAATGACAGGTAACAGTAACTTCGATACTAATTATGACAGGAAACTGTAACTTCGTTACGAATTATGACAAGTAACTTTAATTTCGATACTAGTTATGGCAGGAAACTGTAACTTCGAAACTAATTATGACAAGTCCCTGTAATTTCGATACAAATTATGGCGGATAACTGTAACTTCGATACAAATTATGACAAATAACTGTAACTTCGATACTAATTATGACAGGTTACTGTAACTTCGTTATTAATTATGACAAGTAACTGTAATTTTGATAAAAAATTATTGTAGGTAACTGTAACTTCAATACTAATTATGACAGGTAACAGTAACTTCGATACTAATTATGACAAGAAACTCAAACTTCGTTACTAATTATGACAAGTAACTGTAATTTTGATAAAAAATTATGGTAGGTAACTGTAACTTCAATACTAATTATGACAGGTGACAGTAACTTCGATAAAAATTATGACAGGAAACTGTAACTCCGTTACTAATTATGACAAGTAAATTTAATTTCGATATTAATTATGGCAGGAAACTGTAACTTCGTTACTAATTATGACAAGTCCCTGTAATATCGATACAAATTTTGGCAGGTAACTGTATCATCGTTACTAATTATGACAGGTAACAGTAACTTCGATACTAATTATGACAAGTAACTGTAACTTCGATACTAATTATGTCAGGTAACTGTAACTTCGATTCTAATTATGACAGGTAACTGTATCTTCGTTACTAATTATGACAAGTAACTGTAATTTCGATTCAAATTTTGGCAGGTAACTGTAACTTCGATACTTATTATGACAGGTAACAGTAACTTCGATGCTAATTATGACAAGTAACTGTAACATCGATACTAATTATGACAGGTAACTGTAACTTCGTTACTAATTATGACAAGTAACTGCAATTTCGATACAAATTATGGCAGGTTACTGTAACTTCGATACTAATTATGACAGGTAACAGCAACTTCGATACTAATTATGACAAGTAACTATAACCTCGATACAAATTATGACAGGTAACTGTAACTTCGATACTAATTATGACAAGAAACTCTAACTTCGTTACTAATTATGACAAGTAACTGTAATTTTGATAAAAAAATATTGTAGGTAACTGTAACTTCAATACTAATTATGACAGGTAACAGTTACTTCGATACTAATTATGACAGGTTACTGTAACTTCGTTACTAATTATGACAAGTCCCTGTAATTTCAATACAAATTATGGCAGGTAATTGTAATTTCGATGCTAATTATGACAGGTAACATTAACTTCGATACTAATTATGACATGTAACAGTAACTTCGATACTAATTATGACAGGTAACTGTAACTTCGTTACTAATTATGACAATAACCGTAATTTCTATTCAAATTTTGGCAGGTAACTGTAACTTCGATACTTATTATGACAGGTAACAGTAACTTCGATACTAATTATGACAAGTAACTGTAACTTCGATACTAATTATGACAGGTAACTGTAACTTCGTTACTAATTATGACAAGTAACTGTAATTTCGATACAAATTATGGCAGGTAACTGTTCCTTCGATACTAATTATGACAGGTAACAGCAACTTCGATACTAATTATGACAAGTAACTATAACTACGATACAAATTATGACAGGTAACTGTAACTTCGATACTAATTATGACAAGAAACTCTAACTTCGTTACTAATTATGACAAGTAACTGTAATTTTGATAAAAAATTATTGTAGATAACTGTAACTTCAATACTAATTATGACAGGTAACAGTAACTTCGATACTAATTATGACAGGTAACAGTAACTACGATACTAATTATGACAAGTAACTGTAACTTCGATACTAATTATGACAGGTAACTGTAACTTCGTAACTAATTATGACAAGTAACTGTAATTTCGATACAAATTATGGCAGGTAACAGTAACTTCGATACTAATTATGACAAGTAACTGTAACTTCGATACTAATTATGACAGGGAACTGTAATTTCGATACAAATTATGGCAGGTAACTGTAACTTCGATACTAATTGTGACTGGTAACAGTAACTTCGATACTAATTATCACAAGTAACTTTAATTTCGATACTAATTATGGCAGGTAACTGTAACTTCGTTACTAATTATTACAAGTCCCTGTAATTTCGATACAAATTATGGCAGGTAAAGGTAACTTCGAAACTAATTATTACAAGTAACTGTAACTTCGATACTAATTATGACAGGTAACTGTAACTTGGTTACTAATTATGACAAGTAACTGTAATTTCGATACAAATTTTGGCAGGTAACTATAACTTCGATTCTAATTATGACAGGTAACAGTAACTTCGATACTAATTATGACAAGTAACTGTAACTTCGATACTAATTATGACAGGTAACAGTAACTTCGATACTATTTATGACAAGTAACATTAACTTCGAGACTAATTATGACAGGTTACTGTAACATCGTTGCTAATGATGACAAGTAACTTTAATTTCGATACTAATTATGGCAGGTAACTGTAACTTCGTTACTAATTATTACAAGTCCCTGTAATTTCGATACAAATTATGGCAGGTAACGGTAACTTCGAAACTGATTATTACAAGTAACTGTAACTTCGATACTAATTATGACAGGTAACTGAAACTTGGTTACTAATTATGACAAGTAACTGTAATTTCGATACAAATTATGACAGGTAACTGTAACTTCGTAACTAATTATGACAAGTAACAGTACCTTCGATACTAATTATGACAGGTAACTGTAACTTCGATACCAATTATGACAGGTAACAGCAACTTCGATACTAATTATGACAAGTAACTATAACTTCGATACAAATTATGACAGGTAACTGTAACTTCGATATTAATTATGACAAGAAACTCTAACTACGTTACTAATTATGACAAGTAACTGTAATTTTGATAAAAAATTATTGTAGGTAACTGTAACTTCAATACTAATTATGACAGGTAACAGTAACTTCGATACTAATTATGACAGGTAACTGTAACTTCGTTACTTATTATGACAAGTAACTTTAATTTCGATACTAATTATGGCAGGTTACTGTAACTTCGTTACTAATAATGACAAGTCCCTGTAATTTCGATACAAATTATTGCAGGTAATTGTAATTTCGATACTAATTATGACAGGTAGCAGTAACTTCGATACTAATTATGACAGGTAACTGTAACTTCGTTACTAATTATCACAAGTAACTTTAATTTCGATACTAATTAGGGCAGGTAACTGTAACTTCGATACTAATTACGACAGGTAACTGTAACTTCGTAACTAATTATGACAAGTAACTGTAATTTCGATACAAATTTTGGCAGGTAACTGTAACTTCGATTCTAATTATAACAGGTAACAGTAACTTCGATACTAATTATGACAAGTTACTGTAACTTCGATACTAATTATGACAGGTAACTGTAACTTCGTTAGTAATTATGACAAGTAACAGTAATTTCGATACAAATTATGGCAGGTAACTGTATCTTCGATACTAATTATGACAGGTAACAGTAACTTCGATACTAATTATGACAAGTAACATTAACTTCGATACTAAGTATGGCAGGTTACTGTAACATCGCTACTAATTATGACAAGTAACTTTAATTTCGATACAAATTATGGCAGATAACTGTAACTTCCATACTAATTATGACAGGTAACAGTAACTTCGATACTAATTATGACAGAAAACTGTAACTTCGTTACTAATTATGACAAGTAACTGTAATTTCGATACAAATTATGACAGGTAACTGTAACTTCGTTACTAATTATGACAAGTAACAGTACCATCGATACTAATTATGACAGGTAACTGTAACTTCGATACTAATTATGACAAGGAACTGTAATTTCGATACAAATTATGGCAGGTAACTGTAACTTCGTTACTAATTATGACAAGTAACTGTAATTTCGATACAAATTTTGGCAGGTAACTGTAACTTCGATAGTAATTATGACAGGTAACAGTAACTTCGATACTAATTATGACAAGTAACTGGAACTTCTATACTAATTATGACAGGTAACTGTAACTTCGTTACTAATAATGACAAGTAATTCTAATTTCGATACTAATTATGGCAGGTAACTGTAACTTCGATACTAATTATGACAAGTAACTATAACTTCGATAAAAAATATGACTGGTTACTGTAACTTCGATTCTAATTATGGCAAGAAACTCAAACTTCGTTACTAATTATGACAAGTAACTGTAATTTTGATAAAAAATTATCGTAGGTAACTGTAACTTCATTACTAATTATGACAGGTAACAGTAACTTCGATACTAATTATGACAGGAAACTGTAACTTCGTGACTAATTATGACAAGTAACTTTAATTTCGATACTAGTTATGGCAGGAAACTGTAACTTCGTTACTAATTATGACAAGTCCCTGTAATATCGATACAAATTATGGCAGGTAACTGTAACTTCGATACTTATTATGACAAGTAACTGTTCCTTCGATACTAATTATGACAGGTAACTGTAACTTCGTTATTAATTATGACAAGTAACTGTAATTTTGATAAAAAATTATTGTAGGTAACTGTAACTTCAATACTAATTATGACAGGTAACAGTAACTTCGATACTTATTATGACAGGTAACAGTAACTTCGATACTAATTATGACAAGTAACTGTAACTTCGATACTAATTATGACAGGTAACAGTAACTTCGATACTAATTATGACAGGTAACTGTAACTTCGATACTAATTATGACAAGGAACTATAACTCCGATACAAATTATGACAGGTAACAGTAACTTCGATACTAATTATGACAGGTTACAGTAACTACGATACTAATTATGACAAGTAACTGTAACTTCGATACTAATTATGACAGGTAACTGTAACTTGGTAACTAATTATGACAAGTAACTGTAATTTCGATACAAATTATGGCTGGTAACAGTAACTTCGATGCTAATTATGACAGGTAACTGTAACTTTGATACTAATTATGACAAGGAACTGTAATTTCGATACAAATTATGGCAGGTAACTGTAACGTCGGTACTAATTGTGACAGGTAACAGTAACATCGATACTAATTATGACAAGTAACTATAACTTCGAATCAAATTATGACAGGTAACTGTAACTTCGATACTAATTATGACAAGAAAATCTAACTTCGTTACTAATTATGACAAGTAACTGTAATTTTGATAAAAATTATGGTAGGTAACTGTAACTTCAATACTAATTATGACAGGTAACAGGAACTTCGATACTAATTATGACAGGTAACTGTAACTTCGTTACTAATTATCACAAATAACTTTAATTTCGATCCTAATTAGGGCAGGTAACTGTAACTTCGATACTAATTATGACAAGTCCCTGTAATTTCGATACAAATTATGGCAGGTAATTGTAATTTCGATGCTAATTATGACAGGTAACAGTAACTTCGATACTAATTATGACAAGTAACAGTAACTTCGATACTAATTATTACAAGTAACTGTAACTTCGATACTAATTATGACAGGTAACTGTAACTTCGATTCAAATTTTGGCAGGTAACTGTAACTTCGATACTAATTATGACAGGTAACAGTAACTTCGATACTAATTATGACAAGTAACTGTAACTTCGATACTAATTATGACAGGTAACTGTAACTTCGTTACTAATTATGACAAGTAACTGTAATTTCGAAAAAAATTATGGCAGGTAACTGTAACTTCGATACTAATTATGACAGGTAACAGCAACTTCGATACTAATTATGACAAGTAACTATAACTTCGATACAAATTATGACAGGTAACTGTAACTTCGATACTAATTATGACAAGAAGCTCTAACTTCGTTTCTAATTATGACAAGTAACTGTAATTTTTATAAAAATTATTGTAGGTAACTGTAACTTCAATACTAATTATGACAGGTAACAGTAACTTCGATACTAATTATGACAGGTAACAGTAACTACGATACTAATTATGACAAGTAAATGTAACTTCGATACTAATTATGACAAGTAACTGTTATTTCGATACAAATTATGGCGGGTAACGGTAACTTCGATACTAATTATTACAAGTAACTGTAACTTCGATACAAATTATGAAAGGTAACTGTAACTTCGTTACTAATTATGACAAGTAACTGTAATTTCGATACAAATTTTGGCAGGTAACTGTAACTTCGATTCTAATTATTACAGGTAACAGTAACTTCGATACTAATTATGACAAGTTACTGTAACTTCGATACTAATTATGACAGGTAACTGTAAGTTCGTTAGTAATTATGACAAGTAACAGTAATTTCGATACAAATTATGGCAGGTAACTGTATCTTCGATACTAATTATGACAGGTAACAGTAACTTCGATACTAATTATGACAAGTAACATTAACTTCGATACTATTTATGGCAGGTTACTGTAACATCGCTACTAATTATGACAAGTAACTTTAATTTCGATACAAATTATGGCAGATAACTGTAACTTCCATACTAATTATGACAGGTAACAGTAACTTCGATACTAATTATGACAGAAAACTGTAACTTCGTTACTAATTATGACAAGTAACTGTAATTTCGATACAAATTATGTCAGGTAACTGTAACTTCGTTACTAATTATGACAAGTAACAGTACCTTCGATACTAAATATGACAGGTAACTGTAACTTCGATACTAATTATGACAAGGAACTGTAATTTCGATACAAATTATGGCAGCTAACTGTAACTTCGTTACTAATTATGACAAGTAACTGTAATTTCGATACAAATTTTGGCAGGTAACTGTAACTTCGATAGTAATTATGACAGGTAACAGTAACTTCGATACTAATTATGACAAGTAACTGTAACTTCGATACTAATTATGACAGGTAACTGTAACTTCGTTACTAATAATGACAAGTAATTCTAATTTCGATACTAATTATGGCAGGTAACTGTAACTTCGATACTAATTAGGACAGGTAACAGTAACTTCGATACTAATTATGACAAGTAACTATAACTTCGATAAAAATTATGAATGGTTACTGTAACTTCGATTCTAATTATGACAAGAAACTCAAACTTCGTTACTAATTATGACAAGTAACTGTAATTTTGATAAAAATTTATGGTAGGTAACTGTAACTTCATTACTAATTATGACAGGTAACAGTAACTTCGATACTAATTATGACAGGTAACAGTAACTTCGATACTAATTATGACAAGTAACATTTACTTCGATACTATTTATGGCAGGTTACTGTAACATCGCTACTAATTATGACAAGTAACTTTAATTTCGATACAAATTATGGCAGATAACTGTAACTTCCATACTAATTATGACAGGTAACAGTAACTTCGATACTAATTATGACAGAAAACTGTAACTTCGTTACTAATTATGACAAGTAACTGTAATTTCGATACAAATTATGACAGGTAACTGTAACTTCGTTACTAATTATGACAAGTAACAGTACCTTCGATACTAATTATGACAGGTAACTGTAACTTCGATACTAATTATGACAGGGAACTGTAATTTCGATACAAATTATGGCAGCTAACTGTAACTTCGATACTAATTATGACAAGTAACTGTAACTTCGATACTAATTATGACAGGTAACTGTAACTTCGTTATTAATTATGACAAGTAACTGTAATTTTGATAATAAATTATTGTAGGTAATTGTAACTTCAATACTAATTATGACAGGTAACAGTAACTTCGATACTAATTATGACAGGAAACTGTAACCTCGAAACTAATTATTACAAGTAACTGTAACTTCGATACTAATTATAACAGGTAACTGTAAATTGGTTACTAATTATGACAAGTAACTGTAATTTCGATACAAATTTTGGCAGGTAACTGTAACTTCGATACTAATTAGGACAGGTAACAGTAACTTCGATACTATTTATGACAAGTAACATTAACTTCGATACTAATTATGACAGGTTACTGTAACATCGTTGCTAATGATGACAAGTAACTTTAATTTCGATACAAATTATGGCAGGTAACTGTAACTTCCATACTAATTATGACAGGTAACAGTTACTTCGATACTAATTATGACAGGATACTGTAACTTCGTTACTAATTATGACAAGTAACTGTAATTTCGATACAAATTATGACAGGTAACTGTTACTTCGTTACTAATTATGACAAGTAACAGTACCTTCGATACTAATTTTGACAGGTAACTGTAACTTCGATACCAATTATGACAGGTAACAGCAACTTCGATACTAATTATGACAAGTAACTATAACTTCGATACAAATTATGACAGGTAACTGTAACTTCGATACTATTTATGACAAGAAACTCTAACTTCGTTACTAATTATGACAAGTAACTGTAATTTTGATAAAAAATTATTGTAGGTAACTGTAACTTCAATACTAATTACGACAGGTAACAGTAACTTCGATACTAATTATGACAGGTAACTGTAACTTCGTTACTTATTATGACAAGTAACTTTAATTTCGATACTAATTATGGCAGGTTACTGTAACTTCGTTACTAATTATGACAAGTCCCTGTAATTTCGATACAAATTATTGCAGGTAATTGTAATTACGATACTAATTATGACAGGTAACAGTAACTTCGATACTAATTATGACAGGTAACAGAAACTTCGATACTAATTATGACAAGTAACTGTAACTTCGATACTAATTATGACAGGTAACAGTAACTTCGATACTAATTATGACAGGTAACTGTAACTTCGATACTAATTATGACAAGGAACTATAACTTCGATACAAATTATGACAGGTAACAGTAACTTCGATACTAATTATGACAGGTTACAGTAACTACGATACTAATTATGACAAGTAACTGTAACTTCGATACTAATTATGACAGGTAACTGTAACTCGGTAACTAATTATGACAAGTAACTGTAATTTCGATACAAATTATGGCTGGTAACAGTAACTTCGATGCTAATTATGACAGGTAACTGTAACTTCGATACTAAATATGACAAGGAACTGTAATTTCGATACAAATTATGGCAGGTAACTGTAACGTCGGTACTAATTGTGACAGGTAACAGTAACTTCGATACTAATTATGACAAGTAACTATAACTTCGAATCAAATTATGACAGGTAACTGTAACTTCGATACTAATTATGACAGAAAATCTAACTTCGTTAATAATTATGACAAGTAACTGTAATTTTGATAAAAAATTATGGTAGGTAACTGTAACTTCATTACTAATTATGACAGGTAACAGTAACTTCGATACTAATTATGACAGGAAACTGTAACTTCGTTACTAATTATGACAAGTAACTTTAATTTCGATACTAGTTATGGCAGGAAACTGTAACGTCGTTACTAATTATGACAAGTCCCTGTAATTTCGATACAAATTATGGCAGGTAACTGTAACTTCGATACTAATTATGACAAGTAACTGTAACTTCGATACTAATTATGACAGGTAACTGTAACTTCGATATTAATTATGACAAGTAACTGTAATTTTGATAAAAATTATTGTAGGTAACTGTAACTTCAATACTAATTATGACAGGTAACAGTAGCTTCGATACTAATTATGACAAGAAACTCAAACTTCGTTACTAATTATGACAAGTAACTGTAATTTTGATAAAAAAATTATGGTAGGTAACTGTAACTTCAATACTAATTATGACAGGTAACAGTAACTTCGATACTAATTATGACAGGAAACTGTAACTTCGTCACTAATTATGAAAAGTAACTTTAATTTCGATATTAATTATGGCAGGAAACTGTAACTTCGTTACTAATTATGACAAGTCCCTGTAATTTCGATACAAATTATGGCAGGTAACTGTAACCTCGAAACTAATTATTACAAGTAACTGTAACTTCGATACTAATTATGACAGGTAACTGTAACTTGGTTACTAATTATGACAAGTAACTGTAATTTCGATACACATTTTGGCAGGTAACTGTAACTTCGATACTAATTAGGACAGGTAACAGTAACTTCGATACTAATTATGACAAGTAACTATAACTTCGATAAAAATTATGACTGGTTAATGTAACTTCGATTCTAATTATGACAAGAAACTCAAACTTCGTTACTAATTATGACAAGTAACTGTAATTTTGATAAAAAATTATGGTAGGTAACTGTAACTTCAATACTAATTATGACAGGTAACAGTAACTTCGATAATAATTATGACAGGTAACAGTAACTTCGATACTAATTATGACAAGTAACTGTAACTTCGAAACTAATTATGACAGGTAACTGTAACTTCGATACTAATTATGACAGGTAACTGTAACTTCGATACTAATTATGACAAGGAACTATAACTCCGATACAAATTATGACAGGTAACAGTAACTTCGATACTAATTATGACAGGTTACAGTAACTACGATACTAATTATGACAAGTAACTGTAACTTCGATACTAATTATGACAGGTAACTGTAACTTGGTAACTAATTATGACAAGTAACTGTAATTTCGATACAAATTATGGCTGGTAACAGTAACTTCGATGCTAATTATGACAGGTAACTGTAACTTCGATACTAATTATGACAAGGAACTGTAATTTCGATACAAATTATGGCAGGTAACTGTAACGTCGGTACTAATTGTGACAGGTAACAGTAACTTCGATACTAATTATGACATGTAACTATAACTTCGAATCAAATTATGACAGGTAACTGTAACTTCGATACTAATTATGACAAGAAAATCTAACTTCGTTACTAATTATGACAAGTAACTGTAATTTTGATAAAAAATTATGGTAGGTAACTGTAACTTCAATACTAATTATGACAGGTAACAGGAACTTCGATACTAATTATGACATGTAACAGTACCTTCGATACTAATTATGACAGGTAACTGTAACTTCGATACTAATTATGACAAGGAACTGTAATTTCGATACAAATTATGACAAGAAACTCTAACTTCGTTACTAATTATGACAAGTAACTGTAATTTTGATAAAAAAATTATTGTAGGTAACTGTAACTTCAATACTAATTATGACAGGTAACAGTAACTTCGATACTAATTATGACAGGTAACTGTAACTTGGTAACTAATTATGACAAGTAACTGTAATTTCGATACCAAATATGGCTGGTAACAGTAACTTCGATGCTAATTATGACAGGTAACTGTAACTTCGATACTAATTATGACAAGGAACTGTAGTTTCGATACAAATTATGGCAGGTAACTGTAACTTCGTTACTAATTATCACAAGCAACTTTAATTTCGATACTAATTATGGCAGGTAACTGTAACTTCGTTACTAATTATGACAAGTCCCTGTAATTTCTATACAAATTATGGCAGGTAACTGTAACTTCGATTCTAATTATGACAGGTAACAGTCACTTCGTTACAAATTATGACAAGTAACTGTAACTTCGATACTAATTATGACAGGTAACTGTAACTTCGTTACTAATTATGACAAGTAACAGTAATTTCGATACAAATTATGGCAGGTAACTGTATCTTCGATACTAATTATGACAGGTAACAGTAACTTCGATACTAATTATGACAAGTAACATTAACTTCGATACTAATAATGGCAGGTTACTGTAACATCGCTACTAATTATGAGAAGTAACTTTAATTTCGATACAAATTATGGCAGGTAAATGTAACTTCCATACTAATTATGACAGGTAACAGTAACTTCGATACTAATTATGACAGGAAACTGTAACTTCGTTACTAATTATGACAAGTAACTGTAATTTCGATACAAATTATGACAGGTAACTGTAACTTCGTTACTAATTATGACAAGTTACAGTCCCTTCGATACTAATTATGACAGGTAATTGTAACTTCGATATTAATTATGACAAGGAACTGTAATTTCGATACAAATTATGGCAGGTAACTGTAACTTCGTTACTAATTATGACAAGTAACTGTAATTTCGATACAAATTTTGGCAGGTAACTGTAACTTCGATATTAATTATGACAGGTAACAGTAACTTCGATACTAATTATGACAAGTAACTGTAACTTCGATACTAATTATGACAGGTAACAGTAACTTCGATACTAATTATGACAAGTAACTGTAATTTTGATAAAAAATTATGGTAGGTAACTGTAACTTCATTAATAATAATGACAGGTAACAGTAACTTCGATACTAATTATGACAGGAAACTGTAACTTCGTTACGAATTATGACAAGTAACATTAATTTCGATACTAGTTATGGCAGGAAACTGTAACTTCGAAACTAATTATGACAAGTCCCTGTAATTTCGATACAAATTATATTGGATAACTGTAACTTCGATACAAATTATGACAAATAACTGTAACTTCGATACTAATTATGACAGGTAACTGTAACTTCGTTATTAATTATGACAAGTAACTGTAATTTTGATAAAAAATTATTGTAGGTAACTGTAACTTCAATACTAATTATGACAGGTAACAGTAACTTCGATACTAATTATGACAAGAAACTCAAACTTCGTTACTAATTATGACAAGTAACTGTAATTTTGATAAAAAATTATGGTAGGTAACTGTAACTTCAATACTAATTATGACAGGTAACAGTAACTTCGATACTAATTATGACAGGAAACTGTAACTTCGTTACTAATTATGACAAGTAACTTTAATTTCGATATTAATTATGGCAGGAAACTGTAACTTCGTTACTAATTATGACAAGTCCCTGTAATTTCGATACAAATTATGGCAGGTAACTGTAACTTCGATACTAATTATGACAGGTAACTGTAACTTCGTTATTAATTATGACAAGTAACTGTAATTTCGATACAAATTTTGGCAGGTAACTGTATCATCGTTACTAATTATGACAGGTAACAGTAACTTCGATACTAATTATGACAAGTAACTGTAACTTCGATACTAATTATGACAGGTAACTGTAACTTCGATTCTAATTATGACAGGTAACTGTATCTTCGTTACTAATTATGACAAGTAACTGTAATTTCGATTCAAATTTTGGCAGGTAACTGTAACTTCGATACTTATTATGACAGGTAACAGTAACTTCGATACTAATTATGACAAGTAACTGTAACATCCATACTAATTATGACAGGTAACTGTAACTTCGTTACTAATTATGACAAGTAACTGTAATTTCGATACAAATTATGGCAGGTTACTGTAACTTCGATACTAATTATGACAGGTAACAGCAACTTCGATACTAATTATGACAAGTAACTATAACCACGATACAAATTATGACAGGTAACTGTAACTTCGATACTAATTATGACAAGAAACTCTAACTTCGTTACTAATTATGACAAGTAACAGTAATTTTGATAAAAAAATATTGTAGGTAACTGTAACTTCAATACTAATTATGACAGGTAACAGTTACTTCGATACTAATTATGACAGGTTACTGTAACTTCGTTACTAATTATGACAAGTCCTTGTAATTTCAATACAAATTATGGCAGGTAATTGTAATTTCGATGCTAATTATGACAGGTAACATTAACTTCGATACTAATTATGACATGTAACAGTAACTTCGATACTAATTATGACAGGTAACTGTAACATCGTTACTAATTATGACAATAACTGTAATTTCGATTCAAATTTTGGCAGGTAACTGTAACTTCGATACTTATTATGACATGTAACAGTAACTTCGATACTAATTATGACAAGTAACTGTAACTTCGATACTAATTATGACAGGTAACTGTAACTTCGATACTAATTATGACAAGAAACTCTAACTTCGTTACTAATTATGACAAGTAACTGTAATTTTGATAAAAAATTATTGTAGATAACTGTAACTTCAATACTAATTATGACAGGTAACAGTAACTTCGATACTAATTATGACAGGTAACAGTAACTACGATACTAATTATGACAAGTAACTGTAACTTCGATACTAATTATGACAGGTAACTGTAACTTCGTAACTAATTATGACAAGTAACTGTAATTTCGATACAAATTATGGCAGGTAACAGTAACTTCGATACTAATTATGACAAGTAACTGTAACTTCGATACTAATTATGACAGGGAACTGTAATTTCGATACAAATTATGGCAGGTAACTGTAACTTCGATACTAATTGTGACTGGTAACAGTAACTTCGATACTAATTATGACAAATAACTATAACTTCGAATCAAATTATGACAGGTAACTGTAACTTCGATACTAATTATGACAAGAAACTCTAACTTCGTTACTAATTATGACAAGTAACTGTAATTTTGATAAAAAATTATGGTAGGTAACAGTAACTTCGATACTTATTATGACAGGTAACTGTAACATCGTTACTAATTATCACAAGTAACTTTAATTTCGATACTAATTATGGCAGGTAACTGTAACTTCGTTACTAATTATTACAAGTCCCTGTAATTTCGATACAAATTATGGCAGGTAACGGTAACTTCGAAAATAATTATTACAAGTAACTGTAACTTCGATACTAATTATGACAGGTAACTGTAACTTGGTTACTAATTATGACAAGTAACTGTAATTTCGATACAAATTTTGGCAGGGAACTATAACTTCGATTCTAATTATGACAGGTAACAGTAACTTCGATACTAATTATGACAAGTAACTGTAACTTCGATACTAATTATGACAGGTAACAGTAACTTCGATACTATTTATGACAAGTAACATTAACTTCGATACTAATTATGACAGGTTACTGTAACATCGTTGCTAATGATGACAAGTAACTTTAATTTCGATACAAATTATGGCAGGTAACTGTAACTTCCATACTAATTATGACAGGTAACAGTTACTTCGATACTAATTATGACAGGATACTGTAACTTCGTTACTAATTATGACAAGTAACTGTAATTTCGATACAAATTATGACAGGTAACTGTAACTTCGTTACTAATTATGACAAGTAACAGTACCTTCGATACTAATTGTGACAGGTAACTGTAACTTCGATACCAATTATGACAGGTAACAGCAACTTCGATACTAATTATGACAAGTAACTATAACTTCGATACAAATTATGACAGGTAACTGTAACTTCGATACTAATTATGACAAGAAACTCTAACTACGTTACTAATTATGACAAGTAACTGTAATTTTGATAAAAAATTATTGTAGGTAACTGTAACTTCAATACTAATTATGACAGGTAACAGTAACTTCGATACTAATTATGACAGGTAACTGTAACTTCGTTACTTATTATGACAAGTAACTTTAATTTCGATACTAATTATGGCAGGTTACCGTAACTTCGTTACTAATTATGACAAGTCCCTGTAATTTCGATACAAATTATTGCAGGTAATTGTAATTTCGATACTAATTATGACAGGTAACAGTAACTTCGATACTAATTATGACAGGTAACAGAAACTTCGATACTAATTATGACAAGTAACTGTAACTTCGATACTAATTATGACAGGAAACAGTAACTTCGATACTAATTATGACAGGTAACTGTAACTTCGATACTAATTATGACAAGGAACTATAACTTCGATACAAATTATTACAGGTAACTGTAACTTCGATACTAATTATGACAGGTAACTGTAACTTGGTAACTAATTATGACAAGTAACTGTAATTTCGATACAAATTATGGCAGGTAACTGTAACGTCGGTACTAATTGTGACAGGTAACAGTAACATCAATACTAATTATGACAGGTAACAGGAACTTCGATACTAATTATGACAGGTAACTGTAACTTCGTTACTAATTATCACAAGTAACTTTAATTTCGATACTAATTAGGGCAGGTAACTGTAACTTCGTTACTAATTATGACAAGTCCTTGTAATTTCAATACAAATTATGGCAGGTAACGGTAACTTCGATACTAATTATTACAAGTAACTGTAACTTCGATACTAATTATGACAGGTAACTGTAACTTCGTTACTAATTATGACACGTAACTGTAATTTCGATACAAATTTTGGCAGGTAACTGTAACTTCGATTCTAATTATTACAGGTAACAGTAACTTCGATACTAATTATGACAAGTAACTGTAACATCGATACTAATTATGACAGGTAACTGTAACTTCGTTAGTAATTATGACAAGTAACAGTAATTTCGATACAAATTATGGCAGGTAACTGTATCTTCGATACTAATTATGACAGGTAACAGTAACTTCGATACTTATTATGACAAGTAACATTAACTTCGATACTAATTATGGCAGGTTACTGTAACATCGCTACTAATTATGACAAGTAACTTTAATTTCGATACAAATTATGGCAGATAACTGTAACTTCCATACTAATTATGACAGGTAACAGTAACTTCGATACTAATTATGACAGAAAACTGTAACTTCGTTACTAATTATGACATGTAACTGTAATTTCGATACAAATTATGACAGGTAACTGTAACTTCGTTACTAATTATGACAAGTAACAGTACCTTCGATACCAATTATGACAGGTAACTGTAACTTCGATACTAATTATGACAAGGAACTGTAATTTCGATACAAATTATGGCAGGTAACTGTAACTTCGTTACTAATTATGACAAGTAACTGTAATTTCGATACAAATTTTGGCAGGTAACTGTAACTTCGATAGTAATTATGACAGGTAACAGTAACTTCGATACTAATTATGACAAGTAACTGGAACATCGATACTAATTATGACAGGTAACTGTAACTTCGTTACTAATAATGACAAGTAATTCTAATTTCGATACTAATTATGGCAGGTAACTGTAACTTCGATACTAATTATGACAAGTAACTATAACTTCGATAAAAATTATGACTGGTTACTGTAACTTCGATTCTAATTATGACAAGAAACTCAAACTTCGTTACTAATTGTGACAAGTAACTGTAATTTTGATAAAAAATTATCGTAGGTAACTGTAACTTCATTACTAATTATGACAGGTAACAGTAACTTCGATACTAATTATGACACGAAACTGTAACTTCGTTACTAATTATGACAAGTAACTTTAATTTCGATACTAGTTATGGCAGGAAACTGTAACTTCGTTACTAATTATGACAAGTCCCTGTAATATCGATACAAATTATGGCAGGTAACTGTAACTTCGATACTAATTATGACAAGTAACTGTAACTTCGATACTAATTATGACAGGTAACTGTAACTTCGTTATTAAATATGACAAGTAACTGTAATTTTGATAAAAAATTATTGTAGGTAACTGTAACTTCAATACTAATTATGACAGGTAACAGTAACTTCGATACTAATTATGACAGGAAACTGTAACTTCGTTACTAATTATGACAAGTAACTTTAATTTCGATATTAATTATGGCAGGAAACTGTAACTTCGTTACTAATTATGACAAGTCCCTGTAATTTCGATACAAATTATGGCAGGTAACTGTAACTTCGATACTAATTATGACAGGTAACTGTAACTTCGTTATTAATTATGACAAGTAACTGTAATTTCGATACAAATTTTGGCAGGTAACTGTATCATCGTTACTAATTATGACAGGTAACAGTAACTTCGATACTAATTATGACAAGTAACTGTAACTTCGATACTAATTATGACAGGTAACTGTAACTTCGATTCTAATTATGACAGGTAACTGTATCTTCGTTACTAATTATGACAAGTAACTGTAATTTCGATTCAAATTTTGGCAGGTAACTGTAACTTCGATACTTATTATGACAGGTAACAGTAACTTCGATACTAATTATGACAAGTAACTGTAACATCCATACTAATTATGACAGGTAACTGTAACTTCGTTACTAATTATGACAAGTAACTGTAATTTCGATACAAATTATGGCAGGTTACTGTAACTTCGATACTAATTATGACAGGTAACAGCAACTTCGATACTAATTATGACAAGTAACTATAACCACGATACATATTATGACAGGTAACTGTAACTTCGATACTAATTATGACAAGAAACTCTAACTTCGTTACTAATTATGACAAGTAACAGTAATTTTGATAAAAAAATATTGTAGGTAACTGTAACTTCAATACTAATTATGACAGGTAACAGTTACTTCGATACTAATTATGACAGGTTACTGTAACTTCGTTACTAATTATGACAAGTCCTTGTAATTTCAATACAAATTATGGCAGGTAATTGTAATTTCGATGCTAATTATGACAGGTAACATTAACTTCGATACTAATTATGACATGTAACAGTAACTTCGATACTAATTATGACAGGTAACTGTAACATCGTTACTAATTATGACAATAACTGTAATTTCGATTCAAATTTTGGCAGGTAACTGTAACTTCGATACTTATTATGACATGTAACAGTAACTTCGATACTAATTATGACAAGTAACTGTAACTTCGATACTAATTATGACAGGTAACTGTAACTTCGATACTAATTATGACAAGAAACTCTAACTTCGTTACTAATTATGACAAGTAACTGTAATTTTGATAAAAAATTATTGTAGATAACTGTAACTTCAATACTAATTATGACAGGTAACAGTAACTTCGATACTAATTATGACAGGTAACAGTAACTACGATACTAATTATGACAAGTAACTGTAACTTCGATACTAATTATGACAGGTAACTGTAACTTCGTAACTAATTATGACAAGTAACTGTAATTTCGATACAAATTATGGCAGGTAACAGTAACTTCGATACTAATTATGACAAGTAACTGTAACTTCGATACTAATTATGACAGGGAACTGTAATTTCGATACAAATTATGGCAGGTAACTGTAACTTCGATACTAATTGTGACTGGTAACAGTAACTTCGATACTAATTATGACAAATAACTATAACTTCGAATCAAATTATGACAGGTAACTGTAACTTCGATACTAATTATGACAAGAAACTCTAACTTCGTTACTAATTATGACAAGTAACTGTAATTTTGATAAAAAATTATGGTAGGTAACAGTAACTTCGATACTTATTATGACAGGTAACTGTAACATCGTTACTAATTATCACAAGTAACTTTAATTTCGATACTAATTATGGCAGGTAACTGTAACTTCGTTACTAATTATTACAAGTCCCTGTAATTTCGATACAAATTATGGCAGGTAACGGTAACTTCGAAAATAATTATTACAAGTAACTGTAACTTCGATACTAATTATGACAGGTAACTGTAACTTGGTTACTAATTATGACAAGTAACTGTAATTTCGATACAAATTTTGGCAGGGAACTATAACTTCGATTCTAATTATGACAGGTAACAGTAACTTCGATACTAATTATGACAAGTAACTGTAACTTCGATACTAATTATGACAGGTAACAGTAACTTCGATACTATTTATGACAAGTAACATTAACTTCGATACTAATTATGACAGGTTACTGTAACATCGTTGCTAATGATGACAAGTAACTTTAATTTCGATACAAATTATGGCAGGTAACTGTAACTTCCATACTAATTATGACAGGTAACAGTTACTTCGATACTAATTATGACAGGATACTGTAACTTCGTTACTAATTATGACAAGTAACTGTAATTTCGATACAAATTATGACAGGTAACTGTAACTTCGTTACTAATTATGACAAGTAACAGTACCTTCGATACTAATTGTGACAGGTAACTGTAACTTCGATACCAATTATGACAGGTAACAGCAACTTCGATACTAATTATGACAAGTAACTATAACTTCGATACAAATTATGACAGGTAACTGTAACTTCGATACTAATTATGACAAGAAACTCTAACTACGTTACTAATTATGACAAGTAACTGTAATTTTGATAAAAAATTATTGTAGGTAACTGTAACTTCAATACTAATTATGACAGGTAACAGTAACTTCGATACTAATTATGACAGGTAACTGTAACTTCGTTACTTATTATGACAAGTAACTTTAATTTCGATACTAATTATGGCAGGTTACCGTAACTTCGTTACTAATTATGACAAGTCCCTGTAATTTCGATACAAATTATTGCAGGTAATTGTAATTTCGATACTAATTATGACAGGTAACAGTAACTTCGATACTAATTATGACAGGTAACAGAAACTTCGATACTAATTATGACAAGTAACTGTAACTTCGATACTAATTATGACAGGAAACAGTAACTTCGATACTAATTATGACAGGTAACTGTAACTTCGATACTAATTATGACAAGGAACTATAACTTCGATACAAATTATTACAGGTAACTGTAACTTCGATACTAATTATGACAGGTAACTGTAACTTGGTAACTAATTATGACAAGTAACTGTAATTTCGATACAAATTATGGCAGGTAACTGTAACGTCGGTACTAATTGTGACAGGTAACAGTAACATCAATACTAATTATGACAGGTAACAGGAACTTCGATACTAATTATGACAGGTAACTGTAACTTCGTTACTAATTATCACAAGTAACTTTAATTTCGATACTAATGAGGGCAGGTAACTGTAACTTCGTTACTAATTATGACAAGTCCTTGTAATTTCAATACAAATTATGGTAGGTAACGGTAACTTCGATACTAATTATTACAAGTAACTGTAACTTCGATACTAATTATGACAGGTAACTGTAACTTCGTTACTAATTATGACACGTAACTGTAATTTCGATACAAATTTTGGCAGGTAACTGTAACTTCGATTCTAATTATTACAGGTAACAGTAACTTCGATACTAATTATGACAAGTAACTGTAACATCGATACTAATTATGACAGGTAACTGTAACTTCGTTAGTAATTATGACAAGTAACAGTAATTTCGATACAAATTATGGCAGGTAACTGTATCTTCGATACTAATTATGACAGGTAACAGTAACTTCGATACTTATTATGACAAGTAACATTAACTTCGATACTAATTATGGCAGGTTACTGTAACATCGCTACTAATTATGACAAGTAACTTTAATTTCGATACAAATTATGGCAGATAACTGTAACTTCCATACTAATTATGACAGGTAACAGTAACTTCGATACTAATTATGACAGAAAACAATAACTTCGTTACTAATTATGACATGTAACTGTAATTTCGATACAAATTATGACAGGTAACTGTAACTTCGTTACTAATTATGACAAGTAACAGTACCTTCGATACCAATTATGACAGGTAACTGTAACTTCGATACTAATTATGACAAGGAACTGTAATTTCGATACAAATTATGGCAGGTAACTGTAACTTCGTTACTAATTATGACAAGTAACTGTAATTTCGATACAAATTTTGGCAGGTAACTGTAACTTCGATAGTAATTATGACAGGTAACAGTAACTTCGATACTAATTATGACAAGTAACTGGAACATCGATACTAATTATGACAGGTAACTGTAACTTCGTTACTAATAATGACAAGTAATTCTAATTTCGATACTAATTATGGCAGGTAACTGTAACTTCGATACTAATTATGACAAGTAACTATAACTTCGATAAAAATAATGATTGGTTACTGTAACTTCGATTCTAATTATGACAAGAAACTCAAACTTCGTTACTAATTGTGACAAGTAACTGTAATTTTGATAAAAAATTATCGTAGGTAACTGTAACTTCATTACTAATTATGACAGGTAACAGTAACTTCGATACTAATTATGACACGAAACTGTAACTTCGTTACTAATTATGACAAGTAACTTTAATTTCGATACTAGTTATGGCAGGAAACTGTAACTTCGTTACTAATTATGACAAGTCCCTGTAATATCGATACAAATTATGGCAGGTAACTGTAACTTCGATACTAATTATGACAAGTAACTGTAACTTCGATACTAATTATGACAGGTAACTGTAACTTCGTTATTAATTATGACAAGTAACTGTAATTTTGATAAAAAATTATTGTAGGTAACTGTAACTTCAATACTAATTATGACAGGTAACAGTAACTTCGATACATATTATGACAGGTAACAGTAACTTCGATACTAATTATGACAAGTAACTGTAACTTCGATACTTATTATGACAGGTAACAGTAACTTCGATACTAATTATGACAGATAACTGTAACTTCGATACTAATTATGACAAGGAACTATAACTCCGATAGAAATTATGACAGGTAACAGTAAATTCGATACTAATTATGACAGGTTACAGTAACTACGATACTAATTATGACAAGTAACTGTAACTTCGATACTAATTATGACAGGTAACTGTAACTTGGTAACTAATTATGACAAGTAACTGTAATTTCGATACAAATTATGGCTGGTAACAGTAACTTCGATGCTAATTATGACAGGTAACTGTAACTTCGATACTAATTATGACAAGGAACTGTAATTTCGATACAAATTATGGCCGGTAACTGTAACGTCGGTACTAATTGTGACAGGTAACAGTAACTTCGATACTAATTATGACAAGTAACTATAACTTCGAATCAAATTATGGCAGGTAACTGTAACTTCGATACTAATTATGACAAGAAAATCTAACTTCGTTACTAATTATGACAAGTAACTGTAATTTTGATAAAAATTATGGTAGGTAACTGTAACATCAATACTAATTATGACAGGTAACAGGAACTTCGATACTAATTATGACAGGTAACTGTAACTTCGTTACTAATTATCACAAGTAACTTTAATTTCGATACTAATTAGGGCAGGTAACTGTAACTTCGATACTAATTATGACAAGTAACAGTACCTTCGATACTAATTATGACAGGTAACTGTAACTTCGATACTAATTATGACAAGGAACTGTAATTTCGATACAAATTATGACAAGAAACTCTAACTTCGTTACTAATTATGACAAGTAACTGCAATTTTGATAAAAAATTATTGTATGTAACTGTAACTTCAATACTAATTATGACAGATAACAGTTACTTCGATACTAATTATGACAGGTAACTGTAACTTCGTTCCTTATTATGACAAGTAACTTTAATTTCGATACTATTTATGGCAGGTTACTGTAACTTCGTTACTAATTTTGACAAGTCCCTGTAATTTCGATACAAATTATGGCAGATAATTGTAATTTCGATGCTAATTATGACAGGTAACAGTAACTTCGATACTAATTATGACAAGTAACAGTAACTTCGATACTAATTATGACAAGTAACTGTAACTTCGATACTAATTATGTTAGGTAACTGTAACTTCGATTCAAATTTTGGCAGGTAACTGTAACTTCGATACTTATTATGACAGGTAACAGTAACTTCGATACTAATTATGACAAGTAACTGTAACTTCGATACTAATTATGACAGGTAACTGTAACTTCGTTACTAATTATGACAAGTAACTGTAATTTCGATACAAATTATGGCAGGTAATTGTAACTTCGATACTAATTATGACAGGTAACAGCAACTTCAATACTAATTATGACAAGTAACTATAACGTCGATACAAATTATGACAGGTAACTGTAACTTCGATACTAATTACGACAAGAAACTCTAACTTCGTTTCTAATTATGACAAGTAACTGTAATTTTGATAAAAATTATTGTAGGTAACTGTAACTTCAATACTAATTATGACAGGTAACAGTAACTTCGATACTAATTATGACAGGTAACAGTAACTACGATACTAATTATGACAAGTAAATGTAACTTCGATACTAATTATGACAGGTTTCTGTAACTTCGTAACTAATTATGACAAGTAACTGTTATTTCGATACAAATTATGGCGGGTAACGGTAACTTCGATACTAATTATTACAGGTAACTGTAACTTCGATACTAATTATGACACAGGTAACTGTAACTTCGTTACATATTATGACAAGTAACTGTAATTTCGATACAAATTTTGGCAGGTAAATGTAACTTCGATTCTAATTATTACAGGTAACAGTAACTTCGATACTAATTATGACAAGTAACTGTAACTTCGACTCTAATTATGACAAGTAACTGTAACTTCGATACTAATTATGACAGGTAACAGTAACTTCGATACTAATTATGACAGGTAACAGTAACTACGATACTAATTATGACAAGTAAATGTAACTTCGATACTAATTATGACAGGTTTCTGTAACTTCGTAACTAATTATGACAAGTAGCTGTTATTTCGATACAAATTATGGCGGGTAACGGTAACTTCGATACTAATTATTACAAGTAACTGTAACTTCGATACTAATTATGACACAGGTAACAGTAACTTCGATACTAATTATGACAAGTAACATTAACTTCGATACTAATTATGGCAGGTTACTGTAACATCGCTACTAATTATGACAAGTAATTTTAATTTCGATACAAATTATGGCAGATAACTGTAACTTCCGTACTAATTATGACAGGTAACAGTAACTTCGATACTAATTATGACAGAAAACTGTAACTTCGTTACTAATTATGACAAGTAACTGTAATTTCGATACAAATTATGAGAGGTAACTGTAACTTCGTTACTAATTATGACATGTAACAGTACCTTCGATACTAATTATGACAGGTAACTGTAACTTCGATACTAATTATGACAAGGAACTGTAATTTCGATACAAATTATGGCAGGTAACTGTAACTTCGTTACTAATTATGACAAGTAACTGTAATTTCGATACAAATTTTGGCAGGTAACTGTAACTTCGATAGTAATTATGACAGGTAACAGTAACTTCGATACTAATTATGACAAGTAACTGTAACTTCGATACTAATTATGACAGGTAACTGTAACTTCGTTACTAATAATGACAAGTAACTCTAATTTCGATACTAATTATGGCAGGTAACTGTAACTTCGATACTAATTAGGACAGGTAACAGTAACTTCGATACTAATTATGACAAGTAACTATAACTTCGATAAAAATTATGACTGGTTACTGTAACTTCGATTCTAATTATTTCAAGAAACTCAAACTTCGTTACTAATTATGACAAGTAACTGTAATTTTGATAAAAAATTATGGTAGGTAACTGTAACTTCATTACTAATTATGACAGGTAACAGTAACTTCGATACTAATTATGACAGGAAACTGTAACTTCGTTACTAATTATGATAAGTAACTTTAATTTCGATACTAGTTATGGCAGGAAACTGTAACTTCGTTACTAATTATGACAAATCCCTGTAATTTCGATACAAATTATGGCAGGTAACTGTAACTTCGATACTAATTATGACAAGTAACTGTAACTTCGATGCTAATTATGACAGGTAACTGTAACTTCGTTATTAATTATGACAAGAAACTGTAATTTTGATAAAAAAATTATTGTAGGTAATTGTAACTTCAATACTAATTATGACAGGTAACAGTAACTTCGATACTAATTATGACAAGAAACTCAATCTTCGTTACTAATTATGACAAGTAACTGTAATTTTGATAAAAAAATTATGGTAGGTAACTGTAACTTCATTACTAATTATGACAGGTAACAGTAACTTCGATACATATTATGACAGGTAACAGT
Source organism: Meconema thalassinum (assembly GCA_946902985.2). Lineage (NCBI taxonomy): Eukaryota > Metazoa > Arthropoda > Insecta > Orthoptera > Tettigoniidae > Meconema > Meconema thalassinum. Next base: position 1,670,946,432 of record OX336388.2, on the reverse strand, counting down.
AACTTCGATACTAATTATGACAAGTAACTGTAAATTCGATACTTATTATGACAGGTAACAGTAAATTCGATACTAATTATGACAGGTTACAGTAACTACGATACTAATTATGACAAGTAACTGTAACTTCGATACTAATTATGACAGGTAACTGTAACTTGGTAACTAACTATGACAAGTAACTGTAATTTCGATACAAATTATGGCTGGTAACAGTAACTTCGATAGTAATTATGACAGGTAACAGTAACTTCGATACTAATTATGACAAGTAACTGTAACTTCGATGCTAATTATGACAGGTAACTGTAACTTCGTAATTAATTATGACAAGAAACTGTAATTTTGATAAAAAATTATTGTAGGTAATTGTAACTTCAATACTAATTATGACAGGTAACAGTAACTTCGATACTAATTATGACAAGAAACTCAATCTTCGTTACTAATTATGACAAGTAACTGTAATTTTGATAAAAAAATTATGGTAGGTAACTGTAACTTCATTACTAATTATCACAGGTAACAGTAACATCGATAATAATTATGACAGGTAACTGTAACTTCGATACTAATTATGACAAGTAACTATAACTTCGATAAAAATTATGACTGGTTACTGTAACTTCGATTCTAATTATGACAAGAAACTCAAACTTCGTTACTATTTATGACAAGTAACTGTAATTTTGATAAAAAATTATCGTAGGTAACTGTAACTTCATTACTAATTATGACAGGTAACAGTAACTTCGATACTAATTATGACAGGAAACTGTAACTTCGTTACTAATTATGACAAGTAACTTTAATTTCGATACTAGTTATGGCAGGAAACTGTAACTTCGTTACTAATTATGACAAGTCCCTGTAATATCGATACAAATTATGGCAGGTAACTGTAACTTCGATACTAATTATGACAAGTAACTGTAACTTCGATACTAATTATGACAGGTAACTGTAACTTCGTTATTAATTATGACAAGTAACTGTAATTTTGATAAAAAATTATTGTAGGTAACTGTAACTTCAATACTAATTATGACAGGTAACAGTAACTTCGATACATATTATGACAGGTAACAGTAACTTCGATACTAATTATGACAAGTAACTGTAACTTCGATACTTATTATGACAGGTAACAGTAACTTCGATACTAATTATGACAGGTAACTGTAACTTCGATACTAATTATGACAAGGAACTATAACTCCGATACAAATTATGACAGGTAACAGTAAATTCGATACTAATTATGACAGGTTACAGTAACTACGATACTAATTATGACAAGTAACTGTAACTTCGATACTAATTATGACAGGTAACTGTAACTTGGTAACTAATTATGACAAGTAACTGTAATTTCGATACAAATTATGGCTGGTAACAGTAACTTCGATGCTAATTATGACAGGTAACTGTAACTTCGATACTAATTATGACAAGGAACTGTAATTTCGATACAAATTATGGCAGGTAACTGTAACGTCGGTACTAATTGTGACAGGTAACAGTAACTTCGATACTAATTATGACAAGTAACTATAACTTCGAATCAAATTATGACAGGTAACTGTAACTTCGATACTAATTATGACAAGAAAATCTAACTTCGTTACTAATTATGACAGGTAACAGGAACTTCGATACTAATTATGACAGGTAACTGTAACTTCGTTACTTATTATGACAAGTAACTTTAATTTCGATACTAATTATGGCAGGTTACTGTAACTTCGTTACTAATTATGACAAGTCCCTGTAATTTCGATACAAATTATGGCAGGTAATTGTAATTTCGATGCTAATTATGACAGGTAACAATAACTTCGATACTAATTATGACAAGTAACAGTAACTTCGATACTAATTATGACAAGTAACTGTAACTTCGATACTAATTATGATAGGTAACTGTAACTTCGATTCAAATTTTGGCAGGTAACTGTAACTTCGATACTTATTATGACAGGTAACAGTAACTTCGATACTAATTATGACAAGTAACTGTAACTTCGATACTAATTATGACAGGTAACTGTAACTTCGTTACTAATTATGACAAGTAACTGTAATTTCGATACAAATTATGGCAGGTAACTGTAACATCGATACGAATTATGACAGGTAACAGCAACTTCGATACTAATTATGACAAGTAACTATAACGTCGATACAAATTATGACAGGTAACTGTAACTTCGATACTAATTAGGACAAGAAACTCTAACTTCGTTTCTAATTATGACAAGTAACTGTAATTTTGATAAAAATTATTGTAGGTAACTGTAACTTCAATACTAATTATGACAGGTAACAGTAACTTCGATACTAATTATGACAGGTAACAGTAACTACGATACTAATTATGACAAGTAAATGTAACTTCGATACTAATTATGACAGGCTTCTGTAACTTCGTAACTAATTATGACAAGTAACTGTTATTTCGATACAAATTATCGCGGGTAACGGTAACTTCGATACTAATTATTACAAGTAACTGTAACTTCGATACTAATTATGACAGGTAACTGTAACTTCGTTACTAATTATGACAAGTAACTGTAATTTCGATACAAATTTTGGCAGGTAACTGTAACTTCGATTCTAATTATTACAGGTAACAGTAACTTCGATACTAATTATGACAAGTAACTGTAACTTCGATACTAATTATGACAGGTAACTGTAACTTCGTTAGTAAGTATGACAAGTAACAGTAATTTCGATACAAATTATGGCAGGTAACTGTATCTTCGATACTAATTATGACAGGTAACAGTAACTTCGATACTAATTATGACAAGTAACATTAACTTCGATACTAATTATGGCAGGTTACTGTAACATCGCTACTAATTATGACAAGTAACTTTAATTTCGATACAAATTATGGCAGATAACTGTAACTTCCATACTAATTATGACAGGTAACAGTAACTTCGATACTAATTATGACAGAAAACTGTAACTTCGTTACTAATTATGACAAGTAACTGTAATTTCGATACAAATTATGACAGGTAACTGTAACTTCGTTACTAATTATGACAAGTAACAGTACCTTCGATACTAATTATGACAGGTAACTGAAACTTCGATACTAATTATGACAAGGAACTGTAATTTCGATACAAATTATGGCAGGTAACTGTAACATCGTTACTAATTATGACAAGTAACTGTAATTTCGATACTAATTTTGGCAGGTAACTGTAACTTCGATAGTAATTATGACAGGTAACAGTAACTTCGATACTAATTATGACAAGTAACTGTAACTTCGATACTAATTATGACAGGTAACTGTAACTTCGTTACTAATAATGACAAGTAACTCTAATTTCGATACTAATTATGGCAGGTAACTGTAACTTCGATACTAATTAGGACAGGTAACAGTAACTTCGATACTAATTATGACAAGTAACTATAACTTCGATAAAAATTATGACTGGTTACTGTAACTTCGATTCTAATTATGACAAGAAACTCAAACTTCGTTACTAATTATGACAAGTAACTGTAATTTTGATAAAAAATTATGGTAGGTAACTGTAACTTCATTACTAATTATGACAGGTAACAGTAACTTCGATACTAATTATGACAGGAAACTGTAACTTCCTTACTAATTATGATAAGTAACTTTAATTTCGATACTAGTTATGGCAGGAAACTGTAACTTCGTTACTAATTATGACAAGTCCCTGTAATTTCGATACAAATTATGGCAGGTAACTGTAACTTCGATACTAATTATGACAAGTAACTGTAACTTCGATACTAATTATGGCAGGTAACTCTAACTTCGTTATTAATTATGACAAGTAACTGTAATTTTGATAAAAAATTATTGTAGGTAATTGTAACTTCAATACTAAGTATGACAGGTAACAGTAACTTCGATACTAATTATGACAAGAAACTCAAACTTCGTTACTAATTATGACAAGTAACTGTAATTTTGATAAAAAAATTATGGTAGGTAACTGTAACTTTAATACTAATTATGACAGGTAACAGTAACTTCGATACTAATTATGACAGGAAACTGTAACTTCGTCACTAATTATGACAAGTAACTTTAATTTCGTTATTAATTATGGCAGGAATCTGTAACTTCGTTACTAATTATGACAAGTCCCTGTAATTTCGATACAAATTATGGCAGGTAACTGTAACCTCGAAACTAATTATTACAAGTAACTGTAACTTCGATACTAATTATGACAGGTAACTGTAACTTGGTTACTAATTATGACAAGTAACTGTAATTTCGATACAAATTTTGGCAGGTAACTGTAACTTCGATACTAATTAGGACAGGTAACAGTTACTTCGACACTAATTATGACAAGTAACTATAACTTCGATAAAAATTATGACTGGTTACTGTATCTTCGATTCTAATTATGACAAGAAACTCAAACTTCGTTACTAATTATGACAAGTAACTGTAATTTTGATAAAAAATTATGGTAGGTAAATGTAACTTCATTACTAATTATGACAGGTAACAGTAACATCGATACTAATTATGACAGGAAACTGTAACTTGGTTACTAATTATGACAAGTAACTTTAATTTCGATACTAGTTATGGCAGGAAACTGTAACTTCGTTACTAATTATGACAAGTCCGTGTAATTTCGATACAAATTATGGCAGGTAACTGTAACTTCGATACTAATTATGAAAAGTAACTGTAACTTCGATACTAATTATGACAGGTAACTGTAACTTCGTTATTAATTATGACAAGTAACTGTAATTTTGATAAAAGATTATTGTAGGTAACTGTAACTTCAATACTAATTGTGACAGGTAACAGTAACTTCGATACTAATTATGACAGGTAACAGTAACTTCGATACTAATTATGACAAGTAACTGTAACTTCGATACTAATTATGACAGGTAACAGTAACTTCGATACTAATTATGACAGGTAACTGTAACTTCGATACTAATTATGACAAGGAACTATAACTCCGATACAAATTATGACAGGTAACAGTAACTTCGATACTAATTATGACAGGTTACAGTAACTACGATACTAATTATGACAAGTAACTGTAACTTCGATACTAATTATGACAGGTAACTGTAACTTGATAACTAATTATGACAAGTAACTGTAATTTCGATACAAATTATGGCTGGTAACAGTAGCTTCGATGCTAATTATGACAGGTAACTGTAACTTCGATACTAATTATGACAAGTAACAGTAACTTCAATACTAATTATGAAAAGTAACTGTAACTTCGATACTAATTATGACAGGTATCTGTAACTTCGTTACTATTTATGACAAGTAACTGTAATTTCGATTCAAATTATGGCAGGTAACTGTAACTTCGATACTTATTATGACAGGTAACAGTAACTTCGATACTAATTATGACAAGTAACTGTAACTTCGATACTAATTATGACAGGTAACTGTAACTTCGTTACTAATTATGACAAGTAACTGTAATTTCGATACAAATTATGGCAGGTAACTGTAACTTCGATACTAATTATGACAGGTAACAGCAACTTCGATACTAATTATGACAAGTAACTATAACTTCGATACAAATTATGACAGGTAACTGTAACTTCGATAATAATTATGACAAGAAACTCTGACTTCGTTTCTAATTATGACAAGTAACTGTAATTTTGATAAAAAATTATTGTCGGTAACTGAAACTTCAATACTAATTATGACAGGTAACAGTAACTTCGATACTAATTATGACCGGTAACAGTAACTACGATACTAATTATGACAAGTAAATGTAACTTCGATACTAATTATGACAGGTTACTGTAACTTCGTAACTAATTATGACAAGTAACTGTTATTTCGATACAAATTATGGCGGGTAACGGTAACTTCGATACAAATTATTACAAGTAACTGTAACTTCGATACTAATTATGACAGGTAACTGTAACTTCGTTACTAATTATGACAAGTAACTGTAATTTCGATACAAATTTTGGCAGGTAACTGTAACTTCGATTCTAATTATTACAGGTAACAGTAACTTCGATACTAATTATGACAAGTAACTGTAACTTCGATACTAATTATGACAGGTAACTGTAACTTCGTTAGTAATTATGACAAGTAACAGTAATTTCGATACAAATTATGGCAGGTAACTGTATCTTCGATACTAATTATGACAGGTAACAGTAACTTCGATACTAATTATGACAAGTAACATTAACTTCGATACTAATTATGGCAGGTTACTGTAACATCGCTACTAATTATGACAAGTAACTATAATTTCGATACAAATTATGGCAGATAACTGTAACTTCCATACTAATTATGACAGGTAACAGTAACTTCGATACTAATTATGACAGAAAACTGTAACTTCGTTACTAATTATGACAAGTAACTGTAATTTCGATACAAATTATGACAGGTAACTGTAACTTCGTTACTAATTATGACAAGTAACAGTACCTTCGATACTAATTATGACAGGTAACTGTAACTTCGATACTAATTATGACAAGGAACTGTAATTTCGATACAAATTATGGCAGGTAACTGTAACTTCGTTACTAATTATGACAAGTAACTGTAATTTCGATACAAATTTTGGCTGGTAACTGTAACTTCGATACTAATTATGACAGGTAACTGTAACTTCGTTACTAATAATGACAAGTAACTCTAATTTCGATACTAATTATGGCAGGTAACTGTAACTTCGATACTAATTAGGACAGGTAACAGTAACTTCGATACTAATTATGACAAGTAACTATAACTTCGATAAAAATTATGACTGGTTACTGTAACTTCGATTCTAATTATGACAAGAAACTCAAACTTCGTTACTAATTATGACAAGTTACTGTAATTTTGATAAAAAATTATTGTAGGTAACTGTAACTTCAATACTAATTATGACAGGTAACAGTAACTTCGATACTAATTATGACAATAAACTCAAATTTCGTTACTAATTATGACAAGTAACTGTAATTTTGATAAAAAAAATTATGGTAGGTAACTGTAACTTCAATACTAATTATGACAGGTAACTGTAACTTCGATACTAATTATGACAGGAAACTGTAACTTCGTCACTAATTATGACAAGTAACTTCAATTTCGATATTAATTATGGCAGGAAACTGTAACTTCGTTACTAATTATGACAAGTCCCTGTAATTTCGGTACAAATTATGGCAGGTAACTGTAACCTCGATAATAATTATGACAAGTAACTGTATCTTCGATACTAATTATGACAGGTAACTGTAACTTCGTTATTAATTATGGCAAGTAACTGTAATTTCGATACAAATTTTGGCAGGTAACTGTATCATCGTTACTAATTATGACAGGTAACAGTAACTTCGATACTAATTATGATAAGTAACTGTAACTTCGATACTAATTATGACAGGTAACTGTAACTTCGATACTAATTATGACAAGGAACTGTAATTTCGATACAAATTATGGCAGGTAACTGTAACGTCGGTACTAATTGTGACAGGTAACAGTAACTTCGATACTAATTATGACAAGTAACTATAACTTCGAATCAAATTAGTCATAATTAGTAACTGTAACTTCGATACTAATTATGACAAGTAACAGTACCTCCGATACTAATTATGACAGGTAACTGTAACTTCGATACTAATTATGACAAGAAAATCTAACTTCGTTACTAATTATGACAAGTAACTGTAATTTTGATAAAAAATTATGGTAGGTAACTGTAACTTCAATACTAATTATGACAGGTAACAGGAACTTCGATACTAATTATGACAGGTAACTGTAACTTCGTTACTAATTATCACAAGTAACTTTAATTTCGATACTAATTAGGGCAGGTAACTGTAACTTCGATACTAATTATGACAAGTATCAGTACCTTCGATACTAATTATGACAGGTAACTGTAACTTCGATACTAATTATGACAAGGAACTGTAATTTCGATACAAATTATGACAAGAAACTCTAACTTCGTTACTAATTATGACAAGTAACTGCAATTTTGATAAAAAATTATTGTAGGTAACTGTAACTTCAATACTAATTATGACAAGTAAATGTAACTTCGATACTAATTATGACAGGTTACTGTAACTTCGTAACTAATTATGACAAGTAACTGTTATTTCGATACAAATTATGGCGGGTAACGGTAACTTCGATACTAATTATGACAAGTAACTGTAACTTCGATACTAATTATGACATGTAACTGTAACTTCGTTAGTAATTATGACAAGTAACAGTAATTTCGATACAAATTATGGCAGGTAACTGTATCTTCGATACTAATTATGACAGGTAACAGTAACTTCGATACTAATTATGACAAGTAACATTAACTTCGATACTAATTATGGCAGGTTACTGTAACATCGCTACTAATTCTGACAAGTAACTTTAATTTCGATACAAATTATGGCAGATAACTGTAACTTCCATACTAATTATGACAGGTAACAGTAACTTCGATACTAATTATGACAGAAAACTGTAACTTCGTTACTAATTATGACAAGTAACTGTAATTTCGATACAAATTATGACAGGTAACTGTAGCTTCGTTACTAATTATGACAAATAACAGTACCTTCGATACTAATTATGACAGGTAACTGTAACTTCGATACTAATTATGACAAGGAACTGTAATTTCGATACAAATTATGGCAGGTAACTGTAACTTCGTTACTAATTATGACAAGTAACTGTAATTTCGATACAAATTATGACAGGTAACTGTAACTTCGTTACTAATTATGAAAAGTTACTGTAACTTTGATACTAATTATGACAGGTAACTGTAACTTCGATACTAATTATGACAAGTAACTGTAACTTCGATACTAATTATGACAGGTAACTGTAACTTCGTTATTAATTATGACAAGTAACTGTAATTTTGATAAAAAATTATTGTAGGTAATTGTAACTTCAATACTAATTATGACAGGTAACTGTAACTTCGATACTAATTATGACAAGTAACTGTAACTTCGATACTAATTATGACAGGTAACTGTAACTTCGGTATTAATTATGACAAGTAACTGTAATTTTGATAAAAAAATTATGGTAGGTAACTGTAACTTCAATACTAATTATGACAGGTAACTGGAACTTCGATACTAATTATGACAGGAAACTGTAACTTCGTCACTAATTATGACAAGTAAATTTAATTTCGATATTAATTATGGCAGGAAACTGTAACTTCGTTACTAATTATGACAAGTCCCTGTAATTTCGATACAAATTATGGCAGGTAACTGTAACCTCGATACTAATTATGAAAAGTAACTGTAACTTCGATACTAATTATGACAGGTAACTGTAACTTCGTTATTAATTATGACAAGTAACTGTAATTTCGATACAAATTTTGGCAGGTAACTGTATCATCGTTACTAATTATGACAGGTAACAGTAACTTCGATACTAATTATGATTAGTAACTGTAACTTCGATACTAATTATGACAGGTAACTGTAACTTCGATACTAATTATGACAGGTAACTGTAACTTCGTTACTAATTATGACAAGTAACTGTAATTTTGATAAAAAATTATGGTAGGTAACTGTAACTTCAATACTAATTATGACAGGTAGCAGTAACTTCGATACTTATTAAGACAGGTAACTGTAACTTCGTTACTAATTATCACTAGTAACTTTAATTTCGATACTAATTATGGCAGGTAACTGTAACTTCGTTACTAATTATTGCAAGTCCCTGTAATTTCGATACAAATTATGGCGGGTAACGGTAACTTCGATACTAATTATTACAAGTAACTGTAACTTCGATACTAATTATGACAGGTAACTGTAACTTAGTTACTAATTATGACAAGTAACTGTAATTTCGATACAAATTTTGGCAGGTAACTGTAACTTCGATTCTAATTATGACAGGTAACAGTAACTTCGATACTAATTATGACAAGTAACTGTAACTTCGATACTAATTATGACAGGTAACTGTAACTTCGTAACTATTTATGACAAGTAACAGTAATTTCGATACAAAATATGGCAGGTAACAGTAACTTCGATACTAATTATGACAGGTAACAGTAACTTCGATACTAATAATGACAAGTAACATTAACTTCGATACTAATTATGACAGGTTACTGTAACATCGTTGTTAATGATGACAAATAACTTTAATTTCGATACAAATTATGGCAGGTAACTGTAACTTTCATACTAATTATGACAGGTAACAGTTACTTCGATACTAATTATGACAGGAAACTGTAACTTCGTTACTAATTATGAAAAGTAACAGTACCTTCGATACTAATTATGACTGGTAACTGTAACATCGATACTAATTATGACAAGGAACTGTAATTTCGAAACAAATTATGGCAGATAACTGTAACTTCGTTACTAATTAAGACAAGTAACTGTAATTTCGATACAAATTTTGGCAGGTAACTGTAACTTCGATACTTATTATGACAGGTAACAGTAACTTCGATACTAATTATGACAAGTAACAGTAACTTCGATACTTATTATGACAGGTAACTGTAACTTCGGTACTAATTATGACAGGTAACAGTAACTTCGATACTAATTATGACAAGTAAATATAACTTCGATAAAAATTATGACTGGTTACTGTAACTTCGATTCTAATTATGACGAGAAACTCAAACTTCGTTACTAATTATGACAAGTAACTGTAATTTTGATAAAAAATTATGGTAGGTAATTGTAACTTCAATACTAATTATGACAGGTAACAGTAACTTCGATACTAATTATGACAGGAAACTGTAACTTCGTTACTAATTATGACAAGTAACTTTAATTTCGATACTAATTATGGCAGGAAACTGTAACTTCGTTACTAATTATGACAAGTCCCTATAATTTCGATACAAATTATGGCAGGTAACTGTAACATCGATACTAATTATGACAAGTAACTGTAACTTCGATACTAATTATGACAGGTAACTGTAACTTCGTCACTAATTATAACAAGTAACTGTAATTTCGTTTCAAATTATGGCAGGTAACAGTAACTTCGATACAAATTATGACAAGAAACTCTAACTTCGTTAATAATTATGACAAGTAACATTAATTTTGATAAAAATTTATGGTAGGTAACTGTAACTTCAATACTAATTATGACTGTAACAGTAACTTCGTTACTAATTATGACAGGTAACAGTAATTCGATATTAATTATTACAAGTAACTATAACTTCGATAAAATTATGACAGGTAACAGTAACTTCGATACTAATTATGACAAGAAACTCGAACTTCGTTACTAATTATGACAAGTCCCTGTAATTTCGATACAAATTATGGCAGGTAACTGTAACTTCCATACTAATTATGACAGGTAACAGTAACTTCGATACTAATTATGACAGGAAACTGTAACTTCGTTACTAATTATGACAAGTAACTGTAATTTCGATACAAATTATGACAGGTAACTGTAACTTCGTTACTAATTATGACAGGTTACTGTAACTTCGTTACTAATTATGTCAAGTAACTGTAGCTTCGATGCTAATTATGACAAGTAACTGTAATTTCGATACAAATTATGACAGGTAACATTAACTTCGATACAAATTATGACAAGAAACTCTAACTTCGTTAATAATTATGACAAGTAACATTAATTTTGATAAAAATTTATGGTAGGTAACTGTAACTTCAATACTAATTATGACTGTAACAGTAACTTCGTTACTAATTATGACAAGTAACTGTAATTTCGATACAAATTATGGCAGGTAACAGTAACTTCGATACTAATTATGACAGGTAACTGTAACTTCGATACTAATTATGACAACGAACTGTAATTTCGATACAAATTATGGCAGGTAACTGTAACATCCATACTAATTATGACAGGTAACAGTAACTTCGATAATAATTATGACAAGAAACTGTATCTTCGTTACTAATTATGACAAGTAACTGTAATTTCGATACAAATTATGGCAGGTAACTGTAACTTCGTTACTAATTATGACAAGTAACAGTACCTTCGATACTAATTATGACAGGTAACTGTAACTTCGATACTAACTATGACAAGGAACTGTAATTTCGATACTAATTATGACAGGTAACTGTAACTTCGTTATTAATTATGACTAGTTACTGTAATTTTGATAAAAAATTATGACAACGAACTGTAATTTCGATACAAATTAAGGCAGGTAACTGTAACATCCATACTAATTATGACAGGTAACAGTAACTTCGATAATAATTATGACAAGAAACTGTATCTTCGTTACTAATTATGACAAGTAACTGTAATTTCGATACAAATTATGGCAGGTAACTGTAACTTCGTTACTAATTATGACAAGTAACTGTAATTTCGATACAAATTATGGCAGGTAACAGTAACTTCGATACTAATTATGACAGGTAACTGTAACTTCGATACTAATTATGACAACGAACTGTAATTTCGATACAAATTATGGCAGGTAACTGTAACATCCATACTAATTATGACAGGTAACAGTAACTTCGATAATAATTATGACAAGAAACTGTATCTTCGTTACTAATTATGACAAGTAACTGTAATTTCGATACAAATTATGGCAGGTAACTGTAACTTCGTTACTAATTATGACAAGTAACTGTAATTTCGATACAAATTATGGCAGGTAACTGTAACTTCGGTACTAATTATGACAGGTAACAGTTACATCGGTGCTAATTATGACAAGTAACTATAACTTCGATAAAAATTATGACTGGTTACTGTAACTTCGATTCTAATTATGACAAGAAACTCTAACTTCGTTACTAATTATGACAAGTAACTGTAATTTTGAAAAAAATTAAGGTAGGTAACTGTAACTTCAATATTAATTATGACAGGTAACAGTAACTTCGATACTAATTATGACAGGAAACTGTAACTTCGTTACTAATTATGACAAGTAACTTTAATTTCGATACTAATTATGGCAGGTAACTGTAACATTGTTACTAATTATGACAAGTCCCTGTAATTGCGATACAAATTATGGCAGGTAACTGTAACTTCGATACTAATTATGACAAGTAACTGTAACTTCGTTACTAATTATGACAAGTAACTCTAATTTTGATAAAAAATTATGGCAGGTAACTGTAACTTCGATACTAATTATAACAGGTAACATTAACTTCGATACTAATTATGACAGGTTACTCTAACTTCGTTACTAATTATGTCAAGTAACTGTAACTTCGATACTAATTATGACAAGTAACTGTAATTTCGATACAAATTATGACAGGTTACCGTAACTTCTTTACTAATGATGACAAGTAACTGTAATTTCGATACGAATTATGGCAGGTAACTGTAACTTCGGTACTAATTATATCAGGTATCAGTAACTTCGATACTAATTATGACAAGGAACTGTAATTTCGATACAAATTATGGCAGGTAACTGTAACTTCGTTACTAATTATGACAGGTTACTGTAACTTCGTTACTAATTATGTCAAGTAATTGTAGCTTCGATTCTAATTATGACAAGTAACTGTAATTTCGATACAAAATATGACAGGTAACAGTAACTTCGATACAAATTATGACAAGAAACTCTAACTTCGTTAATAATTATGACAAGTAACATTAATTTTGATAAAAAATTATGGTAGGTAACTGTAACATCAATACTAATTATGACAGGTAACAGTAACTTCGATACTAATTATTACAGGTAAGAGTAACTACGATACTAATTATGACAAGTAACTGTAACTTCGATACTAATTATGACAGGTAACAGTTACTTCGATACTATTTATGACAGGAAACTGTAACTTCGTTACTAATTATGACAAGTAACTGTAATTTCGATACAAATTATGACAGGTAACTGTAACTTCGTTACTAATTATGACAGGAAACTGTAACTTCGTTACTAATTATGACAAGTAACTTTAATTTGGATACTAGTTATGGCAGGAAACTGTATCTTCGTTACTAATTATGACAAGTCCCTGTAATTTCGATACAAATTATGGCAGATAACTGTAACTTCGATACTAATTATGACAAGTAACTGTAACATCGATACTAATTATGACAGGTAACTGTAACTTCGTTATTAATTATGACTAGTAACTGTAATTTTGATAAAAAATTATTGTAGGTAACTGCAACTTCAATACTAATTATGACAGGTAACAGTAACTTCGATACTAATTATGACAAGAAACTCAAACTTCGTTACTAATTATGACAAGTAACTGTAATTTTGATAAAAAATTATGGTAGGTAACTGTAACTTCAATACTAATTATGACAGGTAACAGTAACGTCGATACTAATTATGACAGGAAACTGTAACTTCGTTACTCATTATGACAAGTAACTTTAATTTCGATATTAATTATGGCAGGAAACTGTAACTTCCTTACTAATTATGACAAGTCCCTGTAATTTCGATACAAATTATGGCAGGTAACTGTAACCTCGATACTAATTATGACAAGTAACTGTAACTTCGATACTAATTATGACAGGTAACTGTAACTTCGTTATTAATTATGACAAGTAACTGTAATTTCGATACAAATTTTGGCAGGTAACTGTATCATCGTTACTAATTATGACTGGTAACAGTAACTTCGATACTAATTATGACAAGTAACTGTAACTTCGATACTAATTGTGACAGGTAACTGTAACTTCGATACTAATTATGACAGGTAACTGTAACTTCGTTACTAATTATGACAAGTAACTGTAATTTCGAAACAAATTATGACAGGTAATTGTAACTTCGTTACTAATTATGACAGGTTACTGTAACTTCGTTACTAATTATGTCAAGTAACTGTAGCTTCGATGCTAATTGTGACAAGTAACTGAAATTTCGATACAAATTATGACAGGTAACATTAACTTCGATACTAATTATGACAAGAAACTCTAACTTCGTCACTAATTATGACAAGTAACTGTAATTTCGATACAAATTATGGCAGGTAAATGTAACTTCGATACTAATTATGACAGGTAATTGTAACTTCGTTACTAATTATGGCAGGTTACTGTAACATCGCTACTAATTATGACAAGTAACTTTAATTTCGATACAAATTATGGCAGGTAACTGTAACTTCAATACTAATTATGACAGGTAACAGTAACTTCGATACTAATTATGACAGGAAACTGTAACTTCGTTACTAATTATGACAAGTAACTGTAATTTCGATACAAATTTTGGCAGGTAACTGTAACTTCGATACTAATTATGACAGGTAACAGTAACTTCGATACTAATTATGACAAGTAACTGTAACTTCGATACTAATTATGACAGGTAACTGTAACTTCGTTACTAATTTTGACAAGTAACAGTACCTTCGATACTAATTATGACAGGTAACTGTAACTTCGATACTAATTATGACAAGGAACTGTAATTTCGATACAAATTATGGCAGGTAACTGTAACTTCGTTACTAATTATGACAAGTAACTGTAATTTCGAAACAAATTTTGGCAGGTAACTGTAACTTCGATACTAATTATGACAGGTAACAGTAACTTCGATACTAATTATGACAAGTAACTGTAACTTCGATACTAATTATGACAGGTAACTGTAACTTCGTTACTATTTATGACAAGTAACAGTAATTTCGATACAAAATATGGCAGGTAACAGTAACTTCGATACTAATTATGACAGATAACAGTAACTTCGATACTATTTATGACAAGTAACATTAACTTCGATACTAATTAAGACAGGTTACTGTAACATCGTTGCTAATGATGACAAGTAACTTTAATTTCGATACAAATTATGGCAGGTAACTGTAACTTCCATACTTATTATGACAGGTAACAGTTACTTCGATACTAATTATGACAGGAAACTGTAACTTCGTTACTAATTATGACAAGTAACTGTAATTTCGATACATATTATGACAGGTAACTGTAACTTCGTTACTAATTATGACAAGTAACAGTACCTTCGATACTAATTATCACAGGTAACTGTAACATCGATACTAATTATGACAAGGAACTGTAATTTCGATACATATTATGGCAGGTAACTCTACCTTCGATACTAATTATGACAGGTAACAGCAACATCGATACTAATTATGACAAGTAACTATAACTTCGATACAAATTATGACAGGCAACTGTAACTTCGATACTAATTATGACAAGAAACTCTAACTTCGTTACTAATTATGACAAGTAAATGTAATTTTGATAAAAAATTATTGTAGGTAACTGTAACTTCAATACTAATTATGACAGGTAACAGTAACTTCGATACTAATTATGACAGGTAACTGTAACTTCGTTACTTATTATGACAAGTAACTTTAATGTCGATACTAATTATGGCAGGTTACTGTAACTTCGTTACTAATTATGACAAGTCCCTGTAATTTCGATACAAATTATTGCAGGTAATTGTAATTTCGATACTAATTATGACAGGTAACAGTAACTTCGATACTAATTATGACAGGTAACAGTAACTTCGATACTAATTATGACAATTAACTGTAACTTCGATACTAATTATGACAGGTAACAGCAACATCGATACTAATTATGACAAGTAATTATAACTTCGATACAAATTATGACAGGTAACAGTACCTTCGATACTAATTATGACAGGTTACAGTAACTACGATACTAATTATGACAAGTAACTGTAACTTCGATACTAATTATGACAGGTAACTGTAACTTGGTAACTAATTATGACAAGTAACTGTAATTTCGATAAAAATTATGGCTGGTAACAGTAACTTCGATGCTAATTATGACAGGTAACTGTAACTTCGATACTAATTATGACAAGGAACTGAAATTTCGATACAAATTATGGCAGGTAACTGTAACTTCGATACTAATTGTGACAGGTAACAGTAACGTCGATACTAATTATGACAAGTAACTGTAACTTCGAATCAAATTATGACAGGTAACTGTAGCTTCGATACTAATTATGACAAGAAAATCTAACTTCGTTACTAATTATGACAAGTAACTGTAATTTTGATAAAAAATTATGGTAGGTAACTGTAACTTCAATACTAATTATGACAGGTAACAGGAACTTCGATACTAATTATGACAAGTAACTGTAACTTCGTTAATAATTATCACAAGTAACTTTAATTTCGATACTAATTATGGCAGGTAACTGTAACTTCGTTACTAATTATGACAAGTCCCTGTAATTTCGATACAAATTATGGCAGGTAACGGTAACTTCGATACTAATTATTACAAGTAACTGTAACTTCGATACTAATTATGAGAGGTAACTGTAACTTCGTTACTAATTATGACAAGTAACTGTAATTTCGATACAAATTTTGGCAGGTAACTGTAACTTCGATTCTAATTATGACAGGTAACAGTAACTTCGATACTAATTATGACAAGTAACTGTAACGTCGATACTAATTATGACAGGTAACAGTAACTTTGATACTAATTATGACAAGTAACATTAACTTCGATACTAATTATGGCAGGTTACTGTAACATCGCTACTAATTATGACAAGTAACTTTAATTTCGATACAAATTATGGCAGGTAACTGTAACATCAATACTAATTATGACAGGTAACAGTAACTTCGATACTAATTATGACAGGAAACTGTAACTTCGTTACTAATTATGACAAGTAACTGTAATTTCGATACAAATTATGACAGGTAACTGTAACTTCGTTACTAATTATGACAAGTAACAGTACCTTCGATACTAATTATGACAGGTAACGGTATCTTCGATACTAATTATGACAAGGAACAGTAATTCCGATACAAATTATGGCAGGTAACTGTAACTTCGTTACTAATTATGACAAGTAACTGTAATTTCGATACAAATTTTGGCAGGTAACTGTAACTTCGATACTAATTATGACAGGTAACAGTTACTTCGATACTAATTATGACAAGTAACTGTAACTTCGATACTAATTATGACAGGTAACTGTAACTTCGTTACTAATAATGACAAGTAACTCTAATTTCGATACTAATTATGGCAGGTAACTGTAACTTCGATACCAATTATGACAGGTAACAGCAACTTCGATACTAATTATGACAAGTCCCTGTAATTTCGATACAAATTATTGCAGGTAATTGTAATTTCGGTACTAATTATGACAGGTAACAGTATCTTCGATACTAATTATGACAGGTAACAGTAACTTCGATACTAATTATGACAAGTAACTGTAACTTCGATACTAATTATGACAAGTAACAGCAACTTCGATACAAATTATGACAAGTTATTATAACTTCGATACAAATTATGACAGGTAACAGTAACTTCGATACTAATTATGACAGGTTACAGTAACTACGATACTAATTATGACAAGTAACAGTAACTTCGGTACTAATTATGACAGGTAACTGTAACTTGGTAACTAATTATGACAAGTAACTGTAAATTCGATACAAATTATGGCTGGTAACAGTAACTTCGATGCTAATTATGACAGGTAACTGTAACTTCGATACTAATTATGACAAGGAACTGTAATTTCGATACAAATTATGGCAGGTAACTGTAACTTCGATACTAATTGTGACAGGTAACACTAACTTCGATACTAATTATGACAAGTAACTATAACATCGAATCAAATTATGACAGGTAACTGTAACTTCGATACTAATTATGACAAGAAAATCTAACTTCGTTACTAATTATGACAAGTAACTGTAATTTTGATAAAAAATTATGGTAGGTAACTGTAACTTCAATACTAATTATGACAGGTAACAGGAACTTCGATACTAATTATGACAGGTAACTGTAACTTCGTTAATAATTATCACAAGTAACTTTAATTTCGATACTAATTATGGCAGGTAACTGTAACTTCGTTACTAATTATGACAAGTCCCTGTAATTTCGATACAAATTATGGCAGGTAACGGTAACTTCGATAATAATTATGACAAGAAACTATAACTTCGATACATATTATGACAGGCAACTGTAACTTCGATACTAATTATGACAAGAAACTCTAACTTCGTTACTAATTATGACAAGTAACTGTAATTTTGATAAAAAATTATTGTAGGTAACTGTAACTTCAATACTAATTATGACAGGTAACAGTAACTTCGATACTAATTATGACAGGTAACTGTAACTTCGTTACTTATTATGACAAGTAACTTTAATTTCGATACTAATTATGGCAGGTTACTGTAACTTCGTTACTAATTATGACAAGTCCCTGTAATTTCGATACAAATTATTGCAGGTAATTGTAATTTCGATACTAATTATGACAGGTAACAGTAACTTCGATACTAATTATGACAGGTAACAGTAACTTCGATACTAATTATGACAATTAACTGTAACTTCGATACTAATTATGACAGGTAACAGCAACATCGATACTAATTATGACAAGTAATTATAACTTCGATACAAATTATGACAGGTAACAGTACCTTCGATACTAATTATGACAGGTTACAGTAACTACGATACTAATTATGACAAGTAACTGTAACTTCGATACTAATTATGACAGGTAACTGTAACTTGGTAACTAATTATGACAAGTAACTGTAATTTCGATAAAAATTATGGCTGGTAACAGTAACTTCGATGCTAATTATGACAGGTAACTGTAACTTCGATACTAATTATGACAAGGAACTGAAATTTCGATACAAATTATGGCAGGTAACTGTAACTTCGATACTAATTGTGACAGGTAACAGTAACGTCGATACTAATTATGACAAGTAACTGTAACTTCGAATCAAATTACGACAGGTAACTGTAGCTTCGATACTAATTATGACAAGAAAATCTAACTTCGTTACTAATTATGACAAGTAACTGTAATTTTGATAAAAAATTATGGTAGGTAACTGTAACTTCAATACTAATTATGACAGGTAACAGGAACTTCGATACTAATTATGAGAAGTAACTGTAACTTCGTTAATAATTATCACAAGTAACTTTAATTTCGATACTAATTATGGCAGGTAACTGTAACTTCGTTACTAATTATGACAAGTCCCTGTAATTTCGATACAAATTATGGCAGGTAACGGTAACTTCGATACTAATTATTACAAGTAACTGTAACTTCGATACTAATTATGAGAGGTAACTGTAACTTCGTTACTAATTATGACAAGTAACTGTAATTTCGATACAAATTTTGGCAGGTAACTGTAACTTCGATTCTAATTATGACAGGTAACAGTAACTTCGATACTAATTATGACAAGTAACTGTAACGTCGATACTAATTATGACAGGTAACAGTAACTTTGATACTAATTATGACAAGTAACATTAACTTCGATACTAATTATGGCAGGTTACTGTAACATCGCTACTAATTATGACAAGTAACTTTAATTTCGATACAAATTATGGCAGGTAACTGTAACATCAATACTAATTATGACAGGTAACAGTAACTTCGATACTAATTATGACAGGAAACTGTAACTTCGTTACTAATTATGACAAGTAACTGTAATTTCGATACAAATTATGACAGGTAACTGTAACTTCGTTACTAATTATGACAAGTAACAGTACCTTCGATACTAATTATGACAGGTAACGGTAACTTCGATACTAATTATGACAAGGAACTGTAATTTCGATACAAATTATGGCAGGTAACTGTAACTTCGTTACTAATTATGACAAGTAACAGTACCTTCGATACTAATTATGACAGGTAACGGTAACTTCGATACTAATTATGACAAGGAACAGTAATTCCGATACAAATTATGGCAGGTAACTGTAACTTCGTTACTAATTATGACAAGTAACTGTAATTTCGATACAAATTTTGGCAGGTAACTGTAACTTCGATACTAATTATGACAGGTAACAGTTACTTCGATACTAATTATGACAAGTAACTGTAACTTCGATACTAATTATGACAGGTAACTGTAACTTCGTTACTAATAATGACAAGTAACTCTAATTTCGATACTAATTATGGCAGGTAACTGTAACTTCGATACCAATTATGACAGGTAACAGCAACTTCGATACTAATTATGACAAGTCCCTGTAATTTCGATACAAATTATTGCAGGTAATTGTAATTTCGGTACTAATTATGACAGGTAACAGTATCTTCGATACTAATTATGACAGGTAACAGTAACTTCGATACTAATTATGACAAGTAACTGTAACTTCGATACTAATTATGACAAGTAACAGCAACTTCGATACAAATTATGACAAGTTATTATAACTTCGATACAAATTATGACAGGTAACAGTAACTTCGATACTAATTATGACAGGTTACAGTAACTACGATACTAATTATGACAAGTAACAGTAACTTCGGTACTAATTATGACAGGTAACTGTAACTTGGTAACTAATTATGACAAGTAACTGTAAATTCGATACAAATTATGGCTGGTAACAGTAACTTCGATGCTAATTATGACAGGTAACTGTAACTTCGATACTAATTATGACAAGGAACTGTAATTTCGATACAAATTATGGCAGGTAACTGTAACTTCGATACTAATTGTGACAGGTAACACTAACTTCGATACTAATTATGACAAGTAACTATAACATCGAATCAAATTATGACAGGTAACTGTAACTTCGATACTAATTATGACAAGAAAATCTAACTTCGTTACTAATTATGACAAGTAACTGTAATTTTGATAAAAAATTATGGTAGGTAACTGTAACTTCAATACTAATTATGACAGGTAACAGGAACTTCGATACTAATTATGACAGGTAACTGTAACTTCGTTAATAATTATCACAAGTAACTTTAATTTCGATACTAATTATGGCAGGTAACTGTAACTTCGTTACTAATTATGACAAGTCCCTGTAATTTCGATACAAATTATGGCAGGTAACGGTAACTTCGATAATAATTATGACAAGAAACTATAACTTCGATACATATTATGACAGGCAACTGTAACTTCGATACTAATTATGACAAGAAACTCTAACTTCGTTACTAATTATGACAAGTAACTGTAATTTTGATAAAAAATTATTGTAGGTAACTGTAACTTCAATACTAATTATGACAGGTAACAGTAACTTCGATACTAATTATGACAGGTAACTGTAACTTCGTTACTTATTATGACAAGTAACTTTAATTTCGATACTAATTATGGCAGGTTACTGTAACTTCGTTACTAATTATGACAAGTCCCTGTAATTTCGATACAAATTATTGCAGGTAATTGTAATTTCGATACTAATTATGACAGGTAACAGTAACTTCGATACTAATTATGACAGGTAACAGTAACTTCGATACTAATTATGACAATTAACTGTAACTTCGATACTAATTATGACAGGTAACAGCAACATCGATACTAATTATGACAAGTAATTATAACTTCGATACAAATTATGACAGGTAACAGTACCTTCGATACTAATTATGACAGGTTACAGTAACTACGATACTAATTATGACAAGTAACTGTAACTTCGATACTAATTATGACAGGTAACTGTAACTTGGTAACTAATTATGACAAGTAACTGTAATTTCGATAAAAATTATGGCTGGTAACAGTAACTTCGATGCTAATTATGACAGGTAACTGTAACTTCGATACTAATTATGACAAGGAACTGAAATTTCGATACAAATTATGGCAGGTAACTGTAACTTCGATACTAATTGTGACAGGTAACAGTAACGTCGATACTAATTATGACAAGTAACTGTAACTTCGAATCAAATTACGACAGGTAACTGTAGCTTCGATACTAATTATGACAAGAAAATCTAACTTCGTTACTAATTATGACAAGTAACTGTAATTTTGATAAAAAATTATGGTAGGTAACTGTAACTTCAATACTAATTATGACAGGTAACAGGAACTTCGATACTAATTATGAGAAGTAACTGTAACTTCGTTAATAATTATCACAAGTAACTTTAATTTCGATACTAATTATGGCAGGTAACTGTAACTTCGTTACTAATTATGACAAGTCCCTGTAATTTCGATACAAATTATGGCAGGTAACGGTAACTTCGATACTAATTATTACAAGTAACTGTAACTTCGATACTAATTATGAGAGGTAACTGTAACTTCGTTACTAATTATGACAAGTAACTGTAATTTCGATACAAATTTTGGCAGGTAACTGTAACTTCGATTCTAATTATGACAGGTAACAGTAACTTCGATACTAATTATGACAAGTAACTGTAACGTCGATACTAATTATGACAGGTAACAGTAACTTTGATACTAATTATGACAAGTAACATTAACTTCGATACTAATTATGGCAGGTTACTGTAACATCGCTACTAATTATGACAAGTAACTTTAATTTCGATACAAATTATGGCAGGTAACTGTAACATCAATACTAATTATGACAGGTAACAGTAACTTCGATACTAATTATGACAGGAAACTGTAACTTCGTTACTAATTATGACAAGTAACTGTAATTTCGATACAAATTATGACAGGTAACTGTAACTTCGTTACTAATTATGACAAGTAACAGTACCTTCGATACTAATTATGACAGGTAACGGTAACTTCGATACTAATTATGACAAGGAACTGTAATTTCGATACAAATTATGGCAGGTAACTGTAACTTCGTTACTAATTATGACAAGTAACTGTAATTTCGATACAAATTTTGGCAGGTAACTGTAACTTCGATACTAATTATGACAGGTAACAGTTACTTCGATACTAATTATGACAAGTAACTGTAACTTCGATACTAATTATGACAGGTAACTGTAACTTCGTTACTAATAATGACAAGTAACTCTAATTTCGATACTAATTATGGCAGGTAACTGTAACTTCGATACCAATTATGACAGGTAACAGCAACTTCGATACTAATTATGACAAGTCCCTGTAATTTCGATACAAATTATTGCAGGTAATTGTAATTTCGGTACTAATTATGACAGGTAACAGTATCTTCGATACTAATTATGACAGGTAACAGTAACTTCGATACTAATTATGACAAGTAACTGTAATTTCGATACTAATTATGACAAGTAACAGCAACTTCGATACAAATTATGACAAGTTATTATAACTTCGATACAAATTATGACAGGTAACAGTAACTTCGATACTAATTATGACAGGTTACAGTAACTACGATACTAATTATGACAAGTAACAGTAACTTCGGTACTAATTATGACAGGTAACTGTAACTTGGTAACTAATTATGACAAGTAACTGTAAATTCGATACAAATTATGGCTGGTAACAGTAACTTCGATGCTAATTATGACAGGTAACTGTAACTTCGATACTAATTATGACAAGGAACTGTAATTTCGATACAAATTATGGCAGGTAACTGTAACTTCGATACTAATTGTGACAGGTAACACTAACTTCGATACTAATTATGACAAGTAACTATAACATCGAATCAAATTATGACAGGTAACTGTAACTTCGATACTAATTATGACAAGAAAATCTAACTTCGTTACTAATTATGACAAGTAACTGTAATTTTGATAAAAAATTATGGTAGGTAACTGTAACTTCAATACTAATTATGACAGGTAACAGGAACTTCGATACTAATTATGACAGGTAACTGTAACTTCGTTAATAATTATCACAAGTAACTTTAATTTCGATACTAATTATGGCAGGTAACTGTAACTTCGTTACTAATTATGACAAGTCCCTGTAATTTCGATACAAATTATGGCAGGTAACGGTAACTTCGATAATAATTATGACAAGAAACTATAACTTCGATACATATTATGACAGGCAACTGTAACTTCGATACTAATTATGACAAGAAAATCTAACTTCGTTACTAATTATGACAAGTAACTGTAATTTTGATAAAAAATTATTGTAGGTAACTGTAACTTCAATACTAATTATGACAGGTAACAGTAACTTCGATACTAATTATGACAGGTAACTGTAACTTCGTTACTTATTATGACAAGTAACTTTAATTTCGATACTAATTATGGCAGGTTACTGTAACTTCGTTACTAATTATGACAAGTCCCTGTAATTTCGATACAAATTATTGCAGGTAATTGTAATTTCGATACTAATTATGACAGGTAACAGTAACTTCGATACTAATTATGACAGGTAACAGTAACTTCGATACTAATTATGACAATTAACTGTAACTTCGATACTAATTATGACAGGTAACAGCAACATCGATACTAATTATGACAAGTAATTATAACTTCGATACAAATTATGACAGGTAACAGTACCTTCGATACTAATTATGACAGGTTACAGTAACTACGATACTAATTATGACAAGTAACTGTAACTTCGATACTAATTATGACAGGTAACTGTAACTTGGTAACTAATTATGACAAGTAACTGTAATTTCGATAAAAATTATGGCTGGTAACAGTAACTTCGATGCTAATTATGACAGGTAACTGTAACTTCGATACTAATTATGACAAGGAACTGAAATTTCGATACAAATTATGGCAGGTAACTGTAACTTCGATACTAATTGTGACAGGTAACAGTAACGTCGATACTAATTATGACAAGTAACTGTAACTTCGAATCAAATTATGACAGCTTCGATACTAATTATGACAAGAAAATCTAACTTCGTTACTAATTATGACAAGTAACTGTAATTTTGATAAAAAATTATGGTAGGTAACTGTAACTTCAATACTAATTATGACAGGTAACAGGAACTTCGATACTAATTATGAGAAGTAACTGTAACTTCGTTAATAATTATCACAAGTAACTTTAATTTCGATACTAATTATGGCAGGTAACTGTAACTTCGTTACTAATTATGACAAGTCCCTGTAATTTCGATACAAATTATGGCAGGTAACGGTAACTTCGATACTAATTTTTACATGTAACTGTAACTTCGATACTAATTATGAGAGGTAACTGTAACTTCGTTACTAATTATGACAAGTAACTGTAATTTCGATACAAATTTTGGCAGGTAACTGTAACTTCGATTCTAATTATGACAGGTAACAGTAACTTCGATACTAATTATGACAAGTAACTGTAACGTCGATACTAATTATGACAGGTAACAGTAACTTTGATACTAATTATGACAAGTAACATTAACTTCGATACTAATTATGGCAGGTTACTGTAACATCGCTACTAATTATGACAAGTAACTTTAATTTCGATACAAATTATGGCAGGTAACTGTAACATCAATACTAATTATGACAGGTAACAGTAACTTCGATACTAATTATGACAGGAAACTGTAACTTCGTTACTAATTATGACAAGTAACTGTAATTTCGATACAAATTATGACAGGTAACTGTAACTTCGTTACTAATTATGACAAGTAACAGTACCTTCGATACTAATTATGACAGGTAACTGTAACTTCGATACTAATTATGACAAGGAACTGTAATTTCGATACAAATTATGGCAGGTAACTGTAACTTCGTTACTAATTATGACAAGTAACTGTAATTTCGATACAAATTTTGGCAGGTAACTGTAACTTCGATACTAATTATGACAGGTAACAGTTACTTCGATACTAATTATGACAAGTAACTGTAACTTCGATACTAATTATGACAGGTAACTGTAACTTCGTTACTAATAATGACAAGTAACTCTAATTTCGATACTAATTATGGCAGGTAACTGTAACATCGATACTAATTATGACAGGTAACAGCAACTTCGATACTAATTATGACAAGTCCCTGTAATTTCGATACAAATTATTGCAGGTAATTGTAATTTCGGTGCTAATTATGACAGGTAACAGTATCTTCGATACTAATTATGACAGGTAACAGTAACTTCGATACTAATTATGACAAGTAACTGTAACTTCGATACTAATTATGACAAGTAACAGCAACTTCGATACAAATTATGACAAGTTATTATAACTTCGATACAAATTATGACAGGTAACAGTAACTTCGATACTAATTATGAAAGGTTACAGTAACTACGATACTAATTATATACAAGTAACAGTAACTTCGATACTAATTATGACAG
The DNA here is from genome assembly GCA_946902985.2 of Meconema thalassinum. Taxonomy (NCBI): domain Eukaryota; kingdom Metazoa; phylum Arthropoda; class Insecta; order Orthoptera; family Tettigoniidae; genus Meconema; species Meconema thalassinum. The sequence continues at coordinate 1,670,919,252 of OX336388.2, read as the reverse complement.
GTAACTGTAACTTGGTAACTAATTATGACAAGTAACTGTAATTTCGATACAAATTATGGCTGGTAACAGTAACTTCGATGCTAATTATGACAGGTAACTGTAACTTCGATACTAATTATGACAAGGAACTGTAATTTCGATACAAATTATGGCAGGTAACTGTAACTTCGATACTAATTGTGACAGGTAACACTAACTTCGATACTAATTATGACAAGTAACTATAACATCGAATCAAATTATGACAGGTAACTGTAACTTCGATACTAATTATGACAAGAAAATCTAACTTCGTTACTAATTATGACAAGTAACTGTAATTTTGATAAAAAATTATGGTAGGTAACTGTAACTTCAATTCTAATTATGACAGGTAACAGGAACTTCGATACTAATTATGACAGGTAACTGTAACTTCGTTAATAATTATCACAAGTAACTTTAATTTCGATACTAATTATGGCAGGTAACTGTAACTTCGTTACTAATTATGACAAGTCCCTGTAATTTCGATACAAATTATGGCAGGTAACGGTAACTTCGATAATAATTATTACAAGTAACTGTAACTTCGATACTAATTATGACAGGTAACTGTAACTTCGTTACTAATTATGACAAGTAACAGTGATTTCGATACAAATAATGGCAGGTAACTGTAACTTCGTTACTAATTATGACAAGTAACAGTACCTCCGATACTAATTATGACAGGTAACTGTAACTTCGATACTAATTATGACAAGGAACTGTAATTTCGATACAAATTATGGCAGGTAACTGTAACTTCGTTACAAATTATGACAAGTAACTGTAATTTCGATACAAATTTTGGCAGGTAACTGTAACTTCGATACTAATTATGACAGGTAACAGTAACTTCGATACTAATTATGACAAGTAACTGTAACTTCGATACTAATTATGACAGGTTACTGTAACTTCGTTACTAATAATGAGAAGTAACTCTAATTTCGATACTAATTATGGCAGGTAACTGTAACTTCGATACTAATTATGACAAGTAACTGTAACTTCGATACTAATTATGACAGGTTACTGTAACTTCGATACTAATTATGACAAGTAACTATAACTTCGATAAAAGTTATGACTGGTTACTGTAACTTCGATTCTAATTATGACAAGAAACTCAAACTTCGTTACTAATTATGACAAGTAACTGTAATTTTGATAAAAAATTATGGTAGGTAACTGTAACTTCGATACTTATTAAACAAGTAACTGTAACTTCGATACTAATTATGACAGGTAACTGTAACTTCGTTATTAATTATGACAAGTAACTGTAATTTTGATAAAAAGTTATTGTAGGTAACTGTAACTTCAATACTAATTATGACAGGTAACAGTAACATCGATACTAATTATGGCAGGTTACTGTAACTTCGATACTAATTATGACAGGTAACTGTAACTTCGTTAATAATTATCACAAGTAACTTTAATTTCGATACTAATTATGGCATGTAACTGTAACTTTGTTACTAATTATGACAAGTCCCTGTAATTTCGATACAAATTATGGCAGGTAACGGTTACTTCGATAATAATTATTACAAGTAACTGTAACTTCGATACTAATTATGACAGGTAATTGTAACTTCGTTATTAATTATGAAAAGTAACTGTAATTTCGATACAAATTTTGGCAGGTAACTGTAACTTCGATTCTAATTATGACAGGTAACAGTAACTTCGATACTAATTATGACAAGTAACTGTAACTTCATTACTACTTATGACAGGTAACAGTAACTTCGATACTAATTATGACAGGAAACTGTAACTTCGTTACTTATTATGACAAGTAACTTTAATTTCGATAGTACTTATGGCAGGAAACTGTAACTTCGTTACTAATTATGACAAGTCCCTGTAATTTCGATACAAATTATGGCAGGTAACTGTAACTTCGATATTATTTATGACAAGTAACTGTAACTTCGATACTAATTATGACAGGTATCTGTAACTTCGTTATTAATTATGACAAGTAACTGTAATTTTGATAAAAAATTATTGTATGTAACTGTAACTTCAATACTAATTATGACAGGTTACAGTAACTTCGATACTAATTATGACAAGAAACTCAAACTTCGTTACTAATTATGACAAGTAACTGTAATTTTGATAAAAAATTATGGTAGGTAACTGTAACTTCAATACTAATTATGACAGGTAACGGTAACTTCGATACTAATTATGACAGGAAACTGTAACTTCGTTACTAATTATGACAAGTAACTTTAATTTCGATATTAATTATGGCAGGAAACTGTAACTTCGTTACTAATTATGACAAGTCCCTGTAATTTCGATACAAATTATGGCAGGTAACTGTAACCTCGATACTAATTATGAAAAGTAACTGTAACTTCGATACTAATTATGACATGTAACTGTAACTTCGTTATTAATTATGACAAGTCCCTGTAATTTCGAAACAAATTTTGGCAGATAACTGTATCATCGTTACTAATTTTGACAGGTAACAGTAACTTCGATACTAATTATGACAAGTAACTGTAACATCGATACTAATTATGACAGGTAACTGTAACTTCGATACTAATTATGACAGGTAACTGTAACATCGTTACTAATTATGACAAGTTACTGTAATTTCGATTCAAATTTTGGCAGGTAACTGTAACTTCGATACTTATTAAGACAGGTAACAGTAACTTCGATACTAATTATGACAAGTAACTGTAACATCGATACTAATTATGACAGGTAACAGTAACTTCGTTACTAATTATGACAAGTAACTGTAATTTCGATACAAATTATGGCAGGTTACTGTAACTCAATACTAATTATGACTGGTAACAACAACTTCGATACTAATTATGACAAGTAACTATAACTTCGATACAAATTATGACAGGTAACTGTAACTTCGATACTAATTATGACAAGAAATTCTAACTTCGTTACTAATTATGACAAGTAACTGTAATTTTGATAAAAAATTATTGTAGGTAACTGTAACTTCAATACTAATTATGACAGGTAACAGTAACTTCGATACTAATTATGACAGGTAACTGTAACTTCGTTACTTATTATGACAAGTAACTTTAATTTCGATACTAATTATGGCAGGTTACTGTAACTTCGTTACTAATTATGACAAGTCCCTGTAATTTCGATACAAATTATGGCAGGTAACAGTAACTTCGATACTAATTATGACAGGTAACAGTAATTCGATACTAATTATGACAAGTAACTATAACTTCTATACAAATTATGACAGGTAACAGTAACTTCGATACTAATTATGACAAGTAACAGTAGCATCGATACTAATTATGACAGGTAACTGTAACTTCGTCACTTATTATAACAAGTAACTGTAATTTCGTTACAAATTATGGCAGGTAACAGTAACTTCGATACTAATTATGACAGGTAACAGTAATTCGATACTAATTATGACAAGTAACTATAACTTCTATACAAATTATGACAGGTAACTGTAACTTCGATACTAATTATGACAAGAAACTCGAACTTCGTTACTAATTATGACAAGTCCCTGTAATTTCGATACAAATTATGGCAGGTAACTGTAACTTCGATACTAATTATGACAAGTAACTGTAACTTCGATACTAATTATGACAGGTAATTGTAACTTCGTCACTTATATAACAAGTAACTGTAATTTCGTTACAAATTATGGTAGGTAACAGTAACTTCGATACTAATTATGACAGGTAACAGTAATTCGATACTAATTATGACAAGTAACTATAACTTCTATACAAATTATGACAGGTAACTGAAACTTCGATACTAATTATGACAAGAAACTCGAACTTCGTTACTAATTATGACAAGTCCCTGTAATTTCGATACAAATTATGGCAGGTAACTGTATCTTCCATACTAATTATGACAGGTAAAAGTAACTTCGATACTAATTATGACAGGAAACTGTAACTTCGTTACTAATCATGACTGGTTACTGTAACTTCGATACTAATTATGACAAGAAACTCTAACTTCGTTACTAATTACGACAAGTAACTGTAATTTTGATAAAAAAATTATGGTAGGTAACTGTAACTTCAATACTAATTATGACAGGTAACAGTAACTTCGATACTAATTATGACAGGAAACTGTAACTTCGTTACTAATTCTGACAAGTAACTGTAATTTCGATACAAATTATGACAGGTAACTGTAACTTCGTTACTAATTATGACAGGTTACTGTAACATCTTTACTAATTATGTCAAGTAACTGTAGCTTCGATGCTAATTATGACAAGTAACTGTAATTTCGATACAAATTATGACAGGTAACATTAACTTCGATACTAATTATGACAAGAAACTCTAATTTCGTCACTAATTATGACAAGTAACTGTAATTTCGATACAAATTATGGCAGGTAACTGTTACTTCGATACTAATTATGACAGATAACAGTAACTTCGATACTAATTATGACAAGTAACTATAACTTCGATACAAATTATGACAGGCAACTGTAACTTCGATACTAATTATGACAAGAAACTCGACTTCGTTACTAATTATGACAAGTCCCTGTAATTTCGATACAAATTATGGCAGGTAACTGTAACTTCCATACTAATTATGACAGGTAACAGTAACTTCGATACTAATTATGACATGTAACATTAACTTCGATACTAATTATGGCAGTTTACTGTAACATCGCTTCTAATTATGACAAGTAACTTTAATTTCGATACAAATTATGTCAGGTAACTGTAACTTCCATACTAATTATGAAAGGTAACAGTAACTTCGATACTTATTATGACAGGAAACAGTAACTTCGTTACTAATTATGACAAGTAACTCTAATTTCGATACAAACTATGACAGGTAACTGTAAGTTCGTTACTAATTAAGACAAGTAACAGTACCTTCGATACTAATTATGACAGGTAACTGTAACTTCGATACTAATTATGACAAGGAACTGTAATTTCGATACAAATTATGGCAGGTAACTGTAACTTCGTTACTAATTATGACAAGTAACTGTAATTTCGATACAAATTTTGGCAGGTAACTGTAACTTCGATACTAATTATGACAGGTAACAGTAACTTCGATACTAATTATGACAAGTAACTGTAACTTCGATACTAATTATGACAGGTAACTGTAACTTCGTTACTATTTATGACAAGTAACAATAATTTCGATACAAAATATGGCAGATAACAGTAACTTCGATACTAATTATGATAGGTAACAGCAACTTCGATACTAATTATGACAAGTAACTATAACTTCGATACAAATTATGACAGGCAACTGTAACTTCGATACCAATTATGACAAGAAACTCTAACTTCGTTACTAATTATGACAAGTAACTGTTATTTTGATAAAAAATTATTGTAGGTAACTGTAACTTCAATACTAATTATGAGAGGTAACAGTAACTTCGATACTAATTATGACAGGTAACTGTAACTTCGTTACTTATTATGACAAGTAACTTTAATTTCGATACTAATTATGGCAGGTTACTGTAACTTCGTTACTAATTATGACAAGTCCCTGTAATTTCGATACAAATTATTGCAGGTAATTGTAATTTCGATACTAATTATGACAGGTAACAGTAACTTCGATACTAATTATGACAGGTAACAGTAACTTCGATACTAATTATGACAAGTTACTGTAACTTCGATACTAATTATGACAGGTAACAGCAACTTCGATACTAATTATGACAAGTAATTATAACTTCGATACAAATTATGACAGGTAACAGTAACTTCGATACTAATTATGACAGGTTACAGTAACTACGATACTAATTATGACAAGTAACTGTAACTTCGATACTAATTATGACAGGTAATTGTAACATGGTAACTAATTATGACAAGTAACTGTAATTTCGATACATATTATGGTTGGTAACAGTACCTTCGATGCAAATTATGACAGGTAACTGTAACTTCGATACTAATTATGACAAGGAACTGTAATTTCGATACAAATTATGGCAGGTAACTGTAACTTCGATACTAATTGTGACAGGTAACAGTAACTTCGATACTAATTATGTCAAGTAACTATAACTTCGAATCTAATTATGACAGGTAACTGTAACTTCGATACTAATTATGACAAGAAAATCTAACTTCGTTACTAATTATGACAAGTAACTGTAATTTTGATAAAAATTATGGTAGGTAACTGTAACTTCAATACTAATTATGACAGGTAACAGGAACTTCGATACTAATTATGACAGGTAACTGTAACTTCGTTAATAATTATCACCAGTAACTTTAATTTCGATACTAATTATGGCAGGTAACTGTAACTTCGTTACTAATTGTGACAAGTCCCTGTAATTTCGATACAAATTATGGCAGGTAACGGTACCTTCGTTACTAATTATGATAAGTAACTGTAATTTGCATACAAATTTAGGCAGGTAAATGTAACTTCGATTCTAATTATGACAGGTAACATTAACTTCGATATAATTATGGCAGGTTACTGTAACATCGCTACTAATTATGACAAGTAACTTTAATTTCGTTACAAATTATGGCAGGTAACTGTAACTTCCATTCTAATTATGACAGGTAACAGTAACTTTGATACTAATTATGACAAGTAACATTAACTTCGATATAATTATGGCAGGTTACTGTAACATCGCTACTAATTATGACAAGTAACTTTAATTTCGTTACAAATTATGGCAGGTAACTGTAACTTCCATTCTAATTATGACAGGTAACAGTAACTTCGATACTAATTATGACAGGAAACTGTAACTTCGTTACTAATTATGACAAGTAACTGTAATTTCGATACAAATTATGACAGGTAACTGTAACTTCGTTACTAATTATGACAAGTAACAGTACCTTCGATACTAATAATGACAGGTAACTGTAACTTCGATACTAATTATGACAAGGAACTGTAATTTCGATACAAATTATGGCAGGTAACTGTACCTTCGTTACTAATTATGACAAGTAACTGTAATTTCGAAACAAATTTTGGCAGGTAACTGTGACTTCGATACTAATTATGACAGGTAACAGTAACTTCGGTACTAATTATGACCATTAACTGTAACATCGATACTAATTATGACAGGTAACTGTAACTTCGTTACTAATAATGACAAGTAACTCTAATTTCGGTACTAATTATGGCAGGTAACTGTAACTTCGATACTAATTATGACAGGTAACAGCAACTTCGGTACTAATTATGACAAGTAACTATAACTTCGATACAAATTATGACAGGCAACTGTAACTTCGATACTAATTATGACAAGAAACTCTAACTTCGTTACTAATTATGACAAGTAACTGTAATTTTGATAAAAATTATGGTAGGTAACTGTAACTTCAATACTAATTATGACAGGTAACAGGAACTTCGATACTAATTATGACAGGTAACTGTAACTTCGTTAATAATTATCACAAGTAACTTTAATTTCGATACTAATTATGGCAGGTAACTGTAACTTCGTTACTAATTGTGACAAGTCCCTGTAATTTCGATACAAATTATGGCAGGTAACGGTAACTTCGATACTAATTATTACAAGTAACTGTAACTTCGATACTAATTATGACAGGTAACTGTAACTTCGTTACTAATTATGATAAGTAACTGTAATTTGCATACAAATTTTGGCAGGTAACTGTAACTTCGATTCTAATTATGACAGGTAACAGTAACGTCGATACTAATTATGACAAGTAACTGTAACTTCGATACTAATTATGACAGGTAACTGTAACTTCGTTACTAATTATGACAAGTAACAGTAATTTCGATACAAATTATGGCAGGTAACTGTATCTTCGATAGTAATTATGACAGGGAACAGTAACTTTGATACTAATTATGACAAGTAACATTAACTTCGATATAATTATGGCAGGTTACTGTAACATCGCTACTAATTATGACAAGTAAATTTAATTTCGATACAAATTATGGCAGGTAACTGTAACTTCCATTCTAATTATGACAGGTAACAGTAACTTCGATACTAATTATGACAGGAAACTGTAACTTCGTTACTAATTATGACAAGTAACTGTAATTTCGATACAAATTATGACAGGCAACTGTAACTTCGATACTAAGTATGACAAGAAACTCTAACTTCGTTACTAATTATGACAAGTAAATGTCATTTTGATAAAAAATTATTGTAGGTAACTGTAACTTCAATACTAATTATGACAGGTAACAGTAACTTCGATACTAATTATGACAGGTAACTGTAACTTCGTTACTTACTATGACAAGTAACTTTAATTTCGATACTAATTATGGCAGGTTACTGTAACTTCGTTACTAATTATGACAAGTCCCTGTAATTTCGATACAAATTATTGCAGGTAATTGTAATTTCGATACTAATTATGACAGGTAACAGTAACTTCGATACTAATTATGACAGGTAACAGTAACTTCGATACTAATTATGACAATTAACTGTAACTTCGATACTAATTATGACAGGTAACAGCAACATCGATACTAATTATGACAAGTAATTATAACTTCGATACAAATTATGACAGGTAACAGTACCTTCGATACTAATTATGACAGGTTACAGTAACTACGATACTAATTATGACAAGTAACTGTAACTTCGATACTAATTATGACAGGTAACTGTAACTTGGTAACTAATTATGACAAGTAACTGTAATTTCGATAAAAATTATGGCTGGTAACAGTAACTTCGATGCTAATTATGACAGGTAACTGTAACTTCGATACTAATTATGACAAGGAACTGAAATTTCGATACAAATTATGGCAGGTAACTGTAACTTCGATACTAATTGTGACAGGTAACAGTAACGTCGATACTAATTATGACAAGTAACTGTAACTTCGAATCAAATTATGACAGGTAACTGTAGCTTCGATACTAATTATGACAAGAAAATCTAACTTCGTTACTAATTATGACAAGTAACTGTAATTTTGATAAAAAAAATTATGGTAGGTAACTGTAACTTCAATACTAATTATGACAGGTAACAGGAACTTCGATACTAATTATGACAAGTAACTGTAACTTCGTTAATAATTATCACAAGTAACTTTAATTTCGATACTAATTATGGCAGGTAACTGTAACTTCGTTACTAATTATGACAAGTCCCTGTAATTTCGATACAAATTATGGCAGGTAACGGTAACTTCGATACTAATTATTACAAGTAACTGTAACTTCGATACTAATTATGAGAGGTAACTGTGACTTCGTTACTAATTATGACAAGTAACTGTAATTTCGATACAAATTTTGGCAGGTAACTGTAACTTCGATTCTAATTATGACAGGTAACTGTAACTTCGATACTAATTATGACAAGTAACTGTAACGTCGATACTAATTATGACAGGTAACAGTAACTTTGATACTAATTATGACAAGTAACATTAACTTCGATACTAATTATGGCAGGTTACTGTAACATCGCTACTAATTATGACAAGTAACTTTAATTTCGATACAAATTATGGCAGGTAACTGTAACATCAATACTAATTATGACAGGTAACAGTAACTTCGATACTAATTATGACAGGTAACTGTAACTTCGTTACTAATTATGACAAGTAACTGTAATTTCGATACAAATTATGACAGGTAACTGTAACTTCGTTACTAATTATGACAAGTAACAGTACCTTCGATACTAATTATGACAGGTAACTGTAACTTCGATACTAATTATGACAAGGAACTGTAATTTCGATACAAATTATGGCAGGTAACTGTAACTTCGTTACTAATTATGACAAGTAACTGTAATTTCGATACAAATTTTGGCAGGTAACTGTAACTTCGATACTAATTATGACAGGTAACAGTTACTTCGATACTAATTATGACAAGTAACTGTAACTTCGATACTAATTATGACAGGTAACTGTAACTTCGTTACTAATAATGACAAGTAACTCTAATTTCGATACTAATTATGGCAGGTAACTGTAACTTCGATACTAATTATGACAGGTAACAGCAACTTCGATACTAATTATGACAAGTCCCTGTAATTTCGATACAAATTATTGCAGGTAATTGTAATTTCGGTACTAATTATGACAGGTAACAGTATCTTCGATACTAATTATGACAGGTAACAGTAACTTCGATACTAATTATGACAAGTAACTGTAACTTCGATACTAATTATGACAAGTAACAGCAACTTCGATACATATTATGACAAGTTATTATAACTTCGATTCAAATTATGACAGGTAACAGTAACTTCGATACTAATTATGACAGGTTACAGTAACTACGATACTAATTATGACAAGTAACAGTAACTTCGATACTAATTATGACAGGTAACTGTATCTTGGTAACTAATTATGACAAGTAACTGTAATTTCGATACAAATTATGGCTGGTAACAGTAACTTCGATGCTAATTATGACAGGTAACTGTTACTTCGATACTAATTATGACAAGGAACTGTAATTTCGATACAAATTATGGCAGGTAACTGTAACTTCGATACTAATTGTGACAGGTAACACTAACTTCGATACTAATTATGACAAGTAACTATAACATCGAATCAAATTATGACAGGTAACTGTAACTTCGATACTAATTATGACAAGAAAATCTAACTTCGTTACTAATTATGACAAGTAACTGTAATTTTGATAAAAAATTATGGTAGGTAACTGTAACTTCAATACTAATTATGACAGGTAACAGGAACTTCGATACTAATTATGACAGGTAACTGTAACTTCGTTAATAATTATCACAAGTAACTTTAATTTCGATACTAATTATGGCAGGTAACTGTAACTTCGTTACTAATTATGACAAGTCCCTGTAATTTCGATACAAATTATGGCAGGTAACGGTAACTTCGATAATAATTATTACAAGTAACTGTAACTTCGATACTAATTATGACAGGTAATTGTAACTTCATTACTAATTATGACAAGTAACTGTAATTTCGATACAAATTTTGGCAGGTAACTGTAACTTCGATTCTAATTATGACAGGTAACAGTAACTTCGATACTATTTATGACAAGTAACTGTAACTTCGATACTAATTATGACAGGTAACTGTAACTTCGTTACTAATTATGACAAGTAACAGTGATTTCGATACAAATAATGGCAGGTAACTGTAACTTCGTTACTAATTATGACAAGTAACTGTAATTTCGATACAAATTTTGGCAGGTAACTGTAACTTCGATACTAATTATGACAGGTAACAGTAACTTCGATACTAATTATGACAAGTAACTGTAACTTCGATACTAATTATGACAGGTTACTGTAACTTCGTTACTAATAATGAAAAGTAACTCTAATTTCGATACTAATTATGGCAGGTAACTGTAACTTCGATACTAATTATGACAAGTAACTGTAACTTCGATACTAATTATGACAGGTTACTGTAACTTCGATACTAATTATGACAAGTAACTATAACTTCGATAAAAGTTATGACTGGTTACTGTAACTTCGATTCTAATTATGACAAGAAACTCAAACTTCGTTACTAATTATGACAAGTAACTGTAATTTTGATAAAAAATTATGGTAGGTAACTGTAACTTCGATACTAATTATGACAAGTAACTGTAACTTCGATACTAATTATGACAGGTAACTGTAACTTCGTTATTAATTATAACAAGTAACTGTAATTTTGATAAAAAGTTATTGTAGGTAACTGTAACTTCAATACTAATTATGACAGGTAACAGTAACATCGATACTAATTATGGCAGGTAACTGTAACTTCGATACTAATTATGACAGGTAACTGTAACTTCGTTAATAATTATCACAAGTAACTTTAATTTCGATACTAATTATGGCAGGTAACTGTAACTTTGTTACTAATTATGACAAGTCCCTGTAATTTCGATACAAATTATGGCAGGTAACGGTTACTTCGATAATAATTATTACAAGTAACTGTAACTTCGATACTAATTATGACAGGTAATTGTAACTTCGTTATTAATTATGAAAAGTAACTGTAATTTCGATACAAATTTTGGCAGGTAACTGTAACTTCGATTCTAATTATGACAGGTAACAGTAACTTCGATACTAATTATGACAAGTAACTGTAACTTCATTACTACTTATGACAGGTAACAGTAACTTCGATACTAATTATGACAGGAAACTGTAACTTCGTTACATATTATGACAAGTAACTTTAATTTCGATAGTACTTATGGCAGGAAACTGTAACTTCGTTACTAATTATGACAAGTCCCTGTAATTTCGGTACAAATTATGGCAGGTAACTGTAACTTCGATATTAAGTATGACAAGTAACTGTAACTTCGATACTAATTATGACAGGTATCTGTAACTTCGTTATTAATTATGACAAGTAACTGTAATTTTGATAAAAAATTATTGTATGTAACTGTAACTTCAATACTAATTATGACAGGTTACAGTAACTTCGATACTAATTATGACAAGAAACTCAAACTTCGTTACTAATTATGACAAGTAACTTTAATTTCGATATTAATTATGGCAGGAAACTGTAACTTCGTTACTAATTATGACAAGTCCCTGTAATTTCGATACAAATTATGGCAGGTAACTGTAACCTCGATACTAATTATGAAAAGTAACTGTAACTTCGATACTAATTATGACATGTAACTGTAACTTCGTTATTAATTATGACAAGTCCCTGTAATTTCGAAACAAATTTTGGCAGATAACTGTATCATCGTTACTAATTTTGACAGGTAACAGTAACTTCGATACTAATTATGACAAGTAACTGTAACATCGATACTAATTATGACAGGTAACTGTAACTTCGATACTAATTATGACAGGTAACTGTAACATCGTTACTAATTATGACAAGTTACTGTAATTTCGATTCAAATTTTGGCAGGTAACTGTAACTTCGATACTTATTAAGACAGGTAACAGTAACTTCGATACTAATTATGACAAGTAACTGTAACATCGATACTAATTATGACAGGTAACAGTAACTTCGTTACTAATTATGACAAGTAACTGTAATTTCGATACAAATTATGGCAGGTTACTGTAACTCAATACTAATTATGACTGGTAACAACAACTTCGATACTAATTATGACAAGTAACTATAACTTCGATACAAATTATGACAGGTAACTGTAACTTCGATACTAATTATGACAAGAAATTCTAACTTCGTTACTAATTATGACAAGTAACTGTAATTTTGATAAAAAATTATTGTAGGTAACTGTAACTTCAATACTAATTATGACAGGTAACAGTAACTTCGATACTAATTATGACAGGTAACTGTAACTTCGTTACTTATTATGACAAGTAACTTTAATTTCGATACTAATTATGGCAGGTTACTGTAACTTCGTTACTAATTATGACAAGTCCCTGTAATTTCGATACAAATTATGGCAGGTAACAGTAACTTCGATACTAATTATGACAGGTAACAGTAATTCGATACTAATTATGACAAGTAACTATAACTTCTATACAAATTATGACAGGTAACAGTAACTTCGATACTAATTATGACAAGTAACAGTAGCATCGATACTAATTATGACAGGTAACTGTAACTTCGTCACTTATTATAACAAGTAACTGTAATTTCGTTACAAATTATGGCAGGTAACAGTAACTTCGATACTAATTATGACAGGTAACAGTAATTCGATACTAATTATGACAAGTAACTATAACTTCTATACAAATTATGACAGGTAACTGTAACTTCGATACTAATTATGACAAGAAACTCGAACTTCGTTACTAATTATGACAAGTCCCTGTAATTTCGATACAAATTATGGCAGGTAACTGTAACTTCGATACTAATTATGACAAGTAACTGTAACTTAGATACTAATTATGACAGGTAACTGTAACTTCGTCACTTATATAACAAGTAACTGTAATTTCGTTACAAATTATGGCAGGTAACAGTAACTTCGATACTAATTATGACAGGTAACAGTAATTCGATACTAATTATGACAAGTAACTATAACTTCTATACAAATTATGACAGGTAACTGAAACTTCGATACTAATTATGACAAGAAACTCGAACTTCGTTAGTAATTATGACAAGTCCCTGTAATTTCGATACAAATTATGGCAGGTAACTGTATCTTCCATACTAATTATGACAGGTAACAGTAACTTCGATACTAATTATGACAGGAAACTGTAACTTCGTTACTAATCATGACTGGTTACTGTAACTTCGATACTAATTATGACAAGAAACTCTAACTTCGTTACTAATTACGACAAGTAACTGTAATTTTGATAAAAAATTATGGTAGGTAACTGTAACTTCAATACTAATTATGTCAGGTAACAGTAACTTCGATACTAATTATGACAGGAAACTGTAACTTCGTTACTAATTATGACAAGTAACTGTAATTTCGATACAAATTATGACAGGTAACTGTAACTTCGTTACTAATTATGACAGGTTACTGTAACATCTTTACTAATTATGTCCAGTAACTGTAGCTTCGATGCTAATTATGACAAGTAACTGTAATTTCGATACAAATTATGACAGGTAACATTAACTTCGATACTAATTATGACAAGAAACTCTAACTTCGTCACTAATTATGACAAGTAACTGTAATTTCGATACAAATTATGGCAGGTAACTGTAACTTCGATACTAATTATGACAGATAACAGTAACTTCGATACTAATTATGACAAGTAACTATAACTTCGATACAAATTATGACAGGCAACTGTAACTTCGATACTAATTATGACAAGAAACTCGACTTCGTTACTAATTATGACAATTCCCTGTAATTTCGATACAAATTATGGCAGGTAACTGTAACTTCCATACTAATTATGACAGGTAACAGTAACTTCGATACTAATTATGACATGTAACATTAACTTCGATACTAATTATGGCAGTTTACTGTAACATCGCTTCTAATTATGACAAGTAACTTTAATTTCGATACAAATTATGTCAGGTAACTGTAACTTCCATACTAATTATGAAAGGTAACAGTAACTTCGATACTTATTATGACAGGAAACAGTAACTTCGTTACTAATTATGACAAGTAACTCTAATTTCGATACAAATTATGACAGGTAACTGTAACTTCGTTACTAATTAAGACAAGTAACAGTACCTTCGATACTAATTATGACAGGTAACTGTAACTTCGATACTAATTATGACAAGGAACTGTAATTTCGATACAAATTATGGCAGGTAACTGTAACTTCGTTACTAATTATGACAAGTAACTGTAATTTCGATACAAATTTTGGCAGGTAACTGTAACTTCGATACTAATTATGACAGGTAACAGTAACTTCGATACTAATTATGACAAGTAACTGTAACTTCGATACTAATTATGACAGGTAACTGTAACTTCGTTACTATTTATGACAAGTAACAATAATTTCGATACAAAATATGGCAGATAACAGTAACTTCGATACTAATTATGATAGGTAACAGCAACTTCGATACTAATTATGACAAGTAACTATAACTTCGATACAAATTATGACAGGCAACTGTAACTTCGATACCAATTATGACAAGAAACTCTAACTTCGTTACTAATTATGACAAGTAACTGTTATTTTGATAAAAAATTATTGTAGGTAACTGTAACTTCAATACTAATTATGAGAGGTAACAGTAACTTCGATACTAATTATGACAGGTAACTGTAACTTCGTTACTTATTATGACAAGTAACTTTAATTTCGATACTAATTATGGCAGGTTACTGTAACTTCGTTACTAATTATGACAAGTCCCTGTAATTTCGATACAAATTATTGCAGGTAATTGTAATTTCGATACTAATTATGACAGGTAACAGTAACTTCGATACTAATTATGACAGGTAACAGTAACTTCGATACTAATTATGACAAGTTACTGTAACTTCGATACTAATTATGACAGGTAACAGCAACTTCGATACTAATTATGACAAGTAATTATAACTTCGATACAAATTATGACAGGTAACAGTAACTTCGATACTAATTATGACAGGTTACAGTAACTACGATACTAATTATGACAAGTAACTGTAACTTCGATACTAATTATGACAGGTAACTGTAACATGGTAACTAATTATGACAAGTAACTGAAATTTCGATACATATTATGGTTGGTAACAGTACCTTCGATGCAAATTATGACAGGTAACTGTAACTTCGATACTAATTATGACAAGGAACTGTAATTTCGATACAAATTATGGCAGGTAACTGTAACTTCGATACTAATTATGACAGGTAACAGTAACTTCGATACTAATTATGACAAGTAACTATAACTTCGAATCTAATTATGACAGGTAACTGTAACTTCGATACTAATTATGACAAGAAAATCTAACTTCGTTACTAATTATGACAAGTAACTGTAATTTTGATAAAAATTATGGTAGGTAACTGTAACTTCAATACTAATTATGACAGGTAACAGGAACTTCGATACTAATTATGACAGGTAACTGTAACTTCGTTAATAATTATCACCAGTAACTTTAATTTCGATACTAATTATGGCAGGTAACTGTAACTTCGTTACTAATTGTGACAAGTCCCTGTAATTTCGATACAAATTATGGCAGGTAACGGTACCTTCGTTACTAATTATGATATGTAACTGTAATTTGCATACAAATTTAGGCAGGTAACTGTAACTTCGATTCTAATTATGACAGGTAACAGTAACGTCGATACTAATTATGACAAGTAACTGTAACTTCGATACTAATTATGACAGGTAACGGTAACTTCGATACTAATTATTACAAGTAACTGTAACTTCGATACTAATTATGACAGGTAACTGTAACTTCGTTACTAATTATGATAAGTAACTGTAATTTGCATACAAATTTTGGCAGGTAACTGTAACTTCGATTCTAAGTATGACAGGTAACAGTAACGTCGATACTAATTATGACAAGTAACTGTAACTTCGATACTAATTATGACAGGTAACTGTAACTTCGTTACTAATTATGACAAGTAACAGTAATTTCGATACAAATTATGGCAGGTAACTGTATCTTCGATAGTAATTATGACAGGGAACAGTAACTTTGATACTAATTATGACAAGTAACATTAACTTCGATATAATTATGGCAGGTTACTGTAACATCGCTACTAATTATGACAAGTAAATTTAATTTCGATACAAATTATGGCAGGTAACTGTAACTTCCATTCTAATTATGACAGGTAACAGTAACTTCGATACTAATTATGACAGTAAACTGTAACTTCGTTACTAATTATGACAAGTAACTGTAATTTCGATACAAATTATGACAGGTAACTGTAACTTCGTTACTAATTATGACAAGTAACAGTACCTTCGATACTAATAATGACAGGTAACTGTAACTTCGATACTAATTATGACAAGGAACTGTAATTTCGATACAAATTATGGCAGGTAACTGTACCTTCGTTACTAATTATGACAAGTAACTGTAATTTCGAAACAAATTTTGGCAGGTAACTGTAACTTCGATACTAATTATGACAGGTAACAGTAACTTCGATACTAATTATGACAATTAACTGTAACTTCGATACTAATTATGACAGGTAACTGTAACTTCGTTACTAATAATGACAAGTAACTCTAATTTCGGTACTAATTATGGCAGGTAACTGTAACTTCGATACTAATTATGACAGGTAACAGCAACTTCGATACTAATTATGACAAGTAACTATAACTTCGATACAAATTATGACAGGCAACTGTAACTTCGATACTAATTATGACAAGAAACTCTAACTTCGTTACTAATTATGACAAGTAACTGTAATTTTGATAGAAAATTATTGTAGGTAACTGTAACTTCAATACTAATTATGACAGGTAACAGTAACTTCGATACTAATTATGACAGGTAACTGTAACTTCGTTACTTATTATGACAAGTAGCTTTAATTTCGATACTAATTATGGCAGGTTACTGTAACTTCGTTACTAATTATGACAAGTCCCTGTAATTTCGATACTAATTATGGCAGGTAACTGTAACTTCGATACTAATTATGACAGGTAACAGTAACTTCGATACTTATTATGACAAGTAACTATAACTTCGATAAAAATTATGACTGGTTACTGTAACTTCGATTCTAATTATGACAAGAAACTCAAATTTCGTTACTAATTATGACAAGTAACTGTAATTTTGATAAAAAATTATGGTAGGTAACTGTAACTTCATTACTACTTATGACAGGTAACAGTTACTTCGATAATAATTATGAAAGGAAACTGTAACTTCGTTACAAATTATGACAAGTAACTTTAATTTCGATACTAGTTATGGCAGGAAACTGTAACTTCGTTACTAATTATGACAAGTCCCTGTAATTTCGATACAAATTATGGCAGGTAACTGTAACTTCGATACTAATTATGACAAGTAACTGTAACTTCGATACTAATTATGACAGGTAACTGTAACTTCGTTATTAATTATGACAAGTAACTGTAATTTTGATAAGAAATTATTGTTGGTAACTGTAACTTCAATACTAATTATGACAGGTTACAGAAACTTCGATACTAATTATGACAAGAAACTCAAACTTCGTTACTAATTATTACAAGTAACTGTAATTTTGATAAAAAATTATGGTAGGTAACTGTAACTTCAATACTAATTATGACAGGTAACAGTAACTTCGATACTAATTATGACAGGAAACTGTAACTTCGTTACTAATTATGACAAGTAACTTTAATTTCGATATTAATTATGGCAGGTAACTGTAACTTCGTTATTAATTTTGACAAGTAACTGTAATTTCGATACAAATTTTGGCAGGTAACTGTATCATCGTTACTAATTTTGACAGGTAACAGTAACTTCGATACTAATTATGACAAGTAACTGTAACTTCGATACTAATTATGACAGGTAACTGTAACTTCGATACTAATTATGACAGGTAACTGTAACTTCGTTACTAATTATGACAAGTAACTGTAATTTCGATTCAAATTTTGGCAGGTAACTGTAACTTCGATACTTATTATGACAGGTAACAGTAACTTCGATACTAATTATGACAAGTAACTGTAACATCGATACTAATTATGACAGGTAACTGTAACTTCGTTACTAATTATGACAAGTAACTGTAATTTCGATACAAATTATGGCAGGTTACTGTAACTTCGATACTAATTATGACAGGTAACAGCAACATCGATACTAATTATGACAAGTAACTATAGCTTCGATACAAATTATGACAGGTAACTGTAACTTCGATACTAATTATGACAAGAAACTCTAACTTCGTTACTAATTATGACAAGTAACTGTAATTTTGATAAAAAATTATTGTAGGTAACTGTAACTTCAATACTAATTACGACAGGTAACAGTAACTTCGATACTAATTATGACAGGTAACTGTAACTTCGATACTAATTATGACAGGTAACAGCTACTTCGATACTAATTATGACAAGTAATTATAATTTCGATACAAATTATGACAGGTAACAGTAACTTCGATACTAATTATGACAGGTTACAGTAACTACGATACTAATTATGACAAGTAACTGTAACTTCGATACTAATTATGACAGGTAACTGTAACTTGGTAACTAATTATGACAAGTAACTGTAATTTCGATACATATTATGGCTGGTAACAGTTACTTCGATGCTAATTATGACAGGTAACTGTAACTTCGATACTAATTATGACAAGGAACTGTAATTTCGATACAAATTATGGCAGGTAACTGTAACTTCGATACTAATTGTGACAGGTAACAGTAACTTCGATACTAATTATGACAAGTAACTATAACTTCGAATCTAATTATGACAGGTAACTGTAACTTCGATACTAATTATGACAAGAAAATCTAACTTCGTTACTAATTATGACAAGTAACTGTAATTTTGATAAAAATTATGGTAGGTAACTGTAACTTCAATACTAATTATGACAGGTAACAGGAACTTCGATACTAATTATGACAGATAACTGTAACTTCGTTAATAATTATCACAAGTAACTTTAATTTCGATACTAATTATGGCAGGTAACTGTAACTTCGTTACTAATTGTGACAAGTCCCTGTAATTTCGATACAAATTATGGCAGGTAACGGTAACTTCGATACTAATTATTACAAGTAACTGTAACTTCGATACTAATCATGACAGGTAACTGTAACTTCGTTACTAATTATGATAAGTAACTGTAATTTGCATACAAATTTTGGCAGGTAACTGTAACTTCGATTCTAATTATGACAGGTAACAGCAACGTCGATACTAATTATGACAAGTAACTGTAACTTCGATACTAATTATGACAGGTAACTGTAACTTCGTTACTAATTATGACAAGTAACAGTAATTTCGATACAAATTATGGCAGATAACTGTATCTTCGATAGTAATTATGACAGGTAACAGTAACTTTGATACTAATTATGACAAGTAACATTAACTTCGATATAATTATGGCAGGTTACTGTAACATCGCTACTAATTATGACAAGTAACTTTAATTTCGATACAAATTATGGCAGGTAACTGTAACTTCCATTCTAATTATGACAGGTAACAGTAACTTCGATACTAATTATGACAGGAAACTGTAACTTCGTTACTAATTATGACAAGTAACTGTAATTTCGATACAAATTATGACAGGTAACTGTAACTTCGTTACTAATTATGACAAGTAACAGTACCTTCGATACTAATAATGACAGGTAACTGTAACTTCGATACTAATTATGACAAGGAACTGTAATTTCGATACAAATTATGGCAGGTAACTGTACCTTCGTTACTAATTATGACAAGTAACTGTAATTTCGAAACAAATTTTGGCAGGTAACTGTAACTTCGATACTAATTATGACAGGTAACAGTAACTTCGATACTAATTATGACAATTAACTGTAACTTCGATACTAATTATGACAGGTAACTGTAACTTCGTTACTAATAATGACAAGTAACTCTAATTTCGGTACTAATTATGGCAGGTAACTGTAACTTCGATACTAATTATGACAGGTAACAGCAACTTCGATACTAATTATGACAAGTAACTATAACTTCGATACAAATTATGACAGGCAACTGTAACTTCGATACTAATTATGACAAGAAACTCTAACTTCGTTACTAATTATGACAAGTAACTGTAATTTTGATAGAAAATTATTGTAGGTAACTGTAACTTCAATACTAATTATGACAGGTAACAGTAACTTCGATACTAATTATGACAGGTAACTGTAACTTCGTTACTTATTATGACAAGTAGCTTTAATTTCGATACTAATTATGGCAGGTTACTGTAACTTCGTTACTAATTATGACAAGTCCCTGTAATTTCGATACTAATTATGGCAGGTAACTGTAACTTCGATACTAATTATGACAGGTAACAGTAACTTCGATACTTATTATGACAAGTAACTATAACTTCGATAAAAATTATGACTGGTTACTGTAACTTCGATTCTAATTATGACAAGAAACTCAAACTTCGTTACTAATTATGACAAGTAACTGTAATTTTGATAGAAAATTATTGTAGGTAACTGTAACTTCAATACTAATTATGACAGGTAACAGTAACTTCGATACTAATTATGACAAGTAACTGTAACTTCGATACTAATTATGACAGGTTACTGTAACTTCGTTACTAATAATGAAAAGTAACTCTAATTTCGATACTAATTATGGCAGGTAACTGTAACTTCGATACTAATTATGACAAGTAACTGTAACTTCGATACTAATTATGACAGGTTACTGTAACTTCGATACTAATTATGACAAGTAACTATAACTTCGATAAAAGTTATGACTGGTTACTGTAACTTCGATTCTAATTATGACAAGAAACTCAAACTTCGTTACTAATTATGACAAGTAACTGTAATTTTGATAAAAAATTATGGTAGGTAACTGTAACTTCGATACTAATTATGACAAGTAACTGTAACTTCGATACTAATTATGACAGGTAACTGTAACTTCGTTATTAATTATGACAAGTAACTGTAATTTTGATAAAAAGTTATTGTAGGTAACTGTAACTTCAATACTAATTATGACAGGTAACAGTAACATCGATACTAATTATGGCAGGTAACTGTAACTTCGATACTAATTATGACAGGTAACTGTAACTTCGTTAATAATTATCACAAGTAACTTTAATTTCGATACTAATTATGGCAGGTAACTGTAACTTTGTTACTAATTATGACAAGTCCCTGTAATTTCGATACAAATTATGGCAGGTAACGGTAACTTCGATAATAATTATTACAAGTAACTGTAACTTCGATACTAATTATGACAGGTAATTGTAACTTCGTTATTAATTATGACAAGTAACTGTAATTTCGATACAAATTTTGGCAGGTAACTGTAACTTCGATTCTAATTATGACAGGTAACAGTAACTTCGATACTAATTATGACAAGTAACTGTAACTTCATTACTACTTATGACAGGTAACAGTAACTTCGATACTAATTATGACAGGAAACTGTAACTTCGTTACTAATTATGACAAGTAACTTTAATTTCGATAGTACTTATGGCAGGAAACTGTAACTTCGTTACTAATTATGACAAGTCCCTGTAATTTCGATACAAATTATGGCAGGTAACTGTAACTTCGATATTAATTATGACAAGTAACTGTAACTTCGATACTAATTATGACAGGTATCTGTAACTTCGTTATTAATTATGACAAGTAACTGTAATTTTGATAAAAAGTTATTGTATGTAACTGTAACTTCAATACTAATTATGACAGGTTACAGTAACTTCGATACTAATTATGACAAGAAACTCAAACTTCGTTACTAATTATGACAAGTAACTGTAATTTTGATAAAAAATTATGGTAGGTAACTGTAACTTCAATACTAATTATGACAGGTAACGGTAACTTCGATACTAATTATGACAGGAAACTGTAACTTCGTTACTAATTATGACAAGTAACTTTAATTTCGATATTAATTATGGCAGGAAACTGTAACTTCGTTACTAATTATGACAAGTCCCTGTAATTTCGATACAAATTATGGCAGGTAACTGTAACCTCGATACTAATTATGAAAAGTAACTGTAACTTCGATACTAATTATGACATGTAACTGTAACTTCGTTATTAATTATGACAAGTCCCTGTAATTTCGAAACAAATTTTGGCAGATAACTGTATCATCGTTACTAATTTTGACAGGTAACAGTAACTTCGATACTAATTATGACAAGTAACTGTAACATCGATACTAATTATGACAGGTAACTGTAACTTCGATACTAATTATGACAGGTAACTGTAACATCGTTACTAATTATGACAAGTTACTGTAATTTCGATTCAAATTTTGGCAGGTAACTGTAACTTCGATACTTATTAAGACAGGTAACAGTAACTTCGATACTAATTATGAAAAGTAACTGTAACATCGATACTAATTATGACAGGTAACAGTACCTTCGATACTAATAATGACAGGTAACTGTAACTTCGATACTAATTATGACAAGGAACTGTAATTTCGATACAAATTATGGCAGGTAACTGTACCTTCGTTACTAATTATGACAAGTAACTGTAATTTCGAAACAAATTTTGGCAGGTAACTGTAACTTCGATACTAATTATGACAGGTAACAGTAACTTCGATACTAATTATGACAATTAACTGTAACTTCGATACTAATTATGACAGGTAACTGTAACTTCGTTACTAATAATGACAAGTAACTCTAATTTCGGTACTAATTATGGCAGGTAACTGTAACTTCGATACTAATTATGACAGGTAACAGCAACTTCGATACTAATTATGACAAGTAACTATAACTTCGATACAAATTATGACAGGCAACTGTAACTTCGATACTAATTATGACAAGAAACTCTAACTTCGTTACTAATTATGACAAGTAACTGTAATTTTGATAGAAAATTATTGTAGGTAACTGTAACTTCAATACTAATTATGACAGGTAACAGTAACTTCGATACTAATTATGACAGGTAACTGTAACTTCGTTACTTATTATGACAAGTAGCTTTAATTTCGATACTAATTATGGCAGGTTACTGTAACTTCGTTACTAATTATGACAAGTCCCTGTAATTTCGATACTAATTATGGCAGGTAACTGTAACTTCGATACTAATTATGACAGGTAACAGTAACTTCGATACTTATTATGACAAGTAACTATAACTTCGATAAAAATTATGACTGGTTACTGTAACTTCGATTCTAATTATGACAAGAAACTCAAATTTCGTTACTAATTATGACAAGTAACTGTAATTTTGATAAAAAATTATGGTAGGTAACTGTAACTTCATTACTACTTATGACAGGTAACAGTTACTTCGATAATAATTATGAAAGGAAACTGTAACTTCGTTACAAATTATGACAAGTAACTTTAATTTCGATACTAGTTATGGCAGGAAACTGTAACTTCGTTACTAATTATGACAAGTCCCTGTAATTTCGATACAAATTATGGCAGGTAACTGTAACTTCGATACTAATTATGACAAGTAACTGTAACTTCGATACTAATTATGACAGGTAACTGTAACTTCGTTATTAATTATGACAAGTAACTGTAATTTTGATAAGAAATTATTGTTGGTAACTGTAACTTCAATACTAATTATGACAGGTTACAGAAACTTCGATACTAATTATGACAAGAAACTCAAACTTCGTTACTAATTATTACAAGTAACTGTAATTTTGATAAAAAATTATTGTAGGTAACTGTAACTTCAATACTAATTACGACAGGTAACAGTAACTTCGATACTAATTATGACAGGTAACTGTAACTTCGATACTAATTATGACAGGTAACAGCTACTTCGATACTAATTATGACAAGTAATTATAATTTCGATACAAATTATGACAGGTAACAGTAACTTCGATACTAATTATGACAGGTTACAGTAACTACGATACTAATTATGACAAGTAACTGTAACTTCGATACTAATTATGACAGGTAACTGTAACTTGGTAACTAATTATGACAAGTAACTGTAATTTCGATACATATTATGGCTGGTAACAGTTACTTCGATGCTAATTATGACAGGTAACTGTAACTTCGATACTAATTATGACAAGGAACTGTAATTTCGATACAAATTATGGCAGGTAACTGTAACTTCGATACTAATTGTGACAGGTAACAGTAACTTCGATACTAATTATGACAAGTAACTATAACTTCGAATCTAATTATGACAGGTAACTGTAACTTCGATACTAATTATGACAAGAAAATCTAACTTCGTTACTAATTATGACAAGTAACTGTAATTTTGATAAAAATTATGGTAGGTAACTGTAACTTCAATACTAATTATGACAGGTAACAGGAACTTCGATACTAATTATGACAGATAACTGTAACTTCGTTAATAATTATCACAAGTAACTTTAATTTCGATACTAATTATGGCAGGTAACTGTAACTTCGTTACTAATTGTGACAAGTCCCTGTAATTTCGATACAAATTATGGCAGGTAACGGTAACTTCGATACTAATTATTACAAGTAACTGTAACTTCGATACTAATCATGACAGGTAACTGTAACTTCGTTACTAATTATGATAAGTAACTGTAATTTGCATACAAATTTTGGCAGGTAACTGTAACTTCGATTCTAATTATGACAGGTAACAGCAACGTCGATACTAATTATGACAAGTAACTGTAACTTCGATACTAATTATGACAGGTAACTGTAACTTCGTTACTAATTATGACAAGTAACAGTAATTTCGATACAAATTATGGCAGATAACTGTATCTTCGATAGTAATTATGACAGGTAACAGTAACTTTGATACTAATTATGACAAGTAACATTAACTTCGATATAATTATGGCAGGTTACTGTAACATCGCTACTAATTATGACAAGTAACTTTAATTTCGATACAAATTATGGCAGGTAACTGTAACTTCCATTCTAATTATGACAGGTAACAGTAACTTCGATACTAATTATGACAGGAAACTGTAACTTCGTTACTAATTATGACAAGTAACTGTAATTTCGATACAAATTATGACAGGTAACTGTAACTTCGTTACTAATTATGACAAGTAACAGTACCTTCGATACTAATAATGACAGGTAACTGTAACTTCGATACTAATTATGACAAGGAACTGTAATTTCGATACAAATTATGGCAGGTAACTGTACCTTCGTTACTAATTATGACAAGTAACTGTAATTTCGAAACAAATTTTGGCAGGTAACTGTAACTTCGATACTAATTATGACAGGTAACAGTAACTTCGATACTAATTATGACAATTAACTGTAACTTCGATACTAATTATGACAGGTAACTGTAACTTCGTTACTAATAATGACAAGTAACTCTAATTTCGGTACTAATTATGGCAGGTAACTGTAACTTCGATACTAATTATGACAGGTAACAGCAACTTCGATACTAATTATGACAAGTAACTATAACTTCGATACAAATTATGACAGGCAACTGTAACTTCGATACTAATTATGACAAGAAACTCTAACTTCGTTACTAATTATGACAAGTAACTGTAATTTTGATAGAAAATTATTGTAGGTAACTGTAACTTCAATACTAATTATGACAGGTAACAGTAACTTCGATACTAATTATGACAGGTAACTGTAACTTCGTTACTTATTATGACAAGTAGCTTTAATTTCGATACTAATTATGGCAGGTTACTGTAACTTCGTTACTAATTATGACAAGTCCCTGTAATTTCGATACTAATTATGGCAGGTAACTGTAACTTCGATACTAATTATGACAGGTAACAGTAACTTCGATACTTATTATGACAAGTAACTATAACTTCGATAAAAATTATGACTGGTTACTGTAACTTCGATTCTAATTATGACAAGAAACTCAAACTTCGTTACTAATTATGACAAGTAACTGTAATTTTGATAGAAAATTATTGTAGGTAACTGTAACTTCAATACTAATTATGACAGGTAACAGTAACTTCGATACTAATTATGACAAGTAACTGTAACTTCGATACTAATTATGACAGGTTACTGTAACTTCGTTACTAATAATGAAAAGTAACTCTAATTTCGATACTAATTATGGCAGGTAACTGTAACTTCGATACTAATTATGACAAGTAACTGTAACTTCGATACTAATTATGACAGGTTACTGTAACTTCGATACTAATTATGACAAGTAACTATAACTTCGATAAAAGTTATGACTGGTTACTGTAACTTCGATTCTAATTATGACAAGAAACTCAAACTTCGTTACTAATTATGACAAGTAACTGTAATTTTGATAAAAAATTATGGTAGGTAACTGTAACTTCGATACTAATTATGACAAGTAACTGTAACTTCGATACTAATTATGACAGGTAACTGTAACTTCGTTATTAATTATGACAAGTAACTGTAATTTTGATAAAAAGTTATTGTAGGTAACTGTAACTTCAATACTAATTATGACAGGTAACAGTAACATCGATACTAATTATGGCAGGTAACTGTAACTTCGATACTAATTATGACAGGTAACTGTAACTTCGTTAATAATTATCACAAGTAACTTTAATTTCGATACTAATTATGGCAGGTAACTGTAACTTTGTTACTAATTATGACAAGTCCCTGTAATTTCGATACAAATTATGGCAGGTAACGGTAACTTCGATAATAATTATTACAAGTAACTGTAACTTCGATACTAATTATGACAGGTAATTGTAACTTCGTTATTAATTATGACAAGTAACTGTAATTTCGATACAAATTTTGGCAGGTAACTGTAACTTCGATTCTAATTATGACAGGTAACAGTAACTTCGATACTAATTATGACAAGTAACTGTAACTTCATTACTACTTATGACAGGTAACAGTAACTTCGATACTAATTATGACAGGAAACTGTAACTTCGTTACTAATTATGACAAGTAACTTTAATTTCGATAGTACTTATGGCAGGAAACTGTAACTTCGTTACTAATTATGACAAGTCCCTGTAATTTCGATACAAATTATGGCAGGTAACTGTAACTTCGATATTAATTATGACAAGTAACTGTAACTTCGATACTAATTATGACAGGTATCTGTAACTTCGTTATTAATTATGACAAGTAACTGTAATTTTGATAAAAAGTTATTGTATGTAACTGTAACTTCAATACTAATTATGACAGGTTACAGTAACTTCGATACTAATTATGACAAGAAACTCAAACTTCGTTACTAATTATGACAAGTAACTGTAATTTTGATAAAAAATTATGGTAGGTAACTGTAACTTCAATACTAATTATGACAGGTAACGGTAACTTCGATACTAATTATGACAGGAAACTGTAACTTCGTTACTAATTATGACAAGTAACTTTAATTTCGATATTAATTATGGCAGGAAACTGTAACTTCGTTACTAATTATGACAAGTCCCTGTAATTTCGATACAAATTATGGCAGGTAACTGTAACCTCGATACTAATTATGAAAAGTAACTGTAACTTCGATACTAATTATGACATGTAACTGTAACTTCGTTATTAATTATGACAAGTCCCTGTAATTTCGAAACAAATTTTGGCAGATAACTGTATCATCGTTACTAATTTTGACAGGTAACAGTAACTTCGATACTAATTATGACAAGTAACTGTAACATCGATACTAATTATGACAGGTAACTGTAACTTCGATACTAATTATGACAGGTAACTGTAACATCGTTACTAATTATGACAAGTTACTGTAATTTCGATTCAAATTTTGGCAGGTAACTGTAACTTCGATACTTATTAAGACAGGTAACAGTAACTTCGATACTAATTATGAAAAGTAACTGTAACATCGATACTAATTATGACAGGTAACAGTACCTTCGATACTAATAATGACAGGTAACTGTAACTTCGATACTAATTATGACAAGGAACTGTAATTTCGATACAAATTATGGCAGGTAACTGTACCTTCGTTACTAATTATGACAAGTAACTGTAATTTCGAAACAAATTTTGGCAGGTAACTGTAACTTCGATACTAATTATGACAGGTAACAGTAACTTCGATACTAATTATGACAATTAACTGTAACTTCGATACTAATTATGACAGGTAACTGTAACTTCGTTACTAATAATGACAAGTAACTCTAATTTCGGTACTAATTATGGCAGGTAACTGTAACTTCGATACTAATTATGACAGGTAACAGCAACTTCGATACTAATTATGACAAGTAACTATAACTTCGATACAAATTATGACAGGCAACTGTAACTTCGATACTAATTATGACAAGAAACTCTAACTTCGTTACTAATTATGACAAGTAACTGTAATTTTGATAGAAAATTATTGTAGGTAACTGTAACTTCAATACTAATTATGACAGGTAACAGTAACTTCGATACTAATTATGACAGGTAACTGTAACTTCGTTACTTATTATGACAAGTAGCTTTAATTTCGATACTAATTATGGCAGGTTACTGTAACTTCGTTACTAATTATGACAAGTCCCTGTAATTTCGATACTAATTATGGCAGGTAACTGTAACTTCGATACTAATTATGACAGGTAACAGTAACTTCGATACTTATTATGACAAGTAACTATAACTTCGATAAAAATTATGACTGGTTACTGTAACTTCGATTCTAATTATGACAAGAAACTCAAATTTCGTTACTAATTATGACAAGTAACTGTAATTTTGATAAAAAATTATGGTAGGTAACTGTAACTTCATTACTACTTATGACAGGTAACAGTTACTTCGATAATAATTATGAAAGGAAACTGTAACTTCGTTACAAATTATGACAAGTAACTTTAATTTCGATACTAGTTATGGCAGGAAACTGTAACTTCGTTACTAATTATGACAAGTCCCTGTAATTTCGATACAAATTATGGCAGGTAACTGTAACTTCGATACTAATTATGACAAGTAACTGTAACTTCGATACTAATTATGACAGGTAACTGTAACTTCGTTATTAATTATGACAAGTAACTGTAATTTTGATAAGAAATTATTGTTGGTAACTGTAACTTCAATACTAATTATGACAGGTTACAGAAACTTCGATACTAATTATGACAAGAAACTCAAACTTCGTTACTAATTATTACAAGTAACTGTAATTTTGATAAAAAATTATGGTAGGTAACTGTAACTTCAATACTAATTATGACAGGTAACAGTAACTTCGATACTAATTATGACAGGAAACTGTAACTTCGTTACTAATTATGACAAGTAACTTTAATTTCGATATTAATTATGGCAGGTAACTGTAACTTCGTTATTAATTTT
Source organism: Meconema thalassinum (assembly GCA_946902985.2). Classification (NCBI taxonomy): domain Eukaryota; kingdom Metazoa; phylum Arthropoda; class Insecta; order Orthoptera; family Tettigoniidae; genus Meconema; species Meconema thalassinum. The sequence continues at coordinate 1,670,888,665 of OX336388.2, read as the reverse complement.
GACAAGTAACTGTAATTTCGATACAAATTTTGGCAGGTAACTGTATCATCGTTACTAATTTTGACAGGTAACAGTAACTTCGATACTAATTATGACAAGTAACTGTAACTTCGATACTAATTATGACAGGTAACTGTAACTTCGATACTAATTATGACAGGTAACTGTAACTTCGTTACTAATTATGACAAGTAACTGTAATTTCGATTCAAATTTTGGCAGGTAACTGTAACTTCGATACTTATTATGACAGGTAACAGTAACTTCGATACTAATTATGACAAGTAACTGTAACATCGATACTAATTATGACAGGTAACTGTAACTTCGTTACTAATTATGACAAGTAACTGTAATTTCGATACAAATTATGGCAGGTTACTGTAACTTCGATACTAATTATGACAGGTAACAGCAACATCGATACTAATTATGACAAGTAACTATAGCTTCGATACAAATTATGACAGGTAACTGTAACTTCGATACTAATTATGACAAGAAACTCTAACTTCGTTACTAATTATGACAAGTAACTGTAATTTTGATAAAAAATTATTGTAGGTAACTGTAACTTCAATACTAATTACGACAGGTAACAGTAACTTCGATACTAATTATGACAGGTAACTGTAACTTCGATACTAATTATGACAGGTAACAGCTACTTCGATACTAATTATGACAAGTAATTATAATTTCGATACAAATTATGACAGGTAACAGTAACTTCGATACTAATTATGACAGGTTACAGTAACTACGATACTAATTATGACAAGTAACTGTAACTTCGATACTAATTATGACAGGTAACTGTAACTTGGTAACTAATTATGACAAGTAACTGTAATTTCGATACATATTATGGCTGGTAACAGTTACTTCGATGCTAATTATGACAGGTAACTGTAACTTCGATACTAATTATGACAAGGAACTGTAATTTCGATACAAATTATGGCAGGTAACTGTAACTTCGATACTAATTATGACAGGTAACAGTAACTTCGATACTAATTATGACAAGTAACTATAACTTCGAATCTAATTATGACAGGTAACTGTAACTTCGATACTAATTATGACAAGAAAATCTAACTTCGTTACTAATTATGACAAGTAACTGTAATTTTGATAAAAATTATGGTAGGTAACTGTAACTTCAATACTAATTATGACAGGTAACAGGAACTTCGATACTAATTATGACAGATAACTGTAACTTCGTTAATAATTATCACAAGTAACTTTAATTTCGATACTAATTATGGCAGGTAACTGTAACTTCGTTACTAATTGTGACAAGTCCCTGTAATTTCGATACAAATTATGGCAGGTAACGGTAACTTCGATACTTATTATTACAAGTAACTGTAACTTCGATACTAATCATGACAGGTAACTGTAACTTCGTTACTAATTATGATAAGTAACTGTAATTTGCATACAAATTTTGGCAGGTAACTGTAACTTCGATTCTAATTATGACAGGTAACAGCAACGTCGATACTAATTATGACAAGTAACTGTAACTTCGATACTAATTATGACAGGTAACTGTAACTTCGTTACTAATTATGACAAGTAACAGTAATTTCGATACAAATTATGGCAGATAACTGTATCTTCGATAGTAATTATGACAGGTAACAGTAACTTTGATACTAATTATGACAAGTAACATTAACTTCGATATAATTATGGCAGGTTACTGTAACATCGCTACTAATTATGACAAGTAACTTTAATTTCGATACAAATTATGGCAGGTAACTGAAACTTCCATTCTAATTATGACAGGTAACAGTAACTTCGATACTAATTATGACAGGAAACTGTAACTTCGTTACTAATTATGACAAGTAACTGTAATTTCGATACAAATTATGACAGGTAACTGTAACTTCGTTACTAATTATGACAAGTAACAGTACCTTCGATACTAATAATGACAGGTAACTGTAACTTCGATACTAATTATGACAAGGAACTGTAATTTCGATACAAATTATGGCAGGTAACTGTACCTTCGTTACTAATTATGACAAGTAACTGTAATTTCGAAACAAATTTTGGCAGGTAACTGTAACTTCGATACTAATTATGACAGGTAACAGTAACTTCGATACTAATTATGACAATTAACTGTAACTTCGATACTAATTATGACAGGTAACTGTAACTTCGTTACTAATAATGACAAGTAACTCTAATTTCGGTACTAATTATGGCAGGTGACTGTAACTTCGATACTAATTATGACAGGTAACAGCAACTTCGATACTAATTATGACAAGTAACTATAACTTCGATACAAATTATGACAGGCAACTGTAACTTCGATACTAATTATGACAAGAAACTCTAACTTCGTTACTAATTATGACAAGTAACTGTAATTTTGATAGAAAATTATTGTAGGTAACTGTAACTTCAATACTAATTATGACAGGTAACAGTAACTTCGATACTAATTATGACAGGTAACTGTAACTTCGTTACTTATTATGACAAGTAGCTTTAATTTCGATACTAATTATGGCAGGTTACTGTAACTTCGTTACTAATTATGACAAGTCCCTGTAATTTCGATACTAATTATGGCAGGTAACTGTAACTTCGATACTAATTATGACAGGTAACAGTAACTTCGATACTTATTATGACAAGTAACTATAACTTCGATAAAAATTATGACTGGTTACTGTAACTTCGATTCTAATTATGACAAGAAACTCAAACTTCGTTACTAATTATGACAAGTAACTGTAATTTTGATAGAAAATTATTGTAGGTAACTGTAACTTCAATACTAATTATGACAGGTAACAGTAACTTCGATACTAATTATGACAAGTAACTGTAACTTCGATACTAATTATGACAGGTTACTGTAACTTCGTTACTAATAATGAAAAGTAACTCTAATTTCGATACTAATTATGGCAGGTAACTGTAACTTCGATACTAATTATGACAAGTAACTGTAACTTCGATACTAATTATGACAGGTTACTGTAACTTCGATACTAATTATGACAAGTAACTATAACTTCGATAAAAGTTATGACTGGTTACTGTAACTTCGATTCTAATTATGACAAGAAACTCAAACTTCGTTACTAATTATGACAAGTAACTGTAATTTTGATAAAAAATTATGGTAGGTAACTGTAACTTCGATACTAATTATGACAAGTAACTGTAACTTCGATACTAATTATGACAGGTAACTGTAACTTCGTTATTAATTATGACAAGTAACTGTAATTTTGATAAAAAGTTATTGTAGGTAACTGTAACTTCAATACTAATTATGACAGGTAACAGTAACATCGATACTAATTATGGCAGGTAACTGTAACTTCGATACTAATTATGACAGGTAACTGTAACTTCGTTAATAATTATCACAAGTAACTTTAATTTCGATACTAATTATGGCAGGTAACTGTAACTTTGTTACTAATTATGACAAGTCCCTGTAATTTCGATACAAATTATGGCAGGTAACGGTAACTTCGATAATAATTATTACAAGTAACTGTAACTTCGATACTAATTATGACAGGTAATTGTAACTTCGTTATTAATTATGACAAGTAACTGTAATTTCGATACAAATTTTGGCAGGTAACTGTAACTTCGATATTAATTATGACAAGTAACTGTAACTTCGATACTAATTATGACAGGTATCTGTAACTTCGTTATTAATTATGACAAGTAACTGTAATTTTGATAAAAAGTTATTGTATGTAACTGTAACTTCAATACTAATTATGACAGGTTACAGTAACTTCGATACTAATTATGACAAGAAACTCAAACTTCGTTACTAATTATGACAAGTAACTGTAATTTTGATAAAAAATTATGGTAGGTAACTGTAACTTCAATACTAATTATGACAGGTAACGGTAACTTCGATACTAATTATGACAGGAAACTGTAACTTCGTTACTAATTATGACAAGTAACTTTAATTTCGATATTAATTATGGCAGGAAACTGTAACTTCGTTACTAATTATGACAAGTCCCTGTAATTTCGATACAAATTATGGCAGGTAACTGTAACCTCGATACTAATTATGAAAAGTAACTGTAACTTCGATACTAATTATGACATGTAACTGTAACTTCGTTATTAATTATGACAAGTCCCTGTAATTTCGAAACAAATTTTGGCAGATAACTGTATCATCGTTACTAATTTTGACAGGTAACAGTAACTTCGATACTAATTATGACAAGTAACTGTAACATCGATACTAATTATGACAGGTAACTGTAACTTCGATACTAATTATGACAGGTAACTGTAACATCGTTACTAATTATGACAAGTTACTGTAATTTCGATTCAAATTTCGGCAGGTAACTGTAACTTCGATACTTATTAAGACAGGTAACAGTAACTTCGATACTAATTATGAAAAGTAACTGTAACATCGATACTAATTATGACAGGTAACAGTAACTTCGTTACTAATTATGACAAGTAACTGTAATTTCGATACAAATTATGGCAGGTTACTGTAACTCAATACTAATTATGACTGGTAACAACCACTTCGATACTAATTATGACAAGTAACTATAACTTCGATACAAATTATGACAGGTAACTGTAACTTCGATACTAATTATGACAAGAAATTCTAACTTCGTTACTAATTATGACAAGTAACTGTAATTTTGATAAAAAATTATTGTAGGTAACTGTAACTTCAATACTAATTATGACAGGTAACAGTAACTTCGATACCAATTATGACAGGTAACTGTAACTTCGTTACTTATTATGACAAGTAACTTTAATTTCGATACTAATTATGGCAGGTTACGGTAACTTCGTTACTAATTATGACAAGTCCCTGTAATTTCGATACAAATTATGGCAGGTAATTGTAATTTCGATGCTAATTATGACAGGTAACAGTAACTTCGATACTAATTATGACAAGTAACAGTAGCATCGATACTAATTATGACAGGTAACTGTAACTTCGTCACTTATTATAACAAGTAACTGTAATTTCGTTACAAATTATGGCAGGTAACAGTAACTTCGATACTAATTATGACAGGTAACAGTAATTCGATACTAATTATGACAAGTAACTATAACTTCTATACAAATTATGACAGGTAACTGTAACTTCGATACTAATTATGACAAGAAACTCGAACTTCGTTACTAATTATGACTAGTCCCTGTAATTTCGATACAAATTATGGCAGGTAACTGTAACTTCGATACTAATTATGACAAGTAACTGTAACTTCGATACTAATTATGACAGGTAACTGTAACTTCGTCACTTATATAACAAGTAACTGAAATTTCGTTACAAATTATGGCAGGTAACAGTAACTTCGATACTAATTATGACAGGTAACAGTAATTCGATACTAATTATGACAAGTAACTATAACTTCTATACAAATTATGACAGGTAACTGAAACTTCGATACTAATTATGACAAGAAACTCGAACTTCGTTACTAATTATGACAAGTCCCTGTAATTTCGATACAAATTATGGCAGGTAACTGTATCTTCCATACTAATTATGACAGGTAACAGTAACTTCGATACTAATTATGATAGGAAACTGTAACTTCGTTACTAATCATGACTGGTTACTGTAACTTCGATACTAATTATGACAAGAAACTCTAACTTCGTTACTAATTACGACAAGTAACTGTAATTTTGATAAAAAATTATGGTAGGTAACTGTAACTTCAATACTAATTATGACAGGTAACAGTAACTTCGATACTAATTATGACAGGAAACTGTAACTTCGTTACTAATTATGACAAGTAACTGTAATTTCGATACAAATATGACAGGTAACTGTAACTTCGTTACTAATTATGACAGGTTACTGTAACATCTTTACTAATTATGTCAAGTAACTGTAGCTTCGATGCTAATTATGACAAGTAACTGTAATTTCGATACAAATTATGACAGGTAACATTAACTTCGATACTAATTATGACAAGAAACTCTAACTTCGTCACTAATTATGACAAGTAACTGTAATTTCGATACAAATTATGGCAGGTAACTGTAACTTCGATACTAATTATGACAGATAACAGTAACTTCGATACTAATTATGACAAGTAACTATAACTTCGATACAAATTATGACAGGCAACTGTAACTTCGATACTAATTATGACAAGAAACTCGACTTCGTTACTAATTATGACAAGTCCCTGTAATTTCGATACAAATTATGGCAGGTAACTGTAACTTCCGTACTAATTATGACAGGTAACAGTAACTTCGATACTAATTGTGACATGTAACATTAACTTCGATACTAATTATGGCAGTTTACTGTAACATCGCTTCTAATTATGACAAGTAACTTTAATTTCGATACAAATTATGTCAGGTAACTGTAACTTCCATACTAATTATGAAAGGTAACAGTAACTTCGATACTTATTATGACAGGAAACAGTAACTTCGTTACTAATTATGACAAGTAACTCTAATTTCGATACAAATTATGACAGGTAACTGTAACTTCGTTACTAATTAAGACAAGTAACAGTACCTTCGATACTAATTATGACAGGTAACTGTAACTTCGATACTAATTATGACAAGGAACTGTAATTTCGATACAAATTATGGCAGGTAACTGTAACTTCGTTACTAATTATGACAAGTAACTGTAATTTCGATACAAATTTTGGCAGGTAACTGTAACTTCGATACTAATTATGACAGGTAACAGTAACTTCGATACTAATTATGACAAGTAACTGTAACATCGATACTAATTATGACACGTAACTGTAACTTCGTTACTATTTATGACAAGTAACAGTAATTTCGATACAAAATATGGCAGATAACAGTAACTTCGATACTAATTATGATAGGTAACAGCAACTTCGATACTAATTATGACAAGTAACTATAACTTCGATACAAATTATGACAGGCAACTGTAACTTCGATACCAATTATGACAAGAAACTCTAACTTCGTTACTTATTATGACAAGTAACTGTTATTTTGATAAAAAATTATTGTAGGTAACTGTAACTTCAATACTAATTATGAGAGGTAACAGTAACTTCGATACTAATTATGACAGGTAACTGTAACTTCGTTACTTATTATGACAAGTAACTTTAATTTCGATACTAATTATGGCAGGTTACTGTATCTTCGTTACTAATTATGACAAGTCCCTGTAATTTCGATACAAATTATTGCAGGTAATTGTAATTTCGATACTAATTATGACAGGTAACAGTAACTTCGATACTAATTATGACAGGTAACAGTAACTTCGATACTAATTATGACAAGTTACTGTAACTTCGATACTAATTATGACAGGTAACAGCAACTTCGATACTAATTATGACAAGTAATTATAACTTCGATACAAATTATGACAGGTAACAGTAACTTCGATACTAATTATGACAGGTTACAGTAACTACGATACTAATTATGACAAGGAACTGTAATTTCGATACAAATTATGGCAGGTAACTGTAACTTCGATACTAATTGTGACAGGTAACAGTAACTTCGATACTAATTATGACAAGTAACTATAACTTCGAATCAAATTATGACAGGTAACTGTAACTTCGATACTAATTATGACAAGAAAATCTAACTTCGTTACTAATTATGACAAGTAACTGTAATTTTGATAAAAATTATGGTAGGTAACTGTAACTTCAATACTAATTATGAGAGGTAACAGTAACTTCGATACTAATTATGACAGGTAACTGTAACATGGTAACTAATTATGACAAGTAACTGTAATTTCGATACATATTATGGTTGGTAACAGTAACTTCGATGCAAATTATGACAGGTAACTGTAACTTCGATACTAATTATGACAAGGAACTGTAATTTCGATACAAATTATGGCAGGTAACTGTAACTTCGATACTAATTGTGACAGGTAACAGTAACTTCGATACTAATTATGACAAGTAACTATAACTTCGAATCAAATTATGACAGGTAACTGTAACTTCGATACTAATTATGACAAGAAAATCTAACTTCGTTACTAATTATGACAAGTAACTGTAATTTTGATAAAAATTATGGTAGGTAACTGTAACTTCAATACTAATTATGACAGGTAACAGGAACTTCGATACTAATTATGACAGGTAACTGTAACTTCGTTAATAATTATCACCAGTAACTTTAATTTCGATACTAATTATGGCAGGTAACTGTAACTTCGTTACTAATTGTGACAAGTCCTTGTAATTTCGATACAAATTATGGCAGGTAACGGTACCTTCGTTACTAATTATGATAAGTAACTGTAATTTGCATACAAATTTAGGCAGATAACTGTAACTTCGATTCTAATTATGACAGGTAACAGTAACGTCGATACTAATTATGACAAGTAACTGTAACTTCGATACTAATTATGACAGGTAACTGTAACTTCGTTACTAATTATGACATGTAACAGTAATTTCGATACAAATTATGGCAGGTAACTGTATCTTCGATAGTAATTATGACAGGTAACAGTAACTTTGATACTAATTATGACAAGTAACATTAACTTCGATATAATTATGGCAGGTTACTGTAACATCGCTACTAATTATGACAAGTAACTTTAATTTCGATACAAATTATGGCAGGTAACTGTAACTTCCATTCTAATTATGACAGGTAACAGTAACTTCGATACTAATTATGACAGGAAACTGTAACTTCGTTACTAATTATGACAAGTAACTGTAATTTCGATACAAATTATGACAGGTAACTGTAACTTCGTTACTAATTATGACAAGTAACAGTACCTTCGATACTAATAATGACAGGTAACTGTAACTTCGATACTAATTATGACAAGGAACTGTAATTTCGATACAAATTATGGCAGGTAACTGTACCTTCGTTACTAATTATGACAAGTAACTGTAATTTCGAAACAAATTTTGGCAGGTAACTGTGACTTCGATACTAATTATGACAGGTAACTGTAACTTCGTTACTTATTATGACAAGTCCCTGTAATTTCGATACTAATTATGGCAGGTAACTGTAACTTCGATACTAATTATGACAGGTAACAGTAACTTCGATACTAATTATGACAGGTAACAGTAACTTCGATACTTATTATGACAAGTAACTATAACTTCGATAAAAATTATGACTGGTTACTGTAACTTCGATTCTAATTATGACAAGAAACTCAAACTTCGTTACTAATTATGACAAGTAACTGTAATTTTGATAAAAAATTATGGTAGGTAACTGTAACTTCATTACTACTTATGACAGGTAACAGTTACTTCGATAATAATTATGACAGGAAACTGTAACTTCGTTACTAATTATGACAAGTAACTTTAATTTCGATACTAGTTATGGCAGGAAACTGTAACTTCGTTACTAATTATGACAAGTCCCTGTAATTTCGATACAAATTATGGCAGGTAACTGTAACTTCGATACTAATTATGACAAGTAACTGTAACTTCGATACTAATTATGACAGGTAACTGTAACTTCGTTATTAATTATGACAAGTAACTGTAATTTTGATAAAAAATTATTGTTGGTAACTGTAACTTCAATACTAATTATGACAGGTTACAGTAACTTCGATACTTATTATGACAAGAAACTCAAACTTCGTTACTAATTATGACAAGTAACTGTAATTTTGATAAAAAATTATGGTAGGTAACTGTAACTTCAATACTAATTATGACAGGTAACAGTAACTTCGATACTAATTATGACAGGAAACTGTAACTTCGTTACTAATTATGACAAGTAACTTTAATTTCGATATTAATTATGGCAGGTAACTGTAACTTCGTTATTAATTTTGACAAGTAACTGTAATTTCGATACAAATTTTGGCAGGTAACTGTATCATCGTTACTAATTTTGACAGGTAACAGTAACTTCGATACTAATTATGACAAGTAACTGTAACTTCGATACTAATTATGACAGGTAACTGTAACTTTGATACTAATTATGACAGGTAACTTTAACTTCGTTACTATTTATGACAAGTAACAGTAATTTCGATACAAAATATGGCAGATAACAGTAACTTCGATACTAATTATGATAGGTAACAGCAACTTCGATACTAATTATGACAAGTAACTATAACTTCGATACAAATTATGACAGGCAACTGTAACTTCGATACCAATTATGACAAGAAACTCTAACTTCGTTACTTATTATGACAAGTAACTGTTATTTTGATAAAAAATTATTGTAGGTAACTGTAACTTCAATACTAATTATGAGAGGTAACAGTAACTTCGATACTAATTATGACAGGTAACTGTAACTTCGTTACTTATTATGACAAGTAACTTTAATTTCGATACTAATTATGGCAGGTTACTGTAACTTCGTTACTAATTATGACAAGTCCCTGTAATTTCGATACAAATTATTGCAGGTAATTGTAATTTCGATACTAATTATGACAGGTAACAGTAACTTCGATACTAATTATGACAGGTAACAGTAACTTCGATACTAATTATGACAAGTTACTGTAACTTCGATACTAATTATGACAGGTAACAGCAACTTCGATACTAATTATGACAAGTAATTATAACTTCGATACAAATTATGACAGGTAACAGTAACTTCGATACTAATTATGACAGGTTACAGTAACTACGATACTAATTATGACAAGTAACTGTAACTTCGATACTAATTATGACAGGTAACTGTAACATGGTAACTAATTATGACAAGTAACTGTAATTTCGATACATATTATGGTTGGTAACAGTAACTTCGATGCAAATTATGACAGGTAACTGTAACTTCGATACTAATTATGACAAGGAACTGTAATTTCGATCCAAAAAAATATGGCAGGTAACTGTAACTTCGATACTAATTGTGACAGGTAACAGTAACTTCGATACTAATTATGACAAGTAACTATAACTTCGAATCAAATTATGACAGGTAACTGTAACTTCGATACTAATTATGACAAGAAAATCTAACTTCGTTACTAATTATGACAAGTAACTGTAATTTTGATAAAAATTATGGTAGGTAACTGTAACTTCAATACTAATTATGACAGGTAACAGGAACTTCGATACTAATTATGACAAGTAACTGTAACTTCGATACTAATTATGACAGGTAACTGTAACTTCGTTACTAATTATGACAAGTAACAATAATTTCGATACAAATTATGGCAGGTAACTGTAACTTCGATACTAATTATGACAGGTAACTGTAACATGGTAACTAATTATGACAAGTAACTGTAATTTCGATACATATTATGGTTGGTAACAGTAACTTCGATGCAAATTATGACAGGTAACTGTAACTTCGATACTAATTATGACAAGGAACTGTAATTTCGATACAAATTATGGCAGGTAACTGTAACTTCGATACTAATTGTGACAGGTAACAGTAACTTCGATACTAATTATGACAAGTAACTATAACTTCGAATCAAATTATGACAGGTAACTGTAACTTCGATACTAATTATGACAAGAAAATCTAACTTCGTTACTAATTATGACAAGTAACTGTAATTTTGATAAAAATTATGGTAGGTAACTGTAACTTCAATACTAATTATGACAGGTAACAGGAACTTCGATACTAATTATGACAAGTAACTGTAACTTCGATACTAATTATGACAGGTAACTGTAACTTCGTTAATAATTATCACCAGTAACTTTAATTTCGATACTAATTATGGCAGGTAACTGTAACTTCGTTACTAATTGTGACAAGTCCTTGTAATTTCGATACAAATTATGGCAGGTAACGGTACCTTCGTTACTAATTATGATAAGTAACTGTAATTTGCATACAAATTTAGGCAGATAACTGTAACTTCGATTCTAATTATGACAGGTAACAGTAACGTCGATACTAATTATGACAAGTAACTGTAACTTCGATACTAATTATGACAGGTAACTGTAACTTCGTTACTAATTATGACAAGTAACAATAATTTCGATACAAATTATGGCAGGTAACTGTATCTTCGATAGTAATTATGACAGGTAACAGTAACTTTGATACTAATTATGACAAGTAACATTAACTTCGATATAATTATGGCAGGTTACTGTAACATCGCTACTAATTATGACAAGTAACTTTAATTTCGATACAAATTATGGCAGGTAACTGTAACTTCCATTCTAATTATGACAGGTAACAGTAACTTCGATACTAATTATGACTGGAAACTGTAACTTCGTTACTAATTATGACAAGTAACTGTAATTTCGATACAAATTATGACAGGTAACTGTAACTTCGTTACTAATTATGACAAGTAACAGTACCTTCGATACTAATAATGACAGGTAACTGTAACATCGATACTAATTATGACAAGGAACTGTAATTTCGATACAAATTATGGCAGGTAACTGTACCTTCGTTACTAATTATGACAAGTAACTGTAATTTCGAAACAAATTTTGGCAGGTAACTGTGACTTCGATACTAATTATGACAGGTAACTGTAACTTCGTTACTTATTATGACAAGTAGCTTTAATTTCGATACTAATTATGGCAGGTTACTGTAACTTCGTTACTAATTATGACAAGTCCCTGTAATTTCGATACTAATTATGGCAGGTAACTGTAACTTCGATACTAATTATGACAGGTAACAGTAACTTCGATACTTATTATGACAAGTAACTATAACTTCGATAAAAATTATGACTGGTTACTGTAACTTCGATTCTAATTATGACAAGAAACTCAAACTTCGTTACTAATTATGACAAGTAACTGTAATTTTGATAAAAAATTATGGTAGGTAACTGTAACTTCATTACTACTTATGACAGGTAACAGTTACTTCGATAATAATTATGACAGGAAACTGTAACTTCGTTACTAATTATGACAAGTAACTTTAATTTCGATACTAGTTATGGCAGGAAACTGTAACTTCGTTACTAATTATGACAAGTCCCTGTAATTTCGATACAAATTATGGCAGGTAACTGTAACTTCGATACTAATTATGACAAGTAACTGTAACTTCGATACTAATTATGACAGGTAACTGTAACTTCGTTATTAATTATGACAAGTAACTGTAATTTTGATAAAAAAATTATTGTTGGTAACTGTAACTTCAATACTAATTATGACAGGTTACAGTAACTTCGATACTTATTATGACAAGAAACTCAAACTTCGTTACTAATTATGACAAGTAACTGTAATTTTGATAAAAAATTATGGTAGGTAACTGTAACTTCAATACTAATTATGACAGGTAACAGTAACTTCGATACTAATTATGACAGGAAACTGTAACTTCGTTACTAATTATGACAAGTAACTTTAATTTCGATATTAATTATGGCAGGTAACTGTAACTTCGTTATTAATTTTGACAAGTAACTGTAATTTCGATACAAATTTTGGCAGGTAACTGTATCATCGTTACTAATTTTGACAGGTAACAGTAACTTCGATACTAATTATGACAAGTAACTGTAACTTCGATACTAATTATGACAGGTAACTGTAACTTTGATACTAATTATGACAGGTAACTTTAACTTCGTTACTATTTATGACAAGTAACAGTAATTTCGATACAAAATATGGCAGATAACAGTAACTTCGATACTAATTATGATAGGTAACAGCAACTTCGATACTAATTATGACAAGTAACTATAACTTCGATACAAATTATGACAGGCAACTGTAACTTCGATACCAATTATGACAAGAAACTCTAACTTCGTTACTTATTATGACAAGTAACTGTTATTTTGATAAAAAATTATTGTAGGTAACTGTAACTTCAATACTAATTATGAGAGGTAACAGTAACTTCGATACTAATTATGACAGGTAACTGTAACTTCGTTACTTATTATGACAAGTAACTTTAATTTCGATACTAATTATGGCAGGTTACTGTAACTTCGTTACTAATTATGACAAGTCCCTGTAATTTCGATACAAATTATTGCAGGTAATTGTAATTTCGATACTAATTATGACAGGTAACAGTAACTTCGATACTAATTATGACAGGTAACAGTAACTTCGATACTAATTATGACAAGTTACTGTAACTTCGATACTAATTATGACAGGTAACAGCAACTTCGATACTAATTATGACAAGTAATTATAACTTCGATACAAATTATGACAGGTAACAGTAACTTCGATACTAATTATGACAGGTTACAGTAACTACGATACTAATTATGACAAGTAACTGTAACTTCGATACTAATTATGACAGGTAACTGTAACATGGTAACTAATTATGACAAGTAACTGTAATTTCGATACATATTATGGTTGGTAACAGTAACTTCGATGCAAATTATGACAGGTAACTGTAACTTCGATACTAATTATGACAAGGAACTGTAATTTCGATACAAATTATGGCAGGTAACTGTAACTTCGATACTAATTGTGACAGGTAACAGTAACTTCGATACTAATTATGACAAGTAACTATAACTTCGAATCAAATTATGACAGGTAACTGTAACTTCGATACTAATTATGACAAGAAAATCTAACTTCGTTACTAATTATGACAAGTAACTGTAATTTTGATAAAAATTATGGTAGGTAACTGTAACTTCAATACTAATTATGACAGGTAACAGGAACTTCGATACTAATTATGACAAGTAACTGTAACTTCGATACTAATTATGACAGGTAACTGTAACTTCGTTACTAATTATGACAAGTAACAATAATTTCGATACAAATTATGGCAGGTAACTGTAACTTCGATACTAATTATGACAGGTAACTGTAACATGGTAACTAATTATGACAAGTAACTGTAATTTCGATACATATTATGGTTGGTAACAGTAACTTCGATGCAAATTATGACAGGTAACTGTAACTTCGATACTAATTATGACAAGGAACTGTAATTTCGATACAAATTATGGCAGGTAACTGTAACTTCGATACTAATTGTGACAGGTAACAGTAACTTCGATACTAATTATGACAAGTAACTATAACTTCGAATCAAATTATGACAGGTAACTGTAACTTCGATACTAATTATGACAAGAAAATCTAACTTCGTTACTAATTATGACAAGTAACTGTAATTTTGATAAAAATTATGGTAGGTAACTGTAACTTCAATACTAATTATGACAGGTAACAGGAACTTCGATACTAATTATGACAAGTAACTGTAACTTCGATACTAATTATGACAGGTAACTGTAACTTCGTTAATAATTATCACCAGTAACTTTAATTTCGATACTAATTATGGCAGGTAACTGTAACTTCGTTACTAATTGTGACAAGTCCTTGTAATTTCGATACAAATTATGGCAGGTAACGGTACCTTCGTTACTAATTATGATAAGTAACTGTAATTTGCATACAAATTTAGGCAGATAACTGTAACTTCGATTCTAATTATGACAGGTAACAGTAACGTCGATACTAATTATGACAAGTAACTGTAACTTCGATACTAATTATGACAGGTAACTGTAACTTCGTTACTAATTATGACAAGTAACAATAATTTCGATACAAATTATGGCAGGTAACTGTATCTTCGATAGTAATTATGACAGGTAACAGTTACTTTGATACTAATTATGACAAGTAACATTAACTTCGATATAATTATGGCAGGTTACTGTAACATCGCTACTAATTATGACAAGTAACTTTAATTTCGATACAAATTATGGCAGGTAACTGTAACTTCCATTCTAATTATGACAGGTAACAGTAACTTCGATACTAATTATGACTGGAAACTGTAACTTCGTTACTAATTATGACAAGTAACTGTAATTTCGATACAAATTATGACAGGTAACTGTAACTTCGTTACTAATTATGACAAGTAACAGTACCTTCGATACTAATAATGACAGGTAACTGTAACATCGATACTAATTATGACAAGGAACTGTAATTTCGATACAAATTATGGCAGGTAACTGTACCTTCGTTACTAATTATGACAAGTAACTGTAATTTCGAAACAAATTTTGGCAGGTAACTGTGACTTCGATACTAATTATGACAGGTAACTGTAACTTCGTTACTTATTATGACAAGTAGCTTTAATTTCGATACTAATTATGGCAGGTTACTGTAACTTCGTTACTAATTATGACAAGTCCCTGTAATTTCGATACTAATTATGGCAGGTAACTGTAACTTCGATACTAATTATGACAGGTAACAGTAACTTCGATACTTATTATGACAAGTAACTATAACTTCGATAAAAATTATGACTGGTTACTGTAACTTCGATTCTAATTATGACAAGAAACTCAAACTTCGTTACTAATTATGACAAGTAACTGTAATTTTGATAAAAAATTATGGTAGGTAACTGTAACTTCATTACTACTTATGACAGGTAACAGTTACTTCGATAATAATTATGACAGGAAACTGTAACTTCGTTACTAATTATGACAAGTAACTTTAATTTCGATACTAGTTATGGCAGGAAACTGTAACTTCGTTACTAATTATGACAAGTCCCTGTTATTTTGATACAAATTATGGCAGGTAACTGTAACTTCGATACTAATTATGACAAGTAACTGTAACTTCGATACTAATTATGACAGGTAACTGTAACTTCGTTATTAATTATGACAAGTAACTGTAATTTTGATAAAAAATTATTGTTGGTAACTGTAACTTCAATACTAATTATGACAGGTTACAGTAACTTCGATACTTATTATGACAAGAAACTCAAACTTCGTTACTAATTATGACAAGTAACTGTAATTTTGATAAAAAATTATGGTAGGTAACTGTAACTTCAATACTAATTATGACAGGTAACAGTAACTTCGATACTAATTATGACAGGAAACTGTAACTTCGTTACTAATTATGACAAGTAACTTTAATTTCGATATTAATTATGGCAGGTAACTGTAACTTCGTTATTAATTTTGACAAGTAACTGTAATTTCGATACAAATTTTGGCAGGTAACTGTATCATCGTTACTAATTTTGACAGGTAACAGTAACTTCGATACTAATTATGACAAGTAACTGTAACTTCGATACTAATTATGACAGGTAACTGTAACTTTGATACTAATTATGACAGGTAACTGTAACTTCGTTACTAATTATGACAAGTAACTGTAATTTCGATTCAAATTTTGGCAGGTAACTGTAACTTCGATACTTATTATGACAGGTAACAGTAACTTCGATACTAATTATGCCAAGTAACTGTAACATCGATACTAATTATGACAGGTAACTGTAACTTCGTTACTAATTATGACAAGTAACTGTAATTTCGATACAAATTATGGCAGGTTACTGTAACTTCGATAATAATTATGACAGGTAACAGCAACATCGATACTAATTATGACAAGTAACTATAACTTCGATACAAATTATGACAGGTAACTGTAACTTCGATACTAATTATGACAAGAAACTCTAACTTCGTTACTAATTATGACAAGTAACTGTAATTTTGATAAAAAATTATTGTAGGTAACTGTAACTTCAATACTAATTATGACAGGTAACAGTAACTTCGATACTAATTATGACAGGTAACTGTAACTTCGATACTAATTATGACAGGTAACAGCAACTTCGATACTAATTATGACAAGTAATTATAATTTCGATACAAATTATGACAGGTAACAGTAACTTCGATACTAATTATGACAGGTTACAGTAACTACGATACTAATTATGACAAGTAACTGTAACTTCGATACTAATTATGACAGGTAACTGTAACTTGGTAACTAATTATGACAAGTAACTGTAATTTCGATACATATTATGGCTGGTAACAGTAACTTCGATGCTAATTATGACAGGTAACTGTAACTTCGATACTAATTATGACAAGGAACTGTAATTTCGATACAAATTATGGCAGGTAACTGTAACTTCGATACTAATTGTGACAGGTAACAGTAACTTCGATACTAATTATGACAAGTAACTATAACTTCGAATCTAATTATGACAGGTAACTGTAACTTCGATACTAATTATGACAAGAAAACCTAACTTCGTTACTAATTATGACAAGTAATTGTAATTTTGATAAAAATTATGGTAGGTAACTGTAACTTCAATACTAATTATGACAGGTAACAGGAACTTCGATACTAATTATGACAGGTAACTGTAACTTCGTTAATAATTATCACAAGTAACTTTAATTTCGATACTAATTATGGCAGGTAACTGTAACTTCGTTACTAATTGTGACAAGTCCCTGTAATTTCGATACAAATTATGGCAGGTAACGGTAACTTCGATACTAATTATTACAAGTAACTCTAACTTCGATACTAATTATGACAGGTAACTGTAACTTCGTTACTAATTATGATAAGTAACTGTAATTTGCATACAAATTTTGGCAGGTAACTGTAACTTCGATTCTAATTATGACAGGTAACAGTAACGTCGATACTAATTATGACAAGTAACTGTAACTTCGATACTAATTATGACAGGTAACTGTAACTTCGTCACTAATTATGACAAGTAACAGTAATTTCGATACAAATTATGGCAGGTAACTGTATCTTCGATAGTAATTATGACAGGGAACAGTAACTTTGATACTAATTATGACAAGTAACATTAACTTCGATATAATTATGGCAGGTTACTGTAACATCGCTACTAATTAAGACAAGTAACTTTAATTTCGATACAAATTATGGCAGGTAACTGTAACTTCCATTCTAATTATGACAGGTAACAGTAACTTCGATACTAATTATGACAGGAAACTGTAACTTCGTTACTAATTATGACAAGTAACTGTAATTTCGATACAAATTATGACAGGTAACTGTAACTTCGTTACTAATTATGACAAGTAACAGTACCTTCGATACTAATAATGACAGGTAACTGTAACTTCGATACTAATTATGACAAGGAACTGTAATTTCGATACAAATTATGGCAGGTAACTGTACCTTCGTTACTAATTATGACAAGTAACTGTAATTTCGAAACAAATTTTGGCAGGTAACTGTAACTTCGATACTAATTATGACAGGTAACAGTAACTTCGATACTAATTATGACAATTAACTGTAACTTCGATACTAATTATGACAGGTAACTGTAACTTCGTTACTAATAATGACAAGTAACTCTAATTTCGGTACTAATTATGGCAGGTAACTGTAACTTCGATACTAATTATGACAGGTAACAGCAACTTCGATACTAATTATGACAAGTAACTATAACTTCGATACAAATTATGACAGGCAACTGTAACTTCGATACTAATTATGACAAGAAACTCTAACTTCGTTACTAATTATGACAAGTAACTGTAATTTTGATAGAAAATTATTGTAGGTAACTGTAACTTCAATACTAATTATGACAGGTAACAGTAACTTCGATACTAATTATGACAGGTAACTGTAACTTCGTTACTTATTATGACAAGTAGCTTTAATTTCGATACTAATTATGGCAGGTTACTGTAACTTCGTTACTAATTATGACAAGTCCCTGTAATTTCGATACTAATTATGGCAGGTAACTGTAACTTCGATACTAATTATGACAGGTAACAGTAACTTCGATACTTATTATGACAAGTAACTATAACTTCGATAAAAATTATGACTGGTTATTGTAACTTCGATTCTAATTATGACAAGAAACTCAAACTTCGTTACTTATTATGACAAGTAACTGTAATTTTGATAAAAAATTATGGTAGGTAACTGTAACTTCATTACTACTTATGACAGGTAACAGTTACTTCGATAATAATTATGACAGGAAACTGTAACTTCGTTACTAATTATGACAAGTAACTTTAATTTCGATACTAGTTATGGCAGGAAACTGTAACTTCGTTACTAATTATGACAAGTCCCTGTAATTTCGATACAAATTATGGCAGGTAACTGTAACTTTGATACTAATTATGACAAGTAACTGTAACTTCGATACTAATTATGACAGGTAACTGTAACTTCGTTATTAATTATGACAAGTAACTGTAATTTTGATAAGAAATTATTGTTGGTAACTGTAACTTCAATACTAATTATGACAGGTTACAGAAACTTCGATACTAATTATGACAAGAAACTCAAACTTCGTTACTAATTATGACAAGTAACTGTAATTTTGATAAAAAATTATGGTAGGTAACTGTAACTTCAATACTAATTATGACAGGTAACAGTAACTTCGATACTAATTATGACAGGAAACTGTAACTTCGTTACTAATTATGACAAGTAACTTTAATTTCGATATTAATTATGGCAGGTAACTGTAACTTCGTTATTAATTTTGACAAGTAACTGTAATTTCGATACAAATTTTGGCAGGTAACTGTATCATCGTTACTAATTTTGACAGGTAACAGTAACTTCGATACTAATTATGACAAGTAACTGTAACTTCGATACTAATTATGACAGGTAACTGTAACTTCGATACTAATTATGACAGGTAACTGTAACTTCGTTACTAATTATGACAAGTAACTGTAATTTCGATTCAAATTTTGGCAGGTAACTGTAAATTCGATACTTACTATGACAGGTAACAGTAACTTCGATACTAATTATGACAAGTAACTGTAACATCGATACTAATTATGACAGGTAACTGTAACTTCGTTACTAATTATGACAAGTAACTGTAATTTCGATACAAATTATGGCAGGTTACTGTAACTTCGATACTAATTATGACAGGTAACAGCAACATCGATACTAATTATGACAAGTAACTATAACTTCGATACAAATTATGACAGGTAACTGTAACTTCGATACTAATTATGACAAGAAACTCTAACTTCGTTACTATTTATGACAAGTAACTGTAATTTTGATAAAAAATTATTGTAGGTAACTGTAACTTCAATACTAATTATGACAGGTAACAGTAACTTCGATACTAATTATGACAGGTAACTGTAACTTCGATACTAATTATGACAGGTAACAGCTACTTCGATACTAATTATGACAAGTCCCTGTAATTTCGATACAAAATTATGGCAGGTAACGGTAACTTCGATACTAATTATTACAAGTAACTGTAACATCGATACTAATCATGACAGGTAACTGTAACTTCGTTACTAATTATGATAAGTAACTGTAATTTGCATACAAATTTTGGCAGGTAACTGTAACTTCGATTCTAATTATGACAGGTAACAGTAACGTCGATACTAATTATGACAAGTAACTGTAACTTCGATACTAATTATGACAGGTAACTGTAACTTCGTTACTAATTATGACAAGTAACAGTAATTTCGATACAAATTATGGCAGGTAACTGTATCTTCGATAGTAATTATGACAGGTAACAGTAACTTTGATACTAATTATGACAAGTGACATTAACTTCGATATAATTATGGCAGGTTACTGTAACATCGCTACTAATTATGACAAGTAACTTTAATTTCGATACAAATTATGGCAGGTAACTGTAACTTCCATTCTAATTATGACAGGTAACAGTAACTTCGATACTAATTATGACAGGAAACTGTAACTTCGTTACTAATTATGACAAGTAACTGTAATTTCGATACAAATTATGACAGGTAACTGTAACTTCGTTACTAATTATGACAAGTAACAGTACCTTCGATACTAATAATGACAGGTAACTGTAACTTCGATACTAATTATGACAAGGAACTGTAATTTCGATACAAATTATGGCAGGTAACTGTACCTTCGTTACTAATTATGACAAGTAACTGTAATTTCGAAACAAATTTTGGCAGGTAACTGTAACTTCGATACTAATTATGACAGGTAACAGTAACTTCGATACTAATTATGACAATTAACTGTAACTTCGATACTAATTATGACAGGTAACTGTAACTTCGTTACTAATAATGACAAGTAACTCTAATTTCGGTACTAATTATGGCAGGTAACTGTAACTTTGATACTAATTATGACAGGTAACAGCAACTTCGATACTAATTATGACAAGTAACTATAACTTCGATACAAATTATGACAGGCACTTGTAACTTCGATACTAATTATGACAAGAAACTCTAACTTCGTTACTAATTATGACAAGTAACTGTAATTATGATAGAAAATTATTGTAGGTAACTGTAACTTCAATACTAATTATGACAGGTAACAGTAACTTCGATACTAATTATGACAGGTAACTGTAACTTCGTTACTTATTATGACAAGTAGCTTTAATTTCGATACTAATTATGGCAGGTTACTGTAACTTCGTTACTAATTATGACAAGTCCCTGTAATTTCGATACTAATTATGGCAGGTAACTGTAACTTCGATACTAATTATGACAGGTAACAGTAACTTCGATACTTATTATGACAAGTAACTATAACTTCGATAAAAATTATGACTGGTTACTGTAACATCGATTCTAATTATGACAAGAAACTCAACCTTCGTTACTAATTATGACAAGTAACTGTAATTTTGATAAAAAATTATGGTAGGTAACTGTAACTTCATTACTACTTATGACAGGTAACAGTAACTTCGATAATAATTATGACAGGAAACTGTAACTTCGTTACTAATTATGACAAGTAACTTTAATTTCGATACTAGTTATGGCAGGAAACTGTAACTTCGTTACTAATTATGACAAGTCCCTGTAATTTCGATACAAATTATGGCAGGTAACTGTAACTTCGATACTAATTATGACAAGTAACTGTAACTTTGATACTAATTATGACAGGTAACTGTAACTTCGTTATTAATTATGACAAGTAACTGTAATTTTGATAAAAAATTATTGTTGGTAATTGTAACTTCAATACTAATTATGACAGGTTGCAGTAACTTCGATACTAATTATGACAAGAAACTCAAACTTCGTTACTAATTATGACAAGTAACTGTAATTTTGATAAAAAATTATGGTAGGTAACTGTAACTTCAATACTAATTATGACAGGTAACAGTAACTTCGATACTAATTATGACAGGAAACTGTAACTTCGTTACTAATTATGACAAGTAACTTTAATGTCGATATTAATTATGGCAGGTAACTGTAACTTCGTTATTAATTTTGACAAGTAACTGTAATTTCGATACAAATTTTGGCAGGTAACTGTATCATCGTTACTAATTTTGACAGGTAACAGTAACTTCGATACTAATTATGACAAGTAACTGTAACTTCGATACTAATTATGACAGGTAACTGTAACTTCGATACTAATTATGACAGGTAACTGTAACTTCGTTACTAATTATGACAAGTAACTGTAATTTCGATTCAAATTTTGGCAGGTAACTGTAACTTCGATACTTATTATGACAGGTAACAGTAACTTCGATACTAATTATGACAAGTAACTGTAACATCGATACTAATTATGACAGGTAACTGTAACTTCGTTACTAATTATGACAAGTAACTGTAATTTCGATACAAATTATGGCAGGTTACTGTAACTTCGATACTAATTATGACAGGTAACAGCAACATCGATACTAATTATGACAAGTAACTATAACTTCGATACAAATTATGACAGGTAACTGTAGCTTCGATACTAATTATGACAAGAAACTCTAACTTCGTTACTAATTATGACAAGTAACTGTAATTTTGATAAAAAATTATTGTAGGTAACTGTAACTTCAATACTAATTATGACAGGTAACAGTAACTTCGATACTAATTATGACAGGTAACTGTAACTTCGATACTAATTATGACAGGTAACAGCTACTTCGATACTAATTATGACAAGTCCCTGTAATTTCGATACAAAATTATGGCAGGTAACGGTAACTTCGATACTAATTATTACAAGTAACTGTAACATCGATACTAATCATGACAGGTAACTGTAACTTCGTTACTAATTATGATAAGTAACTGTAATTTGCATACAAATTTTGGCAGGTAACTGTAACTTCGATTCTAATTATGACAGGTAACAGTAACGTCGATACTAATTATGACAAGTAACTGTAACTTCGATACTAATTATGACAGGTAACTGTAACTTCGTTACTAATTATGACAAGTAACAGTAATTTCGATACAAATTATGGCAGGTAACTGTATCTTCGATAGTAATTATGACAGGTAACAGTAACTTTGATACTAATTATGACAAGTGACATTAACTTCGATATAATTATGGCAGGTTACTGTAACATCGCTACTAATTATGACAAGTAACTTTAATTTCGATACAAATTATGGCAGGTAACTGTAACTTCCATTCTAATTATGACAGGTAACAGTAACTTCGATACTAATTATGACAGGAAACTGTAACTTCGTTACTAATTATGACAAGTAACTGTAATTTCGATACAAATTATGACAGGTAACTGTAACTTCGTTACTAATTATGACAAGTAACAGTACCTTCGATACTAATAATGACAGGTAACTGTAACTTCGATACTAATTATGACAAGGAACTGTAATTTCGATACAAATTATGGCAGGTAACTGTACCTTCGTTACTAATTATGACAAGTAACTGTAATTTCGAAACAAATTTTGGCAGGTAACTGTAACTTCGATACTAATTATGACAGGTAACAGTAACTTCGATACTAATTATGACAATTAACTGTAACTTCGATACTAATTATGACAGGTAACTGTAACTTCGTTACTAATAATGACAAGTAACTCTAATTTCGGTACTAATTATGGCAGGTAACTGTAACTTTGATACTAATTATGACAGGTAACAGCAACTTCGATACTAATTATGACAAGTAACTATAACTTCGATACAAATTATGACAGGCACTTGTAACTTCGATACTAATTATGACAAGAAACTCTAACTTCGTTACTAATTATGACAAGTAACTGTAATTATGATAGAAAATTATTGTAGGTAACTGTAACTTCAATACTAATTATGACAGGTAACAGTAACTTCGATACTAATTATGACAGGTAACTGTAACTTCGTTACTTATTATGACAAGTAGCTTTAATTTCGATACTAATTATGGCAGGTTACTGTAACTTCGTTACTAATTATGACAAGTCCCTGTAATTTCGATACTAATTATGGCAGGTAACTGTAACTTCGATACTAATTATGACAGGTAACAGTAACTTCGATACTTATTATGACAAGTAACTATAACTTCGATAAAAATTATGACTGGTTACTGTAACATCGATTCTAATTATGACAAGAAACTCAAACTTCGTTACTAATTATGACAAGTAACTGTAATTTTGATAAAAAATTATGGTAGGTAACTGTAACTTCATTACTACTTATGACAGGTAACAGTAACTTCGATAATAATTATGACAGGAAACTGTAACTTCGTTACTAATTATGACAAGTAACTTTAATTTCGATACTAGTTATGGCAGGAAACTGTAACTTCGTTACTAATTATGACAAGTCCCTGTAATTTCGATACAAATTATGGCAGGTAACTGTAACTTCGATACTAATTATGACAAGTAACTGTAACTTTGATACTAATTATGACAGGTAACTGTAACTTCGTTATTAATTATGACAAGTAACTGTAATTTTGATAAAAAATTATTGTTGGTAATTGTAACTTCAATACTAATTATGACAGGTTGCAGTAACTTCGATACTAATTATGACAAGAAACTCAAACTTCGTTACTAATTATGACAAGTAACTGTAATTTTGATAAAAAATTATGGTAGGTAACTGTAACTTCAATACTAATTATGACAGGTAACAGTAACTTCGATACTAATTATGACAGGAAACTGTAACTTCGTTACTAATTATGACAAGTAACTTTAATGTCGATATTAATTATGGCAGGTAACTGTAACTTCGTTATTAATTTTGACAAGTAACTGTAATTTCGATACAAATTTTGGCAGGTAACTGTATCATCGTTACTAATTTTGACAGGTAACAGTAACTTCGATACTAATTATGACAAGTAACTGTAACTTCGATACTAATTATGACAGGTAACTGTAACTTCGATACTAATTATGACAGGTAACTGTAACTTCGTTACTAATTATGACAAGTAACTGTAATTTCGATTCAAATTTTGGCAGGTAACTGTAACTTCGATACTTATTATGACAGGTAACAGTAACTTCGATACTAATTATGACAAGTAACTGTAACATCGATACTAATTATGACAGGTAACTGTAACTTCGTTACTAATTATGACAAGTAACTGTAATTTCGATACAAATTATGGCAGGTTACTGTAACTTCGATACTAATTATGACAGGTAACAGCAACATCGATACTAATTATGACAAGTAACTATAACTTCGATACAAATTATGACAGGTAACTGTAGCTTCGATACTAATTATGACAAGAAACTCTAACTTCGTTACTAATTATGACAAGTAACTGTAATTTTGATAAAAAATTATTGTAGGTAACTGTAACTTCAATACTAATTATGACAGGTAACAGTAACTTCGATACTAATTATGACAGGTAACTGTAACTTCGTTACTTTTTATGACAAGTAACTTTAATTTCGATACTAATTATGGCAGGTTACTGTAACTTCGTTACTAATTATGACAAGTCCCTGTAATTTCGATACAAATTATGGCAGGTAATTGTAATTTCGATGCTAATTATGACATGTAACGGTAACTTCGATACTAATTATGACAAGTAAAAGTAACTTCGATACTAATTATGACAAGTAACTGTAACTTCGATACTAATTATGACAGGTAACTGTAACTTCGTTACTAATTATGACAAGTAACTGTAATTTCGATTCAAATTTTGGCAGGTAACTGTAACTTCGATACTTTTTATGACAGGTAAAAGTAACTTCGATACTAATTATGACAAGTAACTGTAACTTCGATACTAATTATGACAGGTAACTGTAACTTCGTTACTAATTATGACAAGTTACTGTAATTTCGATACAAATTATGGCAGGTAACTGTAACTTCGATACTAATTATGACAGGTAACAGCAACTTCGATACTAATTATGACAAGTAACTATAACTTCGATACAAATTATGACAGGTAACTGTAACTTCGATACTAATTATGACAAGAAACTCTAACTTCGTTACTAATTATGACAAGTAACTGTAATTTTGATAAAAAATTATTGTAGGTAACTGTAACTTCAATACTAATTATGACAGGTAACAGTAACTTCGATACTAATTATGACAGGTAACAGTAACTACGACACTAATTATGACAAGTAACTGTAACTTCGATACTAATTATGACAGGTAACTGTAACTTCGTAACTAATTATGACAAGTAACTGTAATTTCGATACAAATTATGGCAGGTAACAGTAACTTCGATACTAATTATGACAAGTAACTGTAACTTCGATACTAATTATGACAGGGAACTGTAATTTCGATACAAATTATGGCAGGTAACTGTAACTTCGATACTAATTGTGACTGGTAACAGTAACTTCGATACTAATTATGACAAGTAACTGTAACTTCGATACTAATTATGACAGGTAACTGAAACTTCGTTACTATTTATGACAAGTAACAGTAATTTCGATACAAAATATGGCAGGTAACAGTAACTTCGATACTAATTATGACAGGTAACAGTAACTTCGATACTAATTATGACAAGTAACATTAACTTCGATACTAATTATGACAGGTTACTGTAACATCGTTGCTAATGATGACAAGTAACTTTAATTTCGATACAAATTATGGCAGGTAACTGTAACTTCCATACTAATTATGACAGGTAACAGTTTCTTCGATACTAATAATGACAGGAAACTGTAACTTCGTTACTAATTATGACAAGTATCTGTAATTTCGATACAAATTATGACAGGTAACTGTAACTTCGTTACTAATTATGACAAGTAACAGTATCTTCGATACTAATTATGACAGGTAACTGTAACTTCGATACTAATTATGACAAGGAACTGTAATTTCGATACAAATTATGGCAGGTAACTGTAACTTCGTTACTAATTATGACAAGTAACTGTAATTTCGATACAAATTTTGTCAGGTAACTGTTACTTCGATACTAATTATGACAGGTAACAGTAACTTCGATACTAATTATGACAAGTAACAGTAACTTCGATACTTATTATGACAGGTAACTGTAACTTCGTTACTAATTATGACAAGAAACTCTAATTTCGATACAAATTATGGCAGGTAACTGTTACTTCGGTACTAATTATGACAGGTAACAGTAACTTCGATACTAATTATGACAAGTAACTATAACTTCGATAAAAATTATGACTGGTTACTGTAACTTCGATTCTAATTATGACGAGAAACTCAAACTTCGTTACTAATTATGACAAGTAACTGTAATTTTGATAAAAAATTATGGTAGGTAACTGTAACTTCAATACTAATTATGACAGGTAACAGTAACTTCGATACTAATTATGACAGGAAACTGTAACTTCGTTACTAATTATGACAAGTAACTTTAATTTCGATACTAATTATGGCAGGAAACTGTAACTTCGTTACTAATTATGACAAGTCCCTGTAATTTCGATACAAATTATGGCAGGTAACTGTTACTTCGATACTAATTATGACAAGTAACTGTAACTTCGATACTAATTATGACAGGTAACTGTAACTTCGTCACTTATTATAACAAGTAACTGTAATTTCGTTACAAATTATGGCATGTAACAGTAACTTCGATACTAATTATGACAGGTAACAGTAATTCGATACTAATTATGACAAGTAACTATAACTTCTATACAAATTATGACAGGTAACTGTAACTTCGATACTAATTATGACAAGAAACTCGAACTTCGTTACTAATTATGACAAGTCCCTGTAATTTCGATACAAATTATGGCAGGTAACTGTATCTTCCATACTAATTATGACAGGTAACAGTAACTTCGATACTAATTATGACAGGAAACTGTAACTTCGTTACTAATTATGACAGGTTACTGTAACTTCGTTACTAATTATGTCAAGTAACTGTAGCTTCGATGCTAATTATGACAAGGAACTGTAATTTCGAAACAAATTATGGCAGGTAACTGTAACTTCGTTACTAATTATGACAAGGAACTGTAATTCCGATACAAATTTTGGCAGGTAACTGTAACGTCCATACTAATTATGACAGGTAACAGTTACTTCGATACTAATTATGACAGGAAACTGTAACTTCGTTACTAATTATGACAAGTAACTATAACTTCGATAAAAATTATGACTGGTTACTGTAACTTCGATTCTAATTATGACGAGAAACTCAAACTTCGTTACTAATTATGACAAGTAACTGTAATTTTGATAAAAAATTATGGTAGGTAACTGTAACTTCAATACTAATTATGACAGGTAACAGTAACTTCGAAACTAATTATGACAAGTAACTGCAACTTCGATACTAATTATGACAGGTAACTGTAACTTCGTTACTATTTATGACAAGTAACAGTAATTTCGATACAAAATATGGCAGGTTACAGTAACTTCGATACTAATTATGACAGGTAACAGAAACTTCGATACTATTTATGACAAGTAACATTAACTTCGATACTAATTATGACAGGTTACTGTAACATCGTTGCTAATGATGACAAGTAACTTTAATTTCGATACAAATTATGGCAGGTAACTGTAACGTCCATACTAAATATGACAGGTAACAGTTACTTCGATACTAATTATGACAGGAAACTGTAACTTCGTTACTAATTATGACAAGTAACTGTAATTTCGATACAAATTATGAAAGGTAACTGTAGCTTCGTTACTAATTATGACAAGTAACAGTACCTTCGATACTAATTATGACAGGTAACTGTAACATCGATACTAATTATGACAAGGAACTGTAATTTCGATACCAATTATGGCAGGTAACTGTAACTTCGATACTAATTATGACAGGTAACAGCAACTTCGATACTAATTATGACAAGTAACTATAACTTCGATACAAATTATGACAGGTAACTGCAACTTCGATACTAATTATGACAAGAAACTCTAACTTCGTTACAAATTATGACAAGTAACTGTAATTTTGATAAAAAATTATTGTAGGTAACTGTAACTTCAATACTAATTATGACAGGTAACAGTAACTTCGATACTAATTATGACAGGTAACTGTAACTTCGTTACTTATTATGACAAGTAACTTTAATTTCGATACGAATTCTGGCAGGTTACTGTAACTTCGTTAATAATTATGACAAGTCCCTGTAATTTCGATACAAATTATTGCATGTAATTGTAATTTCGATACTAATTATGACAGGTAACAGTAACTTCGATACTAATTATGACAGGTAACAGTAACTTCGATACTAATTATGACAAGTAACTGTAACTTCGATACTAATTATGACAGGTAACAGCAACTTCGATACTAATTATGACAAGTAACTATAAATTCGATACAAATTATGACAGGTAACAGTAACTTCGATACTAATTATGACAGGTTACAGTAACTACGATACTAATTATGACAAGTAACTGTAACTTCGATACTAATTATGACAGGTAACTGTAACTTGGTAACTAATTATGACAAGTAACTGTAATTTCGATATAAATTATGGCTGGTAACAGTAACTTCGATGCTAATTATGACAGGTAACTGTAACTTCGATACTAATTATGACAAGGAATTGTAATTTCGATACAAATTATGGCAGGTAACTGTAACTTCGATACTAATTGTGACAGGTAACAGTAACTTCGATACTAATTATGACAAGTTACTATAACTTCGAATCAAATTATGACAGGTAACTGTAACTTCGGTACTAATTATGACAAGAAAATCTAACTTCGTTACTAATTAAGACAAGTAACTGTAATTTTGATAAAAAAATTATGGTAGGTAACTGTCACTTCAATACTAATTATGACAGGTAACAAGAACTTCGATACTAATTATGACAGGTAACTGTAACTTCGTTAATAATTATCACGAGTAACTTTAATTTCGATACTAATTATGGCAGGTAATTGTAACTTCGTTACTAATTATGACAAGTCCCTGTAATTTCGATACAAATTATGGCAGGCAGCGGTAACTTCGATACTAATTATTACAAGTAACTGTAACTTCGATATTAATTATGACAGGCAACTGTAACTTCGTTACTAATTATGGCAAGTAACTGTAATTTCGATACAAATTTTGGCAGGTAACTGTAACTTCGATTCTAATTATTACAGGCAACAGTAACTTCGATACTAATTATGACAAGTAACGTTAACTTCGATACGAATTATGACTGGTAACTGTAACTTCGTTACTAATTATGACAAGTAACAGTAATTTCGATACAAATTATGGCAGGTAACTGTATGTTCGATACTAATTATGACAGGTAACAGTAACTTCGATACTAATTATGACAAGTAACATTAACTTCGATACTAATTATGGCACATTACTGTAACATCGCTACTAATTATGACAAGTAACTTTAATTTCGATACAAATTATGGCAGGTAACTGTAACTTCCATACTAATTATGACAGGTAACAGTAACTTCGATACTAATTATGACAGGAAACTGTAACTTCGTTACTAATTATGACAAGTAACTGTAATTTCGATACAAATTATGACAGGTAACTGTAACTTCGTTACTAATTATGACAAGTAACAGTACCTTAGATACTAATTATGACAGGTAACTGTAACTTCGATACTAATTATGACAAGGAACTGTAATTTCGATACAAATTATGGCAGGTAACTGTAACTTCGTAACTAATTATGACAAGTAACTGTAATTTCGATACAAATTTTGGTAGGTAACTGTAACTTCGATACTAATTATGACAGGTAACAGTAACTTCGATACTAATTATGACAAGTAACTGTAACTTCGATACTAATTATGACAGGTAACTGTAACTTCGTTACTAATAATGACAAGTAACTCTAATTTCGATACTAATTATGGCAGGTAACTGGTACTTCGATACTAATTATGACAGGTAACAGTAACTTCGATACTAATTATGACAAGTAACTATAACTTCGATAAAAATTATGACTGGTTACTGTAACTTCGATTCAAATTATGACAAGAAACTCAAACTTCGTTACTAATTATGACAAGTAACTGTAATTTTGATAAAAAATTATGGTAGGTAACTGTAACTTCATTACTAATTATGACAGGTAACAGTAACTTCGATACTAATTATGACAGGAAACTGTAACTTCGTTACTAATTATGACAAGTTACTTTAATTTCGATACTAGTTATGGCAGGAAACTGTAACTTCGTTACTAATTATGACAAGTCCCTGTAATTTCGATACAAATTATGGCAGGTAACTGTAACTTCGATACTAATTATGACAAGTAACTGTAACTTCGATACTAATTATGACAGGTAACTGTAACTTCGTTATTAATTATGACAAGTAACTGTAATTTTGATAAAAAATTATTGTTGGTAACTGTAACTTCAATACTAATTATGACAGGTTACAGAAACTTCGATACTAATTATGACAAGAAACTCAAACTTCGTTACTAATTATGACAAGTAACTGTAATTTTGATAAAAAATTATGGTAGGTAACTGTAACTTCAATACTAATTATGACAGGTAACAGTAACTCCGATACTAATTATGACAGGAAACTGTAACTTCGTTACTAATTATGACAAGTAACTTTAATTTCGATATTAATTATGGCAGGTAACTGTAACTTCGTTATTAATTTTGACAAGTAACTGTAATTTCGATACAAATTTTGGCAGGTAACTGTATCATCGTTACTAATTTTGACAGGTAACAGTAACTTCGATACTAATTATGACAAGTAACTGTAACTTCGATACTAATTATGACAGGTAACTGTAACTTCGATACTAATTATGACAGGTAACTGTAACTTCGTTACTAATTATGACAAGTAACTGTAATTTCGATTCAAATTTTGGCAGGTAACTGTAACTTCGATACTTATTATGACAGGTAACAGTAACTTCGATACTAATTATGACAAGTAACTGTAACATCGATACTAATTATGACAGGTAACTGTAACTTCGTTACTAATTATGACAAGTAACTGTAATTTCGATACAAATTATGGCAGGTTACTGTAACTTCGATACTAATTATGACAGGTAACAGCAACATCGATACTAATTATGACAAGTAACTATAACTTCGATACAAATTATGACAGGTAACTGTAACTTCGATACTAATTATGACAAGAAACTCTAACTTCGTTACTAATTATGACAAGTAACTGTAATTTTGATAAAAAATTATTGTAGGTAACTGTAACTTCAATACTAATTATGACAGGTAACAGTAACTTCGATACTAATTATGACAGGTAACTGTAACTTCGATACTAATTATGACAGGTAACAGCTACTTCGATACTAATTATGACAAGTAATTATAATTTCGATACAAATTATGACAGGTAACAGTAACTTCGATACTAATTATGACAGGTTACAGTAACTACGATACTAATTATGACAAGTAACTGTAACTTCGATACTAATTATGACAGGTAACTGTAACTTGGTAACTAATTATGACAAGTAACTGTAATTTCGATACATATTATGGCTGGTAACAGTTACTTCGATGCTAATTATGACAGGTAACTGTAACTTCGATACTAATTATGACAAGGAACTGTAATTTCGATACAAATTATGGCAGGTAACTGTAACATCGATACTAATTGTGACAGGTAACAGTAACTTCGATACTAATTATGACAAGTAACTATAACTTCGAATCTAATTATGACAGGTAACTGTAACTTAGATACTAATTATGACAGGAAAATCTAACTTCGTTACTAATTATGACAAGTAACTGTAATTTTGATAAAAATTATGGTAGGTAACTGTAACTTCAATACTAATTATGACAGGTAACAGGAACTTCGATACTAATTATGACAGATAACTGTAACATCGTTAATAATTATCACAAGTAACTTTAATTTCGATACTAATTATGGCAGGTAACTGTAACTTCGTTACTAATTGTGACAAGTCCCTGTAATTTCGATACAAATTATGGCAGGTAACGGTAACTTCGATACTAATTATTACAAGTAACTGTAACTTCGATACTAATCATGACAGGTAACTGTAACTTCGTTACTAATTATGATAAGTAACTGTAATTTGCATACAAATTTTGGCAGGTAACTGTAACTTCGATTCTAATTATGACAGGTAACAGTAACGTCGATACTAATTATGACAAGTAACTGTAACTTCGATACTAATTATGACAGGTAACTGTAACTTCGTTACTAATTATGACAAGTAACAGTAATTTCGATACAAATTATGGCAGGTAACTGTATCTTCGATAGTAATTATGACAGGTAACAGTAACTTTGATACTAATTATGACAAGTAACATTAACTTCGATATAATTATGGCAGGTTACTGTAACATCGCTACTAATTATGACAAGTAACTTTAATTTCGATACAAATTATGGCAGGTAACTGTAACTTCCATTCTAATTATGACAGGTAACAGTAACTTCGATACTAATTATGACAGGAAACTGTAACTTCGTTACTAATTATGACAAGTAACTGTAATTTCGATACAAATTATGACAGGTAACTGTAACTTCGTTACTAATTATGACAAGTAACAGTACCTTCGATACTAATAATGACAGGTAACTGTAACTTCGATACTAATTATGACAAGGAACTGTAATTTCGATACAAATTATGGCAGGTAACTGTACCTTCGTTACTAATTATGACAAGTAACTGTAATTTCGAAACAAATTTTGGCAGGTAACTGTAACTTCGATACTAATTATGACAGGTAACAGTAACTTCGATACTAATTATGACAATTAACTGTAACTTCGATACTAATTATGACAGGTAACTGTAACTTCGTTACTAATAATGACAAGTAACTCTAATTTCGGTACTAATTATGGCAGGTAACTGTAACTTCGATACTAATTATGACAGGTAACAGCAACTTCGATACTAATTATGACAAGTAACTATAACTTCGATACTAATTATGGCAGGTTACTGTAACTTCGTTACTAATTATGACAAGTCCCTGTAATTTCGATACTAATTATGGCAGGTAACTGTAACTTCGATACTAATTATGACAGGTAACAGTAACTTCGATACTTATTATGACAAGTAACTATAACTTCGATAAAAATTATGACTGGTTACTGTAACTTCGATTCTAATTATGACAAAAAACTCAAACTTCGTTACTAATTATGACAAGTAACTGTAATTTTGATAAAAAATTATGGTAGGTAACTGTAACTTCATTACTACTTATGACAGGTAACAGTAACTTCGATAATAATTATGACAGGAAACTGTAACTTCGTTACTAATTATGACAAGTAACTTTAATTTCGATACTAGTTATGGCAGGAAACTGTAACTTCGTTACTAATTATGACAAGTCCCTGTAATTTCGATACAAATTATGGCAGGTAACTGTAACTTCGATACTAATTATGACAAGTAACTGTAACTTCGATACTAATTATGACAGGTAACTGTAACTTCGTTATTAATTATGACAAGTAACTGTAATTTTGATAAAAAATTATTGTTGGTAACTGTAACTTCAATACTAATTATGACAGGTTACAGTAACTTCGATACTAATTATGACAAGAAACTCAAACTTCGTTACTAATTATGACAAGTAACTGTAATTTTGATAAAAAATTATGGTAGGTAACTGTAACTTCAATACTAATTATGACAGGTAACAGTAACTTCGATACTAATTATGACAGGAAACTGTAACTTCGTTACTAATTATGACAAGTAACTTTAATTTCGATATTAATTATGGCAGGTAACTGTAACTTCGTTATTAATTTTGACATGTAACTGTAATTTCGATAAAAATTTTGGCAGGTAACTGTATCATCGTTACTAATTTTGACAGGTAACAGTAACTTCGATACTAATTATGACAAGTAACTGTAACTTCGATACTAATTATGACAGGTAACTGTAACTTCGATACTAATTATGACAGGTAACTGTAACTTCGTTACTAATTATGACAAGTAACTGTAATTTCGATTCAAATTTTGGCAGGTAACTGTAACTTCGATACTTATTATGACAGGTAACAGTAACTTCGATACTAATTATGACAAGTAACTGTAACATCGATACTAATTATGACAGGTAACTGTAACTTCGTTACTAATTATGACAAGTAACTGTAATTTCGATACAAATTATGGCAGGTTACTGTAACTTCGATACTAATTATGACAGGTAACAGCAACATCGATACTAATTATGACAAGTAACTATAACTTCGATACAAATTATGACAGGTAACTGTAGCTTCGATACTAATTATGACAAGAAACTCTAACTTCGTTACTAATTATGACAAGTAACTGTAATTTTGATAAAAAATTATTGTAGGTAACTGTAACTTCAATACTAATTATGACAGGTAACAGTAACTTCGATACTAATTATGACAGGTAACTGTAACTTCGTTACTTTTTATGACAAGTAACTTTAATTTCGATACTAATTAAGGCAGGTTACTGTAACTTCGTTACTAATTATGACAAGTCCCTGTAATTTCGATACAAATTATGGCAGGTAATTGAAATTTCGATGCTAATTATGACATGTAACGGTAACTTCGATACTAATTATGACAAGTAAAAGTAACTTCGATACTAATTATGACAAGTAACTGTAACTTCGATACTAATTATGACAGGTAACTGTAACTTCGTTACTAATTATGACAAGTAACTGTAATTTCGATTCAAATTTTGGCAGGTAACTGTAACTTCGATACTTTTTATGACAGGTAAAAGTAACTTCGATACTAATTATGACAAGTAACTGTAACTTCGATACTAATTATGACAGGTAACTGTAACTTCGTTACTAATTATGACAAGTTACTGTAATTTCGATACAAATTATGGCAGGTAACTGTAACTTCGATACTAATTATGCCAGGTAACAGCAACTTCGATACTAATTATGACAAGTAACTATAACTTCGATACAAATTATGACAGGTAACGGTAACTTCGATACTAATTATGACAAGAAACTCTAACATCGTTACTAATTATGACAAGTAACTGTAATTTTGATAAAAAATTATTGTAGGTAACTGAAACTTCAATACTAATTATGACAGGTAACAGTAACTTCGATACTAATTATGACAGGTAACAGTAACTACGACACTAATTATGACAAGTAACTGTAACTTCGATACTAATTATGACAGGTAACTGTAACTTCGTAACTAATTATGACAAGTAACTGTAATTTCGATACAAATTATGGCAGGTAACAGTAACTTCGATACTAATTATGACAAGTAACTGTAACTTCGATACTAATTATGACAGGGAACTGTAATTTCGATACAAATTATGGCAGGTAACTGTAACTTCGATACTAATTGTGACTGGTAACAGTAACTTCGATACTAATTATGACAAGTAACTGTAACTTCGATACTAATTATGACAGGTAACTGAAACTTCGTTACTATTTATGACAAGTAACAGTAATTTCGATACAAAATATGGCAGGTAACAGTAACTTCGATACTAATTATGACAGGTAACAGTAACTTCGATACTAATTATGACAAGTAACATTAACTTCGATACTAATTATGACAGGTTACTGTAACATCGTTGCTAATGATGACAAGTAACTTTAATTTCGATACAAATTATGGCAGGTAACAGTAACTTCCATACTAATTATGACAGGTAACAGTTTCTTCGATACTAATAATGACAGGAAACTGTAACTTCGTTACTAATTATGACAAGTATCTGTAATTTCGATACAAATTATGACAGGTAACTGTAACTTCGTTACTAATTATGACAAGTAACAGTATCTTCGATACTAATTATGACAGGTAACTGTAACTTCGATACTAATTATGACAAGGAACTGTAATTTCGATACAAATTATGGCAGGTAACTGTAACTTCGTTACTAATAATGACAAGTAACTGTAATTTCGATACAATTTTTGTCAGGTAACTGTTACTTCGATACTAATTATGACAGGTAACAGTAACTTTGATACTAATTATGACAAGTAACAGTAACTTCGATACTTATTATGACAGGTAACTGTAACTTCGTTACTAATTATGACAAGAAACTCTAATTTCGATACAAATTATGGCAGGTAACTGTTACTTCGGTACTAATTATGACAGGTAACAGTAACTTCGATACTAATTATGACAAGTAACTATAACTTCAATAAAAATTATGACTGGTTACTGTAACTTCGATTCTAATTATGACGAGAAACTCAAACTTCGTTACTAATTATGACAAGTAACTGTAATTTTGATAAAAAATTATGGTAGGTAACTGTAACTTCAATACTAATTATGACAGGTAACAGTAACTTCGATACTAATTATGACAGGAAACTGTAACTTCGTTACTAATTATGACAAGTAACTTTAATTTCGATACTAATTATGGCAGGAAACTGTAACTTCGTTACTAATTATGACAAGTCCCTGTAATTTCGATACAAATTATGGCAGGTAACTGTTACTTCGATACTAATTATGACAAGTAACTGTAACTTCGATACTAATTATGACAGGTAACTGTAACATCGTCACTTATTATAACAAGTAGCTGTAATTTCGTTACAAATTATGGCATGTAACAGTAACTTCGATACTAATTATGACAGGTAACAGTAATTCGATACTAATTATGACAAGTAACTATAACTTCTATACAAATTATGACATGTAACTGTAACTTCGATACTAATTATGACAAGAAACTCGAACTTCGTTACTAATTATGACAAGTCCCTGTAATTTCGATACAAATTATGGCAGGTAACTGTAACTTCCATACTAATTATGACAGGTAACAGTAACTTCGATACTAATTATGACAGGAAACTGTAACTTCGTTACTAATTATGACAGGTTACTGTAACTTCGTTACTAATTATGTCAAGTAACTGTAGCTTCGATGCTAATTATGACAAGGAACTGTAATTTCGAAACAAATTATGGCAGGTAACTGTAACTTCGTTACTAATTATGACAAGGAAATGTATTTCCGATACAAATTTTGGCAGGTAACTGTAACTTCGATACTAATTATGACAGGTAACAGTAACTTCGAAACTAATTATGACAAGTAACTGTAACTTCGATACTAATTATGACAGGTAACTGTAACTTCGTTACTATTTATGACAAGTAACAGTAATTTCGATACAAAATATGGCAGGTTACAGTAACTTCGATACTAATTATGACAGGTAACAGAAACTTCGATACTATTTATGACAAGTAACATTAACTTCGATACTAATTATGACAGGTTACTGTAACATCGTTGCTAATGATGACAAGTAACTTTAATTTCGATACAAATTATGGCAGGTAACTGTAACGTCCATACTAATTATGACAGGTAACAGTTACTTCGATACTAATTATGACAGGAAACTGTAACTTCGTTACTAATTATGACAAGTAACTGTAATTTCGATACAAATTATGAAAGGTAACTGTAGCTTCGTTACTAATTATGACAAGTAACAGTACCTTCGATACTAATTATGACAGGTAACTGTAACATCGATACTAATTATGACAAGGAACTGTAATTTCGATACCAATTATGGCAGGTAACTGTAATTTCGATACAAATTATGGCAGGTAACTGTAACTTCGTTACTAATTATGACAACTAACTGTAATTTCGATACAAATTTTGTCAGGTAACTGTTACTTCGATACTAATTATGACAGGTAACAGTAACTTCGATACTAATTATGACAAGTAACAGTAACTTCGATACTTATTATGACAGGTAACTGTAACTTCGTTACTAATTATGACAAGAAACTCTAATTTCGATACAAATTATGGCAGGTAACTGTTACTTCGGTACTAATTATGACAGGTAACAGTAACTTCGATACTAATTATGACAAGTAACTATAACTTCGATAAAAATTATGACTGGTTACTGTAACTTCGATTCTAATTATGACGAGAAACTCAAACTTCGTTACTAATTATGACAAGTAACTGTAATTTTGATAAAAAATTATGGTAGGTAACTGTAACTTCAATACTAATTATGACAGGTAACAGTAACTTCGATACTAATTATGACAGGAAACTGTAACTTCGTTACTAATTATGACAAGTAACTTTAATTTCGATACTAATTATGGCAGGAAACTGTAACTTCGTTACTAATTATGGCAAGTCCCTGTAATTTCGATACAAATTATGGCAGGTAACTGTTACTTCGATACTAATTATGACAAGTAACTGTAACTTCGATACTAATTATGACAGGTAACTGTAACTTCGTCACTTATTATAACAAGTAACTGTAATTTCGTTACAAATTATGGCATGTAACAGTAACTTCGATACTAATTATGACAGGTAACAGTAATTCGATACTAATTATGACAAGTAACTATAACTTCTATACAAATTATGACAGGTAACTGTAACTTCGATACTAATTATGACAAGAAACTCGAACTTCGTTACTAATTATGACAAGTCCCTGTAATTTCGATACAAATTATGGCAGGTAACTGTAACTTCCATACTAATTATGACAGGTAACAGTAACTTCGATACTAATTATGACAGGAAACTGTAACTTCGTTACTAATTATGACAGGTTACTGTAACTTCGTTACTAATTATGTCAAGTAACTGTAGCTTCGATGCTAATTATAACAAGGAACTGTAATTTCGAAACAAATTATGGCAGGTAACTGTAACTTCGTTACTAATTATGACAAGGAACTGTAATTCCGATACAAATTTTGGCAGGTAACTGTAACTTCGATACTAATTATGACAGGTAACAGTAACTTCGAAACTAATTATGACAAGTAACTGTAACTTCGATACTAATTATGACAGGTAACTGTAACTTCGTTACTATTTATGACAAGTAACCGTAATTTCGATACAAAATATGGCAGGTTACAGTAACTTCGATACTAATTATGACAGGTAACAGAAACTTCGATACTATTTATGACAAGTAACATTAACTTCGATACTAATTATGACAGGTTACTGTAACATCGTTGCTAATGATGACAAGTAACTTTAATTTCGATACAAATTATGGCAGGTAACTGTAACGTCCATACTAATTATGACAGGTAACAGTTACTTCGATACTAATTATGACAGGAAACTGTAACTTCGTTACTAATTATGACAAGTAACTGTAATTTCGATACAAATTATGAAAGGTAACTGTAGCTTCGTTACTAATTATGACAAGTAACAGTACCTTCGATACTAATTATGACAGGTAACTGTAACATCGATACTAATTATGACAAGGAACTGTAATTTCGATACCAATTATGGCAGGTAACTGTAACTTCGATACTAATTATGACAGGTAACAGCAACTTCGATACTAATTATGACAAGTAACTATAACTTCGATACAAATTATGACAGGTAACTGCAACTTCGATACTAATTATGACAAGAAACTCTAACTTCGTTACAAATTATGACAAGTAACTGTAATTTTGATAAAAAAATTATTGTAGGTAACTGTAACTTCAATACTAATTATGACAGGTAACAGTAACTTCGATACTAATTATGACAGGTAACTGTAACTTCGTTACTTATTATGACAAGTAACTTTAATTTCGATACGAATTCTGGCAGGTTACTGTAACTTCGTTAATAATTATGACAAGTCCCTGTAATTTCGATACAAATTATTGCATGTAATTGTAATTTCGATACTAATTATGACAGGTAACAGTAACTTCGATACTAATTATGACAGGTAACAGTAACTTCGATACTAATTATGACAAGTAACTGTAACTTCGATACTAATTATGACAGGTAACAGCAACTTCGATACTAATTATGAAAAGTAACTATAACTTCGATACAAATTATGACAGGTAACAGTAACTTCGATACTAATTATGACAGGTTACAGTAACTACGATACTAATTATGACAAGTAACTGTAACTTCGATACTAATTATGACAGGTAACTGTAACTTGGTAACTAATTATGACAAGTAACTGTAATTTCGATATAAATTATGGCTGGTAACAGTAACTTCGATGCTAATTATGACAGGAAACTGTAACTTCGATACTAATTATGACAAGGAACTGTAATTTCGATACAAATTATGGCAGGTAACTGTAACTTCGATACTAATTGTGACAGGTAACAGTAACTTCGATACTAATTATGACAAGTTACTATAACTTCGAATCAAATTATGACAGGTAACTGTAACTTCGGTACTAATTATGACAAGAAAATCTAACATCGTTACTAATTAAGACAAGTAACTGTAATTTTGATAAAAAAATTATGGTAGGTAACTGTCACTTCAATACTAATTATGACAGGTAACAAGAACTTCGATACTAATTATGACAGGTAACTGTAACTTCGTTAATAATTATCACGAGTAACTTTAATTTCGATACTAATTATGGCAGGTAATTGTAACTTTGTTACTAATTATGACAAGTCCCTGTAATTTCGATACAAATTATGGCAGGCAACGGTAACTTCGATACTAATTATTACAAGTAACTGTAACTTCGATATTAATTATGACAGGCAACTGTAACTTCGTTACTAATTATGGCAAGTAACTGTAATTTCGATACAAATTTTGGCAGGAAACTGTAACTTCGATTCTAATTATTACAGGCAACAGTAACTTCGATACTAATTATGACAAGAAACGTTAACTTCGATACGAATTATGACTGGTAACTGTAACTTCGTTACTAATTATGACAAGTAACAGTACCTTAGATACTAATTATGACAGGTAACTGTAACTTCGATACTAATTATGACAAGGAACTGTAATTTCGATACAAATTATGGCAGGTAACTGTAACTTCGTAACTAATTATGACAAGTAACTGTAATTTCGATACAAATTTTGGTAGGTAACTGTAACTTCGATACTAATTATGACAGGTAACAGTAACTTCGATACTAATTATGACAAGTAACTGTAACTTCGATACTAATTATGACAGGTAACTGTAACTTCGTTACTAATAATGACAAGTAACTCTAATTTCGATACTAATTATGGCAGGTAACTGGTACTTCGATACTAATTATGACAGGTAACAGTAACTTCGATACTAATTATGACAAGTAACTATAACTTCGATAAAAATTATGACTGGTTACTGTAACTTCGATTCAAATTATGACAAGAAACTCAAACTTCGTTACTAATTATGACAAGTAACTGTAATTTTGATAAAAAAATTATGGTAGGTAACTGTAACTTCATTACTAATTATGACAGGTAACAGTAACTTCGATACTAATTATGACAGGAAACTGTAAATTCGTTACTAATTATGACAAG
Source organism: Meconema thalassinum (assembly GCA_946902985.2). Classification (NCBI taxonomy): domain Eukaryota; kingdom Metazoa; phylum Arthropoda; class Insecta; order Orthoptera; family Tettigoniidae; genus Meconema; species Meconema thalassinum. Next base: position 1,670,845,086 of record OX336388.2, on the reverse strand, counting down.
TTACTTTAATTTCGATACTAGTTATGGCAGGAAACTGTAACTTCGTTACTAATTATGACAAGTCCCTGTAATTTCGATACAAATTATGGCAGGTAACTGTAACTTCGATACTAATTATGACAAGTAACTGTAACTTCGATACAAATTATGACAGGTAACTAACTTCGTTATTAATTATGACAAGTAACTGTAATTTTGATAAAAAATTATTGTAGGTAACTGTAACTTCAATACTAATTATGACAGGTAACAGTAACTTCGATACTAATTATGACAAGAAACTCAAACTTCGTTACTAATTATGACAAGTAACTGTAATTTTGTTAAAAAATTATGGTAGGTAACTGTAACTACAATACTAATTATGACAGGTAACAGTATCTTCGATACTAATTATGACAGGAAACTGTAACTTCGTTACTAATTATGACAAGTAACTTTAATTTCGATATTAATTATGGCAGGAAACTGTAATTTCGTTACTAATTATGACAAGTCCCTGTAATTTCGATACAAATTATGGCAGGTAACTGTAACCTCGATACTAATTATGACAAGTAACTGTAACTTCGATACTAATTATGACAGGTAACTGTAACTTCGTTATTAATTATGACAAGTAACTGTAATTTCGATACAAATTTTGGCAGGTAACTGTATCATCGTTACTAATATTGACAGGTAACAGTAACTTCGATACTAATTATGACAAGTAACTGTAAATTCGATACTAATTATGACAGGTAACTGTAACTTCGATACTAATTATGACAGGTAACTGTACCTTCGTTACTAATTATGACAAGTAACTGTAATTTCGATACAAATTATGGCAGGTTACTGTAACTTCGATACTAGTTATGACAGGTAACAGCAACTTCGATACTAATTATGACAAGTAACTATAACTTCGATACAAGTTATGACAGGTAACTGTAACTTCGATACTAATTATGACAAGAAACTCTAACTTCGTTACTAATTATGACAAGTAACTGTAATTTTGATAAAAAATTATTGTAGGTAACTGTAACTTCAATACTAATTATGACAGGTAACAGTAACTTCGATACTAATTATGACAGGTATCAATAACTACGATACTAATTATGACAAGTAACTGTAACTTCGATACTAATTATGACAGGTAACTGTAACTTCGTAACTAATTATGACAAGTAACTGTAATTTCGATACATATTATGGCAGGTAACAGTAACTTCGATACTAATTATGACAAGTAACTGTAACTTCGATACTAATTATGACAGGGAACTGTAATATCGATACAAATTATGGCAGGTAACTGTAACCTCCATACTAATTATGACAGGTAACTGAACCTTCGTTACTATTTATGACAAGTAACAGTAATTTCGATACAAAATATGGCAGGTAACAGTAACTTCGATACTAATTATGACAGGAACAGTAACTTCGATACTAATTATGACAAGTAACATTAACTTCGATACTAATTATGACAGGTAACTGTAACTTCGTAACTAATTATGACAAGTAACTGCAATTTCGATACATATTATGGCAGGTAACTGTAACTTCGTTACTAATTATGACAAGTAACAGTACCTTCGATACTAATTATGACAGGTAACTGTAACTTCGATACTAATTATTACAAGGAACTGTAATTTCGATACAAATTATGGCAGGTAACTGTAACTTCGTTACTAATTTTGACAAGTAACTGTAATTTCGATACAAATTTTGTCAGGTAACTGTTACTTCGATACTAATTATGACAGGTAACAGTAACTTCGATACTAATTATGACAAGTAACAGTAACTTCGATACTTATTATGACAGGTAACTGAAACTTCGTTACTATTTATGACAAGAAACTCTAATTTCGATACAAATTATGGCAGGTAACTGTAACTTCGGTACTAATTATGACAGGTAACAGTAACTTCGATACTAATTATGACAAGTAACTATAACTTCGATAAAAATTATGACTGGTTACTGTAACTTCGATTCTAATTATGACGAGAAACTCAAATTTCGTTACTAATTATGACAAGTAACTTTAATTTTGATAAAAAATTATGGTAGGTAACTGTAACTTCAATACTAATTATGACAGGTAACAGTAACTTCGATACTAATTATGACAGGAAACTGTAACTTCGTTACTAATTATGGCAAGTAACTTTAATTTCGATACTAATTATGGCAGGAAACTGTAACTTCCTTACTAATTATGACAAGTCCCTGTAATTTCGATACAAATTATGGCAGGTAACTGTTACTTCGATACTAATTATGACAAGTAACTGTAACTTCGATACTAATTATGACAGGTAACTGTAACTTCGTCACTTATTATAACAAGTAACTGTAATTTCGTTACAAATTATGGCATGTAACAGTAACTTCGATACTAATTATGACAGGTAACAGTAATTCGATACTATTTATGACAAGTAACTATAACTTCTATACAAATTATGACAGGTAACTGTAACTTCGATACTAATTATGACAAGAAACTCGAACTTCGTTACTAATTATGACAAGTCCCTGTAATTTCGATACAAATTATGGCAGGTAACTGTAACTTCCATACTAATTATGACAGGTAACAGTAACTTCGTTACTAATTATGACAGGAAACTGTAACTTCGTTACTAATTATGACAGGTTACTGTAACTTCGTTACTAATTATGTCAAGTAACTGTAGCTTCGATGCTAATTATGACAAGGAACTGTAATTTCGGAACAAATTATGGCAGGTAACTGTAACTTCGTTTCTAATTATGACAAGTAACTGTAATTTCGATACAAATTTTGGCAGGTAACTGTAACTTCGATACTAATTATGACAGGTAACAGTAACTTCGATACTAATTATGACAAGTAACTGTAACTTCGATACTAATTATGACAGGTAACTGTAACTTCGTTACTATTTATGACAAGTAACAGTAATTTCGATACAAAATATGGCAGGTAACAGTAACTTCGATACTAATTATGACAGGTAACAGAAACTTCGATACTATTTATGACAAGTAACATTAACTTCGATACTAATTATGACAGGTTACTGTAACATCGTTGCTAATGATGACAAGTAACTTTAATTTCGATACAAATTATGGCAGGTAACTGTAACGTCCATACTAATTATGACAGGTAACAGTTACTTCGATACTAATTATGACAGGAAACTGTAACTTCGTTACTAATTATGACAAGGAACTGTAATTTTGATAAAAAATTATTGTAGGTAACTGTAACTTCAATACTAATTATGACAGGTAACAGTAACTTCGATACTAATTATGACAGGTAACTGTAACTTCGTTACTTATTATGACAAGTAACTTTAATTTCGATACAAATTCTGGCGGGTTACTGTAACTTCGTTAATAATTATGACAAGTCCCTGTAATTTCGATACAAATTATTGCATGTAATTGTAATTTCGATACTAATTATGACAGGTAACAGTAACTTCGATACTAATTATGACAGGTAACAGTAACTTCGATACTAATTATGACAAGTGACTGTAACTTCGATACTAATTATGACAGGTAACAGCAACTTCGATACTAATTATGACAAGTTACTATAACTTCGATACAAATTATGACGGGTAACAGTCACTTCGATACTAATTATGACAGGTTACAGTAACTACGATACTAATTATGACAAGTAACTGTAACTTCGATACTAATTATGACAGGTAACTGTAACTTGGTAACTAATAATGACAAGTAACTGTAATTTCGATACAAATTATGGCTGGTAACAGTAACTTCGATGCTAATTATGACAGGTAACTGTAACTTCTATACTAATTATGACAAGGAACTGTAATTTCGATACAAATTATGGCAGGTAACTGTAACTTTGATACTAATTGTGACAGGTAACAGTAACTTCGATACTAATTATGACAAGTTACTATAACTTCGAATCAAATTATGACAGGTAACTGTAACTTCGATAAAAATTATGACAAGAAAGTCTAACTTCGTTACTAATTATGACATGTAACTGTATTTTGTTAAAAAAATTATGGTAGGTAACTGTAACTTCAATACTAATTATGACAGGTAACAAGAACTTCGATACTAATTATGACAGGTAACTGTAACATCGTTAATAATTATCACGAGTAACTTTAATTTCGATACTAATTATGGCAGGTAATTGTAACTTCGTTACTAATTATGACAAGTCCCTGTAATTTCGATACAAATTATGGCAGGCAACGGTAACTTCGATATTAATTATTACAAGTAACAAGAACTTCGATACTAATGATGACAGGTAACTGTAACTTCGTTACTAATTATGACAAGTCCCTGTAATTTCGATACAAATTATGGCAGGCAACGGTAACTTCGATACTAATTATTACAAGTAACTGTAACTTCGATACTAATTATGACAGGCAACTGTAACTTCGTTACTAATTATGGCAAGTAACTGTAATTTCGATACAAATTTTGGCAGGTAACTGTAACTTCGATTCAAATTATTACAGGCAACAGTAACTTCGATACTAATTATGACAAGTAACTGTAACTTCGATACGAATTATGACTGGTAACTGTAACTTCGTTACTAATTATGACAAGTAACAGTAATTTCGATACAAATTATGGCAGGTAACTGTATCTTCGATACTAATTATGACAGGTAACAGTAACTTCGATACTAATTATGACAAGTAACATTAACTTCGATACTAATTATGGCACGTTACTGTAACATCGCTACTAATTATGACAAGTAACTTTAATTTCTATACAAATTATGGCAGGTAACTGTAACTTCCATACTAATTATGACAGGTAACAGTAACTTCGATACTAATTATGACAGGAAACTGTAACTTCGTTACTAATTATGACAAGTCCTTGTAATTTCGATACAAATTATGGCAGGTAACTGTAACTTCCATACTAATTATGACAAGTAACTGTAACTTCGATACTAATTATGACAGGTAACTGTAACTTCGTTATCAATTATGACAAGTAACTGTAATTTTGATAAAAAATTATTGTAGGTAACTGTAACTTCAATACTAATTATGACAGGTAACAGTAACTTCGATACTAATTATGACAAGAAACTCAAACTTCGTTACTTATTATGACAAGTAACTGTAATTTTGATAAAAAATTATGGTAGGTAACTGTAACTACAATACTAATTATGACAGGTAACAGTATCTTCGATACTAATTATGACAGGAAACTGTAACTTCGTTACTAATTATGACAAGTAACTTTAATTTCGATATTAATTATGGCAGGAAACTGTAACTTCGTTACTAATTATGACAAGTCCCTGTAATTTCGATACAAATTATGGCAGGTAACTGTAACCTCGATACTAATTATGACAAGTAACTGTAACTTCGATACTAATTATGACAGGTAACTGTAACTTCGTTATTAATTATGACAAGTAACTGTAATTTCGATACAATTTTGGCAGGTAACTGTATCATCGTTACTAATTTTGACAGGTAACAGTAACTTCGATACTAATTATGACAAGAAACTCAAACTTCGTTACTTATTATGACAAGTAACTGTAATTTTGATAAAAAATTATGGTAGGTAACTGTAACTACAATACTAATTATGACAGGTAACAGTATCTTCGATACTAATTATGACAGGAAACTGTAACTTCGTTACTAATTATGACAAGTAACTTTAATTTCGATATTAATTATGGCAGGAAACTGTAACTTCGTTACTAATTATGACAAGTCCCTGTAATTTCGATACAAATTATGGCAGGTAACTGTTACTTCGATACTAATTATGACAAGTAACTGTAACTTCGATACTAATTATGACAGGTAACTGTAACTTCGTCACTTATTATAACAAATAACTGTAATTTCGTTACAAATTATGGCATGTAACAGTAACTTCGATACGAATTATGACAGGTAACAGTAATTCGATACTAATTATGACAAGTAACTATAACTTCTATACAAATTATGACAGGTAACTGTAACTTCGATACTAATTATGACAAGAAACTCGAACTTCGTTACTAATTATGACAAGTCCCTGTAATTTCGATACAAATTATGGCAGGTAACCGTAACTTCCATACTAATTATGACAGGTAACAGTAACTTCGATACTAATTATGACAGGAAACTGTAACTTCGTTACTAATTATGACAGGTTACTGTAACTTCGTTACTAATTATGTCAAGTAACTGTAGCTTCGATGCTAATTATGACAAGGAACTGTAATTTCGAAACAAATTATGGCAGGTAACTGTAACTTCGTTACTAATTATGACAAGGAACTGTAATTCCGATACAAATTTTGGCAGGTAACTGTAACTTCGATACTAATTATGACAGGTAACAGTAACTTCGAAACTAATTATGACAAGTAACTGTAACTTCGATACTAATTATGACAGGTAACTGTAACTTCGTTACTATTTATGACAAGTAACAGTAATTTCGATACAAAATATGGCAGGTTACAGTAACTTCGGTACTAATTATGACAGGTAACAGAAACTTCGATACTATTTATGACAAGTAACATTAACTTCGATACTAATTATGACAGGTTACTGTAACATCGTTGCTAATGATGACAAGTAACTTTAATTTCGATACAAATTATGGCAGGTAACTGTAACGTCCATACTAATTATGACAGGTAACAGTTACTTCGATACTAATTATGACAGGAAACTGTAACTTCGTTACTAATTATGACAAGTAACTGTAATTTCGATACAAATTATGAAAGGTAACTGTAGCTTCGTTACTAATTATGACAAGTAACAGTACCTTCGATACTAATTATGACAGGTAACTGTAACATCGATACTAATTATGACAAGGAACTGTAATTTCGATACCAATTATGGCAGGTAACTGTAACTTCGATACTAATTATGACAGGTAACAGCAACTTCGATACTAATTATGACAAGTAACTATAACTTCGATACAAATTATGACAGGTAACTGCAACTTCGATACTAATTATGACAAGAAACTCTAACTTCGTTACAAATTATGACAAGTAACTGTAATTTTGATAAAAAAAATTATTGTAGGTAACTGTAATATCAATACTAATTATGACAGGTTACAGTAACTACGATACTAATTATGACAAGTAACTGTAACTTCGATACTAATTATGACAGGTAACTGTAACTTGGTAACTAATTATGACAAGTAACTGTAATTTCGATATAAATTATGGCTGGTAACAGTAACTTCGATGCTAATTATGACAGGAAACTGTAACTTCGATACTAATTATGACAAGGAACTGTAATTTCGATACAAATTATGGCAGGTAACTGTAACTTCGATACTAATTGTGACAGGTAACAGTAACTTCGATACTAATTATGACAAGTTACTATAACTTCGAATCAAATTATGACAGGTAACTGTAACTTCGGTACTAATTATGACAAGAAAATCTAACATCGTTACTAATTAAGACAAGTAACTGTAATTTTGATAAAAAAATTATGGTAGGTAACTGTCACTTCAATACTAATTATGACAGGTAACAAGAACTTCGATACTAATTATGACAGGTAACTGTAACTTCGTTAATAATTATCACGAGTAACTTTAATTTCGATACTAATTATGGCAGGTAATTGTAACTTCGTTACTAATTATGACAAGTCCCTGTAATTTCGATACAAATTATGGCAGGCAACGGTAACTTCGATACTAATTATTACAAGTAACTGTAACTTCGATATTAATTATGACAGGCAACTGTAACTTCGTTACTAATTATGGCAAGTAACTGTAATTTCGATACAAATTTTGGCAGGAAACTGTAACTTCGATTCTAATTATTACAGGCAACAGTAACTTCGATACTAATTATGACAAGAAACGTTAACTTCGATACGAATTATGACTGGTAACTGTAACTTCGTTACTAATTATGACAAGTAACAGTACCTTAGATACTAATTATGACAGGTAACTGTAACTTCGATACTAATTATGACAAGGAACTGTAATTTCGATACAAATTATGGCAGGTAACTGTAACTTCGTAACTAATTATGACAAGTAACTGTAATTTCGATACAAATTTTGGTAGGTAACTGTAACTTCGATACTAATTATGACAGGTAACAGTAACTTCGATACTAATTATGACAAGTAACTGTAACTTCGATACTAATTATGACAGGTAACTGTAACTTCGTTACTAATAATGACAAGTAACTCTAATTTCGATACTAATTATGGCAGGTAACTGGTACTTCGATACTAATTATGACAGGTAACAGTAACTTCGATACTAATTATGACAAGTAACTATAACTTCGATAAAAATTATGACTGGTTACTGTAACTTCGATTCAAATTATGACAAGAAACTCAAACTTCGTTACTAATTATGACAAGTAACTGTAATTTTGATTAAAAAATTATGGTAGGTAACTGTAACTTCATTACTAATTATGACAGGTAACAGTAACTTCGATACTAATTATGACAGGAAACTGTAACTTCGTTACTAATTATGACAAGTTACTTTAATTTCGATACTAGTTATGGCAGGAAACTGTAACTTCGATACTAATTATGACAAGTCCCTGTAATTTCGATACAAATTATGGCAGGTAACTGTAACTTCGATACTAATTATGACAAGTAACTGTAACTTCGATACAAATTATGACAGGTAACTAACTTCGTTATTAATTATGACAAGTAACTGTAATTTTGATAAAAAATTATTGTAGGTAACTGTAACTTCAATACTAATTATGACAGGTAACAGTAACTTCGATACTAATTATGACAAGAAACTCAAACTTCGTTACTAATTATGACAAGTAACTGTAATTTTGTTAAAAAATTATGGTAGGTAACTGTAACTAAAATACTAATTATGACAGGTAACAGTATCTTCGATACTAATTATGACAGGAAACTGTAACTTCGTTACTAATTATGACAAGTAACTTTAATTTCGATATTAATTATGGCAGGAAACTGTAATTTCTTTACTAATTATGACAAGTCCCTGTAATTTCGATACAAATTATGGCAGGTAACTGTAACCTCGATACTAATTATGACAAGTAACTGTAACTTCGATACTAATTATGAAAGGTAACTGTAACTTCGTTATTAATTATGACAAGTAACTGTAATTTCGATACAAATTTTGGCAGGTAACTGTATCATCGTTACTAATATTGACAGGTAACAGTAACTTCGATACTAATTATGACAAGTAACTGTAAATTCGATACTAATTATGACAGGTAACTGTAACTTCGATACTAATTATGACAGGTAACTGTAACTTCGTTACTAATTATGACAAGTAACTGTAATTTCGATACAAATTATGGCAGGTTACTGTAACTTCGATACTAGTTATGACAGGTAACAGCAACTTCGATACTAATTATGACAAGTAACTATAACTTCGATACAAGTTATGACAGGTAACTGTAACTTCGATACTAATTATGACAAGAAACTCTAACTTCGTTACTAATTATGACAAGTAACTGTAATTTTGATAAAAAATTATTGTAGGTAACTGTAACTTCAATACTAATTATGACAGGTAACAGTAACTTCGATACTAATTATGACAGGTATCAGTAACTACGATACTAATTATGACAAGTAACTGTAACTTCGATACTAATTATGACAGGTAACTGTAACTTCGTAACTAATAATGACAAGTAACTGTAATTTCGATACATATTATGGCAGGTAACAGTAACTTCGATACTAATTATGACAAGTAACTGTAACTTCGATACTAATTATGACAGGGAACTGTAATATCGATACAAATTATGGCAGGTAACTGTAACCTCCATACTAATTATGACAGGTAACTGAAACTTCGTTACTATTTATGACAAGTAACAGTAATTTCGATACAAAATATGGCAGGTAACAGTAACTTCGATACTAATTATGACAGGAACAGTAACTTCGATACTAATTATGACAAGTAACATTAACTTCGATACTAATTATGACAGGTAACTGTAACTTCGTAACTAATTATGACAAGTAACTGTAATTTCGATACATATTATGGCAGGTAACTGTAACTTCGTTACTAATTATGACAAGTAACAGTACCTTCGATACTAATTATGACAGGTAACTGTAACTTCGATACTAATTATTACAAGGAACTGCAATTTCGATACAAATTATGGCAGGTAACTGTAACTTCGTTACTAATTTTGACAAGTAACTGTAATTTCGATACAAATTTTGTCAGGTAAGTGTTACTTCGATACTAATTATGACAGGTAACAGTAACTTCGATACTAATTATGACAAGTAACAGTAACTTCGATACTTATTATGACAGGTAACTGTAACTTCGTTACTATTTATGACAAGAAACTCTAATTTCGATACAAATTATGGCAGGTAACTGTAACTTCGGTACTAATTATGACAGGTAACAGTAACTTCGATACTAATTATGACAAGTAACTATAACTTCGATAAAAATTATGACTGGTTACTGTAACTTCGATCCTAATTATGACGAGAAACTCAAATTTCGTTACTAATTATGACAAGTAACTTTAATTTTGATAAAAAATTATGGTAGGTAACTGTAACTTCAATACTAATTATGACAGGTAACAGTAACTTCGATACTAATTATGACAGGAAACTGTAACTTCGTTACTAATTATGGCAAGTAACTTTAATTTCGATACTAATTATGGCAGGAAACTGTAACTTCCTTACTAATTATGACAAGTCCCTGTAATTTCGATACAAATTATGGCAGGTAACTGTTACTTCGATACTAATTATGACAAGTAACTGTAACTTCGATACTAATTATGACAGGTAACTGTAACTTCGTCACTTATTATAACAAGTAACTGTAATTTCGTTACAAATTATGGCATGTAACAGTAACTTCGATACTAATTATGACAGGTAACAGTAATTCGATACTAATTATGACAAGTAACTATAACTTCTATACAAATTATGACAGGTAACTGTAACTTCGATACTAATTATGACAAGAAACTCGAACTTCGTTACTAATTATGACAAGTCCCTGTAATTTCGATACAAATTATGGCAGGTAACTGTAACTTCCATACTAATTATGACAGGTAACAGTAACTTCGTTACTAATTATGACAGGAAACTGTAACTTCGTTACTAATTATGACAGGTTACTGTAACTTCGTTACTAATTATGTCAAGTAACTGTAGCTTCGATGCTAATTATGACAAGGAACTGTAATTTCGGAACAAATTATGGCAGGTAACTGTAACTTCGTTACTAATTATGACAAGTAACTGTAATTTCGATACAAATTTGGGCAGGTAACTGTAACTTCGATACTAATTATGACAGGTAACAGTAACTTCGATACTAATTATGACAAGTAACTGTAACTTCGATACTAATTATGACAGGTAACTGTAACTTCGTTACTATTTATGACAAGTAACAGTAATTTCGATACAAAATATGGCAGGTAACAGTAACTTCGATACTAATTATGACAGGTAACAGAAACTTCGATACTATTTATGACAAGTAACATTAACTTCGATACTAATTATGACAGGTTACTGTAACATCGTTGCTAATGATGACAAGTAACTTTAATTTCGATACAAATTATGGCAGGTAACTGTAACGTCCATACTAATTATGACAGGTAACAGTTACTTCGATACTAATTATGACAGGAAACTGTAACTTCGTTACTAATTATGACAAGTAACTGTAATTTCGATACAAATTATGAAAGGTAACTGTAGCTTCGTTACTAATTATGACAAGTAACAGTACCTTCGATACTAATTATGACAGGTAACTGTAACATCGATACTAATTATGACAAGGAACTGTAATTTCGATTCCAATTATGGCAGGTAACTGTAACTTCGATACTAATTATGACAGGTAACAGCAACTTCGATACTAATTATGACAAGTAACTATAACTTCGATACAAATTATGACAGGTAACTGCAACTTCGATACTAATTATGACAAGAAACTCTAACTTCGTTACTAATTATGACAAGTAACTGTAATTTTGATAAAAAATTATTGTAGGTAACTGTAACTTCAATACTAATTATGACAGGTAACAGTAACTTCGATACTAATTATGACAGGTAACTGTAACTTCGTTACTTATTATGACAAGTAACTTTAATTTCGATACAAATTCTGGCGGGTTACTGTAACTTCGTTAATAATTATGACAAGTCCCTGTAATTTCGATACAAATTATTGCATGTAATTGTAATTTCGATACTAATTATGACAGGTAACAGTAACTTCGATACTAATTATGACAGGTAACAGTAACTTCGATACTAATTATGACAAGTAACTGTAACTTCGATACTAATTAGGACAGGTAACAGCAACTTCGATACTAATTATGACAAGTTACTATAACTTCGATACAAATTATGACGGGTAACAGTCACTTCGATACTAATTATGACAGGTTACAGTAACTACGATACTAATTATGACAAGTAACTGTAACTTCGATACTAATTATGACAGGTAACTGTAACTTGGTAACTAATAATGACAAGTAACTGTAATTTCGATACAAATTATGGCTGGTAACAGTAACTTCGATGCTAATTATGACAGGTAACTGTAACTTCGATACTAATTATGACTAGGAACTGTAATTTCGATACAAATTATGGCAGGTAACTGTAACTTCGATACTAATTGTGACAGGTAACAGTAACTTCGATACTAATTATGACAAGTTACTATAACTTCGAATCAAATTATGACAGGTAACTGTAACTTCGATAAAAATTATGACAAGAAAGTCTAACTTCGTTACTAATTATGACATGTAACTGTAATTTTGTTAAAAAAATTATGGTAGGTAACTGTAACTTCAATACTAATTATGACAGGTAACAAGAACTTCGATACTAATTATGACAGGTAACTGTAACTTCGTTAATAATTATCACGAGTAACTTTAATTTCGATACTAATTATGGCAGGTAATTGTAACTTCGTTACTAATTATGACAAGTCCCTGTAATTTCGATACAAATTATGGCAGGCAACGGTAACTTCGATACTAATTATTACAAGTAACAAGAACTTCGATACTAATGATGACAGGTAACTGTAACTTCGTTACTAATTATGACAAGTCCCTGTAATTTCGATACAAATTATGGCAGGCAACGGTAACTTCGATACTAATTATTACAAGTAACTGTAACTTCGATACTAATTATGACAGGCAACTGTAACTTCGTTACTAATTATGGCAAGTAACTGTAATTTCGATACAAATTTTGGCAGGTAACTGTAACTTCGATTCAAATTATTACAGGCAACAGTAACTTCGATACTAATTATGACAAGTAACTGTAACTTCGATACGAATTATGACTGGTAACTGTAACTTCGTTACTAATTATGACAAGTAACAGTAATTTCGATACAAATTATGGCAGGTAACTGTATCTTCGATACTAATTATGACAGGTAACAGTAACTTCGATACTAATTATGACAAGTAACATTAACTTCGATACTAATTATGGCACGTTACTGTAACATCGCTACTAATTATGACAAGTAACTTTAATTTCGATACAAATTATGGCAGGTAACTGTAACTTCCATACTAATTATGACAGGTAACAGTAACTTCGATACTAATTATGACAGGAAACTGTAACTTCGTTACTAATTATGACAAGTCCTTGTAATTTCGATACAAATTATGGCAGGTAACTGTAACTTCCATACTAATTATGACAAGTAACTGTAACTTCGATACTAATTATGACAGGTAACTGTAACTTCGTTATCAATTATGACAAGTAACTGTAATTTTGATAAAAAATTATTGTAGGTAACTGTAACTTCAATACTAATTATGACAGGTAACAGTAACTTCGATACTAATTATGACAAGAAACTCAAACTTCGTTACTTATTATGACAAGTAACTGTAATTTTGATAAAAAATTATGGTAGGTAACTGTAACTACAATACTAATTATGACAGGTAACAGTATCTTCGATACTAATTATGACAGGAAACTGTAACTTCGTTACTAATTATGACAAGTAACTTTAATTTCGATATTAATTATGGCAGGAAACTGTAACTTCGTTACTAATTATGACAAGTCCCTGTAATTTCGATACAAATTATGGCAGGTAACTGTAACCTCGATACTAATTATGACAAGTAACTGTAACTTCGATACTAATTATGACAGGTAACTGTAAATTCGTTATTAATTATGACAAGTAACTGTAATTTCGATACAATTTTGGCAGGTAACTGTATCATCGTTACTAATTTTGACAGGTAACAGTAACTTCGATACTAATTATGACAAGAAACTCAAACTTCGTTACTTATTATGACAAGTAACTGTAATTTTGATAAAAAATTATGGTAGGTAACTGTAACTACAATACTAATTATGACAGGTAACAGTATCTTCGATACTAATTATGACAGGAAACTGTAACTTCGTTACTAATTATGACAAGTAACTTTAATTTCGATATTAATTATGGCAGGAAACTGTAACTTCGTTACTAATTATGACAAGTCCCTGTAATTTCGATACAAATTATGGCAGGTAACTGTTACTTCGATACTAATTATGACAAGTAACTGTAACTTCGATACTAATTATGACAGGTAACTGTAACTTCGTCACTTATTATAACAAATAACTGTAATTTCGTTACAAATTATGGCATGTAACAGTAACTTCGATACTAATTATGACAGGTAACAGTAATTCGATACTAATTATGACAAGTAACTATAACTTCTATACAAATTATGACAGGTAACTGTAACTTCGATACTAATTATGACAAGAAACTCTAACTTCGTTACTAATTATGACAAGTCCCTGTAATTTCGATACAAATTATGGCAGGTAACTGTAACGTCCATACTAATTATGACAGGTAACAGTAACTTCGATACTAATTATGACAGGAAACTGTAACTTCGTTACTAATTATGACAGGTTACTGTAACTTCGTTACTAATTATGTCAAGTAACTGTAGCTTCGATGCTAATTATGACAAGGAACTGTAATTTCGAAACAAATTATGGCAGGTAACTGTAACTTCGTTACTAATTATGACAAGGAACTGTAATTCCGATACAAATTTTGGCAGGTAACTGTAACTTCGATACTAATTATGACAGGTAACAGTAACTTCGAAACTAATTATGACAAGTAACTGTAACTTCGATACTAATTATGACAGGTAACTGTAACTTCGTTACTATTTATGACAAGTAACAGTAATTTCGATACAAAATATGGCAGGTTACAGTAACTTCGGTACTAATTATGACAGGTAACAGAAACTTCGATACTATTTATGACAAGTAACATTAACTTCGATACTAATTATGACAGGTTACTGTAACATCGTTGCTAATGATGACAAGTAACTTTAATTTCGATACAAATTATGGCAGGTAACTGTAACGTCCATACTAATTATGACAGGTAACAGTTACTTCGATACTAATTATGACAGGAAACTGTAACTTCGTTACTAATAATGACAAGTAACTGTAATTTCGATACAAATTATGAAAGGTAACTGTAGCTTCGTTACTAATTATGACAAGTAACAGTACCTTCGATACTAATTATGACAGGTAACTGTAACATCGATACTAATTATGACAAGGAACTGTAATTTCGATACCAATTATGGCAGGTAACTGTAACTTCGATACTAATTATGACAGGTAACAGCAACTTCGATACTAATTATGACAAGTAACTATAACTTCGATACAAATTATGACAGGTAACTGCAACTTCGATACTAATTATGACAAGAAACTCTAACTTCGTTACAAATTATGACAAGTAACTGTAATTTTGATAAAAAAATTATTGTAGGTAACTGTAACATCAATACTAATTATGACAGGTAACAGTAACTTCGATACTAATTATGAGAGGTAACTGTAACTTCGTTACTTATTATGACAAGTAACTTTAATTTCGATACAAATTCTGGCAGGTTACTGTAACTTCGTTAATAATTATGACAAGTCCCTGTAATTTCGATACAAATTATTGCATGTAATTGTAATTTCGATACTAATTATGACAGGTAACAGTAACTTCGATACTAATTATGACAGGTAACAGTAACTTCGATACTAATTATGACAAGTAACTGTAACTTCGATACTAATTATGACAGGTAACAGCAACTTCGATACTAATTATGACAAGTAACTATAACTTCGATACAAATTATGACAGGTAACAGTAACTTCGATACTAATTATGACAGGTTACAGTAACTACGATACTAATTATGACAAGTAACTGTAACTTCGATACTAATTATGACAGGTAACTGTAACTTGGTAACTAATTATGACAAGTAACTGTAATTTCGATATAAATTATGGCTGGTAACAGTAACTTCGATGCTAATTATGACAGGTAACTGTAACTTCGATACTAATTATGACAAGGAACTGTAATTTCGATACAAATTATGGCAGGTAACTGTAACTTCGATACTAATTGTGACAGGTAACAGTAACTTCGATACTAATTATGACAAGTTACTATAACTTCGAATCAAATTATGACAGGTAACTGTAACTTCGGTACTAATTATGACAAGAAAATCTAACTTCGTTACTAATTAAGACAAGTAACTGTAATTTTGATAAAAAAATTATGGTAGGTAACTGTCACTTCAATACTAATTATGACAGGTAACAAGAACTTCGATACTAATTATGACAGGTAACTGTAACTTCGTTAATAATTATCACGAGTAACTTTAATTTCGATACTAATTATGGCAGGTAATTGTAACTTCGTTACTAATTATGACAAGTCCCTGTAATTTCGATACAAATTATGGCAGGCAACGGTAACTTCGATACTAATTATTACAAGTAACTGTAACTTCGATATTAATTATGACAGGCAACTGTAACTTCGTTACTAATTATGGCAAGTAACTGTAATTTCGATACAAATTTTGGCAGGTAACTGTAACTTCGATTCTAATTATTACAGGCAACAGTAACTTCGATACTAATTATGACAAGTAACGTTAACATCGATACGAATTATGACTGGTAACTGTAACTTCGTTACTAATTATGACAAGTAACAGTAATTTCGATACAAATTATGGCAGGTAACTGTATCTTCGATACTAATTATGACAGGTAACAGTAACTTCGATACTAATTATGACAAGTAACATTAACTTCGATACTAATTATGGCACGTTACTGTAACATCGCTACTAATTATGACAAGTAACTTTAATTTCGATACAAATTATGGCAGGTAACTGTAACTTCCATACTAATTATGACAGGTAACAGTAACTTCGATACTAATTATGACAGGAAACTGTAACTTCGTTACTAATTATGACAAGTAACTGTAATTTCGATACAAATTATGACAGGTAACTGTAACTTCGTTACTAATTATGACAAGTAACAGTACCTTCGATACTAATTATGACAGGTAACTGTAACTTCGATACTAATTATGACAAGGAACTGTAATTTCGATACAAATTATGGCAGGTAACTGTAACTTCGTAACTAATTATGACAAGTAACTGTAATTTCGATACAAATTTTGGTAGGTAACTGTAACTTCGATACTAATTATGACAGGTAACAGTAACTTCGATACTAATTATGACAAGTAACTGTAACTACGATACTAATTATGACAGGTAACTGTAACTTCGTTACTAATAATGACAAGTAACTCTAATTTCGATACTAATTATGGCAGGTAACTGGTACTTCGATACTAATTATGACAGGTAACAGAAACTTCGATACTAATTATGACAAGTAACTATAACTTCGATAAAAATTATGACTGGTTACTGTAACATCGATTCAAATTATGACAAGAAACTCAAACTTCGTTACTAATTATGACACGTAACTGTAATTTTGATAAAAAATTATGGTAGGTAACTGTAACTTCATTACTAATTATGACAGGTAACAGTAACTTCGATACTAATTATGACAGGAGACTGTAACTTCGTTACTAATTATGACAAGTAACTTTAATTTCGATACTAGTTATGGCAGGAAACTGTAACTTCGTTACTAATTATGACAAGTCCCTGTAATTTCGATACAAATTATGGCAGGTAACTGTAACTTCGATACTAATTATGACAAGTAACTGTAACTTCGATACAAATTATGACAGAACTGTAACTTCGTTATTAATTATGACAAGTAACTGTAATTTTGATAAAAATTATTGTAGGTAACTGTAACTTCAATACTAATTATGACAGGTAACAGTAACTTCGATACTAATTATGACAGGAAACTGTAACTTCGTTACTAATTATGACAAGTAACTTTAATTTCGATATTAATTATGGCAGGAAACTGTAACTTCGTTACTAATTATGACAAGTCCCTGTAATTTCGATACAAATTATGGCAGGTAACTGTTACTTCGATACTAATTATGACAAGTAACTGTAACTTCGATACTAATTATGACAGGTAACTGTAACTTCGTCACTTATTATAACAAATAACTGTAATTTCGTTACAAATTATGGCATGTAACAGTAACTTCGATACTAATTATGACAGGTAACAGTAATTCGATACTAATTATGACAAGTAACTATAACTTCTATACAAATTATGACAGGTAACTGTAACTTCGATACTAATTATGACAAGAAACTCGAACTTCGTTACTAATTATGACAAGTCCCTGTAATTTCGATACAAATTATGGCAGGTAACTGTAACGTCCATACTAATTATGACAGGTAACAGTAACTTCGATACTAATTATGACAGGAAACTGTAACTTCGTTACTAATTATGACAGGTTACTGTAACTTCGTT
Source organism: Meconema thalassinum (assembly GCA_946902985.2). Classification (NCBI taxonomy): domain Eukaryota; kingdom Metazoa; phylum Arthropoda; class Insecta; order Orthoptera; family Tettigoniidae; genus Meconema; species Meconema thalassinum. The sequence goes on along the minus strand of OX336388.2, from coordinate 1,670,826,113 downwards.
ACTAATTATGTCAAGTAACTGTAGCTTCGATGCTAATTATGACAAGGAACTGTAATTTCGAAACAAATTATGGCAGGTAACTGTAACTTCGTTACTAATTATGACAAGGAACTGTAATTCCGATACAAATTTTGGCAGGTAACTGTAACTTCGATACTAATTATGACAGGTAACAGTAACTTCGAAACTAATTATGACAAGTAACTGTAACTTCGATACTAATTATGACAGGTAACTGTAACTTCGTTACTATTTATGACAAGTAACAGTAATTTCGATACAAAATATGGCAGGTTACAGTAACTTCGGTACTAATTATGACAGGTAACAGAAACTTCGATACTATTTATGACAAGTAACATTAACTTCGATACTAATTATGACAGGTTACTGTAACATCGTTGCTAATGATGACAAGTAACTTTAATTTCGATACAAATTATGGCAGGTAACTGTAACGTCCATACTAATTATGACAGGTAACAGTTACTTCGATACTAATTATGACAGGAAACTGTAACTTCGTTACTAATAATGACAAGTAACTGTAATTTCGATACAAATTATGAAAGGTAACTGTAGCTTCGTTACTAATTATGACAAGTAACAGTACCTTCGATACTAATTATGACAGGTAACTGTAACATCGATACTAATTATGACAAGGAACTGTAATTTCGATACCAATTATGGCAGGTAACTGTAACTTCGATACTAATTATGACAGGTAACAGCAACTTCGATACTAATTATGACAAGTAACTATAACTTCGATACAAATTATGACAGGTAACTGCAACTTCGATACTAATTATGACAAGAAACTCTAACTTCGTTACAAATTATGACAAGTAACTGTAATTTTGATAAAAAAATTATTGTAGGTAACTGTAACATCAATACTAATTATGACAGGTAACAGTAACTTCGATACTAATTATGAGAGGTAACTGTAACTTCGTTACTTATTATGACAAGTAACTTTAATTTCGATACAAATTCTGGCAGGTTACTGTAACTTCGTTAATAATTATGACAAGTCCCTGTAATTTCGATACAAATTATTGCATGTAATTGTAATTTCGATACTAATTATGACAGGTAACAGTAACTTCGATACTAATTATGACAGGTAACAGTAACTTCGATACTAATTATGACAAGTAACTGTAACTTCGATACTAATTATGACAGGTAACAGCAACTTCGATACTAATTATGACAAGTAACTATAACTTCGATACAAATTATGACAGGTAACAGTAACTTCGATACTAATTATGACAGGTTACAGTAACTACGATACTAATTATGACAAGTAACTGTAACTTCGATACTAATTATGACAGGTAACTGTAACTTGGTAACTAATTATGACAAGTAACTGTAATTTCGATATAAATTATGGCTGGTAACAGTAACTTCGATGCTAATTATGACAGGTAACTGTAACTTCGATACTAATTATGACAAGGAACTGTAATTTCGATACAAATTATGGCAGGTAACTGTAACTTCGATACTAATTGTGACAGGTAACAGTAACTTCGATACTAATTATGACAAGTTACTATAACTTCGAATCAAATTATGACAGGTAACTGTAACTTCGGTACTAATTATGACAAGAAAATCTAACTTCGTTACTAATTAAGACAAGTAACTGTAATTTTGATAAAAAAATTATGGTAGGTAACTGTCACTTCAATACTAATTATGACAGGTAACAAGAACTTCGATACTAATTATGGCAGGTAATTGTAACTTCGTTACTAATTATGACAAGTCCCTGTAATTTCGATACAAATTATGGCAGGCAACGGTAACTTCGATACTAATTATTACAAGTAACTGTAACTTCGATATTAATTATGACAGGCAACTGTAACTTCGTTACTAATTATGGCAAGTAACTGTAATTTCGATACAAATTTTGGCAGGTAACTGTAACTTCGATTCTAATTATTACAGGCAACAGTAACTTCGATACTAATTATGACAAGTAACGTTAACATCGATACGAATTATGACTGGTAACTGTAACTTCGTTACTAATTATGACAAGTAACAGTAATTTCGATACAAATTATGGCAGGTAACTGTATCTTCGATACTAATTATGACAGGTAACAGTAACTTCGATACTAATTATGACAAGTAACATTAACTTCGATACTAATTATGGCACGTTACTGTAACATCGCTACTAATTATGACAAGTAACTTTAATTTCGATACAAATTATGGCAGGTAACTGTAACTTCCATACTAATTATGACAGGTAACAGTAACTTCGATACTAATTATGACAGGAAACTGTAACTTCGTTACTAATTATGACAAGTAACTGTAATTTCGATACAAATTATGACAGGTAACTGTAACTTCGTTACTAATTATGACAAGTAACAGTACCTTCGATACTAATTATGACAGGTAACTGTAACTTCGATACTAATTATGACAAGGAACTGTAATTTCGATACAAATTATGGCAGGTAACTGTAACTTCGTAACTAATTATGACAAGTAACTGTAATTTCGATACAAATTTTGGTAGGTAACTGTAACTTCGATACTAATTATGACAGGTAACAGTAACTTCGATACTAATTATGACAAGTAACTGTAACTACGATACTAATTATGACAGGTAACTGTAACTTCGTTACTAATTATGACAAGTAACTGTAACTTCGATACAAATTATGACAGGTAACTGTAACTTCGTTATTAATTATGACAAGTAACTGTAATTTTGATAAAAATTATTGTAGGTAACTGTAACTTCAATACTAATTATGACAGGTAACAGTAACTTCGATACTAATTATGACAAGAAACTCAAACTTCGTTATAATTATGACAAGTAACTGTAATTTTGTTAAAAAATTATGGTAGGTAAATGTAACTACAATACTAATTATGACAGGTAACAGTATCTTCGATACTAATTATGACAGGAAACTGTAACTTCGTTACTAATTATGACAAGTAACTTTAATTTCGATATTAATTATGGCAGGAAACTGTAATTTCGTTACTAATTATGACAAGTCCCTGTAATTTCGATACAAATTATAGCAGGTAACTGTAACCTCGATACTAATTATGACAAGTAACTGTAACTTCGATACTAATTATGACAGGTAACTGTAACTTCGTTATTAATTATGACAAGTAACTGTAATTTCGATACAAATTTTGGCAGGTAACTGTATCATCGTTACTAATTTTGACAGGTAACAGTAACTTCGATACTAATTATGACAAGTAACTGTAAATTCGATACTAATTATGACAGGTAACTGTAACTTCGATACTAATTATGACAGGTAACTGTAACTTCGTTACTAATTATGACAAGTAACTGTAATTTCGATACAAATTATGGCAGGTTACTGTAACTTCGATACTAGTTATGACAGGTAACAGCAACTTCGATACTAATTATGACAAGTAACTATAACTTCGATACAAATTATGACAGGTAACTGTAACTTCGATACTAATTATGACAAGAAACTCTAACTTCGTTACTAATTATGACAAGTAACTGTAATTTTGATAAAAAATTATTGTAGGTAACTGTAACTTCAATACTAATTATGACAGGTAACAGTAACTTCGATACTAATTATGACAGGTATCAGTAACTACGATACTAATTATGACAAGTAACTGTAACTTCGATACTAATTATGACAGGTAACTGTAACTTCGTAACTGATTATGACAAGTAACTGTAATTTCGATACATATTATGGCAGGTAACAGTAACTTCGATACTAATTATGACAAGTAACTGTAACTTCGATACTAATTATGACAGGGAACTGTAATTTCGATACAAATTATGGCAGGTAACTGTAACCTCCATACTAATTATGACAGGTAACTGAAACTTCGTTACTATTTATGACAAGTAACAGTAATTTCGATACAAAATATGGCAGGTAACAGTAACTTCGATACTAATTATGACAGGTAACAGTAACTTCAATACTAATTATGACAAGTAACATTAACTTCGATACTAATTATGACAGGTTACTGTAACATCGTTGCTAATGATGACAAGTAACTTTAATTTCGATACAAATTATGGCAGGTAACTGTAACTTCCATACTAATTATGACAGGTAACAGTTACTTCGATACTAATAATGACAGGAAACTGTAACTTCGTTACTAATTATGACAAGTATCTGTAATTTCGATACAAATTATGACAGGTAACTGTAACTTCGTTACTAATTATGACAAGTAACAGTACCTTCGATACTAATTATGACAGGTAACTGTAACTTCGATACTAATTATGACAATGAACTGTAATTTCGATACAAATTATGGCAGGTAACTGTAACTTCGTTACTAATTTTGACAAGTAACTGTAATTTCGATACAAATTTTGTCAGGTAACTGTTACTTCGATACTAATTATGACAGGTAACAGTAACTTCGATACTAATTATGACAAGTAACAGTAACTTCGATACTTATTATGACAGGTAACTGTAACTTCGTTACTATTTATGACAAGAAACTCTAATTTCGATACAAATTATGGCAGGTAACTGAAACTTCGGTACTAATTATGACAGGTAACAGTAACTTCGATACTAATTATGACAAGTAACTATAACTTCGATAAAAATTATGACTGGTTACTGTAACTTCGATTCTAATTATGACGAGAAACTCAAACTTCGTTACTAATTATGACAATTAACTTTAATTTTGATAAAAAATTATGGTAGGTAACTGTAACTTCAATACTAATTATGACAGGTAACAGTAACTTCGATACTAATTATGACAGGAAACTGTAACTTCGTTACTAATTATGACAAGTAACTTTAATTTTGATACTAATTATGGCAGGAAACTGTAACTTCGTTACTAATTATGACAAGTCCCTGTAATTTCGATACAAATTATGGCAGGTAACTGTTACTTCGATACTAATTATGACAAGTAACTGTAACTTCGATACTAATTATGACAGGTAACTGTAACTTCGTCACTTATTATAACAAGTAACTGTAATTTCGTTACAAATTATGGCATGTAACAGTATCTTCGATACTAATTATGACAGGTAACAGTAATTCGATACTAATTATGACAAGTAACTATAACTTCTATACAAATTATGACAGGTAACTGTAACTTCGATACTAATTATGACAAGAAACTCGAACTTCGTTACTAATTATGACAAGTCCCTGTAATTTCGATACAAATTATGGCAGGTAACTGTAACTTCCATACTAATTATGACAGGTAACAGTAACTTCGTTACTAATTATGACAGGAAACTGTAACTTCGTTACTAATTATGACAGGTTACTGTAACTTCGTTACTAATTATGTCAAGTAACTGTAGCTTCGATGCTAATTAGGACAAGGAACTGTAATTTCGGAACTAATTATGGCAGGTAACTGTAACTTCGTTACTAATTATGACAAGTAACAGTAATTTCGATACAAAATATGGCAGGTAACAGTAACTTCAATACTAATTATGACAGGTAACAGAAACTTCGATACTATTTATGACAAGTAACATTAACTTCGATACTAATTATGACAGGTTACTGTAACATCGTTGCTAATGATGACAAGTAACTTTAATTTCGATACAAATTATGGCAGGTAACTGTAACGTCCATACTAATTATGACAGGTAACAGTTACTTCGATACTAATTATGACAGGAAACTGTAACTTCGTTACTAATTATGACAAGTAACTGTAATTTCGATACAAATTATGAAAGGTAACTGTAGCTTCGTTACTAATTATGACAAGTAACAGTACCTTCGATACTAATTATGACAGGTAACTGTAACATCGATACTAATTATGACAAGGAACTGTAATTTCGATTCCAATTATGGCAGGTAACTGTAACTTCGATACTAATTATGACAGGTAACAGCAACTTCGATACTAATTATGACAAGTAACTATAACTTCGATACAAATTATGACAGGTAACTGCAACTTCGATACTAATTATGACAAGAAACTCTAACTTCGTTACTAATTATGACAAGTAACTGTAATTTTGATAAAAAATTATTGTAGGTAACTGTAACTTCAATACTAATTATGACAGGTAACAGTAACTTCGATACTAATTATGACAGGTAACTGTAACTTCGTTACTTATTATGACAAGTAACTTTAATTTCGATACAAATTCTGGCGGGTTACTGTAACTTCGTTAATAATTATGACAAGTCCCTGTAATTTCGATACAAATTATTGCATGTAATTGTAATTTCGATACTAATTATGACAGGTAACAGTAACTTCGATACTAATTATGACAGGTAACAGTAACTTCGATACTAATTATGACAAGTAACTGTAACTTCGATACTAATTATGACAGGTAACAGCAACTTCGATACTAATTATGACAAGTTACTATAACTTCGATACAAATTATGACAGGTAACAGTCACTTCGATACTAATTATGACAGGTTACAGTAACTACGATACTAATTATGACAAGTAACTGTAACTTCGATACTAATTATGACAGGTAACTGTAACTTGGTAACTAATAATGACAAGTAACTGTAATTTCGATACAAATTATGGCTGGTAACAGTAACTTCGATGCTAATTATGACAGGTAACTGTAACTTCGATACTAATTATGACAAGGAACTGTAATTTCGATACAAATTATGGCAGGTAACTGTAACTTCGATACTAATTGTGACAGGTAACAGTAACTTCGATACTAATTATGGCAAGTTACTATAACTTCGAATCAAATTATGACAGGTAACTGTAATTTCGATACTAATTATGACAAGAAAATCTAACTTCGTTACTAATTATGACATGTAACTGTAATTTTGATAAAAAAATTATGGTAGGTAACTGTAACTTCAATACTAATTATGACAGGTAACAAGAACTTCGATACTAATGATGACAGGTAACTGTAACTTCGTTACTAATTATGACAAGTCCCTGTAATTTCGATACAAATTATGGCAGGCAACGGTAACTTCGATACTAATTATTACAAGTAACTGTAACTTCGATACTAATTATGACAGGCAACTGTAACTTCGTTACTAATTATGGCAAGTAACTGTAATTTCGATACAAATTTTGGCAGGTAACTGTAACTTCGATTCAAATTATTACAGGCAACAGTAACTTCGATACTAATTATGACAAGTAACTGTAACTTCGATACGAATTATGACTGGTAACTGTAACTTCGTTACTAATTATGACAAGTAACAGTAATTTCGATACAAATTATGGCAGGTAACTGTATCTTCGATACTAATTATGACAGGTAACAGTAACTTCGATACTAATTATGACAAGTAACATTAACTTCGATACTAATTATGGCACGTTACTGTAACATCGCTACTAATTATGACAAGTAACTTTAATTTCGATACAAATTATGGCAGGTAACTGTAACTTCCATACTAATTATGACAGGTAACAGTAACTTCGATACTAATTATGACAGGAAACTGTAACTTCGTTACTAATTATGACAAGTAAATGTAATTTCGATACAAATTATGACAGGTAACTGTAACTTCGTTACTAATTATGACAAGTAACAGTTCCTTCGATACTAATTATGACAGGTAACTGTAACTTCGATACTAATTATGACAAGGAACTGTAATTTCGATACAAATTATGGCAGGTAACTGTAACTTCGTTACTAATTATGACAAGTAACTGTAATTTAGATAAAAATTTTGGCAGGTAACTGTAACTTCGATACTAATTATGACAGGTAACAGTAACTTCGATACTAATTATGACAAGTAACTGTAACTTCGATACTAATTATGACAGGTAACTGTAACTTCGTTACTAATAATGACTAGTAACTCTAATTTCGATACTAATTATGGCAGGAAACTGGTACTTCGATACTAATTATGACAGGTAACAGTAACTTCGATACTAATTATGACAAGTAACTATAACTTCGATAAAAATTATGACTGGTTACTGTAACTTCGATTCAAATTATGACAAGAAACTCAAACTTCGTTACTAATTATGACAAGTAACTGTAATTTTGATAAAAAATTATGGTCTGTAACTGTAACTTCATTACTAATTATGACAGGTAACAGTAACTTCGATACTAATTATGACAGGAAACTGTAACTTCGTTACTAATTATGACAAGTAACTTTAATTTCGATACTAGTTATGGCAGGAAACTGTAACTTCGTTACTAATTATGACAAGTCCTTGTAATTTCGATACAAATTATGGCAGGTAACTGTAACTTCGATACTAATTATGACAAGTAACTGTAACTTCGATACTAATTATGGCAGGTAACTGTAACATCGATACTAATTATGACAAGTAACTGTAACTTCGATACTAATTATGACAGGTAACTGTAACTTCGTTATCAATTATGACAAGTAACTGTAATTTTGATAAAAAATTATTGTAGGTAACTGTAACTTCAATACTAATTATGACAGGTAACAGTATCTTCGATACTAATTATGACAAGATACTCAAACTTCGTTACTTATTATGACAAGTAACTGTAATTTTGATAAAAAATTATGGTAGGTAACTGTAACTACAATACTAATTATGACAGGTAACAGTATCTTCGATACTAATTCTGACAGGAAACTGTAACTTCGTTACTAATTATGACAAGTAACTTTAATTTCGATATTAATTATGGCAGGAAACTGTAACTTCGTTACTAATTATGACAAGTCCATGTAATTTCGATACAAATTATGGCAGGCAACGGTAACTTCGATACTAATTATTACAAGTAACTGTAACTTCGATACTAATTATGACAGGCAACTGTAAGTTCGTTACTAATTATGGCAAGTAACTGTAATTTCGATACAAATTTTGGCAGGTAACTGTAACTTCGATTCAAATTATTACAGGCAACAGTAACTTCGATACTAATTATGACAAGTAACTGTAACTTCGATACGAATTATGACTGGTAACTGTAACTTCGTTACTAATTATGACAAGTAACAGTAATTTCGATACAAATTATGGCAGGTAACTGTATCTTCGATACTAATTATGACAGGTAACAGTAACTTCGATACTAATTATGACAAGTAACATTAACTTCGATACTAATTATGGCACGTTACTGTAACATCGCTACTAATTATGACAAGTAACTTTAATTTCGATACAAATTATGGCAGGTAACTGTAACTTCCATACTAATTATGACAGGTAACAGTAACTTCGATACTAATTATGACAGGAAACTGTAACTTCGTTACTAATTATGACAAGTAAATGTCATTTCGTTACAAATTATGACAGGTAACTGTAACTTCGTTACTAATTATGACAAGTAACAGTACCTTCGATACTAATTATGACAGGTAACTGTAACTTCGATACTAATTATGACAAGGAACTGTAATTTCGATACAAATTATGGCAGGTAACTGTAACTTCGTTACTAATTATGACAAGTAACTGTAATTTAGATACAAATTTTGGCAGGTAACTGTAACTTCGATACTAATTATGACAGGTAACAGTAACTTCGATACTAATTATGACAAGTAACTGTAACTTCGATACTAATTATGACAGGTAACTGTAACTTCGTTACTAATAATGACAAGTAACTCTAATTTCGATACTAATTATGGCAGGTAACTGGTACTTCGATACTAATTATGACAGGTAACAGTAACTTCGATACTAATTATGACAAGTAACTATAACTTCGATAAAAATTATGACTGGTTACTGTAACTTAGATTCAAATTATGACAAGAAACTCAAACTTCGTTACTAATTATGACAAGTAACTGTAATTTTGATAAAAAATTATGGTCTGTAACTGTAACTTCATTACTAATTATGACAGGTAACAGTAACTTCGATACTAATTATGACAGGATACTGTAACTTCGTTACTAATTATGACAAGTAACTTTAATTTCGATACTAGTTATGGCAGGAAACTGTAACTTCGTTACTAATTATGACAAGTCCTTGTAATTTCGATACAAATTATGGCAGGTAACTGTAAGTTCGATACTAATTATGACAAGTAACTGTAACTTCGATACTAATTATGACAGGTAACTGTAACTTCGTTATCAATTATGACAAGTAACTGTAATTTTGATAAAAAATTATTGTAGGTAACTGTAACTTCAATACTAATTATGACAGGTAACAGTAACTTCGATACTAATTATGACAAGAAACTCAAACTTCGTTACTTATTATGACAAGTAACTGTAATTTTGATAAAAAATTATGGTAGGTAACTGTAACTACAATACTAATTATGACAGGTAACAGTATCTTCGATACTAATTATGACAGGAAACTGTAACTTCGTTACTAATTATTACAAGTAACTTTAATTTCGATATTAATTATGGCAGGAAACTGTAACTTCGTTACTAATTATGACAAGTCCCTGTATTTTCGATACAAATTATGGCAGGTAATTGTAACCTCGATACTAATTATGACAAGTAACTGTAACTTCGATACTAATTATGACAGGTAACTGTAACTTCGTTATTAATTATGACAAGTAACTGTAATTTCGATACAATTTTCGCCGGTAACTGTATCATCGTTACTAATTTTGACAGGTAACAGTAACTTCGATACTAATTATGACAAGTAACTGTAACTTCGATACTAATTATGACAGGTTACTGTAACTTCGATACTAATTATGACAGGTAACTGTAACTTCGTTACTAATTATGACAAGTAACTGTAATTTCGATACAAATTATGGCAGGTTACTGTAACTTCGATACTAATTATGACAGGTAACAGCAACTTCGATACTAATTATGACAAGTAACTATAACTTCGATACAAATTATGACAGGTAACTGTAACTTCGATACTAATTATGACAAGAAACTCTAACTTCGTTACTAATTATGACAAGTAACTGTAATTTTGATAAAAAATTATTGTAGGTAACTGTAACTTCAATACTAATTATGACAGGTAACAGTAAATTCGATACTAATTATGACAGGTAACTGTAACTTCGTTACTTATTATGACAAGTAACTTTAATTTCGATACTAATTATGGCAGGTTACTGTAACTTCGTTACTAATTATGACAAGTCCCTGTAATTTCGATACAAATTATGGCAGGTAATTGTAATTTCGATGCTAATTATGACAGGTAACAGTAACTTCGATACTAATTATGGCAAGTAACAGTAACTTCGATACTAATTATGATAAGTAACTGTAACTTCGATACTAATTAAGACAGGTAACTGTAACTTCGTTACTAATTATGACAAGTAACTGTAATTTCGATTCAAATTTTGGCAGGTAACTGTAACTTCGATACTTATTATGACAGGTAACAGTAACTTCGATACTAATTATGACAAGTAACTGTAACTTCGATACTAATTATGACAGGTAACTGTAACTTCGTTACTAATTATGACAGGTAACAGCAACTTCGATACTAATTATGACAAGTAACTATAACTTCAATACTAATTATGACAGGTAACAGTAACTTCGATACTTATTATTACAGGTAACAGTAACTACGATACTAATTATGACAAGTAACTGTAACTTCGATACTAATTATGACAGGTACCTGTAACTTCGTAACCAATTATGACAAGTAACTGTAATTTCGATACAAATTATGGCAGGTAACAGTAACTTCGATACTAATTATGACAAGTAACTGTAACATCGATGCTAATTATGACAGGGAACTGTAATTTCGATACAAATTATGGCAGGTAACTGTAACTTCGATACTAATTGTGACTGGTAACAGTAACTTCGATACTAATTATGACAAGTAACTATAACTTCGAATCAAATTATGACAGGTAACTGTAACTTCGATACTAATTATGACAAGAAACTCTAACTTCGTTACTAATTATGACAAGTAACTGTAATTTTGATAAAAAATTATGGTAGGTAACCGTAACTTCAATACTAATTTTGACAGGTGACAGTAACTTCGATACTTATTATGACAGGTAACTGTAACTTCGTTACTAATTATCACAAGTAACTTTAATTTCGATACTAATTATGGCAGGTAACTGTAACTTCCGTACTAATTATGACAGGTACCAGTTACTTCGATACTAATTATGACAGGAAACTGTAACTTCGTTACTAATTATGACAAGTAACTGTAATTTCGATACAAATTATGACAGGTAACTGTAACTTCGTTACTAATTATGACAAGTAACAGTACCTTCGATACTATTTATGACAGGTAACTGTAACTTCGATACTAATTATGACAAGGAACTGTAAATTCGATACAAATTATGGCGGTTAACTGTAACTTCGTTACTAATTATGACAAGTAACTGTAATTTCGATACAAATTTTGGCAGGTAACTCTTACTTCGATACTAATTATGACTGGTAACAGTAACTTCGATACTAAGTATGACAAGTAACAGTAACTTCGATACTTATTATGACAGGTAACTGTAACTTCGTTACTAATTATGACAAGAAACCCTTATTTCGATACAAATTATGGCAGGTAACTGTAACTTTGGTACTAATTATGACAGGTAACAGTAACTTCGATACTAATTATGACATGTAACTATAACTTCAATAAAAATTATGACTGGTTACTGTAACTTCGATTCTAATTATGACGAGAAACTCAAACTTCGTTACTAATTATGACAAGTAACTGTAATTTTGATAAAAAAATTATGGTAGGTAACTGTAACTTCAATACTAATTATGACAGGTAACAGTAACTTCGATACTGATTATGACAGGAAACTGTAACTTCGTTACTAATTATGACAAGTAACTTTAATTTCGATACTAATTATGGCAGGAAACTGTAACTTCGTTACTAATTATGTCAAGTCCCTGTAATTTCGATACAAATTATGGCAGGTAACTGTAACTTCGATACTAATTATGACAAGTAACTGTAACTTCGATACTAATTATGACAAGTAACTGTAACTTTGTCACTAATTATAACAAGTAACTGTAATTTCGTTACAAATTATGGCAGGTAACAGTAACTTCGATACTAATTATGACAGGTAACAGTAATTCGATACTAATTATGACAAGAAACTATAACTTCGTTACAAATTATGACAGGTAACTGTAACTTCGATACTAATTATGACAAGAAACTCGAACTTCGTTACTAATTATGACAAGTCCCTGTAATTTCGATACAAATTTTGGCAGGTAACTGTAACTTCCATACTAATTATGACAGGTAACAGTAACTTCGATACTAATTATGACAGGAAACTGTAACTTCGTTACTAATTATGACAAGTAACAGTACCTTCGATACTAATTATGACTGGTAACTGTAACTTCGTTACTAATTATGACAAGTAACAGTAATTTCGATACAAATTTTGGCAGGTAACTGTATCTTCGATACTAATTATGACAGGTAACAGTAACTTCGATACTAATTATGACAGGTAACATTAACTTCGATACTAATTATGGCAGGTTACTGTAACATCGCTACTAATTATGACAAGAAACTTTAATTTCGATACAAATTATGGCAGGTAACTGTAACTTCCATACTAATTATGACAGGTAACAGTAACTTCGATACTAATTATGACAGGAAACTGTAACTTCGTTACTAATTATGACACGTAACTGTAATTTCGGTACAAATTTTGACAGGTAACTGTAACTTCGTTACTAATTATGACAAGTAACAGTACCTTCGATACTAATTATGACAGGTAACTGTAACTTCGATACTAATTATGACAAGGAACTGTAATTTCGATACAAATTATGGCAGGTAACTGTAACTTCGTTACTAATTAAGACAAGTCCCTGTAATTTCGATACAAATTTTGTCAGGTAACTGTAACTTCGATACTAATTATGACAGGTAACAGTAACTTCGATACTAATTATGACAAGTAACTGTAACTTCGATACTAATTATGACAGGTAACTGTAACTTCGTTACTAATAATGACAAGTAACTCTAATTTCGATACTAATTATGGCAGGTAACTGGTACTTCGATACTAATTATGTCAGGTAACAGTAACTTCGATACTAATTATGACAAGTAACTATAACTTCGATAAAAATTATGACTGGTTACTGTAACTTCGATTCAAATTATGACACGAAAATCAAACTTCGTTACTAATTATTACAAGTAACTTTAATTTCGATACTAGTTATGGCAGGAAACTGTAACTTCGTTACTAATTATGACAAGTCCCTGTAATTTCGATACAAATTATGGCAGGTAACTGGAACTTCGATACTAATTATGACAAGTAACTGTAACTTCGATACTAATTATGACAGGTAATTGTAACTTCGTTATTAATTATGACAAGTAACTGTAATTTTGATAAAAAATTATTGTAGGTAACTGTAACTTCAATACTAATTATGACAGGTAACAGTAACTTCGATACTAATTATGACAAAAAACTCCAACATCGTTACTAATTATGACAAGTAACTTTAATTTCGATATTAATTATGGCAGGAAACTGTAACTTCGTTACTAATTATGACAAGTCCCTGTAATTTCGATACAAATTATGGCAGGTAACTGTAACCTCGATACTAATTATGACAAGTAACTGTAACTTCGATACTAATTATGACAGGTAACTGTAACTTTGTTATTAATTATGACAAGTAACTGTAATTTCGATACAAATTTTGGCAGGTAACTGTATCATCGTTACTAACTTTGACAGGTAACCGTAACTTGGATACTAATTATGGCAAGTAACTGTAACTTCGATACTAATTATGACAGGTAACTGTAACTTCGATACTAATTATGACAGGTAACTGTAACTTCGTTACTAATTATGACAAGTAACTGTAATTTCGATTCAAATTTTGGCAGGTAACTGTAACTTCGATACTTATTATGACAGGTAACAGTAACTTCGATACTAATTATGACAAGTAACTGTAACATCGATACTAATTATGACAGGTAACTGTAACTTCG
Organism: Meconema thalassinum; assembly: GCA_946902985.2. NCBI lineage: Eukaryota > Metazoa > Arthropoda > Insecta > Orthoptera > Tettigoniidae > Meconema > Meconema thalassinum. The sequence continues at coordinate 1,670,811,063 of OX336388.2, read as the reverse complement.
TTACTAATTATGACAAGTAACTGTAATTTCGATACAAATTATGGCAGGTTACTGTAACTTCGATACTAATTATGACAGGTAACAGCAACTTCGATACTAATTATGACAAGTAACTATAACTTCGATACAAATTATGACAGGTAACTGTAACTTCGATACTAATTATGACAAGAAACTCTAACTTCGTTACTAATTATGACAAGTAACTGTAATTTTGATAAAAAATTATTAAAGGTCACTGTAACTTCAATACTAATTATGACAGGTAACAGTAACATCGATACTAATTATGACAGGTAACTGTAACTTCGTTACTTTTTATGACCAGTAACATTAATTTCGATACTAATTATGGCAGGTTACTGTAACTTCGTTACTAATTATGACAAGTCCCTGTAATTTCGATACAAATTATGGCAGGTAATTGTGATTTCGATGCTAATTATGACAGGTAACAGTAACTTCGATACTAATTATGACAAGTAACAGTAACTTCGATAATAATAATGAAAAGTAACTGTAACTTCGATACTAATTATGACAGGTAACTGTAACTTCGTTACTAATTATGACAAGTAACTGTAATTTCGATTCAAATTTTGGCAGGTAACTGTAACTTCGATACTTATTATGACAGGTAACAGTAACTTCGATACTAATTATGACAAGTAACTGTAACTTCGATACTAATTATGACAGGTAACTGTAACTTCGTTACTAATTATGACAAGTAACTGTAATTTCGATACAAATTATGGCAGGTAACTGTAACTTCGATACTAATTATGACAGGTAACAGCAACTTCGATACTAATTATGACAAGTAACTATAACTTCGATACAAATTATGACAGGTAACTGTAACTTCGATACTAATTATGACAAGAAACTCTAACTTCGTTACTAATTATGACAAGTAACTGTAATTTTGATAACAATTATTGTAGGTAACTGTAACTTCAATACTAATTATGACAGGTAACAGTAACTTCGATACTAATTATGACAGGTAACAGTAACTACGATACTAATTATGACAAGTAACTGTAACTTCGATACTAATTATGACAGGTACCTGTAACTTCGTAACCAATTATGACAAGTAACTGTAATTTCAATACAAATTATGGCAGGTAACAGTAACTTCGATACTAATTATGACAAGTACCTGTAACTTCGATACTAATTATGACAGGGAACTGTAATTTCGATACAAATTATGGCAGGTAACTGTAACTTCGATACTAATTGTGACTGGTAACAGTAACTTCGATACTAATTATGACAAATAACTATAACTTCGAATCAAATTATGACAGGTAACTGTAACTTCGATACTAATTATGACAAGAAACTCTAACTTCGTTACTAATTATGACAAGTAACTGTAATTTTGATAAAAAATTATGGTAGGTAACTGTAACTTCAATACTAATTTTGACAGGTAACAGTAACTTCGATACTTATTATGACAGGTAACTGTAACTTCGTTACTAATTATCACAAGTAACTTTAATTTCGATACTAATTATGACAGGTAACTGTAACTTCGATACTAATTATGACAAGTAACTGTAACATCGATGCTAATTATGACAGGGAACTGTAATTTCGATACAAATTATGGCAGGTAACTGTAACTTCGATACTAATTGTGACTGGTAACAGTAACTTCGATACTAATTATGACAAGTAACTATAACTTCGAATCAAATTATGACAGGTAACTGTAACTTCGATACTAATTATGACAAGAAACTCTAACTTCGTTACTAATTATGACAAGTAACTGTAATTTTGATAAAAAATTATGGTAGGTAACCGTAACTTCAATACTAATTTTGACAGGTGACAGTAACTTCGATACTTATTATGACAGGTAACTGTAACTTCGTTACTAATTATCACAAGTAACTTTAATTTCGATACTAATTATGGCAGGTAACTGTAACTTCCGTACTAATTATGACAGGTACCAGTTACTTCGATACTAATTATGACAGGAAACTGTAACTTCGTTACTAATTATGACAAGTAACTGTAATTTCGATACAAATTATGACAGGTAACTGTAACTTCGTTACTAATTATGACAAGTAACAGTACCTTCGATACTATTTATGACAGGTAACTGTAACTTCGATACTAATTATGACAAGGAACTGTAAATTCGATACAAATTATGGCGGTTAACTGTAACTTCGTTACTAATTATGACAAGTAACTGTAATTTCGATACAAATTTTGGCAGGTAACTCTTACTTCGATACTAATTATGACTGGTAACAGTAACTTCGATACTAAGTATGACAAGTAACAGTAACTTCGATACTTATTATGACAGGTAACTGTAACTTCGTTACTAATTATGACAAGAAACCCTTATTTCGTTACAAATTATGGCAGGTAACTGTAACTTTGGTACTAATTATGACAGGTAACAGTAACTTCGATACTAATTATGACATGTAACTATAACTTCAATAAAAATTATGACTGGTTACTGTAACTTCGATTCTAATTATGACGAGAAACTCAAACTTCGTTACTAATTATGACAAGTAACTGTAATTTTGATAAAAAAATTATGGTAGGTAACTGTAACTTCAATACTAATTATGACAGGTAACAGTAACTTCGATACTGATTATGACAGGAAACTGTAACTTCGTTACTAATTATGACAAGTAACTTTAATTTCGATACTAATTATGGCAGGAAACTGTAACTTCGTTACTAATTATGTCAAGTCCCTGTAATTTCGATACAAATTATGGCAGGTAACTGTAACTTCGATACTAATTATGACAAGTAACTGTAACTACGATACTAATTATGACAAGTAACTGTAACTTTGTCACTAATTATAACAAGTAACTGTAATTTCGTTACAAATTATGGCAGGTAACAGTAACTTCGATACTAATTATGACAGGTAACAGTAATTCGATACTAATTATGACAAGAAACTATAACTTCGTTACAAATTATGACAGGTAACTGTAACTTCGATACTAATTATGACAAGAAACTCGAACTTCGTTACTAATTATGACAAGTCCCTGTAATTTCGATACAAATTTTGGCAGGTAACTGTAACTTCCATACTAATTATGACAGGTAACAGTAACTTCGATACTAATTATGACAGGAAACTGTAACTTCGTTACTAATTATGACAAGTAACAGTACCTTCGATACTAATTATGACTGGTAACTGTAACTTCGTTACTAATTATGACAAGTAACAGTAATTTCGATACAAATTTTGGCAGGTAACTGTATCTTCGATACTAATTATGACAGGTAACAGTAACTTCGATACTAATTATGACAGGTAACATTAACTTCGATACTAATTATGGCAGGTTACTGTAACATCGCTACTAATTATGACAAGAAACTTTAATTTCGATACAAATTATGGCAGGTAACTGTAACTTCCATACTAATTATGACAGGTAACAGTAACTTCGATACTAATTATGACAGGAAACTGTAACTTCGTTACTAATTATGACACGTAACTGTAATTTCGGTACAAATTTTGACAGGTAACTGTAACTTCGTTACTAATTATGACAAGTAACAGTACCTTCGATACTAATTATGACAGGTAACTGTAACTTCGATACTAATTATGACAAGGAACTGTAATTTCGATACAAATTATGGCAGGTAACTGTAACTTCGTTACTAATTAAGACAAGTCCCTGTAATTTCGATACAAATTTTGTCAGGTAACTGTAACTTCGATACTAATTATGACAGGTAACAGTAACTTCGATACTAATTATGACAAGTAACTGTAACTTCGATACTAATTATGACAGGTAACTGTAACTTCGTTACTAATAATGACAAGTAACTCTAATTTCGATACTAATTATGGCAGGTAACTGGTACTTCGATACTAATTATGTCAGGTAACAGTAACTTCGATACTAATTATGACAAGTAACTATAACTTCGATAAAAATTATGACTGGTTACTGTAACTTCGATTCAAATTATGACACGAAAATCAAACTTCGTTACTAATTATTACAAGTAACTTTAATTTCGATACTAGTTATGGCAGGAAACTGTAACTTCGTTACTAATTATGACAAGTCCCTGTAATTTCGATACAAATTATGGCAGGTAACTGTAACTTCGATACTAATTATGACAAGTAACTGTAACTTCGATACTAATTATGACAGGTAATTGTAACTTCGTTATTAATTATGACAAGTAACTGTAATTTTGATAAAAAATTATTGTAGGTAACTGTAACTTCAATACTAATTATGACAGGTAACAGTAACTTCGATACTAATTATGACAAAAAACTCCAACATCGTTACTAATTATGACAAGTAACTTTAATTTCGATATTAATTATGGCAGGAAACTGTAACTTCGTTACTAATTATGACAAGTCCCTGTAATTTCGATACAAATTATGGCAGGTAACTGTAACCTCGATACTAATTATGACAAGTAACTGTAACTTCGATACTAATTATGACAGGTAACTGTAACTTTGTTATTAATTATGACAAGTAACTGTAATTTCGATACAAATTTTGGCAGGTAACTGTATCATCGTTACTAACTTTGACAGGTAACCGTAACTTGGATACTAATTATGGCAAGTAACTGTAACTTCGATACTAATTATGACAGGTAACTGTAACTTCGATACTAATTATGACAGGTAACTGTAACTTCGTTACTAATTATGACAAGTAACTGTAATTTCGATTCAAATTTTGGCAGGTAACTGTAACTTCGATACTTATTATGACAGGTAACAGTAACTTCGATACTAATTATGACAAGTAACTGTAACATCGATACTAATTATGACAGGTAACTGTAACTTCGTTACTAATTATGACAAGTAACTGTAATTTCGATACAAATTATGGCAGGTTACTGTAACTTCGATACTAATTATGACAGGTAACAGCAACTTCGATACTAATTATGACAAGTAACTATAACTTCGATACAAATTATGACAGGTAACTGTAACTTCGATACTAATTATGACAAGAAACTCTAACTTCGTTACTAATTATGACAAGTAACTGTAATTTTGATAAAAAATTATTAAAGGTCACTGTAACTTCAATACTAATTATGACAGGTAACAGTAACATCGATACTAATTATGACAGGTAACTGTAACTTCGTTACTTGTTATGACCAGTAACATTAATTTCGATACTAATTATGGCAGGTTACTGTAACTTCGTTACTAATTATGACAAGTCCCTGTAATTTCGATACAAATTATGGCAGGTAATTGTGATTTCGATGCTAATTATGACAGGTAACAGTAACTTCGATACTAATTATGACAAGTAACAGTAACTTCGATAATAATAATGAAAAGTAACTGTAACTTCGATACTAATTATGACAGGTAACTGTAACTTCGTTACTAATTATGACAAGTAACTGTAATTTCGATTCAAATTTTGGCAGGTAACTGTAACTTCGATACTTATTATGACAGGTAACAGTAACTTCGATACTAATTATGACAAGTAACTGTAACTTCGATACTAATTATGACAGGTAACTGTAACTTCGTTACTAATTATGACAAGTAACTGTAATTTCGATACTAATTATGACAGGTAACAGCAACTTCGATACTAATTATGACAAGTAACTATACGTTCGATACAAATTATGACAGGTAACTGTAACTTCGATACTAATTATGACAAGAAACTCTAACTTCGTTACTAATTATGACAAGTAACTGTAATTTTGATAACAATTATTGTAGGTAACTGTAACTTCAATACTAATTATGACAGGTAACAGTAACTTCGATACTAATTATGACAGGTAACAGTAACTACGATACTAATTATGACAAGTAACTGTAACTTCGATACTAATTATGACAGGTACCTGTAACTTCGTAACCAATTATGACAAGTAACTGTAATTTCAATACAAATTATGGCAGGTAACAGTAACTTCGATACTAATTATGACAAGTACCTGTAACTTCGATACTAATTATGACAAGAAACTCTAACTTCGTTACTAATTATGACAAGTAACTGTAATTTTGATAAAAAATTATGGTAGGTAACTGTAACTTCAATACTAATTTTGACAGGTAACAGTAACTTCGATACTTATTATGACAGGTAACTGTAACTTCGTTACTAATTATCACAAGTAACTTTAATTTCGATACTAATTATGACAGGTAACTGTAACTTCGTAACTAATTATGACAAGAAACTCTAACTTCGTTACAAAATATGGCAGGTAACTGTAACTTCGGTACTAATTATGACAGGTAACAGTAACTTCGATACTAATTATGACAAGTAACTATAACTTCGATAAAAATTATGACTGTTTACTGTAACTTCGATTCTAATTATGACGAGAAACTCAAACTTCGTTACTAATTATGACAAGTAACTGTAATTTTGATAAAAAATTATGGTAGGTAACTGTAACTTCAATACTAATTATGACAGGTAACAGTAACTTCGATACTAATTATGACAGGAAACTGTAATTTCGTTACAAATTATGGCAGGTAACAGTAACTTCGATACTAATTATGACAGGTAACAGTAATTCGATACTAATTATGACAAGTCACTATAACTTCGATACAAATTATGACAGGTAACTGTAACTTCGATACTAATTATGACAAGAAACTCAAACTTCGTTACTAATTATGACAAGTCCCTGTAATTTCGATACAAATTATGGCAGGTAACTGTATCTTCGATACCAATTATGACAGGTAACAGTAACTTCGATACTAATTATGACAAGTAACATTAACTTCGATACTAATTATCGCAGGTTATTGTAACATCGCTACTAATTATGACAAGTAACTTTAATTTCGATACAAATTATGGCAGGTAACTGTAACTTCCATACTAATTATGACAGGTAACAGTAACTTCGATACTAATTATGACAGGAAACTGTAACTACGTTACTAATTATGACAAGTAACTGTAATTTCGATACAAATTATGACAGGTAACTGTAACTTCGTTACTAATTATGACAAGTAACAGTACCTTCGATACTAATTAAGACAGGTAACTGTAACTTCGATACTAATTATAACAAGGAACTGTAATTTCGATACAAATTATGGCAGGTAACTGTAACTTCGTTACTAATTATGACAAGTAACAGTAATTTCGATACAAATTTTGGCAGGTAACTGTAACTTCGATACTAATTATGACTGGTAACAGTAACTTCGATACTAATTATGACAAGTAACTGTAACTTCGATACTAATTATGACAGGTAACTGTAACTTCGTTACTAATAATGACAAGTAACACTAATTTCGATACTAATTATGGCAGGTAACTGTTACTTCGATACTAATTATGTCAGGTAACAGTAACTTCGATACTAATTATGACAAGCAACTATAACTTCGATAAAAATTATGACTGGTTACTGTAACTTCGATTCAAATTATGACAAGAAACTCAAACTTCGTTACTAATTATGACAAGTAACTTTAATATCGATACTAGTTATGGCAGGAAACTGTAACTTCGTTACTAATTATGACAAGTCCCTGTAATTTCGATACAAATTATGGCAGGTAACTGTAACTTCGATACTAATTATGACAAGTAACTGTAACTTCGATACTAATTATGACAGGTAATTGTAACTTCGTTATTAATTATGACAAGTAACTGTAATTTTGATAAAAAATTATTGTAGGTAACTGTAACTTCAATACTAATTATGACAGGTAACAGTAACTTCGATACTAATTATGACAAGAAACTCAAACATCGTTACTAATTATGACAAGTAACTTTAATTTCGATATTAATTATGGCAGGAAACTGTAACTTCGTTACTAATTATGACAAGTCCCTGTAATTTCGATACAAATTATGGCAGGTAACTGTAACCTCGATACTAATTATGACAAGTAACTGTAACTTCGATACTAATTATGACAGGTAACTGTAACTTAGTTATTAATTATGACAAGTAACTGTAATTTCGATAAAAATTTTGGCAGGTAACTGTATCATCGTTACTAACTTTGACAGGTAACAGTAACTTGGATACTAATTATGGCAAGTAACTGTAACTTCGATACTAATTATGACAGGTAACTGTAACTTCGATACTAATTATGACAGGTAACTGTAACTTCGTTACTAATTATGACAAGTAACTGTAATTTCGATTCAAATTTTGGCAGGTAACTGTAACTTCGATACTTATTATGACAGGTAACAGTAACTTCGATACTAATTATGACAAGTAACTGTAACATCGATACTAATTATGACAGGTAACTGTAACTTCGTTACTAATTATGACAAGTAACTGTAATTTCGATACAAATTATGGCAGGTTACTGTAACTTCGATACTAATTATGACAGGTAACAGCAACTTCGATACTAATTATGACAAGTAACTATAACTTCGATACAAATTATGACAGGTAACTGTAACTTCGATACTAATTATGACAAGAAACTCTAACTTCGTTACTAATTATGACAAGTAACTGTAATTTTGATAAAAAATTATTGTAGGTAACTGTAACTTCAATACTAATTATGACAGGTAACAGTAACTTCGATACTAATTATGACAGGTAACTGTAACTTCGTTACTTTTTATGATCAGTAACATTAATTTCGATACTAATTATGGCAGGTTACTGTAACTTCGTTACTAATTATGACAAGTCCCTGTAATTTCGATACAAATTATGGCAGGTAATTGTAATTTCGATGCTAATTATGACAGGTAACAGTAACTTCGATACTAATTATGACAAGTAACAGTAACTTCGATAATAATTATGAAAAGTAACTGTAACTTCGATACTAATTATGACAGGTAACTGTAACTTCGTTACTAATTATGACAAGTAACTGTAATTTCGATTCAAATTTTGGCAGGTAACTGTAACTTCGATACTTATTATGACAGGTAACAGTAACTTCGATACTAATTATGACAAGTAACTGTAACTTCGATACTAATTATGACAGGTAACTGTAACTTCGTTACTAATTATGACAAGTAACTGTAATTTCGATACAAATTATGGCAGGTAACTGCAACTTCGATACTAATTATGACAGGTAACAGCAATTTCGATACTAATTATGACAAGTAACTATAACTTCGATACAAATTATGACAGGTAACTGTAACTTCGATACTAATTATGACAAGAAACTCTAACTTCGTTACTAATTATGACAAGTAACTGTAATTTTGATAAAAAATTATTGTAGGTAACTGTAACTTCAATACTAATTATGACAGGTAACAGTAACTTCGATACTAATTATGACAGGTAACAGTAACTACGATACTAATTATGACAAGTAACTGTAACTTCGATACTAATTATGACAGGTACCTGTAACTTCGTAACCAATTATGACAAGTAACTGTAATTTCGATACAAATTATGGCAGGTAACAGTAACTTCGATACTAATTAAGACAAGTAACTGTAACTTCGATACTAATTATGACAGGGAACTGTAATTTCGATACAAATTATGGCAGGTAACTGTAACTTCGATACTAATTGTGACTGGTAACAGTAACTTCGATACTAATTATGACAAATAACTATAACTTCGAATCAAATTATGACAGGTAACTGTAACTTCGATACTAATTATGACAAGAAACTCTAACTTCGTTACTAATTATGACAAGTAACTGTAATTTTGATAAAAAATTATGGTAGGTAACTGTAACTTCAATACTAATTTTGACAGGTAACAGTAACTTCGATACTTATTATGACAGGTAACTGTAACTTCGTTACTAATTATCACAAGTAACTTTAATTTCGATACTAATTATGGCAGGTAACTGTAACTTCCATACTAATTATGACAGGTAACAGTTACTTCGATACTAATTATGAGAGGAAACTGTAACTTCGTTACTAATTATGATAAGTAACTGTAATTTCGATACAAATTATGACAGGTAACTGTAACTTCGTTACTAATTATGACAAGTAACAGTACCTTCGATACTAATTATGACAGGTAACTGTAACTTCGATACTAATTATGACAAGGAACTGTAATTTCGATACAAATTATGGCAGGTAACTGTAACTTCGTTACTAATTATGACAAGTAACTGTAATTTCGATACAAATTTTGGCAGGTAACTGTTACTTCGATACAAATTATGACAGGTAACAGTAACTTCGATACTAATTATGACAAGTAACAGTAACTTCGATACTTATTATGACAGGTAACTGTAACTTCGTTACTAATTATGACAAGAAACTCTAATTTCGTTACAAATTATGGCAGGTAACTGTAACCTCGGTACTAATTATGACAGGTAAGAGTAACTTCGATACTAATTATGACAAGTAACTATAACTTCGTTAAAAATTATGACTGGTTACTGTAACTTCGATTCTAATTATGACGAGAAACTCAAACTTCGTTACTAATTATGACAAGTAACTGTAATTTTGATAAAAAATTATTGTAGGTAACTGTAACTTCAATACTAATTATGACAGGTAACAGTAACTTCGATACTAATTATGACAGGAAACTGTAACTTCGTTACTAATTATGACAAGTAACTTTAATTTCGATACTAATTATGGCAGGAAACAGTAAATTCGTTACTAATTATGTCAAGTCCCTGTAATTTCGATACAAATTATGGCAGGTAACTGTAACTTCGATACTAATTATGACAAGTAACTGTAACTTCGATACTAATTATGACAGGTAACTGTAACTTCGTCACTAATTATAACAAGTAACTGTAATTTCGTTACAAATTATGGCAGGTAACAGTAACTTCGATACTAATTATGACAGGTAACAGTAATTCGATACTAATTATGACAAGTTACTATAACTTCGATACAAATTATGACAGGTAACTGTAACTTCGATACTAATTATGACAAGAAACTCGAACTTCGTTACTAATTATGACAAGTCCCTGTAATTTCGATACAAATTATGGCAGGTAACTGTATCTTCGATACCAATTATGACAGGTAACAGTAACTTCGATACTAATTATGACAAGTAACATTAACTTCGATACTAATTATGGCAGGTTACTGTAACATCGCTACTAATTATGACAAGTAATTTTAATTTCGATACAAATTATGGCAGGTAACTGTAACTTCCATACTAATTATGACAGGTAACAGTAACTTCGATACTAATTATGACAGGTAACTGTAACTTCGATACTAATTATGACAAGGAACTGTCATTTCGATACAAGTTATGGCAGGTAACTGTAACTTCGTTACTAATTATGACAAGTAACAGTAATTTCGATACAAATTTTGGCAGGTAACTGTAACTTCGATACTAATTATGACAGGTAACAGTAACTTCGATACTAATTATGACTGGAAACTGTAACTTCGTTACTAATTATGACAAGTAACTTTAATTTCGATACTAGTTATGGCAGGAAACTGTAACTTCGTTACTAATTATGACAAGTCCCTGTAATTTCGATACAAATTATGGCAGGTAATAGTAACTTCGATACTAATTATGACAAGTAACTGTAACTTCGAAAGCCTCCGTGGTTTAGGCGGCAGCACGTCGGCCTCTCACCGCTGGGTCCGTGGTTCAAATCCCGGTCACTCCATGTGAGATCTGTGCTGGACAAAACGGAGGCAGACAGGTTTTTCTCCGGGTACTCCGGTTATCCCTGTCAAAAATTCATTCCAGCAACACTCTACACTATCATTTCATATCATCTGTCATTCATCTAATCATTGCCCCAGAGGAGTGCGTCAGGCCTCGGCAGCCGGCACAGTCCATATCCTCGCCGCTAGTTGGGGGCTTCATTCATTCCATTCCTGACCCGGTCGGAGACTGGAAGCAGGCTGTGGATTTTCATTCATTCAACTGTAACTTCGATACTAATTATGACAGGTAACTGTAACTTCGTTATTAATTATGACAAGTAACTTTAATTTTGATAAAAAATTATTGTAGGTAACTGTAACTTCAATACTAATTATGACAGGTAACAGTAACTTCGATATTAATTATGACAAGAAACTCAAACTTCGTTACTAATTATGACAAGTAACTGTAATTTTGATAAAAAATTATGGTAGGTAACTGTAACTACAATACTAATTATGACAGGTAACAGTATCTTCGATACTAATTATGACAGGAAACTGTATCTTCGTTACTAATTATGACAAGTAACTTTAATTTCGATATTAATTATGGCAGGAAACTGTAACTTCGTTACTAATTATGACAAGTCCCTGTAATTTCGATACAAATTATGGCAGGTAACTGTAACCTCGATACTAATTATGACAAGTAACTGTAACTTCGATACTAATTATGACAGGTAACTGTAACTTCGTTATTAATTATGACAAGTGACTGTAATTTCGATACAATTTTGGCAGGTAACTGTATCATCGTTACTAATTTTGACAGGTTACAGTAACTTCGATACTAATTATGACAAGTAACTGTAACTTCGATACTAATTATGACAGGTAACTGTAACTTCGATACTAATTATGACAGGTAACTGTAACTTCGTTACTAATTATGACAAGTAACTGTAATTTCGATACAAATTATGGCAGGTTACTGCAACTTCGATACTAATTATGACAGGTAACAGCAACTTCGATACTAATTATGACAAGTAACTATAACTTCGATACAAATTATGACAGGTAACTGTAACTTCGATACTAATTATGACAAGAAACTCTAACTTCGTTACTAATTATGACAAGTAACTGTAATTTTGATAAAAAATTATTGTAGGTAACTGTAACTTCAATACTAATTATGACAGGTAACAGTAACTTCGATACTAATTATGACAGGTAACTGTAACTTCGTTACTTATTATGACAAGTAACTTTAATTTCGATACTAATTATGGCAGGTTACTGTAACTTCGTTACTAATTATGACAAGTCCCTGTAATTTCGATACAAATTATGGCAGGTAATTGTAATTTCGATGCTAATTATGACAGGTAACAGTAACTTCGATACTAATTATGACAAGTAACAGTAACTTCGATACTAATTATGAAAAGTAACTGTAACTTCGATACTAATTATGACAGGTAACTGTAACTTCGTTACTAATTATGACAAGTAACTGTAATTTCGATTCAAATTTTGGCAGGTAACTGCAACTTCGATACTTATTATGACAGGTAACAGTAACTTCGATACTAATTATTACAAGTAACTGTAACTTCGATACTAATTATGACAGGTAACTGTAACTTCGTTACTAATTATGACAAGTAACTGTAATTTCGATACAAATTATGGCAGGTAACTGTAACTTCGATACTAATTATGACAGGTAACAGCAACTTCGATACTAATTATGACAAGTAACTATAACTTCGATACAAATTATGACAGGTAACTGTAACTTCGATACTAATTATGACAAGAAACTCTAACTTCGTTACTAATTATGACAAGTAACTGTAATTTTGATAAAAAATTATGGTAGGTAACTGTAACTTCAATACTAATTTTGACAGGTGACAGTAACTTCGATACTTATTATGACAGGTAACTGTAACTTCGTTACTAACTATCACAAGTAACTTTAATTTCGATACTAATTATGGCAGGTAACTGTAACTTCCATACTAATTATGACAGGTACCAGTTACTTCGATACTAATTATGACAGGAAACTGTAACTTCGTTACTAATTATGACAAGTAACTGTAATTTCGATACAAATTATGACAGGTAACTGTAACTTCGTTACTAATTATGACAAGTAACAGTACCTTCGATACTATTTATGACAGGTAACTGTAACTTCGATACTAATTATGACAAGGAACTGTAATTACGATACAAATTATGGCGGGTAACTGTAACTTCGTTACTAATTATGACAAGTAACTGTAATTTCGATACAAATTTTGGCAGGTAACTGTTACTTCGATACTAATTATGACAGGTAACAGTAACTTCGATACTAATTATGACAAGTAACAGTAACTTCGATACTTATTATGACAGGTAACTGTAACTTCGTTACTAATTATGACAAGAAACCCTTATTTCGATACAAATTATGGCAGGTAACTGTAACTTCGGTACTAATTATGACAGGTAACAGTAACTTCGATACTAATTATGACATGTAACTATAACTTCGATAAAAATTATGACTGGTTACTGTAACTTCGATTCTAATTATGACGAGAAACTCAAACTTCGTTACTAATTATGACAAGTAACTGTAATTTTGATAAAAAATTATGGTAGGTAACTGTAACTTCAATACTAATTATGAGAGGTAACAGTAACTTCGATACTGATTATGACAGGAAACTGTAACTTCGTTACTAATTATGACAAGTAACTTTAATTTCGATACTAGTTATGGCAGGAAACTGTAACTTCGTTACTAATTATGTCAAGTCCCTGTAATTTCGATACAAATTATGGCAGGTAACTGTAACTTCGATACTAATTATGACAAGTAACTGTAACTTCGATACTAATTATGACAGGTAACTGTAACTTCGATACTAATTATGACAAGAAACTCGAACTTCGTTACTAATTATGACAAGTCCCTGTAATTTCGATACAAATTATGGCAGGTAACTGTAACTTCCATACTAATTATGACAGGTAACAGTAACTTCGATACTAATTATGACAGGAAACTGTAACTTCGTTACTAATTATGACAAGTAACAGTAATTTCGATACAAATTATGGCAGGTAACTGTATCTTCGATACTAATTATGACAGGTAACAGTAACTTCGATACTAATTATGACAAGTAACATTAACTTCGATACTAATTATGGCAGGTTACTGTAACATCGCTACTAATTATGACAAGTAACTTTAATTTCGATACAAATTATGGCAGGTAACTGTAACTTCCATACTAATTATGACAGGTAACAGTAACTTTGATACTAATTATGACAGGAAACTGTAACTTCGTAACTAATTATGACACGTAACTGTAATTTCGATACAAATTTTGACAGGTAACTGTAACTTCGTTACTAATTATGACAAGTAACAGTACCTTCGATACTAATTATGACAGGTAACTGTAACTTCGATACTAATTATGACAAGGAACTGTAATTTCGATACTAATTATGGCAGGTAACTGGTACTTCGATACTAATTATGACAGGTAACAGTAACTTCGATACTAATTATGACAAGTAACTATAACTTCGATAAAAATTATGACTGGTTACTGTAACTTCGATTCAAATTATGACAAGAAACTCAAACTTCGTTACTAATTATGACAAGTAACTTTAATTTCGATACTAGTTATGGCAGGAAACTGTAACTTCGTTACTAATTATGACAAGTCCCTGTAATTTCGATACAAATTATGGCAGGTAACTGTAACTTCGATACTAATTATGACAAGTAACTGTAACTTCGATACTAATTATGACAGGTAATTGTAACTTCGTTATTAATTATGACAAGTAACTGTAATTTTGATAAAAAATTATTGTAGGTAACTGTAACTTCAATACTAATTACGACAGGTAACAGTAACTTCGATACTAATTATGACAAGAAACTCAAACATCGATACTAATTATGACAAGTAACTTTAATTTCGATATTAATTATGGCAGGAAACTGTAACTTCGTTACTAATTATGACAAGTCCCTGTAATTTCGATACAAATTATGGCAGGTAACTGTAACCTCGATACTAATTATGACAAGTAACTGTAACTTCGATACTAATTATGACAGGTAACTGAAACTTCGTTATTAATTATGACAAGTAACTGTAATTTCGATACAAATTTTGGCAGGTAACTGTATCATCGTTACTAACTTTGACAGGTAACAGTAACTTGGATACTAATTATGGCAAGTAACTGTAACTTCGATACTAATTATGACAGGTAACTGTAACTTCGATACTAATTATGACAGGTAACTGTAACTTCGTTACTAATTATGACAAGTAACTGTAATTTCGATTCAAATTTTGGCAGGTAACTGTAACTTCGATACTTATTATGACAGGTAACAGTAACTTCGATACTAATTATGACAAGTAACTGTAACATCGATACTAATTATGACAGGTAACTGTAACTTCGTTACTAATTATGACAAGTAACTGTAATTTCGATACAAATTATGGCAGGTTACTGTAACTTCGATACTAATTATGACAGGTAACAGCAACTTCGATACTAATTATGACAAGTAACTATAACTTCGATACAAATTATGACAGGTAACTGTAACTTCGATACTAATTATGACAAGAAACTCTAACTTCGTTACTAATTATGACAAGTAACTGTAATTTTGATAAAAAATTATTGTAGGTAACTGTAACTTCAATACTATTTATGACAGGTAACAGTAACATCGATACTAATTATGACAGGTAACTGTAACTTCGTTACTTTTTATGACCAGTAACTTTAATTTCGATACTAATTATGGCAGGTTACTGTAACTTCGTTACTAATTATGACAAGTCCCTGTAACTTCAATACAAATTATGGCAGGTAATTGTAATTTCGATGCTAATTATGACAGGTTACAGTAACTTCGATACTAATTATGACAAGTAACAGTAACTTCGATAATAATTATGAAAAGTAACTGTAACTTCGATACTAATTATGACAGGTAACTGTAACTTCGTTACTAATTATGACAAGTAACTGTAATTTCGATTCAAATTTTGGCAGGTAACTGTAACTTCGATACTTATTATGACAGGTAACAGTAACTTCGATACTAATTATGACAAGTAACTGTAACTTCGATACTAATTATGACAGGTAACTGTAACTTCGTTACTAATTATGACAAGTAACTGTAATTTCGATACAAATTTTGGCAGGTAACTGTTACTTCGATACTAATTATGACAGGTAACAGTAACTTCGATACTAATTATGACAAGTAACAGTAACTTCGATACTTATTATGACAGGTAACTGTAACTTCGTTACTAATTATGACAAGAAACTCTAATTTCGTTACAAAATATGGCAGGTAACTGTAACTTCGGTACTAATTATGACAGGTAACAGTAACTTCGATACTAATTATGACAAGAAACTCTAACTTCGTTACTAATTATGACAAGTAACTGTAATTTTGATAAAAAATTATTGTAGGTAACTGTAACTTCAATACTAATTATGACAGGTAACACTAACTTCGATACTAATTATGACAGGTAACAGTAACTACGATACTAATTATGACAAGTAACTGTAACTTCGATACTAATTATGACAGGTACCTGTAACTTCGTAACCAATTATGACAAGTTACTGTAATTTCGATACAAATTATGGCAGGTAACAGTAACTTCGATACTAATTATGACAAGTAACTGTAACTTCGATACTAATTATGACAGGGAACTGTAATTTCGATACAAATTATGGCAGGTAACTGGAACTTCGATACTAATTGTGACTGGTAACAGAAACTTCGATACTAATTATGACAAATAACTATAACTTCGAATCAAATTATGACAGGTAACTGTAACTTCGATACTAATTATGACAAGAAACTCTAGCTTCGTTACTAATTATGACAAGTTACTGTAATTTTGATAAAAATTATGGTAGGTAACTGTAACTTCAATACTAATTTTGACAGGTAACAGTAACTTCGATACTTATTATGACAGGTAACTGTAACTTCGTTACTAATTATCACAAGTAACTTTAATTTCGATACTAATTATGGCAGGTAACTGTAACTTCCATACTAATTATGACAGGTAACAGTTACTTCGATACTAATTATGACAGGAAACTGTAACTTCGTTACTAATTATGACAAGTAACTGTAATTTCGATACAAATTATGACAGGTAACTGTAACTTCGTTACTAATTATGACAAGTAACAGTACCTTCGATACTAATTATGACAGGTAACTGTAACTTCGATACTAATTATGACAAGGAACTGTAATTTCGATACAAATTATGGCAGGTAACTGTAACTTCGTTACTAATTATGACAAGTAACTGTAATTTCGATACAAATTTTGGCAGGTAACTGTTACTTCGATACTGATTATGACAGGTAACAGTAACTTCGATACTAATTATGACAAGTAACAGTAACTTCGATACTTATTATGACAGGTAACTGTAACTTCGTTACTAATTATGACAAGAAACTCTAATTTCGTTACAAAATATGGCAGGTAACTGTAACTTCGGTACTAATTATGACAGGTAACAGTAACTTCGATACTAATTATGACAAGTAACTATAACTTCGATAAAAATTATGACTGGTTACTGTAACTTCGATTCTAATTATGACGAGAAACTCAAACTTCGTTACTAATTATGACAAGTAACTGTAATTTTGATAAAAAATTATGGTAGGTAACTGTAACTTCAATACTAATTATGACAGGTAACAGTAACTTCGATACTAATTATGACAGGAAACTGTAATTTCGTTACAAATTATGGCAGGTAACAGTAACTTCGATACTAATTATGACAGGTAACAGTAATTCGATACTAATTATGACAAGTTACTATAACTTCGATACAAATTATGACAGGTAACTGTAACTTCGATACTAATTATTACAAGAAACTCGAACTTCGTTACTAATTATGACAAGTCCCTGTAATTTCGATACAAATTATGGCAGGTAACTGTATCTTCGATACCAATTATGACAGGTAACAGTAACTTCGATACTAATTATGACAAGTAACATTAACTTCGATACTAATTATGGCAGGTTACTGTAAATCGCTACTAATTATGACAAGTAACTTTAATTTCGATACAAATTATGGCAGGTAACTGTAACTTCCATACGAATTATGACAGGTAACAGTAACTTCGATACTAATTATGACAGGAAACTGTAACTACGTTACTAATTATGACAAGTAACTGTAATTTCGGTACAAATTATGACAGGTAACTGTATCTTCGTTACTAATTATGACAAGTAAGAGTACCTTCGATACTAATTAAGACAGGTAACTGTAACTTCAATACTAATTATGACAAGGAACTGTAATTTCGATACAAATTATGTCAGGTAACTGTAACTTCGTTACTAATTATGACAAGTAACTGTAATTTCGATACAAATTTTGGCAGGTAACTGTAACTTCGATACTAATTAAGACAGGTAACAGTAACTTCGATACTAATTATGACAAGTAACTGTAACTTCGATACTAATTATGACAGGTAACTGTAACTTCGTTACTAATAATGACAAGTAACACTAATTTCGATACTAATTATGGCAGGTAACTGTTACTTCGATACTAATTATGACAGGTAACAGTAACTTCGATACTAATTATGACAAGTAACTATAACTTCGATAAAAATTATGACTGGTTACTGTAACTTCGATTCAAATTATGACAAGAAACTCAAACTTCGTTACTAATTATGACAAGTAACTGTAATTTTGATAAAAAATTATTGTAGGTAACTGTAACTTCAATACTAATTATGACAGGTAACAGTAACTTCGATACTAATTATGACAAGAAACTCAAACTTCGTTACTAATTATGACAAGTAACTGTAATTTTGATAAAAAATTATGGTAGGTAACTGTAACTTCAATACTAATTATGACAGGTAAGAGTATCTTCGATACTAATTATGACAGGAAACTGTAACTTCGTTACTAATTATGACAAGTAACTTTAATTTCGATATTAATTATGGCAGGAAACTGTAACTTCGTTACTAATTATGACAAGTCCCTGTAATTTCGATACAAATTATGGCAGGTAACTGTAACCTCGGTACTAATTATGACAAGTAACTGTAACTTCGATACTAATTATGACAGGTAACTGTAACTTCGTTATTAAGTATGACAAGTAACTGTAATTTCGATACAAATTATGGCAGGTAACTGTATCATCGTTACTAATTTTGACAGGTAACAGTAACTTCGATACAAATTATGACAAGTAACTGTAACTTCGATACTAATTATGACAGGTAACTGTAACTTCGATACTAATTATGACAGGTAACTGTAACTTCGTTACTAATTATGACAAGTAACTGTAATTTCGATTCAAATTTTGGCAGGTAACTGTAACTTCGTTACTAATTATGACAAGTAACTGTAATTTCGATACAAATTATGGCAGGTTACTGTAACTTCGATACTAATTATGACAGGTAACAGCAACTTCGATACTAATTATGACAAGTAACTATAACTTCGATACAAATTATGACAGGTAACTGTAACTTCGATACTAATTATGACAAGAAACTCTAACTTCGTTACTAATTATGACAAGTAACTGTAATTTTGATAAAAAATTATTGTAGGTAACTGTAACTTCAATATTAATTATGACAGGTAACAGTAACTTCGATACTAATTATGACAGGTAACTGTAACTTCGTTACTTATTATGACCAGTAACTTTAATTTCGATACTAATTATGGCAGGTTACTGTAACTTCGTTACTAATTATGACAAGTCAATGTAATTTCGACACAAATTATGGCAGGTAATTGTAATTTCGATGCTAATTATGACAGGTAACAGTAACTTCGATACTAATTATGACAAGGAACTGTAATTTCGATACAAATTATGGCAGGTAACTGTAACTTCGTTACTAATTATGACAAGTAACTGTAATTTCGATACAAATTTTGGCAGGTAACTGTAACTTCGATACTTATTATGACAGGTAACAGTAACTTCGATACAAATGACTTCGATAATAATTATGAAAAGTAACTGTAACTTCGATACTAATTATGACAGGTAACTGTAACTTCGTTACTAATTATGACAAGTAACTGTAATTTCGATTCAAATTTTGGCAGGTAACTGTAACTTCGATACTTATTATGACAGGTAACAGTAACTTCGATACTAATTATGACAAGTAACTGTAACTTCGATACTAATTATGACAGGTAACTGTAACTTCGTTACTAATTATGACGAGTAACTGTAATTTCGATACAAATTATGGCAGGTAACTGTAAATTCGATACTAATTATGACAGGTAACAGCAACTTCGATACTAATTATGACAAGTAACTATAACTTCGATATAAATTATGACAGGTAACTGTAACTTCGATACTAATTATGACAAGAAACTCTAACTTCGTTACTAATTATGACAAGTAACTGTAATTTTGATAAAAAATTATTGTAGGTAACTGTAACTTCAATACTAATTATGACAGGTAACAGTAACTTCGATACTAATTATGACAGGTAACAGTAACTACGATACTAATTATGACAAGTAACTGTAACTTCGATACTAATTATGACAGGTACCTGTAACTTCGTAACCAATTATGACAAGTAACTGTAATTTCGATACAAATTATGGCAGGTTACAGTAACTTCGATACTAATTATGACAAGTAACTGTAACTTCGATACTAATTATGACAGGGAACTGTAATTTCGATACTAATTGTGACTGGTAACAGTAACTTCGATACTAATTATGACAAAATAACTATAACTTCGAATCAAATTATGACAGGTAACTGTAACTTCGATACTAATTATGACAATAAACTCTAACTTCGTTACTAATTATGACAAGTAACTGTAATTTCGATACAAATTATGACAGGTAACTGTAACTTCGTTACTAATTATGACAAGTAACAGTACCTTCGATACTAATTATGACAGGTAACTGTAACTTCGATACTAATTATGACAAGGAACTGTAATTTCGATACAAATTATGGCAGGTAACTGTAACTTCGTTACTAATTATGACAAGTAACTGTAATTTCGATACAAATTTTGGCAGGTAACTGTTACTTCGATACTAATTATGACAGGTAACAGTAACTTCGATACTAATTATGACAAGTAACAGTAACTTCGATACTTATTATGACAGGTAACTGTAACTTCGTTAATAATTATGACAAGAAACTCTAATTTCGTTACAAATTATGGCAGGTAACTGTAAATTCGGTACTAATTATGACAGGTAACAGTAACTTCGATACTAATTATGACAAGTAACTATAACTTCGATAAAAATTATGACTGGTTACTGTAACTTCGATTCTAATTATGACGAGAAACTCAAACATCGTTACTAATTATGACAAGTAACTGTAATTTTGATAAAAAATTATGGTAGGTAACTGTAACTTCAATACTAATTATGACAGGTAACAGTAATTTCGATACTAATTATGACAGGAAACTGTAACTTCGTTACTAATTATGACAAGTAACTTTAATTTTGATACTATTTATGGCAGGAAACTGTAACTTCGTTACTAATTATGTCAAGTCCCTGTAATTTCGATACAAATTATGGCAGGTAACTGTAACTTCGATACTAATTATGACAAGTAACTGTAACTTCGATACTAATTATGACAGGTAACTGTAACTTCGTCACTAATTATAACAAGTAACTGTAATTTCGTTACAAATTATGGCAGGTAACAGTAACTTCGATACTAATTGTGACAGGTAACAGTAATTCGATACTAATTTTGACAAGTTACTATAACTTCGATACAAATTATGACAGGTAACTGTAACTTCGATACTAATTATGACAAGAAACTCGAACTTCGTTACTAATTATGACAAGTCCCTGTAATTTCGATACAAATTACGGCAGGTAACAGTATCTTCGATACCAATTATGACAGGTAACAGTAACTTCGATACTAATTATGACAAGTAACATTAACTTCGATACTAATTATGGCAGGTTACTGTAACATCGCTACTAATTATGACATGTAACTTTAATTTCGATACAAATTATGGCAGGTAACTGTAACTTCCATACTAATTATGACAGGTAACAGTAACTTCGATACTAATTATGACAGGAAACTGTAACTACGTTACTAATTATGACAAGTAACTGTAATTTCGATACAAATTATGACAGGTAAATGTAACTTCGTTACTAATTATGACAAGTAACAGTACCTTCGATACTAATTATGACAGGTAACTGTAACTTCGATACTAATTGTGACAAGGAACTGTAATTTCGATACAAATTATGGCAGGTAACTGTAACTTCGTTACTAATTATGACAAGTAACAGTAATTTCGATACAAATTTTGGCAGGTAACTGTATCTTCGATACTAATTATGACAGGTAACAGTAACTTCGATACTAATTATGACAGGTAACTGTAACTTCGTTACTAATAATGACAAGTAACACTAATTTCGATACTAATTATGGCAGGTAACTGTTACTTCGATACTAATTATGACAGGTAACAGTAACTTCGATACTAATTATGACAAGTAACTATAACTTCGATAAAAATTATGACTGGTTACTGTAATTTCGATTCAAATTATGACAAGAAACTCAAACTTCGTTACTAATTATGACAAGTAACTGTAATTTTGATAAAAAATTATGGTAGGTAACTGTAACTTCATTACTAATTATGACAGGTAACAGTAACTTCGATACTAATTATGACAGGAAACTGTAACTTCGTTACTAATTATGACAAGTAACTTTAATTTCGATACTAGTTATGGCAGGAAACTGTAACTTCGTTACTAATTATGACAAGTCCCTGTAATTTCGATACAAATTATGGCAGGTAATTGTAACTTCGATACTAATTATGACAAGTAACTGTAACTTCGAAAGCCTCCGTGGCTTAGGCGGTAGCACGTCGGCCTCTCACCGCTGGGTCCGTGGTTCAAATCCCGGTCACTCCATGTGAGATCTGTGCTGGACAAAACGGAGGCAGACAGGTTTTTCACCGGGTACTCCGGTTTTCCCTGTCAAAATTTCATTCCATCAACACTCTACACTATCATTTCATATCATCTGTCATTCATCTAATCATTGCCCCAGAGGAGTGCGTCAGGCCTCGGCAGCCGGCACAGTCCATATCCTCGCCGCTAGTTGGGGGCTTCATTCATTCCATTCCTGACCCGGTCGGAGACTGGAAGCAGGCTGTGGATTTTCATTCATTCAACTGTAACTTCGATACTAATTATGACAGGTAACTGTAACTTCGTTATTAATTATGACAAGTAACTGTAATTTTGATAAAAAATTATTGTAGGTAACTGTAACTTCAATACTAATTATGACAGGTAACAGTAACTTCGATACTAATTATGACAAGAAACTCAAACTTCGTTACTAATTATGACAAGTAACTGTAATTTTGATAAAATATTATGGTAGGTAACTGTAACTTCAATACTAATTATGACAGGTAAGAGTATCTTCGATACTAATTATGACAGGAAACTGTAACTTCGTTACTAATTATGACAAGTAACTTTAATTTCGATATTAATTATGGCAGGAAACTGTAACTTCGTTACTAATTATGACAAGTCCCTGTAATTTCGATACAAATTATGGCAGGTAACTGTAACATCGGTACTAATTATGACAAGTAACTGTAACTTCGATACTAATTATGACAGGTAACTGTAACTTCGTTATTAAGTATGACAAGTAACTGTAATTTCGATACAAATTATGGCAGGTAACTGTATCATCGTTACTAATTTTGACAGGTAACAGTAACTTCGATACAAATTATGACAAGTAACTGTAACTTCGATACTAATTATGACAGGTAACTGTAACTTCGATACTAATTATGACAGGTATCTGTAACTTCGTTACTAATTATGACAAGTAACTGTAATTTCGATTCATATTTTGGCAGGTAACTGTAACTTCGTTACTAATTATGACAAGTAACTGTAATTTCGATACAAATTATGGCAGGTTACTGTAACTTCGATACTAATTATGACAGGTAACAGCAACTTCGATACTAATTATGACAGGTAACAGTAACTTCGATACTAATTATGACAAGTAACTATAACTTCGATAAAAATTATGACTGGTTACTGTAACTTCGATTCAAATTATGACAAGAAACTCAAACTTCGTTACTAATTATGACAAGTAACTGTAATTTTGATAAAAAAATATGGTAGGTAACTGTAACTTCATTACTAATTATGACAGGTAACAGTAACTTCGATACTAATTATGACAGGAAACTGTAACTTCGTTACTAATTATGACAAGTAACTTTAATTTCGATACTAGTTATGGCAGGAAACTGTAACTTCGTTACTAATTATGACAAGTCCCTGTAATTTCGATACAAATTATGGCAGGTAATTGTAACTTCGATACTAATTATGACAAGTAACTGTAACTTCGAAAGCCTCCGTGGCTTAGGCGGTAGCACGTCGGCCTCTCACCGCTGGGTCCGTGGTTCAAATCCCGGTCACTCCATGTGAGATCTGTGCTGGACAAAACGGAGGCAGACAGGTTTTTCACCGGGTACTCCGGTTTTCCCTGTCAAAATTTCATTCCAGCAACACTCTACACTATCATTTCATATCATCTGTCATTCATCTAATCATTGCCCCAGAGGAGTGCGTCAGGCCTCGGCAGCCGGCACAGTCCATATCCTCGCCGCTAGTTGGGGGCTTCATTCATTCCATTCCTGACCCGGTCGGAGACTGGAAGCAGGCTGTGGATTTTCATTCATTCAACTGTAACTTCGATACTAATTATGACAGGTAACTGTAACTTCGTTATTAATTATGACAAGTAACTGTAATTTTGATAAAAAATTATTGTAGGTAACTGTAACTTCAATACTAATTATGACAGGTAACAGTAACTTCGATACTAATTATGACAAGAAACTCAAACTTCGTTACTAATTATGACAAGTAACTGTAATTTTGATAAAATATTATGGTAGGTAACTGTAACTTCAATACTAATTATGACAGGTAAGAGTATCTTCGATACTAATTATGACAGGAAACTGTAACTTCGTTACTAATTATGACAAGTAACTTTAATTTCGATATTAATTATGGCAGGAAACTGTAACTTCGTTACTAATTATGACAAGTCCCTGTAATTTCGATACAAATTATGGCAGGTAACTGTAACATCGGTACTAATTATGACAAGTAACTGTAACTTCGATACTAATTATGACAGGTAACTGTAACTTCGTTATTAAGTATGACAAGTAACTGTAATTTCGATACAAATTATGGCAGGTAACTGTATCATCGTTACTAATTTTGACAGGTAACAGTAACTTCGATACAAATTATGACAAGTAACTGTAACTTCGATACTAATTATGACAGGTAACTGTAACTTCGATACTAATTATGACAGGTATCTGTAACTTCGTTACTAATTATGACAAGTAACTGTAATTTCGATTCATATTTTGGCAGGTAACTGTAACTTCGTTACTAATTATGACAAGTAACTGTAATTTCGATACAAATTATGGCAGGTTACTGTAACTTCGATACTAATTATGACAGGTAACAGCAACTTCGATACTAATTATGACAGGTAACAGTAACTTCGATACTAATTATGACAAGTAACTATAACTTCGATAAAAATTATGACTGGTTACTGTAACTTCGATTCAAATTATGACAAGAAACTCAAACTTCGTTACTAATTATGACAAGTAACTGTAATTTTGATAAAAAAAATATGGTAGGTAACTGTAACTTCATTACTAATTATGACAGGTAACAGTAACTTCGATACTAATTATGACAGGAAACTGTAACTTCGTTACTAATTATGACAAGTAACTTTAATTTCGATACTAGTTATGGCAGGAAACTGTAACTTCGTTACTAATTATGACAAGTCCCTGTAATTTCGATACAAATTATGGCAGGTAATTGTAACTTCGATACTAATTATGACAAGTAACTGTAACTTCGAAAGCCACCGTGGCTTAGGCGGCAGCACGTCGGCCTCTCACCGCTGGGTCCGTGGTTCAAATCCCGGTCACTCCATGTGAGATCTGTGCTGGACAAAACGGAGGCAGACAGGTTTTTCTCCGGGTACACCGGTTTTCCCTGTCAAAATTTCATTCCAGCAACACTCTACACTATCATTTCATATCATCTGTCATTCATCTAATCATTGCCCCAGAGGAGTGCGTCAGGCCTCGGCAGCCGGCACAGTCCATATCCTCGCCGCTAGTTGGGGGCTTCATTCATTCCATTCCTGACCCGGTCGGAGACTGGAAGCAGGCTGTGGATTTTCATTCATTCAACTGTAACTTCGATACTAATTATGACAGGTAACTGTAACTTCGTTATTAATTATGACAAGTAACTGTAATTTTGATAAAAAATTATTGTAGGTAACTGTAACTTCAATACTAATTATGACAGGTAACAGTAACTTCGATACTAATTATGACAAGAAACTCAAACTTCGTTACTAATTATGACAAGTAACTGTAATTTTGATAAAAAATTATGGTAGGTAACTGTAACTTCAATACTAATTATGACAGGTAAGAGTATCTTCGATACTAATTATGACAGGAAACTGTAACTTCGTTACTAATTATGACAAGTAACTTTAATTTCGATATTAATTATGGCAGGAAACTGTAACTTCGTTACTAATTATGACAAGTCCCTGTAATTTCGATACAAATTATGGCAGGTAACTGTAACCTCGGTACTAATTATGACAAGTAACTGTAACTTCGATACTAATTATGACAGGTAACTGTAACTTCGTTATTAAGTATGACAAGTAACTGTAATTTCGATACAAATTATGGCAGGTAACTGTATCATCGTTACTAATTTTGACAGGTAACAGTAACTTCGATACAAATTATGACAAGTAACTGTAACTTCGATACTAATTATGACAGGTAACTGTAACTTCGATACTAATTATGACAGGTAACTGTAACTTCGTTACTAATTATGACAAGTAACTGTAATTTCGATTCAAATTTTGGCAGGTAACTGTAACTTCGTTACTAATTATGACAAGTAACTGTAATTTCGATACAAATTATGGCAGGTTACTGTAACTTCGATACTAATTATGACAGGTAACAGCAACTTCGATACTAATTATGACAAGTAACTATAACTTCGATACAAATTATGACAGGTAACTGTAACTTCGATACTAATTATGACAAGAAACTCTAACTTCGTTACTAATTATGACAAGTAACTGTAATTTTGATAAAAAATTATTGTAGGTAACTGTAACTTCAAAATTAATTATGACAGGTAACAGTAACTTCGATACTAATTATGACAGGTAACTGTAACTTCGTTACTTATTATGACCAGTAACTTTAATTTCGATACTAAGTATGGCAGGTTACTGTAACTTCGTTACTAATTATGACAAGTCCCTGTAATTTCGATACAAATTATGGCAGGTAATTGTAATTTCGATGCTAATTATGACAGGTAACAGTAACTTCGATACTAATTATGACAAGGAACTGTAATTTCGATACAAATTATGGCAGGTAACTGTAACTTCGTTACTAATTATGACAAGTAACTGTAATTTCGATACAAATTTTGGCAGGTAACTGTAACTTCGATACTTATTATGACAGGTAACAGTAACTTCGATACAAATGACTTCGATAATAATTATGAAAAGTAACTGTAACTTCGATACTAATTATGACAGGTAACTGTAACTTCGTTACTAATTATGACAAGTAACTGTAATTTCGATTCAAATTTTGGCAGGTAACTGTAACTTCGATACTTATTATGACAGGTAACAGTAACTTCGATACTAATTATGACAAGTAACTGTAACTTCGATACTAATTATGACAGGTAACTGTAACTTCGTTACTAATTATGACGAGTAACTGTAATTTCGATACAAATTATGGCAGGTAACTGTAAATTCGATACTAATTATGACAGGTAACAGCAACTTCGATACTAATTATGACAAGTAACTATAACTTCGATATAAATTATGACAGGTAACTGTAACTTCGATACTAATTATGACAAGAAACTCTAACTTCGTTACTAATTATGACAAGTAACTGTAATTTTGATAAAAAATTATTGTAGGTAACTGTAACTTCAATACTAATTATGACAGGTAACAGTAACTTCGATACTAATTATGACAGGTAACAGTAACTACGATACTAATTATGACAAGTAACTGTAACCTCGATACTAATTATGACAGGTACCTGTAACTTCGTAACCAATTATGACAAGTAACTGTAATTTCGATACAAATTATGGCAGGTAACAGTAACTTCGATACTAATTATGACAAGTAACTGTAACTTCGATACTAATTATGACAGGGAACTGTAATTTCGATACTAATTGTGACTGGTAACAGTAACTTCGATACTAATTATGACAAAATAACTATAACTTCGAATCAAATTATGACAGGTAACTGTAACTTCGATACTAATTATGACAAGAAACTCTAACTTCGTTACTAATTATGACAAGTAACTGTAATTTCGATACAAATTATGACAGGTAACTGTAACTTCGTTACTAATTATGACAAGTAACAGTACCTTCGATACTAATTATGACAGGTAACTGTAACTTCGATACTAATTATGACAAGGAACTGTAATTTCGATACAAATTATGGCAGGTAACTGTAACTTCGTTACTAATTATGACAAGTAACTGTAATTTCGATACAAATTTTGGCAGGTAACTGTTACTTCGATACTAATTATGACAGGTAACAGTAACTTCGATACTAATTATGACAAGTAACAGTAACTTCGATACTTATTATGACAGGTAACTGTAACTTCGTTAATAATTATGACAAGAAACTCTAATTTCGTTACAAATTATGGCAGGTAACTGTAAATTCGGTACTAATTATGACAGGTAACAGTAACTTCGATACTAATTATGACAAGTAACTATAACTTCGATAAAAATTATGACTGGTTACTGTAACTTCGATTCTAATTATGACGAGAAACTCAAACTTCGTTACTAATTATGACAAGTAACTGTAATTTTGATAAAAAATTATGGTAGGTAACTGTAACTTCAATACTAATTATGACAGGTAACAGTAATTTCGATACTAATTATGACAGGAAACTGTAACTTCGTTACTAATTATGACAAGTAACTTTAATTTTGATACTATTTATGGCAGGAAACTGTAACTTCGTTACTAATTATGTCAAGTCCCTGTAATTTCGATACAAATTATGGCAGGTAACTGTAACTTCGATACTAATTATGACAAGTAACTGTAACTTCGATACTAATTATGACAGGTAACTGTAACTTCGTCACTAATTATAACAAGTAACTGTAATTTCGTTACAAATTATGGCAGGTAACAGTAACTTCGATACTAATTGTGACAGGTAACAGTAATTCGATACTAATTATGACAAGTTACTATAACTTCGATACAAATTATGACAGGTAACTGTAACTTCGATACTAATTATGACAAGAAACTCGAACTTCGTTACTAATTATGACAAGTCCCTGTAATTTCGATACAAATTACGGCAGGTAACAGTATCTTCGATACCAATTATGACAGGTAACAGTAACTTCGATACTAATTATGACAAGTAACATTAACTTCGATACTAATTATGGCAGGTTACTGTAACATCGCTACTAATTATGACATGTAACTTTAATTTCGATACAAATTATGGCAGGTAACTGTAACTTCCATACTAATTATGACAGGTAACAGTAACTTCGATACTAATTATGACAGGAAACTGTAACTACGTTACTAATTATGACAAGTAACTGTAATTTCGATACAAATTATGACAGGTAAATGTAACTTCGTTACTAATTATGACAAGTAACAGTACCTTCGATACTAATTATGACAGGTAACTGTAACTTCGATACTAATTATGACAAGGAACTGTAATTTCGATACAAATTATGGCAGGTAACTGTAACTTCGTTACTAATTATGACAAGTAACAGTAATTTCGATACAAATTTTGGCAGGTAACTGTATCTTCGATACTAATTATGACAGGTAACAGTAACTTCGATACTAATT
Organism: Meconema thalassinum; assembly: GCA_946902985.2. Classification (NCBI taxonomy): domain Eukaryota; kingdom Metazoa; phylum Arthropoda; class Insecta; order Orthoptera; family Tettigoniidae; genus Meconema; species Meconema thalassinum. The sequence goes on along the minus strand of OX336388.2, from coordinate 1,670,780,081 downwards.
ATGACAGGTAACTGTAACTTCGTTACTAATAATGACAAGTAACACTAATTTCGATACTAATTATGGCAGGTAACTGTTACTTCGATACTAATTATGACAGGTAACAGTAACTTCGATACTAATTATGACAAGTAACTATAACTTCGATAAAAATTATGACTGGTTACTGTAATTTCGATTCAAATTATGACAAGAAACTCAAACTTCGTTACTAATTATGACAAGTAACTGTAATTTTGATAAAAAATTATGGTAGGTAACTGTAACTTCATTACTAATTATGACAGGTAACAGTAACTTCGATACTAATTATGACAGGAAACTGTAACTTCGTTACTAATTATGACAAGTAACTTTAATTTCGATACTAGTTATGGCAGGAAACTATAACTTCGTTACTAATTATGACAAGTCCCTGTAATTTCGATACAAATTATGGCAGGTAATTGTAACTTCGATACTAATTATGACAAGTAACTGTAACTTCGAAAGCCTCCGTGGCTTAGGCGGTAGCACGTCGGCCTCTCACCGCTGGGTCCGTGGTTCAAATCCCGGTCACTCCATGTGAGATCTGTGCTGGACAAAACGGAGGCAGACAGGTTTTTCACCGGGTACTCCGGTTTTCCCTGTCAAAATTTCATTCCAGCAACACTCTACACTATCATTTCATATCATCTGTCATTCATCTAATCATTGCCCCAGAGGAGTGCGTCAGGCCTCGGCAGCCGGCACAGTCCATATCCTCGCCGCTAGTTGGGGGCTTCATTCATTCCATTCCTGACCCGGTCGGAGACTGGAAGCAGGCTGTGGATTTTCATTCATTCAACTGTAACTTCGATACTAATTATGACAGGTAACTGTAACTTCGTTATTAATTATGACAAGTAACTGTAATTTTGATAAAAAATTATTGTAGGTAACTGTAACTTCAATACTAATTATGACAGGTAACAGTAACTTCGATACTAATTATGACAAGAAACTCAAACTTCGTTACTAATTATGACAAGTAACTGTAATTTTGATAAAATATTATGGTAGGTAACTGTAACTTCAATACTAATTATGACAGGTAAGAGTATCTTCGATACTAATTATGACAGGAAACTGTAACTTCGTTACTAATTATGACAAGTAACTTTAATTTCGATATTAATTATGGCAGGAAACTGTAACTTCGTTACTAATTATGACAAGTCCCTGTAATTTCGATACAAATTATGGCAGGTAACTGTAACATCGGTACTAATTATGACAAGTAACTGTAACTTCGATACTAATTATGACAGGTAACTGTTACTTCGTTATTAAGTATGACAAGTAACTGTAATTTCGATACAAATTATGGCAGGTAACTGTATCATCGTTACTAATTTTGACAGGTAACAGTAACTTCGATACAAATTATGACAAGTAACTGTAACTTCGATACTAATTATGACAGGTAACTGTAACTTCGATACTAATTATGACAGGTATCTGTAACTTCGTTACTAATTATGACAAGTAACTGTAATTTCGATTCATATTTTGGCAGGTAACTGTAACTTCGTTACTAATTATGACAAGTAACTGTAATTTCGATACAAATTATGGCAGGTTACTGTAACTTCGATACTAATTATGACAGGTAACAGCAACTTCGATACTAATTATGACAAGTAACTATAACTTCGATACAAATTATGACAGGTAACTGTAACTTCGATATTAATTATGGCAAGAAACTCTAACTTCGTTACTAATTATGACAAGTAACTGTAATTTTGATAAAAAATTATTGTAGGTAACTGTAACTTCAATACTAATTATGACAGGTAACAGTAACTTCGAAACTAATTATGACAGGTAACTGTAACTTCGTTACTTATTATGACCAGTAACTTTAATTTCGGTACTAATTGTGGCAGGTTACTGTAACTTCGTTACTAATTATGACAAGTCCCTGTAATTTCGATACAAATTATGGCAGGTAATTGTAATTTCGATGCTAATTATGACAGGTAACAGTAACTTCGATACTAATTATGACAAGTAACAGTAACTTCGATAATAATTATGAAAAGTAACTGTAACTTCGATACTAATTATGACAGGTAACTGTAACTTCGTTACTAATTATGACAAGTAACTGTAATTTCGATTCAAATTTTGGCAGGTAACTGTAACTTCGATACTTATTATGACAGGTAACAGTAACTTCGATACTAATTATGACAAGTAACTGTAACTTCGATACTAATTATGACAGGTAACTGTAACTTCGTTACTAATTATGACAAGTAACTGTAATTTCGATACAAATTATGGCAGGTAACTGTAACTTCGATACTAATTATGACAGGTAACAGCAACTTCGATACTAATTATGACAAGTAACTATAACTTCGATACAAATTATGACAGGTAACTGTAACTTCGATACTAATTATGACAAGAAACTCTAACTTCGTTACTAATTATGACAAGTAACTGTAATTTTGATAAAAAATTATTGTAGGTAACTGTAACTTCAATACTAATTATGACAGGTAACAGTAACTTCGATACTAATTATGACAGGTAACAGTAGCTACGATACTAATTATGACAAGTAAGTGTAACTTCGATACTAATTATGACAGTTACCTGTAACTTCGTAACCAATTATGACAAGTAACTGTAATTTCGATACAAATTATGGCAGGTAACAGTAACTTCGATACTAATTATGACAAGTAACTGTAACTTCGATACTAATTATGACAGGGAACTGTAATTTCGATACAAATTATGGCAGGTAACTGTAACTTCGATACTATTTGTGACTGGTAACAGTAACTTCGATACTAATTATGACAAATAACTATAACTTCGAATCAAATTATGACAGGTAACTGTAACTTCGATACTAATTATGACAAGAAACTCTAACTTCGTTACTAATTATGACAAGTAACTGTAATTTTGATAAAAAATTATGGTAGGTAACTGTAACTTCAATACTAATTTTGACAGGTAACAGTAACTTCGATACTTATTATGACAGGTAACTGTAACTTCGTTACTAATTATCACAAGTAACTTTAATTTCGATACTAATTATGGCAGGTAACTGTAACTTCCATACTAATTATGACAGGTAACAGTTACTTCGATACTAATTATGACAGGAAACTGTAACTTCGTTACTAATTATGACAAGTAACTGTAATTTCGATACAAATTATGACAGGTAACTGTAACTTCGTTACTAATTATGACAAGTAACAGTACCTTCGATACTAATTATGACAGGTAACTGTAACTTCGATACTAATTATGACAAGGAACTGTAATTTCGATACAAATTATGGCAGGTAACTGTAACTTCGTTACTAATTATGACAAGTAACTGTAATTTCGATACAAATTTTGGCAGGTAACTGTTACTTTGATACTAATTATGACAGGTAACAGTAACTTCGATACTAATTATGACAAGTAACAGTAACTTCGATACTTATTATGACAGGTAACTGTAACTTCGTTACTAATTATGACAAGAAACTCTAATTTCGTTACAAAATATGGCAGGTAACTGTAACTTCGGTACTAATTATGACAGGTAACAGTAACTTCGATACTAATTATGACAAGTAACTATAACTTCGATAAAAATTATGACTGTTTACTGTAACTTCGATTCTAATTATGACGAGAAACTCAAACTTCGTTACTAATTATGGCAAGTAACTGTAATTTTGATAACAAATTATGGTAGGTAACTGTAACTTCAATACTAATTATGACAGGTAACAGTAACTTCGATACTAATTATGACAGGAAACTGTAATTTCGTTACAAATTATGGCAGGTAACAGTAACTTCGATACTAATTATGACAGGTAACAGTAATTCGATACTAATTATGACAAGTTACTATAACTTCGATACAAATTATGACAGGAACTGTAACTTCGATACTAATTTGACAAGAAACTCGAACTTCGTTACTAATTATGACAAGTCCCTGTAATTTCGATACAAATTATGGCAGGTAACTGTATCTTCGATACCAATTATGACAGGTAACAGTAACTTCGATACTAATTATGACAAGTAACATTAACTTCGATACTAATTATGGCAGGTTACTGTAACATCGCTACTAATTATGACAAGTAACTTTAATTTCGATACAAATTATGGCAGGTAACTGTAACTTCCATACTAATTATGACAGGTAACAGTAACTTCGATACTAATTATGACAGGAAACTGTAACTACGTTACTAATTATGACAAGTAACTGTAATTTCGATACAAATTATGACAGGTAACTGTAACTTCGTTACTAATTATGACAAGTAACAGTACCTTCGATACTAATTATGACAGGTAACTGTAACTTCGATACTAATTATGACAAGGAACTGTAATTTCGATACAAATTATGGCAGGTAACTGTAACTTCGTTACTAATTATGACAAGTAACAGTAATTTCGATACAAATTTTGGCAGGTAACTGTAACTTCGATACTAATTATGACAGGTAACAGTAACTTCGATACTAATTATGACAAGTAACTGTAACTTCGATATTAATTATGACAGGTAACTGTAACTTCGTTACTAATAATGACAAGTAACACTAATTTCGATACTAATTATGGCAGGTAACTGTTACTTCGATACTAATTATGACAGGTAACAGTAACTTCGATACTAATTATGACAAGTAATTATAACTTCGATAAAAATTATGACTGGTTACTGTAACTTCGATTCAAATTATGACAAGAAACTCAAACTTCGTTACTCATTATGACAAGTAACTGTAATTTTGAAAAAAAATTATGGTAGGTAACTGTAACTTCATTACTAATTATGACAGGTAACAGTAACTTCGATACTAATTATGACAGGAAACTGTAACTTCGTTACTAATTATGACAAGTAACTTTAATTTCGATACTAGTTATGGCAGGAAACTGTAACTTCGTTACTAATTATGACAAGTCCCTGTAATTTCGATACAAATTATGGCAGGTAATTGTAACTTCGATACTAATTATGACAAGTAACTGTAACTTCGAAAGCCTCCGTGGCTTAGGCGGCAGCACGTCGGCCTCTCACCGCTGGGTCCGTGGTTCAAATCCCGGTCACTCCATGTGAGATCTGTGCTGGACAAAACGGAGGCAGACAGGTTTTTCTCCGGGTACACCGTTTTTCCCTGTCAAAATTTCATTCCAGCAACACTCTACACTATCATTTCATATCATCTGTCATTCATCTAATCATTGCCCCAGAGGAGTGCGTCAGACCTCGGCAGCCGGCACAGTCCATATCCTCGCCGCTAGTTGGGGGCTTCATTCATTCCTTTCCTGACCCGGTCGCAGACTGGAAGCAGGCTGTGGATTTTCATTCATTCAACTGTAACTTCGATACTAATTATGACAGGTAACTGTAACTTCGTTATTAATTATGACAAGTAACTGTAATTTTGATAAAAAATTATTGTAGGTAACTGTAACTTCAATACTAATTATGACAGGTAACAGTAACTTCGATACTAATTATGACAAGAAACTCAAACTTCGTTACTAATTATGACAAGTAACTGTAATTTTGATAAAAAATTATGGTAGGTAACTGTAACTTCAATACGAATTATGACAGGTAAGAGTATCTTCGATACTAATTATGACAGGAAACTGTAACTTCGTTACTAATTATGACAAGTAACTTTAATTTCGATATTAATTATGGCAGGAAACTGTAACTTCGTTACTAATTATGACAAGTCCCTGTAATTTCGATACAAATTATGGCAGGTAACTGTAACCTCGGTACTAATTATGACAAGTAACTGTAACTTCGATACTAATTATGACAGGTAACTGTAACTTCGTTATTAAGTATGACAAGTAACTGTAATTTCGATACAAATTATGGCAGGTAACTGTATCATCGTTACTAATTTTGACAGGTAACAGTAACTTCGATACAAATTATGACAAGTAACTGTAACTTCGATACTAATTATGACAGGTAACTGTAACTTCGATACTAATTATGACAGGTAACTGTAACTTCGTTACTAATTATGACAAGTAACTGTAATTTCGATTCAAATTTTGGCAGGTAACTGTAACTTCGTTACTAATTATGACAAGTAACTGTAATTTCGATACAAATTATGGCAGGTTACTGTAACTTCGATACTAATTATGACAGGTAACAGCAACTTCGATACTAATTATGACAAGTAACTATAACTTCGATACAAATTATGACAGGTAACTGTAACTTCGATACTAATTATGACAAGAAACTCTAACTTCGTTACTAATTATGACAAGTAACTGTAATTTTGATAAAAAATTATTGTAGGTAACTGTAACTTCAATACTAATTATGACAGGTAACAGTAACTTCGATACTAATTATGACAGGTAACTGTAACTTCGTTACTTATTATGACCAGTAACTTTAATTTCGATACTAATTATGGCAGTTTACTGTAACTTCGTTACTAATTATGACAAGTCCCTGTAATTTCGATACAAATTATGGCAGGTAATTGTAATTTCGATGCTAATTATGACAGGTAACAGTAACTTCGATACTAATTATGACAAGTAACAGTAACTTCGATAATAATTATGAAAAGTAACTGTAACTTCTATACTAATTATGACAGGTAACTGTAACTTCGTTACTAAATATGACAAGTAACTGTAATTTCGATTCAAATTTTGGCAGGTAACTGTAACTTCGATACTTATTATGACAGGTAACAGTAACTTCGATACTAATTATGACAAGCAACTGTAACTTCGATACTAATTATGACAGGTAACTGTAACTTGGTTACTAATTATGACAAGTAACTGTAATTTCGTTACAAATTATGGCAGGTAACTGTAACTTCGATACTAATTATGACAGGTGACAGCAACTTCGATACTAATTATGACAAGTAACTATAACTTCGATACAAATTATGACAGGTAACTGTAACTTCGATACTAATTATGACAAGAAACTCTAACTTCGTTACTAATTATGACAAGTAACTGTAATTTTGATAAAAAATTATTGTAGGTAACTGTAACTTCAATACTAATTATGACAGGTAACAGTAACTTCTATACTAATTATGACAGGTAACAGTAACTACGATACTAATTATGACAAGTAACTGTAACTTTGATACTAATTATGACAGGTACCTGTAACTTCGTAACCAATTATGACAAGTAACTGTAATTTCGATACAAATTATGGCAGGTAACAGTAACTTCGATACTAATTATGACAAGTAACTGTAACTCCGATACTAATTATGACAGGGAACTGTAATTTCGATACAAATTATGGCAGGTAACTGTAACTTCGATACTAATTGTGACTGGTAACAGTAACTTCGATACTAATTATGACAAATAAATATAACTTCGAATCAAATTATGACAGGTAACTGTAACTTCGATACTAATTATGACAAGAAACTCTAACTTCGTTACTAATTATGACAAGTAACTGTAATTTTGATAAAAAATTATGGTAGGTAACTGTAACTTCAATACTAATTTTGACAGGTAACAGTAACTTCGATACTTATTATGACAGGTAACTGTAACTTCGTTACTAATTATCACAAGTAACTTTAATTTCGATACTAATTATGGCAGGTAACTGTAACTTCCATACTAATTATGACAGGTAACAGTTACTTCGATACTAATTATGACAGGAAACTGTAACTTCGTTACTAATTATGACAAGTAACTGTAATTTCGATACAAATTATGACAGGTAACTGTAACTTCGTTACTAATTATGACAAGTAACAGTACCTTCGATACTAATTATGACAGGTAACTGTAACTTCGATACTAATTATGACAAGGAACTGTAATTTCGATACAAATTATGGCAGGTAACTGTAACTTCGTTACTAATTATGACAAGTAACTGTAATTTCGATACAAATTTTGGCAGGTAACTGTTACTTCGATACTAATTATGACAGGTAACAGTAACTTCGATACTAATTATGACAATTAACAGTAACTTCGATACTTATTATGACAGGTAACTGTAACTTCGTTACTAATTATGACAAGAAACTCTAATTTCGTTACAAATTATGGCAGGTAACTGTAACTTCGGTACTAATTATGACAGGTAACAGTAACTTCGATACTAATTATGACAAGTAACTATAACTTCGATAAAAATTATGAATGGTTACTGTAACTTCGATTCTAATTATGACGAGAAACTCACACTTCGTTACTAATTATGACAGGTAACTGTAATTTTGATAAAAAATTACGGTAGGTAACTGTAACTTCAATACTAATTATGACAGGTAACAGTAACGTCGATACTAATTATGACAGGAAACTGTAACTTCGTTACTAATTATGACAAGTAACTTTAATTTCGATACTAATTATGGCAGGAAACTGTAACTTCGTTACTAATTATGACAAGTAACAGTAACTTCGATACAAATTATGACAAGTAACTGTAACTTCGATACTAATTATGACAGGTAACTGTAACTTCGATACTAATTATGACAGGTAACTGTAACTTCGTTACTAATTATGACAAGTAACTGTAATTTCGATTCAAATTTTGGCAGGTAACTGTAACTTCGTTACTAATTATGACAAGTAACTGTAATTTCGATACAAATTATGGCAGGTTACTGTAACTTCGATACTAATTATGACAGGTAACAGCAACTTCGATACTAATTATGACAAGTAACTATAACTTCGATACAAATTATGACAGGTAACTGTAACTTCGATACTAATTATGACAAGAAACTCTAACTTCGTTACTAATTATGACAAGTAACTGTAATTTTGATAAAAAATTATTGTAGGTAACTGTAACTTCAATACTAATTATGACAGGTAACAGTAACTTCGATACTAATTATGACAGGTAACTGTAACTTCGTTACTTATTATGACCAGTAACTTTAATTTCGATACTAATTATGGCAGTTTACTGTAACTTCGTTACTAATTATGACAAGTCCCTGTAATTTCGATACAAATTATGGCAGGTAATTGTAATTTCGATGCTAATTATGACAGGTAACAGTAACTTCGATACTAATTATGACAAGTAACAGTAACTTCGATAATAATTATGAAAAGTAACTGTAACTTCTATACTAATTATGACAGGTAACTGTAACTTCGTTACTAAATATGACAAGTAACTGTAATTTCGATTCAAATTTTGGCAGGTAACTGTAACTTCGATACTTATTATGACAGGTAACAGTAACTTCGATACTAATTATGACAAGCAACTGTAACTTCGATACTAATTATGACAGGTAACTGTAACTTGGTTACTAATTATGACAAGTAACTGTAATTTCGTTACAAATTATGGCAGGTAACTGTAACTTCGATACTAATTATGACAGGTGACAGCAACTTCGATACTAATTATGACAAGTAACTATAACTTCGATACAAATTATGACAGGTAACTGTAACTTCGATACTAATTATGACAAGAAACTCTAACTTCGTTACTAATTATGACAAGTAACTGTAATTTTGATAAAAAATTATTGTAGGTAACTGTAACTTCAATACTAATTATGACAGGTAACAGTAACTTCTATACTAATTATGACAGGTAACAGTAACTACGATACTAATTATGACAAGTAACTGTAACTTTGATACTAATTATGACAGGTACCTGTAACTTCGTAACCAATTATGACAAGTAACTGTAATTTCGATACAAATTATGGCAGGTAACAGTAACTTCGATACTAATTATGACAAGTAACTGTAACTCCGATACTAATTATGACAGGGAACTGTAATTTCGATACAAATTATGGCAGGTAACTGTAACTTCGATACTAATTGTGACTGGTAACAGTAACTTCGATACTAATTATGACAAATAAATATAACTTCGAATCAAATTATGACAGGTAACTGTAACTTCGATACTAATTATGACAAGAAACTCTAACTTCGTTACTAATTATGACAAGTAACTGTAATTTTGATAAAAAATTATGGTAGGTAACTGTAACTTCAATACTAATTTTGACAGGTAACAGTAACTTCGATACTTATTATGACAGGTAACTGTAACTTCGTTACTAATTATCACAAGTAACTTTAATTTCGATACTAATTATGGCAGGTAACTGTAACTTCCATACTAATTATGACAGGTAACAGTTACTTCGATACTAATTATGACAGGAAACTGTAACTTCGTTACTAATTATGACAAGTAACTGTAATTTCGATACAAATTATGACAGGTAACTGTAACTTCGTTACTAATTATGACAAGTAACAGTACCTTCGATACTAATTATGACAGGTAACTGTAACTTCGATACTAATTATGACAAGGAACTGTAATTTCGATACAAATTATGGCAGGTAACTGTAACTTCGTTACTAATTATGACAAGTAACTGTAATTTCGATACAAATTTTGGCAGGTAACTGTTACTTCGATACTAATTATGACAGGTAACAGTAACTTCGATACTAATTATGACAATTAACAGTAACTTCGATACTTATTATGACAGGTAACTGTAACTTCGTTACTAATTATGACAAGAAACTCTAATTTCGTTACAAATTATGGCAGGTAACTGTAACTTCGGTACTAATTATGACAGGTAACAGTAACTTCGATACTAATTATGACAAGTAACTATAACTTCGATAAAAATTATGAATGGTTACTGTAACTTCGATTCTAATTATGACGAGAAACTCACACTTCGTTACTAATTATGACAGGTAACTGTAATTTTGATAAAAAATTACGGTAGGTAACTGTAACTTCAATACTAATTATGACAGGTAACAGTAACGTCGATACTAATTATGACAGGAAACTGTAACTTCGTTACTAATTATGACAAGTAACTTTAATTTCGATACTAATTATGGCAGGAAACTGTAACTTCGTTACTAATTATGTCAAGTCCCTGTAATTTCGATACAAATTATGGCAGCTAACTGTAACTTCGATACTAATTATGACAAGTAACTGTAACTTCGATACTAATTATGACAGGTAACTGTAACTTCGTCACTAATTATAACAAGTAACTGTAATTTCGTTACAAATTATGGCAGGTAACAGTAACTTCGATACTAATTATGACAGGTAACAGTAATTCGATACTAATTATGACAAGTTACTATAACTTCGATACAAATTATGACAGGTAACTGTAACTTCGATACTAATTATGACAAGAAACTCGAACTTCGTTACTAATTATGACAAGTCCCTGTAATTTCGATACAAATTATGGTAGGTAACTGTATCTTCGATACCAATTATGACAGGTAACAGTAACTTCGATACTAATTATGACAAGTAACATTAACTTCGATACTAATTATGGCAGGTTACTGTAACATCGCTACTAATTATGACAAGTGTCTTTAATTTCAATACAAATTATGGCAGGTAACTGTAACTTCCATACTAATTATGACAGGTAACATTAACTTCGATACTAATTATGACAGGAAACTGTAACTACGTTACTAATTATGACAAGTAACTGTAATTTCGATCCAAATTATGACAGGTAACTGTAACTTAGTTACTAATTATCACAAGTAACAGTACCTTCGATACTAATTATGACAGGTAACTGTAACTTCGATACTAATTATGACAAGGAACTGTAATTTCGATACAAATTATGGCAGGTTACTGTAACTTCGTTACTAATTATGACAAGTAACAGTAATTTCGATACAAATTTTGGCAGGTAACTGTAACTTCGATACTAATTATGACAGGTAACAGTAACTTCGATACTAATTATGACAAGTAACTGTAACTTCGATACTAATTATGACAGGTAACTGTAACTTCGTTACTAATAATGACAAGTAACACTAATTTCGATACTAATTATGGCAGGTAACTGTTACTACGATACTAATTATGACAGGTAACAGTATCTTCGATACTAATTATGACAAGTAACTATAACTTCGATAAAAATTATGACTGGTTACTGTAACTTCGATTCTAATTATGACGAGAAACTCAAACTTCGTTACTAAATATGACAAGTAACTGTAATTTTGATAAAAAATTACGGTAGGTAACTGTAACTTCAATACTAATTATGACAGGTAACAGTAACGTCGATACTAATTATGACAGGAAACTGTAACTTCGTTACTAATTATGACAAGTAACTTTAATTTCGATACTAATTATGGCAGGAAACTGTAACTTCGTTACTAATTATGTCAAGTCCCTGTAATTTCGATACAAATTATGGCAGCTAACTGTAACTTCGATACTAATTATGACAAGTAACTGTACCTTCGATACTAATTATGACAGGTAACTGTAACTTCGTCACTAATTATAACAAGTAACTGTAATTTCGTTACAAATTATGGCAGGTAACAGTAACTTCGATACTAATTATGTCAGGTAACAGTAATTCGATACTAATTATGACAAGTTACTATAACTTCGATACAAATTATGACAGGTAACTGTAACTTCGATACTAATTATGACAAGAAACTCGAACTTCGTTACTAATTATGACAAGTCCCTGTAATTTCGATACAAATTACGGCAGGTAACAGTATCTTCGATACCAATTATGACAGGTAACAGTAACTTCGATACTAATTATGACAAGTAACATTAACTTCGATACTAATTATGGCAGGTTACTGTAACATCGCTACTAATTATGACATGTAACTTTAATTTCGATACTAATTATGACAGGAAACTGTAACTACGTTACTAATTATGACAAGTAACTGTAATTTCGATACAAATTATGACAGGTAAATGTAACTTCGTTACTAATTATGACAAGTAACAGTACCTTCGATACTAATTATGACAGGTAACTGTAACTTCGATACGAATTATGACAAGGAACTGTAATTTCGATACAAATTATGGCAGGTAACTGTAACTTCGTTACTAATTATGACATGTAACAGTAATTTCGATACAAATTTTGGCAGGTAACTGTAACTTCGATACTAATTATGACAGGTAACAGTAACTTCGATACTAATTATGACAAGTAACTGTAACTTCGATACTAATTATGACAGGTAACTGTAACTTCGTTACTAATAATGACAAGTAACACTAATTTCGATACTAATTATGGCAGGTAACTGTTACTTCGATACTAATTATGACAGGTAACAGTAACTTCGATACTAATTATGACAAGTAACTATAACTTCGATAAAAATTATGACTGGTTACTGTAATTTCGATTCAAATTATGACAAGAAACTCAAACTTCGTTACTAATTATGACAAGTAACTGTAATTTTGATAAAAAATTATGGTAGGTAACTGTAACTTCATTACTAATTATGACAGGTAACAGTAACTTCGATACTAATTATGACAGGAAACTGTAACTTCGTTACTAATTATGACAAGTAACTTTAATTTCGATACTAGTTATGGCAGGAAACTGTAACTTCGTTACTAATTATGACAAGTCCCTGTAATTTCGATACAAATTATGGCAGGTAATTGTAACTTCGATACTAATTATGACAAGTAACTGTAACTTCGAAAGCCTCCGTGGCTTAGGCGGTAGCACGTCGGCCTCTCACCGCTGGGTCCGTGGTTCAAATCCCGGTCACCCCATGTGAGATCTGTGCTGGACAAAACGGAGGCAGACAGGTTTTTCACCGGGTACTCCGGTTTTCCCTGTCAAAATTTCATTCCAGCAACACTCTACACTATCATTTCATATCATCTGTCATTCATCTAATCATTGCCCCAGAGGAGTGCGTCAGGCCTCGGCAGCCGGCACAGTCCATATCCTCGCCGCTAGTTGGGGGCTTCATTCATTCCATTCCTGACCCGGTCGGAGACTGGAAGCAGGCTGTGGATTTTCATTCATTCAACTGTAACTTCGATACTAATTATGACAGGTAACTGTAACTTCGTTATTAATTATGACAAGTAACTGTAATTTTGATAAAAAATTATTGTAGGTAACTGTAACTTCAATACTAATTATGACAGGTAACAGTAACTTCGATACTAATTATGACAAGAAACTCAAACTTCGTTACTAATTATGACAAGTAACTGTAATTTTGATAAAAAATTATGGTAGGTAGCTGTAACTTCAATACTAATTATGACAGGTAAGAGTATCTTCGATACTAATTATGACAGGAAACTGTAACTTCGTTACTAATTATGACAAGTAACTTTAATTTCGATATTAATTATGGCAGGAAACTGTAACTTCGTTACTAATTATGACAAGTCCCTGTAATTTCGATACAAATTATGGCAGGTAACTGTAACATCGGTACTAATTATGACAAGTAACTGTAACTTCGATACTAATTATGACAGGTAACTGTAACTTCGTTATTAAGTATGACAAGTAACTGTAATTTCGATACAAATTATGGCAGGTAACTGTATCATCGTTACTAATTTTGACAGGTAACAGTAACTTCGATACAAATTATGACAAGTAACTGTAACTTCGATACTAATTATGACAGGTAACTGTAACTTCGATACTAATTATGACAGGTAACTGTAACTTCGTTACTAATTATGACAAGTAACTGTAATTTCGATTCATATTTTGGCAGGTAACTGTAACTTCGTTACTAATTATGACAAGTAACTGTAATTTCGATACAAATTATGGCAGGTTACTGTAACTTCGATACTAATTATGACAGGTAACAGCAACTTCGATACTAATTATGACAAGTAACTATAACTTCGATACAAATTATGACAGGTAACTGTAACTTCGATATTAATTATGGCAAGAAACTCTAACTTCGTTACTAATTATGACAAGTAACTGTAATTTTGATAAAAAATTATTGTAGGTAACTGTAACTTCAATACTAATTATGACAGGTAACAGTAACTTCGAAACTAATTATGACAGGTAACTGTAACTTCGTTACTTATTATGACCAGTAACTTTAATTTCGATACTAATTATGGCAGGTTACTGTAACTTCGTTACTAATTATGACAAGTCCCTGTAATTTCGATACAAATTATGGCAGGTAATTGTAATTTCGATGCTAATTATGACAGGTAACAGTAACTTCGATACTAATTATGACAAGTAACAGTAACTTCGATAATAATTATGAAAAGTAACTGTAACTTCGATACTAATTATGACAGGTAACTGTAACTTCGATACTAATTATGACAAGGAACTGTAATTTCGATACAAATTATGGCAGGTAACTGTAACTTCGTTACTAATTATGACAAGTAACTGTAATTTCGATACAAATTTTGGCAGGTAACTGTTACTTCGATACTAATTATGACAGGTAACAGTAACTTCGATACTAATTATGACAATTAACAGTAACTTCGATACTTATTATGACAGGTAACTGTAACTTCGTTACTAATTATGACAAGAAACTCTAATTTCGTTACAAATTATGGCAGGTAACTGTAACTTCGGTACTAATTATGACAGGTAACAGTAACTTCGATACTAATTATGACAAGTAACTATAACTTCGATAAAAATTATGAATGGTTACTGTAACTTCGATTCTAATTATGACGAGAAACTCAAACTTCGTTACTAATTATGACAGGTAACTGTAATTTTGATAAAAAATTACGGTAGGTAACTGTAACTTCAATACTAATTATGACAGGTAACAGTAACGTCGATACTAATTATGACAGGAAACTGTAACTTCGTTACTAATTATGACAAGTAACTTTAATTTCGATACTAATTATGGCAGGTAACTGTAACTTCCATACTAATTATGACAGGTAACAGTTACTTCGATACTAATTATGACAGGAAACTGTAACTTCGTTACTAATTATGACAAGTAACTGTAATTTCGATACAAATTATGACAGGTAACTGTAACTTCGTTACTAATTATGACAAGTAACAGTACCTTCGATACTAATTATGACAGGTAACTGTAACTTCGATACTAATTATGACAAGGTACTGTAATTTCGATACAAATTATGGCAGGTAACTGTAACTTCGTTACTAATTATGACAAGTAACTGTAATTTCGATACAAATTTTGGCAGGTAACTGTTACTTCGATACTAATTATGACAGTTAACAGTAACTTCGATACTAATTATGACAATTAACAGTAACTTCGATACTTATTATGACAGGTAACTGTAACTTCGTTACTAATTATGACAAGAAACTCTAATTTCGTTACAAATTATGGCAGGTAACTGTAACTTCGGTACTAATTATGACAGGTAACAGTAACTTCGATACTAATTATGACAAGTAACTATAACTTCGATAAAAATTATGAATGGTTACTGTAACTTCGATTCTAATTATGACGAGAAACTCAAACTTCGTTACTAATTATGACAGGTAACTGTAATTTTGATAAAAAATTACGGTAGGTAATTGTAACTTCAATACTAATTATGACAGGTAACAGTAACGTCGATACTAATTATGACAGGAAACTGTAACTTCGTTACTAATTATGACAAGTAACTTTAATTTCGATACTAATTATGGCAGGAAACTGTAACTTCGTTACTAATTATGTCAAGTCCCTGTAATTTCGATACAAATTATGGCAGCTAACTGTAACTTCGATACTAATTATGACAAGTAACTGTAACTTCGATACTAATTATGACAGGTAACTGTAACTTCGTCACTAATTATAACAAGTAACTGTAATTTCGTTACAAATTATGGCAGGTAACAGTAACTTCGATACTAATTATGACAGGTAACAGTAATTCGATACTAATTATGACAAGTTACTATAACTTCGATACAAATTATGACAGGTAACTGTAACTTCGATACTAATTATGACAAGAAACTCGAACTTCGTTACTAATTATGACAAGTCCCTGTAATTTCGATACAAATTATGGTAGGTAACTGTATCTTCGATACCAATTATGACAGGTAACAGTAACTTCGATACTAATTATGACAAGTAACATTAACTTCGATACTAATTATGGCAGGTTACTGTAACATCGCTACTAATTATGACAAGTGTCTTTAATTTCGATACAAATTATGGCAGGTAACTGTAACTTCCATACTAATTATGACAGGTAACATTAACTTCGATACTAATTATGACAGGAAACTGTAACTACGTTACTAATTATGACAAGTAACTGTAATTTCGATCCAAATTATGACAGGTAACTGTAACTTAGTTACTAATTATCACAAGTAACAGTACCTTCGATACTAATTATGACAGGTAACTGTAACTTCGATACTAATTATGACAAGGAACTGTAATTTCGATACAAATTATGGCAGGTTACTGTAACTTCGTTACTAATTATGACAAGTAACAGTAATTTCGATACAAATTTTGGCAGGTAACTGTAACTTCGATACTAATTATGACAGGTAACAGTAACTTCGATACTAATTATGACAAGTAACTGTAACTTCGATACTAATTATGACAGGTAACTGTAACTTCGTTACTAATAATGACAAGTAACACTAATTTCGATACTAATTATGGCAGGTAACTGTTACTTCGATACTAATTATGACAGGTAACAGTATCTTCGATACTAATTATGACAAGTAACTATAACTTCGATAAAAATTATGACTGGTTACTGTAACTTCGTTTCTAATTATGACGAGAAACTCAAACTTCGTTACTAATTATGACAAGTAACTGTAATTTTGATAAAAAATTACGGTAGGTAACTGTAACTTCAATACTAATTATGACAGGTAACAGTAACGTCGATACTAATTATGACAGGAAACTGTAACTTCGTTACTAATTATGACAAGTAACTTTAATTTCGATACTAATTATGGCAGGAAACTGTAACTTCGTTACTAATTATGTCAAGTCCCTGTAATTTCGATACAAATTATGGCAGCTAACTGTAACTTCGATACTAATTATGACAAGTAACTGTAACTTCGATACTAATTATGACAGGTAACTGTAACTTCGTCACTAATTATAACAAGTAACTGTAATTTCGTTACAAATTATGGCAGGTAACAGTAACTTCGATACTAATTATGTCAGGTAACAGTAATTCGATACTAATTATGACAAGTTACTATAACTTCGATACAAATTATGACAGGTAACTGTAACTTCGATACTAATTATGACAAGAAACTCGAACTTCGTTACTAATTATGACAAGTCCCTGTAATTTCGATACAAATTACGGCAGGTAACAGTATCTTCGATACCAATTATGACAGGTAACAGTAACTTCGATACTAATTATGACAAGTAACATTAACTTCGATACTAATTATGGCAGGTTACTGTAACATCGCTACTAATTATGACATGTAACTTTAATTTCGATACTAATTATGACAGGAAACTGTAACTACGTTACTAATTATGACAAGTAACTGTAATTTCGATACAAATTATGACAGGTAAATGTAACTTCGTTACTAATTATGACAAGTAACAGTACCTTCGATACTAATTATGACAGGTAACTGTAACTTCGATACTAATTATGACAAGGAACTGTAATTTCGATACAAATTATGGCAGGTAACTGTAACTTCGTTACTAATTATGACAAGTAACAGTAATTTCGATACAAATTTTGGCAGGTAACTGTAACTTCGATACTAATTATGACAGGTAACAGTAACTTCGATACTAATTATGACAAGTAACTGTAACTTCGATACTAATTATGACAGGTAACTGTAACTTCGTTACTAATAATGACAAGTAACACTAATTTCGATACTAATTATGGCAGGTAACTGTTACTTCGATACTAATTATGACAGGTAACAGTAACTTCGATACTAATTATGACAAGTAACTATAACTTCGATAAAAATTATGACTGGTTACTGTAATTTCGATTCAAATTATGACAAGAAACTCAAACTTCGTTACTAATTATGACAAGTAACTGTAATTTTGATAAAAAATTATGGTAGGTAACTGTAACTTCATTACTAATTATGACAGGTAACAGTAACTTCGATACTAATTATGACAGGAAACTGTAACTTCGTTACTAATTATGACAAGTAACTTTAATTTCGATACTAGTTATGGCAGGAAACTGTAACTTCGTTACTAATTATGACAAGTCCCTGTAATTTCGATACAAATTATGGCAGGTAATTGTAACTTCGATACTAATTATGACAAGTAACTGTAACTTCGAAAGCCTCCGTGGCTTAGGCGGTAGCACGTCGGCCTCTCACCGCTGGGTCCGTGGTTCAAATCCCGGTCACTCCATGTGAGATCTGTGCTGGACAAAACGGAGGCAGACAGGTTTTTCACCGGGTACTCCGGTTTTCCCTGTCAAAATTTCATTCCAGCAACACTCTACACTATCATTTCATATCATCTGTCATTCATCTAATCATTGCCCCAGAGGAGTGCGTCAGGCCTCGGCAGCCGGCACAGTCCATATCCTCGCCGCTAGTTGGGGGCTTCATTCATTCCATTCCTGACCCGGTCGGAGACTGGAAGCAGGCTGTGGATTTTCATTCATTCAACTGTAACTTCGATACTAATTATGACAGGTAACTGTAACTTCGTTATTAATTATGACAAGTAACTGTAATTTTGATAAAAAATTATTGTAGGTAACTGTAACTTCAATACTAATTATGACAGGTAACAGTAACTTCGATACTAATTATGACAAGAAACTCAAACTTCGTTACTAATTATGACAAGTAACTGTAATTTTGATAAAAAATTATGGTAGGTAACTGTAACTTCAATACTAATTATGACAGGTAAGAGTATCTTCGATACTAATTATGACAGGAAACTGTAACTTCGTTACTAATTATGACAAGTAACTTTAATTTCGATATTAATTATGGCAGGAAACTGTAACTTCGTTACTAATTATGACAAGTCCCTGTAATTTCGATACAAATTATGGCAGGTAACTGTAACATCGGTACTAATTATGACAAGTAACTGTAACTTCGATACTAATTATGACAGGTAACTGTAACTTCGTTATTAAGTATGACAAGTAACTGTAATTTCGATACAAATTATGGCAGGTAACTGTATCATCGTTACTAATTTTGACAGGTAACAGTAACTTCGATACAAATTATGACAAGTAACTGTAACTTCGATACTAATTATGACAGGTAACTGTAACTTCGATACTAATTATGACAGGTAACTGTAACTTCGTTACTAATTATGACAAGTAACTGTAATTTCGATTCATATTTTGGCAGGTAACTGTAACTTCGTTACTAATTATGACAAGTAACTGTAATTTCGATACAAATTATGGCAGGTTACTGTAACTTCGATACTAATTATGACAGGTAACAGCAACTTCGATACTAATTATGACAAGTAACTATAACTTCGATACAAATTATGACAGGTAACTGTAACTTCGATATTAATTATGGCAAGAAACTCTAACTTCGTTACTAATTATGACAAGTAACTGTAATTTTGATAAAAAATTATTGTAGGTAACTGTAACTTCAATACTAATTATGACAGGTAACAGTAACTTCGAAACTAATTATGACAGGTAACTGTAACTTCGTTACTTATTATGACCAGTAACTTTAATTTCGATACTAATTATGGCAGGTTACTGTAACTTCGTTACTAATTATGACAAGTCCCTGTAATTTCGATACAAATTATGGCAGGTAATTGTAATTTCGATGCTAATTATGACAGGTAACAGTAACTTCGATACTAATTATGACAAGTAACAGTAACTTCGATAATAATTATGAAAAGTAACTGTAACTTCGATACTAATTATGACAGGTAACTGTAACTTCGTTACTAATTATGACAAGTAACTGTAATTTCGATTCAAATTTTGGCAGGTAACTGTAACTTCGATACTTATTATGACAGGTAACAGTAACTTCGATACTAATTATGACAAGTAACTGTAACTTCGATACTAATTATGACAGGTAACTGTAACTTCGTTACTAATTATGACAAGTAACTGTAATTTCGATACAAATTATGGCAGGTAACTGTAACTTCGATACTAATTATGACAGGTAACAGCAACTTCGATACTAATTATGACAAGTAACTATAACTTCGATACAAATTATGACAGGTAACTGTAACTTCGATACTAATTATGACAAGAAACTCTAACTTCGTTACTAATTATGACAAGTAACTGTAATTTTGATAAAAAATTATTGTAGGTAACTGTAACTTCAATACTAATTATGACAGGTAACAGTAACTTCGATACTAATTATGACAGGTAACAGTAGCTACGATACTAATTATGACAAGTAACTGTAACTTCGATACTAATTATGACAGTTACCTGTAACTTCGTAACCAATTATGACAAGTAACTGTAATTTCGATACAAATTATGCCAGGTAACAGTAACTTCGATACTAATTATGACAAGTAACTGTAACTTCGATACTAATTATGACAGGGAACTGTAATTTCGATACAAATTATGGCAGGTAACTGTAACTTCGATACTATTTGTGACTGGTAACAGTAACTTCGATACTAATTATGACAAATAACTATAACTTCGAATCAAATTATGACAGGTAACTGTAACTTCGATACTAATTATGACAAGAAACTCTAACTTCGTTACTAATTATGACAAGTAACTGTAATTTTGATAAAAAATTATGGTAGGTAACTGTAACTTCAATACTAATTTTGACAGGTAACAGTAACTTCGATACTTATTATGACAGGTAACTGTAACTTCGTTACTAATTATCACAAGTAACTTTAATTTCGATACTAATTATGGCAGGTAACTGTAACTTCCATACTAATTATGACAGGTAACAGTTACTTCGATACTAATTATGACAGGAAACTGTAACTTCGTTACTAATTATGACAAGGAACTGTAATTTCGATACAAATTATGGCAGGTAACTGTAACTTCGTTACTAATTATGACAAGTAACTGTAATTTCGATACAAATTTTGGCAGGTAACTGTTACTTCGATACTAATTATGACAGGTAACAGTAACTTCGATACTAATTATGACAAGTAACAGTAACTTCGATACTTATTATGACAGGTAACTGTAACTTCGTTACTAATTATGACAAGAAACTCTAATTTCGTTACAAAATATGGCAGGTAACTGTAACTTCGGTACTAATTATGACAGGTAACAGTAACTTCGATACTAATTATGACAAGTAACTATAACTTCGATAAAAATTATGACTGTTTACTGTAACTTCGATTCTAATTATGACGAGAAACTCAAACTTCGTTACTAATTATGACAAGTAACTGTAATTTTGATAACAAATTATGGTAGGTAACTGTAACTTCAATACTAATTATGACAGGTAACAGTAACTTCGATACTAATTATGACAGGAAACTGTAATTTCGTTACAAATTATGGCAGGTAACAGTAACTTCGATACTAATTATGACAGGTAACAGTAATTCGATACTAATTATGACAAGTTACTATAACTTCGATACAAATTATGACAGGAACTGTAACTTCGATACTAATTATGACAAGAAACTCGAACTTCGTTACTAATTATGACAAGTCCCTGTAATTTCGATACAAATTATGGCAGGTAACTGTATCTTCGATACCAATTATGACAGGTAACAGTAACTTCGATACTAATTATGACAAGTAACATTAACTTCGATACTAATTATGGCAGGTTACTGTAACATCGCTACTAATTATGACAAGTAACTTTAATTTCGATACAAATTATGGCAGGTAACTGTAACTTCCATACTAATTATGACAGGTAACAGTAACTTCGATACTAATTATGACAGGAAACTGTAACTACTTTACTAATTATGACAAGTAACTGTAATTTCGATACAAATTATGACAGGTAACTGTAGCTTCGTTACTAATTATGACAAGTAACAGTACCTTCGATACTAATTATGACAGGTAACTGTAACTTCGATACTAATTATGACAAGGAACTGTAATTTCGATACAAATTATGGCAGGTAACTGTAACTTCGTTACTAATTATGACAAGTAACAGTAATTTCGATACAAATTTTGGCAGGTAACTGTAACTTCGATACTAATTATGACAGGTATCAGTAACTTCGATACTAATTATGACAAGTAACTGTAACTTCGATATTAATTATGACAGGTAACTGTAACTTCGTTACTAATAATGACAAGTAACACTAATTTCGATACTAATTATGGCAGGTAACTGTTACTTCGATACTAATTATGACAGGTAACAGTAACTTCGATACTAATTATGACAAGTAACTATAACTTCGATAAAAATTATGACTGGTTACTGTAACTTCGATTCAAATTATGACAAGAAACTCAAACTTCGTTACTCATTATGACAAGCAACTGTAATTTTGTTAAAAAATTATGGTAGGTAACTGTAACTTCATTACTAATTATGACAGGTAACAGTAACTTCGATACTAATTATGACAGGAAATTGTAACTTCGTTACTAATTATGACAAGTAACTTTAATTTCGATACTAGTTATGGCAGGAAACTGTAACTTCGTTACTAATTATGACAAGTCCCTGTAATTTCGATACAAATTATGGCAGGTAATTGTAACTTCGATACTAATTATGACAAGTAACTGTAACTTCGAAAGCCTCCGTGGCTTAGGCGGCAGCACGTCGGCCTCTCACCGCTGGGTCCGTGGTTCAAATCCCGGTCACTCCATGTGAGATCTGTGCTGGACAAAACGGAGGCAGACAGGTTTTTCTCCGGGTACACCCTTTTTCCCTGTCAAAATTTCATTCCAGCAACACTCTACACTATCATTTCATATCATCTGTCATTCATCTAATCATTGCCCCAGAGGAGTGCGTCAGGCCTCGGCAGCCGGCACAGTCCATATCCTCGCCGCTAGTTGGGGGCTTCATTCATTCCTTTCCTGACCCGGTCGGAGACTGGAAGCAGGCTGTGGATTTTCATTCATTCAACTGTAACTTCGATACTAATTATGACAGGTAACTGTAACTTCGTTATTAATTATGACAAGTAACTGTAATTTTGATAAAAAATTATTGTAGGTAACTGTAACTTCAATACTAATTATGACAGGTAACAGTAACTTCGATACTAATTATGACAAGAAACTCAAACTTCGTTGCTAATTATGACAAGTAACTGTAATTTTGATAAAAAATTATGGTAGGTAACTGTAACTTCAATACGAATTATGACAGGTAAGAGTATCTTCGATACTAATTATGACAGGAAACTGTAACTTCGTTACTAATTATGACAAGTAACTTTAATTTCGATATTAATTATGGCAGGAAACTGTAACTTCGTTACTAATTATGACAAGTCCCTGTAATTTCGATACAAATTATGGCAGGTAACTGTAACCTCGGTACTAATTATGACAAGTAACTGTAACTTCGATACTAATTATGACAGATAACTGTAACTTCGTTATTAAGTATGACAAGTAACTGTAATTTCGATACAAATTATGGCAGGTAACTGTATCATCGTTACTAATTTTGACAGGTAACAGTAACTTCGATACAAATTATGACAAGTAACTGTAACTTCGATACTAATTATGACAGGTAACTGTAACTTCGATACTAATTATGACAGGTAACTGTAACTTCGTTACTAATTATGACAAGTAACTGTAATTTTGATTCAAATTTTGGCAGGTAACTGTAACTTCGTTACTAATTATGACAAGTAACTGTAATTTCGATACAAATTATGGCAGGTTACTGTAACTTCGATACTAATTATGACAGGTAACAGCAACTTCGATACTAATTATGACAAGTAACTATAACTTCGATACAAATTATGACAAGTAACTGTAACTTCGATACTAATTATGACAAGAAACTCTAACTTCGTTACTAATTATGACAAGTAACTGTAATTTTGATAAAAAATTATTGTAGGTAACTGTAACTTCAATACTAATTATGACAGGTAACAGTAACTTCGATACTAATTATGACAGGTAACTGTAACTTCGTTACTTATTATGACCAGTAACTTTAATTTCGATACTAATTATGGCAGTTTACTGTAACTTCGTTACTAATTATGACAAGTCCCTGTAATTTCGATACAAATTATGGCAGGTAATTGTAATTTCGATGCTAATTATGACAGGTAACAGTAACTTCGATACTAATTATGACAAGTAACAGTAACTTCGATAATAATTATGAAAAGTAACTGTAACTTCTATACTAATTATGACAGGTAACTGTAACTTCGTTACTAATTATGACAAGTAACTGTAATTTCGATTCAAATTTTGGCAGGTAACTGTAACTTCGATACTTATTATGACAGGTAACAGTAACTTCGATACTAATTATGACAAGCAACTGTAACTTCGATACTAATTATGACAGGTAACTGTAACTTGGTTACTAATTATGACAAGTAACTGTAATTTCGTTACAAATTATGGCAGGTAACTGTAACTTCGATACTAATTATGACAGGTGACAGCAACTTCGATACTAATTATGACAAGTAACTATAACTTCGATACAAATTATGACAGGTAACTGTAACTTCGATACTATTTATGACAAGAAACTCTAACTTCGTTACTAATAATGACAAGTAACTGTAATTTTGATAAAAAATTATTGTAGGTAACTGTAACTTCAATACTAATTATGACAGGTAACAGTAACTTCGATACTAATTATGACAGGTAACAGTAACTACGATACTAATTATGACAAGTAACTGTAACTTTGATACTAATTATGACAGGTACCTGTAACTTCGTAACCAATTATGACAAGTAACTGTAATTTCGATACAAATTATGGCAGGTAACAGTAACTTCGATACTAATTATGACAAGTAACTGTAACTCCGATACTAATTATGACAGGGAACTGTAATTTCGATACAAATTATGGCAGGTAACTGTAACTTCGATACTAATTGTGACTGGTAACAGTAACTTCGATACTAATTATGACAAATAAATATAACTTCGAATCAAATTATGACAGGTAACTGTAACTTCGATACTAATTATGACAAGAAACTCTAACTTCGTTACTAATTATGACAAGTAACTGTAATTTTGATAAAAAATTATGGTAGGTAACTGTAACTTCAATACTAATTTTGACAGGTAACAGTAACTTCGATACTTATTATGACAGGTAACTGTAACTTCGTTACTAATTATCACAAGTAACTTTAATTTCGATACTAATTATGGCAGGTAACTGTAACTTCCATACTAATTATGACAGGTAACAGTTACTTCGATACTAATTATGACAGGAAACTGTAACTTCGTTACTAATTATGACAAGTAACTGTAATTTCGATACAAATTATGACAGGTAACTGTAACTTCGTTACTAATTATGACAAGTAACAGTACCTTCGATACTAATTATGACAGGTAACTGTAACTTCGATACTAATTATGACAAGGAACTGTAATTTCGATACAAATTATGGCAGGTAACTGCAACTTCGTTACTAATTATGACAAGTAACTGTAATTTCGATACAAATTTTGGCAGGTAACTGTTACTTCGATACTAATTATGACAGGTAACAGTAACTTCGATACTAATTATGACAAGTAACAGTAACTTCGATACTTATTATGACAGGTAACTGTAACTTCGTTACTAATTATGACAAGAAACTCTAATTTCGTTACAAATTATGGCAGGTAACTGTAACTTCGGTACTAATTATGACAGGTAACAGTAACTTCGATACTAATTATGACAAGTAACTATAACTTCGATAAAAATTATGAATGGTTACTGTAACTTCGATTCTAATTATGACGAGAAACTCAAACTTCGTTACTAATTATGACAAGTAACTGTAATTTTGATAAAAAATTACGGCAGGTAACTGTAACTTCAATACTAATTATGACAGGTAACAGTAACGTCGATACTAATTATGACAGGAAACTGTAACTTCTTTACTAATTATGACAAGTAACTTTAATTTCGATACTAATTATGGCAGGAAACTGTAACTTCGTTACTAATTATGTCAAGTCCCTGTAATTTCGATACAAATTATGGCAGCTAACTGTAACTTCGATACTAATTATGACAAGTAACTGTAACTTCGATACTAATTATGACAGGTAACTGTAACTTCGTCACTAATTATAACAAGTAACTGTAATTTCGTTACAAATTATGGCAGGTAACAGTAACTTCGATACTAATTATGACAGGTAACAGTAATTCGATACTAATTATGACAAGTTACTATAACTTCGATACAAATTATGACAGGTAACTGTAACTTCGATACTAATTATGACAAGAAACTCGAACTTCGTTACTAATTATGACAAGTCCCTGTAATTTCGATACAAATTATGGTAGGTAACTGTATCTTCGATACCAATTATGACAGGTAACAGTAACTTCGATACTAATTATGACAAGTAACATTAACTTCGATACTAATTATGGCAGGTTACTGTAACATCGCTACTAATTATGACAAGTGTCTTTAATTTCGATACAAATTATGGCAGGTAACTGTAACTTCCATACTAATTATGACAGGTAACATTAACTTCGATACTAATTATGACAGGAAACTGTAACTACGTTACTAATTATGACAAGTAACTGTAATTTCGATACAAATTATGACAGGTAACTGTAACTTCGTTACTAATTATGACAAGTAACAGTACCTTCGATACTAATTATGACAGGTAACTGTAACTTCGATACTAATTATGACAAGGAACTGTAATTTCGATACAAATTATGGCAGGTTACTGTAACTTCGTTACTAATTATGACAAGTAACAGTAATTTCGATACAAATTTTGGCAGGTAACTGTAACTTCGATACTAATTATGACAGGTAACAGTAACTTCGATACTAATTATGACAAGTAACTGTAACTTCGATACTAATTATGACAGGTAACTGTAACTTCGTTACTAATAATGACAAGTAACACTAATTTCGATACTAATTATGGCAGGTAACTGTTACTTCGATACTAATTATGACAGGTAACAGTAACTTCGATACTAATTATGACAAGTAACTATAACTTCGATAAAAATTATGACTGGTTACTGTAACTTCGATTCAAATTATGACAAGAAACTCAAACTTCGTTACTAATTATGACAAGTAACTGTAATTTTGATAAAAAATTATGGTAGGTAACTCTAACTTCATTACTAATTATGACAGGTAACAGTAACTTCGATACTAATTATGACAGGAAACTGTAACTTCGTTACTAATTATGACAAGTAACTTTAATTTCGATACTAGTTATGGCAGGAAACTGTAACTTCGTTACTAATTATGACAAGTCCCTGTAATTTCGATACAAATTATGGCAGGTAATTGTAACTTCGATACTAATTATGACAAGTAACTGTAACTTCGAAAGCCTCCGTGGCTTAGGCGGCAGCACGTCGGCCTCTCACCGCTGGGTCCGTGGTTCAAATCCCGGTCACTCCATGTGAGATCTGTGCTGGACAAAACGGAGGAAGACAGGTTTTTCTCCGGGTACTCCGGTTTTCCCTGTCAAAATTTCATTCCAGCAACACTACACTATCATTTCATATCATCTGTCATTCATCTAATCATTGCCCCAGAGGAGTGCGTCAGGCCTCGGCAGCCGGCACAGTCCATATTCTCGCCGCTAGTTGGGGGCTTCATTCATTCCATTCCTGACCCGGTCGGAGACTGGAAGCAGGCTGTGGATTTTCATTCATTCAACTGTAACTTCGATACTAATTATGACAGGTAACTGTAACTTCGTTATTAATTATGACAAGTAACTGTAATTTTGATAAAAATTATTGTAGGTAACTGTAACTTCAATACTAATTATGACAGGTAACAGTAACTTCGATACTAATTATGACAAGAAACTCAAAATTCGTTACTAATTAGGACAACTAACTGTAATTTTGATAAAAAATTATGGTAGGTAACTGTAACTTCAATACTAATTATGACAGGTAACAGTATCTTCGATACTAATTATGACAGGAAACTGTAACTTCGTTACTAATTATGACGAGTAACTTTAATTTCGATATTAATTATGGCAGGAAACTGTAACTTCGTTACTAATTATGACAAGTCCCTGTAATTTCGATACAAATTATGGCAGGTAACTGTAACCTCGGTACTAATTATGACAAGTAACTGTAACTTCGATACTAATTATGACAGGTAACTGTAACTTCGTTATTAAGTATGACAAGTAAATGTAATTTCGATACAAATTATGGCAGGTAACTGTATCATCGTTACTAATTTTGACAGGTAACAGTAACTTCGATACAAATTATGACAAGTAACTGTAACTTCGATACTAATTATGAGAGGTAACTGTAACTTCGATACTAATTATGACAGGTAACTGTAACTTCGTTACAAATTATGACAAGTAACTGTAATTTCGATTCATATTTTGGCAGGTAACTGTAACTTCGTTACTAATTATGACAAGTAACTATAATTTCGATACAAATTATGGCAGGTTACTGTAACTTCGATACTAATTATGACAGGTAACAGCAACTTCGATACTAATTATGACAAGTAACTATAACTTCGATACAAATTATGACAGGTAACTGTAACTTCGATACTAATTATGACAAGAAACTCTAACTTCGTTACTAATTATGACAAGTAACTGTAATTTTGATAAAAAATTATTGTAGGTAACTGTAACTTCAATACTAATTATGACAGGTAACAGTAACTTCGATACTAATTATGACAGGTAACTGTAACTTCGTTACTTATTATGACCAGTAACTTTAATTTCGATACTAATTATGGCAGGTTACTGTAACTTCGTTACTAATTATGACAAGTCCCTGTAATTTCGATTCAAATTATGGCAGGTAATTGTAATTTCGATGCTAATTATGACAGGTAACAGTAACTTCGATACTAATTATGACAAGTAACAGTAACTTCGATAATAATTATGAAAAGTAACTGTAACTTCGATACTAATTATGACAGGTAACTGTAACATCGTTACTAATTATGACAAGTAACTGTAATTTCGATTCAAATTTTGGCAGGTAACTGTAACTTCGATACTTATTATGACAGGTAACAGTAACTTCGATACTAATTATGACAAGTAACTGTAACTTCGATACTAATTATGACAGGTAACTGTAACTTCGTTACTAATTATGACTAGTAACTGTAATTTCGATACAAATTATGGCAGGTAACTGTAACTTCGATACTAATTATGACAGGTAACATCAACTTCGATACTAATTATGACAAGTAACTATAACTTCGATACAAATTATGACAGGTAACTGTAACTTCGATACTAATTATGACAAGAAACTCTAACTTCGTTACTAATTATGACAAGTAACTGTAATTTTGATAAAAAATTATTGTAGGTAACTGTAACTTCAATACTAATTATGACAAGTAACAGTAACTTCGATACTAATTATCACAGGTAACAGTAACTACGATACTAATTATGACAAGTAACTGTAACTTCGATACTAATTATGACAGGTACCTGTAACTTCGTAACCAATTATGACAAGTAACTGTAATTTCGATACAAATTATGGCAGGTAACAGTAACTTCGATACTAATTATGACAAGAAACTCTAACTTCGTTACTAATTATGACTAGTAACTGTAATTTCGATACAAATTATGGCAGGTAACTGTAACTTCGATACTAATTATGACAGGTAACAGCAACTTCGATACTAATTATGACAAGTAACTATAACTTCGATACAAATTATGACAGGTAACTGTAACTTCGATACTAATTATGACAAGAAACTCTAACTTCGTTACTAATTATGACAAGTAACTGTAATTTTGATAAAAAATTATGGTAGGTAACTGTAACTTCAATACTAATTTTGACAGGTAACAGTAACTTCGATACTTATTATGACAGGTAACTGTAACTTCGTTACTAATTATCACAAGTAACTTTAATTTCGATACTAATTATGGCAGGTAACTGTAACTTCCATACTAATTATGACAGGTAACAGTTACTTCGATACTAATTATGACAGGAAACTGTAACTTCGTTACTAATTATGACAAGTAACTGTAATTTCGATACAAATTATGACAGATAACTGTAACTTCGTTACTAATTATGACAAGTAACAGTACCTTCGATACTAATTATGACAGGTAACTGTAACTTCGATACTAATTTTGACAAGGAACTGTAATTTCGATACAAATTATGGCAGGTAACTGTAACTTCGTTACTAATTATGACAAGTAACTGTAATTTCGATACAAATTTTGGCAGGTAACTGTTACTTCGATACTAATTATGACAGGTAACAGTAACTTCGATACTAATTATGACAAGTAACAGTAACTTCGATACTTATTATGACAGGTATTTGTAACTTCGTTACTAATTATGACAAGAAACTCTAATTTCGTTACAAATTATGGCAGGTAACTGTAACTTCGTTACTAATTATGACAAGTAACTGTAATTTCGATACAAATTATGGCAGGTTACTGTAACTTCGATACTAATTATGACAAGGAACTGTAATTTCGATACAAATTATGGCAGGTAACTGTAACTTCGTTACTAATTATGACAAGTAACTGTAATTTCGATACAAATTTTGGCAGGTAACTGTTACTTCGATACAAATTATGACAGGTAACTGTAACTTCGATACTAATTATGACAAGAAACTCTAACTTCGTTACTAATTATGACAAGTAACTGTAATTTTGATAAAAAATTATGGTAGGTAACTGTAACTTCAATACTAATTTTGACAGGTAACAGTAACTTCGATACTTATTATGACAGGTAACTGTAACTTCGTTACTAATTATCACAAGTAACTTTAATTTCGATACTAATTATGGCAGGTAACTGTAACTTCCATACTAATTATGACAGGTAACAGTAACTTCGATACTAATTATGACAAGTAACAGTAACTTCGATAATAATTATGAAAAGTAACTGTAACTTCGATACTAATTATGACAGGTAACTGTAACATCGTTACTAATTATGACAAGTAACTGTAATTTCGATTCAAATTTTGGCAGGTAACTGTAACTTCGATACTTATTATGACAGGTAACAGTAACTTCGATACTAATTATGACAAGTAACTGTAACTTCGATACTAATTATGACAGGTAACTGTAACTTCGTTACTAATTATGACTAGTAACTGTAATTTCGATACAAATTATGGCAGGTAACTGTAACTTCGATACTAATTATGACAGGTAACATCAACTTCGATACTAATTATGACAAGTAACTATAACTTCGATACAAATTATGACAGGTAACTGTAACTTCGATACTAATTATGACAAGAAACTCTAACTTCGTTACTAATTATGACAAGTAACTGTAATTTTGATAAAAAATTATTGTAGGTAACTGTAACTTCAATACTAATTATGACAAGTAACAGTAACTTCGATACTAATTATCACAGGTAACAGTAACTACGATACTAATTATGACAAGTAACTGTAACTTCGATACTAATTATGACAGGTACCTGTAACTTCGTAACCAATTATGACAAGTAACTGTAATTTCGATACAAATTATGGCAGGTAACAGTAACTTCGATACTAATTATGACAAGAAACTCTAACTTCGTTACTAATTATGACTAGTAACTGTAATTTCGATACAAATTATGGCAGGTAACTGTAACTTCGATACTAATTATGACAGGTAACAGCAACTTCGATACTAATTATGACAAGTAACTATAACTTCGATACAAATTATGACAGGTAACTGTAACTTCGATACTAATTATGACAAGAAACTCTAACTTCGTTACTTATTATGACAAGTAACTGTAATTTTGATAAAAAATTATGGTAGGTAACTGTAACTTCAATACTAATTTTGACAGGTAACAGTAACTTCGATACTTATTATGACAGGTAACTGTAACTTCGTTACTAATTATCACAAGTAACTTTAATTTCGATACTAATTATGGCAGGTAACTGTAACTTCCATACTAATTATGACAGGTAACAGTTACTTCGATACTAATTATGACAGGAAACTGTAACTTCGTTACTAAATATGACAAGTAACTGTAATTTCGATACAAATTATGACAGATAACTGTAACTTCGTTACTAATTATGACAAGTAACAGTACCTTCGATACTAATTATGACAGGTAACTGTAACTTCGATACTAATTATGACAAGGAACTGTAATTTCGATACAAATTATGGCAGGTAACTGTAACTTCGATACTAATTATGACAAGTAACTGTAATTTCGATACAAATTTTGGCAGGTAACTGTTACTTCGATACTAATTATGACAGGTAACAGTAACTTCGATACTAATTATGACAAGTAACAGTAACTTCGATACTTATTATGACAGGTATTTGTAACTTCGTTACTAATTATGACAAGAAACTCTAATTTCGTTACAAATTATGGCAGGTAACTGTAACTTCGGTACTAATTATGACAGGTAACAGTAACTTCGGTACTAATTATGACAAGTAACTATAACTTCGATAAAAATTAAGACTGGTTACTGTAACTTCGATTCTAATTATGACGAGAAACTCAAACTTCGTTACTAATTATGACAAGTA
Source organism: Meconema thalassinum (assembly GCA_946902985.2). NCBI lineage: Eukaryota > Metazoa > Arthropoda > Insecta > Orthoptera > Tettigoniidae > Meconema > Meconema thalassinum. Next base: position 1,670,746,383 of record OX336388.2, on the reverse strand, counting down.
ACTGTAATTTTGATAAAAAATTATGGTAGGTAACTGTAACTTCAATACTAATTTAACAGGTAACAGTAATTTCGATACTAATTATGACAGGAAACTGTAACTTCGTTACTAATTATGACAAGTAACTTTAATTTCGATACTAATTATGGCAGGAAACTGTAACTTCGTTACTAATTATGTCAAGTCCCTGTATTTTCGATACAAATTATGGCAGGTAACTGTAACTTCGTTACTAATTATGACAGGTAACTGTAACTTCGTCACTAATTTTACAAGTAACTGTAATTTCGTTAAAATTATGGCAGGTAACAGTAACTTCGATACTAATTATGACAGGTAACAGTAATTCGATACTAATTATGACAAGTTACTATAACTTCGATACAAATTATGACAGGTAACTGTAACTTCGATACTAATTATGACAAGAAACTCGAACTTCGTTACTAATTATGACAAGTCCCTGTAAATTCGATACAAATTATGGCAGGTAACTGTATCTTCGATACCAATTATGACAGGTAACAGTAACTTCGATACTTATTATGACAAGTAACTTTAACTTCGATACTAATTATGACAGGTTACTGTAACATCGCTACTAATTATGACAAGTAACTTTAATTTCGATACAAATTATGGCAGGTAACTGTTACTTCGATACTAATTATGACAGGTAACAGTAACTTCGATACTAATTATGACAAGTAACAGTAACTTCGATACTTATTATGACAGGTAACTGTAACTTCGTTACTAATTATGACAAGAAACTCTAATTTCGTTACAAATTATGGCAGGTAACTGTAACTTCGGTACTAATTATGACAGGTAACAGTAACTTCGATACTAATTATGACAAGTAACTATAACTTCGATAAAAATTATGAATGGTTACTGTAACTTCGATTCTAATTATGACGAGAAACTCAAACTTCGTTACTAATTATGACAAGTAACTGTAATTTTGATAAAAAATTACGGTAGGTAACTGTAACTTCAATACTAATTATGACAGGTAACAGTAACGTCGATACTAATTATGACAGGAAACTGTAACTTCGTTACTAATTATGACAAGTAACTTTAATTTCGATACTAATTATGGCAGGAAACTGTAACTTCGTTACTAATTATGTCAAGTCCCTGTAATTTCGATACAAATTATGGCAGCTAACTGTAACTTCGATACTAATTATGACAAGTAACTGTAACTTCGATACTAATTATGACAGGTAACTGTAACTTCGTCACTAATTATAACAAGTAACTGTAATTTCGTTACAAATTATGGCAGGTAACAGTAACTTCGATACTAATTATGACAGGTAACAGTAATTCGATACTAATTATGACAAGTTACTATAACTTCGATACAAATTATGACAGGTAACTGTAACTTCGATACTAATTATGACAAGAAACTCGAACTTCGTTACTAATTATGACAAGTCCCTGTAATTTCGATACAAATTATGGTAGGTAACTGTATCTTCGATACCAATTATGACAGGTAACAGTAACTTCGATACTAATTATGACAAGTAACATTAACTTCGATACTAATTATGGCAGGTTACTGTAACATCGCTACTAATTATGACAAGTGTCTTTAATTTCGATACAAATTATGGCAGGTAACTGTAACTTCCATACTAATTATGACAGGTAACATTAACTTCGATACTAATTATGACAGGAAACTGTAACTACGTTACTAATTATGACAAGTAACTGTAATTTCGATACAAATTATGACAGGTAACTGTAACTTCGTTACTAATTATGACAAGTAACAGTACCTTCGATACTAATTATGACAGGTAACTGTAACTTCGATACTAATTATGACAAGGAACTGTAATTTCGATACAAATTATGGCAGGTTACTGTAACTTCGTTACTAATTATGACAAGTAACAGTAATTTCGATACAAATTTTGGCAGGTAACTGTAACTTCGATACTAATTATGACAGGTAACAGTAACTTCGATACTAATTATGACAAGTAACTGTAACTTCGATACTAATTATGACAGGTAACTGTAACTTCGTTACTAATAATGACAAGTAACACTAATTTCGATACTAATTATGGCAGGTAACTGTTACTTCGATACTAATTATGACAGGTAACAGTAACTTCGATACTAATTATGACAAGTAACTATAACTTCGATAAAAATTATGACTGGTTACTGTAACTTCGATTCAAATTATGACAAGAAACTCAAACTTCGTTACTAATTATGACAAGTAACTGTAATTTTGATAAAAAATTATGGTAGGTAACTCTAACTTCATTACTAATTATGACAGGTAACAGTAACTTCGATACTAATTATGACAGGAAACTGTAACTTCGTTACTAATTATGACAAGTAACTTTAATTTCGATACTAGTTATGGCAGGAAACTGTAACTTCGTTACTAATTATGACAAGTCCCTGTAATTTCGATATAAATTATGGCAGGTAATTGTAACTTCGATACTAATTATGACAAGTAACTGTAACTTCGAAAGCCTCCGTGGCTTAGGCGGCAGCACGTCGGCCTCTCACCGCTGGGTCCGTGGTTCAAATCCCGGTCACTCCATGTGAGATCTGTGCTGGACAAAACGGAGGAAGACAGGTTTTTCTCCGGGTACTCCGGTTTTCCCTGTCAAAATTTCATTCCAGCAACACTCTACACTATCATTTCATATCATCTGTCATTCATCTAATCATTGCCCCAGAGGAGTGCGTCAGGCCTCGGCAGCCGGCACAGTCCATATTCTCGCCGCTAGTTGGGGGCTTCATTCATTCCATTCCTGACCCGGTCGGAGACTGGAAGCAGGCTGTGGATTTTCATTCATTCAACTGTAACTTCGATACTAATTATTACAGGTAACTGTAACTTCGTTATTAATTATGACAAGTAACTGTAATTTTGATAAAAATTATTGTAGGTAACTGTAACTTCAATACTAATTATGACAGGTAACAGTAACTTCGATACTAATTATGACAAGAAACTCAAAATTCGTTACTAATTAGGACAACTAACTGTAATTTTGATAAAAAATTATGGTAGGTAACTGTAACTTCAATACTAATTATGACAGGTAACAGTATCTTCGATACTAATTATGACAGGAAACTGTAACTTCGTTACTAATTATGACGAGTAACTTTAATTTCGATATTAATTATGGCAGGAAACTGTAACTTCGTTACTAATTATGACAAGTCCCTGTAATTTCGATACAAATTATGGCAGGTAACTGTAACCTCGGTACTAATTATGACAAGTAACTGTAACTTCGATACTAATTATGACAGGTAACTGTAACTTCGTTATTAAGTATGACAAGTAAATGTAATTTCGATACAAATTATGGCAGGTAACTGTATCATCGTTACTAATTTTGACAGGTAACAGTAACTTCGATACAAATTATGACAAGTAACTGTAACTTCGATACTAATTATGACAGGTAACTGTAACTTCGATACTAATTATGACAGGTAACTGTAACTTCGTTACTAATTATGACAAGTAACTGTAATTTCGATTCATATTTTGGCAGGTAACTGTAACTTCGTTACTAATTATGACAAGTAACTATAATTTCGATACAAATTATGGCAGGTTACTGTAACTTCGATACTAATTATGACAGGTAACAGCAACTTCGATACTAATTATGACAAGTAACTATAACTTCGATACAAATTATGACAGGTAACTGTAACTTCGATACTAATTATGACAAGAAACTCTAACTTCGTTACTAATTATGACAAGTAACTGTAATTTTGATAAAAAATTATTGTAGGTAACTGTAACTTCAATACTAATTATGACAGGTAACAGTAACTTCGATACTAATTATGACAGGTAACTGTAACTTCGTTACTTATTATGACCAGTAACTTTAATTTCGATACTAATTATGGCAGGTTACTGTAACTTCGTTACTAATTATGACAAGTCCCTGTAATTTCGATTCAAATTATGGCAGGTAATTGTAATTTCGATGCTAATTATGACAGGTAACAGTAACTTCGATACTAATTATGACAAGTAACAGTAACTTCGATAATAATTATGAAAAGTAACTGTAACTTCGATACTAATTATGACAGGTAACTGTAACATCGTTACTAATTATGACAAGTAACTGTAATTTCGATTCAAATTTTGGCAGGTAACTGTAACTTCGATACTTATTATGACAGGTAACAGTAACTTCGATACTAATTATGACAAGTAACTGTAACTTCGATACTAATTATGACAGGTAACTGTAACTTCGTTACTAATTATGACTAGTAACTGTAATTTCGATACAAATTATGGCAGGTAACTGTAACTTCGATACTAATTATGACAGGTAACAGCAACTTCGATACTAATTATGACAAGTAACTATAACTTCGATACAAATTATGACAGGTAACTGTAACTTCGATACTAATTATGACAAGAAACTCTAACTTCGTTACTAAATATGACAAGTAACTGTAATTTTGATAAAAAATTATTGTAGGTAACTGTAACTTCAATACTAATTATGACAAGTAACAGTAACTTCGATACTAATTATCTCAGGTAACAGTAACTACGATACTAATTATGACAAGTAACTGTAACTTCGATACTAATTATGACAGGTACCTGTAACTTCGTAACCAATTATGACAAGTAACTGTAATTTCGATACAAATTATGGCAGGTAACAGTAACTTCGATACTAATTATGACAAGAAACTCTAACTTCGTTACTAATTATGACTAGTAACTGTAATTTCGATACAAATTATGGCAGGTAACTGTAACTTCGATACTAATTATGACAGGTAACAGAAACTTCGATACTAATTATGACAAGTAACTATAACTTCGATACAAATTATGACAGGTAACTGTAACTTCGATACTAATTATGACAAGAAACTCTAACTTCGTTACTAATTATGACAAGTAACTGTAATTTTGATAAAAAATTATGGTAGGTAACTGTAACTTCAATACTAATTTTGACAGGTAACAGTAACTTCGATACTTATTATGACAGGTAACTGTAACTTCGTTACTAATTATCACAAGTAACTTTAATTTCGATACTAATTATGGCAGGTAACTGTAACTTCCATACTAATTATGACAGGTAACAGTTACTTCGATACTAATTATGACAGGAAACTGTAACTTCGTTACTAATTATGACAAGTAACTGTAATTTCGATACAAATTATGACAGATAACTGTAACTTCGTTACTAATTATGACAAGTAACAGTACCTTCGATACTAATTATGACAGGTAACTGTAACTTCGATACTAATTATGACAAGGAACTGTAATTTCGATACAAATTATGGCAGGTAACTGTAACTTCGTTACTAATTATGACAAGTAACTGTAATTTCGATACAAATTTTGGCAGGTAACTGTTACTTCGATACTAATTATGACAGGTAACAGTAACTTCGATACTAATTATGACAAGTAACAGTGACTTCGATACTTATTATGACAGGTATTTGTAACTTCGTTACTAATTATGACAAGAAACTCTAATTTCGTTACAAATTATGGCAGGTAACTGTAACTTCGGTACTAATTATGACAGGTAACAGTAACTTCGGTACTAATTATGACAAGTAACTATAACTTCGATAAAAATTATGACTGGTTACTGTAACTTCGATTCTAATTATGACGAGAAACTCAAACTTCGTTACTAATTATGACAAGTAACTGTAATTTTGATAAAAAATTATGGTAGGTAACTGTAACTTCAATACTAATTTAACAGGTAACAGTAATTTCGATACTAATTATGACAGGAAACTGTAACTTCGTTACTAATTATGACAAGTAACTTTAATTTCGATACTAATTATGGCAGGAAACTGTAACTTCGTTACTAATTATGTCAAGTCCCTGTATTTTCGATACAAATTATGGCAGGTAACTGTAACTTCGTTACTAATTATGACAGGTAACTGTAACTTCGTCACTAATTATAACAAGTAACTGTAATTTCGTTAAAATTATGGCAGGTAACAGTAACTTCGATACTAATTATGACAGGTAACAGTAATTCGATACTAATTATGACAAGTTACTATAACTTCGATACAAATTATGACAGGTAACTGTAACTTCGATACTAATTATGACAAGAAACTCGAACTTCGTTACTAATTATGACAAGTCCCTGTAAATTCGATACAAATTATGGCAGGTAACTGTATCTTCGATACCAATTATGACAGGTAACAGTAACTTCGATACTTATTATGACAAGTAACTTTAACTTCGATACTAATTATGACAGGTTACTGTAACATCGCTACTAATTATGACAAGTAACTTTAATTTCGATACAAATTATGGCAGGTAACTGTTACTTCGATACTAATTATGACAGGTAACAGTAACTTCGATACTAATTATGACAAGTAACAGTAACTTCGATACTTATTATGACAGGTAACTGTAACTTCGTTACTAATTATGACAAGAAACTCTAATTTCGTTACAAATTATGGCAGGTAACTGTAACTTCGGTACTAATTATGACAGGTAACAGTAACTTCGATACTAATTATGACAAGTAACTATAACTTCGATAAAAATTATGAATGGTTACTGTAACTTCGATTCTAATTATGACGAGAAACTCAAACTTCGTTACTAATTATGACAAGTAACTGTAATTTTGATAAAAAATTACGGTAGGTAACTGTAACTTCAATACTAATTATGACAGGTAACAGTAACGTCGATACTAATTATGACAGGAAACTGTAACTTCGTTACTAATTATGACAAGTAACTTTAATTTCGATACTAATTATGGCAGGAAACTGTAACTTCGTTACTAATTATGTCAAGTCCCTGTAATTTCGATACAAATTATGGCAGCTAACTGTAACTTCGATACTGATTATGACAGGTAACTGTAACTTCGTCACTAATTATAACAAGTAACTGTAATTTCGTTACAAATTATGGCAGGTAACAGTAACTTCGATACTAATTATGACAGGTAACAGTAATTCGATACTAATTATGACAAGTTACTATAACTTCGATACAAATTATGACAGGTAACTGTAACTTCGATACTAATTATGACAAGAAAATCGAACTTCGTTACTAATTATGACAAGTCCCTGTAATTTCGATACAAATTATGGTAGGTAACTGTATCTTCGATACCAATTATGACAGGTAACAGTAACTTCGATACTAATTATGACAAGTAACATTAACTTCAATACTAATTATGGCAGGTTACTGTAACATCGCTACTAATTATGACAAGTGTCTTTAATTTCGATACAAATTATGGCAGGTAACTGTAACTTCCATACTAATTATGACAGGTAACATTAACTTCGATACTAATTATGACAGGAAACTGTAACTACGTTACTAATTATGACAAGTAACTGTAATTTCGATACAAATTATGACAGGTAACCGTAACTTCGTTACTAATTATGACAAGTAACAGTACCTTCGATACTAATTATGAGAGGTAACTGTAACTTCGATACTAATTATGACAAGGAACTGTAATTTCGATACAAATTATGGCAGGTTACTGTAACTTCGTTACTAATTATGACAAGTAACAGTAATTTCGATACAAATTTTGGCAGGTAACTGTAACTTCGATACTAATTATGACAGGTAACAGTAACTTCGATACTAATTATGACAAGTAACTGTAACTTCGATACTAATTATGACAGGTAACTGTAACTTCGTTACTAATAATGACAAGTAACACTAATTTCGATACTAATTATGGCAGGTAACTGTTACTTCGATACTAATTATGACAGGTAACAGTAACTTCGATACTAATTATGACAAGTAACTATAACTTCGATAAAAATTATGACTGGTTACTGTAACTTCGATACAAATTATGACAAGAAACTCAAACTTCGTTACTAATTATGACAAGTAACTGTAATTTTGATAAAAAATTCATTACTAATTATGACAGGTAACAGTAACTTCGATACTAATTATGACAGGAAACTGTAACTTCGTTACTAATTATGACAAGTAACTTTAATTTCGATACTAGTTATGGCAGGAAACTGTAACTTCGTTACTAATTATGACAAGTCCCTGTAATTTCGATACAAATTATGGCAGGTAATTGTAACTTCGATACTAATTATGACAAGTAACTGTAACTTCGAAAGCCTCCGTGGCTTAGGCGGCAGCACGTCGGCCTCTCACCGCTGGGTCCGTGGTTCAAATCCCGGTCACTCCATGTGAGATCTGTGCTGGACAAAACGGAGGAAGACAGGTTTTTCTCCGGGTACTCCGGTTTTCCCTGTCAAAATTTCATTCCAGCAACACTCTACACTATCATTTCATATCATCTGTCATTCATCTAATCATTGCCCCAGAGGAGTGCGTCAGGCCTCGGCAGCCGGAACAGTCCATATTCTCGCCGCTAGTTGGGGGCTTCATTCATTCCATTCCTGACCCGGTCGGAGACTGGAAGCAGGCTGTGGATTTTCATTCATTCAAATGTAACTTCGATACTAATTATTACAGGTAACTGTAACTTCGTTATTAATTATGACAAGTAACTGTAATTTTGATAAAAATTATTGTAGGTAACTGTAACTTCAATACTAATTATGACAGGTAACAGTAACTTCGATACTAATTATGACAAGAAACTCAAAATTCGTTACTAATTAGGACAACTAACTGTAATTTTGATAAAAAATTATGGTAGGTAACTGTAACTTCAATACTAATTATGACAGGTAACAGTATCTTCGATACTAATTATGACAGGAAACTGTAACTTCGTTACTAATTATGACGAGTAACTTTAATTTCGATATTAATTATGGCAGGAAACTGTAACTTCGTTACTAATTATGACAAGTCCCTGTAATTTCGATACAAATTATGGCAGGTAACTGTAACCTCGGTACTAATTATGACAAGTAACTGTAACTTCGATACTAATTATGACAGGTAACTGTAACTTCGTTATTAAGTATGACAAGTAAATGTAATTTCGATACAAATTATGGCAGGTAACTGTATCATCGTTACTAATTTTGACAGGTAACAGTAACTTCGATACAAATTATGACAAGTAACTGTAACTTCGATACTAATTATGACAGGTAACTGTAACTTCGATACTAATTATGACAGGTAACTGTAACTTCGTTACTAATTATGACAAGTAACTGTAATTTCGATTCATATTTTGGCAGGTAACTGTAACTTCGTTACTAATTATGACAAGTAACTATAATTTCGATACAAATTATGGCAGGTTACTGTAACTTCGATACTAATTATGACAGGTAACAGCAACTTCGATACTAATTATGACAAGTAACTATAACTTCGATACAAATTATGACAGGTAACTGTAACTTCGATACTAATTATGACAAGAAACTCTAACTTCGTTACTAATTATGACAAGTAACTGTAATTTTGATAAAAAATTATTGTAGGTAACTGTAACTTCAATACTAATTATGACAGGTAACAGTAACTTCGATACTAATTATGACAGGTAACTGTAACTTCGTTACTTATTATGACCAGTAACTTTAATTTCGATACTAATTATGGCAGGTTACTGTAACTTCGTTACTAATTATGACAAGTCCCTGTAATTTCGATTCAAATTATGGCAGGTAATTGTAATTTCGATGCTAATTATGACAGGTAACAGTAACTTCGATACTAATTATGACAAGTAACAGTAACTTCGATAATAATTATGAAAAGTAACTGTAACTTCGATACTAATTATGACAGGTAACTGTAACATCGTTACTAATTATGACAACTAACTGTAATTTCGATTCAAATTTTGGCAGGTAACTGTAACTTCGATACTTATTATGACAGGTAACAGTAACTTCGATACTAATTATGACAAGTAACTGTAACTTCGATACTAATTATGACAGGTAACTGTAACTTCGTTACTAATTATGACTAGTAACTGTAATTTCGATACAAATTATGGCAGGTAACTGTAACTTCGATACTAATTATGACAGGTAACAGCAACTTCGATACTAATTATGACAAGTAACTATAACTTCGATACAAATTATGACAGGTAACTGTAACTTCGATACTAATTATGACAAGAAACTCTAACTTCGTTACTAAATATGACAAGTAACTGTAATTTTGATAAAAAATTATTGTAGGTAACTGTAACTTCAATACTAATTATGACAAGTAACAGTAACTTCGATACTAATTATCACAGGTAACAGTAACTACGATACTAATTATGACAAGTAACTGTAACTTCGATACTAATTATGACAGGTACCTGTAACTTCGTAACCAATTATGACAAGTAACTGTAATTTCGATACAAATTATGGCAGGTAACAGTAACTTCGATACTAATTATGACAAGAAACTCTAACTTCGTTACTAATTATGACTAGTAACTGTAATTTTGATACAAATTATGGCAGGTAACTGTAACTTCGATACTAATTATGACAGGTAACAGCAACTTCGATACTAATTATGACAAGTAACTATAACTTCGATACAAATTATGACAGGTAACTGTAACTTCGATACTAATTATGACAAGAAACTCTAACTTCGTTACTAATTATGACAAGTAACTGTAATTTTGATAAAAAATTATGGTAGGTAACTGTAACTTCAATACTAATTTTGACAGGTAACAGTAACTTCGATACTTATTATGACAGGTAACTGTAACTTCGTTACTAATTATCACAAGGAACTTTAATTTCGATACTAATTATGGCAGGTAACTGTAACTTCCATACTAATTATGACAGGTAACAGTTACTTCGATACTAATTATGACAGGAAACTGTAACTTCGTTACTAATTATGACAAGTAACTGTAATTTCGATACAAATTATGACAGATAACTGTAACTTCGTTACTAATTATGACAAGTAACAGTACCTTCGATACTAATTATGACAGGTAACTGTAACTTCGATACTAATTATGACAAGGAACTGTAATTTCGATACAAATTATGGCAGGTAACTGTAACTCCGTTACTAATTATGACAAGTAACTGTAATTTCGATACAAATTTTGGCAGGTAACTGTTACTTCGATACTAATTATGACAGGTAACAGTAACTTCGATACTAATTATGACAAGTAACAGTAACTTCGATACTTATTATGACAGGTATTTGTAACTTCGTTACTAATTATGACAAGAAACTCTAATTTCGTTACAAATTATGGCAGGTAACTGTAACTTCGGTACTAATTATGACAGGTAACAGTAACTTCGGTACTAATTATGACAAGTAACTATAACTTCGATAAAAATTATGACTGGTTACTGTAACTTCGATTCTAATTATGACGGGAAACTCAAACTTCGTTACTAATTATGACAAGTAACTGTAATTTTGATAAAAAATTATGGTAGGTAACTGTAACTTCAATACTAATTTAACAGGTAACAGTAATTTCGATACTAATTATGACAGGAAACTGTAACTTCGTTACTAATTATGACAAGTAACTTTAATTTCGATACTAATTATGGCAGGAAACTGTAACTTCGTTACTAATTATGTCAAGTCCCTGTATTTTCGATACAAATTATGGCAGGTAACTGTAACTTCGTTACTAATTATGACAGGTAACTGTAACTTCGTCACTAATTATAACAAGTAACTGTAATTTCGTTAAAATTATGGCAGGTAACAGTAACTTCGATACTAATTATGACAGGTAACAGTAATTCGATACTAATTATGACAAGTTACTATAACTTCGATACAAATTATGACAGGTAACTGTAACTTCGATACTAATTATGACAAGAAACTCGAACTTCGTTACTAATTATGACAAGTCCCTGTAAATTCGATACAAATTATGGCAGGTAACTGTATCTTCGATACCAATTATGACAGGTAACAGTAACTTCGATACTTATTATGACAAGTAACTTTAACTTCGATACTAATTATGACAGGTTACTGTATCATCGCTACTAATTATGACAAGTAACTTTAATTTCGATACAAATTATGGCAGGTAACTGTAACTTCCATACTAATTATGACAGGTAAAAGTAACTTCGATACTAATTATGACAGGAAATTGTAACTACGTTACTAATTATAACAAGTAACTGTAATTTCGATACAAATTATGACAGGTAACTGTAACTTCGTTACTAATTATGACAAGTAACAGTACCTTCGATACTAATTATGACAGGTAACTGTAAATTCGATAATAATTATGACAAGGAACTGTAATTTCGATACAAATTATGGCAGGTAACTGTAACTTCGTTACTAATTATGACAAGTAACAGTAATTTCGATACAAATTTTGGCAGGTAACTGTAACTTCGATACTAATTATGACAGGTAACAGTAACTACGATACTAATTATGACAAGTAACTGTAACTTCGATACTAATTATGACAGGTAACTGTAACTTCGTTACTAATAATGACAAGTAACACTAATTTCGATACTAATTATGGCAGGTAACTGTTACTTCGATACTAATTATGACAGGTAACAGTAACTTCGATACTAATTATGACAAGTAACTATAACTTCGATAAAAATTATGACTGGTTACTGTAACTTCGATTCAAATTATGACAAGAAACTCAAACTTCGTTACTAATTATGACAAGTAACTGTAATTTTGATAAAAAATTATGGTAGGTAACTGTAACTTCATTACTAATTATGACAGGTAACAGTAACTTCGATACAAATTATGGCAGGTAATTGTAACTTCGATACTAATTATGACAAGTAACTGTAACTTCGAAAGCCTCCGTGGCTTAGGCGGCAGCACGTCGGCCTCTCACCGCTGGGTCCGTGGTTCAAATCCCGGTCACTCCATGTGAGATCTGTGCTGGACAAAACGGAGGAAGACAGGTTTTTCTCCGGGTACTCCGGTTTTCCCTGTCAAAATTTCATTCCAGCAACACTCTACACTATCATTTCATATCATCTGTCATTCATCTAATCATTGCCCCAGAGGAGTGCGTCAGGCCTCGGCAGCCGGCACAGTCCATATCCTCGCCGCTAGTTGGGGGCTTCATTCATTCCACTCCTGACCCGGTCGGAGACTGGAAGCAGGCTGTGGATTTTCATTCATTCAACTGTAACTTCGATACTAATTATGACAGGTAACTGTAAATTCGGTATTAATTATGACAAGTAACTGTAATTTTGATAAAAAATTATTGTAGGTAACTGTAACTTCAATACTAATTATGACAGGTAACAGTAACTTCGATACTAATTATGACAAGAAACTCAAACTTCGTTACTAATTATGACAAGTAACTGTAATTTTGATAAAAAATTATGGTAGGTAACTGTAACTTCAATACTAATTATGACAGGTAACAGTATCTTCGATACTAATTATGACAGGAAACTGTAACTTCGTTACTAATTATGACAAGTCCCTGTAATTTCGATACAAATTATGGCAGGTAACTGTAACCTCGGTACTAATTATGACAAGTAACTGTAACTTCGATACTAATTATGACAGGTAACTGTAACTTCGTTATTAAGTATGACAAGTAACTGTAATTTCGATACAAATTATGGCAGGTAACTGTATCATCGTTACTAATTTTGACAGGTAACAGTAACTTCGATACAAATTATGACAAGTAACTGTAACTTCGATACTAATTATGACAGGTAACTGTAACTTCGATACTAATTATGACAGGTAACTGTAACTTCGTTACTAATTATGACAAGTAACTGTAATTTCGATTCAAATTTTGGCAGGTAACTGTAACTTCGATATTTATTATGACAGGTAACAGTAATTACGATACTAATTATGACAAGTAACTGTAACATCGATACTAATTATGACAGGTAACTGTAACTTCGTTACTAATTATGACAAGTAACTGTAATTTCGATACAAATTATGGCAGGTTACTGTAACTTCGATACTAATTATGACAGGTAACAGCAACTTCAATACTAATTATGACAAGTAACTATAACTTCGATACAAATTATGACAGGTAACTGTAACTTCGATACTAATTATGACAAGAAACTCTAACTTCGTTACTAATTATGACAAGTAACTGTAATTTTGATAAAAAATTATTGTAGGTAACTGTAACTTCAATACTAATTATGACAGGTAACAGTAACTTCGATACTAATTATGACAGGTAACTGTAACTTCGTTACTTATTATGACAAGTAACTTTAATTTCGTTACTAATTATGGCAGGTTACTGTAACTTCGTTACTAATTATGACAAGTCCCTGTAATTTCGATACAAATTATGGCAGGTAATTGTAATTTCGATGCTAATTATGACAGGTAACAGTAACTTCGATACTAATTATGACAAGTAACAGTAACTTCGATACTAATTATGAAAAGTAACTGTAACTTCGATACTAATTATGACAGGTAACTGTAACTTCGTTACTAATTATGACAAGTAACTGTAATTTCGATTCAAATTTTGGCAGGTAACTGTAACTTCGATACTTATTATGACAGGTAACAGTAACTTCGATACTAATTATGACAAGTAACTGTAACTTCGATACTAATTATGACAGGTAACTGTAACTTCGTTACTAATTATGACAAGTAACTGTAATTTCGATACAAATTATGGCAGGTAACTGTAACTTCGATACTTATTATGACAGGTAACAGCAACTTCGATACTAATTATGACAAGTAACTATAACTTCGATACAAATTATGACTGGTTACTGTAACTTCGATTCAAATTATGACAAGAAACTCAAACTTCGTTACTAATTAAGACAAGTAACTGTAATTTTGATAAAAAATTATGGTAGGTAACTGTAACTTCATTACTAATTATGACAGGTAACAGTAACTTCGATACTAATTATGACAAGAAACTCAAACTTCGTTACTAATTATGACAAGTCCCTGTAATTTCGATACAAATTATGGCAGGTAATTGTAACTTCGATACTAATTATGACAAGTAACTGTAACTTCGAAAGCCTCCGTGGCTTAGGCGGCAGCACGTCGGCCTCTCACCGCTGGGTCCGTGGTTCAAATCCCGGTCACTCCATGTGAGATCTGTGCTGGACAAAACGGAGGAAGACAGGTTTTTCTCCGGGTACTCCGGTTTTTCCCTGTCAAAATTTCATTCCAGCAACACTCTACACTATCATTTCATATCATCTGTCATTCATCTAATCATTGCCCCAGAGGAGTGCGTCAGGCCTCGGCAGCCGGCACAGTCCATATCCTCGCCGCTAGTTGGGGGCTTCATTCATTCCATTCCTGACCCGGTCGGAGACTGGAAGCAGGCTGTGGATTTTCATTCATTCAACTGTAACTTCGATACTAATTATGACAGGTAACTGTAACTTCGTTATTAATTATGACAAGTAACTGTAATTTTGATAAAAAATTATTGTAGGTAACTGTAACTTCAATACTAATTATGACAGGTAACAGTAACTTCGATACTAATTATGACAAGAAACTCAAACTTCGTTACTAATTATGACAAGTAACTGTAATTTTGATAAAAAATTATGGTAGGTAACTGTAACTTCAATACTAATTATGACAGGTAACAGTATCTTCGATACTAATTATGACAGGAAACTGTAACTTCGTTACTAATTATGACAAGTAACTTTAATTTCGATATTAATTATGGCAGGAAACTGTAACTTCGTTACTAATTATGACAAGTCCCTGTAATTTCGATACAAATTATGGCAGGTAACTGTAACCTCGGTACTAATTATGACAAGTAACTGTAACTTCGATACTAATTATGACAGGTAACTGTAACTTCGTTATTAAGTATGACAAGTAACTGTAATTTCGATACAAATTATGGCAGGTAACTGTATCATCGTTACTAATTTTGACAGGTAACAGTAACTTCGATACAAATTATGACAAGTAACTGTAACTTCGATACTAATTATGACAGGTAACTGTAACTTCGATACTAATTATGACAGGTAACTGTAACTTGGTTACTAATTATGACAAGTAACTGTAATTTCGATTCAAATTTTGGCAGGTAACTGTAACTTCGATACTTATTATGACAGGTAACAGTAACTACGATACTAATTATGACAAGTAACTGTAACATCGATACTAATTATGACAGGTAACTGTAACTTCGTTACTAATTATGACAAGTAACTGTAATTTCGATACAAATTATGGCAGGTTACTGTAACTTCGATACTAATTATGACAGGTAACAGCAACTTCAATACTAATTATGACAAGTAACTATAACTTCGATACAAATTATGACAGGTAACTGTAACTTCGATACTAATTATGACAAGAAACTCTAACTTCGTTACTAATTATGACAAGTAACTGTAATTTTGATAAAAAATTATTGTAGGTAACTGTAACTTCAATACTAATTATGACAGGTAACAGTAACTTCGATACTAATTATGACAGGTAACTGTAACTTCGTTACTTATTATGACAAGTAACTTTAATTTCGTTACTAATTATGGCAGGTTACTGTAACTTCATTACTAATTATGACAAGTCCCTGTAATTTCGATACAAATTATGGCAGGTAATTGTAATTTCGATGCTAATTATGACAGGTAACAGTAACTTCGATACTAATTATGACAAGTAACAGTAACTTCGATACTAATTATGAAAAGTAACTGTAACTTCGATACTAATTATGACAGGTAACTGTAACTTCGTTACTAATTATGACAAGTAACTGTAATTTCGATTCAAATTTTGGCAGGTAACTGTAACTTCGATACTTATTATGACAGGTAACAGTAACTTCGATACTAATTATGACAAGTAACTGTAACTTCGATACTAATTATGACAGGTAACTGTAACTTCGTTACTAATTAAGACAAGTAACTGTAATTTCGATACAAATTATGGCAGGTAACTGTAACTTCGATACTAATTATGACAGGTAACAGCAACTTCGATACTAATTATGACAAGTAACTATAACTTCGATACAAATTATGACAGGTAACTGTAACTTCGATACTAGTTATGACAAGAAACTCTAACTTCGTTACTAATTATGACAAGTAACTGTAATTTTGATAAAAAATTATTGTAGGTAACTGTAACTTCAATACTAATTATGACAGGTAACAGTAACTTCGATACTAATTATGACAGGTAACAGTAACTACGATACTAATTATGACAAGTAACTGTAACTTCGATACTAATTATGACAGGTACCTGTAACTTCGTAACTAATTATGTCAAGTAACTGTAATTTCGATACAAATTATGGCAGGTAACAGTAACTTCGATTCTAATTATGACAAGTAACTGTAACTTCGATACTAATTATGACAGGGAACTGTAGTTTGGATACAAATTATGGAAGGTAACTGTAACTTCGATACTATTTATGACAAGTAACATTAACTTCGATACTAATTATGACAGGTTACTGTAACATCGTTGCTAATGATGACAAGTAACTTTAATTTCGATACAAATTATGGCAGGTAACTGTAACTTCCATACTAATTATGACAGGTAACAGTTACTTCGATACTAATTATGACAGGAAACTGTAACTTCGTTACTAATTATGACAAGTAACTGTAATTTCGATACAAATCATGACAGGTAACTGTAACTTCGTTACTAATTATGACAAGTAACAGTACCTTCGATACTAATTATGACAGGTAACTGTAACATCGGTACTAATTATGACAAGGAACTGTAATTTCGATACAAATTATGGCAGGTAACTGTAACTTCGATACTAATTATGACAGGTAACAGCAACTTCGAAACTAATTATGATAAGTAACTATAACTTCGATACAAATTATGACAGGTAACTGTAACTTCGATACTAATTATGACAAGAAATTCTAACTTCGTTACTAATTATGACAAGTTACTGTAATTTTGATAAAAAATTATTGTAGGTAACTGTAACTTCAATACTAATTATGACAGGTAACAGTAAATTCGATACTAATTATGACAGGTAACTGTAACTTCGTTACTTATTATGACAAGTAACTTTAATTTCGATACTAATTATGGCAGGTTACTGTAACTTCTTTACTAATTATGACAAGTCCCTGTAATTTCGATACAAATTATTGCAGGTAATTGTAATTTCGATACTAATTATGACAGGTAACAGTAACTTCGATACTAATTATGACAGGTAACAGTAACTTCGATACTAATTATGACAGGTTACAGTAACTACGATACTAATTATGACAAGTAACTGTAACTTCGATACTAATTATGACAGGTAACTGTAACTTGGTAACTAATTATGACAAGTAACTTTAATTTCGATACAAATTATGGCTGGTAACAGTAACTTTGATGCTAATTATGACTGGTAACTGAAACTTCGATACTAATTAAGACAAGGAACTGTAATTTCGATACAAATTATGGCAGGTAACAGTAACTTCGATACTAATTATGACAAGAAACTATAACTTCGAATCAAATTATGACAGGTAACTGTAACTTCGATACTAATTATGACAAGAAAATCTAACTTCGTAACTAATTATGACAAGTAACTGTAATTTTGATAAAAAATTATGGTAGGTAACTGTAACTTCAATACTAATTATGACAGGTAACAGGAACTTCGATACTAATTATGACAGGTAACAGCAACTTCGATACTAATTACGACAAGTAACTATAACTTCGATACAAATTATGACAGGTAACAGTAACTTCGATACTAATTATGACAGGTTACAGTAACTACGATACTAATTATGACAAGTAACTGTTACTTCGATACTAATTATGACAGGTAACTGAAACTTGGTAACTAATTATGACAAGTGACTTTAATTTCGATACAAATTATGGCTGGTAACAGTTACATCGATGCTAATTATGACTGGTAACTGAAACTTCGATACTAATTACGACAAGGAACTGTAATTTCGATACAAATTATGGCAGGTAACAGTAACGTCGATACTAATTATGACAAGAAACTATAACTTCGAATCAAATTATGACAGGTAACTGTAACTTCGATACTAATTATGACAAGAAAATCTAACTTCGTAACTAATTATGACAAGTAACTGTAATTTTGATAAAAAATTATGGTAGGTAACTGTAACTTCAATACTAATTATGACAGGTAACAGGAACTTCGATACTAATTATGACAGGTAACTGTAACTTCGTTAATAATTATCACAAGTAACTTTAATTTCGATACTAATTATGGCAGGTAACTGTAACTTCGTTTCTAATTATGACAAGTCCCTGTAATTTCGATACAAATTATGGCAGGTAACGGTAACTTCGGTACCAATTATTACAAGTAACTGTAACTTCGATACTAATTATGACAGGTAACTGTAACTTCGTTACTAATTATGACAAGTAACTGTAATTTCGATACAAATTTTGGCAGGTAACTGTAACTTCGATTCTAATTATGACAGGTAACAGTAACTTCGATACTAATTATGACAAGTAAATGTAACTTCGATACTAATTATGACAGGTAACTGTAACTTCGTTACTAATTATGACAAGTAACAGTAATTTCGATACAAATTATGGCAGGTAACTGTATCATCGATACTAATTATTACAGGTAACAGTAACTTCGATACTAATTATGACAAGTAACATTAACTTCGATACTAATTATGGCAGGTTACTGTAACATCGCTACTAATTATGACAAGTAACTGTATTTCGATACAAATTATGACAGGTAACTGTAACTTCGTTACTAATTATGACAGGTTACTGTAACTTCGTTACTAATTATGTCAAGTAACTGTAGCTTCGATGCTAATTATGACAGGTAACTGTAATTTCGATACAAATTATGACAGGTTACAGTAACTTCGATACTAATTATGACAAGTAACAGTAACTTCGATACTAATTATGACAAGTAACTGTAACTTCGATACTAATTATGACAGGTAACTATAACTTCGATACAAATTATGACAGGTAACTGTAACTTCGATACTAATTATGACAAGAAACTCGAACGTCATTACTAATTATGACAAGTCCCTGTAATTTCGATACAAATTATGGCAGGTAACTGTAACTTCCATACTAATTATGACAGGTAACAGTAACTTCGATACTAATTATGACAGGAAACTGTAATTTCGTTACTAATTATGACAAGTAACTGTAATTTCGATACAAATTATGACAGGTAACTGTAACTTCGTTACTAATTATGACAGGTTACTGTATCTTCGTTGCTAATTATGTCAAGTAACTGTAGCTTCGATGCTAATTATGACAAGTAACTGTAATTTCGATACAAATTATGGCAGGTTACTGTAACTTCGATACTAATTATGACAGGTAACAGCAACTTCGATACTAATTATGACAAGTAACTATAACTTCGATACAAATTATGACAGGTAACTGTAACTTCGATACTAATTATGACAAGAAACTCTAACTTCGTTACTAATTATGACAAGTAACTGTAATTTTGATAAAAAATTATTATAGGCAACTGTAACTTCAATACTAATTATGACAGGTAACAGTAACTTCGATACTAATTATGACAGGTAACTGTAACTTCGTTACTTATTATGACCAGTAACTTTAATTTCGATACTAATTATGGCAGGTTACTGTAACTTCGTTACTAATTATGACAAGTCCCTGTAATTTCGATACAAATTATGGCAGGTAATTGTAATTTCGATGCTAATTATGACAGGTAACATTAACTTCGATACTAATTATGACAAGTAACAGTAACTTCGATAATAATTATGAAAAGTAACTGTAACTTCGATACTAATTATGACAGGTAACTGTAACTTCGTTACTAATTATGACAAGTAACTGTAATTTCGATTCAAATTTTGGCAGGTAAGTGTAACTTCGATACTTATTATGACAGGTAACAGTAACTTCGATACTAATTATGACAAGTAACTGTAACTTCGATACTAATTATGACAGGTAACTGTAACTTCGTTACTAATTATGACTAGTAACTGTAATTTCGATACAAATTATGGCAGGTAACTGTAACTTCGATACTAATTATGACAGTTAACAGCAACTTCGATACTAATTATGACAAGTAACTATAACTTCGATACAAATTATGACAGGTAACAGTAACTTCGATACTAATTATGACAAGTAACTGTAACTTCGATACTAATTATGACAGGTAACTGTACCTTCGTTACTAATTATGACTAGTAACTGTAATTTCGATACAAATTATGGCAGGTAACAGTAACTTCGATACTAATTATGACAGGTAACAGTAACTACGATACTAATTATGACAAGTAACTGTAACTTCGATACTAATTATGACAGATACCTGTAACTTCGTAACCAATTATGACAAGTAACTGTAATTTCGATACAAATTATGGCAGGTAACAGTAACTTCGATACTAATTATGACAAGTAACTGTAACTTCGATACTAATTAAGACAGGGAACTGTAATTTCGATACAAATTATGGCAGGTAACTGTAACTTCGATACTAATTGTGACTGGTAACAGTAACTTCGATACTAATTATGACAAGAAACTCTAACTTCTTTACTAATTATGACAAGTAACTGTAATTTTGATAAAAAATTATGGTAGGTAACTGTAACTTCAATACTAATTTTGACAGGTAACAGTAACTTCGATACTTATTATGACAGGTAACTGTAACTTCGTTACTAATTATCACAAGTAACTTTAATTTCGATACTAATTATGGCAGGTAACTGTAACTTCCATACTAATTATGACAGGTAACAGTTACTTCGATACTAATTATGACAGGAAACTGTAACTTCGTTACTAATTATGACAAGTAACTGTAATTTCGATACAAATTATGACAGGTAACTGTAACTTCGTTACTAATTATGACAAGTAACAGTACCTTCGATACTAATTATGACAGGTAACTGTAACTTCGATACTAATTATGACAAGGAACTGTAATTTCGATACAAATTATGGCAGGTAACTGTAACTTCGTTACTAATTATGACAAGTAACTGTAATTTTGATAAAAAATTATGGTAGGTAACTGTAACTTCAATACTAATTTAACAGGTAACAGTAATTTCGATACTAATTATGACAGGAAACTGTAACTTCGTTACTAATTATAACAAGTAACTTTAATTTCGATACTAATTATGGCAGGAATCTGTAACTTCGTTACTAATTATGTCAAGTCTCTGTAATTTCGATACAAATTATGGCAGGTAACTGTAACTTCGATACTAATTATGACAGGTAACTGTAACTTCGTCACTAATTATAACAAGTAACTGTAATTTCGTTACAAATTATGGCAGGTAACAGTAACTTCGATACTAATTATGACAGGTAACAGTAATTCGATACTAATTATGACAAGTAACTTTAATTTCGATACTAATTATGGCAGGTTACTGTAACTTCTTTACTAATTATGACAAGTCCCTGTAATTTCGATACAAATTATTGCAGGTAATTGTAATTTCGATACTAATTATGACAGGTAACAGTAACTTCGATACTAATTATGACAGGTAACAGTAACTTCGATACTAATTATGACAGGTTACAGTAACTACGATACTAATTATGACAAGTAACTGTAACTTCGATACTAATTATGACAGGTAACTGTAACTTGGTAACTAATTATGACAAGTAACTTTAATTTCGATACAAATTATGGCTGGTAACAGTAACTTTGATGCTAATTATGACTGGTAACTGAAACTTCGATACTAATTAAGACAAGGAACTGTAATTTCGATACAAATTATGGCAGGTAACAGTAACTTCGATACTAATTATGACAAGAAACTATAACTTCGAATCAAATTATGACAGGTAACTGTAACTTCGATACTAATTATGACAAGAAAATCTAACTTCGTAACTAATTATGACAAGTAACTGTAATTTTGATAAAAAATTATGGTAGGTAACTGTAACTTCAATACTAATTATGACAGGTAACAGGAACTTCGATACTAATTATGACAGGTAACAGCAACTTCGATACTAATTACGACAAGTAACTATAACTTCGATACAAATTATGACAGGTAACAGTAACTTCGATACTAATTATGACAGGTTACAGTAACTACGATACTAATTATGACAAGTAACTGTTACTTCGATACTAATTATGACAGGTAACTGAAACTTGGTAACTAATTATGACAAGTGACTTTAATTTCGATACAAATTATGGCTGGTAACAGTTACATCGATGCTAATTATGACTGGTAACTGAAACTTCGATACTAATTACGACAAGGAACTGTAATTTCGATACAAATTATGGCAGGTAACAGTAACGTCGATACTAATTATGACAAGAAACTATAACTTCGAATCAAATTATGACAGGTAACTGTAACTTCGATACTAATTATGACAAGAAAATCTAACTTCGTAACTAATTATGACAAGTAACTGTAATTTTGATAAAAAATTATGGTAGGTAACTGTAACTTCAATACTAATTATGACAGGTAACAGGAACTTCGATACTAATTATGACAGGTAACTGTAACTTCGTTAATAATTATCACAAGTAACTTTAATTTCGATACTAATTATGGCAGGTAACTGTAACTTCGTTTCTAATTATGACAAGTCCCTGTAATTTCGATACAAATTATGGCAGGTAACGGTAACTTCGGTACCAATTATTACAAGTAACTGTAACTTCGATACTAATTATGACAGGTAACTGTAACTTCGTTACTAATTATGACAAGTAACTGTAATTTCGATACAAATTTTGGCAGGTAACTGTAACTTCGATTCTAATTATGACAGGTAACAGTAACTTCGATACTAATTATGACAAGTAAATGTAACTTCGATACTAATTATGACAGGTAACTGTAACTTCGTTACTAATTATGACAAGTAACAGTAATTTCGATACAAATTATGGCAGGTAACTGTATCATCGATACTAATTATTACAGGTAACAGTAACTTCGATACTAATTATGACAAGTAACATTAACTTCGATACTAATTATGGCAGGTTACTGTAACATCGCTACTAATTATGACAAGTAACTGTATTTCGATACAAATTATGACAGGTAACTGTAACTTCGTTACTAATTATGACAGGTTACTGTAACTTCGTTACTAATTATGTCAAGTAACTGTAGCTTCGATGCTAATTATGACAGGTAACTGTAATTTCGATACGAATTATGACAGGTTACAGTAACTTCGATACTAATTATGACAAGTAACAGTAACTTCGATACTAATTATGACAAGTAACTGTAACTTCGATACTAATTATGACAGGTAACTATAACTTCGATACAAATTATGACAGGTAACTGTAACTTCGATACTAATTATGACAAGAAACTCGAACGTCATTACTAATTATGACAAGTCCCTGTAATTTCGATACAAATTATGGCAGGTAACTGTAACTTCCATACTAATTATGACAGGTAACAGTAACTTCGATACTAATTATGACAGGAAACTGTAATTTCGTTACTAATTATGACAAGTAACTGTAATTTCGATACAAATTATGACAGGTAACTGTAACTTCGTTACTAATTATGACAGGTTACTGTATCTTCGTTGCTAATTATGTCAAGTAACTGTAGCTTCGATGCTAATTATGACAAGTAACTGTAATTTCGATACAAATTATGGCAGGTTACTGTAACTTCGATACTAATTATGACAGGTAACAGCAACTTCGATACTAATTATGACAAGTAACTATAACTTCGATACAAATTATGACAGGTAACTGTAACTTCGATACTAATTATGACAAGAAACTCTAACTTCGTTACTAATTATGACAAGTAACTGTAATTTTGATAAAAAATTATTATAGGCAACTGTAACTTCAATACTAATTATGACAGGTAACAGTAACTTCGATACTAATTATGACAGGTAACTGTAACTTCGTTACTTATTATGACCAGTTACTTTAATTTCGATACTAATTATGGCAGGTTACTGTAACTTCGTTACTAATTATGACAAGTCCCTGTAATTTCGATACAAATTATGGCAGGTAATTGTAATTTCGATGCTAATTATGACAGGTAACATTAACTTCGATACTAATTATGACAAGTAACAGTAACTTCGATAATAATTATGAAAAGTAACTGTAACTTCGATACTAATTATGACAGGTAACTGTAACTTCGTTACTAATTATGACAAGTAACTGTAATTTCGATTCAAATTTTGGCAGGTAGGTGTAACTTCGATACTTATTATGACAGGTAACAGTAACTTCGATACTAATTATGACAAGTAACTGTAACTTCGATACTAATTATGACAGGTAACTGTAACTTCGTTACTAATTATGACTAGTAACTGTAATTTCGATACAAATTATGGCAGGTAACTGTAACTTCGATACTAATTATGACAGTTAACAGCAACTTCGATACTAATTATGACAAGTAACTATAACTTCGATACAAATTATGACAGGTAACAGTAACTTCGATACTAATTATGACAAGTAACTGTAACTTCGATACTAATTATGACAGGTAACTGTATCTTCGTTACTAATTATGACTAGTAACTGTAATTTCGATACAAATTATGGCAGGTAACAGTAACTTCGATACTAATTATGACAGGTAACAGTAACTACGATACTAATTATGACAAGTAACTGTAACTTCGATACTAATTATGACAGATACCTGTAACTTCGTAACCAATTATGACAAGTAACTGTAATTTCGATACAAATTATGGCAGGTAACAGTAACTTCGATACTAATTATGACAAGTAACTGTAACTTCGATACTAATTAAGACAGGGAACTGTAATTTCGATACAAATTATGGCAGGTAACTGTAACTTCGATACTAATTGTGACTGGTAACAGTAACTTCGATACTAATTATGACAAGAAACTCTAACTTCTTTACTAATTATGACAAGTAACTGTAATTTTGATAAAAAATTATGGTAGGTAACTGTAACTTCAATACTAATTTTGACAGGTAACAGTAACTTCGATACTTATTATGACAGGTAACTGTAACTTCGTTACTAATTATCACAAGTAACTTTAATTTCGATACTAATTATGGCAGGTAACTGTAACTTCCATACTAATTATGACAGGTAACAGTTACTTCGATACTAATTATGACAGGAAACTGTAACTTCGTTACTAATTATGACAAGTAACTGTAATTTCGATACAAATTATGACAGGTAACTGTAACTTCGTTACTAATTATGACAAGTAACAGTACCTTCGATACTAATTATGACAGGTAACTGTAACTTCGATACTAATTATGACAAGGAACTGTAATTTCGATACAAATTATGGCAGGTAACTGTAACTTCGTTACTAATTATGACAAGTAACTGTAATTTTGATAAAAAATTATGGTAGGTAACTGTAACTTCAATACTAATTTAACAGGTAACAGTAATTTCGATACTAATTATGACAGGAAACTGTAACTTCGTTACTAATTATAACAAGTAACTTTAATTTCGATACTAATTATGGCAGGAATCTGTAACTTCGTTACTAATTATGTCAAGTCCCTGTAATTTCGATACAAATTATGGCAGGTAACTGTAACTTCGATACTAATTATGACAGGTAACTGTAACTTCGTCACTAATTATAACAAGTAACTGTAATTTCGTTACAAATTATGGCAGGTAACAGTAACTTCGATACTAATTATGACAGGTAACAGTAATTCGATTCTAATTATGACAAGTTACTATAACTTCGATACAAATTATGACAGGTAACTGTAACTTCGATACTAATTATGACAAGAAACTCTAACTTCGTTACTAATTATGACAAGTCCCTGTAATTTCGATACAAATTATGGCAGGTAACTGTATCTTCGATACCAATTATGACAGGTAAGAGTAACTTCGATACTAATTATGACAAGTAACATTAACTTCGATACTAATTATGGCAGGTTACTGTAACATCGCTACTAATTATGACAAGTAACTTTAATTTCGATACAAATTATGGCAGGTAACTGTAACTTCAATACTAATTATGACAGGTAACAGTAACTTCGATACTAATTATGACAGGAAACTGTAACTACGTTACTAATTATGACAAGTAACTGTAATTTCGATACAAATTATGACAGGTAACTGTAACTTCGTTACTAATTATGACATGTAACAGTACCTTCGATACTAATTATGACAGGTAACTGTATCTTCGATACTAATTATGACAAGGAACTGTAATTTCGATACAAATTATGGCAGGTAACTGTAACTTCGTTACTAATTATGACAAGTAACAGTAATTTCGATACAAATTTTGGCAGGTAACTCTAACTTCGATACTAATTATGACAGGTAACAGTAACTACGATACTAATTATGACAAGTAACTGAAACTTCGATACTAATTATGACAGGTAACTGTAACTTCGTTACTAATAATGACAAGTAACACTAATTTCGACACTAATTATGGCAGGTAACTGTTACTTCGATACTAATTATGACAGGTAACAGTAACTTCGATACTAATTATGACAAGTAACTATAACTTCGATAAAAATTATGACTGGTTACTGTAACTTCGATTCAAATTATGACTGGTTACTGTAACTTCGATTCAAATTATGACAAGAAACTCAAACTTCGTTACTAATTATGACAAGTAACTGTAATTTTGATAAAAAATTATGGTAGGTAACTGTAACTTCATTACTAATTATGACAGGTAACAGTAACTTCGATACAAATTATGGCAGGTAATTGTAACTTCGATACTAATTATGACAAGTAACTGTAACTTCGAAAGCCTCCGTGGCTTAGGCGGCAGCACGTCGGCCTCTCACCCCTGGGTCCGTGGTTCAAATCCCGGTCACTCCATGTGAGATCTGTGCTGGACAAAACGGAGGCAGACAGGTTTTTCTCCGGGTACTCCGGTTTTCCCTGTCAAAATTTCATTCCAGCAACACTCTACACTATCATTTCATATCATCTGTCATTCATCTAATCATTGCCCCAGAGGATTGCGTCAGGCCTCGGCAGCCGGCACAGTCCATATCCTCGCCGCTAGTTGGGGGCTTCATTCATTCCATTCCTGACCCGGTCGGAGACTGGAAGCAGGCTGTGGATTTTCATTCATTCAACTGTAACTTCGATACTAATTATGACAGGTAACTGTAACTTCGTTATTAATTATGACAAGTAACTGTAATTTTGATAAAAAATTATTGTAGGTAACTGTAACTTCAATACTAATTATGACAGGTAACAGTAACTTCGATACTAATTATGACAAGAAACTCAAACTTCGTTACTAATTATGACAAGTAACTGTAATTTTGATAAAAAATTATGGTAGGTAACTGTAACTTCAATACTAATTATGACAGGTAACAGTATCTTCGATACTAATTATGACAGGAAACTGTAACTTCGTTACTAATTATGACAAGTAACTTTCATTTCGATATTAATTATGGCAGGAAACTGTAACTTCGTTACTAATTATGACAAGTCCCTGTAATTTCGATACAAATTATGGCAGGTAACTGTAACCTCGGTACTAATTATGACAAGTAACTGTAACTTCGATACTAATTATGACAGGTAACTGTAACTTCGTTATTAAGTATGACAAGTAACTGTAATTTCGATACAAATTATGGCAGGTAACTGTATCATCGTTACTAATTTTGACAGGTAACAGTAACTTCGATACAAATTATGACAAGTAACTGTAACTTCGGTACTAATTATGACAGGTAACTGTAACATCGATACTAATTATGACAGGCAACTGTAACTTCGTTACTAATTATGACAAGTAACTGTAATTTCGATTCAAAATTTGGCAGGTAACTGTAACTTCGATACTTATTATGACAGGTAACAGTAACTACGATACTAATTATGACAAGTAACTGTAACATCGATACTAATTATGACAGGTAACTGTAACTTCGTTACTAATTATGACAAGTAACTGTAATTTCGATACAAATTATGGCAGGTTACTGTAACTTCGATACTAATTATGACAGGTAACAGCAACTTCAATACTAATTATGACAAGTAACTATAACTTCGATACAAATTATGACAGGTAACTGTAACTTCGATACTAATTATGACAAGAAACTCTAACTTCGTTACTAATTATGACAAGTAACTGTAATTTTGATAAAAAAAAATTGTAGGTAACTGTAACTTCAATACTAATTATGACAGGTAACAGTAACTTCGATACTAATTATGACAGGTAACTGTAACTTCGTTACTTATTATGACAAGTAACTTTAATTTCGTTACTAATTATGGCAGGTTACTGTAACTTCGTTACTAATTATGACAAGTCCCTGTAATTTCGATACAAATTATGGCAGGTAGTTGTAATTTCGATGCTAATTATGACAGGTAACAGTAACTTCGATACTAATTATGACAAGTAACAGTAACTTCGATACTAATTATGAAAAGTAACTGTAACTTCGATACTAATTATGACAGGTAACTGTAACTTCGTTACTAATTATGACAAGTAACTGTAATTTCGATACAAATTATGGCAGGTAACTGTAACTTCGATACTAATTATGACAGGTAACAGCAACTTCGATACTAATTATGACAAGTAACTATAACTTCGATACAAATTATGACAGGTAACTGTAACTTCGATACTAGTTATGACAAGAAACTCTAACTTCGTTACTAATTATGACAAGTAACTGTAATTTCGATTCAAATTTTGGCAGGTAACTGTAACTTCGATACTTATTATGACAGGTAACAGTAACTTCGATACTAATTATGACAAGTAACTGTAACTTCGATACTAATTATGACAAGTAACTGTAACTTCGTTACTAATTATGACAAGTAACTGTAATTTCGATACAAATTATGGCAGGTAACTGTAACTTCGATACTAATTATGACAGGTAACAGCAACTTCGATACTAATTATGACAAGTAACTATAACTTCGATACAAATTATGACAGGTAACTGTAACTTCGATACTAGTTATGACAAGAAACTCTAACTTCGTTACTAATTATGACAAGTAACTGTAATTTTGATAAAAAATTATTGTAGGTAACTGTAACTTCAATACTAATTATGACAGGTAACAGTAACTTCGATACAAATTATGACAGGTAACAGTAACTACGATACTAATTATGACAAGTAACTGTAACTTCGATACTAATTATGACAGGTACCTGTAACTTCGTAACTAATTCTGACAAGTAACTGTAATTTCGATACAAATTATGGCAGGTAACAGTAACTTCGATACTAATTATGACAAGTAACTGTAACTTCGATACTAATTATGACCGGGAACTGTAGTTTGGATACAAATTATGGAAGGTAACTGTAACTTCGATACTATTTATGACAAGTAACATTAACTTCGATACTAATTATGACAGGTTACTGTAACATCGTTGCTAATGATGACAAGTAACTTTAATTTCGATACAAATTATGGCAGGTAACTGTAACTTCCATACTAATTATGACAGGTAACAGTTACTTCGATACTAATTATGACAGGAAACTGTAACTTCGTTACTAATTATGACAAGTAACTGTAATTTCGATACAAATCATGACAGGTAACTGTAACTTCGTTACTAATTATGACAAGTAACAGTACCTTCGATACTAATTATGACAGGTAACTGTAACATCGGTACTAATTATGACAAGGAACTGTAATTTCGATACAAATTATGGCAGGTAACTGTAACTTCGATACTAATTATGACAGGTAACAGCAACTTCGATACTAATTATGACAAGTAACTATAACTTCGATACAAATTATGACAGGTAACTGTAACTTCGATACTAATTATGACAAGAAACTCTAACTTCGTTACTAATTATGACAAGTTACTGTAATTTTGATAAAAAATTATTGTAGGTAACTGTAACTTCAATACTAATTATGACAGGTAACAGTAATTTCGATACTAATTATGACAGGTAACTGTAACTTCGTTACTTATTATGACAAGTAACTTTAATTTCGATACTAATTATGGCAGGTTACTGTAACTTCTTTACTAATTATGACAAGTCCCTGTAATTTCGATACAAATTATTGCAGGTAATTGTAATTTCGATACTAATTATGACAGGTAACAGTAACTTCGATACTAATTATGACAGGTAACAGTAACTTCGATACTAATTATGACAGGTTACAGTAACTTCGATACTAATTATGACAGGTAACTGTAACTTGGTAACTAATTATGACAAGTAACTTTAATTTCGATACAAATTATGGCTGGTAACAGTAACTTCGATGCTAATTATGACTGGTAACTGAAACTTCGATACTAATTAAGACAAGGAACTGTAATTTCGATACAAATTATGGCAGGTAACGGTAACTTCGATACTAATTATGACAAGAAACTATAACTTCGAATCAAATTATGACAGGTAACTGTAACTTCGATACTAATTATGACAAGAAAATCTAACTTCGTAACTAATTATGACAAGTAACTGTAATTTTGATAAAAAATTATGGTAGGTAACTGTAACTTCAATACTAATTATGACAGGTAACAGGAACTTCGATACTAATTATGACAGGTAACAGCATCTTCGATACTAATTACGACAAGTAACTATAACTTCGATACAAATTATGACAGGTAACAGTAACTTCGATACTAATTATGACAGGTTACAGTAACTACGATACTAATTATGACAAGTAACTGTAACTTCGATACTAATTATGACAGGTAACTGTAACTTGGTAACTAATTATGACAAGTAACTTTAATTTCGATACAAATTATGGCTGGTAACAGTAACTTTGTTGCTAATTATGACTGGTAACTGAAACCTCGATACTAATTACGACAAGGAACTGTAATTTCGATACAAATTATGGCAGGCAACAGTAACTTCGATACTAATTATGACAAGAAACTATAACTTCGAATCAAATTATGACAGGTAACTGTAACTTCGATACTAATTATGACAAGAAAATCTAACTTCGTAACTAATTATGACAAGTAACTGTAATTTTGATAAAAAATTATGGTAGGTAACTGTAACTTCAATACTAATTATGACAGGTAACTATAACTTCGATACAAATTATGACAGGTAACTGTAACTTCGATACTAATTATGACAAGAAACTCGAACTTCATTACTAATTATGACAAGTCCCTGTAATTTCGATACAAATTATGGCAGGTAACTGTAACTTCCATACTAATTATGACAGGTAACAGTAACTTCGATACTAATTATGACAGGAAACTGTAACTTCGTTACTAATTATGACAAGTAACTGTAATTTCGATACAAATTATGACAGGTAACTGTAACTTCGTTACTAATTATGACAGGTTACTGTATCTTCGTTGCTAATTATGTCAAGTAACTGTAGCTTCGATGCTAATTATGACAAGTAACTGTAATTTCGATACAAATTATAACAGGTAACATTAACTTCGATACAAATTATGACAAGAAACTCTAACTTCGTTAATAATTATGACAAGTAACAGTAATATTGATAAAAATTTATGGTAGGTAACTGTAACTTCAATACTAATTATGACTGTAACAGTAACTTCGTTACTAATTATGACAAGTAACTGTAATTTCGATACAAATTATGGCAGGTAACAGTAACTTCGATACTAACTATGACAGGTAACTGTAACTTCGATACTAATTATGACAAGGAACTGTAATTTCGATACAAATTATGGCAGGTAACTGTAACTTCCATACTAATTATGACAGGTAACAGTAACTTCGATACTAATTATGACAAGAAACTGTAACTTCGTTACTAATTATGACAAGTAACTGTAATTTCGATACAAATTATAACAGGTAACTGTAACTTCGTTACTAATTATGACAAGTAACAGTACCTTCGATACTAATTATGACAGGTAACTGTAACTTCGATACTAATTATGACAAGGAACTGTAATTTCGATACAAATTATGGCAGGTAATGTAACTTCGTTACTAATTATGACAAGTAACTGTAATTTCGATACAAATTATGGCAGGTAACTGTAACTTCGATATTAATTATGACAGGTAACAGTAACTTCGGTGCTAATTATGACAAGTAACTATAACTTCGATAAAAATTATGACTGGTTATTGTAACTTCGATTCTAATTATGACAAGAAACTCTAACTTCGTTACTAATTATGACAAGTAACTGTAATTTTGATAAAAAATTAAGGTAGGTAACTGTAACTTCAATATTAATTATGACAGGTAACAGTTACTTCGATACTAATTATGACAGGAAACTGTAACTTCGTTACTAATTATGACAAGTAACTTTAATTTCGATACAAATTATGGCAGGTAACTGTAACTTCGATACTAATTATGACAAGTAACTGTAACTTCGATACTAATTATGACAGGTAACTGTAACTTCGTTATTAATTATGACAAGTAACTGTAATTTCGATACAAATTTAGGCAGGTAACTGTAACTTCGATACTAATTATGACAGGTAACTGTAACTTCGATACTAATTATGACAGGTAACTGTAACTTCGTCACTAATTATGACAAGTAACTGTAATTTCGATACAAATTATGGCAGGTAACTGTAACTTCGATACTAATTATGACAGGTAACAGTAACTTCGATACTAATTATGACAAGTAACTATAACTTCGATACTAATTATGACAGGTAACTGTAACTTCGATACTAATTATGACAGGTAACTGTAACTTCGTCACTAATTATGACAAGTAACTGTAATTTCGATACAAATTATGGCAGGTAACTGTAACTTCCATACTAATTATGACAGATAACAGTAACTTCGACACTAATTATGACAGGAAACTGTAACTTCGTTACTAATTATGACAAGAAACTGTAATTTCGATACAAATTATGACAGGTAACTGTAACTTCGTTACTACTTATGACAAGTAACAGTACCTTCGATACTAATTATAACAGGTAACTGTAACTTCGATATTAATTATGACAAGGAACAGTAATTTTGATACAAATTATGGCAGGTAACTGTAACTTTGATACTAATTATGACAGGTAACAGTAACTTCGATACTAATTATGACAAGTAACTGTAACTTCGTTACTAATTATGACAAGTAACTCTAATTTTGATAAAAAATTATGGCAGGTAACTGTAACTTCGATACTAATTATGACAGGTAACATTAACTTCGATACTAATTATGACAGGTTACTGTAACTTCGTTACTAATTATGTCAAGTAACTGTAATTTCGATACAAATTATGACAGGTTACCGTAACTTCGTTACTAATTATGACAAGTAACTGTAATTTCGATACAAATTATGGCAGGTAACTGTAACTTCGGTACAAATTATATCAGGTATCAGTAACTTCGATACTAATTATGACAAGGAACTGTAATTTCGATACAAATTATGGCAGGTAACTGTAACTTTGTTACTTATTATGACAGGTTACTGTAACTTCGTTACTAATTATGTCAAGTAATTGTAGCTTCGATTCTAATTATGACAAGTAACTGTAATTTCTATTCAAAATATGACAGGTAACAGTAACTTCGATACTAATTATGACAGGTAACAGTAACTACGATACTAATTATGACAAGTAACTGTAACTTCGATACTAATTATGACAGGTGACTGTAACTTCGTAACTAATTATGACAAGTAACTGTAATTTCGATACAAATTATGGCAGGTAACAGTAACTTCGATACTAATTATGACAAGTAACTGTAACTTCGATACTAATTATGACAGGGAACTGTAATTTCGATACAAATTATGGCAGGTTACTGTAACTTCGATACTAATTGTGACTGGTAACAGTAACTTCGATACTAATTATGACAAGTAACTATAACTTCGAATCAAATTATGACAGGTGACTGTAACTTCAATACTAATTATGACAAGAAACTCTAACTTCGTTACTAATTATGACAAGTAACTGTAATTTTGATAAAAAATTATGGTAGGTAACTGTAACTTCAATACTAATTATGACAGGTAACAGTAACTTCGATACTTATTATGACAGGTAACTGTAACTTCGTTACTAATTATCACAAGTAACTTTAATTTCGATAATAATTATGCCAGGTAACTGTAACTTCGTTACTTATTATTACAAGTCCCTGTAATTTCGATACAAATTATGGCAGGTAACGGTAACTTCGAAACTAATTATTACAAGTAACTGTAACGTCGATACAAATTATGACAGGTAACTGTAACATGGTTACTAATTATGACAAGTAACTTTAATTTCGATACAAATTTTGGCAGGTAACTGTAACTTCGATTCTAATTATGACAGGTAACAGTAACTTCGATACTAATTATGACAAGTAACTGTAACTTCGATACTAATTATGACAGGTAACAGTAACTTCGTTACTAATTATGACAAGTAACTGTAATTTCGATACAAATTATGACAGGTAACTGGAACTTCGTTACTAATTGTGAGAAGTAACAGTACCTTCGATACTAATTAGGACAGGTAACTGTAACATCGATACTAATTATGACAAGGAACTGTAATTTCGATACAAATTATGGCAGGTAACTGTAACTTCGATACCAATTATGACAGGTAACAGCAACATCGATACTAATTATGACAAGTAACTATAACTTCGATACAAATTATGACAGGTAACTGTAACTTCGATACTAATTATGACAAGAAACTCTAACTTCGTTACTAATTATGACAAGTAACTGTAATTTTGATAAAAAATTATTGTAGGTAACTGTAACTTCAATACTAATTATGACAGGTAACAGTAACGTCGATACTAATTACGACAGGTAACTGTAACTTCGTTACTTATTATGACAAGTAACTTTAATTTCGATTTTTATTATGGCAGGTTACTGTAACTTCGTTACTAATTATGACAAGTCCCTGTAATTTCGATACAAATTATTGCAGGTAATTGTAATTTCGATACTTATTATGACAGGTAACAGTAACTTCGATACTAATTATGACAGGTAACAGTAACTTCGATACTAATTATGACAAGTAACTGTAACTTCGATACAAATTATGACAGGTAACAGTAACTTCGATACTAATTATGACAGGTTACAGTAACTACGATACTAATTATGGCAAGTAACTGTAACTTCGATACTAATTATGACAGGTAACTGTAACTTGGTAACTATTTATGACAAGTAACTGTAACTTCGATACTAATTATGACAGGTAACTGTAACTTCGATACTAATTATGACAGGTAACTGTAACTTCGTCACTAATTATGACAAGTAACTGTAATTTCGATACAAATTATGGCAGGTAACTGTAACTTCCATACTAATTATGACAGATAACAGTAACTTCGACACTAATTATGACAGGAAACTGTAACTTCGTTACTAATTATGACAAGAAACTGTAATTTCGATACAAATTATGACAGGTAACTGTAACTTCGTTACTACTTATGACAAGTAACAGTACCTTCGATACTAATTATAACAGGTAACTGTAACTTCGATATTAATTATGACAAGGAACAGTAATTTTGATACAAATTATGGCAGGTAACTGTAACTTTGATACTAATTATGACAGGTAACAGTAACTTCGATACTAATTATGACAAGTAACTGTAACTTCGTTACTAATTATGACAAGTAACTCTAATTTTGATAAAAAATTATGGCAGGTAACTGTAACTTCGATACTAATTATGACAGGTAACATTAACTTCGATACTAATTATGACAGGTTACTGTAACTTCGTTACTAATTATGTCAAGTAACTGTAATTTCGATACAAATTATGACAGGTTACCGTAACTTCGTTACTAATTATGACAAGTAACTGTAATTTCGATACAAATTATGGCAGGTAACTGTAACTTCGGTACAAATTATATCAGGTATCAGTAACTTCGATACTAATTATGACAAGGAACTGTAATTTCGATACAAATTATGGCAGGTAACTGTAACTTTGTTACTTATTATGACAGGTTACTGTAACTTCGTTACTAATTATGTCAAGTAACTGTAGCTTCGATTCTAATTATGACAAGTAACTGTAATTTCTATTCAAAATATGACAGGTAACAGTAACTTCGATACTAATTATGACAGGTAACAGTAACTACGATACTAATTATGACAAGTAACTGTAACTTCGATACTAATTATGACAGGTGACTGTAACTTAGTAACTAATTATGACAAGTAACTGTAATTTCGATACAAATTATGGCAGGTAACAGTAACTTCGATACTAATTATGACAAGTAACTGTAACTTCGATACTTATTATGACAGGGAACTGTAATTTCGATACAAATTATGGCAGGTTACTGTAACTTCGATACTAATTGTGACTGGTAACAGTAACTTCGATACTAATTATGACAAGTAACTATAACTTCGAATCAAATTATGACAGGTGACTGTAACTTCAATACTAATTATGACAAGAAACTCTAACTTCGTTACTAATTATGACAAGTAACTGTAATTTTGATAAAAAATTGTGGTAGGTAACTGTAACTTCAATACTAATTATGACAGGTAACAGTAACTTCGATACTTATTATGACAGGTAACTGTAACTTCGTTACTAATTATCACAAGTAACTTTAAATTCGATAATAATTATGCCAGGTAACTGTAACTTCGTTACTTATTATTACAAGTCCCTGTAATTTCGATACAAATTATGGCAGGTAACGGTAACTTCGAAACTAATTATTACAAGTAACTGTAACGTCGATACAAATTATGACAGGTAACTGTAACATGGTTACTAATTATGACAAGTAACTTTAATTTCGATACAAATTTTGGCAGGTAACTGTAACTTCGATTCTAATTATGACAGGTAACAGTAACTTCGATACTAATTATGACAAGTAACTGTAACTTCGATACTAATTATGACAGGTAACAGTAACTTCGATACTAATTATGACAAGAAACTCTAACTTCGTTACTAATTATGACAAGTAACTGTAATTTCGATACAAATTATGACAGGTAACTGGAACTTCGTTACTAATTGTGACAAGTAACAGTACCTTCGATACTAATTAGGACAGGTAACTGTAACATCGATACTAATTATGACAAGGAACTGTAATTTCGATACAAATTATGGCAGGTAACTGTAACTTCGATACCAATTATGACAGGTAACAGCAACATCGATACTAATTATGACAAGTAACTTTAACTTCGATACAAATTATGACAGGTAACTGTAACTTCGATACTAATTATGACAAGAAACTCTAACTTCGTTACTAATTATGACAAGTAACTGTAATTTTGATAAAAAATTATTGTAGGTAACTGTAACTTCAATACTAATTATGACAGGTAACAGTAACGTCGATACTAATTACGACAGGTAACTGTAACTTCGTTACTTATTATGACAAGTAACTTTAATTTCGATTTTTTTATTATGGCAGGTTACTGTAACTTCGTTACTAATTATGACAAGTCCCTGTAATTTCGATACAAATTATTGCAGGTAATTGTAATTTCGATACTTATTATGACAGGTAACAGTAACTTCGATACTAATTATGACAGGTAACAGTAACTTCGATACTAATTATGACAAGTAACTGTAACTTCGATACAAATTATTACAGGTAACAGTAACTTCGATACTAATTATGACAGGTTACAGTAACTACGATACTAATTATGACAAGTAACTGTAACTTCGATACTAATTATGACAGGTAACTGTAACTTGGTAACTAATTATGACAAGTAACTGTAATTTCGATACAAATTATGGCTGGTAACAGTAACTTCGATGCTAATTATGACAGGTAACTGTAACTTCGATACTAATTATGACATGGAACTGTAATTTCGATACATATTATGGCAGGTAACTGTAACTTCGATACTAATTGTGACAGGTAACAGTAACTTCGATACTAATTATGACAAGTAACTATAACTTCGAATCAAATTACGACAGGTAACTGTATCTTCGATACTAATTATGACATGAAATCTAACTTCGTTACTAATTATGACAAGTAACTGTAATTTTGATAAAGAATTATGGTAGGTAACTGTAACTTCAATAGTAATTATGACAGGTAACAGGAACTTCGATACTAATTATGACAGGTAACTGTAACTTCGTTACTAATTATCACAAGTAACTTTAATTTCGATACTAATTATGGCAGATAACTGTAACTTCGTTTCTAATTATGACAAGTCCCTGTTATTTCGATACAAATTATGGCAGGTAACGGTAACTTCGATACTAATTATTACAAGTAACTGTAACTTCGATACTAATTATGACAGGAAACTGTAACTTCGTTACTAATTATGACAAGTAACTGTAATTTCGATACAAATTATGACAGGTAACTGTAACATCGTTACTAATTATGACAAGTAACAGTACCTTCGATACTAATTATGACAGGTAACTGTAACTTCGATACTAATTATGACAAGGAACTGTAATTTCGATACAAATTATGGCAGGTAACTGTAACTTCGTTACTAATTATGACAAGTAACTGTAATTTCGATACAAATTTTGGCTGGTAACTGTAACTTCGATACTAATTATGACAGGTAACAGGAACTTCGATACTAATTATGACAGGTAACTGTAACTTCGTTACTAATAATGACAAGTAACTCTAATTTCGATACTAATTATGGCAGGTAACTGTAACTTCGGTACTAATTATGACAGGTAACAGTAACTTCGATACTAACTATGACGAGTAACTGTAACTTCGATACTAATTATGACAAGAAACTCTAACTTCGTTACTAATTATGACAAGTAACTGTAATTTTGATAAAAAATTATTGTAGCTAACAGTAACTTCAATAATAATTATGACAGGTAACAGTAACTTCGATACTAATTATGACAAGAAACTCAAACTTCGTTACTAATTATGACAAGTAACTGTAATTTTGATAAAAATTATGGTAGGTAACTGTAACTTCAATACTAATTTTGACAGGTAACAGTAACTTCGATACTAATTATGACAGGAAACTGTAACTTCGTTACTAATTATGACAAGTAACTTAAATTTCGATATTAATTATGGCAGGAAACTGTAACTTCGTTACTAATTATGACAAGTCCCTGTAATTTCGATACAAATTATGGCAGGTAACTGTAACCTCGATACTAATTATGACAAGTAACTTTAACTTCGATACTAATTATGACAGGTAACTGTAACTTCGTTATTAATTATGACAAGTAACTGTAATTTCGATACAAATATTGGCAGGTAACTGTATCATCGTTACTAATTATGACAGGTAACAGTAACTTCGATATTAATTATAATAAGTAACTGTAACTTCGATACTAATTATGACAGGTAACTGTAACTTCGATACTAATTATGACAGGTAACTGTAACTTCGTTACTAATTATGACAAGTAACTGTAATTTCGATACAAATTATGGCAGGTTACTGTAACTTCGATACTAATTATAACAGGTAACAGCAACTTCGATGCTAATTATGACAAGTAACTGTAACATCGATACTAATTATGACAGGTAACTGTAACTTCGTTACTAATTATGACAAGTAACTGTAATTTTGATACAAATTATGGCAGGTTACTGTAACTTCATACTAATTATGACAGGTAACAGCAACTTCGATACTAATTATGACAAGTAACTATAACCTCGATACAAATTAAGACAGGTAACTGTAACTTCGATACTAATTATGACAAGAAACTCTAACTTCGTTACTAATTATGACAAGTAACTGTAATTTTGATAAAAAATTATTGTAGGTAACTGTAACTTCAATACTAATTATGACAGGTAACAGTAACTTCGATACTAATTATGACAGGTAACTGTAACTTCGTTACTTATTATGACAAGTAACTTTAATTTCGATACTAATTATGGCAGGTTACTGTAACTTCGTTACTAATTATCACAAGTCCCTGTAATTTCAAAACAAATTATGGCAGGTAATTGTAATTTCGATGCTAATTATGACAGGTAACATTAACTTCGATACTAATTATGACAAGTAACAGTAACTTCGATAGTATTAAGACAAGTAACTGTAACTTTGATGCTAATTATGAAAGGTAACTGTAACTTCGTTACTAATTATGACAATAACTGTAATTTCGGTTCAAATTTTGGCAGGTAACTGTAACTTCGATACTTATTATGACAGGTAACAGTAACTTCGATACTAATTATGACAAGTAACTGTAACTTCGATACTAATTATGACAGGTAACTGTAACTTCGTTACTAATTATGACAAGTAACTGTAATTTCGATACAAATTATGGCAGGTAACTGTTCCTTCGATACTAATTATGACAGGTAACAGCAACTTCGATACTAATTATGACAAGTAACTATAACTTCGATACAAATTATGACAGGTAACTGTAACTTCGATACTAATTATGACAAGAAACTCTAACTTCGTTACTAATTATGACAAGTAACTGTAATTTTGATAAAAAATTATTGTAGGTAACTGTAACTTCAATACTAATTATGACAGGTAACAGTAACTTCGATACTAATTATGACAGGTAACTGTAACTTCGTTACTTATTATGACAAGTAACTTTAATTTCCATACTAATTATGACAGGTTACTGTAACTTCGTTACTAATTATGACAAGTCCCTGTAATTTCAATACAAATTATGGCAGGTAATTGTAATTTCGATGCTAATTATGACAGGTAACATTAACTTCGATACTAATTATGACAAGTAACAGTAACTTCGATACAAATTATGACAAGTAACTGTAACTTCAATACTAATTATGACAGGTAACAGTAACTTCGATACTAATTATGACAGGTAACAGTAACTACGATACTAATTATGACAAGTAACTGTAACTTCGATACTAATTATGACAGGTAACTGTAACTTCGTAACTAATTATGACAAGTAACTGTAATTTCGATACAAATTATGGCAGGTAACAGTAACTTCGATACTAATTATGACAAGTAACTGTAACTTCGATACAAATTATGACAGGGAACTGTAATTTCGATACAAATTATGGCAGGTTACTGTAACTTCGATACTAATTGTGACTGGTAACAGTAACTTCGATACTTATTATGACAAGTAACTATAACTTCGAATCAAATTATGACAGGTAACTGTAACTTCGATACTAATTATGACAAGAAACTCTAACTTCGTTACTAATTATGACAAGTAACTGTAATTTCGATACAAATTATAACAGGTAACTGTAACTTCGTTACTAATTATGACAAGTAACAGTACCTTCGATACTAATTATGACAGGTAACTGTAACTTCGATACTAATTATGACAAGGAACTGTAATTTCGATACAAATTATGGCAGGTAATGTAACTTCGTTACTAATTATGACAAGTAACTGTAATTTCGATACAAATTATGGCAGGTAACTGTAACTTCGATACTAATTATGACAGGTAACAGTAACTTCGGTGCTAATTATGACAAGTAACTATAACTTCGATAAAAATTATGACTGGTTATTGTAACTTCGATTCTAATTATGACAAGAAACTCTAACTTCGTTACTAATTATGACAAGTAACTGTAATTTTGATAAAAAATTAAGGTAGGTAACTGTAACTTCAATATTAATTATGACAGGTAACAGTTACTTCGATACTAATTATGACAGGAAACTGTAACTTCGTTACTAATTATGACAAGTAACTTTAATTTCGATACAAATTATGGCAGGTAACTGTAACTTCGATACTAATTATGACAAGTAACTGTAACTTCGATACTAATTATGACAGGTAACTGTAACTTCGTTATTAATTATGACAAGTAACTGTAATTTCGATACAAATTTAGGCAGGTAACTGTAACTTCGATACTAATTATGACAGGTAACTGTAACTTCGATACTAATTATGACAGGTAACTGTAACTTCGTCACTAATTATGACAAGTAACTGTAATTTCGATACAAATTATGGCAGGTAACTGTAACTTCGATACTAATTATGACAGGTAACAGTAACTTCGATACTAATTATGACAAGTAACTATAACTTCGATACAAATTATGACAGGTAACTGTAACTTCGATACTAATTATGACAAGAAACTCGAACTTCGTTACTAATTATGACAAGTCCCAGTAATTTCGATACAAATTATGGCAGGTAACTGTAACTTCCATACTAATTATGACAGATAACAGTAACTTCGACACTAATTATGACAGGAAACTGTAACTTCGTTACTAATTATGACAAGAAACTGTAATTTCGATACAAATTATGACAGATAACTGTAACTTCGTTACTACTTATGACAAGTAACAGTACCTTCGATACTAATTATGACAGGTAACTGTAACTTCGATATTAATTATGACAAGGAACAGTAATTTTGATACAAATTATGGCAGGTAACTGTAACTTTGATACTAATTATGACAGGTAACAGTAACTTCGATACTAATTATGACAAGTAACTGTAACTTCGTTACTAATTATGACAAGTAACTCTAATTTTGATAAAAAATTATGGCAGGTAACTGTAACTTCGATACTAATTATGACAGGTAACATTAACTTCGATACTAATTATGACAGGTTACTGTAACTTCGTTACTAATTATGTCAAGTAACTGTAATTTCGATAAAAATTATGACAGGTTACCGTAACTTCGTTACTAATTATGACAAGTAACTGTAATTTCGATACAAATTATGGCAGGTAACTGTAACTTCGGTACAAATTATATCAGGTATCAGTAACTTCGATACTAATTATGACAAGGAACTGTAATTTCGATACAAATTATGGCAGGTAACTGTAACTTTGTTACTTATTATGACAGGTTACTGTAACTTCGTTACTAATTATGTCAAGTAATTGTAGCTTCGATTCTAATTATGACAAGTAACTGTAATTTCTATTCAAAATATGACAGGTAACAGTAACTTCGATACTAATTATGACAGGTAACAGTAACTACGATACTAATTATGACAAGTAACTGTAACTTCGATACTAATTATGACAGGTGACTGTAACTTCGTAACTAATTATGACAAGTAACTGTAATTTCGATACAAATTATGGCAGGTAACAGTAACTTCGATACTAATTATGACAAGTAACTGTAACTTCGATACTAATTATGACAGGGAACTGTAATTTCGATACAAATTATGGCAGGTTACTGTAACTTCGATACTAATTGTGACTGGTAACAGTAACTTCGATACTAATTATGACAAGTAACTATAACTTCGAATCAAATTATGACAGGTAACTGTAACTTCAATACTAATTATGACAAGAAACTCTAACTTCGTTACTAATTATGACAAGTAACTGTAATTTTGATAAAAAATTATGGTAGGTAACTGTAACTTCTATACTAATTATGACAGGTAACAGTAACTTCGATACTTATTATGACAGGTAACTGTAACTTCGTTACTAATTATCACAAGTAACTTTAATTTCGATAATAATTATGGCAGGTTACTGTAACTTCG
Organism: Meconema thalassinum; assembly: GCA_946902985.2. Taxonomy (NCBI): domain Eukaryota; kingdom Metazoa; phylum Arthropoda; class Insecta; order Orthoptera; family Tettigoniidae; genus Meconema; species Meconema thalassinum. Next base: position 1,670,701,675 of record OX336388.2, on the reverse strand, counting down.
TTACTTATTATTACAAGTCCCTGTAATTTCGATACAAATTATGGCAGGTAACGGTAACTTCGAAACTAATTATTACAAGTAACTGTAACGTCGATACAAATTATGACAGGTAACTGTAACTTGGTTACTAATTATGACAAGTAACTTTAATTTCGATACAAATTTTGGCAGGTAACTGTAACTTCGATTCTAATTATGACAGGTAACAGTAACTTCGATACTAATTATGACAAGTAACTGTAACTTCGATACTAATTATGACAGGTAACAGTAACTTCGATACTAATTATGACAAGAAACTCTAACTTCGTTACTAATTATGACAAGTAACTGTAATTTCGATACAAATTATGACAGGTAACTGGAACTTCGTTACTAATTGTGACAAGTAACAGTACCTTCGATACTAATTAGGACAGGTAACTGTAACATCGATACTAATTATGACAAGGAACTGTAATTTCGATACAAATTATGGCAGGTAACTGTAACTTCGATACCAATTATGACAGGTAACAGCAACATCGATACTAATTATGACAAGTAACTATAACTTCGATACAAATTATGACAGGTAACTGTAACTTCGATACTAATTATGACAAGAAACTCTAACTTCGTTACTAATTATGACAAGTAACTGTAATTTTGATAAAAAATTATTGTAGGTAACTGTAACTTCAATACTAATTATGACAGGTAACAGTAACGTCGATACTAATTACGACAGGTAACTGTAACTTCGTTACTTATTATGACAAGTAACATTAATTTCGATTTTTATTATGGCAGGTTACTGTAACTTCGTTACTAATTATGACAAGTCCCTGTAATTTCGATACAAATTATTGCAGGTAATTGTAATTTCGATACTTATTATGACAGGTAACAGTAACTTCGATACTAATTATGACAGGTAACAGTAACTTCGATACTAATTATGACAAGTAACTGTAACTTCGATACAAATTATGACAGGTAACAGTAACTTCGATACTAATTATGACAGGTTACAGTAACTACGATACTAATTATGACAAGTAACTGTAACTTCGATACTAATTATGACAGGTAACTGTAACTTGGTAACTAATTATGACAAGTAACTGTAATTTCGATACAAATTATGGCTGGTAACAGTAACTTCGATGCTAATTATGACAGGTAACTGTAACTTCGATACTAATTATGACATGGAACTGTAATTTCGATACAAATTATGGCAGGTAACTGTAACTTCGATACTAATTGTGACAGGTAACAGTAACTTCGATACTAATTATGACAAGTAACTATAACTTCGAATCAAATTACGACAGGTAACTGTAACTTCGATACTAATTATGACATGAAATCTAACTTCGTTACTAATTATGACAAGTAACTGTAATTTTGATAAAGAATTATGGTAGGTAACTGTAACTTCAATACTAATTATGACAGGTAACAGGAACTTCGATACTAATTATGACAGGTAACTGTAACTTCGTTACTAATTATCACAAGTAACTTTAATTTCGATACTAATTATGGCAGATAACTGTAACTTCGTTTCTAATTATGACAAGTCCCTGTTATTTCGATACAAATTATGGCAGGTAACGGTAACTTCGATACTAATTATTACAAGTAACTGTAACTTCGATACTAATTATGACAGGTAACTGTAACTTCGTTACTAATTATGACAAGTAACTGTAATTTCGATACAAATTATGACAGGTAACAGTAACATCGTTAGTAATTATGACAAGTAACAGTAATTTCGATACAAATTATGGCAGGTAACTGTATCTTCGATACTAATTATGACAGGTAACAGTAACTTCGATACTAATTATGACAAGTAACATTAACTTCGATACTAATTATGGCAGGTTACTGTAACATCGCTACTAATTATGACAAGTAACATTAATTTCGATACAAATTTTGGCAGGTAACTGTATCTTCCATACTAATTATGACAGGTAACAGTAACTTCGATACTAATTATGACAGGAAACTGTAACTTCGTTACTAATTATGACACGTAACTGTAATTTCGATACAAATTATGACAGGTAACTGTAACATCGTTACTAATTATGACAAGTAACAGTACCTTCGATACTAATTATGACAGGTAACTGTAACATCGATACTAATTATGACAAGGAACTGTAATTTCGATACAAATTATGGCAGGTAACTGTAACTTCGTTACTAATTATGACAAGTAACTGTAATTTCGATACAAATTTTGGCTGGTAACTGTAACTTCGATACTAATTATGACAGGTAACAGGAACTTCGATACTAATTATGACAGGTAACTGTAACTTCGTTACTAATAATGACAAGTAACTCTAATTTCGATACTAATTATGGCAGGTAACTGTAACTTCGATACTAATTATGACAGGTAACAGTAACTTCGATACTAACTATGACAAGTAACTGTAACTTCGATACTAATTATGACAAGAAACTCTAACTTCGTTACTAATTATGACAAGTAACTGTAATTTTGATAAAAAATTATTGTAGGTAACTGTAACTTCAATAATAATTATGACAGGTAACAGTAACTTCGATACTAATTATGACAAGAACCTCAATCTTCGTTACTAATTATGACAAGTAACTGTAATTTTGATAAAAATTATGGTAGGTAACTGTAACTTCAATACTAATTATGACAGGTAACAGTAACTTCGATACTAATTATGACAGGAAACTGTAACTTCGTTACTAATTATGACAAGTAACTTAAATTTCGATATTAATTATGGCAGGAAACTGTAACTTCGTTACTAATTATGACAAGTCCCTGTAATTTCGATACAAATTATGGCAGGTAACTGTAACCTCGATACTAATTATGACAAGTAACTTTAACTTCGATACTAATTATGACAGGTAACTGTAACTTCGTTATTAATTATGACAAGTAACTGTAATTTCGATACAAATATTGGCAGGTAACTGTATCATCGTTACTAATTATGACAGGTAACAGTAACTTCGATATTAATTATAATAAGTAACTGTAACTTCGATACTAATTATGACAGGTAACTGTAACTTCGATACTAATTATGACAGGTAACTGTAACTTCGTTACTAATTATGACAAGTAACTGTAATTTCGATACAAATTATGGCAGGTTACTGTAACCTCGATACTAATTATAACAGGTAACAGCAACTTCGATGCTAATTATGACAAGTAACTGTAACATCGATACTAATTATGACAGGTAACTGTAACTTCGTTACTAATTATGACAAGTAACTGTAATTTCGATACAAATTATGGCAGGTTACTGTAACTTCATACTAATTATGACAGGTAACAGCAACTTCGATACTAATTATGACAAGTAACTATAACCTCGATACAAATTATGACAGGTAACTGTAACTTCGATACTAATTATGACAAGAAACTCTAACTTCGTTACTAATTATGACAAGTAACTGTAATTTTGATAAAAAATTATTGTAGGTAACTGTAACTTCAATACTAATTATGACAGGTAACAGTAACTTCGATACTTATTATGACAGGTAACTGTAACTTCGTTACTTATTATGACAAGTAACTTTAATTTCGATACTAATTATGGCAGGTTACTGTAACTTCGTTACTAATTATCACAAGTCCCTGTAATTTCAAAACAAATTATGGCAGGTAATTGTAATTTCGATGCTAATTATGACAGGTAACATTAACTTCGATACTAATTATGACAAGTAACAGTAACTTCGATAGTATTAAGACAAGTAACTGTAACTTTGATGCTAATTATGAAAGGTAACTGTAACTTCGTTACTAATTATGACAATAACTGTAATTTCGGTTCAAATTTTGGCAGGTAACTGTAACTTCGATACTTATTATGACAGGTAACAGTAACTTCGATACTAATTATGACAAGTAACTGTAACTTCGATACTAATTATGACAGGTAACTGTAACTTCGTTACTAATTATGACAAGTAACTGTAATTTCGATACAAATTATGGCAGGTAACTGTTCCTTCGATACTAATTATGACAGGTAACAGCAACTTCGATACTAATTATGACAAGTAACTATAACTTCGATACAAATTATGACAGGTAAATGTAACTTCGATACTAATTATGACAAGAAATTCTAACTTCGTTACTAATTATGACAAGTAACTGTAATTTTGATAAAAAATTATTGTAGGTAACTGTAACTTCAATACTAATTATGACAGGTAACAGTAACTTCGATACTAATTATGACAGGTAACTGTAACTTCGTTACTTATTATGACAAGTAACTTTAATTTCCATACTAATTATGGCAGGTTACTGTAACTTCGTTACTAATTATGACAAGTCCCTGTAATTTCAATACAAATTATGGCAGGTAATTGTAATTTCGATGCTAATTATGACAGGTAACATTAACTTCGATACTAATTATGACAAGTAACAGTAACTTCGATACTAATTATGACAAGTAACTGTAACTTCAATACTAATTATGACAGGTAACAGTAACTTCGATACTAATTATGACAGGTAACAGTAACTACGATACTAATTATGACAAGTAACTGTAACTTCGATACTAATTATGACAGGTAACTGTAACTTCGTAACTAATTATGACAAGTAACTGTAATTTCGATACAAATTATGGCAGGTAACAGTAACTTCGATACTAATTATGACAAGTAACTGTAACTTCGATACTAATTATGACAGGGAACTGTAATTTCGATACAAATTATGGCAGGTTACTGTAACTTCGATACTAATTGTGACTGGTAACAGTAACTTCGATACTTATTATGACAAGTAACTATAACTTCGAATCAAATTATGACAGGTAACTGTAACTTCGATACTAATTATGACAAGAAACTCTAACTTCGTTACTAATTATGGCAAGTAACTGTAATTTTGATAAAAAATTATGGTTGGTAACTGTAACTTCAATACTAATTATGACAGGTAACAGTAACTTCGATACTTATTATGACAGGTAACTGTAACTTCGTTACTAATTACCACAAGTAACTTTAATTTCGATACTAATTATGGCAGGTAACTGTAACTTCGTTACTTATTATTACAAGTCCCTGTAATTTCGATACAAATTATGGCAGGTAACGGTTACTTCGAAACTAATTATTACAAGTAACTGTAACGTCGATACAAATTATGACAGGTAACTGTAACTTGGTTACTAATTATGACAAGTAACTTTAATTTCGATACAAATTTTGGCAGGTAACTGTAACTTCGATTCTAATTATGACAGGTAACAGTAACTTCGCTACTATTTATGACAAGTAACTGTAACTTCGATACTAATTATGACAGGTAACAGTAACTTCGATACTAATTATGACAAGAAACTCTAACTTCGTTACTAATTATGACAAGTAACTGTAATTTCGATACAAATTATGACAGGTAACTGGAACTTCGTTACTAATTATGACAAGTAACAGTACCTTCGATACTAATTATGACAGGTAACTGTAACATCGATACTAATTATGACAAGGAACTGTAATTTCGATACAAATTATGGCAGGTAACTGTAACTTCGATACCAATTATGACAGGTAACAGCAACATCGATACTAATTATGACAAGTAACTATAACTTCGATAAAAATTATGACAGGTAACTGTAACTTCGATACTAATTATGACAAGAAACTCTAACTTCGTTACTAATTATGCCAAGTAACTGTAATTTTGATAAAAAATTATTGTAGGTAACTGTAACTTCAATACTAATTATGACAGGTAACAGTAACGTCGATACTAATTACGACAGGTAACTGTAACTTCGTTACTTATTATGACAAGTAACTTTAATTTCGATACTAATTATGGCAGGTTACTGTAACTTCGTTACTAATTATGACAAGTCCTTTAATTTCGATACAAATTATTGCAGGTAATTGTAATTTCGATACTAATTATGACAGGTAACAGTAACTTCGATACTAATTATGACAGGTAACAGTAACTTCGATACTTATTATGACAAGTAACTGTAACTTCGATACAAATTATGACAGGTAACAGTAACTTCGATACCAATTATGACAGGTTACAGTAACTACGATACTAATTATGACAAGTAACTGTAACTTCGATACTAACTATGACAGGTAACTGAAACTTGGTAACTAATTATGACAAGTAACTGTAATTTCGATACAAATTATGGCTGGTAACAGTAACTTCGATGCTAATTATGACAGGTAACTGTAACTTCGATACTAATTATGACAAGGAACTGTAATTTCGATACAAATTATGGCAGGTAACTGTAACTTCGATACTAATTGTGACAGGTAACAGTAACTTCGATACTAATTATGACAAGTTACTATAACTTCGAATCAAATTATGACAGGTAACTGTAACTTCGATACTAATTATGACATGAAATCTAACTTCGTTACTAATTATGACAAGTAACTGTAATTTTGATAAAAAATTATGGTAGGTAACTGTAACTTCAATACTAATTATGACAGGTAACAGGAACTTCGATACTAATTATGACAGGTAACTGTAACTTCGTTACTAATTATCACAAGTAACTTTAATTTCGATACTAATTATGGCAGATAACTGTAACTTCGTTTCTAATTATGACAAGTCCCTGTTATTTCGATACAAATTATGGCAGGTAACGGTAACTTCGATACTAATTATTACAAGTAACTGTAACTTCGATACTAATTATGACAGGTAACTGTAACTTCGTTACTAATTATGACAAGTAACTATAATTTCGATACAAATTATGACAGGTAACAGTAACATCGTTAGTAATTATGACAAGTAACAGTAATTTCGATACAAATTATGGCAGGTAACTGTATCTTCGATACTAATTATGACAGGTAACAGTAACTTCGATACTAATTATGACAAGTAACATTAACTTCGATACTAATTATGGCAGGTTACTGTAACATCGCTACTAATTATGACAAGTAACATTAATTTCGATACAAATTATGGCAGGTAACTGTATCTTCCATACTAATTATGACAGGTAACAGTAACTTCGATACTAATTATGACAGGAAACTGTAACTTCGTTACTAATTATGACAAGTAACTGTAATTTCGATACAAATTATGACAGGTAACTGTAACATCGTTACTAATTATGACAAGTAACAGTACCTTCGATACTAATTATGACAGGTAACTGTAACTTCGATACTAATTATGACAAGGAACTGTAATTTCGATACAAATTATGGCAGGTAACTGTAACTTCGTTACTAATTATGACAAGTAACTGTAATTTCGATACAAATTTTGGCTGGTAACTGTAACTTCGATACTAATTATGACAGGTAACAGGAACTTCGATACTAATTATGACAGGTAACTGTAACTTCGTTACTAATAATGACAAGTAACTCTAATTTCGATACTAATTATGGCAGGTAACTGTAACTTCGATACTAATTATGACAGGTAACAGTAACTTCGATACTAACTATGACAAGTAACTGTAACTTCGATACTAATTATGACAAGAAACTCTAACTTCGTTACTAATTATGACAAGTAACTGTAATTTTGATAAAAAATTATTGTAGGTAACTGTAACTTCAATAATAATTATGACACGTAACAGTAACTTCGATACTAATTATGACAAGAACCTCAATCTTCGTTACTAATTATGACAAGTAACTGTAATTTTGATAAAAATTATGGTAGGTAACTGTAACTTCAATACTAATTATGACAGGTAACAGTAACTTCGATACTAATTATGACAGGAAACTGTAACTTCGTTACTAATTATGACAAGTAACTTAAATTTCGATATTAATTATGGCAGGAAACTGTAACTTCGTTACTAATTATGACAAGTCCCTGTAATTTCGATACAAATTATGGCAGGTAACTGTAACCTCGATACTAATTATGACAAGTAACTTTAACTTCGATACTAATTATGACAGGTAACTGTAACTTCGTTATTAATTATGACAAGTAACTGTAATTTCGATACAAATATTGGCAGGTAACTGTATCATCGTTACTAATTATGACAGGTAACAGTAACTTCGATATTAATTATAATAAGTAACTGTAACTTCGATACTAATTATGACAGGTAACTGTAACTTCGATACTAATTATGACAGGTAACTGTAACTTCGTTACTAATTATGACAAGTAACTGTAATTTCGATACAAATTATGGCAGGTTACTGTAACTTCGATACTAATTATAACAGGTAACAGCACTTCGATGCTAATTATGACAAGTAACTGTAACATCGATACTAATTATGACAGGTAACTGTAACTTCGTTACTAATTATGACAAGTAACTGTAATTTCGATACAAATTATGGCAGGTTACTGTAACTTCATACTAATTATGACAGGTAACAGCAACTTCGATACTAATTATGACAATTAACTATAACCTCGATACAAATTATGACAGGTAACTGTAACTTCGATACTAATTATGACAAGAAACTCTAACTTCGTTACTAATTATGACAAGTAACTGTAATTTTGATAAAAAATTATTGTAGGTAACTGTAACTTCAATACTAATTATGACAGGTAACAGTAACTTCGATACTAATTATGACAGGTAACTGTAACTTCGTTACTTATTATGACAAGTAACTTTAATTTCGATACTAATTATGGCAGGTTACTGTAACTTCGTTACTAATTATCACAAGTCCCTGTAATTTCAAAACAAATTATGGCAGGTAATTGTAATTTCGATGCTAATTATGACAGGTAACATTAACTTCGATACTAATTATGACAAGTAACAGTAACTTCGATAGTATTAAGACAAGTAACTGTAACTTTGATGCTAATTATGAAAGGTAACTGTAACTTCGTTACTAATTATGACAATAACTGTAATTTCGGTTCAAATTTTGGCAGGTAACTGTAACTTCGATACTTATTATGACAGGTAACAGTAACTTCGATACTAATTATGACAAGTAACTGTAACTTCGATACTAATTATGACAGGTAACTGTAACTTCGTTACTAATTATGACAAGTAACTGTAATTTCGATACAAATTATGGCAGGTAACTGTTCCTTCGATACTAATTATGACAGGTAACAGCAACTTCGATACTAATTATGACAAGTAACTATAACTTCGATACAAATTATGACAGGTAACTGTAACTTCGATACTAATTATGACAAGAAACTCTAACTTCGTTACTAATTATGACAAGTAACTGTAATTTTGATAAAAAATTATTGTAGGTAACTGTAACTTCAATACTAATTATGACAGGTAACAGTAACTTCGATACTAATTATGACAGGTAACTGTAACTTCGTTACTTATTATGACAAGTAACTTTAATTTCCATACTAATTATGGCAGGTTACTGTAACTTCGTTACTAATTATGACAAGTCCCTGTAATTTCAATACAAATTATGGCAGGTAATTGTAATTTCGATGCTAATTATGACAGGTAACATTAACTTCGATACTAATTATGACAAGTAACAGTAACTTCGATACTAATTATGACAATTAACTGTAACTTCAATACTAATTATGACAGGTAACAGTAACTTCGATACTAATTATGACAGGTAACAGTAACTACGATACTAATTATGACAAGTAACTGTAACTTCGATACTAATTATGACAGGTAACTGTAACTTCGTAACTAATTATGACAAGTAACTGTAATTTCGATACAAATTATGGCAGGTAACAGTAACTTCGATACTAATTATGACAAGTAACTGTAACTTCGATACTAATTATGACAGGGAACTGTAATTTCGATACAAATTATGGCAGGTTACTGTAACTTCGATACTAATTGTGACTGGTAACAGTAACTTCGATACTTATTATGACAAGTAACTATAACTTCGAATCAAATTATGACAGGTAACTGTAACTTCGATACTAATTATGACAAGAAACTCTAACTTCGTTACTAATTATGACAAGTAACTGTAATTTTGATAAAAAATTATGGTTGGTAACTGTAACTTCAATACTAATTATGACAGGTAACAGTAACTTCGATACTTATTATGACAGGTAACTGTAACTTCGTTACTAATTACCACAAGTAACTTTAATTTCGATACTAATTATGGCAGGTAACTGTAACTTCGTTACTTATTATTACAAGTCCCTGTAATTTCGATACAAATTATGGCAGGTAACGGTTACTTCGAAACTAATTATTACAAGTAACTGTAACGTCGATACAAATTATGACAGGTAACTGTAACTTGGTTACTAATTATGACAAGTAACTTTAATTTCGATACAAATTTTGGCAGGTAACTGTAACTTCGATTCTAATTATGACAGGTAACAGTAACTTCGCTACTATTTATGACAAGTAACTGTAACTTCGATACTAATTATGACAGGTAACAGTAACTTCGATACTAATTATGACAAGAAACTCTAACTTCGTTACTAATTATGACAAGTAACTGTAATTTCGATACAAATTATGACAGGTAACTGGAACTTCGTTACTAATTATGACAAGTAACAGTACCTTCGATACTAATTATGACAGGTAACTGTAACATCGATACTAATTATGACAAGGAACTGTAATTTCGATACAAATTATGGCAGGTAACTGTAACTTCGATACCAATTATGACAGGTAACAGCAACATCGATACTAATTATGACAAGTAACTATAACTTCGATACAAATTATGACAGGTAACTGTAACTTCGATACTAATTATGACAAGTAACTCTAACTTCGTTACTAATTATGACAAGTAACTGTAATTTTGATAAAAAATTATTGTAGGTAACTGTAACTTCAATACTAATTATGACAGGTAACAGTAACGTCGATACTAATTACGACAGGTAACTGTAACTTCGTTACTTATTATGACAAGTAACTTTAATTTCGATACTAATTATGGCAGGTTACTGTAACTTCGTTACTAATTATGACAAGTCCTTTAATTTCGATACAAATTATTGCAGGTAATTGTAATTTCGATACTAATTATGACAGGTAACAGTAACTTCGATACTAATTATGACAGGTAACAGTAACTTCGATACTTATTATGACAAGTAACTGTAACTTCGATACAAATTATGACAGGTAACAGTAACTTCGATACTAATTATGACAGGTTACAGTAACTACGATACTAATTATGACAAGTAACTGTAACTTCGATACTAACTATGACAGGTAACTGAAACTTGGTAACTAATTATGACAAGTAACTGTAATTTCGATACAAATTATGGCTGGTAACAGTAACTTCGATGCTAATTATGACAGGTAACTGTAACTTCGATACTAATTATGACAAGGAACTGTAATTTCGATACAAATTATGGCAGGTAACTGTAACTTCGATACTAATTGTGACAGGTAACAGTAACTTCGATACTAATTATGACAAGTAACTATAACTTCGAATCAAATTATGACAGGTAACTGTAACTTCGATACTAATTATGACATGAAATCTAACTTCGTTACTAATTATGACAAGTAACTGTAATTTTGATAAAAAATTATGGTAGGTAACTGTAACTTCAATACTAATTATGACAGGTAACAGGAACTTCCATACTAATTATGACAGGTAACTGTAACTTCGTTACTAATTATCACAAGTAACTTTAATTTGATACTAATTATGGCAGGTAACTGTAACTTCGTTACTAATTATGACAAGCCCCTGTTATTTCGATACAAATTATGGCAGGTAACGGTAACTTCGATACTAATTATTACAAGTAACTGTAACCTCGATACTAATTATGACAGGTAACTTTAACTTCGTTACTAATTATGACAAGTAACTGTAATTTCGATACAAATTATGACAGGTAACAGTAACTTCGTTAGTAATTATGACAAGTAACAGTAATTTCGATACAAATTATGGCAGGTAACTGTATCTTCGATACTAATTATGACAGGTAACAGTAACTTCGATACTAATTATGACAAGTAACATTAACTTCGATACTAATTATGGCAGGTTACTGTAACATCGCTACTAATTATGACAAGTAACATTAATTTCGATACAAATTATGGCAGGTAACTGTAACTTCCATACTAATTATGACAGGTAACAGTTACTTCGATACTAATTATGACAGGAAACTGTAACTTCGTTACTAATTATGACAAGTAACTGTAATTTCGATACAAATTATGACAGGTAACTGTAACTTCGATACTAATTATGACAAGGAACTGTAATTTCGATACAAATTATGGCAGGTAACTGTAACTTCGGTACTAATTATGACAAGTAACTGTAATTTCGATACAAATTTTGGCAGGTAACTGTAACTTCGATACTAATTATGACAGGTAACAGTAACTTCGATACTAATTATGACAAGTAACTGTAACTTCGATACTAATTATGACAGGTAACTGTAACTTCGTTACTAATAATGACAAGTAACTCTAATTTCGATACTAATTATGGCAGGTAACTGTAACTTCGATACTAATTATGACAGGTAACAGTAACTTCGATACTAATTATGACAAGTAACTGTAACTTCGATACTAATTATGACAAGAAACTCTAACTTGGTTACTAATTATGACAAGTAACTGTAATTTTGATAAAAAATTATTGTAGGTAACTGTAACTTCAATACTAATTATGACAGGTAACAGTAACTTCGATTTCTAATTATGACAAGAAACTCAAACTTCGTTACTAATTATGACAAGTAACTGTAATTTTGATAAAAAATTACGGTAGGTAACTGTAACTTCAATACTAATTATGACAGGTAACAGTAACTTCGATACTAATTATGACAGGAAACTGTAACTTCGTTACTAATTATGACAAGTAACTTTAATTTCGATATTAATTATGGCAGGAAACTGTAACTTCGTTACTAATTATGACAAGTCCCTGTAATTTCGATACAAATTATGGCAGGTAACTGTAACCTTGATACTAATTATGACAAGTAACTGTAACTTCGATACTAATTATGACAGGTAACTGTAACTTCGTTATTAATTATGAAAAGTAACTGTAATTTCGATACAAAAATTTTCAGGTAACTGTATCATCGTTACTAATTATGACGGGTAACAGTAACTTCGATATTAATTATGATAAGTAACTGTAACTTCGATACTAATTATGACAGGTAACTGTAACTTCGATACTAATTATGACAGGTAACTGTAACTTCGTTACTAATTATGACAAGTAACTGTAATTTCGATACAAATTATGGCAGGTTACTGTAACTTCGATACTAATTATGACAGGTAACAGCAACTTCGATACTAATTATGACAAGTAACTATAACTTCGATACAAATTATGACAGGTAACTGTAACTTCGATACTAATTATGACAAGAAACTCTAACTTCGTTACTAATTATGACAAGTAACTGTAATTTTGATAAAAAATTATTGTAGGTAACTGTAACTTCAATACTAATTATGACAGGTAACAGTAACTTCGATACTAATTATGACAGGTAACTGTAACTTCGTTACTTATTATGACAAGTAACTTTAATTTCGATACTAATTATGGCAGGTTACTGTAACTTCGTTACTAATTATGACAAGTCCCTGTAATTTCGGTACAAATTATGGCAGGTAATTGTAATTTCGAAGCTAATTATGACAGGTAACAGTAACTTCGTTACTAATTATGACAAGTAACAGTAACTTCGATACTAATTATGACAAGTAACTGTAACTTCGATACTAATTATGACAGGTAACTGTAACTTCGTTTCTAATTATGACAAATAACTGTAATTTCGATTCAAATTTTGGCACGTAACTGTAACTTCGATACTTATTATGACAGGTAACAGTAACTTCGATACTAATTGTGACAAGTAACTGTAACTTCGATACTAATTATGACAGGTAACTATAACTTCGTTACTAATTATGACAAGTAACTGTAATTTCGATACAAATTATGGCAGGTAACTGTAACTTCGATACTAATTATGACAGGTAACAGCAACTTCGATACTAATTATGACAAGTAACTATAACTTCGATACAAATTAGGACAGGTAACTGTAACTTCGATACTAATTATGACAAGAAACTCTAACTTCGTTACTAATTATGACAAGTAACTGTAATTATGATAAAAAATTATTGTAGGTAACTGTAACTTCAATACTAATTAAGAAAGGTAACAGTAACTTCGATACTAATTATGACAGGTAACAGTAACTACGATACTAATTATGACAAGTAACTGTAACTTCGATACTAATTATGACAGGTAACTTTAACTTCGTAACTAATTATGACAAGTAACTGTTATTTCGATACAAATTATGGCAGGTAACAGTAACTTCGATACTAATTATGACAAGTAACTGTAATTTTGATAAAAAATTATTGTAGGTAACTGTAACTTCAATACTAATTATGACAGGTTACAGTAACTTCGATACTAATTATGACAGGTAACAGTAACTACGATACTAATTATGACAAGTAACTGTAACTTCGATACTAATTATGACAGGTAACTGTAACTTCGTAAGTAATTATGACTAGTAACTCTAATTTCGATACAAATTATGGCAGGTAACAGTAACTTCGATACTAATTATGACAAGTAACTGTAACTTCGATACTAATTATGACAGGGAACTGTAATTTCGATACAAATTATGGCAGGTAACTGTAACTTCGATACTAATTGTGACTGGTAACAGTAATTTCGATACTAATTATGACAAGTAACTATAACTTCGAATCAAATTATGACAGGTAACTGTAACTTCGATACTAATTATGACAAGAAACTCTAACTTCGTTACTAATTATGACAAGTAACTGTAATTTTGATAAAAAATTATGGTAGGTAACTGTAACTTCAATACTAATTATGACAGGTAACAGTAACTTCGATACTTATTATGACAGGTAACTGTAACTTCGTTACTAATTACCACAAGTAACTTTAATTTCGATACTAATTATGGCAGGTAACTGTAACTTCGTTACTAATTACTACAAGTCCCTGTAATTTCGATACAAATTATGGCGGGTAACGGTAACTTCGATTCTAATTATTACAAGTAACTGTAACTTCGATACTAATTATGACAGGTAACTGTAACTTGGTTACTAATTATGACAAGTAACTGTAATTTCGATACAAATTTTGGCAGGTAACTGTAACTTCGATTCTAATTATGACAGGTAACAGTAACTTCGATACTAATTATGACAAGTAACTGTAACTTCGATACTAATTATGACAGGTAACTGTAACTTCGTTACTATTTATGACAAGTAACAGTAATTTCGATACAAAATATGGCAGGTAACAGTAACTTCGAAACTAAATATGACAGGTAACAGTAACTTCGATACTAATTATGACAAGTAACATTAACTTCGATACTAATTATGACAGGTTACTGTAACATCGTTGCTAATGATGACAAGTAACTTTAATTTCGATACAAATTATGGCAGGTAACTGTAACTTCCATACCAATTATGACAGGTAACAGTTACTTCGATACTAATTATGACAGGAAACTGTAACTTCGTTACTAATTATGACAAGTAACTGTAATTTCGATACAAATTATGACAGGTAACTGTATCTTCGTTACTAATTATGACAACTAACAGTACCATCGATACTAATTATGACAGGTAACTGTAACTTCGATACTAATTATGACAAGGAACTGTAATTTCGATACAAATTATGGCAGGTAACTGTAACTTCGTTACTAATTATGACAAGAAACTCTAATTTCGATACAAATTACGGCAGGTAATTGTAACTTCGGTACTAATTATGACAGGTAACAGTAACTTCGATACTAATTATGACAAGTAACTATAACTTCGATAAAAATTATGACTGGTTACTGTAACTTCGATTCTAATTATGACGAGAAACTCAAACTTCGTTACTAATTATGACAAGTAACTGTAATTTTGATAAAAAATTATGGTAGGTAACTGTAACTTCAATACTAATTATGACAGGTAACAGTAACTTCGATACTAATTATGACAGGAAACTGTAACTTCGTTACTAATTATGACAAGTAACTTTAATTACGATACTAATTATGGCAGGAAACTGTAACTTCGTTACTAATTATGACAAGTCCCTGTAATTTCGATACAAATTATGGCAGGTAACTGTAACTTCCATACTAATTATGACAAGTAACTGTAACTTCGATACTAATTTGACAGGTAACTGTAACTTCGTCACTAATTATAACAAGTAACTGTAATTTCGTTACAAATTATGGCAGGTAACAGTATCTTCGATACTAATTATGACAGGTAACAGTAATTCGATACTAATTATGACAAGTAACTATAACTTCGATACAAATTATGACAGGTAACTGTAACTTCGATACTAATTATGACAAGAAACCCGAACTTCGTTACTAATTATGACAAGTCCCTGTATTTTCGATACAAATTATGGCAGGTTACTGTAACTTCCATACTAATTATGACAGGTAACAGTAACTTCGATACTAATTATGACAGGAAACTGTAATTTCGTTACTAATTATGACAAGTAACTGTAATTTCGATACAAATTATGACTGGTAACTGTATCTTCGTTACTAATTATGACAGGTTACTGTAACTTCGTTACTAATTATGTCAAGTAACTGTAGCTTCGATGCTTATTATGACAAGTAACTGTAATTTCGATACAAATTATGACAGGTAACATTAACTTCGATATAAATTATGACAAGAAACTCTAACTTCGTTAATAATTATGACAAGTAACTGTAATTTTGATAAAAAATTATGGTAGGTAACTGTAACTTCAATACTAATTATGACAGGTAACAGTAACTTCGATACTAATTATGACAGGAAACTGTAACTTCGTTACTAATTATGACAAGTAACTTTAATTTCGATATTAATTATGGCAGGAAACTGTAACTTCGTTACTAATTATGACAAGTCCCTGTAATTTCGATACAAATTATGGCAGGTAACTGTAACCTCGATACTAATTATGACAAGTAACTGTAACTTCGATACTAATTATGACAGGTAACTGTAACTTCGTTATTAATTATGACAAGTAACTGTAATTTCGATACAAATTTTGGCAGGTAACTGTATCATCGTTACTAATTATGACAGGTAACAGTAACTTCGATATAAATTATGATAAGTAACTGTAACTTCGATACTAATTATGACAGGTAACTGTAACTTCGATACTAATTATGACAGGTAACTGTAACTTCGTTACTAATTATGACAAGTAACTGTAATTTCGATTCAAATTTTGGCAGGTAACTCTAACTTCGATACTTATTATGACAGGTAACAGTAACTTCGATACTAATTATGACAAGTAACTGTAACATCGATACTAATTATGACAGGTAACTGTAACTTCGTTACTAATTATGACAAGTAACTGTAATTTCGATACAAATTATGGCAGGTTACTGTAACTTCGATACTAATTATGACAGGTAACAGCAACTTCGATACTAATTATGACAAGTAACTATAACTTCGATACAAATTATGACAGGTAACTGTAACATCGATACTAATTATGACAAGAAACTCTAACTTCGTTACTAATTATGACAAGTAACTGTAATTTTGATAAAAAATTATTGTAGGTAACTGTAACTTCAATACTAATTATGACAGGTAACAGTAACTTCGATACTAATTATGACAGGTAACTGTAACTTCGTTACTTATTATGACAAGTAACTTTAATTTCGATACTAATTATGGCAGGTTACTGTAACTTCGTTACTAATTATGACAAGTCCCTGTAATTTCGATACAAATTACGGCAGGTAATTGTAATTTCGATACTAATTATGACAGGTAACAGTAACATCGATACTAATTATGACAGGTAACAGTAACTTCGATACTTATTATGACAAGTAACTGTAACTTCGATACAAATTATGACAGGTAACAGTAACTTCGATACTAATTATGACAGGTTACAGTAACTACGATACTAATTATGACAAGTAACTGTAACTTCGATACTAATTATGACAGGTAACTGTAACTTGGTAACTAATTATGACAAGTAACTGCAATTTCGATACAAATTATGGCTGGTAACAGTAACTTCGATGCTAATTATGACAGGTTACTGTAACTTCGATACTAATTATGACAAGGAACTGTAATT
This sequence comes from Meconema thalassinum, assembly GCA_946902985.2. NCBI lineage: Eukaryota > Metazoa > Arthropoda > Insecta > Orthoptera > Tettigoniidae > Meconema > Meconema thalassinum. The sequence goes on along the minus strand of OX336388.2, from coordinate 1,670,683,441 downwards.
TCGATACAAATTATGGCAGGTAACTGTAACTTCGATACTAATTGTGACAGGTAACAGTAACTTCGATACTAATTATGACAAGTAACTATAACTTCGAATCAAATTATGACAGGTAACTGTAACTTCGATACTAATTATGACATGAAATCTAACTTCGTTACTAATTATGACAAGTAACTATAATTTTGATAAAAAATTATGGTAGGTAACTGTAACTTCAATACTAATTATGACAGGTAACAGGAACTTCGATACGTATTATGACAGGTAACTGTAACTTCGTTACTAATTATCACAAGTAACTTTAATTTCGATACTAATTATGGCAGGTAACTGTAACTTCGTTACTAATTATGACAAGTCCCTGTTATTTCGATACAATTTATGGCAGGTAACGGTAACTTCGGTACTAATTATTACAAGTAACTGTAACTTCGATACTAATTATGTCAGGTAACTGTAACTTCGTTACTAATTATGACAAGTAACTGTAATTTCGATACAAATTATGACAGGTAACAGTAACTTCGTTAGTAATTATGACAAGTAACAGTAATTTCGATACAAATTATGGCAGGTAACTGTATCTTCGATACTAATTATGACAGGTAACAGTAACTTCGATACTAATTATGACAAGTAACATTAACTTCGATACTAATTATGGCAGGTTACTGTAACATCGCTACTAATTATGACAAGTAACATTAATTTCGATAAAAATTATGGCAGGTAACCGTAACTTCCATACTAATTATGACAGGTAACAGTTACTTCGATACTAATTATGACAGGAAACTGTAACTTCGTTACTAATTATGACAAGTAACTGTAATTTCGATACAAATTATGACAGGTAACTGTAACATCGTTACTAATTATGACAAGTAACAGTACCTTCGATACTAATTATGACAGGTAACTGTAACTTCGATACTAATTATGACAAGGAACTGAAATTTCGATACAAATTATGGCAGGTAACTGTAACTTCGTTACTAATTATGACAAGTAACTGTAATTTCGATACAAATTTTGGCAGGTAACTGTAACTTCGATACTAATTATGACAGGTAACAGTAACTTCGATACTAATTATGACAAGTAACTGTAGCTTCGATGCTTATTATGACAAGTAACTGTAATTTCCATACAAATTATGACAGGTAACATTAACTTCGATATAAATTATGACAAGAAACTCTAACTTCGTTAATAATTATGACAAGTAACTGTAATTTTGATAAAAAATTATGGTAGGTAACTGTAACTTCAATACTAATTATGACAGGTAACAGTACCTTCGATACTAATTATGACAGGTAACTGTAACTTCGTTACTTATTATGACAAGTAACTTTAATTTCGATACTAATTATGGCAGGTTACTGTAACTTCGTTACTAATTATGACAAGTCCCTGTAATTTCGGTACAAATTATGGCAGGTAATTGTAATTTCGAAGCTAATTATGACAGGTAACAGTAACTTCGTTACTAATTATGACAAGTAACAGTAACTTCGATACTAATTATGACAAGTAACTGTAACTTCGATACTAATTATGACAGGTAACTGTAACTTCGTTTCTAATTATGACAAATAACTGTAATTTCGATTCAAATTTTGGCACGTAACTGTAACTTCGATACTTATTATGACAGGTAACAGTAACTTCGATACTAATTGTGACAAGTAACTGTAACTTCGATACTAATTATGACAGGTAACTATAACTTCGTTACTAATTATGACAAGTAACTGTAATTTCGATACAAATTATGGCAGGTAACTGTAACTTCGATACTAATTATGACAGGTAACAGCAACTTCGATACTAATTATGACAAGTAACTATAACTTCGATACAAATTAGGACAGGTAACTGTAACTTCGATACTAATTATGACAAGAAACTCTAACTTCGTTACTAATTATGACAAGTAACTGTAATTATGATAAAAAATTATTGTAGGTAACTGTAACTTCAATACTAATTAAGAAAGGTAACAGTAACTTCGATACTAATTATGACAGGTAACAGTAACTACGATACTAATTATGACAAGTAACTGTAACTTCGATACTAATTATGACAGGTAACTTTAACTTCGTAACTAATTATGACAAGTAACTGTTATTTCGATACAAATTATGGCAGGTAACAGTAACTTCGATACTAATTATGACAAGTAACTGTAATTTTGATAAAAAATTATTGTAGGTAACTGTAACTTCAATAATAATTATGACAGGTTACAGTAACTTCGATACTAATTATGACAGGTAACAGTAACTACGATACTAATTATGACAAGTAACTGTAACTTCGATACTAATTATGACAGGTAACTGTAACTTCGTAAGTAATTATGACTAGTAACTCTAATTTCGATACAAATTATGGCAGGTAACAGTAACTTCGATACTAATTATGACAGGAAACTGTAATTTCGTTACTAATTATGACAAGTAACTGTAATTTCGATACAAATTATGACTGGTAACTGTAACTTCGTTACTAATTATGACAGGTTACTGTAACTTCGTTACTAATTATGTCAAGTAACTGTAGCTTCGATGCTTATTATGACAAGTAACTGTAATTTCGATACAAATTATGACAGGTAACATTAACTTCGATATAAATTATGACAAGAAACTCTAACTTCGTTAATAATTATGACAAGTAACTGTAATTTTGATAAAAAATTATGGTAGGTAACTGTAACTTCAATACTAATTATGACAGGTAACAGTAACTTCGATACTAATTATGACAGGAAACTGTAACTTCGTTACTAACTATGACAAGTAACTTTAATTTCGATATTAATTATGGCAGGAAACTGTAACTTCGTTACTAATTATGACAAGTCCCTGTAATTTCGATACAAATTATGGCAGGTAACTGTAACCTCGATACTAATTATGACAAGTAACTGTAACTTCGATACTAATTATGACAGGTAACTGTAACTTCGTTGTTAATTCTGACAAGTAACTGTAATTTCGATACAAATTTTGGCAGGTAACTGTATCATCGTTACTAATTATGACAGGTAACAGTAACTTCGATATAAATTATGATAAGTAACTGTAACTTCGATACTAATTATGACAGGTAACTGTAACTTCGATACTAATTATGACAGGTAACTGTAACTTCGTTACTAATTATGACAAGTAACTGTAATTTCGATTCAAATTTTGGCAGGTAACTCTAACTTCGATACTTATTATGACAGGTAACAGTAACTTCGATACTAATTATGACAAGTAACTGTAACATCGATACTAATTATGACAGGTAACTGTAACTTCGTTACTAATTATGACAAGTAACTGTAATTTCGATACAAATTATGGCAGGTTACTGTAACTTCGATACTAATTATGACAGGTAACAGCAACTTCGATACTAATTATGACAAGTAACTATAACTTCGATACAAATTATGACAGGTAACTGTAACATCGATACTAATTATGACAAGAAACTCTAACTTCGTTACTAATTATGACAAGTAACTGTAATTTTGATAAAAAATTATTGTAGGTAACTGTAACTTCAATACTAATTATGACAGGTAACAGTAACTTCGATACTAATTATGACAGGTAACTGTAACTTCGTTACTTATTATGACAAGTAACTTTAATTTCGATACTAATTATGGCAGGTTACTGTAACTTCGTTACTAATTATGACAAGTCCCTGTAATTTCGATACAAATTACGGCAGGTAATTGTAATTTCGATACTAATTATGACAGGTAACAGTAACTTCGATACTAATTATGACAGGTAACAGTAACTTCGATACTAATTATGACAAGTAACTGTAACTTCGATACTAATTATGACAAGAAACTCTAACTTGGTTACTAATTATGACAAGTAACTGTAATTTTGATAAAAAATTATTGTAGGTAACTGTAACTTCAATACTAATTATGACAGGTAACAGTAACTTCGATTTCTAATTATGACAAGAAACTCAAACTTCGTTACTAATTATGACAAGTAACTGTAATTTTGATAAAAAATTACGGTAGGTAACTGTAACTTCAATACTAATTATGACAGGTAACAGTAACTTCGATACTAATTATGACAGGAAACTGTAACTTCGTTACTAATTATGACAAGTAACTTTAATTTCGATATTAATTATGGCAGGAAACTGTAACTTCGTTACTAATTATGACAAGTCCCTGTAATTTCGATACAAATTATGGCAGGTAACTGTAACCTTGATACTAATTATGACAAGTAACTGTAACTTCGATACTAATTATGACAGGTAACTGTAACTTCGTTATTAATTATGAAAAGTAACTGTAATTTCGATACAAAAATTTTCAGGTAACTGTATCATCGTTACTAATTATGACGGGTAACAGTAACTTCGATATTAATTATGATAAGTAACTGTAACTTCGATACTAATTATGACAGGTAACTGTAACTTCGATACTAATTATGACAGGTAACTGTAACTTCGTTACTAATTATGACAAGTAACTGTAATTTCGATACAAATTATGGCAGGTTACTGTAACTTCGATACTAATTATGACAGGTAACAGCAACTTCGATACTAATTATGACAAGTAACTATAACTTCGATACAAATTATGACAGGTAACTGTAACTTCGATACTAATTATGACAAGAAACTCTAACTTCGTTACTAATTATGACAAGTAACTGTAATTTTGATAAAAAATTATTGTAGGTAACTGTAACTTCAATACTAATTATGACAGGTAACAGTAACTTCGATACTAATTATGACAGGTAACTGTAACTTCGTTACTTATTATGACAAGTAACTTTAATTTCGATACTAATTATGGCAGGTTACTGTAACTTCGTTACTAATTATGACAAGTCCCTGTAATTTCGGTACAAATTATGGCAGGTAATTGTAATTTCGAAGCTAATTATGACAGGTAACAGTAACTTCGTTACTAATTATGACAAGTAACAGTAACTTCGATACTAATTATGACAAGTAACTGTAACTTCGATACTAATTATGACAGGTAACTGTAACTTCGTTTCTAATTATGACAAATAACTGTAATTTCGATTCAAATTTTGGCACGTAACTGTAACTTCGATACTTATTATGACAGGTAACAGTAACTTCGATACTAATTGTGACAAGTAACTGTAACTTCGATACTAATTATGACAGGTAACTATAACTTCGTTACTAATTATGACAAGTAACTGTAATTTCGATACAAATTATGGCAGGTAACTGTAACTTCGATACTAATTATGACAGGTAACAGCAACTTCGATACTAATTATGACAAGTAACTATAACTTCGATACAAATTAGGACAGGTAACTGTAACTTCGATACTAATTATGACAAGAAACTCTAACTTCGTTACTAATTATGACAAGTAACTGTAATTATGATAAAAAATTATTGTAGGTAACTGTAACTTCAATACTAATTAAGAAAGGTAACAGTAACTTCGATACTAATTATGACAGGTAACAGTAACTACGATACTAATTATGACAAGTAACTGTAACTTCGATACTAATTATGACAGGTAACTTTAACTTCGTAACTAATTATGACAAGTAACTGTTATTTCGATACAAATTATGGCAGGTAACAGTAACTTCGATACTAATTATGACAAGTAACTGTAATTTTGATAAAAAATTATTGTAGGTAACTGTAACTTCAATACTAATTATGACAGGTTACAGTAACTTCGATACTAATTATGACAGGTAACAGTAACTACGATACTAATTATGACAAGTAACTGTAACTTCGATACTAATTATGACAGGTAACTGTAACTTCGTAAGTAATTATGACTAGTAACTCTAATTTCGATACAAATTATGGCAGGTAACAGTAACTTCGATACTAATTATGACAAGTAACTGTAACTTCGATACTAATTATGACAGGGAACTGTAATTTCGATACAAATTATGGCAGGTAACTGTAACTTCGATACTAATTGTGACTGGTAACAGTAATTTCGATACTAATTATGACAAGTAACTATAACTTCGAATCAAATTATGACAGGTAACTGTAACTTCGATACTAATTATGACAAGAAACTCTAACTTCGTTACTAATTATGACAAGTAACTGTAATTTTGATAAAAAATTATGGTAGGTAACTGTAACTTCAATACTAATTATGACAGGTAACAGTAACTTCGATACTTATTATGACAGGTAACTGTAACTTCGTTACTAATTACCACAAGTAACTTTAATTTCGATACTAATTATGGCAGGTAACTGTAACTTCGTTACTAATTACTACAAGTCCCTGTAATTTCGATACAAATTATGGCGGGTAACGGTAACTTCGATTCTAATTATTACAAGTAACTGTAACTTCGATACTAATTATGACAGGTAACTGTAACTTGGTTACTAATTATGACAAGTAACTGTAATTTCGATACAAATTTTGGCAGGTAACTGTAACTTCGATTCTAATTATGACAGGTAACAGTAACTTCGATACTAATTATGACAAGTAACTGTAACTTCGATACTAATTATGACAGGTAACTGTAACTTCGTTACTATTTATGACAAGTAACAGTAATTTCGATACAAAATATGGCAGGTAACAGTAACTTCGAAACTAAATATGACAGGTAACAGTAACTTCGATACTAATTATGACAAGTAACATTAACTTCGATACTAATTATGACAGGTTACTGTAACATCGTTGCTAATGATGACAAGTAACTTTAATTTCGATACAAATTATGGCAGGTAACTGTAACTTCCATACCAATTATGACAGGTAACAGTTACTTCGATACTAATTATGACAGGAAACTGTAACTTCGTTACTAATTATGACAAGTAACTGTAATTTCGATACAAATTATGACAGGTAACTGTATCTTCGTTACTAATTATGACAACTAACAGTACCATCGATACTAATTATGACAGGTAACTGTAACTTCGATACTAATTATGACAAGGAACTGTAATTTCGATACAAATTATGGCAGGTAACTGTAACTTCGTTACTAATTATGACAAGAAACTCTAATTTCGATACAAATTACGGCAGGTAATTGTAACTTCGGTACTAATTATGACAGGTAACAGTAACTTCGATACTAATTATGACAAGTAACTATAACTTCGATAAAAATTATGACTGGTTACTGTAACTTCGATTCTAATTATGACGAGAAACTCAAACTTCGTTACTAATTATGACAAGTAACTGTAATTTTGATAAAAAATTATGGTAGGTAACTGTAACTTCAATACTAATTATGACAGGTAACAGTAACTTCGATACTAATTATGACAGGAAACTGTAACTTCGTTACTAATTATGACAAGTAACTTTAATTACGATACTAATTATGGCAGGAAACTGTAACTTCGTTACTAATTATGACAAGTCCCTGTAATTTCGATACAAATTATGGCAGGTAACTGTAACTTCCATACTAATTATGACAAGTAACTGTAACTTCGATACTAATTTGACAGGTAACTGTAACTTCGTCACTAATTATAACAAGTAACTGTAATTTCGTTACAAATTATGGCAGGTAACAGTATCTTCGATACTAATTATGACAGGTAACAGTAATTCGATACTAATTATGACAAGTAACTATAACTTCGATACAAATTATGACAGGTAACTGTAACTTCGATACTAATTATGACAAGAAACCCGAACTTCGTTACTAATTATGACAAGTCCCTGTATTTTCGATACAAATTATGGCAGGTTACTGTAACTTCCATACTAATTATGACAGGTAACAGTAACTTCGATACTAATTATGACAGGAAACTGTAATTTCGTTACTAATTATGACAAGTAACTGTAATTTCGATACAAATTATGACTGGTAACTGTATCTTCGTTACTAATTATGACAGGTTACTGTAACTTCGTTACTAATTATGTCAAGTAACTGTAGCTTCGATGCTTATTATGACAAGTAACTGTAATTTCGATACAAATTATGACAGGTAACATTAACTTCGATATAAATTATGACAAGAAACTCTAACTTCGTTAATAATTATGACAAGTAACTGTAATTTTGATAAAAAATTATGGTAGGTAACTGTAACTTCAATACTAATTATGACAGGTAACAGTAACTTCGATACTAATTATGACAGGAAACTGTAACTTCGTTACTAATTATGACAAGTAACTTTAATTTCGATATTAATTATGGCAGGAAACTGTAACTTCGTTACTAATTATGACAAGTCCCTGTAATTTCGATACAAATTATGGCAGGTAACTGTAACCTCGATACTAATTATGACAAGTAACTGTAACTTCGATACTAATTATGACAGGTAACTGTAACTTCGTTATTAATTATGACAAGTAACTGTAATTTCGATACAAATTTTGGCAGGTAACTGTATCATCGTTACTAATTATGACAGGTAACAGTAACTTCGATATAAATTATGATAAGTAACTGTAACTTCGATACTAATTATGACAGGTAACTGTAACTTCGATACTAATTATGACAGGTAACTGTAACTTCGTTACTAATTATGACAAGTAACTGTAATTTCGATTCAAATTTTGGCAGGTAACTCTAACTTCGATACTTATTATGACAGGTAACAGTAACTTCGATACTAATTATGACAAGTAACTGTAACATCGATACTAATTATGACAGGTAACTGTAACTTCGTTACTAATTATGACAAGTAACTGTAATTTCGATACAAATTATGGCAGGTTACTGTAACTTCGATACTAATTATGACAGGTAACAGCAACTTCGATACTAATTATGACAAGTAACTATAACTTCGATACAAATTATGACAGGTAACTGTAACATCGATACTAATTATGACAAGAAACTCTAACTTCGTTACTAATTATGACAAGTAACTGTAATTTTGATAAAAAATTATTGTAGGTAACTGTAACTTCAATACTAATTATGACAGGTAACAGTAACTTCGATACTAATTATGACAGGTAACTGTAACTTCGTTACTTATTATGACAAGTAACTTTAATTTCGATACTAATTATGGCAGGTTACTGTAACTTCGTTACTAATTATGACAAGTCCCTGTAATTTCGATACAAATTACGGCAGGTAATTGTAATTTCGATACTAATTATGACAGGTAACAGTAACATCGATACTAATTATGACAGGTAACAGTAACTTCGATACTTATTATGACAAGTAACTGTAACTTCGATACAAATTATGACAGGTAACAGTAACTTCGATACTAATTATGACAGGTTACAGTAACTACGATACTAATTATGACAAGTAACTGTAACTTCGATACTAATTATGACAGGTAACTGTAACTTGGTAACTAATTATGACAAGTAACTGCAATTTCGATACAAATTATGGCTGGTAACAGTAACTTCGATGCTAATTATGACAGGTTACTGTAACTTCGATACTAATTATGACAAGGAACTGTAATTTCGATACAAATTATGGCAGGTAACTGTAACTTCGATACTAATTGTGACAGGTAACAGTAACTTCGATACTAATTATGACAAGTAACTATAACTTCGAATCAAATTATGACAGGTAACTGTAACTTCGATACTAATTATGACATGAAATCTAACTTCGTTACTAATTATGACAAGTAACTATAATTTTGATAAAAAATTATGGTAGGTAACTGTAACTTCAATACTAATTATGACAGGTAACAGGAACTTCGATACGTATTATGACAGGTAACTGTAACTTCGTTACTAATTATCACAAGTAACTTTAATTTCGATACTAATTATGGCAGGTAACTGTAACTTCGTTACTAATTATGACAAGTCCCTGTTATTTCGATACAATTTATGGCAGGTAACGGTAACTTCGGTACTAATTATTACAAGTAACTGTAACTTCGATACTAATTATGTCAGGTAACTGTAACTTCGTTACTAATTATGACAAGTAACTGTAATTTCGATACAAATTATGACAGGTAACAGTAACTTCGTTAGTAATTATGACAAGTAACAGTAATTTCGATACAAATTATGGCAGGTAACTGTATCTTCGATACTAATTATGACAGGTAACAGTAACTTCGATACTAATTATGACAAGTAACATTAACTTCGATACTAATTATGGCAGGTTACTGTAACATCGCTACTAATTATGACAAGTAACATTAATTTCGATAAAAATTATGGCAGGTAACCGTAACTTCCATACTAATTATGACAGGTAACAGTTACTTCGATACTAATTATGACAGGAAACTGTAACTTCGTTACTAATTATGACAAGTAACTGTAATTTCGATACAAATTATGACAGGTAACTGTAACATCGTTACTAATTATGACAAGTAACAGTACCTTCGATACTAATTATGACAGGTAACTGTAACTTCGATACTAATTATGACAAGGAACTGAAATTTCGATACAAATTATGGCAGGTAACTGTAACTTCGTTACTAATTATGACAAGTAACTGTAATTTCGATACAAATTTTGGCAGGTAACTGTAACTTCGATACTAATTATGACAGGTAACAGTAACTTCGATACTAATTATGACAAGTAACTGTAGCTTCGATGCTTATTATGACAAGTAACTGTAATTTCCATACAAATTATGACAGGTAACATTAACTTCGATATAAATTATGACAAGAAACTCTAACTTCGTTAATAATTATGACAAGTAACTGTAATTTTGATAAAAAATTATGGTAGGTAACTGTAACTTCAATACTAATTATGACAGGTAACAGTACCTTCGATACTAATTATGACAGGTAACTGTAACTTCGTTACTTATTATGACAAGTAACTTTAATTTCGATACTAATTATGGCAGGTTACTGTAACTTCGTTACTAATTATGACAAGTCCCTGTAATTTCGGTACAAATTATGGCAGGTAATTGTAATTTCGAAGCTAATTATGACAGGTAACAGTAACTTCGTTACTAATTATGACAAGTAACAGTAACTTCGATACTAATTATGACAAGTAACTGTAACTTCGATACTAATTATGACAGGTAACTGTAACTTCGTTTCTAATTATGACAAATAACTGTAATTTCGATTCAAATTTTGGCACGTAACTGTAACTTCGATACTTATTATGACAGGTAACAGTAACTTCGATACTAATTGTGACAAGTAACTGTAACTTCGATACTAATTATGACAGGTAACTATAACTTCGTTACTAATTATGACAAGTAACTGTAATTTCGATACAAATTATGGCAGGTAACTGTAACTTCGATACTAATTATGACAGGTAACAGCAACTTCGATACTAATTATGACAAGTAACTATAACTTCGATACAAATTAGGACAGGTAACTGTAACTTCGATACTAATTTTGACAAGAAACTCTAACTTCGTTACTAATTATGACAAGTAACTGTAATTATGATAAAAAATTATTGTAGGTAACTGTAACTTCAATACTAATTAAGAAAGGTAACAGTAACTTCGATACTAATTATGACAGGTAACAGTAACTACGATACTAATTATGACAAGTAACTGTAACTTCGATACTAATTATGACAGGTAACTTTAACTTCGTAACTAATTATGACAAGTAACTGTTATTTCGATACAAATTATGGCAGGTAACAGTAACTTCGATACTAATTATGACAAGTAACTGTAATTTTGATAAAAAATTATTGTAGGTAACTGTAACTTCAATAATAATTATGACAGGTTACAGTAACTTCGATACTAATTATGACAGGTAACAGTAACTACGATACTAATTATGACAAGTAACTGTAACTTCGATACTAATTATGACAGGTAACTGTAACTTCGTAAGTAATTATGACTAGTAACTCTAATTTCGATACAAATTATGGCAGGTAACAGTAACTTCGATACTAATTATGACAGGAAACTGTAATTTCGTTACTAATTATGACAAGTAACTGTAATTTCGATACAAATTATGACTGGTAACTGTAACTTCGTTACTAATTATGACAGGTTACTGTAACTTCGTTACTAATTATGTCAAGTAACTGTAGCTTCGATGCTTATTATGACAAGTAACTGTAATTTCGATACAAATTATGACAGGTAACATTAACTTCGATATAAATTATGACAAGAAACTCTAACTTCGTTAATAATTATGACAAGTAACTGTAATTTTGATAAAAAATTATGGTAGGTAACTGTAACTTCAATACTAATTATGACAGGTAACAGTAACTTCGATACTAATTATGACAGGAAACTGTAACTTCGTTACTAACTATGACAAGTAACTTTAATTTCGATATTAATTATGGCAGGAAACTGTAACTTCGTTACTAATTATGACAAGTCCCTGTAATTTCGATACAAATTATGGCAGGTAACTGTAACCTCGATACTAATTATGACAAGTAACTGTAACTTCGATACTAATTATGACAGGTAACTGTAACTTCGTTGTTAATTCTGACAAGTAACTGTAATTTCGATACAAATTTTGGCAGGTAACTGTATCATCGTTACTAATTATGACAGGTAACAGTAACTTCGATATAAATTATGATAAGTAACTGTAACTTCGATACTAATTATGACAGGTAACTGTAACTTCGATACTAATTATGACAGGTAACTGTAACTTCGTTACTAATTATGACAAGTAACTGTAATTTCGATTCAAATTTTGGCAGGTAACTCTAACTTCGATACTTATTATGACAGGTAACAGTAACTTCGATACTAATTATGACAAGTAACTGTAACATCGATACTAATTATGACAGGTAACTGTAACTTCGTTACTAATTATGACAAGTAACTGTAATTTCGATACAAATTATGGCAGGTTACTGTAACTTCGATACTAATTATGACAGGTAACAGCAACTTCGATACTAATTATGACAAGTAACTATAACTTCGATACAAATTATGACAGGTAACTGTAACATCGATACTAATTATGACAAGAAACTCTAACTTCGTTACTAATTATGACAAGTAACTGTAATTTTGATAAAAAATTATTGTAGGTAACTGTAACTTCAATACTAATTATGACAGGTAACAGTAACTTCGATACTAATTATGACAGGTAACTGTAACTTCGTTACTTATTATGACAAGTAACTTTAATTTCGATACTAATTATGGCAGGTTACTGTAACTTCGTTACTAATTATGACAAGTCCCTGTAATTTCGATACAAATTACGGCAGGTAATTGTAATTTCGATACTAATTATGACAGGTAACAGTAACTTCGATACTAATTATGACAGGTAACAGTAACTTCGATACTTATTATGACAAGTAACTGTAACTTCGATACAAATTATGACAGGTAACAGTAACTTCGATACTAATTATGACAGGTTACAGTAACTACGATACTAATTATGACAAGTAACTGTAACTTCGATAGTAATTATGACAGGTAACTGTAACTTGGTAACTAATTATGACAAGTAACTGTAATTTCGATACAAATTATGGCTGGTAACAGTAACTTCGATGCTAATTATGACAGGTAACTGTAACTTCGATACTAATTATGACAAGGAACTGTAATTTCGATACAAATTAATGGCAGGTAACTGTAACTTCGATACTAATTGTGACAGGTAACAGTAACTTCGATACTAATTATGACAAGTAACTATAACTTCGAATCAAATTATGACAGGTAACTGTAACTTCGATACTAATTATGACATGAAATCTAACTTCGTTACTAATTATGACAAGTAACTATAATTTTGATAAAAAATTATGGTAGGTAACTGTAACTTCAATACTAATTATGACAGGTAACAGGAACTTCGATACGTATTATGACAGGTAACTGTAACTTCGTTACTAATTATCACAAGTAACTTTAATTTCGATACTAATTATGGCAGGTAACTGTAACTTCGTTACTAATTATGACAAGTCCCTGTTATTTCGATACAATTTATGGCAGGTAACGGTAACTTCGATACTAATTATTACAAGTAACTGTAACTTCGATACTAATTATGTCAGGTAACTGTAACTTCGTTACTAATTATGACAAGTAACTGTAATTTCGATACAAATTATGACAGGTAACAGTAACTTCGTTAGTAATTATGACAAGTAACAGTAATTTCGATACAAATTATGGCAGGTAACTGTATCTTCGATACTAATTATGACAGGTAACAGTAACTTCGATACTAATTATGACAAGTAACATTAACTTCGATACTAATTATGGCAGGTTACTGTAACATCGCTACTAATTATGACAAGTAACATTAATTTCGATAAAAATTATGGCAGGTAACCGTAACTTCCATACTAATTATGACAGGTAACAGTTACTTCGATACTAATTATGACAGGAAACTGTAACTTCGTTACTAATTATGACAAGTAACTGTAATTTCGATACAAATTATGACAGGTAACTGTAACATCGTTACTAATTATGACAAGTAACAGTACCTTCGATACTAATTATGACAGGTAACTGTAACTTCGATACTAATTATGACAAGGAACTGAAATTTCGATACAAATTATGGCAGGTAACTGTAACTTCGTTACTAATTATGACAAGTAACTGTAATTTCGATACAAATTTTGGCAGGTAACTGTAACTTCGATACTAATTATGACAGGTAACAGTAACTTCGATACTAATTATGACAAGTAACTGTAACTTCGATACTAATTATGACAGGTAACTGTAACTTCGTTACTAATAATGAAAAGTAACTCTAATTTCGATACTAATTTTGGCAGGTAACTGTAACTTCGATACTAATTATGACAGGTAACAGTAACTTCGATACTAATTATGACAAGTAACTGTAACTTCGATACTAATTATGACAAGAAACTCTAACTTCGTTACTAATTATGACAAGTAACTGTAACTTCGATACTAATTATGACAGGTAACTGTAACTTCGTTATTAATTATGACAAGTAACTGTAATTTCGATACAAATATTGGCAGGTAACTGTATCATCGTTACTAATTATGACAGGTAACAGTAACTTCGATATTAATTATGATAAGTAACTGTAACTTCGATACTAATTATGACAGGTAACTGTAACTTCGATACTAATTATGACAGGTAACTGTAACTTCGTTACTAATTATGACAAGTAACTGTAATTTCGATACAAATTATGGCAGGTTACTGTAACTTCGATTCTAATTATGACAGGTAACAGCAACTTCGATACTAATTATGACAAGTAACTATAACTTCGATACAAATTATGACAGGTAACTGTAACTTCGATACTAATTATGACAAGAAACTCTAACTTCGTTACTAATTATGACAAGTAACTGTAATTTTGATAAAAAATTATTCTAGGTAACTGTAACTTCAATACTAATTATGACAGGTAACAGTAACTTCGATACTAATTATGACAGGTAACTGTAACTTCGTTACTTATTATGACAAATAACTTTAATTTCGATACTAATTATGGCAGGTTACTGTAACTTCGTTACTAATTATGACAAGTCCCTGTAATTTCGGTACAAATTAAGGCAGGTAATTGTAATTTCGAAGCTAATTATGACAGGTAACAGTAACTTCGATACTAATTATGACAAGTAACAGTAACTTCGATACTAATTATGACAAGTAACTGTAACTTCGATACTGATTATGACAGGTAACTGTAACTTCGTTACTAATTATGACAAATAACTGTAATTTCGATTCAAATCTTGGCACGTAACTGTAACTTCGATACTTATTATGACAGGTAACAGTAACTTCGGTACTAATTGTGACAAGTAACTGTAACTTCGATACTAATTATGACAGGTAACTATAACTTCGTTACTAATTATGACAAGTAACTGTAATTTCGATACAAATTATGGCAGGTAACTGTAACTTCGATACTAATTATGACAGGTAACAGCAACTTCGATACTAATTATGACAAGTAACTATAACTTCGATACAAATTAGGACAGGTAACTGTAACTTCGATACTAATTATGACAAGAAACTCTAACTTCGTTACTAATTATGACAAGTAACTGTAATTATGATAAAAAAATTATTGTAGGTAACTGTAACTTCAATACTAATTATGAAAGGTAACAGTAACATCGATACTAATTATGACAGGTAACAGTAACTACGATACTAATTATGACAAGTAACTGTAACTTCGATACTAATTATGACAGGTAACTTTAACTTCGTAACTAATTATGACAAGTAACTGTTATTTCGATACAAATTATGGCAGGTAACAGTAACTTCGATACTAATTATGACAGGTAACAGTAACTACGATACTAATTATGACAAGTAACTGTAACTTCGATACTAATTATGACAGGTAACTTTAACTTCGTAACTAATTATGACAAGTAACTGTTATTTCGATACAAATTATGGCAGGTAACAGTAACTTCGATACTAATTATGACAAGTAACTGTAACTTCGATACTAATTATGACAGGTAACTGTATCTTCGTAAGTAATTATGACTAGTAACTCTAATTTCGATACAAATTATGGCAGGTAACAGTAACTTCGATACTAATTATGACAAGTAACTGTAACTTCGATACTAATTATGACAGGGAACTGTAATTTCGATACAAATTATGGCAGGTAACTGTAACTTCGATACTAATTATGACAAGTAACTATAACTTCGAATCAAATTGTGACAGGTAACTGTAACTTCGATACTAATTATGACAAGAAACTCTAACTTCGTTACTAATTAGACAAGTAACTGTAATTTTGATAAAAAATTATGGTAGGTAACTGTAACTTCAATACTAATTATGACAGGTAACAGAAACTTCGATACTTATTATGACAGGTAACTGTAACTTCGTTACTAATTATCACAAGTAACTTTAATTTCGATACTAATTAAGGCAGGTAACTGTAACTTCGTTACTAATTATTACAAGTCCCTGTAATTTCGATACAAATTATGGCAGGTAACGGTAACTTCGATTCTAATTATTACAAGTAACTGTAACTTCGATACTAATTATGACAGGTAACTGTAACTTGGTTACTAATTATGACAAGTAACTGTAATTTCGATACAAAATTTGGCAGGTAACTGTAACTTCGATTCTAATTATGACAGGTAACAGTAACTTCGATACTAATTATGACAAGTAACTGTAACTTCGATACTAATTATGACAGGTAACTGTAACTTCGTTACTATTTATGACAAGTAACAGTAATTTCGATACAAAATATGGCAGGTAACAGTAACTTCGAAACTAATTATGACAGGTAACAGTAACTTCGATACTAATTATGACAAGTAACATTAACTTCGATACTAATTATGACAGGTTACTGTAACATCGTTGCTAATGATGACAAGTAACTTTAATTTCGATACAAATTATGGCAGGTAACTGTAACTTCCATACTAATTATGACAGGTAACAGTTACTTCGATACTAATTATGACAGGAAACTGTAATTTCGTTACTAATTATGACAAGTAACTGTAATTTCGATACAAATTATGACAGGTAACTGTAACTTCGTTACTAATTATGACAACTAACAGTACCATCGATACTAATTATGACAGGTAACTGTAACTTCGATACTAATTATGACAAGGAAATGTAATTTCGATACAAATTATGGCAGGTAACTGTAACTTCGTTACTAATTATGACAAGAAACTCTAATTTCGATACAAATTACGGCAGGTAATTGTAACTTCGGTACTAATTATGACAGGTAACAGTAACTTCGATACTAATTATGACAAGTAACTATAACTTCGATAAAAATTATGACTGGTTACTGTAACTTCGATTCTAATTATGACGAGAAACTCAAACTTCGTTACTAATTATGACAAGTAACTGTAATTTTGATAAAAAATTATGGTAGGTAACTGTAACTTCAATACTAATTTTGACAGGTAACAGTAACTTCGATACTAATTATGACAGGAAACTGTAACTTCGTTACTAATTATGACAAGTAACTTTAATTTCGATACTAATTAGGGCAGGAAACTGTAACTTCGTTACTATTTATGACAAGTCCCTGTAATTTCGATACAAATTATGGCAGGTAACTGTAACTTCCATACTAATTATGACAAGTAACTGTAACTTCGATACTAATTATGACAGGTAACTGTAACTTCGTCACTAATTATAACAAGTAACTGTAATTTCGTTACAAATTATGGCAGGTAACAGTAACTTCGATACTAATTATGACAGGTAACAGTAATTCGATACTAATTATGACAAGTAACTATAACTTCGATACAAATTATGACAGGCAACTGTAACTTCGATACTAATTATGACAAGAAACTCGAACTTCGTTACTAATTATGACAAGTCCCTGTAATTTCGATACAAATTATGGCAGGTAACTGTAACTTCCATACTAATTATGACAGGTAACAGTAACTTCGATACTAATTATGACAGGAAACTGTAATTTCGTTACTAATTTGACAAGTAACTGTAATTTCGATACAAATTATGACTGGTAACTGTAACTTCGTTACTAATTATGACAGGTTACTGTAACTTCGTTACTAATTATGTCAAGTAACTGTAGCTTCGATGCTTATTATGACAAGTAACTGTAATTTCCATACAAATTATGACAGGTAACATTAACTTCGATATAAATTATGACAAGAAACTCTAACTTCGTTAATAATTATGACAAGTAACTGTAATTTTGATAAAAAATTATGGTAGGTAACTGTAACTTCAATACTAATTATGACAGGTAACAGTAACTTCGATACTAATTATGACAGCAAACTGTAACTTCGTTACTAATTATGACAAGTAACTTTAATTTCGATATTAATTATGGCAGTAAAATGTAACTTCGTTACTAATTATGACAAGTCCCTGTAATTTCGATACAAATTATGGCAGGTAACTGTAACCTCGATACTAATTATGACAAGTAACTGTAACTTCGATACTAATTATGACAGGTAACTGTAACTTCGTTATTAATTATGACAAGTAACTGTAATTTCGATACAAATTTTGGCAGGTAACTGTATCATCGTTACTAATTATGACAGTTAACAGTAACTTCGATATTAATTATGATAAGTAACTGTAACTTCGATACTAATTATGACAGGTAACTGTAACTTCGATACTAATTATGACAAGTAACTGTAACTTCGTTACTAATTATGACACGTAACTGTAATTTCGATTCAAATTTTGGCAGGTAACTCTAACTTCGATACTTATTATGACAGGTAACAGTAACTTCGATACTAATTATGACAAGTAACTGTAACATCGATACTAATTATGACAGGTAACTGTAACTTCGTTACTAATTATGACAAGTAACTGTAATTTCGATACAAATTATGGCAGGTTACTGTAACTTCGATACTAATTATGACAGGTAACAGCAACTTCGATACTAATTATGACAAGAACTATAACTTCGATACAAATTATGACAGGTAACTGTAACTTCGATACTAATTATGACAAGAAACTCTAACTTCGTTACTAATTATGACAAGTAACTGTAATTTTGATAAAAAATTATTGTAGGTAACTGTAACTTCAATACTAATTATGACAGGTAACAGTAACTTCGATACTAATTATGACAGGTAACTGTAACTTCGTTACTTATTATGACAAGTAACTTTAATTTCGATACTAATTATGGCAGGTTACTGTAACTTCGTTACTAATTATGACAAGTCCCTGTAATTTCGATACAAATTATGGCAGGTAATTGTAATTTCGATGCTAATTATGACAGGTAACAGTAACTTCGATACTAATTATGACAAGTAACAGTAACTTCGATACTAATTATGACAAGTAACTGTAACTTCGATACTAATTATGACAGGTAACTGTAACTTCGTTACTAATTATGACAAGTAACTGTAATTTCGATTCAAATTTTGGCAGGAAACTGTAACTTCGATACTTATTATGACAGGTAACAGTAACTTCGATACTAATTATGACAAGTAACTGTAACTTCGATACTAATTATGACAGGTAACTGTAACTTCGTTACTAATTATGACAAGTAACTGTAATTTCGATACAAATTATGGCAGGTAACTGTAACTTCGATACTAATTATGACAGGTAACAGCAACTTCGATACTAATTATGACTAGTAACTATAACTTCGATACAAATTATGACAGGTAACTGTAACTTCGATACTAATTATGACAAGAAACTCTAACTTCGTTACTAATTATGACAAGTAACTGTAATTTTGATAAAAAATTATTGTAGGTAACTGTAACTTCAATACTAATTATGAAAGGTAACAGTAACTTCGATACTAATTATGACAGGTAACAGTAACTACGACACTTATTATGACAAGTAACTGTAACTTCGATTCTAATTATGACAGGTAACTGTAACTTCGTAACTAATTATGACAAGTAACTGTAATTTCGATACAAATTATGACAGGTAACTGTAACTTCGTAACTAATTATGACAAGTAACTGTAATTTCGATACAAATTATGGCAGGTAACAGTAACATCGATACTAATTATGACAAGTAACTGTAACTTCGTTACTAATTATGACAGGGAACTGTAATTTCGATACAAATTATGGCAGGTAACTGTAACTTCGATACTAATTGTGACTGGTAACAGTAACTTCGATACTAATTATGACAGGTAACTATAACTTCGAATCAAATTATGACAGGTAACTGTAACATCGATACTAATTATGACAAGAAACTCTAACATCGTTACTAATTATGACAAGTAACTGTAATTTTGATAAAAAATTATGGTAGGTAACTGTAACTTCAATACTAATTATGACAGGTAACAGTAACTTCGATACTTATTATGACAGGTAACTGTAACTTCGTTACTAATCATCACAAGTAACTTTAATTTCGATACTAATTATGGCAGGTAACTGTAACTTCGTTACTAATTATTACAAGTCCCTGTAATTTCGATACAAATTATGGCGGGTAACGGTAACTTCGATACTAATTATTACAAGTAACTGTAACTTCGATACTAATTATGACACGTAACTGTAACTTGGTTACTAATTATGACAAGTAACTGTAATTTCGATACAAATTTTGGCAGGTAACTGTAACTTCGATTCTAATTATGACAGGTAACAGTAACTTCGATACTAATTATGACAAGTAACTGTAACTTCGATACTAATTATGACAGGTAACTGTAACTTCGTTACTATTTATGACAGGTAACAGTAATTTCGATACAAAATATGGCAGGTAACAGTAACTTCGATACTAATTATGACAGGTAACAGTAACTTCGATACTAATTATGACAAGTAACATTAACTTCGAAACTAATTATGACAGGTTACTGCAACATCGTTGCTAATGATGACAAGTAACTTTAATTTCGATACAAATTATGGCAGGTAACTGTAACTTCCATACTAATTATGACAGGTAACAGTTATTCGATACTAATTATGACAGGAAACTGTAACTTCGTTACTAATTATGACAAGTAACTGTAATTTCGATACAAATTATGACAGGTAACTGTAACTTCGTTACTAATTATGACAAGTAACAGTACCATCGATACTAATTATGACAGGTAACTGTAACTTCGATACTAATTATGACAAGGAACTGTAATTTCGATACAAATTATGGCAGGTAACTGTAACTTTGATACTAATTATGACAGGTAACAGTAACTTCGATACTAATTATGACAAGTAACAGTAACTTCGATACTTATTATGACAGGTAACTGTAACTTCGTTACTAATTATGACAAGAAACTCTAATTTCGATACAAATTATGGCAGGTAACTGTAACTTCGGTACTAATTATGACAGGTAACAGTAACTTCGATACTAATTATGACAAGTAACTATAACTTCGAATCAAATTATGACAGGTAACTGTAACTTCGATACTAATTATGACAAGAAACTCTAACTTCGTTACTAATTATGACAAGTAACTGTAATTTTGATAAAAAATTATGGTAGTGTGCCCATTTAGCAAGAAATATGCCAATCACAGTATACCAGCGTAGCTCAATTCGGGATTTCGGGGCAGCGGTAAGTTCCCCCACTCTGTGACTCACATATTTGGATTAATTAGAGGATACACTTGCAAAAATAACAACAAAATCAACTCCTATTTTAAACACATTTAATTAATAAAATTAATGGCGGTACAAACATTTAAAACAATTTAATTACTGACCCAAATATCAACTGCTTGTTCCAAATGAACAAGGGATCACAAATAAAATAAACAAATATTGTATTCAAAACCTGTGGTTTCCACATAAACCAACAATTCTTACTTAATCTCACTTCCATAAAGCACTAACATTAAGTTTACATAACTCCGAGCTCCTTGGCTCCATGCATTTACATTATTACGGTGTCATTCTTGTACACCTCAAACACTAGCTTCTATATTTTCTTATTTCTCAAAAAACAAATATATAATTATATTTAAAATCTATGTGAATTATCTAATTCAATATTTTGGGCATGTCCACACATTCAGTTGTTATCATCTCTCTTTATTTCACCAATATATTAAGGTAATCAGAAAATCAATTGTGTACTCCAGAGCGTGAAGGTACTTGACACAGTCAAAAAACTATAGTTACTCCCGAACTCAGTTGCCTTCAATCAACTCGTGGAATCCCACTTCCTTACATTATTACAATAGGGATTGTTATTTATCTCTTATGTCTTAATAGACCATTATCATATAAGAAACTACGATCTGAACCGGCAAACGAAATATCCATCTTTAAGGACCTCGGTTCAACGCCCGGGTCGTTTACAACTTTAAACACTCCTGGTGTAGTTATTCTCTTTACAACAGCTTACGAGACGGTTCCTGGTCCCTCTCACTTTTACTCGGGTGCGATTTATGACACGAAGGGTGACGGCGACCCCTAGTCTAACTCCACGTTAGTATCTTGTTTCCAAGGCTTTCAAAACAAACCTTCCCATTATATCCAGTTCTGGGGAGACCGGGCTTTACTGTACCGTAACATTCAAACAACTATTCATTGGTTCAAAGACCATTTTTATATCCTTGGCATTTATTAATTATGAGAGGGTCCTCATTGATTGGGAAGATTAAATACACATACGACGACGGAGAATTACAGGGGCTTTTATCATAAGAAGATCCTGCATTCGAATCTCTTCAGGTGCCTCGGGAACCAATCCCATACAGAGGGCTTATACAAAATGCGATTTAGAGTCGGCCGTGGCCTATATGACATACGCTCAATAATACCATATATTAGCTCCCTTTTTAAATACATACACAATGCCTCGTGATACTATGTCACTAATAGAGGACTTACACAATTATCAATTCACTGCAATCAACTACCCTCCATAAGTAATGTACCAAGTATTTAACCACTACGCTTTCCTAGCGTGACACTTTAATATTATATTTGCGCTCATTATGCGCTATGCATTATTTTAAGCCGAAAATGCCTTCCCAAGAACTGATAAAATCTCTTTAGTAACAATTCATATTATTTTAATTCACATATTAATCTTTCCATGGTCGATAAATCGCTCCCTGTTTTAAAATATTCCATTAAACCTCATCTTTTACACATACGTTAAGGCTTAACGTTCTCATATTCATATCAATTTATTTGATTTTTATTTAACATTTCCATATTTAATTATTATTATTATCTTTATTCTTTATACAAGCTCAAAAACTATTTCTTTCATATCTCAACTTTACTTTATTTCAATGTCTTTCATGATAATTAAATGATATTTCGCTTGCTCTTATGACATTTGTTAAATACATTAACCCTTTATTCACCTATTTCCTCTACGGGATTTATTCTTTACATAATTATTCATAATTTCTCTATTTATTTTATTATTGTTCAGACCGTATTCTTGATTATTCAGCATTTATTTATTAAAACACATCCCTTTCACTCCAAAAACTCTGGTGGGTTTTGTACACAATCAATTTCTGACACCAAAATAAAAATGAATTTTGTACTCACATATTTTCCAGATCATCCCTGATCTTAAATCTGGTGCGGTGTTTCATTTTTGGGCCCACTTTGAACTTTTTACACCATATTAAAGGTATTCATCTTACGTAAAAACACAAATAAACATATATCTAACACACTTAATATTGACGACATTTTTATATACTGATGTGTCCCTTTTGAACACATAATAAACACTAAAAATATTATTTAACACACAATCTGGATTATTTTACACTTCACAACGATCACTAGGCCGTGTTTCTGAGCCTCTCACACGTGATCTTCTTAAATTCCCGTTTCCAAGGGTGGAATTTATCCGATGTCGGCTTCCTATTCTGAAGAATGCGAAAGTCCCGAAACATCTACTGTTCCCTGGAGTTCAATTCTGCTATTCCTATCCTGGATAACCGGCTATTTATCTAGCTTGAACGGCTTCTCTGTAGATCTGCCTATCGATCCTAACGAAAGTCTATATGGATCGAGGTCTCCTCTAAGACCTATAGATTCAGTTTATAGCAGCTAGCACTTCTCGATTCTAGTACTATTAGAATTGTTCGCCTGCTTTCTGGAGTTAATGTTTATAGTCTCCTATCCTCTTTGTTTGAACTGTTCTAACACTCCTACGTTCGAACCTTATTCTGTTCTTCCCTTTTAGGTTGCTTCAATTTAAATAACAGTTTATCTGTCTGGTACGATACTTCCGTACGTTATGATCTATTCGTTCGTACCTTTAACGACCTATCGCCTTTAAGTCCGACGTTCGCAGCCTGCTCTGACTATATCTTATGAAGTTTCACTTTAACTTGTATACAGTCGGGCCTAAATCCTATAATTAGGATCTTCCTAATGTTTCACTACGGCGATACTTTAAATTTTCGTCTCGACTGCTCCTTATGGAGGCAAGCAAGTCGTTACTACTGTGACGCCTGTGGCTATCAGATCTTACTTCGGCGGTGTAAAACAGCGTTTTTCCCTCAAGGAGTACTGGTAGCTGTTATCGATGTAACGCAGAGTTACGTCCCCTCACGGACTGTCGGAATGATTACTTCTACGTCGTGGAGCAGCACTTCCCCTCACGGAATGCTCGTAGGACTGCATGCGATGTGACACAGTGACGTGCCCTCTGGCTGTCTGAATACTGCATGCTTAGCTTGGAAACACCCGAAGCTTTATACTGTTTTACTACAAAAAAATAAGACTCAAGCCTTTCCTGTGGTCAACTTCTAAAATAATGGTGCCACAAATATAAAAATTATACCTTCCGAAAGCTCGTCTTCCCAATGTCAAATGATCTTATTGCACCTAAGAATCGATCGTGCAATTCGGAGATATTAATTAATTTCTCGTCCTCAATTGTGTGGGTGTTGCATTCTTTTTGCTCTCTCCCCTCCACAGAGGCTTAGGTAATTCCCAAATGACGTCGTCTTACGTCGGCAGTTTATTTCTGCACAATTATTACATGGTTTCTCTATACTGAAAAATCTCTCATTCAAAATGATTCACTGTGCTATGCTTGTTTACTCATTATTATGCTCGTAAACGTGTTAATTTTAATTATTCCTCTTCTGGTGCATATGCGACGTTGTCAAATTCCAGCAACGTCAGCTCGAATTCCGATTCAGGCTTCTCTTTCTATCACGGTGGAAAATTCCACTCAGTTATTAATACTCGTGACCAGCCCTCTCTGAAATGTCGAGTGGGGTGATCTCATCTAAGGAACATCTGTCCCTAGTCGCTTGCACAATGTTAAGCTATATTCCTGGCTTAAAATCTCTCTCCGTTCCTTTAAGAAACTATACGTTTCTTTCATTTCTTCCTTAAGGACATGGATTCGACCGTCATGGACCCTATGGCCCATGGGTTCAGTAGGTAACTGTAACTTCAATACTAATTATGACAGGTAACAGTAACTTCGATACTTCTTATGACAGGTAACTGTAACTTCGTTACTAAATATCACAAGTTACTTTAATTTCGATACTAATTATGGCAGGTAACTGTAACTTCGTTACTAATTATTACAAGTCCCTGTAATTTCGATACAAATTATGGCGGGTAACGGTAACTTCGATACTAATTATTACAAGTAACTGTAACTTCGATACTAATTATGACACGTAACTGTAACTTGGTTACTAATTATGACAAGTAACTGTAATTTCGATACAAATTTTGGCAGGTAACTGTAACTTCGATTCTAATTATGACAGGTAACAGAAACTTCGATACTAATTATGACAAGTAACTGTAACTTCGATACTAATTATGACAGGTAACTGTAACTTCGTTACTATTTATGACAAGTAACAGTAATTTCGATACAAAAAATATGGCAGGTAACAGTAACTTCGATACTAATTATGACAGGTAACAGTAACTTCGATACTAATTATGACAAGTAACATTAACTTCGATACTAATTATGACAGGTTACTGTAACATCGTTGCTAATGATGACAAGTAACTTTAATTTCGATACAAATTATGGCAGGTAACTGTAACTTCCATACTAATTATGACAGGTAACAGTTACTTCGATACTAATTATGACAGGAAACTGTAACTTCGTTACTAATTATGACAAGTAACTGTAATTTCGATACAAATTATGACAGGTAACTGTAACTTCGTTACTAATTATGACAAGTAACAGTACCATCGATACTAATTATGACAGGTAACTGTAACTTCGATACTAATTATGACAAGGAACTGAAATTTCGATACAAATTATGGCAGGTAACTGTAACTTCGATACTAATTATGACAGGTAACAGTAACTTCGATACTAATTATGACAAGTAACAGTAACATCGATACTTATTATGACAGGTAACTGTAACTTCGTTACTAATTATGACAAGAAACTCTAATTTCGATACAAATTATGGCAGGTAACTGTAACTTCGGTACTAATTATGACAGGTAACAGTAACTTCGATACTAATTATGACAAGTAACTATAACTTCGATAAAAATTATGACTGGTTACTGTAACTTCGATTCTAATTATGACGAGAAACTCAAACTTCGTTACTAATTATGACAAGTAACTGTAATTTTGATAAAAAATTATGGTAGGTAACTGTAACTTCAATACTAATTATGACAGGTAACAGTAACTTCGATACTAATTATGACAGGAAACTGTAACTTCGTTACTAAGTATGACAAGTAACTTTAATTTCGATACTAATTATGGCAGGTAACTGTAACTTCGTTACTAATTATGACAAGTCCCTGTAATTTCGATACAAATTATGGCAGGTAACTGTAACTTCGATACTAATTATGACAAGTAACTGTAACTTCGATACTAATTATGACAGGTAACTGTAACTTCGTCACTAATTATAACAAGTAACTGTAATTTCGTTACAAATTATGGCAGGTAACAGTAACTTCGATACTAATTATGCCAGGTAACAGTAATTCGATACTAATTATGACAAGTAACTATAACTTCGATACAAATTATGACAGGTAACTAAAACTTCGATACTAATTATGACAAGAAACTCGAACTTCGTTACTAATTATGACAAGTCCCTGTAATTTCGATACAAATTAAGGCAGGTAACTGTAACTTCCATACTAATTATGACAGGTAACAGTAACTTCGATACTAATTATGACAGGAAACTGTAACTTCGTTACTAATTATTACACGTAACTTTAATTTCGATACTAATTATGGCAGGTAACTGTAACTTCGTTACTAATTATGACAAGTAACAGTACCTTCGATACTAATTATGACAGGTAACCGTAACTTCGATACTAATTATGACAAGGAACTGTAATTTCGATACAAATTATGGCAGGTAACTGTAACGTCGTTACTAATTATGACAAGTAACTGTAATTTCGATACAAATTATGACAGGTAACTGTAACTTCGTTACTAATTATGACAAGTAACAGTACCTTCGATACTAATTATGACAGGTAACCGTAACTTCGATACTAATTATGACAAGGAACTGTAATTTCGATACAAATTATGGCAGGTAACTGTAACTTCGTTACTAATTATGACAAGTAACTGTAATTTCGATACAAATTATGACTGGTTACTGTAACTTCGATTCTAATTATGACAAGAAACTCTAACTTCATTACTAATTATGACAAGTAACTGTAATTTTGATAAAAAATTAAGGTAGGTAACTGTAACTTCAATATTAATTATGACAGGTAACAGTAACTTCGATACTAATTATGACAGGAAACTGTAACTTCGTTACTAATTATTACACGTAACTTTAATTTCGATACTAATTATGGCAGGTAACTGTAATAACGTTACTAATTATGACAAGTCCCTGTAATTGCGATACAAATTATGGCAGGTAACTGTAACTTCGATACTAATTATGACAAGTAACTGTAACTTCGATACTAATTATGACAGGTAACTGTAACTTCGTTATTAATTTTGACAAGTAACTGTAATTTCGATACAAATTTTGGCAGGTAACTGTAACTTCGATACTAATTATGACAGGTAACAGTAATTTCGATACTAATTATGACAAGTAACTGTAACTTCGATACTAATTATGACAGGTAACTGTAACTTCGTCACTAATTATGACAAGTAACTGTAATTTCGATACAAATTATGGCAGGTATCTGTAACTTCGATACTAATTATGACAGGTAACAGTAACTTCGATACTTATTATGACAAGTAACTATAACTTCGATAAAAATTATGACAGGTAACTGTAACTTCGATACTAATTATGACAAGAAACTCGAACTTCGTTACTAATTATGACAAGTCCCTGTAATTTCGATACAAATTATGGCAGGTAACTGTAACTTCCACACTAATTATGACAGATAACAATAACTTCGATACTAATTATGACAGGAAACTGTAACTTCGATATTAATTATGACAAGGAACAGTAATTTTGATACAAATTATGGCAGGTAACTGTAACTTTGATACTAATTATGACAGGTAACAGTAACTTCGATACTAATTATGACAAGTAACTGTAACTTCGTTACTAATTATGACAAGTAATTCTAATTTTGATAAAAAAATTATGGCAGGTAACTGTAACTTCGATACTAATTATGACAGGTATCATTAACTTCGATACTAATTATGACAGGTTATTTTAACTTCGTTACTAATTATGTCAAGTAACTGTAACTTCGATACTAATTATGACAAGAAACTGTAATTTCGATACAAATTATGACAGGTTACCGTAACTTCGTTACTAATTATGACAAGTAACTCTAATTTCGATACAAATTATGGCAGGTAATTGTAACTTCGGTACTAATTATATCAGGTATCAGTAACTTCGATACTAATTATGACAAGGAACTGTAATTTCGATACAAATAATGGCAGGTAACTGTAACTTCGTTACTAATTATGACAGGTTACTGTAACTTCGTTACAAATTATGTCAAGTAATTGTAGCTTCGATTCTAATTATGACAAGTAACTGTAATTTCGATACAAAATATGACAGGTAACAGTAACTTCGATACTAATTATGACAGGTGACAGTAACTTCGATACTAATTATGACAAGTAACATTAACTTCGAAACTAATTATGACAGGTTACTGTAACATCGTTGCTAATGATGACAAGTAACTTTAATTTCGATACAAATTATGGCAGGTAACTGTAACTTCCATACTAATTATGACAGGTAACAGTTATTCGATACTAATTATGACAGGAAACTGTAACTTCGTTACTAATTATGACAAGTAACTGTAATTTCGATACAAATTATGACTGGTAACTGTAACTTCGTTACTAATTATGACAAGTAACAGTACCATCGATACTAATTATGACAGGTAACTGTAACTTCGATACTAATTATGACAAGGAACTGTAATTTCGATACAAATTATGGCAGGTAACTGTAACTTCGATACTAATTATGACAGGTAACAGTAACTTCGATACTAATTATGACAAGTAACAGTAACTTCGATACTTATTATGACAGGTAACTGTAACTTCGTTACAAATTATGACAAGAAACTCTAATTTCGATACAAATTATGGCAGGTAACTGTAACTTCGGTACTAATTATGACAGGTAACAGTAACTTCGTTACTAATTATGACAAGTAACTATAACTTCGAATCAAATTATGACAGGTAACTGTAACTTCGATACTAATTATGACAAGAAACTCTAACTTCGTTACTAATTATGACAAGTAACTATAATTTTGATAAAAAATTATGGTAGGTAACTGTAACTTCAATACTAATTATGACAGGTAACAGTAACTTCGATACTTATTATGACAGGTAACTGTAACTTCGTTACTAATTATCACAAGTAACTTTAATTTCGATACTAATTATGGCAGGTAACTGTAACTTCGTTACTAATTATTACAAGTCCCTGTAATTTCGATACAAATTATGGCGGGTAACGGTAACATCGATACTAATTATTACAAGTAACTGTAACTTCGATACTAATTATGACACGTAACTGTAACTTGGTTACTAATTATGACAAGTAACTGTAATTTCGATACAAATTTTGGCAGGTAACTGTAACTTCGATTCTAATTATGACAGGTAACAGTAACTTCGATACTAATTATGACAAGTAACTGTAACTTCGATACTAATTATGACAGGTAACTGTAACTTCGTTACTATTTATGACAAGTTACAGTAATTTCGATACAAAATATGGCAGGTAACAGTAACTTCGATACTAATTATGACAGGTAACAGTAACTTCGATACTAATTATGACAAGTAACATTAACTTCGATACTAATTATGACAGGTTACTGTAACATCGTTGCTAATGATGACAAGTAACTTTAATTTCGATACAAATTATGGCAGGTAACTGTAACTTCCATACTAATTATGACAGGTAACAGTTACTTCGATACTAATTATGACAGGAAACTGTAACTTCGTTACTAATTATGACAAGTAACTGTAATTTCGATACAAATTATGACAGGTAACTGTAACTTCGTTACTAATTATGACAAGTAACAGTACCATCGATACTAATTATGACAGGTAACTGTAACTTCGATACTAATTATGACAAGGAACTGTAATTTCGATACAAATTATGGCAGGTAACTGTAACTTCGATACTAATTATGACAGGTAACAGTAACTTCGATACTAATTATGACAAGTAACAGTAACTTCGATACTTATTATGACAGGTAACTGTAACTTCGTTACTAATTATGACAAGAAATTCTAATTTCGATACAAATTATGGCAGGTAACTGTAACTTCGGTACTAATTATGACAGGTAACAGTAACTTCGATACTAATTATGACAAGTAACTATAACTTCGATAAAAATTATGACTGGTTACTGTAACTTCGATTCTAATTATGACGAGAAACTCAAACTTCGTTACTTATTATGACAAGTAACTGTAATTTTGATAAAAAAATATGGTAGGTAACTGTAACTTCAATACTAATTATGACAGGTAACAGTAACTTCGATACTAATTATGACAGGAAACTGTAACTTCGTTACTAAGTATGACAAGTAACTTTAATTTCGATACTAATTATGGCAGGAAACTGTAACATCGTTACTAATTATGACAAGTCCCTGTAATTTCGATACAAATTATGGCAGGTTACTGTAACTTCGATACTAATTATGACAAGTAACTGTAACTTCGATACTAATAATGACAGGTAACTGTAACTTCGTCACTAATTATAACAAGTAACTGTAATTTCGTTACAAATTATGGCAGGTAACAGTAACTTCGATACTAATTATGCCAGGTAACAGTAATTCGATACTAATTATGACAAGTAACTATAACTTCGATACAAATTATGACAGGTAACTGTAACTTCGTTACTACTTATGACATGTAACAGTACCTTCGATACTAATTATGACAGGTAACTGTAACTTCGATATTAATTATGACAAGGAACAGTAATTTTGATACAAATTATGGCAGGTAACTGTAACGTTGATACTAATTATGACAGGTAACAGTAACTTAGATACTAATTATGACAAGTAACTGTAACTTCGTTACTTATTATGACAAGTAATTCTAATTTTGATAAAAAATTATGGCAGGTAACTGTAACTTCGATACTAATTATGACAGGTATCATTAACTTCGATACTAATTATGACAGGTTACTGTAACTTCGTTACTAATTATGTCAAGTAACTGTAACTTCGATACTAATTATGACAAGTAACTGTAATTTCGATACAAATTATGACAGGTTACCGTAACTTCGTTACTAATTATGACAAGTAACTGTAATTTCGATACAAATTATGGCAGGTAATTGTAACTTCGGTACTAATTATATCAGGTATCAGTAACTTCGATACTAATTATGACAAGGAACTGTAATTTCGATACAAATTATGGCAGGTAACTGTAACTTCGTTACTAATTATGACAGGTTACTGTAACTTCGTTACAAATTATGTCAAGTAATTGTAGCTTCGATTCTAATTATGACAAGTAACTGTAATTTCGATACAAAATATGACAGGTAACAGTAACTTCGATACCAATTATGACAAGAAACTCTAACTTCGTCAATAATTATGTCAAGTAACAGTAATTTTGATAAAAAATTATGGTAGGTAACTGTAACATCAATACTAATTATGACAGGTAACAGTAACTTCGATACTAATTATGACAGGTAAGAGTAACTACGATACTAATTATGACAAGTAACTGTAACTTCGATACTAATTATGACAGGTAACAGTTACTTCGATACTAATTATGACAGGAAACTGTAACTTCGTTACTAATTATGACAAGTAACTGTAATTTCGATACAAATTTTGAAAGGTAACTGAAACTTCGTTACTAATTATGACAGGAAACTGTAACTTCGTTACTAATTATGACAAGTAACTTTAATTTGGATACTAGTTATGGCAGGAAACTGTAACTTCGTTACTAATTATGAAAAGTCCCTGTAATTTCGATACAAATTATGGCAGATTACTGTAACTTCGATACTAATTATGACAAGTAACTGTAACTTCGATACTAATTATGACAGGTAACTGTAACTTCGTTATTAATTATGACAAGTAACTGTAATTTTGATAAAAAATTATTGTAGGTAACTGTAACTTCAATACTAATTATGACAGGTAACAGTAACTTCGATACTAATTATGACAAGAAACTCAAACTTCGTTACTAATTATGACAAGTAACTGTAATTTTGATAAAAAATTATGGTAGGTAACTGTAACTTCAATACTAATTATGACAGGTAACAGTAACTTCGATACTAATTATGACAGGAAACTGTAACTTCGTTACTAATTATGACAAGTAACTTTAATTTCGATATTAATTATGGCAGGAAACTGTAACTTCGTTACTAATTATGACAAGTCCCTGTAATTTCGATACAAATTATGGCAGGTAACTGTAACCTTGATACTAATTATGACAAGTAACTGTAACTTCGATACTAATTATGACAGGTAACTGTAACTTCGTTATTAATTATGACAAGTTACTGTAATTTCGATACAAATTTTGGCAGGTAACTGTATCATCGTTACTAATTATGACAGGTAACAGTAACTTCGATACCAATTATGACAAGTAACTGTAACTTCGATACTAATTATGACAGGTAACTGTAACTTCGTTACTAATTATGACAGGTAACTGTAACTTCGTTACTAATTATGACAAGTAACTGTAATTTCGATTCAAATTTTGGTAGGTAACTGTAACTTCAATACTTATTATGAGAGGTAACAGTAACTACGATACTAATTATGACAAGTAACTGTAACATCGATACTAATAATGACAGGTAACTGTAACTTCGTTACTAATTATGACAAGTAACTGTAATTTTGATACAAATTATGGCAGGTTACTGTAACTTCGATACTAATTATGACAGGTAACAGCAACTTCGATACTAATTATGACAAGTAACTATAACCTCGATACAAATTATGACAGGTAACTGTAACTTCGATACTAATTATGACAAGAAACTCTAACTTCGTTAATAATTATGACAAGTAACTGTAATTTTGATAAAAAATTATGGTAGGTAACTGTAACTTCAATATTAATTACGACAGGTAACAGTAACTTCGATACTAATTATGACAGGAAACTGTAACTTCGTTACTAATTATGACAAGTAACTGTAATTTCGATACAAATTATGACAGGTAACTGTAACTTCGTTACTAATTATGACAGGTTACTGTAACTTCGTTACTAATTATGTCAAGTAACTGTAGCTTCGATGCTAATTATGAAAAGTAACTGTAATTTCGATACAAATTATGACAGGTAACATTAACTTCGATACTAATTATGACAAGAAACTCTAACTTCGACACTAATTATGACATGTAACTGTAATTTCGATACAAATTATGGCAGGTAACTGTAACTTCGATACTAATTATGACAAGTAACTATAACTTCGATACAAATTATGACAGGTAACTGTAACTTCGATACTAATTATGACAAGAAACTCGAACTTCGTTACTAATTATGACAAGTCCCTGTAATTTCGATACAAATTATGGCAGGTAACTGTAACTTCCACACTAATTATGACAGCTAACAGTAACTTCGATACTAATTATGACAAGTTACATTAACTTCGATACTAATTATGGCAGGTTACTGTAACTTCTTTACTAATTATGACAAGTAACAGTACCTTCGATACTAATTATGACAGGTAACTGTAACTTCGATACTAATTATGACAAGGAACTGTAATTTCGAAACAAATTATGGCAGGTAACTGTAACTTCGTTACTAATTATGACAAGTAACAGTAATTTCGATACAAAATATGGCAGGTAACAGTAACTTCGATACTTATTATGACAGGTAACAGTAACTTCGATACTATTTATGACAAGTAACATTAACTTCGATACTAATTATGACAGGTTACTGTAACATCGTTGCTAATGATGACAAGTAACTTTAATTTCGATACAAATTATGGCAGGTAACTGTAACTTCGATACTAATTATGACAAGTAACTATAACTTCGATACAAATTATGACAGGAAAGTGTAACTTCGTTACTAATTATGACAAGTAACTGTAATTTCGATACAAATTATGACAGGTAACAGCAACTTCGTTACTAATTATGACAAGTAACAGTACCTTCGAAACTAATTATGACAGGTAACTGTAACATCGATACTAATTATGACCAGGAACTGTAATTTCGATACAAATTATGACAGGTAACTGTAACTTCGATACTAATTATGACAAGAAACTCTAACATCGTTACTAATTATGACAAGTAACTGTAATTTTGATAAAAAATTATTGTAGGTAACTGTAACTTCAATACTAATTATGACAGGTAACAGTAACTTCGATACTAATTATGACAGGTAACTGTAACTTCGTTACTTATTATGACAAGTAACTTTAATTTCGATACGAATTATGGCAGGTTACTGTAACTTCGTTACTAATTATGACAAGTCCCTGTAATTTCGATACAAATTATTGCAGGTAATTGTAATTTCGAAACTAATTATGACAGGTAACAGTAACTTCGATACTAATTATGACAGGTAACAGTAACTTCGATACTATTTATGACAAGTAACTGTAACTTCGATACTAATTATGACAGGTAACAGCAACTTCGATACTAATTATGACAAGTAACTATAACTTCGATACAAATTATGACAGGTAACAGTAACTTCGATACTAATTATGACAGGTTACAGTAACTACGATACTAATTATGACAAGTAATTGTAATTTCGATACAAATTATGGCTGGTAACAGTAACTTCGATGCTAATTATGACAGGAAACTGTAACTTCGATACTAATTATGACAAGGAACTGTAATTTCGATACAAATTATGGCAGGTAACTGTAACTTCGATACTAATTGTGACAGGTAACAGTAACTTCGATACTAATTATGACAAGTAACTATAACTTCGAATCAAATTATGACTGGTAACTGTAACTTCGATACTAATTATGACAAGAAAATCTAACTTCGCTACTAATTACACAAGTAACTGTAATTTTGATAAAAAATTATGGTGGGTAACTGTACCTTCAATACTAATTATGACAGGTAACAGGAACTTCGATACTAATTATGACAGGTAACTGTTACTTCGTTAATAATTATCACAAGTAACTTTAATTTCGATACTAATTATGGCAGGTAACTGTAACTTCGTTACTAATTATGACAAGTCCCTGTAATTTCGATACAAATTATGGCAGGTAACGGTAACTTCGATACTAATTATTACAAGTAACTGTTACTTCGATACTAATTATGACAGGTAACAGTAACTTCGATACTAATTATGACAAGTAACATTAACTTCGATACTAATTATGGCAGGTTACTGTAACATCGCTACTAATTATGACAAGTAACTTTAATTTCGATACAAATTATGGCAGGTAACTGTAACTTCCATACTAATTATGACAGGTAACAGTAACTTCGATACTAATTATGACAGGAAACTGTAACTTCGTTACTAATTATGACAAGTAACAGTACCTTCGATACTAACTATGACAGGTAACTGTAACTTCGATACTAATTATGACAAGGAACTGTAATTTCGATACAAATTATGGCAGGTAACTGTAACTTCGTTACTAATTATGACGAGTAACTGTAATTTCGATACAAATTTTGGCAGGTAACTGTTACTTCGATACTAATTATGACAGGTAACAGTAACATCGATACTAATTATGACAAGTAACTGTAACTTCGATACTAATTATGACAGGTAACTGTAACTTCGTTACTAATAATGACAAGTAACTCTAATTTCGATACTAATTATGGCAGGTAACTGTAACTTCGATACTAATTATGACAGGTAACAGTAACTTCGATACTAATTATGACAAGTAACTATAACTTCGATAAAAATTATGACTGGTTACTGTAACTTCGATTCTAATTATGACAAGAAACT
This sequence comes from Meconema thalassinum, assembly GCA_946902985.2. Taxonomy (NCBI): domain Eukaryota; kingdom Metazoa; phylum Arthropoda; class Insecta; order Orthoptera; family Tettigoniidae; genus Meconema; species Meconema thalassinum. The sequence goes on along the minus strand of OX336388.2, from coordinate 1,670,646,349 downwards.
CAAACTTCGTTACTAATTATGACAAGTAACTGTAATTTTGATAAAAAATTATGGTAGGTAACTGTAACTTCATTACTAATTATGACAGGTAACAGTAACTTCGATACTAATTATGACAGGAAACTGTAACTTCGTTACTAATTATGACAAGTAACTTTAATTTCGATACTAGTTATGGCAGGAAACTGTAACTTCGTTACTAATTATGACAAGTCCCTGTAATTTCGATACAAATTATGGCAGGTAACTGTAACTTCGATACTAATTATGACAAGTAACTGTAACTTCGATACTAATTATGACAGGTAACTGTAACTTCGTTATTAATTATGACAAGTAACTGTAATTTTGATAAAAAATATTGTAGGTAACTGTAATTTCAATACTAATTATGACAGGTAACAGTAACTTCGATACTAATTATGACAAGAAACTCAAACTTCGTTACTAATTATGACAAGTAACTGTAATTTTGATAAACATTTATGGTAGGTAACTGTAACTTCGATACTAATTATGACAGGTAACAGTATCTTCGTTACTAATTATGACAGGAAACTATAACTTCGTAACTAATTATGACAAGTAACTTTAATTTCGATATTAATTATGGCAGGAAACTGTAACTTCGTTACTAATTATGACAAGTCCCTGTAATTTCGATACAAATTATGGCAGGTAACTGTAACCTCGATACTAATTATGACAAGTAACTGTAACTTCGATACTAATTATGACAGGTCACTGTAACTCCGTTATTAATTATGACAAGTAACTATAATTTCGATACAAATTTTGGCAGGTAACTGTATCATCGTTACTAATTTTGACAGGTAACAGTAACTTCGATACTAATTATGACAAGTAACTGTAACTTCGATACTAATTATGACAGGTAACTGTAACTTCGATACTAATTATGACAGGTAACTGTAACTTCGTTACTAAATATGACAAGTAACTGAAATTTCGATTCAAATTTTGGCAGGTAACTGTAACTTCGATACTTATTATGACAGGTAACAGTAACATCGATACTAATTATGGCAAGTAACTGTAACATCGATACTAATTATGACAGGTAACTGTAACTTCGTTACTAATTATGACAAGTAACTGTAATTTCGATACAAATTATGGCAGGTTACTGTAACTTCGATACTAATTATGACAGGCAACAGCAACTTCGATATTAATTATGACAAGTAACTATAACTTCGATACAAATTATGACAGGTAAATGTAACTTCGATACTAATTATGACAAGAAACTCTAACTTCGTTAATAATTATGACAAGTAACTGTAATTTTGATAAAATATTATTGTAGGTAACTGTAACTTCAATACTAATTATGACAGGTAACAGTAACTTCGATCCTAATTATGACAGGTAACTGTAACTTCGTTACTTATTATGACAAGTAACTTTAATTTCGATACTAATTATGGCAGGTTACTGTAACTTCGTTACTAATTATGACATGTCCCTGTAATTTCGATACAAATTATTGCAGGTAATTGTAATTTCGAAACTAATTATGACAGGTAACAGTAACTTCGATACTAATTATGACAGGTAACAGTAACTTCGATACTATTTATGACAAGTAACTGTAACTTCGATACTAATTATGACAGGTAACAGCAACTTCGATACTAATTATGACAAGTAACTATAAATTCGATACAAATTATGACAGGTAACAGTAACTTCGATACTAATTATGACAGGTTACAGTAACTACGATACTAATTATGACAAGTAACTGTAACTTCGATACTAATTATGACAAGTAACTGTAACTTGGTAACTAATTATGACAAGTAATTTTAATTTCGATACAAATTATGGCAGGTAACAGTAACTTCGATGCTAATTATGACAGGTAACTGTAACTTCGATACTAATTATGACAAGGAACTGTAATTTCGATACAAATTATGGCAGGTAACTGTAACTTCGATACTAATTGTGACAGGTAACAGTAACTTCGATACTAATTATGACAAGTAACTATAACTTCGAATCAAATTATGACTGGTAACTGTAACTACGATACTAATTATGACAAGAAAATCTAACTTCGTTACTAATTATGACAAGTAACAGTAATTTTGATAAAAAATTATGTCAGGTAACTGTAACTTCGTTACTAATTATGACAAGTCCCTGTAATTTCGATACAAATTATGGCAGGTAACGGTAACTTCGATACTAATTATTACAAGTAACTGTAACTTCGATACTAATTATGACAGGTAACTGTAACTTCGTTACTAATTATGACAAGTAACTGTAATTTCGATACAAATTTTGGCAGGTAACTGTAACTTCGATTCTAATTATGACAGGTAACAGTAACTTCGATACTAATTATGACAAGTAACTGTAACTTCGATACTAATTGTGACAGGTAACTGTAACTTCGTTACTAATTATGACAAGTAACAGTAATTTCGATACAAATTATGGCAGGTAACTGTATCTTCGATACTAATTATGACAGGTAACAGTAACTTCGATACTAATTATGACAAGTAACATTAACTTCGATACTAATTATGGCAGGTTACTGTAACATCGCTACTAATTATGACAAGTAACTTTAATTTCGATACAAATTATGGCAGGTAACTGTAACTTCCATACTAATTACGACAGGTAACAGTAACTTCGATACTAATTATGACAGGAAACTGTAACTTCGTTACTAATTATGACAAGTAACTGTAATTTCGATACAAATTATGACAGGTAACTGTAACTTCGTTACTAATTATGACAAGTAACAGTACCTTCGATACTAATTATGACAGGTAACTGTAACTTCGATACTAATTATGACAAGGAACTGTAATTTCGATACAAATTATGGCAGGTAACTGTAACTTCGTTACTAATTATGACGAGTAACTGTAATTTCGATACAAATTTTGGCAGGTAACTGTAACTTCGATACTAATTATGACAGGTAACTGTAACTTCGTTATTAATTATGACAAGTAACTGTAATTTCGATACAAATTTTGGCAGGTAACAGTATCTTCGATACTAATTATGACAGGTAACAGTAACTTCGATACTAATTATGACAAGTAACTGTAACTTCGATACTAGTTATGACAGGTGACTGTAACTTCGTTACTAATAATGACAAGTAACTCTAATTTCGATACAAATTATGGCAGGTAACTGTAACTTCGATACTAATTATGACAAGTAACTGTAACTTCGACACTAATTATGACAGGTAACTGTAACTTCGTCACTAATTATAACAAGTAACTGTAATTTCGTTACAAATTATGGCAGGTAACTGTAACTTCGATACTAATTATGCCAGGTAACAGTAATTCGATACTAATTATGACAAGTAACTATAACTTCGATACAAATTATGACAGGTAACTGTTACTTCGATACTAATTATGACAAGAAACTCGAACTTCGTTACTAATTATGACAAGTCCCTGTAATTTCGATACAAATTATGGCAGGTAACTGTAACTTCCATACTAATTATGACAGGTAACAGTAACTTCGATACTAATTATGACAGGAAACTGTAACTTCGTTACTAATTATGACAAGTAACTGTAATTTGGATACAAATTATGACAGGTAACTGTAACTTCGTTACTAATTATGACAAGTAACAGTACCTTCGATAATAATTATGACAGGTAACTGTAACTTCGATACTAATTATGACAAGGAACTGTAACTTCGATACTAATTATGACAGGTAACTGTAACTTCGTTATTAATTATGACAAGTAACTGTAATTTCGATACAAATTTTGGCAGGTAACAGTAACTTCGATACTAATTATGACAGGTAACAGTAACATCGTTACTAATTATGACAAGTAACTTTAATTTCGATACTAATTATGGCAGGTAACTGTAACATCGTTACTAATTATGACAAGTCCCTGTAATTGCGACACAAATTATGGCAGGTAACTGTAACTTCGATACTAATTATGACAGGTAACAGTAACTTCGATACTAATTATGACAGGAAACTGTAACATCGTTACTAATTATGACAAGTAACTTTAATTTCGATACTAATTATGGCAGGTAACTGTAACATCGTTACTAATTATGACAAGTCCCTGTAATTGCGACACAAATTATGGCAGGTAACTGTAACTTCGATACTAATTATGACAAGTAACTGTAACTTCGATACTAATTATGACAGGTAACTGTAACTTCGTTATTAATTATGACAAGTAACTGTAATTTCGATACAAATTTTGGCAGGTAACAGTATCTTCGATACTAATTATGACAGGTAACAGTAACTTCGATACTAATTATGACAAGTAACTGTAACTTCGATACTAATTATGACAGGTAACTGTAACTTCGTCACTAATTATGACAAGTAACTGTAATTTCGATACGAATTATGGCAGGCAACTGTAACTTCGATACTAATTATGACAGGTAACAGTAACTTCGATACTAATTATGACAAGTAACTATAACTTCGATAAAAATTATGACAGGTAACTGTAACTTCGATACTAATTATGACAAGAAACTCGAACTTCGTTACTAATTATGACAAGTCCCTGTAATTTCGATACAAATTATGGCAGGTAACTGTAACTTCCACACTAATTATGACAGATAACAATAACTTCGATACTAATTATGACAGGAAACTGTAACTTCGTTACTAATTATGACAAATAACTGTAATTTCGATACAAATTATGACAGGTAACTGTAACTTCGTTACTACTTATGACAAGTAACAGTACCTTCGATACTAATTATGAGAGGTATCTGTAACTTCGATATTAATTATGACAAGGAACAGTAATTTTGATACAAATTATGGCAGGTAACAGTAACTTCGATACTAATTATGACAAGTAACTGTAACTTCGTTACTAATGACAAGTAATTCTAATTTTGATAAAAAATTATGGTAGGTAACTGTAACTTCGATACTAATTATGACAGGTATCATTAACTTCGATACTAATTATGACAGGTTACTGTAACTTCGTTACTAATTATGTCAAGTAACTGTAACTTCGATACTAATTATGACAAGTAACTGTAATTTCGATACAAATTATGACAGGTTACCGTAACTTCGTTACTAATTATGACAAGTAACTGTAATTTCCATACAAATTATGGCAGGTAACTGTAACTTCGGTACTAATTATATCAGGTATCAGTAACTTCGATACTAATTATGACAAGCAACTGTAATTTCGATACAAATTATGGCAGGTAACTGTAACTTCGTTACTAATTATGACAGGTTACTGTAACTTCGTTACAAATTATGTCTAGTAATTGTAGCTTCGATTCTAATTATGACAAGTAACTGTAATTTCGATACAAAATATGACAGGTAACAGTAACTTCGATACTAATTATGACAAGAAACTCTAACTTTGTTAATAATTATGACAAGTAACAGTAATTTTGATAAAAAATTATGGTAGGTAACTGTAACATCAATACTAATTATGACAGGTAACAGTAACATCGATACTAATTATGACAGGTAAGAGTAACTACGATACTAATTATGACAAGTAACTGTAACTTCGATACTAATTATGACAGGTAACAGTTACTTCGATACTAATTATGACAGGAAACTGTAACTTCGTTACTAATTATGACAAGTAACTGTAATTTCGATACAAATTTTGACAGGTAACTGAAACTTCGTTACTAATTATGACAGGAAACTGTAACTTCGTTACTAATTATGACAAGTAACTTTAATTTGGATACTAGTTATGGCAGGAAACTGTAACTTCGTTACTAATTATGAAAAGTCCCTGTAATTTCGATACAAATTATGGCAGATAACTGTAACTTCGATACTAATTATGACAAGTAACTGTAACTTCGATACTAATTATGACAGGTAACTGTAACTTCGTTATTAATTATGACAAGTAACTGTAATTTTGATAAACAATTATTGTAGGTAACTGTAACTTCAATACTAATTATGACAGGTAACAGTAACTTCGATACTAATTATGACAAGAAACTCAAACTTCGTTACTAATTATGACAAGTAACGGGGTGCAAGGAAGAAGCCTCCCCGAAGATTGTATAATTTACACTATGGAAAACCACTACAATCGGGCGCATCCTGGGCAACGTTGCATAGCAGCGGCAGATTCTTCCACTACCGGTCAACACAGAAGTAGTAATCTCCCTAAAGGGTCTTTTTTAAGACCACTTGTTATAGTCTCGATTAATATCGAGGGATTCTCGCGTGCCAAAGAGACCTTATTGGCTGATTTGTGCAACGAATGTAAATGTGACATACTCCTAATGCAAGAGACTCACCGGGGCTACAACAGCCATCGGCCCAAAATCGCAGGCATGGAGCTTGTTCTGGAAAGGCCCCACGATAAATACGGCAGTGCCATTTTTACCAAACCAAACCTAAATATCACATCAGCCTCGCTGACTGGAAAGGATGACATCGAGATTCTTTCAATATCTACACCACACTTTTGCGCTACTTCTATATACAAGCCCCCCAATGTCGACTTCACGTTTGAGGAACCTGCCAACTTCAACTACCAGGACGTAAACTTCATCATTGGCGATTACAACTGCCGAAGCACATCTTGGGGATACCCAGATTCAGATATAAATGGCGAAAAACTGGAAACCTGGGCAGAGAATCATGATCTTCAGCTAATTCATGATCCAAAGCTGCCAGCATCCTTCAACAGTGGCCGATGGAGGAGAGGCTACAACCCCGATAATATCTTCGTGTCATCCAAAGTTGCTGGGAGTTGTTTGAAGATGATGGGTAAGCCCATTCCATCTACCCAACATAGGCCCATAATTTGCACAGTGAATGCCATGGTTGTGCCAGAGGAGGTGCCTTTCAAGCGAAGGTTTAATTTTCAGAAGGCCGACTGGGAAAGATTTGCCAAAGAACTTGATACAGAAGTTGCCAAAATCCCGCCGCAACCTGAGATGTATGAGGCATTTGTCAAATGCGTCCATACAGTTTCTAGAAGGACTATCCCAAGAGGTTGTAGAACAAGCTACATACCAGGACTGACTGATAACAGCAAACAGCTGGTGAACCACTACAAAGATCTCTTTGAGGCAGACCCATTTTCTGATGATACTATCCATGTTGGCGAGGAATTGTTGCAAACTATCTCAGCACATTGTAAAGCTAAGTGGACCTCACTGGTAGAGAATCTCGACATGAAGTTAAATAGTAGGCGGGCCTGGAATCTCCTGAAAAACCTCAGCGGTGACCCAACGACATCTAGAAACTTCACCACAATAACAGCAGACCAGATTGCAACCCAATTACTCATGAACGGGAAGACTAAAGGTCGGAGCTCACGGGAGCAACTGGAACGAACCTCAGGACATGAGAACCATAACCTACGAGAACCTTTCACCTTGAATGAACTAGAATCTGCCATCTCCACGTTGAAATTGAATAAAGCTGCTGGCATCGATGACATCAGAGTAGAACAGATCAAAAAGTTCGGCCAGACCACCCTACAATGGCTGCTTACGATGATTAATGATTGTGTATCTAAGCTTTATATCCCCAGGCTCTGGAGGAAAGCCCGAGTGGTTGCACTGCTTAAGCCTGGTAAGGAGCCAAACGATCCTAAAAACTTTCGCCCAATATCCTTATTATGTCACTGTTTCAAGATCTTCGAGCGCCTTATCCTCAACCGAATTAGCGGCATCCTTGAAGATAAGTTCATTCCCCAACAAGCTGGGTTTCGATCTGGAAAGTCATGTTGCAGTCAGATACTGAACCTCACTCAACACATCGAGGATGGGTATGAACAAGGTGAGATAACTGGAGTTGCCTTTGTCGATCTAACAGCTGCTTACGACACTATCAACCACAGAAAGTTGCTGAGGAAAGTGTACCAGACCTCCAACGACTACCAACTAACATCCCTTATTGGCACTCTCCTGCAGAATAGAAGGTTCCAAGTCTTTCTCCATGGTAAAAAGAGCAGATGGCGCATACAAAAGAACGGCTTACCTCAAGGCAGTGTACTCGCTCCTGTGCTATTTAATATTTACACTAACGATCAGCCCATACCAGAACATTCTAGGCTCTTCATCTATGCTGATGATACTGCAGTGGCTGCCCAAGGAAAAACATTTGAAGAGGTGGAGGGAAAGTTGACTTCTGCACTAGATACCCTTGGATCTTACTATGAAGCCAATCATCTTAAGCCAAATCCCAACAAGACTCAAGTATGTGCATTTCACTTAAGGAATAGAGAAGCTCGGCGGGAACTGGATGTTACATGGCAAGGCAAACAACTCCAACATTGTCCAACACCCGTGTATCTAGGTGTTACTCTTGACCGAACACTGTCCTTCAAGAAACATTGCCATAAGACCAGGCTGAAAGTTAGTTCACGGAACAATATTTTGAGGAAGCTCACAGCCACCACCTGGGGGGCAAGTCCTCACGTCCTAAGAACTTCTGCTCTTGCTTTGTGCATGTCTGCTGCAGAGTACGCTTCACCTGTGTGGAGTGCATCCAGTCACACCAAGCAGATTGACATTGCCATCAACGAGACCATACGAATCTTGTCGGGATGTATGAAGCCTACTCCAGTCGACAAACTTTACCCGATTGTTGGGATAGCTCCCCCAACTATCAGAAGGGCTGTTGCTGCTGATGCAGAGAGGGCGAAGCAGATTAATGATCCCCGTCATCCACTGCATAATCATCAGGCTGTTGTCCGTCGACTGAAATCAAGAAAGAGTTTCATCGCCAGGACTCAACCACTGGAGGGAACATCGGAATCTAACCGCATCTCCAGGTGGAAGAGCAAGCTGCCGCCGGATATCCCTGTTAAGGAAGAGCTAGCCCCAGGAAATGACCTGCCTTACCCTGTTTGGAAATCACTTAATCGTCTCAGGGTGGGCGTCCCTCGTTGCAAGACCAACATGCAGAAATGGGGTATCCTTCCAGCTGATGGAGACACGTCCTGCGAGTGTGGAGCAACACAAGACCCAGCCCACCTGCTCATTTGTCCACTACTAGAACAACCCTGCACTACCCAGGACCTGATCGAGGCAAACAACAAGGCCATCGGAGTTGCTACATTCTGGAAATGATCGGACACGGAAATGAATGAATGAATGACAAGTAACTGTAATTTTGATAAAAAATTATGGTAGGTAACTGTAACTTCAATACTAATTATGACAGGTAACAGTAACTTCGATAATAATTATGACAGGAAACTGTAACTTCGTTACTAATTATGACAAGTAACTTTAATTTCGATATTAATTATGGCAGGAAACTGTAACTTCGTTACTAATTATGACAAGTCCCTGTAATTTCGATACAAATTATGGCAGGTAACTGTAACCTCGATACTAATTATGACAAGTAACAGTAACTTCGATACTAATTATGACAAGTAACTGTAACTTCGATACTAATTATGACAGGTAACTGTAACTTCGTTTCTAATAATGACAAGTAACTCTAATTGCGATACTAATTATGGCAGGTAACTGTAACTTCGATACTAATTATGACAGGTAACAGTAACTTCGATACTAATTATGACAAGTAACTGTAACTTCGATACTAATTATGACAGGTAACTGTAACTTCGTTACTAATAATGACAAGTAACTCTAATTTCGATACAAATTATGGCAGGTAACTGTAACTTCGATACTAATTATGACAAGTAACTGTAACTTCGATACTAATTATGACAGGTAACTGTAACTTCGTCACTAATTATAACAAGTAACTGTAATTTCGTTACAAATTATGGCAGGTAACAGTAACTTCGATACTAATTATGCCAGGTAACAGTAATTCGATACTAATTATGACAAGTAACTATAACTTCGATACAAATTATGACAGGTAACTGTAACTTCGATACTAATTATGACAAGAAACTCTAACTTCGTTACAAATTATGACAAGTAACTGTAATTTTGATAAAAAATTAAGGTAGGTAACTGTAACTTCAATATTAATTATGACAGGTAACAGTAACTTCGATACTAATTATGACAGGAAACTGTAACTTCGTTACTAATTATGACAAGTAACTTTAATTTCGATACTAATTATGGCAGGTAACTGTAACATCGTTACTAATTATGTCAAGTCCCAGTAATTGCGATACAAATTATGGCAGGTAACTGTAACTTCGATACTAATTATGACAAGTAACTGTAACTTCGATACTAATTATGACAGGTAACTGTAACTTCGTTATTAATTATGACAAGTAACTGTAATTTCGATACAAATTTTGGCAGGTAACTGTAACTTCGATACTAATTATGACAGGTAACAGTAACTTCGATACGAATTATGACAAGTAACTGTAACTTCGATACTAATTATGACAGGTAACTGTAACTTCGTCACTAATTATGACAAGTAACTGTAATTTCGATACAAATTATGGCAGGTAACTGTAACTTCGATACTAATTATGACAGGTAACAGTAACGTCGATACTAATTATGACAAGTAACTATAACTTCGATAAAAATTATGACAGGTAACTGTAACTTCGTTACTAATTATGACAAGTAACAGTACCTTCGATACTAATTATGACAGGTCACTGTAACTTCGATACTAATTATGACAAGGAACTGTAATTTCGATACAAATTATGGCAGGTAACTGTAACTTCGTTACTAATTATGACGAGTAACTGTAATTTCGATACAAATTTTGGCAGGTAACTGTAACTTCGATACTAATTATGACAGGTAACAGTAACTTCGATACTAATTATGACAAGTAACTGTAACTTCGATACTAATTATGACAGGTAACTGTAACTTCGTTACTAATAATGACAAGTAACTCTAATTGCGATACTAATTATGCCAGGTAACTGTAACTTCGATACTAATTATGACAGGTAACAGTAACTTCGATACTAATTATGACAAGTAACTGTAACTTCGATACTAGTTATGACAGGTGACTGTAACTTCGTTACTAATAATGACAAGTAACTCTAATTTCGATACAAATTATGGCAGGTAACTGTAACTTCGATACTAATTATGACAAGTAACTGTAACTTCGATACTAATTATGACAGGTAACTGTAACTTCGTCACTAATTATAACAAGTAACTGTAATTTCGTTACAAATTATGGCAGGTAACAGTAACTTCGATACTAATTAGGCCAGGTAACAGTAATTCGATACTAATTATGACAAGTAACTATAATGTCGATACAAATTATGACAGGTAACTGTAACTTCGATACTAATTATGACAAGAAACTTGAACTTCGTTACTAATTATGACAAGTCCCTGTAATTTCGATACAAATTATGGCAGGTAACTGTAACTTCCATACTAATTATGACAGGTAACAGTAACTTCGATACTAATTATGACAGGAAACTGTAACTTCGTTACTAATTATGACAAGTAACTGTAATTTGGATACAAATTATGACAGGTAACTGTAACTTCGTTACTAATTATGACAAGTAACAGTACCTTCGATACTAAGTATGACAGGTAACTGTAACTTCGATACTAATTATGACAAGGAACTGTAATTTCGATACAAATTATGGCAGGTAACTGTAACTTCGTTACTAATTATGACAAGTAACTGTAATTTCGATACAAATTATGACTGGTTACTGTAACTTCGATTCTAATTATGACAAGAAACTCTAACTTCGTTACTAATTATGACAAGTAACTGTAATTTTGATAAAAAATAAGGTAGGTAACTGTAACTTCAATATTAATTATGACAGGTAACAGTAACTTCGATACTAATTATGACAGGAAACTGTAACTTCGTTACTAATTATGACAAGTAACTTTAATTTCGATACTAATTATGGCAGGTAACTGTAACATCGTTACTAATTCTGACAAGTCCCTGTAATTGCGATACAAATTATGGCAGGTAACTGTAACTTCGATATTAATTATGACATGTAACTGTAACTTCGATACTAATTATGACAGGTAACTGTAACTTCGTTATTAATTATGACAAGTAACTGTAATTTCGATACAAATTTTGGCAGGTAACTGTAACTTCGATACTAATTATGACAGGTAACAGTAACTTCGATACTAATTATGACAAGTAACTGTAACTTCGATACTAATTATGACAGGTAACTGTAACTTCTTCACTAATTATGACAAGTAACTGTAATTTCGATACAAATTATGGCAGGTAACTGTAACTTCGATACTAATTATGACAGGTAACAGTAACTTCGATACTAATTATGACAAGTAACTATAATTTCGATAAAAATTATGACAGGTAACTGTAACTTCGATACTAATTATGACAAGAAACTCGAACTTCGTTACTAATTATGACAAGTCCCTGTAATTTCGATACAAATTATGGCAGGTAACTGTAACTTCCACACTAATTATGACAGATAACAATAACTTCGATACTAATTGTGACAGGAAACTGTAACTTCGTTACTAATTATGACAAGTAACTGTAACTTCGATACAAATTATGACAGGTAACTGTAACTTCGTTACTACTTATGACAAGTAACAGTACCTTCGATACTAATTATGACAGGTAACTGTAACTTCGATATTAATTATGACAAGGAACAGTAATTTTGATACAAATTATGGCAGGTAACAGTAACTTCGATATTAATTATGACAAGTAACTGTAACTTCGATACTAATTATGGCAGGTTACGGTAACATCGCTACTAATTATGACAAGTAACTTTAATTTCGATACAAATTATGGCAGGTAACTGTAACTTCCATACTAGTTATGACAGGTAACAGTAACTTCGATACAAATTATGACAGGAAACTGTAACTTCGTTACTAATTATGACAAGTTACTCTAATTTCGATACAAATTATGACAGGTAACTGTAACTTCGTTACATATTATGACAAGTAACAGTACCTTCGATACTAATTATGACAGGTAACTGTAACTTCGATACTAATTATGACAAGGAACTGTAATTTCGATACAAATTATGGCAGGTAACTGTAACTTCGGTACTAGTTATATCAGGTATCAGTAACTTCGATACTAATTATGACAAGCAACTGTAATTTCGATACAAATTATGGCAGGTAACTGTAACTTCGTTACTAATTATGACAGGTTACTGTAACTTCGTTACTAATTATGTCAAGTAACTGTAACTTCGATACTAATTATGACAAGTAACTGTAATTTCGAAACAAATTATGACAGGTTACCGTAACTTCGTTACTAATTATGACAAGTAACTGTAATTTCGATACAAATTATGGCAGGTAACTGTAACTTCGGTACTAGTTATATCAGGTATCAGTAACTTCGATACTAATTATGACAAGCAACTGTAATTTCGATACAAATTATGGCAGGTAACTGTAACTTCGTTACTAATTATGACAGGTTACTGTAACTTCGTTACAAATTATGTCAAGTAATTGTAGCTTCGATTCTAATTATGACAAGTAACTGTAATTTCGATACAAAATATGACAGGTAACAGTAACGTCGATACTAATTATGACAAGAAACTCTAACTTCGTTAATAATTATGACAAGTAACAGTAATTTTGATAAAAAATTATGGTAGGTAACTGTAACATCAATACTAATTATGACAGGTAACAGTAACTTCGATACTAATTATGACAGGTAAGAGTAACTACGATACTAATTATGACAAGTAACTGTAACTTCGATACTAATTATGACAGGTAACAGTTACTTCGATACTAATTATGACAGGAAACTGTAACTTCGTTACTAATTATGACAAGTAACTGTAATTTCGATACAAATTCTGACAGGTAACTGAAACTTCGTTACTAATTATGACAGGAAACTGTAACTTCGTTACTAATTATGACAAGTAACTTTAATTTGGATACTAGTTATGGCAGGAAACTGTAACTTCGTTACTAATTATGAAAAGTCCCTGTAATTTCGATACAAATTATGGCAGATAACTGTAACTTCGATACTAATTATGACAAGTAACTGTAACTTCGATACTTATTATGACAGGTAACTGTAACTTCGTTATTAATTATGACAAGTAACTGTAATTTTGATAAAAAATTATTGTAGGTAACTGTAACTTCAATACTAATTATGACAGGTAACAGTAACTTCGATACTAATTATGACAAGAAACTCAAACTTCGTTACTAATTATGACAAGTAACTGTAATTTTGATAAAAAATTATGGTAGGTTACTGTAACTTCAATACTAATTATGACAGGTAACAGTAACTTCGATACTAATTATGACAGGAAACTGTAACTTCGTTACTAATTATGACAAGTAACTTTAATTTCGATATTAATTATGGCAGGAAACTGTAACTTCGTTACTAATTATGACAAGTCCCTGTAATTCCGATACAAATTATGGCAGGTAACTGTAACCTCGATACTAATTATGACAAGTAACTGTAACTTCGATACTAATTATGACAGGTAACTGTAACTTCGTTATTAATTATGACAAGTAACTGTAATTTCGATACAAATTTTGGCAGGTAATTGTATCATCGTTACTAATTATGACAGGTAACAGTAACTTCGATACCAATTATGACAAGTAACTGTAACTTCGATACTAATTATGACAGGTAACTGTAACTTCGATATTAATTATGACAGGTAACTGTAACTTCGTTACTAATTATGACAAGTAACTGTAATTTCGATTCAAATTTTGGTAGGTAACTGTAACTTCGATACTTATTATGAGAGGTAACAGTAACAACGATACTAATTATGACAAGTAACTGTAACATCGATACTAATAATGACAGGTAACTGTAACTTCGTTACTAATTATGACAAGTAACTGTAATTTTGATACAAATTATGGCAGGTTACTGTAACTTTGATACTTATTATGACAGGTAACTGTAACTTCAATAGTAATTACGACAGGTAACAGTAACTTCGATACTAATTATGACAGGAAATTGTAACTTCGTTACTAATTATGACAAGTAACTGTAATTTCGATACAAATTATGACAGGTAACTGTAACTTCGTTACTAATTATGACAGGTTACTGTAACTTCGTTACTAATTATGTCAAGTAACTGTAGCTTCGATGCTAATTATGACAAGTAACTGTAATTTCGATACAAATTATGACAGGTAACATTAACTTCGATACTAATTATGACAAGAAACTCTAACTTCGTCACTAATTATGACAAGTAACTGTAATTTCGATACAAATTATGGCAGGTAACTGTAACTTCGATACTAATTATGACATGTAACTATAACTTCAATACAAATTATGACAGGTAACTGTAACTTCGATACTAATTATGACAAGAAACTCGAACTTCGTTAATAATTATGACAAGTCCCTGTAATTTCGATAAAAATTATGGCAGGTAACTGTAACTTCCACACTAATTATGACAGGTAACAGTAACTTCGATACTAATTATGACAAGTAACATTAACTTCGATACTAATTATGGCAGGTTACGGTAACATCGCTACTAATTATGACAAGTAACTTTAATTTCGATACAAATTATGGCAGGTAACTGTAACTTCCATACTAATTATGACAGGTAACAGTAACTTCGATACTAATTATGACAGGAAACTGTAACTTCGTTACTAATTATGACAAGTTACTCTAATTTCGATACAAATTATGACAGGTAACTGTAACTTCGTTACATATTATGACAAGTAACAGTACCTTCGATACTAATTATGACAGGTAACTGTAACTTCGATACTAATTATGACAAGGAACTGTAATTTCGAAACAAATTATGGCAGGTAACTGTAACTTCGTTACTAATTATGACAAGTAACTGTAATTTCGATACAAATTTTGGCAGGTAACTGTAACTTCGATACTAATTATGACAGGTAACAGTAACTTCGATACTAATTATGACAAGTAACTGTAACTTCGATACTAATTATGACAGGTAACTGTAACTTCGTTACTATTTATGACAAGTAACAGTAATTTCGATACAAAATATGGCAGGTAACAGTAACTTCCATACTAATTATGACAGGTAACAGTAACTTCGATACTATTTATGACAAGTAACATTAACTTCCATACTAATTATGACAGGTTACTGTAACATCGTTGCTAATGATGACAAGTAACTTTAATTTCGATACAAATTATGGCAGGTAACTGTAACTTCCATACTAATTATGACAGGTAACAGTTACTTCGATACTAATTATGACAGGAAACTGTAACTTCGTTACTAATTATGACAAGTAACTGTAATTTCGATACAAATTATGACAGGTAACTGTAACTTCGTTACTAATTATGACAAGTAACAATACCTTCGATACTAACTATGACAGGTAACTATAACATCGATACTAATTATGACAAGGAACTGTAATTTCGATACAAATTATGGCAGGTAACTGTAACTTCGATACTAATTATGACAGGTAACAGCAACTTCGATACTAATTATGACAAGTAACTATAACGTCGATACAAATTATGACAGGTAACTGTAACATCGATACTAATTATGACAAGAAACTCTAACTTCGTTACTAATTATGACAAGTAACTGTAATTTTGATAAAAAATTATTGTAGGTAACTGTAACTTCGATACTAATTATGACAGGTAACAGTAACTTCGATACTAATTATGACAGGTAACTGTAACTTCGTTATTTATTATGAAAAGTAACTTTAATTTCGATACTAATTATGGCAGGTTACTGTAACTTCGTTACTAATTATGACAAGTCCCTGTAATTTCGATACAAATTATGACAGGTAACTGTAACTTCGTTACTAATTATGACAAGTAACAGTACCTTCGATACTAATTATGACAGGTAACTGTAACTTCGATACTAATTATGACAAGGAACTGTAATTTCGATACAAATTATGGCAGGTAACTGTAACTTCGTTACTAATTATGACAAGTCCCTGTAATTTCGATACAAATTATTGCAGGTAACTGTAACTTCGATACTAATTATGACAAGGAACTATAACTTCGATACAAATTATGACAGGTAACTGTAACTTCGATACTAATTATGACAGGAAACAGTAACTTCGATACTATTTATGACAAGTAACTGTAACTTCGATACTAATTATGACAGGTAACAGCAACTTCGATACTAATTATGACAAGTAACTATAACTTCGATACAAATTATGACAGGTAACTGTAACTTCGATACTAATTATGACAAGGAACTGTAATTTCGATACAAATTATGGCAGGTAACTGTAACTTCGTTACTAATTATGACAAGTCCCTGTAATTTCGATACAAATTATTGCAGGTAACTGTAACTTCGATACTAATTATGACAAGGAACTGTAATTTCGATACAAATTATGGCAGGTAACTGTAACTTCGTTACTAATTATGACAAGTAACTGTAATTTCGATACAAATTATGACAGGTAACTGTAACTTCGTTACTAATTATGACAAGTAACAGTACCTTCGATACTAATTATGACAGGTAACTGTAACTTGGATACTAATTATGACAAGGAAATGTAATTTCGATACAAATTATGGCAGGTAACTGTAACTTCGTTACTAATTATGACAAGTAACTGTAATTTCGATACTAATTATGGCAGGTAACTGTAACATCGTTACTAATTATGACAATTCCCTGTAATTGCGATACAAATTATGACAGGTAACTGTAACTTCGATACTAATTATGACAAGTAACTGTAACTTCGATACTAATTATGACAGGTAACTGTAACTTCGTTATTAATTATGACAAGTAACTGTAATTTCGATACAAATTTTGGCAGGTAACTGTAACTTCGATACTAATTATGACAGGTAACAGTAACTTCGATACTAATTATGACAAGTAACTGTAACTTCGATACTAATTATGACAGGTAACTGTAACTTCGTCACTAATTATGACAAGTAACTGTAATTTCGATACAAATTATGGCAGGTAACTGTAACTTCGATACTAATTATGACAGGTAACAGTAACTTCGATACTAATTATGACAAGTAACTATAACTTCGATAAAAATTATGACAGGTAACTGTAACTTCGATACTAATTATGACAAGAAACTCGAACTTCGTTACTAATTATGACAAGTCCCTGTAATTTCGATACAAATTATGGCAGGTAACTGTAACTTCCACACTAATTATGACAGATAACAATAACTTCGATACTAATTATGACAGGAAACTGTAACTTCGTTACTAATTATGGCAAGTAACTGTAATTTCGATACAAATTATGACAGGTAACTGAAACTTCGTTACTACTTATGACAAGTAACAGTACCTTCGATACTAATTATGACAGGTAACTGTAACTTCGATATTAATTATGACAAGGAACAGTAATTTTGATACAAATTATGGCAGGTAACTGTAACTTTGATACTAATTATGACAGGTAACAGTAACTTCGATACTAATTATGACAAGTAACTGTAACTTCTTTACTAATTATGACAAGTAATTCTAATTTTGATAAAAAATTATGGCAGGTAACTGTAACTTCGATACTAATTATGACAGGTATCATTAACTTCGATACTAATTATGACAGGTTACTGTAACTTCGTTACTAATTATGTCAAGTAACTGTAACTTCGATACTAATTATGACAAGTAACTGTAATTTCGATACAAATTATGACAGGTTACCGTAACTTCGTTACTAATAATGACAAGTAACTGTAATTTCGATACAAATTATGGCAGGTAACTGTAACTTCGTTACTAATTATGACAGGTTACTGTAACTTCGTTACAAATTATGTCAAGTAATTGTAGCTTCGATTCTAATTATGACAAGTAACTGTAATTTCGATACAAAATATGACAGGTCACAGTAACTTCGATACTAATTATGACAAGAAACTCTAACTTCGTTAATAATTATGACAAGTAACAGTAATTTTGATAAAAAATTATGGTAGGTAACTGTAACATCAATACTAATTATGACAGGTAACAGTAACTTCGATACTAATTATGACAGGTAAGAGTAACTACGATACTAATTATGACAAGTAACTGTAACTTCGATACTAATTATGACAGGTAACAGTTACTTCGATACTAATTATGACAGGAAACTGTAACTTCGTTACTAATTATGACAAGTAACTGTAATTTCGATACAAATTTTGACAGGTAACTGAAACTTCGTTACTAATTATGACAGGAAACTGTAACTTCGTTACTAATTAAGACAAGTAACTTTAATTTGGATACTAGTTATGGCAGGAAACTGTAACTTCGTTACTAATTATGAAAAGTCCCTGTAATTTCGATACAAATTATGGCAGATAACTGTAACTTCGATACTAATTATGACAAGTAACTGTAACTTCGATACTAATTATGACAGGTAACTGTAACTTCGTTATTAATTATGACAAGTAACTGTAATTTTGATAAAAAATTATTGTAGGCAACTGTAACTTCAATACTAATTATGACAGGTAACAGTAACTTCGATACTAATTATGACAAGAAACTCAAACTTCGTTACTAATTATGACAAGTAACTGTAATTTTGATAAAAAATTATGGTAGGTAACTGTAACTTCAATACTAATTATGACAGGTAACAGTAACTTCGATACTAATTTTGACAGGAAACTGTAACTTCGTTACTAATTATGACAAGTAACTTTAATTTTGGATATTAATTATGGCAGGAAACTGTAACTTCGTTACTAATTATGACAAGTCCCTGTAATTTCGATACAAATTATGGCAGGTAACTGTAACCTCGATACTAATTATGACAAGTAACTGTAACTTCGATACTAATTATTACAGGTAACTGTAACTTCGTTATTAATTATGACAAGTAAATGTAATTTCGATACAAATTTTGGCAGGTAACTGTATCATCGTTACTAATTATGACAGGTAACAGTAACTTCGATACCAATTATGACAAGTAACTGTAACTTCGATACTAATTATGACAGGTAACTGTAACTTCGATACTAATTATGACAGGTAACTGTAACTTCGTTACTAATTATGACAAGTAACTGTAATTTCGATTCAAATTTTGGTAGGTAACTGTAACTTCGATACTTATTATGAGAGGTAACAGTAACTACGATACTAATTATGACAAGTAACTGTAACATCGATACTAATAATGACAGGTAACTGTAACTTCGTTACTAATTATGCCAAGTAACTCTAATTTTGATAGAAATTATGGCAGGTTACTGTAACTTCGATACTAATTATGACAGGTAACAGCAACTTCGATACTAATTATGACAAGTAACTATAACCTCGATACAAATTATGACAGGTAACTGTAACTTCGATACTAATTATGACAAGAAACTCTAACTTCGTTAATAATTATGACAAGTAACTGTAATTTTGATAAAAAATTATGGTAGGTAACTGTAACTTCAATACTAATTACGACAGGAAACCTTAACTTCGATACTAATTATGACAGGAAACTGTAACTTCGTTACTAATTATGACAAGTAACTGTAATTTCGATACAAATTATGACAGGTAACTGTAACTTCGTTACTAATTATGACAGGTTACTGTAACTTCGTTACTAATTATGTCAAGTAACTGTAGCTTCGATGCTAATTATGACAAGTAACTGTAATTTCGATACAAATTATGACAGGTGACATTAACTTCGATACTAATTATGACAAGAAACTCTAACTTCGTCACTAATTATGACAAGTAACTGTAATTTCGATACAAATTATGGCAGGTAACTGTAACTTCGATACTGATTATGACAAGTAACTATAACTTCGATACAAATTATGACAGGTAACTGTAACTTCGATACTAATTATGACAAGTAACATTAACTTCGATACTAATTATGGCAGGTTACTGTAACATCGCTACTAATTATGACAAGTAACTTTAATTTCGATACAAATTATGGCAGGTAACTGTAACTTCCATACTAATTATGACAGGTAACAGTAACTTCGATACTAATTATGACAGGTAACAGTAACTTCGATACTAATTATGACAAGGAACTGTAATTTCGAAACAAATTATGGCAGGTAACTGTAACTTCGTTACTAATTATGACAAGTAACTGTAATTTCGATACAAATTTTGGCAGGTAACTGTAACTTCGATACTAATTATGACAGGTAACAGTAACTTCGATACTAATTATGACAAGTAACTGTAACTTCGATACTAATTATGACAGGTAACTGTAACTTCGTTACTATTTATGACAAGTAACAGTAATTTCGATACAAAATATGGCAGGTAACAGTAACTTCGATACTAATTATGACAGGTAACAGTAACTTCGATACTATTTATGACAAGTAACATTAACTTCGATACTAATTATGACAGGTTACTGTAACATCGTTGCTAATGATGACAAGTAACTTTAATTTCGATACAAATTATGGCAGGTAACTGTAACTTCCATACTAATTATGACAGGTAACAGTTACTTCGATACTAATTATGACAGGAAACTGTAACTTCGTTACTAATTATGACAAGTAACTGTAATTTCGATACAAATTATGACAGGTAACTGTAACTTCGTTACTAATTATGACAAGTAACAGTACTTTCGATACTAATTATGACAGCTAACTGTAACATCGATACTAATTATGACAAGGAACTGTAATTTCGATACAAATTATGGCAGGTAACTGTAACTTCGATACTAATTATGACAGGTAACAGCAACTTCGATACTAATTATGACAAGTAACTATAACTTCGATACAAATTATGACAGGTAACTGTAACTTCGATACTAATTATGACAAGAAACTCTAACTTCGTTACTAATTATGACAAGTAACTGTAATTTTGATAAAAATTATTGTAGGTAACTGTAACTTCAATACTAATTATGACAGGTAACAGTAACTTCGATACTAATTATGACAGGTAACAGTAACTTCGTTACTTATTATGACAAGTAACTTTAATTTCGATACTAATTATGGCAGGTTACTATAACTTCGTTACTAATTATGACAAGTCCCTGTAATTTCGATACAAATTTTTGCAGGTAATTGTAATTTCGAAACTAATTATGACAGGTAACAGTAACTTTGATTCTAATTATGACAGGTAACAGTAACTTCGATACTATTTATGACAAGTAACTGTAACGTCGATACTAATTATGACAGGTAACAGCAACTTCGATACTAATTATGACAAGTAACTATAACTTCGATACAAATTATGACAGGTAACAGTAACTTCGATACTAATTATGACAGGTTACAGTAACTACGATACTAATTATGACAAGTAACTGTAACTTGGTAACTAATTATGACAAGTAATTGTAATTTCGAAACAGTAACTTCGATGCTAATTATGACAGGTAACTGTAACTTCGATACTAATTATGACAAGGAACTGTAATTTCGATACAAATTATGGCAGGTAACTGTAACTTCGATACTAATTGTGACAGGTAACAGTAACTTCGATACTAATTATGACAAGTAACTATAACTTCGAATCAAATTATGACTGGTAACTGTAACTTCGATACTAATTATGACAAGTAACTATAACTTCGATACAAATTATGACAGGTAACAGTAACTTCGATACTAATTATGACAGGTTACAGTAACTACGATACTAATTATGACAAGTAACTGTAACTTGGTAACTAATTATGACAAGTAATTGTAATTTCGAAACAGTAACTTCGATGCTAATTATGACAGGTAACTGTAACTTCGTTACTAATTATGAAAAGTAACTGTAATTTTGATAAAAAATTATGGTAGGTAACTGTAACTTCAATACTAATTATGACAGGTAACTGTAACATCGTTAATAATTATCACAAGTAACTTTAATTTCGATACTAATTATGGCAGGTAACTGTAACTTCGTTACTAATTATGACAAGTCCCTGTAATTTCGATACAAATTATGGCAGGTACGGTAACTTCGATACTAATTATTACAAGTAACTGTAACTTCGATACTAATTATGACAGGTAACAGTAACTTCGTTACTAATTATGACAAGTAACTGTAATTTCGATACAAATTTTGGCAGGTAACTGTAACTTCGATTCTAACTATGACAGGTAACAGTAACTTCGATACTAATTATGACAAGTAACTGTAACTTCGATACTAATTATGACAGGTAACTGTAACTTCGTTACTAATTATGACAAGTAACAGTAATTTCGATACAAATTATGGCAGGTAACTGTATCATCGATACTAATTATGACAGGTAACAGTAACTTCGATACTAATTATGACAAGTAACATTAACATCGATACTAATTATGGCAGGTTACTGTAACAACGCTACTAATTATGACAAGTAACTTTAATTTCGATACAAATTATGGCAGGTAACTGTAACTTCAATACTAATTATGACAGGTAATAGTAACTTCGATACTAATTATGACAAGTAACTGTAATTTCGATACAAATTATGACAGGTAACTGTAACTTCGTTACTAATTATGACAAGTAACAGTACCTTCGATACTAATTATGACAGGTAACTGTAACTTCGATACTAATTATGACAAGGAACTGAAATTTCGATACAAATTATGGCAGGTAACTGTAACTTCGTTACTAATTATGACGAGTAACTGTAATTTCGATACAAATTTTGGCAGGTAACTGTAACTTCGATACTAGTTATGACAGGTAACAGTAACTTCGATACTAATTATGACAAGTAACTGTAACTTCGATACTAATTATGACAGGTAACTGTAACTTCGTTACTAATAATGACAAGTAACTCTAATTTCGATACTAATTATGGCAGGTAACTGTAACTTCGATACTAATTATGACAGGTAACAGTAACTTCGATACTAATTATGACAAGTAACTATAACTTCGATAAAAATTATGACTGGTTACTGTAACTTCGATTCTAATTATGACAAGAAACTCAAACTTCGTTACTAATTATGACAAGTAACTGTAATTTTGATAAAAAATTATGGTAGGT
Source organism: Meconema thalassinum (assembly GCA_946902985.2). Lineage (NCBI taxonomy): Eukaryota > Metazoa > Arthropoda > Insecta > Orthoptera > Tettigoniidae > Meconema > Meconema thalassinum. The sequence goes on along the minus strand of OX336388.2, from coordinate 1,670,622,287 downwards.
AACTGTAACTTCATTACTAATTATGACAGGTAACAGTAACTTCGATACTAATTATGACAGGAAACTGTAACTTCGTTACTAATTATGACAAGTAACTTTAATTTCGATACTAGTTATGGCAGGAAACTGTAACTTCGTTACTAATTATGACAAGTCCCTGTAATTTCGATACAAATTATGGCAGGTGACTGTAACTTCGATACTAATTATGACAAGTAACTGTAACTTCGATACTAATTATGACAGGTAACTGTAACTTCGTTATTAATTATGACAAGTAACTGTAATTTTGATAAAAAATTATTGTAGGTAACTGTAATTTCAATACTAATTATGACAGGTAACAGTAACTTCGATACTAATTATGACAAGAAACTCAAACTTCGTTGCTAATTATGACAAGTAACTGTAATTTTGATACAAAATTATGGTAGGTAACTGTAACTTCAATACTAATTATGACAGGTAACAGTAACTTCGATACTAATTTTGACAGGAAACTGTAACTTCGTTACTAATTATGACAAGTAACTTTAATTTTGGATATTAATTATGGCAGGAAACTGTAACTTCGTTACTAATTATGACAAGTCCCTGTAATTTCGATACAAATTATGGCAGGTAACTGTAACATCGATACTAATTATGACAAGTAACTGTAACTTCGATACTAATTATTACAGGTAACTGTAACTTCGTTATTAATTATGACAAGTAAATGTAATTTCGATACAAATTTTGGCAGGTAACTGTATCATCGTTACTAATTATGACAGGTAACAGTAACTTCGATACCAATTATGACAAGTAACTGTAACTTCGATACTAATTATGAGAGGTAACTGTAACTTCGATACTAATTATGACAGGTAACTGTAACTTCGTTACTAATTATGACAAGTAACTGTAATTTCGATTCAAATTTTGGTAGGTAACTGTAACTTCGATACTTATTATGAGAGGTAACAGTAACTACGATACTAATTATGACAAGTAACTGTAACATCGATACTAATAATGACAGGTAACTGTAACTTCGTTACTAATTATGCCAAGTAACTCTAATTTTGATACAAATTATGGCAGGTTACTGTAACTTCGATACTAATTATGACAGGTAACAGCAACTTCGATACTAATTATGACAAGTAACTATAACCTCGATACAAATTATGACAGGTAACTGTAACTTCGATACTAATTATGACAAGAAACTCTAACTTCGTTAATAATTATGACAAGTAACTGTAATTTTGATAAAAAATTATGGTAGGTAACTGTAACTTCAATACTAATTACGACAGGAAACCTTAACTTCGATACTAATTATGACAGGAAACTGTAACTTCGTTACTAATTATGAAGAGTAACTGTAATTTCGATACAAATTATGACAGGTAACTGTAACTTCGTTACTAATTATGACAGGTTACTGTAACTTCGTTACTAATTATGTCAAGTAATTGTAGCTTCGATGCTAATTATGACAAGTAACTGTAATTTCGATACAAATTATGACAGGTGACATTAACTTCGATACTAATTATGACAAGAAACTCTAACTTCGTCACTAATTATGACAAGTAACTGTAATTTCGATACAAATTATGGCAGGTAACTGTAACTTCGATACTGATTATGACAAGTAACTATAACTTCGATACAAATTATGACAGGTAACTGTAACTTCGATACTAATTATGACAAGTAACATTAACTTCGATACTAATTATGGCAGGTTACTGTAACATCGCTACTAATTATGACAAGTAACTTTAATTTCGATACAAATTATGGCAGGTAACTGTAACTTCCCTACTAATTATGACAGGCAACAGTAACTTCGATACTAATTATGACAGGTAACAGTAACTTCGATACTAATTATGACAAGGAACTGTAATTTCGAAACAAATTATGGCAGGTAACTGTAACTTCGTTACTAATTATGACAAGTAACTGTAATTTCGATACAAATTTTGGCAGGTAACTGTAACTTCGATACTAATTATGACAGGTAACAGTAACTTCGATACTAATTATGACAAGTAACTGTAACTTCGATACTAATTATGACAGGTAACTGTAACTTCGTTACTATTTATGACAAGTAACAGTAATTTCGATACAAAATATGGCAGGTAACAGTAACTTCGATACTAATTATGACAGGTAACAGTAACTTCGATACTATTTATGACAAGTAACATTAACTTCGATACTAATTATGACAGGTTACTGTAACATCGTTGCTAATGATGACAAGTAACTTTAATTTCGATACAAATTATGGCAGGTAACTGTAACTTCCATACTAATTATGACAGGTAACAGTTACTTCGATACTAATTATGACAGGAAACTGTAACTTCGTTACTAATTATGACAAGTAACTGTAATTTCGATACAAATTATGACAGGTAACTGTAACTTCGTTACTAATTATGACAAGTAACAGTACTTTCGATACTAATTATGACAGCTAAGTGTAACATCGATACTAATTATGACAAGGAACTGTAATTTCGATACAAATTATGGCAGGTAACTGTAACTTCGATACTAATTATGACAGGTAACAGCAACTTCGATACTAATTATGACAAGAAACTATAACTTCGATACAAATTATGACAGGTAACTGTAACTTCGATACTAATTATGACAAGAAACTCTAACTTCGTTACTAATTATGACAAGTAACTGTAATTTTGATAAAAAATCATTGTAGGTAACTGTAACTTCAATACTAATTATGACAGGTAACAGTAACTTCGATACTAAATATGACAGGTAACAGTAACTTCGTTACTTATTATGACAAGTAACTTTAATTTCGATACTAATTATGGCAGGTTACTGTAACTTCGTTACTAATTATGACAAGTCCCTGTAATTTCGATACAAATTTTTGCAGGTAATTGTAATTTCGAAACTAATTATGACAGGTAACAGTAACTTTGATTCTAATTATGACAGGTAACAGTAACTTCGATACTATTTATGACAAGTAACTGTAACGTCGATACTAATTATGACAGGTAACAGCAACTTCGATACTAATTATGACAAGTAACTATAACTTCGATACAAATTATGACAGGTAACAGTAACTTCGATACTAATTATGACAGGTTACAGTAACTACGATACTAATTATGACAAGTAACTGTAACTTGGTAACTAATTATGACAAGTAATTGTAATTTCGAAACAGTAACTTCGATGCTAATTATGACAGGTAACTGTAACTTCGATACTAATTATGACAAGGAACTGTAATTTCGATACAAATTATGGCAGGTAACTGTAACTTCGATACTAATTGTGACAGGTAACAGTAACTTCGATACTAATTATGACAAGTAACTATAACTTCGAATCAAATTATGACTGGTAACTGTAGCTTCGATACTAATTATGACAAGTAACTATAACTTCGATACAAATTATGACAGGTAACAGTAACTTCGATACTAATTATGACAGGTTACAGTAACTACGATACTAATTATGACAAGTAACTGTAACTTGGTAACTAATTATGACAAGTAATTGTAATTTCGAAACAGTAACTTCGATGCTAATTATGACAGGTAACTGTAACTTCGTTACTAATTATGAAAAGTAACTGTAATTTTGATAAAAAATTATGGTAGGTAACTGTAACTTCAATACTAATTATGACAGGTAACTGTAACATCGTTAATAATTATCACAAGTAACTTTCATTTCGATACTAATTATGGCAGGTAACTGTAACTTCGTTACTAATTATGACAAGTCCCTGTAATTTCGATACAAATTATGGCAGGTAACGGTAACTTCGATACTAATTATTACAAGTAACTGTAACTTCGATACTAATTATGACAGGTAACAGTAACTTCGTTACTAATTATGACAAGTAACTGTAATTTCGATACAAATTTTGGCAGGTAACTGTAACTTCGATTCTAACTATGACAGGTAACAGTAACTTCGATACTAATTATGACAAGTAACTGTAACTTCGATACTAATTATGACAGGTAACTGTAACTTCGTTACTAATTATGACAAGTAACAGTAATTTCGATACAAATTATGGCAGGTAACTGTATCATCGATACTAATTATGACAGGTAACAGTAACTTCGATACTAATTATGACAAGTAACATTAACTTCGATACTAATTATGGCAGGTTACTGTAACATCGCTACTAATTATGACATGTAACTTTAATTTCGATACAAATTATGGCAGGTAACTGTAACTTCCATACTAATTATGACAGGTAACAGTAACTTCGATACTAATTATGACAAGTAACTGTAATTTCGATACAAATTATGACAGGTAACTGTAACTTCGTTACTAATTATGACAAGTAACAGTACCTTCGATACTAATTATGACAGGTAACTGTAACTTCGATACTAATTATGACAAGGAACTGAAATTTCGATACAAATTATGGCAGGTAACTGTAACTTCGTTATTAATTATGACGAGTAACTGTAATTTCGATACAAATTTTGGCAGGTAACTGTAACTTCGATACTAATTATGACAGGTAACAGTAACTTCGATACTAATTATGACAAGTAACTATAACTTCGATAAAAATTATGACTGGTTACTGTAACTTCGATTCTAATTATGACAAGAAACTCAAACTTCGTTACTAATTATGACAAGTAACTGTAATTTTGATAAAAAATTATGGTAGGTAACTGTAACTTCATTACTAATTATGACAGGTAACAGTAACTTCGATACTAATTATGACAGGAAACTGTAACTTCGTTACTAATTATGACAAGTAACTTTAATTTCGATACTAGTTATGGCAGGAAACTCTAACTTCGTTACTAATTATGACAAGTCCCTGTAATTTCGATACAAATTATGGCAGGTGACTGTAACTTCGATACTAATTATGACAAGTAACTGTAACTTCGATACTAATTATGACAGGTAACTGTAACTTCGTTATTAATTATGACAAGTAACTGTAATTTTGATAAAAAATTATTGTAGGTAACTGTAATTTCAATACTAATTATGACAGGTAACAGTAACTTCGATACTAATTATGACAAGAAACTCAAACTTCGTTGCTAATTATGACAAGTAACTGTAATTTTGATACAAAATTATGGTAGGTAACTGTAACTTCAATACTAATTATGACAGGTAACAGTATCTTCGATACTAATTATGACAGGAAACTGTAACTTCGTTACTAATTATGACAAGTAACTTTAATTTCGATATTAATTATGGCAGGAAACTGTAACTTCGTTACTAATTATGACAAGTCCCTGTAATTTCGATACAAATTATGGCAGGTAACTGTAACCTCGATACTAATTATGACAAGTAACTGTAACTTCGATACTAATTATGACAGGTCACTGTAACTTTGTTATTAATTATGACAAGTAACTGTAATTTCGATACAAATTTTGGCAGGTAACTGTATCATCGTTACTAATTTTGACAGGTAACAGTAACTTCGATACTAATTATGACAAGTAACTGTAACTTCGATACTAAATATGACAGGTAACTGTAACTTCGATACTAATTATGACAGGTAACTGTAACTTCGTTACTAATTATGACAAGTAACTGTAATTTCGATTCAAATTTTGGCAGGTAACTGTAACTTCGATACTTATTATGACAGGTAACAGTAACATCGATACTAATTATGACAAGTAACTGTAACATCGATACTAATTATGACAGGTAACTGTAACTTCGTTACTAATTATGACAAGTAACTGTAATTTCGATACAAATTATGGCAGGTATGTGTAACTTCGATACTAATTATGACAGGTAACAGCAACTTCGATACTAATTATGACAAGTAACTATAACTTCGATACAAATTATAACAGGTAACTGTAACTTCGATACTAATTATGACAAGAAATTCTAACTTCGTTACTAATTATGACAAGTAACTGTAATTTTGATAAAAAATTATTGTAGGTAACTGTAACTTCAATACTAATTATGACAGGTAACAGTAACTTCGATACTAATTATGACAGGTAACTGTAACTTCGTTACTTATTATGACAAGTAACTTTAATTTCGATACTAATTATGGCAGGTTACTGTAACTTCGTTACTAATTATGACAAGTCCCTGTAATTTCGATACAAATTATTGCAGGTAATTGTAATTTCGAAACTAATTATGACAGGTAACAGTAACTTCGATACTAATTATGACAGGTAACAGTAACTTCGATACTATTTATGACAAGTAACTGTAACTTCGATACTAATTATGACAGGTAACAGCAACTTCGATACTAATTATGACAAGTAACTATAACTTCGATACAAATTATGACAGGTAACAGTAACTTCGATACTAATTATGACAGGTTACAGATACTACGATACTAAATATGACAAGTAACTGTAACTTCGATACTAATTATGACAAGTAACTGTAACTTGGTAACTAATTATGACAAGTAATTGTAATTTCGATACAAATTATGGCAGTTAACAGTAACTTCGATGCTAATTATGACAGGTAACTGTAACTTCGATACTAATTATGACAAGGAACTGTAATTTCGATACAAATTATGGCAGGTAACTGTAACTTCGATACTAATTGTGACAGGTAACAGTAACTTCGATACTAATTATGACAAGTAACTATAACTTCGAATCAAATTATGACTGGTAACTGTAACTTCGATACTAATTATGACAAGAAAATCTAACTTCGTTACTAATTATGACAAGTAACAGTAATTTTGATAAAAAATTATGGTAGGTAACTGTAACTTCAATACTAATTATGACAGGTAACAGGAACTTCGATACTAATTATGACAAGTAACTGTAACTTCGTTAATAATTATCACAAGTAACATTAATTTCGATACTAATTATGGCAGGTAACTGTAACTTCGTTACTAATTATGTCAAGTCCCTGTAATTTCGATAAAAAATTATGGCAGGTAACGGTAACTTCGATACTAATTATTACAAGTAACTGTAACTTCGATATTAATTATGACAGCTAACTGTAACTTGGTTACTAATTATGACAAGTAACTGTAATTTCGATACAAATTATTGCAGGTAATTGTAATTTCGAAACTAATTATGACAGGTAACAGTAACTTCGATACTAATTATGACAGGTAACAGTAACTTCGATACTATTTATGACAAGTAACTGTAACTTCGATACTAATTATGACAGGTAACAGCAACTTCCATACTAATTATGACAAGTAAATATAACTTCGATACAAATTATGACAGGTAACTGTAACTTCGATACTAATTATGACAAGGAAATGTAATTTCGATACAAATTATGGCAGGTAACTGTAACTTCGTTACTAATTATGACAAGTCCCTGTAATTTCGATACAAATTATTGCAGGTAATTGTAATTTCGAAACTAATTATGACAGGTAACAGTAACTTCGATACTAATTATGACAGGAAACTGTAACTTCGTTACTAATTATGACAAGTAACTGTAATTTCGATACAAATTATGACAGGTAACTGTAACTTCGTTACTAATTATGACAAGTAACAGTACCTTCGATACTAATTATGACAGGTAACTGTAACTTCGATACTAATTATGACAAGGAACTGTAATTTCGATACAAATTATTGCAGGTAACTGTAACTTCGTTACTAATTATGACGAGTAACTGTAATTTCGATACAAATTTTGGCAGGTAACTGTAACTTCGATACTAATTATGACAGGTAACAGTAACTTCGATACTAATTATGACAAGTAACTGTAACTTCGATACTAATTATGACAGGTAACTGTAACTTCGTTATTAATTATGACAAGTAACTGTAATTTCGATACAAATTTTGGCAGGTAACACTATCATCGTTACTAATTTTGACAGGTAACAGTAACTTCGATACTAATTATGACAAGTAACTGTAACTTCGATACTAATTATGACAGGTAACTGTAACTTCGATACTAATTATGACAGGTAACTGTAACTTCGTTACTAATTATGACAAGTAACTGTAATTTCGATTCAAATTTTGGCAGGTAACTGTAACTTCGATACTTATTATGACAGGTAACAGTAACTTCGATACTAATTATGACAAGTAACTGTAACATTGATACTAATTATGGCAGGTAACTGTAACTTCGTTACTAATTATGACAAGTAACTGTAATTTCGATACAAATTATGGCAGGTTACTGTAACTTCGATACTAATTATGACAGGTAACAGCAACTTCGATACTAATTATGACAAGTAACTGTAACTTCGATATAAATTATGACAGGTAACTGGAACTTCGATACTAATTATGACAAGAAACTCTAACTTCGTTACTAATTATGACAAGTAACTGTAATTTTGATAAAAAATTATTGTAGGTAACTGTAACTTCAATACTAATTATGACAGGTAACAGTAACTTCGATACTAATTATGACAGGTAACTGTAACTTCGTTACTTATTATGACAAGTAACTTTAATTTCGATACTAATTATGGCAGGTTACTGTAACTTCGTTACTAATTATGACAAGTCCCTGTAATTTCGATACTAATTATGGCAAGTAATTGTAATTTCGATGCTAATTATGACAGGTAACAGTAACTTCGATACTAATTATGACAAGTAACAGTAACTTCGATACTAATTATGACAAGTAACTGTAACTTCGATACTAATTATGACAGGTAACTGTAACTTCGTTACTAATTATGACAAGTAACTGTAATTTCGATTCAAATTTTGGCAGGTAACTGTAACTTCGATACTTATTATGACAGGTAACAGTAACTTCGATACTAATTATGACAAGTAACAGTAATTTCGATACAAATTATGGCAGGTAACTGTAACTTCGATACTAATTATGACAGGTAACAGCAACTTCGATACTAATTATGACAAGTAACTATAACTTCGATACAAATTATGACAGGTAACTGTAACTTCGATACTAATTATGACAAGAGACTCTAACTTCGTTACTAATTATGACAAGTAACTGTAATTTTGATAAAAAATTATTGTAGGTAACTGTAACTTCAATACTAATTATGACAGGTAACAGTAACTTCGATACTAATTATGACAGGTAACAGTAACTACGATACTAATTATGACAAGTAACTGAAACTTTGATACTAATTATGACAAGTAACTGTAACTTCGTAACTAATTATGACAAGTAACTGTAATTTCGATACAAATTATGGCAGGTAACAGTAACTTCGATACTAATTATGACAAGTAACTGTAACTTCGATACTAATTATGACAGGGAACTTTAATTTCGATACAAATTATGGCAGGTAACTGTAACTTCGATACTAATTGTGACTGGTAACAGTAACTTCGATACTAATTATGACATGTAACTATAACTTCGAATCAAATTATGACAGGTAACTGTAACTTCGATACTAATTATGGCAAGAAACTCTAACTTCGTTACTAATTATGACAAATAACTGTAATTTTGATAAAAAATTATGGTAGGTAACTGTAACTTCAATACTAAGTATGACAGGAAACAGTAACTTCGATACTTATTTTGACAGTTAACTGTAACTTGGTTACTAATTATCACAAGTAACTTTAATTTCGATACTTATTATGGCAGGTAACTGTAACTTCGTTACTAATTATTACAAGTCCCTGTAATTTCGATACAAATTATGGCGGGTAACGGTAACTTCGATACTAATTATTACAAGTAACTGTAACTTCGATACTAATTATGACAGGTAACTGTAACTTGGTTACTAATTATGACAAGTAACTGTAATTTCGATACAAATGATTGCAGGTAATTGTAATTTCGAAACTAGTTATGACAAGTAACAGTACTTTCGATACTAATTATGACAGGTAACTGTAACATCGATACTAATTATGACAAGGAACTGTAATTTCGATACAAATTATTGCAGGTAACTGTAACTTCGATACTAATTATGACAGGTAACAGCAACTTCGATACTAATTATGACAAGTAACTATAACTTCGATACAAATTATGACAGGTAACTGTAACTTCGATACTAATTATGACAAGAAACTCTAACTTCGTTACTAATTATGACAAGTAACTGTAATTTTGATAAAAAATTATTGTAGGTAACTGTAACTTCAATACTAATTATGACAGGTAACAGTAACTTCGATACTAATTATGACAGGTAACAGTAACTTCGTTACTTATTATGACAAGTAACTTTAATTTCGATACTAATTATGGCAGGTTACTGTAACTTCGTTACTAATTATGACAAGTCCCTGTAATTTCGATACACATTTTTGCAGGTAATTGTAATTTCGAAACTAATTATGACAGGTAACAGTAACTTTGATTCTAATTATGACAGGTAACAGTAACTTCGATACTATTTATGACAAGTAACTGTAACGTCGATACTAATTATGACAGGTAACAGCAACTTCGATACTAATTATGACAAGTAACTATAACTTCGATACAAATTATGACAGGTAACAGTAACTTCGATACTAATTATGACAGGTTACAGTAACTACGATACTAATTATGACAAGTAACTGTAACTTGGTAACTAATTATGACAAGTAATTGTAATTTCGAAACAGTAACTTCGATGCTAATTATGACAGGTAACTGTAACTTCGATACTAATTATGACAAGGAACTGTAATTTCGATACAAATTATGGCAGGTAACTGTAACTTCGATACTAATTGTGACAGGTAACAGTAACTTCGATACTAATTATGACAAGTAACTATAACTTCGAATCAAATTATGACTGGTAACTGTAACTTCGATACTAATTATGACAAGTAACTATAACTTCGATACAAATTATGACAGGTAACAGTAACTTCGATACTAATTATGACAGGTTACAGTAACTACGATACTAATTATGACAAGTAACTGTAACTTGGTAACTAATTATGACAAGTAATTGTAATTTCGAAACAGTAACTTCGATGCTAATTATGACAGGTAACTGTAACTTCGTTACTAATTATGAAAAGTAACTGTAATTTTGATAAAAAATTATGGTAGGTAACTGTAACTTCAATACTAATTATGACAGGTAACTGTAACATCGTTAATAATTATCACAAGTAACTTTAATTTCGATACTAATTATGGCAGGTAACTGTAACTTCGTTACTAATTATGACAAGTCCCTGTAATTTCGATACAAATTATGGCAGGTAACGGTAACTTCGATACTAATTATTACAAGTAACTGTAACTTCGATACTAATTATGACAGGTAACTGTAACTTCGTTACTAATTATGACAAGTAACTGTAATTTCGATACAAATTTTGGCAGGTAACTGTAACTTCGATTCTAACTATGACAGGTAACAGTAACTTCGATACTAATTATGACAAGTAACTGTAACTTCGATACTAATTATGACAGGTAACTGTAACTTCGTTACTAATTATGACAAGTAACAGTAATTTCGATACAAATTATGGCAGGTAACTGTATCATCGATACTAATTATGACAGGTTACAGTAACTTCGATACTAATTATGACAAGTAACATTAACTTCGATACTAATTATGGCAGGTTACTGTAACATCGCTACTAATTATGACAAGTAACTTTAATTTCGATACAAATTATGGCAGGTAACTGTAACTTCCATACTAATTATGACAGGTAACAGTAACTTCGATACTAATTATGACAAGTAACTGTAATTTCGATACAAATTATGACAGGTAACTGTAACTTCGTTACTAATTATGACAAGTAACAGTACCTTCGATACTAATTATGACAGGTAACTGTAACTTCGATACTAATTATGACAAGGAGCTGAAATTTCGATACAAATTATGGCAGGTAACTGTAACTTCGTTACTAATTATGACGAGTAACTGTAATTTCGATACAAATTTTGGCAGGTAACTGTAACTTCGATACTAGTTGTGACAGGTAACAGTAACTTCGATACTAATTATGACAAGTAACTGTAACTTCGATACTAATTATGACAGGTAACTGTAACTTCGTTACTAATAATGACAAGTAACTCTAATTTCGTTACTAATTATGGCAGGTAACTGTAACTTCGATACTAATTATGACAGGTAACAGTAACTTCGATACTAATTATGACAAGTAACTATAACCGATAAAAATTATGACTGGTTACTGTAACTTCGATTCTAATTATGACAAGAAACTCAAACTTCGTTACTAATTATGACAAGTAACTGTAATTTTGATAAAAAATTATGGTAGGTAACTGTAACTTCATTACTAATTATGACAGGTAACAGTAACTTCGATACTAATTATGACAGGAAACTGTAACTTCGTTACTAATTATGACAAGTAACTTTAATTTCGATACTAGTTATGGCAGGAAACTGTAACTTCGTTACTAATTATGACAAGTCCCTGTAATTTCGATACAAATTATGGCAGGTGACTGTAACTTCGATACTAATTATGACAAGTAACTGTAACTTCGATACTAATTATGACAGGTAACTGTAACTTCGTTATTAATTATGACAAGTAACTGTAATTTTGATAAAAAATTATTGTAGGTAACTGTAATTTCAATACTAATTATGACAGGTAACAGTAACTTCGATACTAATTATGACAAGAAACTCAAACTTCGTTGCTAATTATGACAAGTAACTGTAATTTTGATACAAAATTATGGTAGGTAACTGTAACTTCAATCCAAACCTCCGTGGCGCAGGCGGCAGCACGCCGGCCTCTCACCGCTGGGCCCGTGGTTCAATTCCCGGTCACTCCATGTGAGATCTGTGCTGGACCGAACGGAGGCAGACAGGTTTTTCTCCGGGTACTCCGGTTTTCCCTGTCACAATTTCATTCCAGCAACACTCTCCACTATCATTTCATTTCATCTGTCATTCATTTAATCATTGCCCCAGAGGAGTGCGTCAGGCTTCGGCAGCCGGCACATTTCATATCCTCGCCGCTAGATTGGGGGCTTCATTCATTCCATTCCTGACCAGGTCGGAGACTGGAAGCAGGCTGTGGATTTTCATTTTCAACTGTAACTTCAATACTAATTATGACAGGTAACAGTATCTTCGATACTAATTATGACAGGAAACTGTAACTTCGTTACTAATTATGACAAGTAACTTTAATTTCGATATTAATTATGGCAGGAAACTGTAACTTCGTTACTAATTATGACAAGTCCCTGTAATTTCGATACAAATTATGGCAGGTAACTGTAACCTCGATACTAATTATGACAAGTAACTGTAACTTCGATACTAATTATGACAGGTCACTGTAACTTTGTTATTAATTATGACAAGTAACTGTAATTTCGATACAAATTTTGGCAGGTAACTGTATCATCGTTACTAATTTTGGCAGGTAACAGTAACTTCGATAATAATTATGACAAGTAACTGTAACTTCGATACTAATTATGACAGGTAACTGTAACTTCGATACTAATTATGACAGGTAACTGTAACTTCGTTACTAATTATGACAAGTAACTGTAATTTCGATTCAAATTTTGGCAGGTAACTGTAACTTCGATACTTATTATGACAGGTAACAGTAACTTCGATACTAATTATGACAAGTAACTGTAACATCGATACTAATTATGACAGGTAACTGTAACTTCGTTACTAATTATGACAAGTAACTGTAATTTCGATACAAATTATGGCCGGTATGTGTAACTTCGATACTAATTATGACAGGTAACAGCAACTTCGATACTAATTATGACAAGTAACTATAACTTCGATACAAATTATAACAGGTAACTGTAACTTCGATACTAATTATGACAAGAAACTCTAACTTCGTTACTAATTATGACAAGTAACTGTAATTTTGATAAAAAATTATTGTAGGTAACTGTAACTTCAATACTAATTATGACAGGTAACAGTAACTTCGATACTAATTATGACAGGTAACTGTAACTTCGTTACTTATTATGACAAGTAACTTTAATTTCGATACTAATTATGGCAGGTTACTGTAACTTCGTTACTAATTATGACAAGTCCCTGTAATTTCGATACAAGTTATTGCAGGTAATTGTAATTTCGAAACTAATTATGACAGGTAACAGTAACTTCGATACTAATTATGACAGGTAACAGTAACTTCGATACTATTTATGACAAGTAACTGTAACTTCGCTACTAATTATGACAGGTAACAGCAACTTCGATACTAATTATGACAAGTAACTATAACTTCGATACAAATTATGACAGGTAACAGTAACTTCGATACTAATTATGACAGGTTACAGATACTACGATACTAATTATGACAAGTAACTGTAACTTCGATACTAATTATGACAAGTAACTGTAACTTGGTAACTAATTATGACAAGTAATTGTAATTTCGATACAAATTATGGCAGGTAACAGTAACTTCGATGCTAATTATGACAGGTAACTGTAACTTCGATACTAATTATGACAAGGAACTGTAATTTCGATACAAATTATGGCAGGTAACTGTAACTTCGATACTAATTGTGACAGGTAACAGTAACTTCGATACTAATTATGACAAGTAACTATAACTTCGAATCAAATTATGACTGGTAACTGTAACTTCGATACTAATTATGACAAGAAAATCTAACTTCGTTACTAATTATGACAAGTAACAGTAATTTTGATAAAAAATTATGGTAGGTAACTGTAACTTCAATACTAATTATGACAGGTAACAGGAACTTCGATACTAATTATGACAAGTAACTGTAACTTCGTTAATAATTATCACAAGTAACATTAATTTCGATACTAATTATGGCAGGTAACTGTAACTTCGTTACTAATTATGACAAGTCCCTGTAATTTCGATAAAAAATTATGGCAGGTAACGGTAACTTCGATACTAATTATTACAAGTAACTGTAACTTCGATATTAATTATGACAGCTAACTGTAACTTGGTTACTAATTATGACAAGTAACTGTAATTTCGATACAAATTATTGCAGGTAATTGTAATTTCGAAACTAATTATGACAGGTAACAGTAACTTCGATACTAATTATGACAGGTAACAGTAACTTCGATACTATTTATGACAAGTAACTGTAACTTCGATACTAATTATGACAGGTAACAGCAACTTCCATACTAATTATGACAAGTAAATATAACTTCGATACAAATTATGACAGGTAACTGTAACTTCGATACTAATTATGACAAGGAAATGTAATTTCGATACAAATTATGGCAGGTAACTGTAACTTCGTTACTAATTATGACAAGTCCCTGTAATTTCGATACAAATTATTGCAGGTAATTGTAATTTCGAAACTAATTATGACAGGTAACAGTAACTTCGATACTAATTATGACAGGAAACTGTAACTTCGTTACTAATTATGACAAGTAACTGTAATTTCGATACAAATTATGACAGGTAACTGTAACTTCGTTACTAATTATGACAAGTAACAGTACCTTCGATACTAATTATGACAGGTAACTGTAACTTCGATACTAATTATGACAAGGAACTGTAATTTCGATACAAATTATGGCAGGTAACTGTAACTTCGTTACTAATTATGACGAGTAACTGTAATTTCGATACAAATTTTGGCAGGTAACTGTAACTTCGATACTAATTATGACAGGTAACAGTAACTTCGATACTAATTATGACAAGTAACTGTAACTTCGATACTAATTATGACAGGTAACTGTAACTTCGTTATTAATTATGACAAGTAACTGTAATTTCGATACAAATTTTGGCAGGTAACACTATCATCGTTACTAATTTTGACAGGTAACAGTAACTTCGATACTAATTATGACAAGTAACTGTAACTTCGATACTAATTATGACAGGTAACTGTACCTTCGATACTAATTATGACAGGTAACTGTAACTTCGATACTAATTATGACAAGGAGCTGAAATTTCGATACAAATTATGGCAGGTAACTGTAACTTCGTTACTAATTATGACGAGTAACTGTAATTTCGATACAAATTTTGGCAGGTAACTGTAACTTCGATACTAGTTGTGACAGGTAACAGTAACTTCGATACTAATTATGACAAGTAACTGTAACTTCGATACTAATTATGACAGGTAACTGTAACTTCGTTACTAATAATGACAAGTAACTCTAATTTCGTTACTAATTATGGCAGGTAACTGTAACTTCGATACTAATTATGACAGGTAACAGTAACTTCGATACTAATTATGACAAGTAACTATAACCGATAAAAATTATGACGGGTTACTGTAACTTCGATTCTAATTATGACAAGAAACTCAAACTTCGTTACTAATTATGACAAGTAACTGTAATTTTGATAAAAAATTATGGTAGGTAACTGTAACTTCATTACTAATTATGACAGGTAACAGTAACTTCGATACTAATTATGACAGGAAACTGTAACTTCGTTACTAATTATGACAAGTAACTTTAATTTCGATACTAGTTATGGCAGGAAACTGTAACTTCGTTACTAATTATGACAAGTCCCTGTAATTTCGATACAAATTATGGCAGGTGACTGTAACATCGATACTAATTATGACAAGTAACTGTAACTTCGATACTAATTATGACAGGTAACTGTAACTTCGTTATTAATTATGACAAGTAACTGTAATTTTGATAAAAAATTATTGTAGGTAACTGTAATTTCAATACTAATTATGACAGGTAACAGTAACTTCGATACTAATTATGACAAGAAACTCAAACTTCGTTGCTAATTATGACAAGTAACTGTAATTTTGATACAAAATTATGGTAGGTAACTGTAACTTCAATACTAATTATGACAGGTAACAGTATCTTCGATACTAATTATGACAGGAAACTGTAACTTCGTTACTAATTATGACAAGTAACTTTAATTTCGATATTAATTATGGCAGGAAACTGTAACTTCGTTACTAATTATGACAAGTCCCTGTAATTTCGATACAAATTATGGCAGGTAACTGTAACCTCGATACTAATTATGACAAGTAACTGTAACTTCGATACTAATTATGACAGGTCACTGTAACTTTGTTATTAATTATGACAAGTAACTGTAATTTCGATACAAATTTTGGCAGGTAACTGTATCATCGTTACTAATTTTGGCAGGTAACAGTAACTTCGATAATAATTATGACAAGTAACTGTAACTTCGATACTAATTATGACAGGTAACTGTAACTTCGATACTAATTATGACAGGTAACTGTAACTTCGTTACTAATTATGACAAGTAACTGTAATTTCGATTCAAATTTTGGCAGATAACTGTAACTTCGATACTTATTATGACAGGTAACAGTAACTTCGATACTAATTATGACAAGTAACTGTAACTTCGATACTAATTATGACAGGTAACTGTAACTTCGTTATTAATTATGACAAGTAACTGTAATTTCGATACAAATTTTGGCAGGTAACACTATCATCGTTACTAATTTTGACAGGTAACAGTAACTTCGATACTAATTATGACAAGTAACTGTAACTTCGATACTAATTATGACAGGTAACTGTAACTTCGATACTAATTATGACAGGTAACTGTAACTTCGTTACTAATTAAGACAAGTAACTGTAATTTCGATTCAAATTTTGGCAGGTAACTGTAACTTCGATACTTATTATGACAGGTAACAGTAACTTCGATACTAATTATGACAAGTAACTGTAACATTGATACTAATTATGGCAGGTAACTGTAACTTCGTTACTAATTATGACAAGTAACTGTAATTTCGATACAAATTATGGCAGGTTACTGTAACTTCGATACTAATTATGACAGGTAACAGCAACTTCGATACTAATTATGACAAGTAACTGTAACTTCGATATAAATTATGACAGGTAACTGGAACTTCGATACTAATTATGACAAGAAACTCTAACTTCGTTACTAATTATGACAAGTAACTGTAATTTTGATAAAAAATTATTGTAGGTAACTGTAACTTCAATACTAATTATGACAGGTAACAGTAACTTCGATACTAATTATGACAGGTAACTGTAACTTCGTTACTTATTATGACAAGTAACTTTAATTTCGATACTAATTATGGCAGGTTACTGTAACTTCGTTACTAATTATGACAAGTCCCTGTAATTTCGATACTAATTATGGCAAGTAATTGTAATTTCGATGCTAATTATGACAGGTAACAGTAACTTCGATACTAATTATGACAAGTAACAGTAACTTCGATACTAATTATGACAAGTAACCGTAACTTCGATACTAATTATGACAGGTAACTGTAACTTCGTTACTAATTATGACAAGTAACTGTAATTTCGATTCAAATTTTGGCAGGTAACTGTAACTTCGATACTTATTATGACAGGTAACAGTAACTTCGATACTAATTATGACAAGTAACAGTAATTTCGATACAAATTATGGCAGGTAACTGTAACTTCGATACTAATTATGACAGGTAACAGCAACTTCGATACTAATTATGACAAGTAACTATAACTTCGATACAAATTATGACAGGTAACTGTAACTTCGATACTAATTATGACAAGAGACTCTAACTTCGTTACTAATTATGACAAGTAACTGTAATTTTGATAAAAAATTATTGTAGGTAACTGTAACTTCAATACTAATTATGACAGGTAACAGTAACTTCGATACTAATTATGACAGGTAACAGTAACTACGATACTAATTATGACAAGTAACTGTAACTTCGATACTAATTATGACAAGTAACTGTAACTTCGTAACTAATTATGACAAGTAACTGTAATTTCGATACAAATTATGGCAGGTAACAGTAACTTCGATACTAATTATGACAAGTAACTGTAACTTCGATACTAATTATGACAGGGAACTTTAATTTCGATACAAATTATGGCAGGTAACTGTAACTTCGATACTAATTGTGACTGGTAACAGTAACTTCGATACTAATTATGACATGTAACTATAACTTCGAATCAAATTATGACAGGTAACTGTAACTTCGATACTAATTATGGCAAGAAACTCTAACTTCGTTACTAATTATGACAAATAACTGTAATTTTGATAAAAAATTATGGTAGGTAACTGTAACTTCAATACTAAGTATGACAGGAAACAGTAACTTCGATACTTATTTTGACAGTTAACTGTAACTTGGTTACTAATTATCACAAGTAACTTTAATTTCGATACTTATTATGGCAGGTAACTGTAACTTCGTTACTAATTATTACAAGTCCCTGTAATTTCGATACAAATTATGGCGGGTAACGGTAACTTCGATACTAATTATTACAAGTAACTGTAACTTCGATACTAATTATGACAGGTAACTGTAACTTGGTTACTAATTATGACAAGTAACTGTAATTTCGATACAAATGATTGCAGGTAATTGTAATTTCGAAACTAGTTATGACAAGTAACAGTACTTTCGATACTAATTATGACAGGTAACTGTAACATCGATACTAATTATGACAAGGAACTGTAATTTCGATACAAATTATTGCAGGTAACTGTAACTTCGATACTAATTATGACAGGTAACAGCAACTTCGATACTAATTATGACAAGTAACTATAACTTCGATACAAATTATGACAGGTAACTGTAACTTCGATACTAATTATGACAAGAAACTCTAACTTCGTTACTAATTATGACAAGTAACTGTAATTTTGATAAAAAATTATTGTAGGTAACTGTAACTTCAATACTAATTATGACAGGTAACAGTAACTTCGATACTAATTATGACAGGTAACAGTAACTTCGTTACTTATTATGACAAGTAACTTTAATTTCGATACTAATTATGGCAGGTTACTGTAACTTCGTTACTAATTATGACAAGTCCCTGTAATTTCGATACAAATTTTTGCAGGTAATTGTAATTTCGAAACTAATTATGACAGGTAACAGTAACTTTGATTCTAATTATGACAGGTAACAGTAACTTCGATACTATTTATGACAAGTAACTGTAACGTCGATACTAATTATGACAGGTAACAGCAACTTCGATATTAATTATGACAAGTAACTATAACTTCGATACAAATTATGACAGGTAACAGTAACTTCGATACTAATTATGACAGGTTACAGTAACTACGATACTAATTATGACAAGTAACTGTAACTTGGTAACTAATTATGACAAGTAATTGTAATTTCGAAACAGTAACTTCGATGCTAATTATGACAGGTAACTGTAACTTCGATACTAATTATGACAAGGAACTGTAATTTCGATACAAATTATGGCAGGTAACTGTAACTTCGATACTAATTGTGACAGGTAACAGTAACTTCGATACTAATTATGACAAGTAACTATAACTTCGAATCAAATTATGACTGGTAACTGTAACTTCGATACTAATTATGACAAGTAACTATAACTTCGATACAAATTATGACAGGTAACAGTAACTTCGATACTAATTATGACAGGTTACAGTAACTACGATACTAATTATGACAAGTAACTGTAACTTGGTAACTAATTATGACAAGTAATTGTAATTTCGAAACAGTAACTTCGATGCTAATTATGACAGGTAACTGTAACTTCGTTACTAATTATGAAAAGTAACTGTAATTTTGATAAAAAATTATGGTAGGTAACTGTAACTTCAATACTAATTATGACAGGTAACTGTAACATCGTTAATAATTATCACAAGTAACTTTAATTTCGATACTAATTATGGCAGGTAACTGTAACTTCGTTACTAATTATGACAAGTCCCTGTAATTTCGATACAAATTATGGCAGGTAACGGTAACTTCGATACTAATTATTACAAGTAACTGTAACTTCGATACTAATTATGACAGGTAACTGTAACTTCGTTACTAATTATGACAAGTAACTGTAATTTCGATACAAATTTTGGCAGGTAACTGTAACTTCGATTCTAACTATGACAGGTAACAGTAACTTCGATACTAATTATGACAAGTAACTGTAACTTCGATACTAATTATGACAGGTAACTGTAACTTCGTTACTAATTATGACAAGTAACAGTAATTTCGATACAAATTATGGCAGGTAACTGTATCATCGATACTAATTATGACAGGTAACAGTAACTTCGATACTAATTATGACAAGTAACATTAACTTCGATACTAATTATGGCAGGTTACTGTAACATCGCTACTAATTATGACAAGTAACTTTAATTTCGATACAAATTATGGCAGGTAACTGTAACTTCCATACTAATTATGACAGGTAACAGTAACTTCGATACTAATTATGACAAGTAACTGTAATTTCGATACAAATTATGACAGGTAACTGTAACTTCGTTACTAATTATGACAAGTAACAGTACCTTCGATACTAATTATGACAGGTAACTGTAACTTCGATACTAATTATGACAAGGAGCTGAAATTTCGATACAAATTATGGCAGGTAACTGTAACTTCGTTACTAATTATGACGAGTAACTGTAATTTCGATACAAATTTTGGCAGGTAACTGTAACTTCGATACTAGTTGTGACAGGTAACAGTAACTTCGATACTAATTATGACAAGTAACTGTAACTTCGATACTAATTATGACAGGTAACTGTAACTTCGTTACTAATAATGACAAGTAACTCTAATTTCGTTACTAATTATGGCAGGTAACTGTAACTTCGATACTAATTATGACAGGTAACAGTAACTTCGATACTAATTATGACAAGTAACTATAACCGATAAAAATTATGACTGGTTACTGTAACTTCGATTCTAATTATGACAAGAAACTCAAACTTCGTTACTAATTATGACAAGTAACTGTAATTTTGATAAAAAAATATGGTAGGTAACTGTAACTTCATTACTAATTATGACAGGTAACAGTAACTTCGATACTAATTATGACAGGAAACTGTAACTTCGTTACTAATTATGACAAGTAACTTTAATTTCGATACTAGTTATGGCAGGAAACTGTAACTTCGTTACTAATTATGACAAGTCCCTGTAATTTCGATACAAATTATGGCAGGTGACTGTAACTTCGATACTAATTATGACAAGTAACTGTAACTTCGATACTAATTATGACAGGTAACTGTAACTTCGTTATTAATTATGACAAGTAACTGTAATTTTGATAAAAAATTATTGTAGGTAACTGTAATTTCAATACTAATTATGACAGGTAACAGTAACTTCGATACTAATTATGACAAGAAACTCAAACTTCGTTGCTAATTATGACAAGTAACTGTAATTTTGATACAAAATTATGGTAGGTAACTGTAACTTCAATACTAATTATGACAGGTAACAGTATCTTCGATACTAATTATGACAGGAAACTGTAACTTCGTTACTAATTATGACAAGTAACTTTAATTTCGATATTAATTATGGCAGGAAACTGTAACTTCGTTACTAATTATGACAAGTCCCTGTAATTTCGATACAAATTATGGCAGGTAACTGTAACCTCGATACTAATTATGACAAGTAACTGTAACTTCGATACTAATTATGACAGGTCACTGTAACTTTGTTATTAATTATGACAAGTAACTGTAATTTCGATACAAATTTTGGCAGGTAACTGTATCATCGTTACTAATTTTGGCAGGTAACAGTAACTTCGATAATAATTATGACAAGTTACTGTAACTTCGATACTAATTATGACAGGTAACTGTAACTTCGATACTAATTATGACAGGTAACTGTAACTTCGTTACTAATTATGACAAGTAACTGTAATTTCGATTCAAATTTTGGCAGGTAACTGTAACTTCGATACTTATTATGACAGGTAACAGTAACTTCGATACTAATTATGACAAGTAACTGTAACATCGATACTAATTATGACAGGTAACTGTAACTTCGTTACTAATTATGACAAGTAACTGTAATTTCGATACAAATTATGGCAGGTATGTGTAACTTCGATACTAATTATGACAGGTAACAGCAACTTCGATACTAATTATGACAAGTAACTATAACTTCGATACAAATTATAACAGGTAACTGTAACTTCGATACTAATTATGACAAGAAACTCTAACTTCGTTACTAATTATGACAAGTAACTGTAATTTTGATAAAAAATTATTGTAGTTAACTGTAACTTCAATACTAATTATGACAGGTAACAGTAACTTCGATACTAATTATGACAGGTAACTGTAACTTCGTTACTTATTATGACAAGTAACTTTAATTTCGATACTAATTATGGCAGGTTACTGTAACTTCGTTACTAATTATGACAAGTCCCTGTAATTTCGATACAAGTTATTGCAGGTAATTGTAATTTCGAAACTAATTATGACAGGTAACAGTAACTTCGATACTAATTATGACAGGTAACAGTAACTTCGATACTATTTATGACAAGTAACTGTAACTTCGATACTAATTATGACAGGTAACAGCAACTTCGATACTAATTATGACAAGTAACTATAACTTCGATACAAATTATGACAGGTAACAGTAACTTCGATACTAATTATGACAGGTTACAGATACTACGATACTAATTATGACAAGTAACTGTAACTTCGATACTAATTATGACAAGTAACTGTAACTTGGTAACTAATTATGACAAGTAATTGTAATTTCGATACAAATTATGGCAGGTAACAGTAACTTCGATGCTAATTATGACAGGTAACTGTAACTTCGATACTAATTATGACAAGGAACTGTAATTTCGATACAAATTATGGCAGGTAACTGTAACTTCGATACTAATTGTGACAGGTAACAGTAACTTCGATACTAATTATGACAAGTAACTATAACTTCGAATCAAATTATGTCTGGTAACTGTAACTTCGATACTAATTATGACAAGAAAATCTAACTTCGTTACTAATTATGACAAGTAACAGTAATTTTGATAAAAAATTATGGTAGGTAACTGTAACTTCAATACTAATTATGACAGGTAACAGGAACTTCGATACTAATTATGACAAGTAACTGTAACTTCGTTAATAATTATCACAAGTAACATTAATTTCGATACTAATTATGGCAGGTAACTGTAACTTCGTTACTAATTATGACAAGTCCCTGTAATTTCGATAAAAAATTATGGCAGGTAACGGTAACTTCGATACTAATTATTACAAGTAACTGTAACTTCGATATTAATTATGACAGCTAACTGTAACTTGGTTACTAATTATGACAAGTAACTGTAATTTCGATACAAATTATTGCAGGTAATTGTAATTTCGAAACTAATTATGACAGGTAACAGTAACTTCGATACTAATTATGACAGGTAACAGTAACTTCGATACTATTTATGACAAGTAACTGTAACTTCGATACTAATTATGACAGGTAACAGCAACTTCCATACTAATTATGACAAGTAAATATAACTTCGATACAAATTATGACAGGTAACTGTAACTTCGATACTAATTATGACAAGGAAATGTAGTTTCGATACAAATTATGGCAGGTAACTGTAACTTCGTTACTAATTATGACAAGTCCCTGTAATTTCGATACAAATTATTGCAGGTAATTGTAATTTCGAAACTAATTATGACAGGTAACAGTAACTTCGATACTAATTATGACAGGAAACTGTAACTTCGTTACTAATTATGACAAGTAACTGTAATTTCGATACAAATTATGACAGGTAACTGTAACTTCGTTACTAATTATGACAAGTCCCTGTAATTTCGATACAAATTATTGCAGGTAATTGTAATTTCGAAACTAATTATGACAGGTAACAGTACCTTCGATACTAATTATGACAGGTAACTGTAACTTCGATACTAATTATGACAAGGAACTGTAATTTCGATACAAATTATGGCAGGTAACTGTAACTTCGTTACTAATTATGACGAGTAACTGTAATTTCGATACAAATTTTGGCAGGTAACTGTAACTTCGATACTAATTATGACAGGTAACAGTAACTTCGATACTAATTATGACAAGTAATTGTAACTTCGATACTAATTATGACAGGTAACTGTAACTTCGTTATTAATTATGACAAGTAACTGTAATTTCGATACAAATTTTGGCAGGTAACACTATCATCGTTACTAATTTTGACAGGTAACAGTAACTTCGATACTAATTATGACAAGTAACTGTAACTTCGATACTAATTATGACAGGTAACTGTACCTTCGATACTAATTATGACAGGTAACTGTAACTTCGATACTAATTATGACAAGGAGCTGAAATTTCGATACAAATTATGGCAGGTAACTGTAACTTCGTTACTAATTATGACGAGTAACTGTAATTTCGATACAAATTTTGGCAGGTAACTGTAACTTCGATACTAGTTGTGACAGGTAACAGTAACTTCGATACTAATTATGACAAGTAACTGTAACTTCGATACTAATTATGACAGGTAACTGTAACTTCGTTACTAATAATGACAAGTAACTCTAATTTCGTTACTAATTATGGCAGGTAACTGTAACTTCGATACTAATTATGACAGGTAACAGTAACTTCGATACTAATTATGACAAGTAACTATAACCGATAAAAATTATGACTGGTTACTGTAACTTCGATTCTAATTATGACAAGAAACTCAAACTTCGTTACTAATTATGACAAGTAACTGTAATTTTGATAAAAAATTATGGTAGGTAACTGTAACTTCATTACTAATTATGACAGGTAACAGTAACTTCGATACTAATTATGACAGGAAACTGTAACTTCGTTACTAATTATGACAAGTAACTTTAATTTCGATACTAGTTATGGCAGGAAACTGTAACTTCGTTACTAATTATGACAAGTCCCTGTAATTTCGATACAAATTATGGCAGGTGACTGTAACTTCGATACTAATTATGACAAGTAACTGTAACTTCGATACTAATTATGACAGGTAACTGTAACTTCGTTATTAATTATGACAAGTAACTGTAATTTTGATAAAAAATTATTGTAGGTAACTGTAATTTCAATACTAATTATGACAGGTAACAGTAACTTCGATACTAATTATGACAAGAAACTCAAACTTCGTTGCTAATTATGACAAGTAACTGTAATTTTGATACAAAATTATGGTAGGTAACTGTAACTTCAATACTAATTATGACAGGTAACAGTATCTTCGATACTAATTATGACAGGAAACTGTAACTTCGTTACTAATTATGACAAGTAACTTTAATTTCGATATTAATTATGGCAGGAAACTGTAACTTCGTTACTAATTATGACAAGTCCCTGTAATTTCGATACAAATTATGGCAGGTAACTGTAACCTCGATACTAATTATGACAAGTAACTGTAACTTCGATACTAATTATGACAGGTCACTGTAACTTTGTTATTAATTATGACAAGTAACTGTAATTTCGATACAAATTTTGGCAGGTAACTGTATCATCGTTACTAATTTTGGCAGGTAACAGTAACTTCGATAATAATTATGACAAGTAACTGTAACTTCGATACTAATTATGACAGGTAACTGTAACTTCGATACTAATTATGACAGGTAACTGTAACTTCGTTACTAATTATGACAAGTAACTGTAATTTCGATTCAAATTTTGGCAGGTAACTGTAACTTCGATACTTATTATGACAGGTAACAGTAACTTCGATACTAATTATGACAAGTAACTGTAACATCGATACTAATTATGACAGGTAACTGTAACTTCGTTACTAATTATGACAAGTAACTGTAATTTCGATACAAATTATGGCAGGTATGTGTAACTTCGATACTAATTATGACAGGTAACAGCAACTTCGATACTAATTATGACAAGTAACTATAACTTCGATACAAATTATAACAGGTAACTGTAACTTCGATACTAATTATGACAAGAAACTCTAACTTCGTTACTAATTATGACAAGTAACTGTAATTTTGATAAAAAATTATTGTAGGTAACTGTAACTTCAATACTAATTATGACAGGTAACAGTAACTTCGATACTAATTATGACAGGTAACTGTAACTTCGTTACTTATTATGACAAGTAACTTTAATTTCGATACTAATTATGGCAGGTTACTGTAACTTCGTTACTAATTATGACAAGTCCCTGTAATTTCGATACAAGTTATTGCAGGTAATTGTAATTTCGAAACTAATTATGACAGGTAACAGTAACTTCGATACTAATTATGACAGGTAACAGTAACTTCGATACTATTTATGACAAGTAACTGTAACTTCGATACTAATTATGACAGGTAACCTCAACTTCGATACTAATTATGACAAGTAACTATAACTTCGATACAAATTATGACAGGTAACAGTAACTTCGATACTAATTATGACAGGTTACAGATACTACGATACTAATTATGACAAGTAACTGTAACTTCGATACTAATTATGACAAGTAACTGTAACTTGGTAACTAATTATGACAAGTAATTGTAATTTCGATACAAATTATGGCAGGTAACAGTAACTTCGATGCTAATTATGACAGGTAACTGTAACTTCGATACTAATTATGACAAGGAACTGTAATTTCGATACAAATTATGGCAGGTAACTGTAACTTCGATACTAATTGTGACAGGTAACAGTAACTTCGATACTAATTATGACAAGTAACTATAACTTCGAATCAAATTATGACTGGTAACTGTAACTTCGATACTAATTATGACAAGAAAATCTAACTTCGTTACTAATTATCACAAGTAACAGTAATTTTGATAAAAAATTATGGTAGGTAACTGTAACTTCAATACTAATTATGTCAGGTAACAGGAACTTCGATACTAATTATGACAAGTAACTGTAACTTCGTTAATAATTATCACAAGTAACATTAATTTCGATACTAATTATGGCAGGTAACTGTAACTTCGTTACTAATTATGACAAGTCCCTGTAATTTCGATAAAAAATTATGGCAGGTAACGGTAACTTCGATACTAATTATTACAAGTAACTGTAACTTCGATATTAATTATGACAGCTAACTGTAACTTGGTTACTAATTATGACAAGTAACTGTAATTTCGATACAAATTATTGCAGGTAATTGTAATTTCGAAACTAATTATGACAGGTAACAGTAACTTCGATACTAATTATGACAGGTAACAGTAACTTCGATACTATTTATGACAAGTAACTGTAACTTCGATACTAATTATGACAGGTAACAGCAACTTCCATACTAATTATGACAAGTAAATATAACTTCGATACAAATTATGACAGGTAACTGTAACTTCGATACTAATTATGACAAGGAAATGTAATTTCGATACAAATTATGGCAGGTAACTGTAACTTCGTTACTAATTATGACAAGTCCCTGTAATTTCGATACAAATTATTGCAGGTAATTGTAATTTCGAAACTAATTATGACAGGTAACAGTAACTTCGATACTAATTATGACAGGAAACTGTAACTTCGTTACTAATTATGACAAGTAACTGTAATTTCGATACAAATTATGACAGGTAACTGTAACTTCGTTACTAATTATGACAAGTAACAGTACCTTCGATACTAATTATGACAGGTAACTGTAACTTCGATACTAATTATGACAAGGAACTGTAATTTCGATACAAATTATGGCAGGTAACTGTAACTTCGTTACTAATTATGACGAGTAACTGTAATTTCGATACAAATTTTGGCAGGTAACTGTAACTTCGATACTAATTATGACAGGTAACAGTAACTTCGATACTAATTATGACAAGTAACTGTAACTTCGATACTAATTATGACAGGTAAATGTAACTTCGTTATTAATTATGACAAGTAACTGTAATTTCGATACAAATTTTGGCAGGTAACACTATCATCGTTACTAATTTTGACAGGTAACAGTAACTTCGATACTAATTATGACAAGTAACTGTAACTTCGATACTAATTATGACAGGTAACTGTAACTTCGATACTAATTATGACAGGTAACTGTAACTTCGTTACTAATTATGACAAGTAACTGTAATTTCGATTCAAATTTTGGCAGGTAACTGTAACTTCGATACTTATTATGACAGGTAACAGTAACTTCGATACTAATTATGACAAGTAACTGTAACATTGATACTAATTATGACAGGTAACTGTAACTTCGTTACTAATTATGACAAGTAACTGTAATTTCGATACAAATTATGGCAGGTTACTGTAACTTCGATACTAATTATGACAGGTAACAGCAACTTCGATACTAATTATGACAAGTAACTATAACTTCGATATAAATTATGACAGGTAACTGTAACTTCGATACTAATTATGACAAGAAACTCTAACTTCGTTACTAATTATGACAAGTAACTGTAATTTTGATAAAAAATTATTGTAGGTAACTGTAACTTCAATACTAATTATGACAGGTAACAGTAACTTCGATACTAATTATGACAGGTAACTGTAACTTCGTTACTTATTATGACAAGTAACTTTAATTTCGATACTAATTATGGCAGGTTACTGTAACTTCGTTACTAATTATGACAAGTCCCTGTAATTTCGATACTAATTATGGCAAGTAATTGTAATTTCGATGCTAATTATGACAGGAAACAGTAACTTCGATACTAATTATGACAAGTAACAGTAACTTCGATACTAATTATGACAAGTAACTGTAACTTCGATACTAATTATGACAGGTAACTGTAACTTCGTTACTAATTGTGACAAGTAACTGTAATTTCGATTCAAATTTTGGCAGGTAACTGTAACTTCGATACTTATTATGACAGGTAACAGTAACTTCGATACTAATTATGACAAGTAACAGTAATTTCGATACAAATTATGGCAGGTAACTGTAACTTCGATACTAATTATGACAGGTAACATCAACTTCGATACTAATTATGACAAGTAACTATAACTTCGATACAAATTATGACAGGTAACTGTAACTTCGATACTAATTATGACAAGAGACTCTAACTTCGTTACTAATTATGACAAGTAACTGTAATTTTGATAAAAAATTATTGTAGGTAACTGTAACTTCAATACTAATTATGACAGGTAACAGTAACTTCGATACTAATTATGACAGGTAACAGTAACTACGATACTAATTATGACAAGTAACTGTAACTTCGATACTAATTATGACAAGTAACTGTAACTTCGTAACTAATTATGACAAGTAACTGTAATTTCGATACAAATTATGGCAGGTAACAGTAACTTCGATACTAATTATGACAAGTAACTGTAACTTCGATACTAATTATGACAGGGAACTTTAATTTCGATACAAATTATGGCAGGTAACTGTAACTTCGATACTAATTGTGACTGGTAACAGTAACTTCGATACTAATTATGACATGTAACTATAACTTCGAATCAAATTATGACAGGTAACTGTAACTTCGATACTAATTATGACAAGAAACTCTAACTTCGTTACTAATTATGACAAATAACTGTAATTTTGATAAAAAATTATGGTAGGTAACTGTAACTTCAATACTAATTATGACAGGAAACAGTAACTTCGATACTTATTATGACAGTTAACTGTAACTTGGTTACTAATTATCACAAGTAACTTTAATTTCGATACTTATTATGGCAGGTAACTGTAACTTCGTTACTAATTATTACAAGTCCCTGTAATTTCGATACAAATTATGGCGGGTAACGGTAACTTCGATACTAATTATTACAAGTAACTGTAACTTCGATACTAATTATGACAGGTAACTGTAACTTGGTTACTAATTATGACAAGTAACTGTAATTTCGATACAAATGATTGCAGGTAATTGTAATTTCGAAACTAATTATGACAGGTAACAGTAACTTCGATACTAATTATGACAGGTAACAGTAACTTCGATACTATTTATGACAAGTAACTGTAACTTCGATACTAATTATGACAGGTAACAGCAACTTCGATACTAATTATGACAAGTAACTATAACTTCGATACAAATTATGACAGGTAACTGTAACTTCGATACTAATTATGACAAGGAACTGTAATTTCGATACAAATTATGGCAGGTAACTGTAACTTCGTTACTAATTATGACAAGTCCCTGTAATTTCGATACAAATTATTGCCGGTAATTGTAATTTCGAAACTAATTATGAAAGGTAACAGTAACTTCGATACTAATTATGACAGGAAACTGTAACTTCGTTACTAATTATGACAAGTAACTGTAATTTCGATACAAATTATGACAGGTAACTGTAACTTCGTTACTAATTATGACAAGTAACAGTACCTTCGATACTAATTATGACAGGTAACTGTAACTTCGATACTAATTATGACAAGGAACTGTAATTTCGATACAAATTATGGCAGGTAACTGTAACTTCGTTACTAATTATGACAAGTAACTGTAATTTCGATACAAATTATGACTGGTTACTGTAACTTCGATTCTAATTATGACAAGAAACTCTAACTTCGTTACTAATTATGACAAGTAACTCTAATTTTGATAAAAAATTAAGGTAGGTAACTGTAACTTCAATATTAATTATGACAGGTAACAGTAACTTCGATACTAATTATGACAGGAAACTGTAACTTCGTTACTAATTATGACAAGTAACTTTAATTTCGATACTAATTATGGCAGGTAACTGTAACATCGTTACTAATTATGACAAGTCCCTGTAATTGCGATACAAATTATGGCAGGTAACTGTAACTTCGATACTAATTATGACAAGTAACTGAAACTTCGATACTAATTATGACAGGTAACTGTAACTTCGTTATTAATTATGACAAGTAACTGTAATTTCGATACAAATTTTGGCAGGTAACTGTAACTTCGATACTAATTATGACAGGTAACAGTAACTTCGATACTAATTATGACAAGTAACTGTAACTTCGATACTAATTATGACAGGTATCTGTAACTTCGTCACTAATTATGACAAGTAACTGTAATTTCGATACAAATTATGGCAGGTAACTGTAACTTCGATACTAATTATGACAGGTAACAGTAACTTCGATACTAATTATGACAAGTAACTATAACTTCGATAAAAATTATGACAGGTAACTGTAACTTAGATACTAATTATGACAAGAAACTCGAACTTCGTTACTAATTATGACAAGTCCCTGTAATTTCGATACAAATTATGGCAGGTAACTGTAACTTCCACACTAATTATGACAGATAACAATAACTTCGATACTAATTATGACAGGAAACTGTAACTTCGTTACTAATTATGACAAGTAACTGTAATTTCGATACAAATTATGACAGGTAACTGTAACTTCGTTACTACTTATGACAAGTAACAGTACCTTCGATACTAATTATGACAGGTAACTGTAACTTCGAAATTAATTATGACAAGGAACAGTAATTTTGATACAAATTATGGCAGGTAACTGGACCTTTGATACTAATTATGACAGGTAACTGTAACTTCGATACTAATTATGACAAGTAACTGTAACATCGTTACAAATTATGACAAGTAATTCTAATTTTGATAAAAAATTATGGCAGGTAACTGTAACTTCGATACTAATTATGACAGGTATCATTAACTTCGATACTAATTATGACAGGTTACTGTACCTTCGTTACTAATTATGACAAGTAACTGTAATTTCGATACAAATTATGGCAGGTAACTGTAACTTCGGTACTAATTATATCAGGTATCAGTAACTTCGATACTAATTATGACAAGGAACTGTAATTTCGATACAAATTATGGCAGGTAACTGTAACTTCGTTACTAATTATGACAGGTTACTGTAACTTCGTTACAAATTATGTCAAGTAATTGTAGCTTCGATTCTAATTATGACAAGTAACTGTAATTTCGATACAAAATATGACAGGTAACAGTAACTTCGATACTAATTATGACAAGAAACTTTAACTTCGTTAATAATTATGACAAGTAACAGTAATTTTGATAAAAAATTATGGTAGGTAACTGTAACTTCAATACTAATTATGACAGGTAACAGTAACTTCGATACTAATTATGACAGGTAAGAGTAACTACGATACTAATTATGACAAGTAACTGTAACTTCGATACTAATTATGACAGGTAACAGTTACTTCGATACTAATTATGACAGGAAACTGTAACTTCGTTACTAATTATGACAAGTAACTGTAATTTCGATACAAATTTTGACAGGTAACTGAAACTTCGTTACTAATTATGACAGGAAACTGTAACTTCGTTACTAATTATGACAAGTAACTTAAATTTGGATACTAGTTATGGCAGGAAACTGTAACTTCGTTACTAATTATGAAAAGTCCCTGTAATTTCGATACAAATTATGGCAGATAACTGTAACTTCGATACTAATTATGACAAGTAACTGTAACTTCGATACTAATTATGACAGGTAACTGTAACTTCGTTATTAATTATGACAAATAACTGTAATTTTGATAAAAAATAATTGTAGGTAACTGTAACTTCAATACTAATTATGACAGGTAACAGTAACTTCGATACTAATTATGACAAGAAACTCAAACTTCGTTACTAATTATGACAAGTAACTGTAATTTTGATAAAAAATTATGGTAGGTAACTGTAACTTCAATACTAATTATGACAGGTAACAGTAACTTCGATACTAATTATGACTGGAAACTGTAACTTCGTTACTAATTATGACAAGTAAATTTAATTTCGATATTAATTATGGCAGGAAACTGGAACTTCAATACTAATTATGACAAGTCCCTGTAATTTCGATACAAATTATGGCAGGTAACTGTAACCTCGATACTAATTATGACAAGTAACTGTAACTTCGATACTAATTATGACAGGTAACTGTAACTTCGTTATTAATTATGACAAGTAACTGTAATTTCGATACAAATTTTGGCAGGTAACTGTATCATCGTTACTAATTATGACAGGTAACAGTAACTTCGATACCAATTATGACAAGTAACTGTAACTTCGATACTAATTATGACAAAAAACTGTAATTTCGATTCAAATTTTGGTAGGTAACTGTAACTTCGATACTTATTATGAGAGGTAACAGTAACTACGATACTAATTATGACAAGTAACTGTAACATCGATACTAATAATGACAGGTAACTGTAACTTCCTTACTAATTATGACAAGTAACTCTAATTTTGATACAAATTATGGCAGGTTACTGTAACTTCGATACTAATTATGACAGGTAACAGCAACTTCGATGCTAATTATGACAAGTAACTATAACCTCGATACAAATTATGACAGGTAACTGTAACTTCGATAATAATTATGACAAGAAACTCTAACTTCGTTAATAATTATGACAAGTAACTGTAATTTTGATAAAAAATTATGGTAGGTAAGTGTAACTTCAATACTAATTAGGACAGGTAACAGTAACTTCGATACTAATTATGACAGGAAACTGTAACTTCGTTACTAATTATGACAAGTAACTGTAATTTCGATACAAATTATGACAGGTATCTGTAACTTCGTTACTAATTATGACAGGTTACTGTAACTTCGTTACTAATTATGTCAAGTAACTGTAGCTTCGATGCTAATTATGACAAGTAACTGTAATTTCGATACAAATTATGACAGGTAACATTAACTTCGATACTAATTATGTCAAGAAACTCTAACTTCGATACAAATTATGACAGGTAACTGTAACTTCGATACTAATTATGACAAGAAACTCGAACTTCGTTACTAATTATGACAAGTCCCTGTAATTTCGATACAAATTAAGGCAGGTAACTGTAACTTCCACACTAATTATGACAGGTAACAGTAACTTCGATACTAATTATGACAAGTAACATTAACTTCGATACTAATTACGGCAGGTTACTGTAACATCGCTACTAATTATGACAAGTAACTTTAATTTCGATACAAATTATGGCAGGTAACTGTAACTTCCATACTAATTATGACAGGTAACAGTAACTTCGATACTAATTATGACAGGTAACAGTAACTTCGATACTAATTATGACAAGGAACTGTAATTACGAAACAAATTATGGCAGGTAACTGTAACTTCGTTACTAATTATGACAAGTAACTGTAATTTCGATACAAATTTTGGCAGGTAACTGTAACTTCGATACTAATTATGACAGGTAACAGTTACTTCGATACTAATTATGACAAGTAACTGTAACATCGATACTAATTATGACAGGTAACTGTAACTTCGTTACTATTTATGACAAGTAACAGTAATTTCGATACAAAATATGGCAGGTAACCGTAACTTCGATAATAATTATGACAGGTAACAGTAACTTCGATACTATTTATGACAAGTAACATTAACTTCGATACTAATTATGACAGGTTACTGTAACATCGTTGCTAATGATGACAAGTAACTTTAATTTCGATACAAATTATGGCAGGTAACTGTATCTTCCATACTAATTATGACAGGTAACAGTTACTTCAATACTAATTATGACAGGAAACTGTAACTTCGTTACTAATTATGACAAGTAACTGTAATTTCGATACAAATTATGACAGGTAAATGTAACTTCGTTACTAATTATGACAAGTAACAGTACTTTCGATACTAATTATGACAGGTAACTGTAACATCGATACTAATTATGACAAGGAACTTTAATTTCGATACAAATTATGGCAGGTAACTGTAACTTCGATACTAATTATGACAGGTAACAGCAACTTCGATACTAATTATGACAAGTAACTATAACTTCGATACAAATTATGACAGGTAACTGTAACTTCGATACTAATTATGACAAGAAACTCTAACTTCGTTACTAATTATGACAAGTAACTGTAATTTTG
Source organism: Meconema thalassinum (assembly GCA_946902985.2). Classification (NCBI taxonomy): domain Eukaryota; kingdom Metazoa; phylum Arthropoda; class Insecta; order Orthoptera; family Tettigoniidae; genus Meconema; species Meconema thalassinum. The sequence goes on along the minus strand of OX336388.2, from coordinate 1,670,586,424 downwards.
ATAAAAAATTATTGTAGGTAACTGTAACTTCAATACTAATTATGACAGGTAACAGTAACTTCGATACTAATTATGACAGGTAACTGTAACTTCGTTACTTATTATGACAAGTAACTTTAATTTCGATACTAATTATGGCAGGTTACTGTAACTTCGTTACTAATTATGACAAGTCCCTGTAATTTCGATACAAATTATTGCAGGTAATTGTAATTTCGAAACTAATTATGACAGGTAACAGTAACTTCGATACTAATTATGACAGGTAACAGTAACTTCGATACTATTTATGACAAGTAAATGTAATTTCGATACAAATTATGACAGGTAACTGTAACTTCGTTACTAATTATGACAAGTAACAGTACTTTCGATACTAATTATGACAGGTAACTGTAACATCGATACTAATTATGACAAGGAACTTTAATTTCGATACAAATTATGGCAGGTAACTGTAACTTCGATACTAATTATGACAGGTAACAGCAACTTCGATACTAATTATGACAAGTAACTATAACTTCGATACAAATTATGACAGGTAACTGTAACTTCGATACTAATTATGACAAGAAACTCTAACTTCGTTACTAATTATGACAAGTAACTGTAATTTTGATAAAAAATTATTGTAGGTAACTGTAACTTCAATACTAATTATGACAGGTAACAGTAACTTCGATACTAATTATGACAGGTAACTGTAACTTCGTTACATATTATGACAAGTAACGTTAATTTCGATACTAATTATGGCAGGTTACTGTAACTTCGTTACTAATTATGACAAGTCCCTGTAATTTCGATACAAATTATTGCAGGTAATTGTAATTTCGAAACTAATTATGACAGGTAACAGTAACTTCGATACTAATTATGACAGGTAACAGTAACTTCGATACTATTTATGACAAGTAAATGTAACTTCGATACTAATTATGACAGGTAACAGCAACTTCGATACTAATTATGACAAGTTACTATAACTTCGATACAAATTATGACAGGTAACAGTAACTTCGATACTAATTATGACAGGTTACAGTAACTACGATACTAATTATGACAAGTAACTGTAACTTCGATACTAATTATGACAAGTAACTGTAACTTGGTAACTAATTATGACAAGTAATTGTAATTTCGATACAAATTATGGCTGGTAACAGTAACTTCGATGCTAATTATGACAGGTAACTGTAACTTCGATACTAATTATGACAAGGAATTGTAATTTCGATACAACTTATGGCAGATAACTGTAACTTCGATACTAATTGTGACAGGTAACAGTAACTTCGATACTAATTATGACAAGTAACTATAACTTCGAATCAAATTATGACTGGTAACTGTAACTTCGATACTAATTATGACAAGAAACTCAAACTTCGTTACTAATTAGACAAGTAACTGTAATTTTGATAAAAAATTATGGTAGGTAACTGTAACTTCAATACTAATTATGACAGGTAACTGTAACTTCGTTAATAATTATCACAAGTAACTTTAATTTCGATACTAATTATGGCAGGTAACTGTAACTTCGTTACTAATTATGACAAGTCCCTGTAATTTCGATACAAATTATGGCAGGTAACGGTAACTTCGATACTAATTATTACAAGTAACTGTAACTTCGATACTAATTATGACAGGTAACTGTAACTTCGTTACTAATTATGACAAGTAACTGTAATTTCGATACAAATTTTGGCTGGTAACTGTAACTTCGATTCTAACTATGACAGGTAACAGTAACTTCGATACTAATTATGACAAGTAACTGTAACTTCGATACTAATTATGACAGGTAACTGTAACTTCGTTACTAGTTATGACAAGTAACAGTAATTTCGATACAAATTATGGCAGGTAACTGTATCTTCGTTACTAATTATGACAAGTAACTGTAATTTTGATAAAAAATTATGGTAGGTAACTGTAACTTCATTACTAATTATGACAGGTAACAGTAACTTCGATACTAATTATGACAGGAAACTGTAACTTCGTTACTAATTATGACAAGTAACTTTAATTTCGATACTAGTTATGGCAGGAAACTGTAACTTCGTTACTAATTATGACAAGTCCCTGTAATTTCGATACAAATTATGGCAGGTAACTGTAACTTCGATACTAATTATGACAAGTAACTGTAACTTCGATACTAATTATGACTGGTAACTGTAACTTCGTTATTAATTATGACAAGTAACTGTAATTTTGATAAAAAATTATTGTAGGTAACTGTAATTTCAATACTAATTATGACAGGTAACAGTAACTTCGATACTAATTATGACAAGAAACTCAAACTTCGTTGCTAATTATGACAAGTAAATGTAATTTTGATAAAAAATTATGGTAGGTAACTGTAACTTCAATACTAATTATGACAGGTAACAGTATCTTCGATACTAATTATGACAGGAAACTGTAACTTCGTTACTAATTATGACAAGTAACTTTAATTTCGATATTAATTATGGCAGGAAACTGTAACTTCGTTACTAATTATGACAAGTAACTGTAATTTTGATAAAAAATTATTGTAGGTAACTGTAACTTCAATACTAATTATGACAGGTAACAGTAACTTCGATACTAATTATGACAGGTAACTGTAACTTCGTTACTTATTATGACAAGTAACTTTAATTTCGATACTAATTATGGCAGGTAACTGTAACTTCCATACTAATTATGACAGGTAACAGTTACTTCGATACTAATTATGACAGGAAACTGTATCTTCGTTACTAATCATGACAAGTAACTGTAATTTCGATACAAATTATGACAGGTAACTATAACTTCGTTACTAATTATGACAAGTAACAGTACTTTCGATACTAATTATGACAGGTAACTGTAACATCGATACTAATTATGACAAGGAACTGTAATTTCGATACAAATTATGGCAGGTAACTGTAACTTCGATACTAATTATGACAGGTAACAGCAACTTCGATACTAATTATGACAAGTAACTATAACTTCGATACAAATTATGACAGGTAACTGTAACTTCGATACTAATTATGACAAGAAACTCTAACTTCGTTACTAATTATGACAAGTAACTGTAATTTTGATAAAAAATTATTGTAGGTAACTGTAACTTCAATACTAATTATGACAGGTAACAGTAACTTCGATACTAATTATGACAGGTAACTGTAACTTCGTTAATTATTATGACAAGTAACTTTAATTTCGATACTAATTATGGCAGGTTACTGTAACTTCGTTACTAATTACGACAAGTCCCTGTAATTTCGATACAAATTATTGCAGGTAATTGTAATTTCGAAACTAATTATGACAGGTAACAGTAACTTCGATACTAATTATGACAGGTAACAGTAACTTCGATACTATTTATGACAAGTAACTGTAACTTCGATACTAATTATGACAGGTAACAGCAACTTCGATACTAATTATGACAAGTAACTATAACTTCGATACAAATTATGACAGGTAACAGTAACTTCGATACTAATTATGACAGGTTACAGTAACTACGATACTAATTATGACAAGTAACTGTAACTTCGATACTAATTATGACAAGTAACTGTAACTTGGTAACTAATTATGACAAGTAATTGTAATTTCGATACAAATTATGGCTGGTAACAGTAACTTCGATGCTAATTATGACAGGTAACTGTAACTTCGATACTAATTATGACAAGGAACTGTAATTTCGATACAAATTATGGCAGGTAACTGTAACTTCGATACTAATTGTGACAGGTAACAGTAACTTCGATACTAATTATGACAAGTAACTATAACTTCGAATCAAATTATGACTGGTAACTGTAACTTCGATACTAATTATGACAAGAAAATCTAACTTCGTTACTAATTATGAAAAGTAACTGTAATTTTGATAAAAAATTATGGTAGGTAACTGTAACTTCAATACTAATTATGACAGGTAACTGTAACTTCGTTAATAATTATCACAAATAACTTTAATTTCGATACTAATTATGGCAGGTAACTGTAACTTCGTTACTAATTATGACAAGTCCCTGTAATTTCGATACAAATTATGGCAGGTAACGGTAACTTCGATACTAATTATTACAAGTAACTGTAACTTCGATACTAATTATGACAGGTAACTGTAACTTCGTTACTAATTATGACAAGTAACTGTAATTTCGATACAAATTATGACAGGTAACTGTAACTTCGTTACTAATTATGACAATAACAGTACTTTCGATACTAATTATGACAGGTAACTGTAACATCGATACTAATTATGACAAGGAACTTTAATTTCGATACAAATTATGGCAGGTAACTGTAACTTCGATACTAATTATGACAGGTAACAGCAACTTCGATACTAATTATGACATGTAACTATAACTTCGATACAAATTATGACAGGTAACTGTAACTTCGATACTAATTATGACAAGAAACTCTAACTTCGTTACTAATTATGACAAGTAACTGTAATTTTGATAAAAAATTATTGTAGGTAACTGTAACTTCAATACTAATTATGACAGGTAACAGTAACTTCGATACTAATTATGACAGGTAACTGTAACTTCGTTACTTATTATGACAAGTAACTTTAATTTCGATACTAATTATGGCAGGTTACTGTAACTTCGTTACTAATTATGACAAGTCCCTGTAATTTCGATACAAATTATTGCAGGTAATTGTAATTTCGAAACTAATTATGACAGGTAACAGTAACTTCGATACTAATTATGACAGGTAACAGTAACTTCGATACTATTTATGACAAGTAAATGTAACTTCGATACTAATTATGACAGGTAACAGCAACTTCGATACTAATTATGACAAGTTACTATAACTTCGATACAAATTATGACAGGTAACAGTAACTTCGATACTAATTATGACAGGTTACAGTAACTACTATACTAATTATGACAAGTAACTGTAACTTCGATACTAATTATGACAAGTAACTCTAACTTGGTAACTAATTATGACAAGTAATTGTAATTTCGATACAAATTATGGCTGGTAACAGTAACTTCGATGCTAATTATGACAGGTAACTGTAACTTCGATACTAATTATGACAAGGAATTGTAATTTCGATACAACTTATGGCAGATAACTGTAACTTCGATACTAATTGTGACAGGTAACAGTAACTTCGATACTAATTATGACAAGTAACTATAACTTCGAATCAAATTATGACTGGTAACTGTAACTTCGATACTAATTATGACAAGAAACTCAAACTTCGTTACTAATTATGACAAGTAACTGTAATTTTGATAAAAAATTATGGTAGGTAACTGTAACTTCAATACTAATTATGACAGGTAACTGTAACTTCGTTAATAATTATCACAAGTAACTTTAATTTCGATACTAATTATGGCAGGTAACTGTAACTTCGTTACTAATTATGACAAGTCCCTGTAATTTCGATACAAATTATGGCAGGTAACGGTAACTTCGATACTAATTATTACAAGTAACTGTAACTTCGATACTAATTATGACAGGTAACTGTAACTTCGTTACTAATTATGACAAGTAACTGTAATTTCGATACAAATTTTGGCTGGTAACTGTAACTTCGATTCTAACTATGACAGGTAACAGTAACTTCGATACTAATTATGACAAGTAACTGTAACTTCGATACTAATTATGACAGGTAACTGTAACTTCGTTACTAATTATGACAAGTAACAGCAATTTCGATACAAATTATGGCAGGTAACTGTATCTTCGATACTAATTATGACAGGTAACAGTAACTTCGATACTAATTATGACAAGTAACATTAACTTCGATACTAATTATGGCAGGTTACTGTAACATCGCTACTAATTATGACAAGTAACTTTAATTTCGATACAAATTATGGCTGGTAACTGTAACTTCCATACTAATTATGACAGGTAAAAGTAACTTCGATACTAATTATGACAAGTAAATGTAATTTCGATACAAATTATGACAGGTAACTGTAACTTCGTTACTAATTATGACAAGTAACAGTACCTTCGATACTAATTATGACAGGTAACTGTAACTTCGATACTAATTATGACAAGGAACTGAAATTTCGATACAAATTATGGCAGGTAACTGTAACTTCGTTACTAATTATGACGAGTAACTGTAATTTCGATACAAATTTTGGCAGGTAACTGTAACTTCGATACTAATTATGACAGGTAACAGTAACTTCGATACTAATTATGACAAGTAACTGTAACTTCGATACTAATTATGACAGGTAACTGTAACTTTGTTACTAATAATGACAAGTAACTCTAATTTCGATACTAATTATGGCAGGTAACTGTAACTTCGATACTAATTATGACAGGTAACAGTAACTTCGATACTAATTATGACAAGTAACTATAACTTCGATAAAAATTATGACTGGTTACTGTAACTTCGATTCTAATTATGACAAGAAACTCAAACTTCGTTACTAATTATGACAAGTAACTGTAATTTTGATAAAAAATTATGGTAGGTAACTGTAACTTCATTACTAATTATGACAGGTAACAGTAACTTCGATACTAATTATGACAGGAAACTGTAACTTCGTTACTAATTATGACAAGTAACTTTAATTTCGATACTAGTTATGGCAGGAAACTGTAACTTCGTTACTAATTATGACAAGTCCCTGTAATTTCGATACAAATTATGGCAGGTAACTGTCACTTCGATACTAATTATGACAAGTAACTGTAACTTCGATACTAATTATGACTGGTAACTGTAACTTCGTTATTAATTATGACAAGTAACTGTAATTTTGATAAAAAATTATTGTAGGTAACTGTAATTTCAATACTAATTATGACAGGTAACAGTAACTTCGATACTAATTATGACAAGAAACTCAAACTTCATTGCTAATTATGACAAGTAAATGTAATTTTGATAAAAAATTATGGTAGGTAACTGTAACTTCAATACTAATTATGACAGGTAACAGTATCTTCGATACTAATTATGACAGGAAACTGTAACTTCGTTACTAATTATGACAAGTAACTTTAATTTCGATATTAATTATGGCAGGAAACTGTAACTTCGTTACTAATTATGACAAGTAACTGTAATTTTGATAAAAAATTATTGTAGGAAACTGTAACTTCAATACTAATTATGACAGGTAACAGTAACTTCGATACTAATTATGACAGGTAACTGTAACTTCGTTACTTATTATGACAAGTAACTTTAATTTCGATACTAATTATGGCAGGTAACTGTAACTTCCATACTAATTATGACAGTTAACAGTTACTTCGATACTAATTATGACAGGAAACTGTAACTTCGTTACTAATCATGACAAGTAACTGTAATTTCGATACAAATTATGACAGGTAACTATAACTTCGTTACTAATTATGACAAGTAACAGTACTTTCGATACTAATTATGACAGGTAACTGTAACATCGATACTAATTATGACAAGGAACTGTAATTTCGATACAAATTATGGCAGGTAACTGTAACTTCGATACTAAATATGACAGGTAACAGCAACTTCGATACTAATTATGACAAGTAACTATAACTTCGATACAAATTATGACAGGTAACTGTAACTTCGATACTAATTATGACAAGAAACTCTAACTTCGTTACTAATTATGACAAGTAACTGTAATTTTGATAAAAAATTATTGTAGGTAACTGTAACTTCAATACTAATTATGACAGGTAACAGTAACTTCGATACTAATTATGACAGGTAACTGTAACTTCGTTACTTATTATGACAAGTAACTTTAATTTCGATACTAATTATGGCAGGTTACTGTAACTTCGTTACTAATTATGACAAGTCCCTGTAATTTCGATACAAATTAATGCAGGTAATTGTAATTTCGAAACTAATTATGACAGGTAACAGTAACTTCGACACTAATTATGACAGGTAACAGTAACTTCGATACTATTTATGACAAGTAACTGTAACTTCGATACTAATTATGACAGGTAACAGCAACTTCGATACTAATTATGACAAGTAACTATAACTTCGATACAAATTATGACAGGTAACAGTAACTTCGATACTAATTATGACAGGTTACAGTAACTACGATACTAATTATGACAAGTAACTGTAACTTCGATACTAATTATGACAAGTAACTGTAACTTGGTAACTAGACAAGTAATTGTAATTTCGATACAAATTATGGCTGGTAACAGTAACTTCGATGCTAATTATGACAGGTAACTGTAACTTCGATACTAATTATGACAAGGAACTGTAATTTCGATACAAATTATGGCAGGTAACTGTAACTTCGATACTAATTGTGACAGGTAACAGTAACTTCGATACTAATTATGACAAGTAACTATAACTTCGAATCAAATTATGACTGGTAACTGTAACTTCGATACTAATTATGACAAGAAAATCTAACTTCGTTACTAATTATGAAAAGTAACTGTAATTTTGATAAAAAATTATGGTAGGTAACTGTAACTTCAATACTAATTATGACAGGTAACTGTAACTTCGTTACTAATTATGACGAGTAACTGTAATTTCGATACAAATTTTGGCAGGTAACTGTAACTTCGATTCTAACTATGACAGGTAACAGTAACTTCGATACTAATTATGACAATTAACTGTAACTTCGATACTAATTATGACAGGTAACTGTAACTTCGTTACTAATTATGACAAGTAACAGTAATTTCGATACAAATTATGGCAGGTAACTGTATCTTCGATACTAATTATGACAGGTTACAGTAACTTCGATACTAATTATGACAAGTAACATTAACTTCGATACTAATTATGGCAGGTTACTGTAACATCGCTACTAATTATGACAAGTAACTTTAATTTCGATACAAATTATGGCAGGTAACTGTAACTTCCATACTAATTATGACAGGTAACAGTAACTTCGATACTAATTATGACAAGTAACTGTAATTTCGATACAAATTATGACAGGTAACTGTAACTTCGTTACTAATTATGACAAGTAGCAGTACCTTCGATACTAATTATGACAGGTAACTGTAACTTCGATACTAATTATGACAAGGAACTGAAATTTCGATACAAATTATGGCAGGTAACTGTAACTTCGTTACTAATTATGACGAGTAACTGTAATTTCGATACAAATTTTGGCAGGTAACTGTAACTTCGATACTAATTATGACAGGTAACAGTAACTTCGATACTAATTATGACAAGTAACTGTAACTTCGATACTAATTATGACAGGTAACTGTAACTTCGTTACTAATAATGACAAGTAACTCTAATTTCGATACTAATTATGGCAGGTAACTGTAACTTCGATACTAATTATGACAGGTAACAGTAACTTCGATACTAATTATGACAAGTAACTATAACTTCGATAAAAATTATGACTGGTTACTGTAACTTTGATTCTAATTATGACAAGAAACTCAAACTTCGTTACTAATTATGACAAGTAACTGTAATTTTGATAAAAAATTATGGTAGGTAACTGTAACTTCATTACTAATTATGACAGGTAACAGTAACTTCGATACTAATTATGACAGGAAACTGTAACTTCGTTACTAATTATGACAAGTAACTTTAATTTCGATACTAGTTATGGCAGGAAACTGTAACTTCGTTACTAATTATGACAAGTCCCTGTAATTTCGATACAAATTATGGCAGGTAACTGTAACTTCGATACTAATTATGACAAGTAACTGTAACTTCGATACTAATTATGACAGGTAACTGTAACTTCGTTATTAATTATGACAAGTAACTGTAATTTTGATAAAAAATTATTGTAGGTAACTGTAATTTCAATACTAATTATGACAGGAAAAAGTAACTTCGATACTAATTATGACAAGAAACTCAAACTTCTTTGCTAATTATGACAAGTAACTGTAATTTTGATAAAAAATTATGGTAGGTAACTGTAACTTCAATACTAATTATGACAGGTAACAGTATCTTCGATACTAATTATGACAGGAAACTGTAACTTCGTTACTAATTATGACAAGTAACTTTAATTTCGATATTAATTATGGCAGGAAACTGTAACTTCGTTACTAATTATGACAAGTCCCTGTAATTTCGATACAAATTATGGCAGGTAACTGTAACCTCGATACTAATTATGACAAGTAACTGTAACTTCGATACTAATTATGACAGGTCACTGTAACTTCGTTATTAATTATGACAAGTAACTGTAATTTCGATACAAGTTTTGGCAGGTAACTGTATCATCGTTACTAATTTTGACAGGTAACAGTAACTTCGATACTAATTATGACAAGTAACTGTAACTTCGATACAAATTATGACAGGTAACTGTAACTTCGATACTAATTATGACAGGTAACTGTAACTTCGTTACTAATTATGACAAGTAACTGTAATTTCGATTCAAATTTTGGCAGGTAACTGTAACTTCGATACTTATTATGACAGGTAACAGTAACTTCGATACTAATTATGACAAGTAACTGTAACATCGATACTAATAATGACAGGTAACTGTAACTTCGTTACTTATTATGACAAGTAACGGTAATTTCGATACAAATTATGGCAGGTATGTGTAACTTCGATACTAATTATGACAGGTAACAGCAACTTCGATACTAATTATGACAAGAAACTCTAACTTCGTTACTAATTTTGACAAGTAACTGTAATTTTGATAAAAAGTTATTGTAGGTAACTGTAACTTCAATACTAATTATGACAGGTAACAGTAACTTCGATACTAATTATGACAGGTAACTGTAACTTCGTTACTTATTATGACAAGTAACTTTAATTTCGATACTAATTATGGCAGGTTACTGTAACTTCGTTACTAATTATGACAAGTCCCTGTAATTTCGATACAAATTATTGCAGGTAATTGTAATTTCGAAACTAATTATGACAGGTAACAGTAACTTCGATACTAATTGTGACAGGTAACAGTAACTTCGATACTATTTATGACAATAACTGTAACTTCGATACTAATTATGACAGGTAACAGCAACTTCGATACTATTTATGACAAGTAACTATAACTTCGATACAAATTATGACAGGTAACAGTAACTTCGATACTAAATATGACAGGTTACAGTTACTACGATACTAATTATGACAAGTAACTGTAACTTCGATACTAATTATGACAAGTAACTGTAACTTGGTAACTAATTATGACAAGTAATTGTAATTTCGATACAAATTATGGCAGGTAACAGTAACTTCGATGCTAATTATTACAGGTAACTGTAACATCGATAATAATTATGACAAGGAACTGTAATTTCGATACAAATTATGGCAGGTAACTGTAACTTCGATACTAATTGTGACAGGTAACAGTAACTTCGATACTAATTATGACAAGTAACTATAACTTCGAATCAAATTATGACTGGTAACTGTAACTTCGATACTAATTATGACAAGAAAATCTAACTTCGTTACTAATTATGACAAGTAACAGTAATTTTGATAAAAAATTATGGTAGGTAACTGTAACTTCAATACTAATTATGACAGGTAACAGGAACTTCGATACTAATTATGACAAGTAACTGTAACTTCGTTAATAATTATCACAAGTAACATTAATTTCGATACTAATTATGGCAGGTAACTGTAACTTCGTTACTAATTATGACAAGTCCCTGTAATTTCGATAATAAATTATGGCAGGTAACGGTAACTTCGATACTAATTATTACAAGTAACTTTAACTTCGATACTAACTATGACAGGTAACTGTAACTTCGTTACTAAATATGACAAGTAACTGTAATTTCGATACAAATTTTGGCAGGTAACTGTAACTTCCGTTCTAATTATGACAGGTAACAGTAACTTCGATACTAATTATGACAAGTAACTGTAACTTCGATACTAATTATGACAGGTAACTGTAACTTCGTTACTAATTATGACAAGTAACAGTAATTTCGATACAAATTATGGCAGGTAACTGTATCTTCGATACTAATTATGACAGGTAACAGTAACTTCGATACTAATTATGACAAGTAACATTAACTTCGATACTAATTATGGCAGGTTACTGTAACATCGCTACTAATTATGACAAGTAACTTTAATTTCGATACAAATTATGGCAGGTAACTGTAACTTCGTTACTAATTATGACGAGTAACTGTAATTTCGATACAAATTATGACAGGTAACTGTAACTTCGTTACTAATTATGACAAGTAACAGTACCTTCGATACTAATTATGACAGGTAACTGTAACTTCGATACTAATTATGACAAGGAACTGTAATTTCGATACAAATTATGGCAGGTAACTGTAACTTCGTTACTAATTATGACGAGTAACTGTAATTTCGATACAAATTTTGGCAGGTAACTGTAACTTCGATACTAATTATGACAGGTAACTGTAACTTCGTTATTAATTATGACAAGTAACTGTAATTTCGATACAAATTTTGGCAGGTAACACTATCATCGTTACTAATTTTGACAGGTAACAGTAACTTCGATACTAATTATGACAGGTAACTGTAACTTCGATACTAATTATGACAGGTAACTGTAACTTCGTTACTAATTATGACAAGTAACTGTAATTTCGATTCAAATTTTGGCAGGTAACTGTAACTTCGATACTTATTATGACAGGTAACAGTAACTTCGATACTAATTATGACAAGTAACTGTAACATCGATACTAATTATGACAGGTAACTGTAACTTCGTTACTAATTATGACAAGTAACTGTAATTTCGATACAAATTATGGCAGGTTACTGTAACTTCGATACTAATTATGACAGGTAACAGCAACTTCGATACTAATTATGACAAGTAACTATAACTTCGATATAAATTATGACAGGTAACTGTAACTTCGATAATAATTATGACAAGAAACTCTAACTTCGTTACTAATTATGACAAGTAACTGTAATTTTGATAAAAAATTATTGTAGGTAACTGTAACTTCAATACTAATTATGACAGGTAACAGTAACTTCGATACTAATTATGACAGGTAACTGTAACTTCGTTACTTATTATGACAAGTAACTTTAATTTCGATACCAATTACGGAAGGTTACTGTAATTTCGTTACTAATTATGAAAAGTCCCTGTAATTTCGATACAAATTATGGCAAGTAATTGTAATTTCGATGCTAATTATGACAGGTAACAGTAACTTCGACACTAATTATGACAGGTAACAGTAACTTCGATACTATTTATGACAAGTAACTGTAACTTCGATACTAATTATGACAGGTAACAGCAACTTCGATACTAATTATGACAAGTAACTATAACTTCGATACAAATTATGACAGGTAACAGTAACTTCGATACTAATTATGACAGGTTACAGTAACTACGATACTAATTATGACAAGTAACTGTAACTTCGATACTAATTATGACAAGTAACTGTAACTTGGTAACTAGACAAGTAATTGTAATTTCGATACAAATTATGGCTGGTAACAGTAACTTCGATGCTAATTATGACAGGTAACTGTAACTTCGATACTAATTATGACAAGGAACTGTAATTTCGATACAAATTATGGCAGGTAACTGTAACTTCGATACTAATTGTGACAGGTAACAGTAACTTCGATACTAATTATGACAAGTAACTATAACTTCGAATCAAATTATGACTGGTAACTGTAACTTCGATACTAATTATGACAAGAAAATCTAACTTCGTTACTAATTATGAAAAGTAACTGTAATTTTGATAAAAAATTATGGTAGGTAACTGTAACTTCAATACTAATTATGACAGGTAACTGTAACTTCGTTACTAATTATGACGAGTAACTGTAATTTCGATACAAATTTTGGCAGGTAACTGTAACTTCGATTCTAACTATGACAGGTAACAGTAACTTCGATACTAATTATGACAATTAACTGTAACTTCGATACTAATTATGACAGGTAACTGTAACTTCGTTACTAATTATGACAAGTAACAGTAATTTCGATACAAATTATGGCAGGTAACTGTATCTTCGATACTAATTATGACAGGTTACAGTAACTTCGATACTAATTATGACAAGTAACATTAACTTCGATACTAATTATGGCAGGTTACTGTAACATCGCTACTAATTATGACAAGTAACTTTAATTTCGATACAAATTATGGCAGGTAACTGTAACTTCCATACTAATTATGACAGGTAACAGTAACTTCGATACTAATTATGACAAGTAACTGTAATTTCGATACAAATTATGACAGGTAACTGTAACTTCGTTACTAATTATGACAAGTAGCAGTACCTTCGATACTAATTATGACAGGTAACTGTAACTTCGATACTAATTATGACAAGGAACTGAAATTTCGATACAAATTATGGCAGGTAACTGTAACTTCGTTACTAATTATGACGAGTAACTGTAATTTCGATACAAATTTTGGCAGGTAACTGTAACTTCGATACTAATTATGACAGGTAACAGTAACTTCGAAACTAATTATGACAAGTAACTGTAACTTCGATACTAATTATGACAGGTAACTGTAACTTCGTTACTAATAATGACAAGTAACTCTAATTTCGATACTAATTATGGCAGGTAACTGTAACTTCGATACTAATTATGACAGGTAACAGTAACTTCGATACTAATTATGACAAGTAACTATAACTTCGATAAAAATTATGACTGGTTACTGTAACTTTGATTCTAATTATGACAAGAAACTCAAACTTCGTTACTAATTATGAGAAGTAACTGTAATTTTGATAAAAAATTATGGTAGGTAACTGTAACTTCATTACTAATTATGACAGGTAACAGTAACTTCGATACTAATTATGACAGGAAACTGTAACTTCGTTACTAATTATGACAAGTAACTTTAATTTCGATACTAGTTATGGCAGGAAACTGTAACTTCGTTACTAATTATGACAAGTCCCTGTAATTTCGATACAAATTATGGCAGGTAACTGTAACTTCGATACTAATTATGACAAGTAACTGTAACTTCGATACTAATTATGACAGGTAACTGTAACTTCGTTATTAATTATGACAAGTAACTGTAATTTTGATAAAAAATTATTGTAGGTAACTGTAATTTCAATACTAATTATGACAGGAAAAAGTAACTTCGATACTAATTATGACAAGAAACTCAAACTTCGTTGCTAATTATGACAAGTAACTGTAATTTTGATAAAAAATTATGGTAGGTAACTGTAACTTCAATACTAATTATGACAGGTAACAGTATCTTCGATACTAATTATGACAGGAAACTGTAACTTCGTTACTAATTATGACAAGTAACTTTAATTTCGATATTAATTATGGCAGGAAACTGTAACTTCGTTACTAATTATGACAAGTCCCTGTAATTTCGATACAAATTATGGCAGGTAACTGTAACCTCGATACTAATTATGACAAGTAACTGTAACTTCGATACTAATTATGACAGGTCACTGTAACTTCGTTATTAATTATGACAAGTAACTGTAATTTCGATACAAGTTTTGGCAGGTAACTGTATCATCGTTACTAATTTTGACAGGTAACAGTAACTTCGATACTAATTATGACAAGTAACTGTAACTTCGATACTAATTATGACAGGTAACTGTAACTTCGATACTAATTATGACAGGTAACTGTAACTTCGTTACTAATTATGACAAGCAACTGTAATTTCGATTCAAATTTTGGCAGGTAACTGTAACTTCGATACTTATTATGACAGGTAACAGTAACTTCGATACTAATTATGACAAGTAACTGTAACATCGATACTAATAATGACAGGTAACTGTAACTTCGTTACTTATTATGACAAGTAACGGTAATTTCGATACAAATTATGGCAGGTATGTGTAACTTCGATACTAATTATGACAGGTAACAGCAACTTCGATACTAATTATGACAAGAAACTCTAACTTCGTTACTAATTTTGACAAGTAACTGTAATTTTGATAAAAAGTTATTGTAGGTAACTGTAACTTCAATACTAATTATGACAGGTAACAGTAACTTCGATACTAATTATGACAGGTAACTGTAACTTCGTTACTTATTATGACAGGTAACTTTAATTTCGATACTAATTATGGCAGGTTACTGTAACTTCGTTACTAATTATGACAAGTCCCTGTAATTTCGATACAAATTATTGCAGGTAATTGTAATTTCGAAACTAATTATGACAGGTAACAGTAACTTCGATACTAATTGTGACAGGTAACAGTAACTTCGATACTATTTATGACAATAACTGTAACTTCGATACTAATTATGACAGGTAACAGCAACTTCGATACTATTTATGACAAGTAACTATAACTTCGATACAAATTATGACAGGTAACAGTAACTTCGATACTAAATATGACAGGTTACAGTTACTACGATACTAATTATGACAAGTAACTGTAACTTCGATACTAATTATGACAAGTAACTGTAACTTGGTAACTAATTATGACAAGTAATTGTAATTTCGATACAAATTATGGCAGGTAACAGTAACTTCGATGCTAATTATTACAGGTAACTGTAACATCGATAATAATTATGACAAGGAACTGTAATTTCGATACAAATTATGGCAGGTAACTGTAACTTCGATACTAATTGTGACAGGTAACAGTAACTTCGATACTAATTATGACAAGTAACTATAACTTCGAATCAAATTATGACTGGTAACTGTAACTTCGATACTAATTATGACAAGAAAATCTAACTTCGTTACTAATTATGACAAGTAACAGTAATTTTGATAAAAAATTATGGTAGGTAACTGTAACTTCAATACTAATTATGACAGGTAACAGGAACTTCGATACTAATTATGACAAGTAACTGTAACTTCGTTAATAATTATCACAAGTAACATTAATTTCGATACTAATTATGGCAGGTAACTGTAACTTCGTTACTAATTATGACAAGTCCCTGTAATTTCGATAATAAATTATGGCAGGTAACGGTAACTTCGATACTAATTATTACAAGTAACTTTAACTTCGATACTAACTATGACAGGTAACTGTAACTTCGTTACTAAATATGACAAGTAACTGTAATTTCGATACAAATTTTGGCAGGTAACTGTAACTTCCGTTCTAATTATGACAGGTAACAGTAACTTCGATACTAATTATGACAAGTAACTGTAACTTCGATACTAATTATGACAGGTAACTGTAACTTCGTTACTAATTATGACAAGTAACAGTAATTTCGATACAAATTATGGCAGGTAACTGTATCTTCGATACTAATTATGACAGGTAACAGTAACTTCGATACTAATTATGACAAGTAACATTAACTTCGATACTAATTATGGCAGGTTACTGTAACATCGCTACTAATTATGACAAGTAACTTTAATTTCGATACAAATTATGGCAGGTAACTGTAACTTCGTTACTAATTATGACGAGTAACTGTAATTTCGAAACAAATTATGACAGGTAACTGTAACTTCGTTACTAATTATGACAAGTAACAGTACCTTCGATACTAATTATGACAGGTAACTGTAACTTCGATACTAATTATGACAAGGAACTGTAATTTCGATACAAATTATGGCAGGTAACTGTAACTTCGTTACTAATTATGACGAGTAACTGTAATTTCGATACAAATTTTGGCAGGTAACTGTAACTTCGATACTAATTATGACAGGTAACTGTAACTTCGTTATTAATTATGACAAGTAACTGTAATTTCGATACAAATTTTGGCAGGTAACACTATCATCGTTACTAATTTTGACAGGTAACAGTAACTTCGATACTAATTATGACAGGTAACTGTAACTTCGATACTAATTATGACAGGTAACTGTAACTTCGTTACTAATTATGACAAGTAACTGTAATTTCGATTCAAATTTTGGCAGGTAACTGTAACTTCGATACTTATTATGACAGGTAACAGTAACTTCGATACTAATTATGACAAGTAACTGTAACATCGATACTAATTATGACAGGTAACTGTAACTTCGTTACTAATTATGACAAGTAACTGTAATTTCGATACAAATTATGGCAGGTTACTGTAACTTCGATACTAATTATGACAGGTAACAGCAACTTCGATACTAATTATGACAAGTAACTATAACTTCGATATAAATTATGACAGGTAACTGTAACTTCGATAATAATTATGACAAGAAACTCTAACTTCGTTACTAATTATGACAAGTAACTGTAATTTTGATAAAAAATTATTGTAGGTAACTGTAACTTCAATACTAATTATGACAGGTAACAGTAACTTCGATACTAATTATGACAGGTAACTGTAACTTCGTTACTTATTATGACAAGTAACTTTAATTTCGATACCAATTACGGAAGGTTACTGTAATTTCGTTACTAATTATGAAAAGTCCCTGTAATTTCGATACAAATTATGGCAAGTAATTGTAATTTCGATGCTAATTATGACAGGTAACAGTAACTTCGATACTAATTATGACAAGTAACAGTAACTTCGATACTAATTATGTCAAGTAACTGTAACTTCGATACTAATTATGACAGGTAACTGTAACTTCGTTACTAATTATGACAAGTAACTGTAATTTCGATTCAAATTTTGGCAGGTAACTGTAACTTCGATACTTATTATGACAGGTAACAGTAACTTCGATACTAATTATGACAAGGAACTGTAATTTCGATACAAATTATGGCAGGTAACTGTAACTTCGATACTAATTGTGACAGGTAACAGTAACTTCGATACTAATTATGACAAGTAACTATAACTTCGAATCAAATTATGACTGGTAACTGTAACTTCGATACTAATTATGACAAGAAAATCTAACTTCGTTACTAATTATGAAAAGTAACTGTAATTTTGATAAAAAATTATGGTAGGTAACTGTAACTTCAATACTAATTATGACAGGTAACTGTAACTTCGTTAATAATTATCACAAGTAACTTTAATTTCGATACTAATTATGGCAGGTAACTGTAACTTCGTTACTAATTATGACAAGTCCCTGTAATTTCGATACAAATTATGGCAGGTAACGGTAACTTCGATACTAATTATTACAAGTAACTGTAACTTCGATACTAATTATGACAGGTAACTGTAACTTCGTTACTAATTATGACAAGTAACTGTAATTTCGATACAAATTTTGGCAGGTAACTGTAACTTCGATTCTAACTATGACAGGTAACAGTAACTTCGATACTAATTATGACAATTAACTGTAACTTCGATACTAATTATGACAGGTAACTGTAACTTCGTTACTAATTATGACAAGTAACAGTAATTTCGATACAAATTATGGCAGGTAACTGTATCTTCGATACTAATTATGACAGGTTACAGTAACTTCGATACTAATTATGACAAGTAACATTAACTTCGATACTAATTATGGCAGGTTACTGTAACATCGCTACTAATTATGACAAGTAACTTTAATTTCGATACAAATTATGGCAGGTAACTGTAACTTCCATACTAATTATGACAGGTAACAGTAACTTCGATACTAATTATGACAAGTAACTGTAATTTCGATACAAATTATGACAGGTAACTGTAACTTCGTTACTAATTATGACAAGTAGCAGTACCTTCGATACTAATTATGACAGGTAACTGTAACTTCGATACTAATTATGACAAGGAACTGAAATTTCGATACAAATTATGGCAGGTAACTGTAACTTCGTTACTAATTATGACGAGTAACTGTAATTTCGATACAAATTTTGGCAGGTAACTGTAACTTCGATACTAATTATGACAGGTAACAGTAACTTCGATACTAATTATGACAAGTAACTGTAACTTCGATACTAATTATGACAGGTAACTGTAACTTCGTTACTAATAATGACAAGTAACTCTAATTTCGATACTAATTATGGCAGGTAACTGTAACTTCGATACTAATTATGACAGGTAACAGTAACTTCGATACTAATTATGACAAGTAACTATAACTTCGATAAAAATTATGACTGGTTACTGTAACTTTGATTCTAATTATGACAAGAAACTCAAACTTCGTTACTAATTATGACAAGTAACTGTAATTTTGATAAAAAATTATGGTAGGTAACTGTAACTTCATTACTAATTATGACAGGTAACAGTAACTTCGATACTAATTATGACAGGAAACTGTAACTTCGTTACTAATTATGACAAGTAACTTTAATTTCGATACTAGTTATGGCAGGAAACTGTAACTTCGTTACTAATTATGACAAGTCCCTGTAATTTCGATCCAAATTACGGCAGGTAACTGTAACTTCGATACTAATTATGACAAGTAACTGTAACTTCGATACTAATTATGACAGGTAACTGTAACTTCGTTATTAATTATGACAAGTAACTGTAATTTTGATAAAAAATTATTGTAGGTAACTGTAATTTCAATACTAATTATGACAGGAAAAAGTAACTTCGATACTAATTATGACAAGAAACTCAAACTTCGTTGCTAATTATGACAAGTAACTGTAATTTTGATAAAAAATTATGGTAGGTAACTGTAACTTCAATACTAATTATGACAGGAAACAGTATCTTCGATACTAATTATGACAGGAAACTGTAACTTCGTTACTAATTATGACAAGTAACTTTAATTTCGATATTAATTATGGCAGGAAACTGTAACTTCGTTACTAATTATGACAAGTCCCTGTAATTTCGATACAAATTATGGCAGGTAACTGTAACCTCGATACTAATTATGACAAGTAACTGTAACTTCGATACTAATTATGACAGGTCACTGTAACTTCGTTATTAATTATGACAAGTAACTGTAATTTCGATACAAGTTTTGGCAGGTAACTGTATCATCGTTACTAATTTTGACAGGTAACAGTAACTTCGATACTAATTATGACAAGTAACTGTAACTTCGATACTAATTATGACAGGTAACTGTAACTTCGATACTAATTATGACAGGTAACTGTAACTTCGTTACTAATTATGACAAGTAACTGTAATTTCGATTCAAATTTTGGCAGGTAACTGTAACTTCGATACTTATTATGACAGGTAACAGTAACTTCGATACTAATTATGACAAGTAACTGTAACATCGATACTAATAATGACAGGTAACTGTAACTTCGTTACTTATTATGACAAGTAACGGTAATTTCGATACAAATTATGGCAGGTATGTGTAACTTCGATACTAATTATGACAGGTAACAGCAACTTCGATACTAATTATGACAAGAAACTCTAACTTCGTTACTAATTTTGACAAGTAACTGTAATTTTGATAAAAAGTTATTGTAGGTAACTGTAACTTCAATACTAATTATGACAGGTAACAGTAACTTCGATACTAATTATGACAGGTAACTGTAACTTCGTTACTTATTATGACAAGTAACTTTAATTTCGATACTAATTATGGCAGGTTACTGTAACTTCGTTACTAATTATGACAAGTCCCTGTAATTTCGATACAAATTATTGCAGGTAATTGTAATTTCGAAACTAATTATGACAGGTAACAGTAACTTCGATACTAATTGTGACAGGTAACAGTAACTTCGATACTATTTATGACAATAACTGTAACTTCGATACTAATTATGACAGGTAACAGCAACTTCGATACTATTTATGACAAGTAACTATAACTTCGATACAAATTATGACAGGTAACAGTAACTTCGATACTAAATATGACAGGTTACAGTTACTACGATACTAATTATGACAAGTAACTGTAACTTCGATACTAATTATGACAAGTAACTGTAACTTGGTAACTAATTATGACAAGTAATTGTAATTTCGATACAAATTATGGCAGGTAACAGTAACTTCGATGCTAATTATTACAGGTAACTGTAACATCGATAATAATTATGACAAGGAACTGTAATTTCGATACAAATTATGGCAGGTAACTGTAACTTCGATACTAATTGTGACAGGTAACAGTAACTTCGATACTAATTATGACAAGTAACTATAACTTCGAATCAAATTATGACTGGTAACTGTAACTTCGATACTAATTATGACAAGAAAATCTAACTTCGTTACTAATTATGACAAGTAACAGTAATTTTGATAAAAAATTATGGTAGGTAACTGTAACTTCAATACTAATTATGACAGGTAACAGGAACTTCGATACTAATTATGACAAGTAACTGTAACTTCGTTAATAATTATCACAAGTAACATTAATTTCGATACTAATTATGGCAGGTAACTGTAACTTCGTTACTAATTATGACAAGTCCCTGTAATTTCGATAATAAATTATGGCAGGTAACGGTAACTTCGATACTAATTATTACAAGTAACTTTAACTTAGATACTAACTATGACAGGTAACTGTAACTTCGTTACTAAATATGACAAGTAACTGTAATTTCGATACAAATTTTGGCAGGTAACTGTAACTTCCGTTCTAATTATGACAGGTAACAGTAACTTCGATACTAATTTTGACAAGTAACTGTAACTTCGATACTAATTATGACAGGTAACTGTAACTTCGTTACTAATTATGACAAGTAACAGTAATTTCGATACAAATTATGGCAGGTAACTGTATCTTCGATACTAATTATGACAGGTAACAGTAACTTCGATACTAATTATGACAAGTAACATTAACTTCGATACTAATTATGGCAGGTTACTGTAACATCGCTACTAATTATGACAAGTAACTTTAATTTCGATACAAATTATGGCAGGTAACTGTAACTTCGTTACTAATTATGACGAAAAACTGTAATTTCGATACAAATTATGACAGGTAACTGTAACTTCGTTACTAATTATGACAAGTAACAGTACCTTCGATACTAATTATGACAGGTAACTGTAACTTCGATACTAATTATGACAAGGAACTGTAATTTCGATACAAATTATGGCAGGTAACTGTAACTTCGTTACTAATTATGACGAGTAACTGTAATTTCGATACAAATTTTGGCAGGTAACTGTAACTTCGATACTAATTATGACAGGTAACTGTAACTTCGTTATTAATTATGACAAGTAACTGTAATTTCGATACAAATTTTGGCAGGTAACACTATCATCGTTACTAATTTTGACAGGTAACAGTAACTTCGATACTAATTATGACAAGTAACTGTAACTTCGATACTAATTATGACAGGTAACTGTAACTTCGATACTAATTATGACAGGTAACTGTAACTTCGTTACTAATTATGACAAGTAACTGTAATTTCGATTCAAATTTTGGCAGGTAACTGTAACTTCGATACTTATTATGACAGGTAACAGTAACTTCGATACTAATTATGACAAGTAACTGTAACATCGATACTAATTATGACAGGTAACTGTAACTTCGTTACTAATTATGACAAGTAACTCTAATTTCGATACAAATTATGGCAGGTTACTGTAACTTCGATACTAATTATGACAGGTAACAGCAACTTCGATACTAATTATGACAAGTAACTATAACTTCGATATAAATTATGACAGGTAACTGTAACTTCGATAATAATTATGACAAGAAACTCTAACTTCGTTACTAATTATGACAAGTAACTGTAATTTTGATAAAAAATTATTGTAGGTAACTGTAACTTCAATACTAATTATGACAGGTAACAGTAACTTCGATACTAATTATGACAGGTAACTGTAACTTCGTTACTTATTATGACAAGTAACTTTAATTTCGATACCAATTACGGAAGGTTACTGTAATTTCGTTACTAATTATGAAAAGTCCCTGTAATTTCGATACAAATTATGGCAAGTAATTGTAATTTCGATGCTAATTATGACAGGTAACAGTAACTTCGATACTAATTATGACAAGTAACAGTAACTTCGATACTAATTATGTCAAGTAACTGTAACTTCGATACTAATTATGACAGGTAACTGTAACTTCGTTACTAATTATGACAAGTAACTGTAATTTCGATTCAAATTTTGGCAGGTAACTGTAACTTCGATACTTATTATGACAGGTAACAGTAACTTCGATACTAATTATGACAAGTAACAGTAATTTCGATACAACTTATGGCAGGTAACTGTAATTTCGATACTAATTATGACAGGTAACAGCAACTTCGATACTAATTATGACAAGTAACTATAACTTCGATACAAATTATGACAGGTAACTGTAACTTCGATACTAATTATGACAAGAAACTCTAACTTCGTTACTAATTATGACAAGTAACTGTAATTTTGATAAAAAATTATTGTAGGTAACTGTAACTTCAATACTAATTATGACAGGTAACAGTAACTTCGATACTAATTATGACAGGTAACAGTAACTACGATACTAATTATGACAAGTAACTGTAACTTCGATACTAATTATGACAAGTAACTGTAACTTCGTAACTAATTATGACAAGTAACTGTAATTTCGATACAAATTATGGCAGGTAACAGTAACTTCGATACTAATTATGACAAGTAACTGTAACTTCGATACTAATTATGACAGGGAACTTTAATTTCGATACAAATTATGGCAGGTAACTGTAACTTCGATACTAATTGTGACTGGTAACACTAACTTCGATACTAATTATGACATGTAACTATAACTTCGAATCAAATTATGACAGGTAACTGTAACTTCGATACTAATTATGACAAGAAACTCTAACTTCGTTACTAATTATGACAAATAACTGTAATTTTGATAAAAAAAATTATGGTAGGTAACTGTAACTTCAATACTAATTATGACAGGTAACAGTAACTTCGATACTAATTATGACAGGTAACTGTAACTTCGTTAATTATTATGACAAGTAACTTTAATTTCGATACTAATTATGGCAGGTTACTGTAACTTCGTTACTAATTATGACAAGTCCCTGTAATTTCGATAAAAATTATTGCAGGTAATTGTAATTTCGAAACTAATTATGACAGGTAACAGTAACTTCGATACTAATTATGACAGGTAACAGTAACTTCGATACTATTTATGACAAGTAACTGAAACTTCGATACTAATTATGACAGGTAACAGCAACTTCGATACTAATTATGACAAGTAACTATAACTTCGATACAAATTATGACAGGTAACAGTAACTTCGATACTAATTATGACAGGTTACAGTAACTACGATACTAATTATGACAAGTAACTGTAACTTCGATACTAATTATGACAAGTAACTGTAACTTGGTAACTAATTATGACAAGTAATTGTAATTTCGATACAAATTATGGCTGGTAACAGTAACTTCGATGCTAATTATGACAGGTAACTGTAACTTCGATACTAATTATGACAAGGAACTGTAATTTCGATACAAATTATGGCAGGTAACTGTAACTTCGATACTAATTGTGACAGGTAACAGTAACTTCGATACTAATTATGACAAGAAACTATAACTTCGAATCAAATTATGACTGGTAACTGTAACTTCGATACTAATTATGACAAGAAAATCTAACTTCGTTACTAATTATGAAAAGTAACTGTAATTTTGATAAAAAATTATGGTAGGTAACTGTAACTTCAATACTAATTATGACAGGTAACTGTAACTTCGTTAATAATTATCACAAGTAACTTTAATTTCGATACTAATTATGGCAGGTAACTGTAACTTCGTTACTAATTATGACAAGTCCCTGTAATTTCGATACAAATTATGGCAGGTAACGGTAACTTCGATACTAATTATTACAAGTAACTGTAACTTCGATACTAATTATGACAGGTAACTGTAACTTCGTTACTAATTATGACAAGTAACTGTAATTTCGATACAAATTATGACAGGTAACTGTAACTTCGTTACTAATTATGACAATAACAGTACTTTCGATACTAATTATGACAGGTAACTGTAACATCGATACTAATTATGACAAGGAACTTTAATTTCGATACAAATTATGGCAGGTAACTGTAACTTCGATACTAATTATGACAGGTAACAGCAACTTCGATACTAATTATGACAAGTAACTATAACTTCGATACAAATTATGACAGGTAACTGTAACTTCGATACTAATTATGACAAGAAACTCTAACTTCGTTACTAATTATGACAAGTAACTGTAATTTTGATAAAAAATTATTGTAGGTAACTGTAACTTCAATACTAATTATGACAGGTAACAGTAACTTCGATACTAATTATGACAGGTAACTGTAACTTCGTTACTTATTATGACAAGTAACTTTAATTTCGATACTAATTATGGCAGGTTACTGTAACTTCGTTACTAATTATGACAAGTCCCTGTAATTTCGATACAAATTATTGCAGGTAATTGTAATTTCGAAACTAATTATGACACGTAACAGTAACTTCGATACTAATTATGACAGGTAACAGTAACTTCGATACTATTTATGACAAGTAAATGTAACTTCGATACTAATTATGACAGGTAACAGCAACTTCGATACTAATTATGACAAGTTACTATAACTTCGATACAAATTATGACAGGTAACAGTAACTTCGATACTAATTATGACAGGTTACAGTAACTACGATACTAATTATGACAAGTAACTGTAACTTCGATACTAATTATGACAAGTAACTGTAACTTGGTAACTAATTATGACAAGTAATTGTAATTTCGATACAAATTATGGCTGGTAACAGTAACTTCGATGCTAATTATGACAGGTAACTGTAACTTCGATACTAATTATGACAAGGAATTGTAATTTCGATACAACTTATGGCAGATAACTGTAACTTCGATACTAATTGTGACAGGTAACAGTTACTTCGATACTAATTATGACAAGTAACTATAACTTCGAATCAAATTATGACTGGTAACTGTAACTTCGATACTAATTATGACAAGAAACTCAAACTTCGTTACTAATTATGACAAGTAACTGTAATTTTGATAAAAAATTATGGTAGGTAACTGTAACTTCAATACTAATTATGACAGGTAACTGTAACTTCGTTAATAATTATCACAAGTAACTTTAATTTCGATACTAATTATGGCAGGTAACTGTAACTTCGTTACTAATTATGACAAGTCCCTGTAATTTCGATACAAATTATGGCAGGTAACGGTAACTTCGATACTAATTATTACAAGTAACTGTAACTTCGATACTAATTATGACAGGTAACTGTAACTTCGTTACTAATTATGACAAGTAACTGTAATTTCGATACAAATTTTGGCTGGTAACTGTAACTTCGATTCTAACTATGACAGGTAACAGTAACTTCGATACTAATTATGACAAGTAACTGTAACTTCGATACTAATTATGACAGGTAACTGTAACTTCGTTACTAATTATGACAAGTAACAGTAATTTCGATACAAATTATGGCAGGTAACTGTATCTTCGATACTAATTATGACAGGTAACAGTAACTTCGATACTAATTATGACAAGTAACATTAACTTCGATACTAATTATGGCAGGTTACTGTAACATCGCTACTAATTATGACAAGTAACTTTAATTTCGATACAAATTATGGCTGGTAACTGTAACTTCCATACTAATTATGACAGGTAAAAGTAACTTCGATACTAATTATGACAAGTAAATGTAATTTCGATACAAATTATGACAGGTAACTGTAACTTCGTTACTAATTATGACAAGTAACAGTACCTTCGATACTAATTATGACAGGTAACTGTAACTTCGATACTAATTATGACAAGGAACTGAAATTTCGATACAAATTATGGCAGGTAACTGTAACTTCGTTACTAATTATGACGAGTAACTGTAATTTCGATACAAATTTTGGCAGGTAACTGTAACTTCGATACTAATTATGACAGGTAACAGTAACTTCGATACTAATTATGACAAGTAACTGTAACTTCGATACTAATTATGACAGGTAACTGTAACTTCGTTACTAATAATGACAAGTAACTCTAATTTCGATACTAATTATGGCAGGTAACTGTAACTTCGATACTAATTATGACAGGTAACAGTAACTTCGATACTAATTATGACAAGTAACTATAACTTCGATAAAAATTATGACTGGTTACTGTAACTTCGATTCTAATTATGACAAGAAACTCAAACTTCGTTACTAATTATGACAAGTAACTGTAATTTTGATAAAAAATTATGGTAGGTAACTGTAACTTCATTACTAATTATGACAGGTAACAGTAACTTCGATACTAATTATGACAGGAAACTGTAACTTCGTTACTAATTATGACAAGTAACTTTAATTTCGATACTAGTTATGGCAGGAAACTGTAACTTCGTTACTAATTATGACAAGTCCCTGTAATTTCGATACAAATTATGGCAGGTAACTGTCACTTCGATACTAATTATGACAAGTAACTGTAACTTCGATACAAATTATGACTGGTAACTGTAACTTCGTTATTAATTATGACAAGTAACTGTAATTTTGATAAAAAATTATTGTAGGTAACTGTAATTTCAATACTAATTATGACAGGTAACAGTAACTTCGATACTAATTATGACAAGAAACTCAAACTTCGTTGCTAATTATGACAAGTAAATGTAATTTTGATAAAAAATTATGGTAGGTAACTGTAACTTCAATACTAATTATGACAGGTAACAGTATCTTCGATACTAATTATGACAGGAAACTGTAACTTCGTTACTAATTATGACAAGTAACTTTAATTTCGATATTAATTATGGCAGGAAACTGTAACTTCGTTACTAATTATGACAAGTAACTGTAATTTTGATAAAAAATTATTGTAGGTAACTGTAACTTCAATACTAATTATGACAGGTAACAGTAACTTCGATACTAATTATGACAGGTAACTGTAACTTCGTTACTTATTATGACAAGTAACTTTAATTTCGATACTAATTATGGCAGGTAACTGTAACTTCCATACTAATTATGACAGGTAACAGTTACTTCGATACTAATTATGACAGGAAACTGTAACTTCGTTACTAATCATGACAAGTAACTGTAATTTCGATACAAATTATGACAGGTAACTATAACTTCGTTACTAATTATGACAAGTAACAGTACTTTCGATACTAATTATGACAGATAACTGTAACATCGATACTAATTATGACAAGGAACTGTAATTTCGATACAAATTATGGCAGGTAACTGTAACTTCGATACTAATTATGACAGGTAACAGCAACTTCGATACTAATTATGACAAGTAACTATAACTTCGATACAAATTATGACAGGTAACTGTAACTTCGATACTAATTATGACAAGAAACTCTAACTTCGTTACTAATTATGACAAGTAACTGTAATTTTGATAAAAAATTATTGTAGGTAACTGTAACTTCAATACTAATTATGACAGGTAACAGTAACTTCGATACTAATTATGACAGGTAACTGTAACTTCGTTACTTATTATGACAAGTAACTTTAATTTCGATACTAATTATGGCAGGTTACTGTAACTTCGTTACTAATTATGACAAGTCCCTGTAATTTCGATACAAATTAATGCAGGTAATTGTAATTTCGAAACTAATTATGACAGGTAACAGTAACTTCGATACTAATTATGACAGGTAACAGTAACTTCGATACTATTTATGACAAGTAACTGTAACTTCGATACTAATTATGACAGGTAACAGCAACTTCGATACTAATTATGACAAGTAACTATAACTTCGATACAAATTATGACAGGTAACAGTAACTTCGATACTAATTATGACAGGTTACAGTAACTACGATACTAATTATGACAAGTAACTGTAACTTCGATACTAATTATGACAAGTAACTGTAACTTGGTAACTAGACAAGTAATTGTAATTTCGATACAAATTATGGCTGGTAACAGTAACTTCGATGCTAATTATGACAGGTAACTGTAACTTCGATACTAATTATGACAAGGAACTGTAATTTCGATACAAATTATGGCAGGTAACTGTAACTTCGATACTAATTGTGACAGGTAACAGTAACTTCGATACTAATTATGACAAGTAACTATAACTTCGAATCAAATTATGACTGGTAACTGTAACTTCGATACTAATTATGACAAGAAAATCTAACTTCGTTACTAATTATGAAAAGTAACTGTAATTTTGATAAAAAATTATGGTAGGTAACTGTAACTTCAATACTAATTATGACAGGTAACTGTAACTTCGTTAATAATTATCACAAGTAACTTTAATTTCGATACTAATTATGGCAGGTAACTGTAACTTCGTTACTAATTATGACAAGTCCCTGTAATTTCGATACAAATTATGGCAGGTAACGGTAACTTCGATACTAATTATTACAAGTAACTGTAACTTCGATACTAATTATGACAGGTAACTGTAACTTCGTTACTAATTATGACAAGTAACTGTAATTTCGATACAAATTTTGGCAGGTAACTGTAACTTCGATTCTAACTATGACAGGTAACAGTAACTTCGATACTAATTATGACAATTAACTGTAACTTCGATACTAATTATGACAGGTAACTGTAACTTCGTTACTAATTATGACAAGTAACAGTAATTTCGATACAAATTATGGCAGGTAACTGTATCTTCGATACTAATTATGACAGGTAACAGTAACTTCGATACTAATTATGACAAGTGAACCACTTTTCAGAATTTATTGTAATTATTATTATTATCATCATGATTATTATTATTATTATTGTCATGTGTTGTGACATCTCTATATTACGCCTCGAGAGTTTAAAAGTGCGCAGTTTGTCTGTATGTATCTCTCTGTCTAACGTTGTGCAACCCCTGGCTACATACTGCCTTGTTCTCTCGTATTGGCTAGTGTTGTTGCTACCTTGCATTTTGTTGTGCAATTCGTTCTGCCATTGGCTCTGACAATATTTGACGCGAGTTTGGGGCCACTCCCAAACTACGCATTTGATTTTTCTGAGAGGCTTCTCTCCCCTCTGGGGGGACAGAAGCTAAGTCAGTCTTAGACGCGCCGAGATGTAAGGCTAACGTGTGTATTCGGGCAGAGGCCCACCCTCATGGCGCAGCGGAATGTGAGTACGGCTCAATGTATTTCTATCTAACGCAATGTAATTGTTTTTGTTAAACGTTCCTTCTTTTGCTTAATTCTCTTTCCTTTTCAAGATGTTATTGTTAGTATTTTAATCCTTGAACCAGATCTCCGGGACCTTGCGTAATGTCATACGGCGGAGTTCTTTTTGTTGCTTTTGTTATGTGCCCTTCTCACAGTTTTATTATTTTGGTTAATACCTGTAAGATTCGAAAGTATTGCGTTTCTGCGTCTTGGCTTATATATATTTCCTGTCGGGCCTTAGTGCTCGTCTTTTGCGTCGGTGTCTCTTTGTACCACAAATGTTTCATTTGATTGGTTGCAATTGGACCTTTGTTTGTGGACAGTATGTGTGAGGTAACGGGACTGATGTCCAACGTCCCACTAATACGTGTCCCTTTTGTTTATAGAATATATGTGACGGTGGTTAACTGGGATTTTCTCCAGCTCCGATGTCATATTATTCTTTTTTTTATATGTCGCGTTGGTGCGGCATTAT
Organism: Meconema thalassinum; assembly: GCA_946902985.2. NCBI lineage: Eukaryota > Metazoa > Arthropoda > Insecta > Orthoptera > Tettigoniidae > Meconema > Meconema thalassinum. Next base: position 1,670,554,785 of record OX336388.2, on the reverse strand, counting down.
GTTGGAATATAAGCCTATTTTATTATAGCGTGCTTTCGATTTTTACCGGTCTCTTTCGTCCCAAGTCAATTGTAATGTAATGTATCTCCGTATATCTCATTTTCCTTTTGTTTTGTTTTTCTCTTTCGATTTTCGCCGTATTACATAACTTAATTATAATTCCCCTTGTCTTCTCCTACCTCCTATCTCCGTGAGATCTCTCTCCCCTTTGTTTTACTCCCCTCACTCCTCCCCCTTCCCTCCGGTATGTTTACATAACATCATGAAAAGCTTCGCGTCTTAGCAGTTCGAAGTTTGACTTTTTGCAGGTTTGTCGTTTCTCTCGAACTTTTGTAAGTTTCGTTTTATTTTCTTTCAAGTTTGTATCTTTTCGTTAGATTCATGTTGTTGAGCGGTACTCAGGTTCTGTCGTGCTTTTCAGTTTTTTTTAAGTTTTTGAATTCTTTATTCTTGGTATTGGGTTTCTTTTGTATTATTGAGCTTGTATTAGCTTGCCTTTTTTCTTTGTTTTAAATAATTTGTTTATTTCGTGTACACGCTCTTTCTTTTATCCTCAATACATTTTTATATTTTAAGTAATATAGCTCCCTTGTCTTTTCATTTCTTATATTTAAGTTCCCCTTCCTTATCCTTATCCTTATCTCGATTTCGTCAATCTTGTCTTTGTGACGTAACAAAGGCACGATTAGCACGCCTCTGGGATTTCTTTAATTAATTTTATGGGAATCTCGTTTTTGCACTTTTGATTATTCCATTAAGCAATTATTTGTTTGCATTTGGTTTTTTGGAAATCATCTTTTGCTCGCTCCGAAAACCTTGGGCCCAGCACCGGGTCGAGCAAGACGTCTTTTCCCCTGTCCATTTTGCGACCTTGTTGATTTTATTCTTCCACTGCTACTCTGACGCGCATTATTATTATTATTAATAGACCTTTAACGGCGCAATTGTAGCAGAGCGTGGTTGCGTGCGAAATCGTTCCCTCCTCACCTCTCTCAAGTTATTAACCTTTTATTATTTTTCTCTTCATTTACATTGTATTAAAATTTGTTTTTCTTTGAGTTTAAGGAATTCAGTGAATTGTTTTTCCCCACCCCTGAAGAAAGGGTGAAGTTACTTTCTGTGTGAACTACGGGCATCCAGGAAACCCATCTCCAAGGAAAGGTGGTTTAGTCCCTCAAGTAAACAAGACATCCAAAAGACCCAGCTTCGAGGTGAACAGTGGCAACATATCAGTGAGTACATCGCATCGCTGGAACACGACACGTCACGGTATTGTAACCTACTTTTATGTATTTGCTTCCTCTAGTAGACATTTGTTTAGTTAACGGTGATTTTAAGGCGACAGGAAATTTTGTTTGCTTTCTCTTCTTTTTCATTTCGTCAGTGTTGTGGACGTTTTTATTTTACTTTCTGTGAAGTAGAAAACGCATTTCTCTCAAGGGTTTGAGTCCTTACCTTTGTTGTTAATAGTCGCTTTGTTAACTGTGATATTTCTCAGAACTCACCTCACCCCTTCACACGTCTCAGTCTGGAACAGCTGCTGACAGGTTTCTTGTCATTACCGTACAGCCTAAAACCCCCGCCCCTCTTTCTCCGAAGTTTTCCCCGGCCCACTTATGGGAACCGTCTCTTTAAATCCTACGGTCATCCCGACCCACCTTGAGCCTCGCGTAATTATACTAACGTTTGATGTTAGTAAAGTGTTTGTTGTCTCAGTTATGAATGGTCTGTTGAGCTATTATGTGTGTTATGATTGGGAGTTAAGTTTGTTTCATAATTAGGGAGGGTGATTGTTTTATTTTTGTCAGGGGATTTCAATGTAGGTTTTCATTTAAAATTGTTTATATACGGTAAGCTTGATGTTACTATATGTTCAGTATGGCAGTGTGTATTTCGTTGGGAAACCTGCTAGGTGAGGTCTCCGTCGGAATTAGGGTTTGGGACCTGTCCCACGGCTTCGACGCCCACTTAGGATGTACATAGATTCCACACGATTCGTCAATCTTTAGTATGGAATGAAGTTTGTCACGATGACCTGTAGTCCGTTATTTGAGTTTCCATGGTGTTCCAACGACTCATATTAGCATTCTGATGTAATGGGGAAATTTTGATTTGTTTATGGGAAGGAGTATGTATGTAGTGTTGTTGTTGTTGGTTGTATTTTGAGATGAATGTGTGTGTCAATGAGTTTAATGAATTTTTATCAACAGTTATTTGTGGGTGGTTTCAAATTTAGTTCAATTTTGATTTTATAACCTATTCAATTTAAACTATATATATATTACGTACGAACTTTTTATTCGTTTTTATTGGCAAACCAAATATACGATAAGTATTACTCAGAGATACCAACCATTTTTGGTCCACGGCATCGTTGGTATGGGACATTGATGCTCGTGTGAACTACTCTGGCGTGCATTACCCAATTTTATTATATTTGTATGGGATAGGCCATACCCTCTGTGTCTTTATTTTTTTTTAATGCGGTACCTCTGAGGTCTACGGCCCGTATATTGACGCTGTAACCATTTTATTTTTGTGGGTTGGTAATATTTATTATTGGGTTTCGTGTTTGATTGATTGTATGTCTGGTCTTGATTGGTTTTATGCGAGGTTTCAGTCAGTTCTTTTTGGAAGGTATTTTGTAACGTAATTATTTGGTTTTTCGTTCTCTGTCTGGAATGGTATTTTTTTGTTTCGACAGCTACTTTGAGTTATTATTCCTTTTTATTTGTTTAGTACCTAATGTCTTTTGATGAAGGTTATTAGTATATTTAGCCCCTTTACTCCTTCTATGTATCTAGTTAGGCAGGAGACACCCGTGGCCGCCTGAGTTACACGGAGGATTTCGAAAGATGTGTTGAACTATACTTCTGCCTAAGGCAATTTCCAGACCCGCCTGCTTTTGTTGTAGGGAGCCGGCCCGGCCCATTGTCCGAGCTGCAGACACGACTTGCTATTGTTCGGCAGTGCCTGAGATGGTCTGTCGACTTACATTCTTTTCTTGTAGTGACAGTGATTTGTCTATTGATATAGTTGTTTACTATTTATCGTAACTTCTGTTTTACGTTTTTGTGAAATCATGTTTTTATAAATCATTTCAATCTAATATGTTTTCTCTAAGATAATGTATATTATTTTCCTGTAACTGTCATATATTTGGAGAGTGTTTCCGGTGGCGATAGCTAGTCTCCAAGTACCTGAGAAGTGGCCGGTGTATCCTTTAGACCCTGTTCACGGCTCTTTACTCTTTTGTAATATGGTCTGACGACCCTGTCTATTCATACTTTTACTTTCCAGCTGGCAGAATGAATCCACTTTCCCTCTTACGGAGCTTATGTAACCCCAAATATTTCCCCGACGCAAGCCTTATTTTGTATACAGGGTGCTCCCCTTTATATTTTTTTGTGATCATGATTTAACCTTTTTCTTTCTTTTATTATTAGAAAATTGGCTGATTTCCAGAAGGTCGCCATTAAGAAGACTTCGCTTTCTCCACGTCATCTGGCAGAGTCTAGCTCAAGATTGACCGTTTTATTATCATTATTTTCTTTTTGGTACATCCATTTTTAATATGTGTGACGTATTGACGTGCAGTAGAGGTAGGATCCGCCTTTATTTCACGGCTGTACTGATCCTTTATATAATTTCAATTTTTGTTGTTTTAATTTCATTTTAAAGTCTTTTTTTTCTTTCGTACCAAAAAAGGAATAATTTTCCTCATCAGTGAACATCTTCGTGAATACGTGTGTATGAAAATATATGTGTGTTTGAGAAAAGAGACTTGCGTTTCGTCAAGCCTTTTATGGAAGTTATGACGTTCAAAGAACTTTTAATTAAGCTGCGTCTTATGAATAAGAGAAATGTGAGAACATTTTATTATGTCTTAATTTTTCATGTGTGTATCTGGTGTACATGATGTAATCTACTTTCCTTCACCCTGTTCAAATGTATCTAATCGAAGAATGTTATTTTATATAATTTTGTTATGAAAAAGAAAAAATTCTTTTATGCCTTTGTTATGTAAAAGAATTTTTTTTGGAGAAAGCGGTGGAATTTGAACCACTTTTCAGAATTTATTGTAATTATTATTATTATCATCATGATTATTATTATTATTATTGTCATGTGTTGTGACATCTCTATATTACGCCTCGAGAGTTTAAAAGTGCGCAGTTTGTCTGTATGTATCTCTCTGTCTAACGTTGTGCAACCCCTGGCTACATACTGCCTTGTTCTCTCGTATTGGCTAGTGTTGTTGCTACCTTGCATTTTGTTGTGCAATTCGTTCTGCCATTGGCTCTGACAATATTTGACGCGAGTTTGGGGCCACTCCCAAACTACGCATTTGATTTTTCTGAGAGGCTTCTCTCCCCTCTGGGGGGACAGAAGCTAAGTCAGTCTTAGACGCGCCGAGATGTAAGGCGAACGTGTGTATTCGGGCAGAGGCCCACCCTCATGGCGCAGCGGAATGTGAGTACGGCTCAATGTATTTCTATCTAACGCAATGTAATTGTTTTTGTTAAACGTTCCTTCTTTTGCTTAATTCTCTTTCCTTTTCAAGATGTTATTGTTAGTATTTTAATCCTTGAACCAGATCTCCGGGACCTTGCGTAATGTCATACGGCGGAGTTCTTTTTGTTGCTTTTGTTATGTGCCCTTCTCACAGTTTTATTATTTTGGTTAATACCTGTAAGATTCGAAAGTATTGCGTTTCTGCGTCTTGGCTTATATATATTTCCTGTCGGGCCTTAGTGCTCGTCTTTTGCGTCGGTGTCTCTTTGTACCACAAATGTTTCATTTGATTGGTAGCAATTGGACCTTTGTTTGTGGACAGTATGTGTGAGGTAACGGGACTGATGTCCAACGTCCCACTAATACGTGTCCCTTTTGTTTATAGAATATATGTGACGGTGGTTAACTGGGATTTTCTCCAGCTCCGATGTCATATTATTCTTTTTTTTATATGTCGCGTTGGTGCGGCATTATGTTGGAATATAAGCCTATTTTATTATAGCGTGCTTTCGATTTTTACCGGTCTCTTTCGTCCCAAGTCAATTGTAATGTAATGTATCTCCGTATATCTCATTTTCCTTTTGTTTTGTTTTTCTCTTTCGATTTTCGCCGTATTACATAACTTAATTATAATTCCCCTTGTCTTCTCCTTCCTCCTATCTCCGTGAGATCTCTCTCCCCTTTGTTTTACTCCCCTCACTCCTCCCCCTTCCCTCCGGTATGTTTACATAACATCATGAAAAGCTTCGCGTCTTAGCAGTTCGAAGTTTGACTTTTTGCAGGTTTGTCGTTTCTCTCTAACTTTTGTAAGTTTCGTTTTATTTTCTTTCAAGTTTGTATCTTTTCGTTAGATTCATGTTGTTGAGCGGTACTCAGGTTCTGTCGTGCTTTTCAGTTTTTTTTAAGTTTTTGAATTCTTTATTCTTGGTATTGGGTTTCTTTTGTATTATTGAGCTTGTATTAGCTTGCCTTTTTTCTTTGTTTTAAATAATTTGTTTATTTCGTGTACACGCTCTTTCTTTTATCCTCAATACATTTTTATATTTTAAGTAATATAGCTCCCTTGTCTTTTCATTTCTTATATTTAAGTTCCCCTTCCTTATCCTTATCCTTATCTCGATTTCGTCAATCTTGTCTTTGTGACGTAACAAAGGCACGATTAGCACGCCTCTGGGATTTCTTTAATTAATTTTATGGGAATCTCGTTTTTGCACTTTTGATTATTCCATTAAGCAATTATTTGTTTGCATTTGGTTTTTTGGAAATCATCTTTTGCTCGCTCCGAAAACCTTGGGCCCAGCACCGGGTCGAGCAAGACGTCTTTTCCCCTGTCCATTTTGCGACCTTGTTGATTTTATTCTTCCACTGCTACTCTGACGCGCATTATTATTATTATTAATAGACCTTTAACGGCGCACAAGTAACATTAACTTCGATACTAATTATGGCAGGTTACTGTAACATCGCTACTAATTATGACAAGTAACTTTAATTTCGATACAAATTATGGCAGGTAACTGTAACTTCCATACTAATTATGACAGGTAACAGTAACTTCGATACTAATTATGACAAGTAACTGTAATTTCGATACAAATTATGACAGGTAACTGTAACTTCGTTACTAATTATGACAAGTAGCAGTACCTTCGATACTAATTATGACAGGTAACTGTAACTTCGATACTAATTATGACAAGGAACTGAAATTTCGATACAAATTATGGCAGGTAACTGTAACTTCGTTACTAATTATGACGAGTAACTGTAATTTCGATACAAATTTTGGCAGGTAACTGTAACTTCGATACTAATTATGACAGGTAACAGTAACTTCGATACTAATTATGACAAGTAACTGTAACTTCGATACTAATTATGACAGGTAACTGTAACTTCGTTACTAATAATGACAAGTAACTCTAATTTCGATACTAATTATGGCAGGTAACTGTAACTTCGATACTAATTATGACAGGTAACAGTAACTTCGATACTAATTATGACAAGTAACTATAACTTCGATAAAAATTATGACTGGTTACTGTAACTTTGATTCTAATTATGACAAGAAACTCAAACTTCGTTACTAATTATGACAAGTAACTGTAATTTTGATAAAAAATTATGGTAGGTAACTGTAACTTCATTACTAATTATGACAGGTAACAGTAACTTCGATACTAATTATGACAGGAAACTGTAACTTCGTTACTAATTATGACAAGTAACTTTAATTTCGATACTAGTTATGGCAGGAAACTGTAACTTCGTTACTAATTATGACAAGTCCCTGTAATTTCGATACAAATTATGGCAGGTAACTGTAACTTCGATACTAATTATGACAAGTAACTGTAACTTCGATACTAATTATGACAGGTAACTGTAACTTCGTTATTAATTATGACAAGTAACTGTAATTTTGATAAAAAATTATTGTAGGTAACTGTAATTTCAATACTAATTATGACAGGAAAAAGTAACTTCGATACTAATTATGACAAGAAACTCAAACTTCGTTGCTAATTATGACAAGTAACTGTAATTTTGATAAAAAATTATGGTAGGTAACTGTAACTTCAATACTAATTATGACAGGTAACAGTATCTTCGATACTAATTATGACAGGAAACTGTAACTTCGTTACTAATTATGACAAGTAACTTTAATTTCGATATTAATTATGGCAGGAAACTGTAACTTCGTTACTAATTATGACAAGTCCCTGTAATTTCGATACAAATTATGGCAGGTAACTGTAACCTCGATACTAATTATTACAAGTAACTGTAACTTCGATACTAATTATGACAGGTCACTGTAACTTCGTTATTAATTATGACAAGTAACTGTAATTTCGATACAAGTTTTGGCAGGTAACTGTATCATCGTTACTAATTTTGACAGGTAACAGTAACTTCGATACTAATTATGACAAGTAACTGTAACTTCGATACTAATTATGACAGGTAACTGTAACTTCGATACTAATTATGACAGGTAACTGTAACTTCGTTACTAATTATGACAAGTAACTGTAATTTCGATTCAAATTTTGGCAGGTAACTCTAACTTCGATACTTATTATGACAGGTAACAGTAACTTCGATACTAATTATGACAAGTAACTGTAACATCGATACTAATAATGACAGGTAACTGTAACTTCGTTACTTATTATGACAAGTAACTGTAATTTGGATACAAATTATGGCAGGTATGTGTAACTTCGATACTAATTATGACAGGTAACAGCAACTTCGATACTAATTATGACAAGAAACTCTAACTTCGTTACTAATTTTGACAAGTAACTGTAATTTTGATAAAAAGTTATTGTAGGTAACTGTAACTTCAATACTAATTATGACAGGTAACAGTAACTTCGATACTAATTATGACAGGTAACTGTAACTTCGTTACTTATTATGACAAGTAACTTTAATTTCGATACTAATTATGGCAGGTTACTGTAACTTCGTTACTAATTATGACAAGTCCCTGTAATTTCGATACAAATTATTGCAGGTAATTGTAATTTCGAAACTAATTATGACAGGTAACAGTAACTTCGATACTAATTGTGACAGGTAACAGTAACTTCGATACTATTTATGACAATAACTGTAACTTCGATACTAATTATGACAGGTAACAGCAACTTCGATACTATTTATGACAAGTAACTATAACTTCGATACAAATTATGACAGGTAACAGTAACTTCGATACTAAATATGACAGGTTACAGTTACTACGATACTAATTATGACAAGTAACTGTAACTTCGATACTAATTATGACAAGTAACTGTAACTTGGTAACTAATTATGACAAGTAATTGTAATTTCGATACAAATTATGGCAGGTAACAGTAACTTCGATGCTAATTATTACAGGTAACTGTAACTTCGATAATAATTATGACAAGGAACTGTAATTTCGATACAAATTATGGCAGGTAACTGTAACTTCGATACTAATTGTGACAGGTAACAGTAACTTCGATACTAATTATGACAAGTAACTATAACTTCGAATCAAATTATGACTGGTAACTGTAACTTCGATACTAATTATGACAAGAAAATCTAACTTCGTTACTAATTATGACAAGTAACAGTAATTTTGATAAAAAATTATGGTAGGTAACTGTAACTTCAATACTAATTATGACAGGTAACAGGAACTTCGATACTAATTATGACAAGTAACTGTAACTTCGTTAATAATTATCACAAGTAACATTAATTTCGATACTAATTATGGCAGGTAACTGTAACTTCGTTACTAATTATGACAAGTCCCTGTAATTTCGATAAAAAATTATGGCAGGTAACGGTAACTTCGATACTAATTATTACAAGTAACTTTAACTTCGATACTAACTATGACAGGTAACTGTAACTTCGTTACTAAATATGACAAGTAACTGTAATTTCGATACAAATTTTGGCAGGTAACTGTAACTTCGATTCTAATTATGACAGGTAACAGTAACTTCGATACTAATTATGACATGTAACTGTAACTTCGATACTAATTATGACAGGTAACTGTAACTTCGTTACTAATTATGACAAGTAACAGTAATTTCGATACAAATTATGGCAGGTAACTGTATCTTCGATACTAATTATGACAGGTAACAGTAACTTCGATACTAATTATGACAAGTAACATTAACTTCGATACTAATTATGGCAGGTTACTGTAACATCGCTACTAATTATGACAAGTAACTTTAATTTCGATACAAATTATGGCAGGTAACTGTAACTTCGTTACTAATTATGACGAGTAACTGTAATTTCGATACAAATTATGACAGGTAACTGTAACTTCGTTACTAATTATGACAAGTAACAGTACCTTCGATACTAATTATGACAGGTAACTGTAACTTCGATACTAATTATGACAAGGAACTGTAATTTCGATACAAATTATGGCAGGTAACTGTAACTTCGTTACTAATTATGACGAGTAACTGTAATTTCGATACAAATTTTGGCAGGTAACTGTAACTTCGATACTAATTATGACAGGTAACAGTAACTTCGATACTAATTATGACAAGTAACTGTAACTTCGATACTAATTATGACAGGTAACTGTAACTTCGTTATTAATTATGACAAGTAACTGTAATTTCGATACAAATTTTGGCAGGTAACACTATCATCGTTACTAATTTTGACAGGTAACAGTAACTTCGATACTAATTATGACAAGTAACTGTAACTTCGATACTAATTATGACAGGTAACTGTAACTTCGATACTAATTATGACAGGTAACAGTAACTTCGTTACTAATTATGACAAGTAACTGTAATTTCGATTCAAATTTTGGCAGGTAACTGTAACTTCGATACTTATTATGACAGGTAACAGTAACTTCGATACTAATTATGACAAGTAACTGTAACATCGATACTAATTATGACAGGTAACTGTAACTTCGTTACTAATTATGACAAGTAACTGTAATTTCGATACAAATTATGGCAGGTTACTGTAACTTCGATACTAATTATGACAGGTAACAGCAACTTCGATACTAATTATGACAAGTAACTATAACTTCGATATAAATTATGACAGGTAACTGTAACTTCGATACTAATTATGACAAGAAACTCTAACTTCGTTACTAATTATGACAAGTAACTGTAATTTTGATACAAATTATTGCAGGTAATTGTAATTTCGAAACTAATTATGACAGGTAACAGTAACTTCGATACTAATTGTGACAGGTAACAGTAACTTCGATACTATTTATGACAATAACTGTAACTTCGATACTAATTATGACAGGTAACAGCAACTTCGATACTATTTATGACAAGTAACTATAACTTCGATACAAATTATGACAGGTAACAGTAACTTCGATACTAAATATGACAGGTTACAGTTACTACGATACTAATTATGACAAGTAACTGTAACTTCGATACTAATTATGACAAGTAACTGTAACTTGGTAACTAATTATGACAAGTAATTGTAATTTCGATACAAATTATGGCAGGTAACAGTAACTTCGATGCTAATTATTACAGGTAACTGTAACTTCGATAATAATTATGACAAGGAACTGTAATTTCGATACAAATTATGGCAGGTAACTGTAACTTCGATACTAATTGTGACAGGTAACAGTAACTTCGATACTAATTATGACAAGTAACTATAACTTCGAATCAAATTATGACTGGTAACTGTAACTTCGATACTAATTATGACAAGAAAATCTAACTTCGTTACTAATTATGACAAGTAACAGTAATTTTGATAAAAAATTATGGTAGGTAACTGTAACTTCAATACTAATTATGACAGGTAACAGGAACTTCGATACTAATTATGACAAGTAACTGTAACTTCGTTAATAATTATCACAAGTAACATTAATTTCGATACTAATTATGGCAGGTAACTGTAACTTCGTTACTAATTATGACAAGTCCCTGTAATTTCGATAAAAAATTATGGCAGGTAACGGTAACTTCGATACTAATTATTACAAGTAACTTTAACTTCGATACTAACTATGACAGGTAACTGTAACTTCGTTACTAAATATGACAAGTAACTGTAATTTCGATACAAATTTTGGCAGGTAACTGTAACTTCGATTCTAATTATGACAGGTAACAGTAACTTCGATACTAATTATGACATGTAACTGTAACTTCGATACTAATTATGACAGGTAACTGTAACTTCGTTACTAATTATGACAAGTAACAGTAATTTCGATACAAATTATGGCAGGTAACTGTATCTTCGATACTAATTATGACAGGTAACAGTAACTTCGATACTAATTATGACAAGTAACATTAACTTCGATACTAATTATGGCAGGTTACTGTAACATCGCTACTAATTATGACAAGTAACTTTAATTTCGATACAAATTATGGCAGGTAACTGTAACTTCGTTACTAATTATGACGAGTAACTGTAATTTCGATACAAATTATGACAGGTAACTGTAACTTCGTTACTAATTATGACAAGTAACAGTACCTTCGATACTAATTATGACAGGTAACTGTAACTTCGATACTAATTATGACAAGGAACTGTAATTTCGATACAAATTATGGCAGGTAACTGTAACTTCGTTACTAATTATGACGAGTAACTGTAATTTCGATACAAATTTTGGCAGGTAACTGTAACTTCGATACTAATTATGACAGGTAACAGTAACTTCGATACTAATTATGACAAGTAACTGTAACTTCGATACTAATTATGACAGGTAACTGTAACTTCGTTATTAATTATGACAAGTAACTGTAATTTCGATACAAATTTTGGCAGGTAACACTATCATCGTTACTAATTTTGACAGGTAACAGTAACTTCGATACTAATTATGACAAGTAACTGTAACTTCGATACTAATTATGACAGGTAACTGTAACTTCGATACTAATTATGACAGGTAACAGTAACTTCGTTACTAATTATGACAAGTAACTGTAATTTCGATTCAAATTTTGGCAGGTAACTGTAACTTCGATACTTATTATGACAGGTAACAGTAACTTCGATACTAATTATGACAAGTAACTGTAACATCGATACTAATTATGACAGGTAACTGTAACTTCGTTACTAATTATGACAAGTAACTGTAATTTCGATACAAATTATGGCAGGTTACTGTAACTTCGATACTAATTATGACAGGTAACAGCAACTTCGATACTAATTATGACAAGTAACTATAACTTCGATATAAATTATGACAGGTAACTGTAACTTCGATACTAATTATGACAAGAAACTCTAACTTCGTTACTAATTATGACAAGTAACTGTAATTTTGATAAAAAATTATTGTAGGTAACTGTAACTTCAATACTAATTATGACAGGTAACAGTAACTTCGATACTAATTATGACAGGTAACTGTAACTTCGTTACTTATTATGACAAGTAACTTTAATTTCGATACCAATTACGGAAGGTTACTGTAATTTCGTTACTAATTATGAAAAGTCCCTGTAATTTCGATACAAATTATGGCAAGTAATTGTAATTTCGATGCTAATTATGACAGGTAACAGTAACTTCGATACTAATTATGACAAGTAACAGTAACTTCGATACTAATTATGTCAAGTAACTGTAACTTCGATACTAATTATGACAGGTAACTGTAACTTCGTTACTAATTATGACAAGTAACTGTAATTTCGATTCAAATTTTGGCAGGTAACTGTAACTTCGATACTTATTATGACAGGTAACAGTAACTTCGATACTAATTATGACAAGTAACAGTAATTTCGATACAACTTATGGCAGGTAACTGTAATTTCGATACTAATTATGACAGGTAACAGCAACTTCGATACTAATTATGACAAGTAACTATAACTTCGATACAAATTATGACAGGTAACTGTAACTTCGATACTAATTATGACAAGAAACTCTAACTTCGTTACTAATTATGACAAGTAACTGTAATTTTGATAAAAAATTATTGTAGGTAACTGTAACTTCAATACTAATTATGACAGGTAACAGTAACTTCGATACTAATTATGACAGGTAACAGTAACTACGATACTAATTATGACAAGTAACTGTAACTTCGATACTAATTATGACAAGTAACTGTAACTTCGTAACTAATTATGACAAGTAACTGTAATTTCGATACAAATTATGGCAGGTAACAGTAACTTCGATACTAATTATGACAAGTAACTGTAACTTCGATACTAATTATGACAGGGAACTTTAATTTCGATACAAATTATGGCAGGTAACTGTAACTTCGATACTAATTGTGACTGGTAACACTAACTTCGATACTAATTATGACATGTAACTATAACTTCGAATCAAATTATGACAGGTAACTGTAACTTCGATACTATTTATGACAAGAAACTCTAACTTCGTTACTAATTATGACAAATAACTGTAATTTTGATAAAAAATTATGGTAGGTAACTGTAACTTCAATACTAATTATGACAGGAAACAGTAACATCGATACTTATTATGACAGGTAACTGTAACTTGGTTACTAATTATCACAAGTAACTTTAATTTCGGTACTAATTATGGCAGGTAACTGTAACTTCGTTACTAATTATTACAAGTCCCTGTAATTTCGATACAAATTATGGCGGGTAACGGTAACTTCGATACTAATTATAACAAGTAACTGTAACTTCGATACTAATTATGACAGGTAACTGTAACTTGGTTACAAATTATGACAAGTAACTGTAATTTCGATACAAATTTTGGCAGGTAACTGTAACTTCGATTCTAATTATGACAGGTAACAGTAACTTCGATACGAATTATGACAAGTAACTGTAACTTCGATACTAATTATGACAGGTAACTGTAACTTCGTTACTATTTATGACAAGTAACAGTAATTTCGATACAAAATATGGCAGGTAACAGTAACTTCGATACTAATTATGACAGGTAACAGTAACTTCGATACTAATTATGACAAGTAACATTAACTTCGATAGTAATTATGACAGGTTACTGTAACATCGTTGCTAATGATGACAAGTAACTTTAATTTCGATACAAATTATGGCAGGTAACTGTAACTTCCATACTAATTATCACAGGTAACAGTTACTTCGATACTAATTATGACAGGTAACTGTAACTTCGATACTAATTATGACAAGAAACTGTAATTTCGATACAAATTATGGCAGGTAACTGTAACTTCGTTACTAATTATGACAAGTAACTGTAATTTCGATACAAATTTTGGAAGGTAACTGTTACTTCGATACTAATTATGACAGGTAACAGTAACTTCGATACTAATTATGACAAGTAACAGTAACTTCGATACTTATTATGACAGGTAACTTTAACTTCGTTACTAATTATGACAAGATACTCTAATTTCGATAAAAATTATGGCAGGTAACTGTAACTTCGGTACTATTTATGACAGGTAACAGTAACTTCGATACTAATTATGACAAGTAACTATAAATACGATAAAAATTATGACTGGTTACTGTAACTTCGATTCTAATTATGACGAGAAACTCAAACTTAGTTACTAATTATGACAAGTAACTGTAATTTTGATAAAAATTATGGTAGGTAACTGTAACTTCAATACTAATTATGACAGGTAACAGGAACTTCGATACTAATTATGACAAGTAACTGTAACTTCGTTAATAATTTTCACAAGTAACATTAATTTCGATACTAATTATGGCAGGTAACTGTAACTTCGTTACTAATTATGACAAGTCCCTGTAATTTCGATAAAAAATTATGGCAGGTAACGGTATCTTCGATACTAATTATTACAAGTAACTTTAACTTCGATACTAACTATGACAGGTAACTGTAACTTCGTTACTAAATATGACAAGTAACTGTAATTTCGATACAAATTTTGGCAGGTAACTGTAACTTCGATTCTAATTATGACAGGTAACAGTAACTTCGATACTAATTATGACAAGTAACTGTAACTTCGATACTAATTATGACAGGTAACTGTAACTTCGTTACTAATTATGACAAGTAACAGTAATTTCGATACAAATTATGGCAGGTAACTGTATCTTCGATACTAATTATGACAGGTAACAGTAACTTCGATACTAATTATGACAAGTAACATTAACTTCGATACTAATTATGGCAGGTTACTGTAACATCGCTACTAATTATGACAAGTAACTTTAATTTCGATACAAATTATGGCAGGTAAGTGTAACTTCGTTACTAATTATGACGAGTAACTGTAATTTCGATACAAATTATGACAGGTAACTGTAACGTCGTTACTAATTATGACAAGTAACAGTACCTTCGATACTAATTATGACAGGTAACTGTAACTTCGATACTAATTATGACAAGGAACTGTAATTTCGATACAAATTATGGCAGGTAACTGTAACTTCGTTACTAATTATGACGAGTAACTGTAATTTCGATACAAATTTTGGCAGGTAACTGTAACTTCGATACTAATTATGACAGGTAACAGTAACTTCGATACTAATTATGACAAGTAACTGTAACTTCGATACTAATTATGACAGGTAACTGTAACTTCGTTATTAATTATGACAAGTAACTGTAATTTCGATACAAATTTTGGCAGGTAACACTATCATCGTTACTAATTTTGACAGGTAACAGTAACTTCGATACTAATTATGACAAGTAACTGTAACTTCGATACTAATTATGACAGGTAACTGTAACTTCGATACTAATTATGACAGGTAACTGTAACTTCGTTACTAATTATGACAAGTAACTGTAATTTCGATTCAAATTTTGGCAGGTAACTGTAACTTCGATACTTATTATGACAGGTAACAGTAACTTCGATACTAATTATGACAAGTAACTGTAACATCGATACTAATTATGACAGGTAACTGTAACTTCGTTACTAATTATGACAAGTAACTGTAATTTCGATACAAATTATGGCAGGTTACTGTAACTTCGATACTAATTATGACAGGTAACAGCAACTTCGATACTAATTATGACAAGTAACTATAACTTCGATATAAATTATGACAGGTAACTGTAACTTCGATACTAATTATGACAAGAAACTCTAACTTCGTTACTAATTATGACAAGTAACTGTAATTTTGATAAAAAATTATTGTAGGTAACTGTAACTTCAATACTAATTATGACAGGTAACAGTAACTTCGATACTAATTATGACAGGTAACTGTAACTTCGTTACTTATTATGACAAGTAACTTTAATTTCGATACCAATTATGGCAGGTTACTGTAACTTCGTTACTAATTATGACAAGTCCCTGTAATTTCGATACAAATTATGGCAAGTAATTGTAATTTCGATGCTAATTATGACAGGTAACAGTAACTTCGATACTAATTATGACAAGTAACAGTAACTTCGATACTAATTATGTCAAGTAACTGTAACTTCGATACTAATTATGACAGGTAACTGTAACTTCGTTACTAATTATGACAAGTAACTGTAATTTCGATTCAAATTTTGGCAGGTAACTGTAACTTCGATACTTATTATGACAGGTAACAGTAACTTCGATACTAATTATGACAAGTAACAGTAATTTCGATACAAATTATGGCAGGTAACTGTAATTTCGATACTAATTATGACAGGTAACAGCAACTTCGATACTAATTATGACAAGTAACTATAACTTCGAAACAAATTATGACAGGTAACTGTAACTTCGATACTAATTATGACAAGAAACTCTAACTTCGTTACTAATTATGACAAGTAACTGTAATTTTGATAAAAAATTATTGTAGGTAACTGTAACTTCAATACTAATTATGACAGGTAACAGTAACTTCGATACTAATTATGACAGGTAACAGTAACTACGATACTAATTATGACAAGTAACTGTAACTTCGATACTAATTACGACAAGTAACTGTAACTTCGTAACTAATTATGACAAGTAACTGTAATTTCGATACAAATTATGGCAGGTAACAGTAACTTCGATACGAATTATGACAAGTAACTGTAACTTCGATACTAATTATGACAGGGAACTTTAATTTCGATACAAATTATGGCAGGTAACTGTAACTTCGTTATTAATTATGACAAGTAACTGTAATTTCGATACAAATTTTGGCAGGTAACACTATCATCGTTACTAATTTTGACAGGTAACAGTAACTTCGATACTAATTATGACAAGTAACTGTAACTTCGATACTAATTATGACAGGTAACTGTAACTTCGATACTAATTATGACAGGTAACTGTAACTTCGTTACTAATTATGACAAGTAACTGTAATTTCGATTCAAATTTTGGCAGGTAACTGTAAATTCGATACTTATTATGACAGGTAACAGTAACTTCGATACTAATTATGACAAGTAACTGTAACATCGATACTAATTATGACAGGTAATTGTAACTTCGTTACTAATTATGACAAGTAACTGTAATTTCGATACAAATTATGGCAGGTTACTGTAACTTCGATACTAATTATGACAGGTAACAGCAACTTCGATACTAATTATGACAAGTAACTATAACTTCGATATAAATTATGACAGGTAACTGTAACTTCGATACTAATTATGACAAGAAACTCTAACTTCGTTACTAATTATGACAAGTAACTGTAATTTTGATAAAAAATTATTGTAGGTAACTGTAACTTCAATACTAATTATGACAGGTAACAGTAACTTCGATACTAATTATGACAGGTAACTGTAACTTCGTTACTTATTATGACAAGTAACTTTAATTTCGATACCAATTACGGAAGGTTACTGTAATTTCGTTACTAATTATGACAAGTCCCTGTAATTTCGATACAAATTATGGCAAGTAATTGTAATTTCGATGCTAATTATGACAGGTAAAAGTAACTTCGATACTAATTATGACAAGTAACAGTAACTTCGATACTCATTATGTCAAGTAACTGTAACTTCGATACTAATTATGACAGGTAACTGTAACTTCGTTACTAATTATGACAAGTAACTGTAATTTCGATTCAAATTTTGGCAGGTAACTGTAACTTCGATACTTATTATGACAGGTAACAGTAACTTCGATACTAATTATGACAAGTAACAGTAATTTCGATACAACTTATGGCAGGTAACTGTAATTTCGATACTAATTATGACAGGTAACAGCAACTTCGATACTAATTATGACAAGTAACTATAACTTCGATACAAATTATGACAGGTAACTGTAACTTCGATACTAATTATGACAAGAAACTCTAACTTCGTTACTAATTATGACAAGTAACTGTAATTTTGATAAAAAATTATTGTAGGTAACTGTAACTTCAATACTAATTATGACAGGGAACAGTAACTTCGATACTAATTATGACAGGTAACAGTAACTACGATACTAATTATGACAAGTAACTGTAACTTCGATACTAATTATGACAAGTAACTGTAACTTCGTAACTAATTATGACAAGTAACTGTAATTTCGATACAAATTATGGCAGGTAACAGTAACTTCGATACTAATTATGACAAGTAACTGTAACTTCGATACTAATTATGACAGGGAACTTTAATTTCGATACAAATTATGGCAGGTAATTGTAACTTCGATACTAATTGTGACTGGTAACACTAACTTCGATACTAATTATGACATGTAACTATAACTTCGAATCAAATTATGACAGGTAACTGTAACTTCGATACTAATTATGACAAGAAACTCTAACTTCGTTACTAATTATGACAAATAACTGTAATTTTGATAAAAAAAATTATGGTAGGTAACTGTAACTTCAATACTATTTATGACAGGAAACAGTAACATCGATACTTATTATGACAGGTAACTGTAACTTGGTTACTAATTATCACAAGTAACTTTAATTTCGGTACTAATTATGGCAGTTAACTGTAACTTCGTTACTAATTATTACAAGTCCCTGTAATTTCGATACAAATTATGGCGGGTAACGGTAACTTCGATACTAATTATAACAAGTAACTGTAACTTCGATACTAATTATGACAGGTAACTGTAACTTGGTTACTAATTATGACAAGTAACTGTAATTTCGATACAAATTTTGGCAGGTAACTGTAACTTCGATTCTAATTATGACAAGTAACAGTAACTTCGATACTAATTATGACAAGTAACTGTTACTTCGATACTAATTATGACAGGTAACTGTAACTTCGTTACTATTTATGACAAGTAACAGTAACTTCGATACTAATTATGACAAGTAACATTAACTTCGATAGTAATTATGACAGGTTACTGTAACATCGTTGCTAATGATGACAAGTAACTTTAATTTCGATACAAATTATGGCAGGTAACTGTAACTTCCATACTAATTATGACAGGTAACAGTTACTTCGATACTAATTATGACAGGTAACTGTAACTTCGATACTAATTATGACAAGAAACTGTAATTTCGATACAAATTATGGCAGGTAACTGTAACTTCGTTACTAATTATGACAAGTAACTGTAATTTCGATACAAATTTTGGAAGGTAACTGTTACTTCGATACTAATTATGACAGGTAACAGTAACTTCGATACTAATTATGACAAGTAACAGTAACTTCGATACTTATTATGACAGGTAACTTTAACTTCGTTACTAATTATGACAAGATACTCCAATTTCGATAAAAATTATGGCAGGTAACTGTAACTTCGGTACTATTTATGACAGGTAACAGTAACTTCGATACTAATTATGACAAGTAACTATAAATTCGATAAAAATTATGACTGGTTACTGTAACTTCGATTCTAATTATGACGAGAAACTCAAACTTAGTTACTAATTATGACAAGTAACTGTAATTTTGATAAAAATTATGGTAGGTAACTGTAACTTCAATACTAATTATGACAGGTAACAGGAACTTCGATACTAATTATGACAAGTAACTGTAACTTCGTTAATAATTATCACAAGTAACATTAATTTCGATACTAATTATGGCAGGTAACTGTAACTTCGTTACTAATTATGACAAGTCCCTGTAATTTCGATAAAAAATTATGGCAGGTAACGGTAACTTCGATACTAATTATTACAAGTAACTTTAACTTCGATACTAACTATGACAGGTAACTGTAACTTCGTTACTAAATATGACAAGTAACTGTAATTTCGATACAAATTTTGGCAGGTAACTGTAACTTCGATTCTAATTATGACAGGTAACAGTAACTTCGATACTAATTATGACAAGTAACTGTAACTTCGATACTAATTATGACAGGTAACTGTAACTTCGTTACTAATTATGACAAGTAACAGTAATTTCGATACAAATTATGGCAGGTAACTGTATCTTCGATACTAATTATGACAGGTAACAGTAACTTCGATACTAATTATGACAAGTAACATTAACTTCGATACTAATTATGGCAGGTTACTGTAACATCGCTACTAATTATGACAAGTAACTTTAATTTCGATACAAATTATGGCAGGTAACTGTAACTTCGTTACTAATTATGACGAGTAACTGTAATTTCGATACAAATTATGACAGGTAACTGTAACTTCGTTACTAATTATGACAAGTAACAGTACCTTCGATACTAATTATGACAGGTAACTGTAACTTCGATACTAATTATGACAAGGAACTGTAATTTCGATACAAATTATGGCAGGTAACTGTAACTTCGTTACTAATTATGACGAGTAACTGTAATTTCGATACAAATTTTGGCAGGTAACTGTAACTTCGATACTAATTATGACAGTTAACAGTAACTTCGATACTAATTATGACAAGTAACTGTAACTTCGATACTAATTATGACAGGTAACTGTAACTTCGTTATTAATTATGACAAGTAACTGTAATTTCGATACAAATTTTGGCAGGTAACACTATCATCGTTACTAATTTTGACAGGTAACAGTAACTTCGATACTAATTATGACAAGTAACTGTATCTTCGATACTAATTATGACAGGTAACTGTAACTTCGATACTAATTATGACAGGTAACTGTAACTTCGTTACTAATTATGACAAGTAACTGTAATTTCGATTCAAATTTTGGCAGGTAACTGTAACTTCGATACTTATTATGACAGGTAACAGTAACTTCGATACTAATTATGACAAGTAACTGTAACATCGATACTAATTATGACAGGTAACTGTAACTTCGTTACTAATTATGACAAGTAACTGTAATTTCGATACAAATTATGGCAGGTTACTGTAACTTCGATACTAATTATGACAGGTAACAGCAACTTCGATACTAATTATGACAAGTAACTATAACTTCGATATAAATTATGACAGGTAACTGTAACTTCGATACTAATTATGACAAGAAACTCTAACTTCGTTACTAATTATGACAAGTAACTGTAATTTTGATAAAAAATTATTGTAGGTAACTGTAACTTCAATACTAATTATGACAGGTAACAGTAACTTCGATACTAATTATGACAGGTAACTGTAACTTCGTTACTTATTATGACAAGTAACTTTAATTTCGATACCAATTATGGCAGGTTACTGTAACTTCGTTACTAATTATGACAAGTCCCTGTAATTTCGATACAAATTATGGCAAGTAATTGTAATTTCGATGCTAATTATGACAGGTACAGTAACTTCGATACTAATTATGACAAGTAACAGTAACTTCGATACTAATTATGTCAAGTAACTGTAACTTCGATACTAATTATGACAGGTAACTGTAACTTCGTTACTAATTATGACAAGTAACTGTAATTTCGATTCAAATTTTGGCAGGTAACTGTAACTTCGATACTTATTATGACAGGTAACAGTAACTTCGATACTAATTATGACAAGTGACAGTAATTTCGATACAAATTATGGCAGGTAACTGTAATTTCGATACTAATTATGACAGGTAACAGCAACTTCGATACTAATTATGACAAGTAACTATAACTTCGATACAAATTATGACAGGTAACTGTAACTTCGATACTAATTATGACAAGAAACTCTAACTTCGTTACTAATTATGACAAGTAACTGTAATTTTGATAAAAAATTATTGTAGGTAACTGTAACTTCAATACTAATTATGACAGGTAACAGTAACTTCGATACTAATTATGACAGGTAACAGTAACTACGATACTAATTATGACAAGTAACTGTAACTTCGATACTAATTATGACAAGTAACTGTAACTTCGTAACTAATTATGACAAGTAACTGTAATTTCGATACAAATTATGGCAGGTAACAGTAACTTCGATACTAATTATGACAAGTAACTGTAACTTCGATACTAATTATGACAGGGAACTTTAATTTCGATACAAATTATGGCAGGTAACTGTAACTTCGATACTAATTGTGACTGGTAACAGTAACTTCGATACTTATTATGACATGTAACTATAACTTCGAATCAAATTATGACAGGTAACTGTAACTTCGATACTAATTATGACAAGAAACTCTAACTTCGTTACTAATTATGACAAATAACTGTAATTTTGATAAAAAATTATTGTAGGTAACTGTAACTTCAATACTAATTATGACAGGAAACAGTAACATCGATACTTATTATGACAGGTAACTGTAACTTGGTTACTAATTATCACAAGTAACTTTAATTTCGGTACTAATTATGGCAGGTAACTGTAACTTCGTTACTAATTATTACAAGTCCCTGTAATTTCGATACAAATTATGGCGGGTAACGGTAACTTCGATACTAATTATAACAAGTAACTGTAACTTCGATACTAATTATGACAGGTAACTGTAACTTGGTTACTAATTATGACATGTAACTGTAATTTCGATACAAATTTTGGCAGGTAACTGTAACTTCGATTCTAATTATGACAGGTAACAGTAACTTCGATACTAATTATGACAAGTAACTGTAACTTCGATACTAATTATGACAGGTAACTGTAACTTCGTTACTATTTATGACAAGTAACAGTAATTTCGATACAAAATATGGCAGGTAACAGCAACTTCGGTACTAATTATGACAGGTAACAGTAACTTCGATACTAATTATGACAAGTAACATTAACTTCGATAGTAATTATGACAGGTTACTGTAACATCGTTGCTAATGATGACAAGTAACTTTAATTTCGATACAAATTATGGCAGGTAACTGTAACTTCCATACTAATTATGACAGGTAACAGTTACTTCGATACTAATTATGACAGGCAACTGTAACTTCGATACTAATTATGACAAGAAACTGTAATTTCGATACAAATTATGGCAGGTAACTGTAACTTCGTTACTAATTATGACAAGTAACTGTAATTTCGATACAAATTTTGGAAGGTAACTGTTACTTCGATACTAATTATGACAGGTAACAGTAACTTCGATACTAATTATGACAAGTAACAGTAACTTCGATACTTATTATGACAGGTAACTTTAACTTCGTTACTAATTATGACAAGATACTCTAATTTCGATAAAAATTATGGCAGGTAACTGTAACTTCGGTACTATTTATGACAGGTAACAGTAACTTCGATACTAATTATGACAAGTAACTATAAATTCGATAAAAATTATGACTGGTTACTGTAACTTCGATTCTAATTATGACGAGAAACTCAAACTTAGTTACTAATTATGACAAGTAACTGTAATTTTGATAAAAATTATGGTAGGTAACTGTAACTTTAATACTAATTATGACAGGTAACAGTAACTTCGATACTAATTATGACAGGAAACTGTAACTTCGTTACTAATTATGACAAGTAACTTTAATTTCGATACTAATTATGGCAGGAAACTGTAACTTCGTTACTAATTATGACAAGTCCCTGTAATTTCGATACAAATTATGGCAGGTAACTGTAACTTCGATACTAATTATGACAAGTAACTGTAACTTCGATACTAATTATGACAGGTAACTGTAACTTCGTCCCTAATTATAACAAGTAACTGTAATTTCGTTACAAATTATGACAGGTAACAGTAACTTCGATACTAATTATGACAGGTAACAGTAATTCGATACTAATTATGACAAGTAACTATAACTTCGATACAAATTATGACAGGTAACTGTAACATCGATACTAATTATGAGAAGAAACTCGAACTTCGTTACTAATTATGACAAGTCCCTGTAATTTCGATACAAATTATGGCAGGTAACTGTAACTTCCATACTAATTATGACAGGTAACAGTAACTTCGATACTAATTATGACAGGAAACTGTAACATCGTTACTAATTATGACAAGTAACTGTAATTTCGATACAAATTATGACAGGTAACTGTAACTTCGTTACTAATTATGACAAGTAACTGTAATTTCGATACAAATTTTGGCAGGTAACTGTAACTCGATACGAATTATGACAGGTAACAGTAACTTCGATACTAATTATGACAAGTAACTGTAACTTCGATACTAATTATGACAGGTAACTGTAACTTCGTTACTATTTATGACAAGTAACAGTAATTTCGATACAAAATATGGCAGGTAACAGTAACGTCGATACTAATTATGACAGGTAACAGTAACTTCCATACTATTTATGACAAGTAACATTAACTTCGATACTAATTATGACAGGTTACTGTAACATCGTTGCTAATGATGACAAGTAACTTTAATTTCGATACAAATTATGGCAGGTAACTGTAACTTCCATGCTAATTATGACAGGTAATAGTTACTTCGATACTAATTATGACAGGAAACTGTAACTTCGTTACTAATTATGACAAGTAACTGTAATTTCGATACAAATTATGACAGGTAACTGTAACTTCGTTACTAATTACGACAAGTAACAGTACCTTCGATACTAATTATGACAGGTAACTGTAACATCGATACTAATTATGACAAGGAACTGTAATTTCGATACAAATTATGGCAGGTAACTGTAACTTCGATACTAATTATGACAGGTAACAGCAACTTCGATACTAATAATGACAAGTAACTGTAATTTCGATACAAATTTTGGCAGGTAACTGTAACTTCGATACTAATTATGACAGGTAACAGTAACTTCGATACTAATTATGACAAGTAACTGTAACTTCGTTACTAATTATGACAAGTAACTGTGATTTCGATACAAATTATGACAGGTAACTGTAACTTCGTTACTAATTACGACAAGTAACAGTACCTTCGATACTAATTATGTGAGGTAACTGTAACTTCGATACTAATTATGACAAGGAACTGAAATTTCGATACAAATTATGGCAGGTAACTGTAACTTCGTTACTAATTATGACGAGTAACTGTAATTTCGATACAAATTTTGGCAGGTAACTGTAACTTCGATACTAATTATGACAGGTAACAGTAACTTCGATACTAATTATGACAAGTAACTGTAACTTCGATACTAATTATGACAGGTAATTGTAACTTCGTTACTAATAATGACAAGTAACTCTAATTTCGATACTAATTATGGCAGGTAACTGTAACTTCGATACTAATTATGACAGGTAACAGTAACTTCGATACTAATTATGACAAGTAACTATAACTTCGATAAAAATTATGACTGGTTACTGTAACTTCGATTCTAATTATGACAAGAAACTCAAACTTCGTTACTAATTATGACAAGTAACTGTAATTTTGATAAAAAATTATGGTAGGTAACTGTAACTTCATTACTAATTATGACAGGTAACAGTAACTTCCCTACTAATTATGACAGGAAACTGTAACTTCGTTACTAATTATGACAAGTAACTTTAATTTCGATACTAGTTATGGCAGGAAACTGTAACTTCGTTACTAATTATGACAAGTCCCTGTAATTTCGATACAAATTATGGCAGGTAACTGTAACTTCGATACTAATTATGACAAGTAACTGTAACTTCGATACTAATTATGACTGGTAACTGTAACTTCGTTATTAATTATGACAAGTAACTGTAATTTTGATAAAAAATTATTGTAGGTAACTGTAATTTCAATACTAATTATGACAGGTAACAGTAACTTCGATACTAATTATGACAAGAAACTCAAACTTCGTTGCTAATTATGACAAGTAACTGTAATTTTGATAAAAAATTATGGTAGGTAACTGTAACTTCAATACTAATTATGACAGGTAACAGTATCTTCGATACTAATTATGACAGGAAACTGTAACTTCGTTACTAATTATGACAAGTAACTTTAATTTCGATATTAATTATGGCAGGAAACTGTAACTTCGTTACTAATTATGACAAGTCCCTGTAAATTCGATACAAATTATGACAGGTAACTGTAACTTCGTTACTAATTATGACAAGTAACAGTACTTTCGATACTAATTATGACAGGTAACTGTAACATCGATACTAATTATGACAAGGAACTGTAATTTCGATACAAATTATGGCAGGTAACTGTAACTTCGATACTAATTATGACAGGTAACAGCAACTTCGATACTAATTATGACAAGTAACTATAACTTCGATACAAATTATGACAGGTAACTGTAACTTCGATACTAATTATGACAAGAAACTCTAACTTCGTTACTAATTATGACAAGTAACTGTAATTTTGATAAAAAATTATTGTAGGTAACTGTAACTTCAATACTTATTATGACAGGTAACAGTAACTTCGATACTAATTATGACAGGTAACTGTAACTTCGTTACTTATTATGACAAGTAACTTTAATTTCGATACTAATTATGGCAGGTTACTGTAACTTCGTTACTAATTATGACAAGTCCCTGTAATTTCGATACAAATTATTGCAGGTAATTGTAATTTCGAAACTAATTATGACAGGTAACAGTAACTTCTATACTAATTATGACAGGTAACAGTAACTTCGATACTATTTATGACAAGTAACTGTAACTTCGATACTAATTATGACAGGTAACAGCAACTTCGATACTAATTATGACAAGTAACTATAACTTCGATACAAATTATGACAGGTAACAGTAACTTCGATACTAATTATGACAGAATACAGTAACTACGATACTAATTATGACAAGTAACTGTAACTTCGATACTAATTATGACAAGTAACTGTAACATGGTAACTAATTATGACAAGTAATTGTAATTTCGATACAAATTATGGCTGGTAACAGTAACTTCGATGCTAATTATGACAGGTAACTGTAACTTCGATACTAATTATGACAAGGAACTGTAATTTCGATACAAATTATGGCAGGGTAACTTCGATACTAATTGTGACAGGTAACAGTAACTTCGATACTAATTATGACAAGTAACTATAACTTCGTTACTAATTATGACAAGTAACTGTAATTTCGATACAAATTTTGGCAGGTAACTGTAACTTCGATACTAATTATGACAGGTAACAGTAACTTCAATACTAATTATGACAAGTAACTGTAACTTCGATACTAATTATGACAGGTAACTGTAACTTCGTTACTAATAATGACAAGTAACTCTAATTTCGATACTAATTATGGCAGGTAACTGTAACTTCGATACTAATTATGACAGGTAACAGTAACTTCGATACTAATTATGACAGGTAACAGTAACTTCGATACTATTTATGACAAGTAACTGTAACTTCGATACTAATTATGACAGGTAACAGTAACTTCGATACTAATTATGACAAGTAACTGTAACTTCGATACTAATTATGACAGGTAACTGTAACTTCGTTACTAATTATGACAAGTAACAGTAATTTCGATACAAATTATGGCAGGTAACTGTATCTTCGATACTAATTATGACAGGTAACAGTAACTTCGATACTAATTATGACAAGTAACATTAACTTCGATACTAATTATGGCAGGTTACTGTAACATCGCTACTAATTATGACAAGTAACTTTAATTTCGATACAAATTATGGCAGGTAACTGTAACTTCCATACTAATTATGACAGGTAACAGTAACTTCGATACTAATTATGACAAGTAACTGTAATTTCGATACAAATTATGACAGGTAACTGTAACTTCGTTACTAATTAAGACAAGTAACAGTACCTTCGATACTAATTATGACAGGTAACTGTAACTTCGATACTAATTATGACAAGGAACTGAAATTTCGATACAAATTATGGCAGGTAACTGTAACTTCGTTACTAATTATGACGAGTAACTGTAATTTCGATACAAATTTTGGCAGGTAACTGTAACTTCGATACTAATTATGACAGGTAACAGTAACTTCAATACTAATTATGACAAGTAACTGTAACTTCGATACTAATTATGACAGGTAACTGTAACTTCGTTACTAATAATGACAAGTAACTCTAATTTCGATACTAATTATGGCAGGTAACTGTAACTTCGATACTAATTATGACAGGTAACAGTAACTTCGATACTAATTATGACAAGTAACTATAACTTCGATAAAAATTATGACTGGTTACTGTAACTTCGATTCTAATTATGACAAGAAACTCAAACTTCGTTACTAATTATGACAAGTAACTGTAATTTTGATAAAAAATTATGGTAGGTAACTGTAACTTCATTACTAATTATGACAGGTAACAGTAACTTCGATACTAATTATGACAGGAAACTGTAACTTCGTTACTAATTATGACAAGTAACTTTAATTTCGATACTAGTTATGGCAGGAAACTGTAACTTCGTTACTAATTATGACAAGTCCCTGTAATTTCGATACAAATTATGGCAGGTAACTGTAACTTCGAACCTAATTATGACAAGTAACTGTAACATCGATACTAATTATGACAGGTAACTGTAACTTCGTTATTAATTATGACAAGTAACTGTAATTTTGATAAAAAATTATTGTAGGTAACTGTAATTTCAATACTAATTATGACAGGTAACAGTAACTTCGATACTAATTATGACAAGAAACTCAAACTTCGTTGCTAATTATGACAAGTAACTGTAATTTTGATAAAAAATTATGGTAGGTAACTGTAACTTCAATACTAATTATGACAGGTAACAGTATCTTCGATACTAATTAAGACAGGAAACTGTAACTTCGTTACTAATTATGACAAGTAACTTTAATTTCGATATTAATTATGGCAGGAAACTGTAACTTCGTTACTAATTATGACAAGTCCCTGTAATTTCGATACAAATTATGGCAGGTAACTGTAACCTCGATACTAATTATGACAAGTAACTGTAACTTCGACACTAATTATGACAGGTCACTGTAACTTCGTTATTAATTATGACAAGTAACTGTAATTTCGATACAAATTTTGGCAGGTAACTGTATCATCGTTACTAATTTTGACTGGTAACAGTAACATCGATACTAATTATGACAAGTAACTGTAACTTCGATACTAATTATGACAGGTAACTGTAACTTCGATACTAATTATGACAGGTAACTGTAACTTCGTTACTAATTATGACAAGTAACTGTAATTTCGATTCAAATTTTGGCAGGTAACTGTAACTTCGATACTTATTATGACAGGTAACAGTAACTTCGATACTAATTATGACAAGTAACTGTAACATCGATACTAATTATGACAGGTAACTGTAACTTCGTTACTAATTATGACAAGTAACTGTAATTTCGATACAAATTATGGTAGGTATGTGTAACTTCGATACTAATTATGACAGGTAACAGCAACTCCGATACTAAATATGACAAGTAACTATAACTTCGATACAAATTATAACAGGTAACTGTAACTTCGATACTAATTATGACAAGAAACTCTAACTTCGTTACTAATTATGACAAGTAACTGTAATTTTGATAAAAAATTATTGTAGGTAACTGTAACTTCAATACTAATTATGACAGGTAACAGTAACTTCGATACTAATTATGACAGGTAACTGTAACTTCATTACTTATTATGACAAGTAACTTTAATTTCGATACTAATTATGGCAGGTTACTGTAACTTCGTTACTAATTATGACAAGTCCCTGTAATTTCGATACAAATTATTGCAGGTAATTGTAATTTCGAAACTAATTATGACAGGTAACAGTAACTTCGATACTAATTATGACAGGTAACAGTAACTTCGATACTATTTATGACAAGTAACTGTAACTTCGATACTAATTATGATAGGTAACAGCAACTTCGATACTAATTATGACATTAACTATAACTTCGATACAAATTATGACAGGTAACAGTAACTTCGATACTAATTATGACAGGTTACAGTTACTACGATACTAATTATGACAAGTAACTGTAACTTCGATACTAATTATGACAAGTAACTGTAACTTGGTAACTAATTATGACAAGTAATTGTAATTTCGATACAAATTATGGCAGGTAACAGTAACTTCGATGCTAATTATGACAGGTAACTGTAACTTCGATACTAATTATGACAAGGAACTGTAATTTCGATACAAATTATGGCAGGTAACTGTAACTTCGATACTAATTGTGACAGGTAACAGTAACTTCGATACTAATTATGACAAGTAAATATAACTTCGAATCAAATTATGACTGGTAACTGTAACTTCGATACTAATTATGACAAGAAAATCTAACTTCGTTACTAATTATGACAAGTAACAGTAATTTTGATAAAAAATTATGGTAGGTAACTGTAACTTCAATACTAATTATGACAGGTAACAGGAACTTCGATACTAATTATGACAAGTAACTGTAACTTCGTTAATAATTATCACAAGTAACATTAATTTCGATACTAATTATGGCAGGTAACTGTAACTTCGTTACGAATTATGACAAGTCCCTGTAATTTCGATAAAAAATTATGGCAGGTAACGGTAACTTCGATACTAATTATTACAAGTAACTGTAACTTCGATACTAATTATGACAGGTAACTGTAACTTCGTTACTAATTATGACAAGTAACTGTAATTTCGATACAAATTTTGGCAGGTAACTGTAACTTCGATTCTAATTATGACAGGTAACAGTAACTTCGATACTAATTATGACAAGTAACTGTAACTTCGATACTAATTATGACAGGTAACTGTAACTTCGTTACTAATTATGACAAGTAACAGTAATTTCGATACAAATTATGGCAGGTAACTGTATCTTCGATACTAATTATGACAGGTAACAGTAACTTCGATACTAATTATGACAAGTAACATTAACTTCGATACTAATTATGGCAGGTTACTGTAACATCGCTACTAATTATGACAAGTAACTTTAATTTCGATACAAATTATGGCAGGTAACTGTAACTTCGTTACTAATTATGACGAGTAACTGTAATTTCGATACAAATTATGACAGGTAACTGTAACTTCGTTACTAATTATGACAAGTAACAGTACCTTCGATACTAATTATGACAGGTAACTGTAACTTCGTCCCTAATTATAACAAGTAACTGTAATTTCGTTACAAATTATGGCAGGTAACAGTAACTTCGATACTAATTATGACAGGTAACAGTAATTCGATACTAATTATGACAAGTAACTATAACTTCGATACAAATTATGACAGGTAACTGTAACTTCGATACTAATTATGAGAAGAAACTCGAACTTCGTTACTAATTATGACAAGTCCCAGTAATTTCGATACAAATTATGGCAGGTAACTGTAACTTCCATACTAATTATGACAGGTAACAGTAACTTCGATACTAATTATGACAGGAAACTGTAACTTCGTTACTAATTATGACAAGTAACTGTAATTTCGATACAAATTATGACAGGTAACTGTAACTTCGTTACTAATTATGACAAGTAACTGTAATTTCGATACAAATTTTGGCAGGTAACTGTAACTCGATACTAATTATGACAGGTAACAGTAACTTCGATACTAATTATGACAAGTAACTGTAACTTCGATACTAATTATGACAGGTAACTGTAACTTCGTTACTATTTATGACAAGTAACAGTAATTTCGATACAAAATATGGCAGGTAACAGTAACGTCGATACTAATTATGACAGGTAACAGTAACTTCGATACTATTTATGACAAGTAACATTAACTTCGATACTAATTATGACAGGTTACTGTAACATCGTTGCAAATGATGACAAGTAACTTTAATTTCGATACAAATTATGGCAGGTAACTGTAACTTCCATACTAATTATGACAGGTAACTGTTACTTCGATACTAATTATGACAGGAAACTGTAACTTCGTTACTAATTATGACAAGTAACTGTAATTTCGGTACAAATTATGACAGGTAACTGTAACTTCGTTACTAATTACGACAAGTAACAGTACCTTCGATACTAATTATGACAGGTAACTGTAACATCGATACTAATTATGACAAGGTACTGTAATTTCGATACAAATTATGGCAGGTAACTGTAACTTCGATACTAATTATGACAGGTAACAGCAACTTCGATACTAATAATGACAAGTAACTATAACTTCGATACAAATTATGACAGGTAACTGTAACTTCGATACTAATTATGACAAGAAACTCTAACTTCGTTACTAATTATGACAAGTAACTGTAATTTTGATAAAAAATTATTGTAGGTAACTGTAACTTCAATACTAATTATGACAGGTAACAGTAACTTCGATACTAATTATGACCGGTAACTGTATTTTCGTTACTTATTATGACAAATAACTTTAATTTCGATACTAATTATGGCATGTTACTGTAACTTCGTTACTAATTATGACAAGTCCCAGTAATTTCGATACAAATTATTGCAGGTAATTGTAATTTCGATACGAATTAAGACAGGTAACAGTAACTTCGATACTAATTATGACAGGTAACATTAACTTCGATACTAATTATTACAAGTAACTGTAACTTCGATACTTATTATGACAGGTAACAGCAACTTCGATACTAATTATGACAAGTAACTATAACTTCGATACAAATTATGACAGGTAACAGTAACTTCTATATTAATTATGACAGGTTACAGTAACTACGATACTAATTATGACATGTAACTGTAACTTCGATAC
This sequence comes from Meconema thalassinum, assembly GCA_946902985.2. NCBI lineage: Eukaryota > Metazoa > Arthropoda > Insecta > Orthoptera > Tettigoniidae > Meconema > Meconema thalassinum. Next base: position 1,670,521,747 of record OX336388.2, on the reverse strand, counting down.
TAATTATGACAGGTAACTGTTACTTGGTAACTAATTATGACAAGTAACTGTAATTTCGATACAAATTATGGCTGGTAACAGTAACTTCGATGTTAATTATGACAGGTAACTGTAACTTCGATACTAATTATGACAAGGAACTGTAATTTCGATACAAATTATGGCAGGTAACTGTAACTTCGATACTAATTGTGACAGGTAACTGTAACTTCGATACTAATTATGACAAGTAACTATAACTTCGAATCAAATTATGACAGGTAACTGTAACTTCGATACTAATTATGACAAGAAAATCTAACTTCGTTACTAATTATGACAAGTAACTGTAATTTTGATAAAAAATTATGGTAGGTAACAGTAACTTCAATACTAATTATGACAGGTAACAGGAACTTCGATACTAATTATGACAGGTAACTGTAACTTCGTTAATTAGTATCACAAGTAACTTTAATTTCGATACTAATTATGGCAGGTAACTGTAACTTCGTTACTAATTATGACAAGTCCCTGTAATTTCGATACAAATTATGGCAGGTAACGGTAACTTCGATACTAATTATTACAAGTAACTGTAACTTCGATACTAATTATGACAGGTAACTGTAACTTCGTTACTAATTATGACAAGTAACTGTAATTTCGATAAAAATTTTGGCAGGTAACTGTAACTTCGATTCTAATTATGACAGGTAACAGTAACTTCGATACTAATTATGACAAGTTACTGTAACTTCGATACTAATTATGACAGGTAACTGTAACTTCGTTACTAATTATGACAAGTAACATTAACTTCGATACTAATTATGGCAGGTTACTGTAACTTCGATACTAATTATGACAAGGGACTGTAATTTCGATACAAATTATGGCAGGTAACTGTAACTTCGACACTAATTATGACAGGTAACAGTAACTTCGATACTAATTATGACAAGTAACTATAACTTCGATAAAAATTATGACTGGTTACTGTAACTTCGATTCTAATTATGACAAGAAACTCAAACTTCGTTACTAATTATGACAAGTAACTGAAATTTTGATAGAAAATTATGGTAGGTAACTGTAACTTCATTACTAATTATGACAGGTAACAGTAACTTCGATACTAATTATGACAGGAAACTGTAACTTCGTTACTAATTATGACAAGTAACTTTAATTTCGATACTAGTTATGGCAGGAAACTGTAACTTCGTTACTAATTATGACAAGTCCCTGTAATTTCGATACAATTTATGGCAGGTAAGTGTAACTTCGATACTAATTATGACAAGTAACTGTAACTTCGATACTAATTATGACAGCTAACTGTAACTTCGTTATTAATTATGACAAGTAACTGTAATTTTCATAAAACATTATTGTAGGTAACTGTAACTTCAATACTAATTATGACAGGTAACAGTAACTTCGATACTTATTATGAAAAGAAACTCAAACTTCGTTACTAATTATGACAAGTAACTGTAATTTTGATAAAAAATTATGGTAGGTAACTGTAACTTCAATACTAATTATGACAGGTAACAGTATCTTCGATACTAATTATGACAGGAAACTGTAACTTCGTTACTAATTATGACAAGTAACTTTAATTTCGATATTAATTATGGCAGGAAACTGTAACTTCGTTACTAATTATGACAAGTCCCTGTAATTTCGATACAAATTACGGCAGGTAACTGTAACCTCGATACTAATTATGACAAGTAACTGTAACTTCGATACTTATTATGACAGGTAACTGTAACTTCGTTATTAATTATGACAAGTAACTGTAATTTCGATACAAATTTTGGCAGGTAACTGTATCATCGTTACTAATTTTGACAGGTAACAGTAACTTCGATACTAATTATGACAAGTAACTGTAACTTCGATACTAATTATGACAGGTAACAGCAACTTCGATACTAATTATGACAAGTAACTATAACTTCGATACAAATTATGACAGGTAACTGTAACTTCGATACTAATTATGACAAGAAACTCTAACTTCGTTACTAATTATGACAAGTAACTGTAATTTTGATAAAAAATTATTGTAGGTAACTGTAACTTCAATACTAATTATGACAGGTAACAGTAACTTCGATACTAATTATGACAGGTAACAGTAACTACGATACTAATTATGACAAGTAACTGTAACTTCGATACTAATTATGACAAGTAACTGTAACTTCGTAACTAATTATGACAAGTAACTGTAATTTCGATACAAATTATGGCAGGTAACAGTAACTTCGATACTAATTATGACAAGTAACTGTAACTTCGATACTAATTATGACAGGGAACTTTAATTTCGATACAAATTATGGCAGGTAACTGTAACTTCGATACTAATTGTGACTGGTAACAGTAACTTCGATACTAATTATGACATGTAACTATAACTTCGAATCAAATTATGACAGGTAACTGTAACTTCGATACTAATTATGACAAGAAACTCTAACTTCGTTACTAATTATGACAAATAACTGTAATTTTGATAAAAAATTATGGTAGGTAACTGTAACTTCAATACTAATTATGACAGGTAACAGTAACTTCGATACTTATTATGACAGGTAACTGTAACTTGGTTACTAATTATCACAAGTAACTTTAATTTCGATACTAATTATGGCAGGTAACTGTAACTTCGTTACTAATTATTACAAGTCCCTGTAATTTCGATACAAATTATGGCGGGTAACGGTAACTTCGATACTAATTATTACAAGTACTGTAACTTCGATACTAATTATGACAGGTAACTGTAACTTGGTTACTAATTATGACAAGTAACTGTAATTTCGATACAAATTTTGGAAGGTAACTGTTACTTCGATACTAATTATGACAGGTAACAGTAACTTCGATACTAATTATGACAAGTAACAGTAACTTCGATACTTATTATGACAGGTAACTTTAACTTCGTTACTAATTATGACAAGATACTCTAATTTCGATACAAATTATGGCAGGTAACTGTAACTTCGGTACTAATTATGACAGGTAACAGTAACTTCGATACTAATTATGACAAGTAACTATAAATTCGATAAAAATTATGACTGGTTACTGTAACTTCGATTCTAATTATGACGAGAAACTCAAACTTAGTTACTAATTATGACAAGTAACTGTAATTTTGATAAAAATTATGGTAGGTAACTGTAACTTTAATACTAATTATGACAGGTAACAGTAACTTCGATACTAATTATGACAGGAAACTGTAATTTCGTTACTAATTATGACAAGTAACTTTAATTTCGATACTAATTATGGCAGGAAACTGTAACTTCGTTACTAATTATGACAAGTCCCTGTACTTTCGATACAAATTATGGCAGGTAACTGTAACTTCGATACTAATTATGACAAGTAACTGTAACTTCGATACTAATTATGACAGGTTACTGTAACTTCGTCCCTAATTATAACAAGTAACTGTAATTTCGTTACAAATTATGGCAGGTAACAGTAACTTCGATACTAATTATGACAGGTAACAGTAAATCGATACTAATTATGACAAGTAACTATAACTTCGATACAAATTATGACAGGTAACTGTAACTTCGATACTAATTATGAGAAGAAACTCGAACTTCGTTACTAATTATGACAAGTCCCAGTAATTTCGATACAAATTATGGCAGGTAACTGTAACTTCCATACTAATTATGACAGGTAACAGTAACTTCGATACTAATTATGACAGGAAACTGTAACTTCGTTACTAATTATGACAAGTAACTGTAATTTCGATACAAATTATGACAGGTAACTGTAACTTCGTTACTAATTATGACAAGTAACTGTAATTTCGATACAGATTTTGGCAGGTAACTGTAACTCGATACTAATTATGACAGGTAACAGTAACTTCGATACTAATTATGACAAGTAACTGTAACTTCGATACTAATTATGACAGGTAACTGTAACTTCGTTACTATTTATGACAAGTAACAGTAATTTCGATACAAAATATGGCAGGTAACAGTAACGTCGATACTAATTATGACAGGTAACAGTAACTTCGATACTATTTATGACAAGTAACATTAACTTCGATACTAATTATGACAGGTTACTGTAACATCGTTGCTAATGATGACAAGTAACTTTAATTTCGATACAAATTATGGCAGGTAACTGTAACTTCCATACTAATTATGACAGGTAACTGTTACTTCGATACTAATTATGACAGGAAACTGTAACTTCGTTACTAATTATGACAAGTAACTGTAATTTCGGTACAAATTATGACAGGTAACTGTAACTTCGTTACTAATTACGACAAGTAACAGTACCTTCGATACTAATTATGACAGGTAACTGTAACATCGATACTAATTATGACAAGGAACTGTAATTTCGATACAAATTATGGCAGGTAACTGTAACTTCGATACTAATTATGACAGGTAACAGCAACTTCGATACTAATAATGACAAGTAACTATAACTTCGATACAAATTATGACAGGTAACTGTAACTTCGATACTAATTATGACAAGAAACTCTAACTTCGTTACTAATTATGACAAGTAACTGTAATTTTGATAAAAAATTATTGTAGGTAACTGTAACTTCAATACTAATTATGACAGGTAACAGTAACTTCGATACTAATTATGACAGGTAACTGTAACTTCGTTACTTATTATGACAAATAACTTTAATTTCGATACTAATTATGGCATGTTACTGTAACTTCGTTACTAATTATGACAAGTCCCAGTAATTTCGATACAAATTATTGCAGGTAATTGTAATTTCGATACGAATTAAGACAGGTAACAGTAACTTCGATACTAATTATGACAGGTAACATTAACTTCGATACTAATTATTACAAGTAACTGTAACTTCGATACTTTTTATGACAGGTAACAGCAACTTCGATACTAATTATGACAAGTAACTATAACTTCGATACAAATTATGACAGGTAACAGTAACTTCTATATTAATTATGACAGGTTACAGTAACTACGATACTAATTATGACAAGTAACTGTAACTTCGATACTAATTATGACAGGTAACTGTTACTTGGTAACTAATTATGACAAGTAACTGTAATTTCGATACAAATTATGGCAGGTAACTGTAACTTCGATACTAATTGTGACAGGTAACTGTAACTTCGATACTAATTATGACAAGGAACTCTAACTTCGTTACTAATTATGACAAATAACTGTAATTTTGATAAAAAATTATGGTAGGTAACTGTAACTTCAATACTAATTATGACAGGTAACAGTAACTTCGATACTTATTATGACAGGTAACTGTAACTTGGTTACTAATTATCACAAGTAACTTTAATTTCGATACTAATTATGGCAGGTAACTGTAACTTCGTTACTAATTATTACAAGTCCCTGTAATTTCGATACAAATTATGGCGGGTAACGGTAACTTCGATACTAATTATTACAAGTAACTGTAACTTCGATACTAATTATGACAGGTAACAGTAACTTGGTTACTAATTATGACAAGTAACTGTAATTTCGATACAAATTTTGGAAGGTAACTGTTACTTCGATACTAATTATGACAGGTAACAGTAACTTCGATACTAATTATGACAAGTAACAGTAACTTCGATACTTATTATGACAGGTAACTTTAACTTCGTTACTAATTATCACAAGATACTCTAATTTCGATACAAATTATGGCAGGTAACTGTAACTTCGGTACTAATTATGACAGGTAACAGTAACTTCGATACTAATTATGACAAGTAACTATAAATTCGATAAAAATTATGACTGGTTACTGTAACTTCGATTCTAATTATGACGAGAAACTCAAACTTAGTTACTAATTATGACAAGTAACTGTAATTTTGATAAAAATTATGGTAGGTAACTGTAACTTTAATACTAATTATGACAGGTAACAGTAACTTCGATACTAATTATGACAGGAAACTGTAACTTCGTTACTAATTATGACAAGTAACTTTAATTTCGATACTAATTATGGCAGGAAACTGTAACTTCGTTACTAATTATGACAAGTCCCTGTAATTTCGATACAAATTATGGCAGGTAACTGTAACTTCGATACTAATTATGACAAGTAACTGTAACTTCGATACTAATTATGACAGGTAACTGTAACTTCGTCCCTAATTATAACAAGTAACTGTAATTTCGTTACAAATTATGGCAGGTAACAGTAACTTCGATACTAATTATGACAGGTAACAGTAAATCGATACTAATTATGACAAGTAACTATAACTTCGATACAAATTATGACAGGTAACTGTAACTTCGATACTAATTATGAGAAGAAACTCGAACTTCGTTACTAATTATGACAAGTCCCAGTAATTTCGATACAAATTATGGCAGGTAACTGTAACTTCCATACTAATTATGACAGGTAACAGTAACTTCGATACTAATTATGACAGGAAACTGTAACTTCGTTACTAATTATGACAAGTAACTGTAATTTCGATACAAATTATGACAGGTAACTGTAACTTCGTTACTAATTACGACAAGTAACTGTAATTTCGATACAAATTTTGGCAGCTAACTGTAACTCGATACTAATTATGACAGGTAACAGTAACTTCGATACTAATTATGACAAGTAACTGTAACTTCGATACTAATTATGACAGGTAACTGTAACTTCGTTACTATTTATGACAAGTAACAGTAATTTCGATACAAAATATGGCAGGTAACAGTAACGTCGATACTAATTATGACAGGTAACAGTAACTTCGATACTATTTATGACAAGTAACATTAACTTCGATACTAATTATGACAGGTTACTGTAACATCGTTGCTAATGATGACAAGTAACTTTAATTTCGATACAAATTATGGCAGGTAACTGTAACTTCCATACTAATTATGACAGGTAACTGTTACTTCGATACTAATTATGACAGGAAACTGTAACTTCGTTACTAATTATGACAAGTAACTGTAATTTCGGTACAAATTATGACAGGTAACTGTAACTTCGTTACTAATTACGACAAGTAACAGTACCTTCGATACTAATTATGACAGGTAACTGTAACATCGATACTAATTATGACAAGGAACTGTAATTTCGATACAAATTATGGCAGGTAACTGTAACTTCGATACTAATTATGACAGGTAACAGCAACTTCGATACTAATAATGACAAGTAACTATAACTTCGATACAAATTATGACAGGTAACTGTAACTTCGATACTAATTATGACAAGAAACTCTAACTTCGTTACTAATTATGACAAGTAACTGTAATTTTGATAAAAAATTATTGTAGGTAACTGTAACTTCAATACTAATTATGACAGGTAACAGTAACTTCGATACTAATTATGACAGGTAACTGTAACTTCGTTACTTATTATGACAAATAACTTTAATTTCGATACTAATTATGGCATGTTACTGTAACTTCGTTACTAATTATGACAAGTCCCAGTAATTTCGATACAAATTATTGCAGGTAATTGTAATTTCGATACGAATTAAGACAGGTAACAGTAACTTCGATACTAATTATGACAGGTAACATTAACTTCGATACTAATTATTACAAGTAACTGTAACTTCGATACTTTTTATGACAGGTAACAGCAACTTCGATACTAATTATGACAAGTAACTATAACTTCGATACAAATTATGACAGGTAACAGTAACTTCTATATTAATTATGACAGGTTACAGTAACTACGATACTAATTATGACAAGTAACTGTAACTTCGATACTAATTATGACAGGTAACTGTTACTTGGTAACTAATTATGACAAGTAACTGTAATTTCGATACAAATTATGGCAGGTAACTGTAACTTCGATACTAATTGTGACAGGTAACTGTAACTTCGATACTAATTATGACAAGTAACTATAACTTCGAATCAAATTATGACAGGTAACTGTAACTTCGATACTAATTATGACAAGAAAATCTAACTTCGTTACTAATTATGACAAGTAACTGTAATTTTGATAAAAAATTATGGTAGGTAACTGTAACTTCAATACTAATTATGACAGGTAACAGGAACTTCGATACTAATTATGACAGGTAACTGTAACTTCGTTAATTAGTATCACAAGTAACTTTAATTTCGATACTAATTATGGCAGGTAACTGTAACTTCGTTACTAATTATGACAAGTCCCTGTAATTTCGATACAAATTATGGCAGGTAACGGTAACTTCGATACTAATTATTACAAGTAACTGTAACTTCGATACTAATTATGACAGGTAACTGTAACTTCGTTACTAATTATGACAAGTAACTGTAATTTCGATAAAAATTTTGGCAGGTAACTGTAACTTCGATGTTAATTATGACAGGTAACAGTAACTTCGATACTAATTATGACAAGTTACTGTAACTTCGATACTAATTATGACAGGTAACTGTAACTTCGTTACTAATTATGACAAGTAACATTAACTTCGATACTAATTATGGCTGGTTACTGTAACTTCGATACTAATTATGACAAGGGACTGTAATTTCGATACAAATTATGGCAGGTAACTGTAACTTCGACACTAATTATGACAGGTAACAGTAACTTCGATACTAATTATGACAAGTAACTATAACTTCGATAAAAATTATGACTGGTTACTGTAACTTCGATTCTAATTATGACAAGAAACTCAAACTTCGTTACTAATTATGACAAGTAACTGAAATTTTGATAGAAAATTATGGTAGGTAACTGTAACTTCATTACTAATTATGACAGGTAACAGTAACTTCGATACTAATTATGACAGGAAACTGTAACTTCGTTACTAATTACGACAAGTAACTTTAATTTCGATACTAGTTATGGCAGGAAACTGTAACTTCGTTACTAATTATGACAAGTCCCTGTAATTTCGATACAATTTATGGCAGGTAAGTGTAACTTCGATACTAATTATGACAAGTAACTGTAACTTCGATACTAATTATGACAGCTAACTGTAACTTCGTTATTAATTATGACAAGTAACTGTAATTTTCATAAAACATTATTGTAGGTAACTGTAACTTCAATACTAATTATGACAGGTAACAGTAACTTCGATGCTAATTATGAAAAGAAACTCAAACTTCGTTACTAATTATGACAAGTAACTGTAATTTTGATAAAAAATTATGGTAGGTAACTGTAACTTCAATACTAATTATGACAGGTAACAGTATCTTCGATACTAATTATGACAGGAAACTGTAACTTCGTTACTAATTATGACAAGTAACTTTAATTTCGATATTAATTATGGCAGGAAACTGTAACTTCGTTACTAATTATGACAAGTCCCTGTAATTTCGATACAAATTACGGCAGGTAACTGTAACCTCGATACTAATTATGACAAGTAACTGTAACTTCGATACTAATTATGACAGGTAACTGTAACTTCGTTATTAATTATGACAAGTAACTGTAATTTCGATACAAATTTTGGCAGGTAACTGTATCATCGTTACTAATTTTGACAGGTAACAGTAACTTCGATACTAATTATGACAAGTAACTGTAACTTCGATACTAATTATGACAGGTAACAGCAACTTCGATACTAATTATGACAAGTAACAATAACTTCGATACAAATTATGACAGGTAACTGTAACTTCGATACTAATTATGACAAGAAACTCTAACTTCGTTACTAATTATGACAAGTAACTGTAATTTTGATAAAAAATTATTGTAGGTAACTGTAACTTCAATACTAATTATGACAGGTAACAGTAACTTCGATAATAATTATGACAGGTAACAGTAACTACGATACTAATTATGACAAGTAACTGTAACTTCGATACTAATTATGACAAGTAACTGTAACTTCGTAACTAATTATGACAAGTAACTGTAATTTCGATACAAATTATGGCAGGTAACAGTAACTTCGATACTAATTATGACAAGTAACTGTAACTTCGATACTAATTATGACAGGGAACTTTAATTTCGATACAAATTATGGCAGGTAACTGTAACTTCGATACTAATTGTGACTGGTCACAGTAACTTCGATACTAATTATGACATGTAACTATAACTTCGAATCAAATTATGACAGGTAACTGTAACTTCGATACTAATTATGACAAGAAACTCTAACTTCGTTACTAATTATGACAAATAACTGTAATTTTGATAAAAAATTATGGTAGGTAACTGTAACTTCAATACTAATTATGACAGGTAACAGTAACTTCGATACTTATTATGACAGGTAACTGTAACTTGGTTACTAATTATCACAAGTAACTTTAATTTCGATACTAATTATGGCAGGTAACTGTAACTTCGTTACTAATTATTACAAGTCCCTGTAATTTCGATACAAATTATGGCGGGTAACGGTAACTTCGATACTAATTATTACAAGTAACTGTAACTTCGATACTAATTATGACAGGTAACTGTAACTTGGTTACTAATTATGACAAGTAACTGTAATTTCGATACAAATTTTGGAAGGTAACTGTTACTTCGATACTAATTATGACAGGTAACAGTAACTTCGATACTAATTATGACAAGTAACAGTAACTTCGATACTTATTATGACAGGTAACTTTAACTTCGTTACTAATTATGACAAGATACTCTAATTTCGATACAAATTATGGCAGGTAACTGTAACTTCGGTACTAATTATGACAGGTAACAGTAACTTCGATACTAATTATGACAAGTAACTATAAATTCGATAAAAATTATGACTGGTTACTGTAACTTCGATTCTAATTATGACGAGAAACTCAAACTTAGTTACTAATTATGACAAGTAACTGTAATTTTGATAAAAATTATGGTAGGTAACTGTAACTTTAATACTAATTATGACAGGTAACAGTAACTTCGATACTAATTATGACAGGAAACTGTAACTTCGTTACTAATTATGACAAGTAACTTAAATTTCGATACTAATTATGGCAGGAAACTGTAACTTCGTTACTAATTATGACAAGTCCCTGTAATTTCGATACAAATTATGGCAGGTAACTGTAACTTCGATACTAATTATGACAAGTAACTGTAACTTCGATACTAATTATGACAGGTAACTGTAACTTCGTCCCTAATTATAACAAGTAACTGTAATTTCGTTACAAATTATGGCAGGTAACAGTAACTTCGATACTAATTATGACAGGTAACAGTAATTCGATACTAATTATGACAAGTAACTATAACTTCGATACAAATTATGACAGGTAACTGTAACTTCGATACTAATTATGAGAAGAAACTCGAACTTCGTTACTAATTATGACAAGTCCCAGTAATTTCGATACAAATTATGGCAGGTAACTGTAACTTCCATACTAATTATGACAGGTAACAGTAACTTCGATACTAATTATGACAGGAAACTGTAACTTCGTTACTAATTATGACAAGTAACTGTAATTTCGATACAAATTATGACGGGTAACTGTAACTTCGTTACTAATTATGACAAGTAACTGTAATTTCGATACAAATTTTGGCAGGTAACTGTAACTCGATACTAATTATGACAGGTAACAGTAACTTCGATACTAATTATGACAAGTAACTGTAACTTCGATACTAATTATGACAGGTAACTGTAACTTCGTTACTATTTATGACAAGTAACAGTAATTTCGATACAAAATATGGCAGGTAACAGTAACGTCGATACTAATTATGACAGGTAACAGTAACTTCGATACTATTTATGACAAGTAACATTAACTTCGATACTAATTATGACAGGTTACTGTAACATCGTTGCTAATGATGACAAGTAACTTTAATTTCGATACAAATTATGGCAGGTAACTGTAACTTCCATACTAATAATGACAGGTAACTGTTACTTCGATACTAATTATGACAGGAAACTGTAACTTCGTTACTAATTATGACAAGTAACTGTAATTTCGGTACAAATTATGACAGGTAACTGTAACTTCGTTACTAATTACGACAAGTAACAGTACCTTCGATACTAATTATGACAGGTAACAGTAACATCGATACTAATTATGACAAGGAACTGTAATTTCGATACAAATTATGGCAGGTAACTGTAACTTCGATACTAATTATGACAGGTAACAGCAACTTCGATACTAATAATGACAAGTAACTATAACTTCGATACAAATTATGACAGGTAACTGTAACTTCGATACTAATTATGACAAGGAACTCTAACTTGGTTACTAATTATGACAAGTAACTGTAATTTTGATAAAAAATTATTGTAGGTAACTGTAACTTCAATACTAATTATGACAGGTAACAGTAACTTCGATACTAATTATGACAGGTAACTGTAACTTCGTTACTTATTATGACAAATAACTTTAATTTCGATACTAATTATGGCATGTTACTGTAACTTCGTTACTAATTATGACAAGTCCCAGTAATTTCGATACAAATTATTGCAGGTAATTGTAATTTCGATACGAATTAAGACAGGTAACAGTAACTTCGATACTAATTATGACAGGTAACATTAACTTCAATAATAATTATTACAAGTAACTGTAACTTCGATACTTATTATGACAGGTAACAGCACCTTCGATACTAATTATGACAAGTAACTATAACTTCGATACAAATTATGACAGGTAACAGTAACTTCTATATTAATTATGACAGGTTACAGTAACTACGATACTAATTATGACAAGTAACTGTAACTTCGATACTAATTATGACAGGTAACTGATACTTGGTAACTAATTATGACAAGTAACTGTAATTTCGATACAAATTATGGCTGGTAACAGTAACTTCGATGTTAATTATGACAGGTAACTGTAACTTCGATACTAATTATGACAAGGAACTGTAATTTCGATACAAATTAGGGCAGGTAACTGTAACTTCGATACTAATTGTGACAGGTAACTGTAACTTCGATACTAATTATGACAAGTAACTATAACTTCGAATCAAATTATGACAGGTAACTGTAACTTCGATACTAATTATGACAAGAAAATCTAACTTCGTTACTAATTATGACAAGTAACTGTAATTTTGATAAAAAATTATGGTAGGTAACTGTAACTTCAATACTAATTATGACAGGTAACAGGAACTTCGATACTAATTATGACAGGTAACTGTAACTTCGTTAATTATTATCACAAGTAACTTTAATTTCGATACTAATTATGGCAGGTAACTGTAACTTCGTTACTAATTATGACAAGTCCCTGTAATTTCGATACAAATTATGGCAGGTAACGGTAACTTCGATACTAATTATTACAAGTAACTGTAACTTTGATACTAATTATGACAGGTAACTGTAACTTCGTTACTAATTATGACAAGTAACTGTAATTTCGATAAAAATTTTGGCAGGTAACTGTAACTTCGATTCTAATTATGAAAGGTAACAGTAACTTCGATACTAATTATGACAAGTTACTGTAACTTCGATACTAATTATGACAGGTAACTGTAACTTCGTTACTAATTATGACAAGTAACAGTAATTTCGATACAAATTATGGCAGGTAACTGTATCTTCGATACCTATTATGACAGGTAACAGTAACTTCGATACTAATTATGACAAGTAACATTAACTTCGATACTAATTATGGCAGGTTACTGTAACTTCGATACTAATTATGACAAGGGACTGTAATTTCGATACAAATTATGGCAGGTAACTGTAACTTCGACACTAATTATGACAGGTAACAGTAACTTCGATACTAATTATGACAAGTAACTATAACTTCGATAAAAATTATGACTGGTTACTGTAACTTCGATTCTAATTATGACAAGAAACTCAAACTTCGTTACTAATTATGACAAGTAACTGAAATTTTGATAGAAAATTATGGTAGGTAACTGTAACTTCATTACTAATTATGACAGGTAACAGTAACTTCGATACTAATTATGACAGGAAACTGTAACTTCGTTACTAATTATGACAAGTAACTTTAATTTCGATACTAGTTATGGCAGGAAACTGTAACTTCGTTACTAATTATGACAAGTCCCTGTAATTTCGATACAATTTATGGCAGGTAAGTGTAACTTCGATACTAATTATGACAAGTAACTGTAACTTCGATACTAATTATGACAGCTAAATGTAACTTCGTTATTAATTATGACAAGTAACAGTAATTTTCATAAAACATTATTGTAGGTAACTGTAACTTCAATACTAATTATGACAGGTAACAGTAACTTCGATACTAATTATGAAAAGAAACTCAAACTTCGTTACTAATTATGAAAAGTAACTGTAATTTTGATAAAAAATTATGGTAGGTAACTGTAACTTCAATACTAATTATGACAGGTAACAGTATCTTCGATACTAATTATGACAGGAAACTGTAACTTCGTTACTAATTATGACAAGTAACTTTAATTTCGATATTAATTATGGCAGGAAACTGTAACTTCGTTACTAATTATGACAAGTCCCTGTAATTTCGATACAAATTACGGCAGGTAACTGTAACCTCGATACTAATTATGACAAGTAACTGTAACTTCGATACTAATTATGACAGGTAACTGTAACTTCGTTATTAATTATGACAAGTAAATGTAATTTCGATACAAATTTTGGCAGGTAACTGTATCATCGTTACTAATTTTGACAGGTAACAGTAACTTCGATACTAATTATGACAAGTAACTGTAACTTCGATACTAATTATGACAGGTAACAGCAACTTCGATACTAATTATGACAAGTAACTATAACTTCGATACAAATTATGACAGGTAACTGTAACTTCGATACTAATTATGACAAGAAACTCTAACTTCGTTACTAATTATGACAAGTAACTGTAATTTTGATAAAAAATTATTGTAGGTAACTGTAACTTCAATACTAATTATGACAGGTAACAGTAACTTCGCTACTAATTATGACAGGTAACAGCAACTTCGATACTAATTATGACAAGTAACTATAACTTCGATACAAATTATGACAGGTAACTGTAACTTCGATACTAATTATGACAAGAAACTCTAACTTCGTTACTAATTATGACAAATAACTGTAATTTTGATAAAAAATTATGGTAGGTAACTGTAACTTCAATACTAATTATGACAGGTAACAGTAACTTCGATACTTATTATGACAGGTAACTGTAACTTGGTTACTAATTATCACAAGTAACTTTAATTTCGATACTAATTATGGCAGGTAACTGTAACTTCGTTACTAATTATTACAAGTCCCTGTAATTTCGATACAAATTATGGCGGGTAACGGTAACTTCGATACTAATTATTACAAGTAACTGTAACTTCGATACTAATTATGACAGGTAACTGTAACTTGGTTACTAATTATGACAAGTAACTGTAATTTCGATACAAATTTTGGCAGGTAACTGTAACTTCGATTCTAATTATGACAGGTAACAGTAACTTCGATACTAATTATGACAAGTAACTGTAACTTCGATACTAATTATGACAGGTAACTGTAACTTCGTTACTATTTATGACAAGTAACAGTAATTTCGATACAAAATATGGCAGGTAACAGTAACTTCGATACTAATTATGACAGGTAACAGTAACTTCGATACTAATTATAACAAGTAACATTAACTTCGATAGTAATTATGACAGGTAACTGTAACATCGTTGCTAATGACGACAAGTAACTTTAATTTCGATACAAATTATGGCAGGTAACTGTAACTTCCATACTAATTATGACAGGTAACAGTTACTTCGATACTAATTATGACAGGTAACTGTAACTTCGATACTAATTATGACAAGGAACTGTAATTTCGATACAAATTATGGCAGGTAACTGTAACTTCGTTACTAATTATGACAAGTAACTGTAATTTCGATACAAATTTTGGAAGGTAACTGTTACTTCGATACTAATTATGACAGGTAACAGTAACTTCGATACTAATTATGACAAGTAACAGTAACTTCGAGACTTATTATGACAGGTAACTTTAACTTCGTTACTAATTATGACAAGATACTCTAATTTCGATACAAATTATGGCAGTTAACTGTAACTTCGGTACTAATTATGACAGGTAACAGTAACTTCGAGACTAATTATGACAAGTAACTATAAATTCGATAAAAATTATGACTGGTTACTGTAACTTCGATTCTAATTATGACGAGAAACTCAAACTTCGTTACTAATTATGACAAGTAACTGTAATTTTGATAAAAAATTATGGTAGGTAACTGTAACTTTAATACTAATTATGACAGGTAACAGTAACTTCGATACTAATTATGACAGGAAACTGTAACTTCGTTACTAATTATGACAAGTAACTTTAATATCGATACTAATTATGGCAGGAAACTGTAACTTCGTTACTAATTATGACAAGTCCCTGTAATTTCGATACAAATTATGGCAGGTAACTGTAACTTCGATACTAATTATGACAAGTAACTGTAACATCGATACTAATTATGACAGGTAACTGTAACTTCGTCCCTAATTATAACAAGTAACTGTAATTTCGTTACAAATTATGGCAGGTAACAGTAACTTCGATACTAATTATGACAGGTAACAGTAATTCGATACTAATTATGACAAGTAACTATAACTTCGATACAAATTATGACAGGTAACTGTAACTTCGATACTAATTATGAGAAGAACCTCGAACTTCGTTACTAATTATGACAAGTCCCTGTAATTTCGATACAAATTATGGCAGGTAACTGTAACTTCGTTACTAATTATGACAAGTAACTGTAATTTCGATACAAATTATGACAGGTAACTGTAACTTCGTTACTAATTATGACAGGTTACTGTAACTTCGTTACTAATTATGTCAAGTAACTGTAGCTTCGATGCTAATTATGACAAGTAACTGTAATTTCGATACAAATTATGACAGGTAACATTAACTTCGATACTAATTATGACAAGAAACTCTAACTTCGTTAATAATTATGACAAGAAACAGTAATTTTGATAAAAATTTATGGTAGGTAACTGTAACTTCGTTACTAATTATGACAAGTAACTGTAATTTCGATACAAATTATGGCAGGTAACTGTAACTTCGACACTAATTATGACAGGTAACAGTAACTTCGATACTAATTATGACAAGTAACTATAACTTCGATAAAAATTATGACTGGTTACTGTAACTTCGATTCTAATTATGACAAGAAACTCAAACTTCGTTACTAATTATGACAAGTAACTGAAATTTTGATAGAAAATTATGGTAGGTAACTGTAACTTCATTACTAATTATGACAGGTAACAGTAACTTCGATACTAATTATGACAGGAAACTGTAACTTTCGTTACTAATTATGACAAGTAACCTTAATTTCGATACTAGTTATGGCAGGAAACTGTAACTTCGTTACTAATTATGACAAGTCCCTGTAATTTCGATACAATTTATGGCAGGTAAGTGTAACTTCGATACTAATTATGACAAGTAACTGTAACTTCGATACTAATTATGACAGCTAACTGTAACTTCGTTATTAATTATGACAAGTAACTGTAATTTTCATAAAACATTATTGTAGGTAACTGTAACTTCAATACTAATTATGACAAGTAACAGTAACTTCGATACTAATTATGAAAAGAAACTCAAACTTCGTTACTAATTATGACAAGTAACTGTAATTTTGATAAAAAATTATGGTAGGTAACTGTAACTTCAATACTAATTATGACAGGTAACAGTATCTTCGATACTAATTATGACAGGAAACTGTAACTTCGTTACTAATTATGACAAGTAACTTTAATTTCGATATTAATTAAGGCAGGAAACTGTAACTTCGTTACTAATTATGACAAGTCCCTGTAATTTCGATACAAATTACGGCAGGTAACTGTAACCTCGATACTAATTATGACAAGTAACTGTAACTTCGATACTAATTATGACAGGTAACTGTAACTTCGTTATTAATTATGACAAGTAACTGTAATTTCGATACAAATTTTGGCAGGTAACTGTATCATCGTTACTAATTTTGACAGGTAACAGTAACTTCGATACTAATTATGACAAGTAACTGTAACTTCGATACTAATTATGACAGGTAACAGCAACTTCGATACTAATTATGACAAGTAACTATAACTTCGATACAAATTATGACAGGTAACTGTAACTTCGATACTAATTATGACAAGAAACTCTAACTTCGTTACTAATTATGACAAGTAACTGTAATTTTGATAAAAAATTATTGTAGGTAACTGTAACTTCAATATTAATTATGACAGGTAACAGTAACTTCGATACTAATTATGACAGGTAACAGTAACTACGATACTTATTATGACAAGTAACTGTAACTTCGATACTAATTATGACAAGTAACTGTAACTTCGTATCTAATTACGACAAGTAACTGTAATTTCGATACAAATTATGGCAGGTAACAGTAACTTCGATACTAATTATGACACGTAACTGTAACTTCGATACTAATTATGACAGGAAACTTTAATTTCGATACAAATTATGGCCGGTAACTGTAACTTCGATACTAATTGTGACTGGTAACAGTAACTTCGATACTAATTATGACATGTAACTATAACTTCGAATCAAATTATGACAGGTAACTGTAACTTCGATACTAATTATGACAAGAAACTCTAACTTCGTTACTAATTATGACAAATAACTGTAATTTTGATAAGAAATTATGGTAGGTAACTGTAACTTCAATACTAATTATGACAGGTAACAGTAACTTCGATATTTATTATGACAGGTAACTGTAACTTGGTTACTAATTATCACAAGTAACTTTAATTTCGATACTAATTATGGCAGGTAACTGTAACTTCGTTACTAATTATTACAAGTCCCTGTAATTTCGATACAAATTATGGCGGGTAACGGTAACTTCGATACTAATTATTACAAGTAACTGTAACTTCGATACTAATTATGACAGGTAACTGTAACTTGGTTACTAATTATGACAAGTAACTGTAATTTCGATACGAATTTTGGCAGGTAACTGTAACTTCGATTCTAATTATGACAGGTAACAGTAACTTCGATACTTATTATGACAAGTAACTGTAACTTCGATACTAATTATGACAGGTAACTGTAACTTCGTTACTATTTATGACAAGTAACAGTAATTTCGATACAAAATATGGCAGGTAACAGTAACTTCGATACTAATAATGACAGGTAACAGTAACTTCGATACTAATTATGACAAGTAACATTAACTTCGATAGTAATTATGACAGGTAACTGTAACATCGTTGCTAATGACGACAAGTAACTTTAATTTCGATACAAATTATGGCAGGTAACTGTAACTTCCATACTAATTATGACAGGTAACAGTTACTTCGATACTAATTATGACAGGTAACTGTAACTTCGATACTAATTATGACAAGGAACTGTAATTTCCATACAAATTATGGCAGGTAACTGTAACTTCGTTACTAATTATGACAAGTAACTGTAATTTCGATACAAATTTTGGAAGGTAACTGTTACTTCGATACTAATTATGACAGGTAACAGTAACTTCGATACTAATTATGACAAGTAACAGTAACTTCGATACTTATTATGACAGGTAACTTTAACTTCGTTACTAATTATGACAAGATACTCTAATTTCGATACAAATTATGGCAGTTAACTGTAACTTCGGTACTAATTATGACAGGTAACAGTAACTTCGAGACTAATTATGACAAGTAACTATAAATTCGATAAAAATTATGACTGGTTACTGTAACTTCGATTCTAATTATGACGAGAAACTCAAACTTCGTTACTAATTATGTCAAGTAACTGTAATTTTGATAAAAAATTATGGTAGGTAACTGTAACTTTAATACTAATTATGACAGGTAACAGTAATTTCGATACTAATTATGACAGGAAACTGTAACTTCGTTACTAATTATGACAAGTAACTTTAATATCGATACTAATTATGGCAGGAAACTGTAACTTCGTTACTAATTATGACAAGTCCCTGTAATTTCGATACAAATTATGGCAGGTAACTGTAACTTCGATACTAATTATGACAAGTAACTGTAACTTCGATACTAATTATGACAGGTAACTGTAACTTCGTCCCTAATTATAACAAGTAACTGTAATTTCGTTACAAATTATGGCAGGTAACAGTAACTTCGATACAAATTATGACAGGTAACAGTAATTCGATACTAATTATGACAAGTAACTATAACTTCGATACAAATTATGACAGGTAACTGTAACTTCGATACTAATTATGAGAAGAAACTCGAACTTCTTTACTAATTATGACAAGTCCCTGTAATTTCGATACAAATTATGGCAGGTAACTGTAACTTCGTTACTAATTATGACAAGTAACTGTAATTTCGATACAAATTATGACAGGTAACTGTAACTTCGTTACTAATTATGACAGGTTACTGTAACTTCGTTACTAATTATGTCAAGTAACTGTAGCTTCGATGCTAATTATGACAAGTAACTGTAATTTCGATACAAATTATGACAGGTAACATTAACTTCGATACTAATTATGACAAGAAACTCTACCTTCGTTAATAATTATGACAAGAAACAGTAATTTTGATAAAAATTTATGGTAGGTAACTGTAACTTCGTTACTAATTATGACAAGTAACTGTAATTTCGATACAAATTATGGCAGGTAACAGTAACTTCGATACTAATTATGACAGGTAACTGTAACTTCGATACTAATTATGACAAGGAACTGTAATTTCGATACAAATTATGGCAAGTAACTGTAACTTCCATACTAATTATGACAGGTAACAGTAACTTCGATACTAATTATGACAGGAAACTGTAACTTCGTTACTAATTATGACAAGTAACTGTAATTTCGATACAAATTATGACAGGGAACTGTAACTTCGTTACTAATTATGACAAGTAACAGTACCTTCGATACTAATTACGACAGGTAACTGTAACTTCGATACTAATTATGACAAGGAACTGTAATTTCGATACAAATTATGGCAGGTAACTGTAACTTCGTTACTAATTATGACAAGTAACTGTAATTTCGATACAAATTTTGGCAGGTAACTGTAACTTCGATACTAATTATGACAGGTAACAGTAACTTCGATACTATTTATGACAAGTAACATTAACTTCGATACTAATTATGACAGGTTACTGTAACATCGTTGCTAATGATGACAAGTAACTTTAATTTCGATACAAATTATGGCAGGTAACTGTAACTTCCATACTAATTATGACAGGTAACAGTTACTTCGATACTAATTATGACAGGAAACTGTAACTTCGTTACTAATTATGACAAGTAACTGTAATTTCGATACAAATTATGACAGGTAACTGTAACTTCGTTACTAATTACGACAAGTAACAGTACCTTCGATACTAATTATGACAGGTAACTGTAACATCGATACTAATTATGACAAGGAACTGTAATTTCGATACAAATTATGGCAGGTAACTGTAACTTCGATACTAAAGATGACAGGTAACAGCAACTTCGATATTAATAATGACAAGTAACTATAACTTCGATACAAATTATGACAGGTAACAGTAACTTCTATATTAATTATGACAGGTTACAGTAACTACGATACTAATTATGACAAGTAACTGTAACTTCGATACTAATTATGACAGGTAACTGTTACTTGGTAACTAATTATGACAAGTAACTGTAATTTCGATACAAATTATGGCTGGTAACAGTAACTTCGATGTTAATTATGACAGGTAACTGTAACTTCGATACTAATTATGACAAGGAACTGTAATTTCGATACAAATTATGGCAGGTAACTGTAACTTCGATACTTATTGTGACAGGTAACTGTAACTTCGATACTAATTATGACAAGTAACTATAACTTCGAATCAAATTATGACAGGTAACTGTAACTTCGATACTAATTATGACAAGAAAATCTAACTTCGTTACTAATTATGAGAAGTAACTGTAATTTTGATAAAAAATTATGGTAGATAACTGTAACTTCAATACTAATTATGACAGGTAACAGGAACTTCGATGTTAATTATGACAGGTAACTGTAACTTCGTTAATTATTATCACAAGTAACTTTAATTTCGATACTAATTATGGCAGGTAACTGTAACTTCGTTACTAATTATGACAAGTCCCTGTAATTTCGATACAAATTATGGCAGGTAACGGTAACTTCGATACTAATTATTACAAGTAACTGTAACTTCGATACTAATTATGACAGGTAACTGTAACTTCGTTACTAATTATGACATGTAACTGTAATTTCGATAAAAATTTTGGCAGGTAACTGTAACTTCGATTCTAATTATGACAGGTAACAGTAACTTCGATACTAATTATGACAAGTTACTGCAACTTCGATACCAATTATGACAGGTAACTGTAACTTCGTTACTAATTATGACAAGTAACAGTAATTTCGATACAAATTATGGCAGGTAACTGTATCTTCGATACTAATTATGACAGGTAACAGTAACTTCGATACTAATTATGACAAGTAACATTAACTTCGATACTAATTATGGCAGGTTACTGTTACTTCGATACTAATTATGACAAGGGACTGTAATTTCGATACAAATTATGGCAGGTAACTGTAACTTCGACACTAATTATGACAGGTAACAGTAACTTCGATACTAATTATGACAAGTAACTATAACTTCGATAAAAATTATGACTGGTTACTGTAACTTCGATTCTAATTATGGCAAGAAACTCAAACTTCGTTACTAATTATGACAAGTAACTGAAATTCTGATTGAATATTATGGTAGGTAACTGTAACTTCATTACTAATTATGACAGGTAAAAGTAACTTCGATACTAATTATGACAGGAAACTGTAACTTCGTTACTAATTATGACAAGTAACTTTAATTTCGATACTAGTTATGGCAGGAAACTGTAACTTCGTTACTAATTATGACAAGTCCCTGTAATTTCGATACAATTTATGGCAGGTAACTGTAACTTCGATACTAATTATGACAAGTAACTGTAACTTCGATACTAATTATGACAGGTAACTGTAACTTCGTTATTAATTATGACAAGTAAC
Source organism: Meconema thalassinum (assembly GCA_946902985.2). Taxonomy (NCBI): domain Eukaryota; kingdom Metazoa; phylum Arthropoda; class Insecta; order Orthoptera; family Tettigoniidae; genus Meconema; species Meconema thalassinum. Next base: position 1,670,498,579 of record OX336388.2, on the reverse strand, counting down.
TGTAATTTTCATAAAACATTATTGTAAGTAACTGTAACTTCAATACTAATTATGACAGGTAACAGTAACTTCGATACTAATTATGACAAGAAACTCAAACTTCGTTACTAATTATGACAAGTAACTGTAATTTTGATAAAAAATTATGGTAGGTAACTGTAACTTCAATACTAATTATGACAGGTAACAGTATCTTCGATACTTATTATGACAGGAAACTGTAACTTCGTTACTAATTATGACAAGTAACTTTAATTTCGATATTAATTATGGCAGGAAACTGTAACTTCGTTACTAATTATGACATGTCCCTGTAATTTCGATACAAATTACGGCAGGTAACTGTAACCTCGATACTAATTATGACAAGTAACTGTAACTTCTATACTAATTAGGACAGGTAACTGTAACTTCGTTATTAAGTATGACAAGTAACTGTAATTTCGATACAAATTTTGGCAGGTAACTGTATCATCGTTACTAATTTTGACAGGTTACAGTAACTTCGATACTAATTATGACAAGAAACTCAAACTTCGTTACTAATTATGACAAGTAACTGTAATTTTGATAAAAAATTATGGTAGGTAACTGTAACTTCAATACTAATTATGACAGGTAACAGTATCTTCGATACTTATTATGACAGGAAACTGTAACTTCGTTACTAATTATGACAAGTAACTTTAATTTCGATATTAATTATGGCAGGAAACTGTAACTTCGTTACTAATTATGACATGTCCCTGTAATTTCGATACAAATTACGGCAGGTAACTGTAACCTCGATACTAATTATGACAAGTAACTGTAACTTCGATACTAATTATGACAGGTAACAGCAACTTCGATACTAATTATGACCAGTAATTATAACTTCGATACAAATTATGACAGGTAACTGTAACTTCGATACTAATTATGACAAGAAACTCTAACTTCGTTACTAATTATGACAAGTAACTGTAATTTTGATAAAAAATTATTGTAGGTAACTGTAACTTCAATACTAATTATGACAGGTAACAGTAACTTCGATACTAATTATGACAGGTAACAGTAACTACGATACTAATTAGGACAAGTAACTGTAACTTCGATACTAATTATGACAAGTAACTGTAACTTCGTAACTAATTATGACAAGTAACAGTAACTTCGATACTAATTATGACAAGTAACTGTAACTTCGATACTAATTATGACAGGGAACTTTAATTTCGATACAAATTATGGCAGGTAACTGTAACTTCGATACTAAATGTGACTGGTAACAGTAACTTCGATACTAATTATGACATGTAACTATAACTTCGAATCAAATTATGACAGGTAACTGTAACTTCGATACTAATTATGACAAGAAACTCTAACTTCGTTACTAATTATGACAAATAACTGTAATTTTGATAAAAAAAAATTATGGTAGGTAACTGTAACTTCAATACTAATTATGACAGGTAACAGTAACTTCGATACTTATTATGACAGGTAACTGTAACTTGGTTACTAATTATGACAAGTAACTGTAATTTCGATACAAATATTGGCAGGTAACTGTAACATCGATTCTAATTATGACAGGTAACAGTAACTTCGATACTAATTATGACAAGTAACTGTAACTTCGATACTAATTATGACAGGTAACTGTAACTTCGTTACTATTTATGACAAGTAACAGTAATTTCGATACAAGATATGGCAGGTAACAGTAACTTCGATACTAATTATGACAGGTAACAGTAACTTCGATACTAATTATGACAAGTAACATTAACTTCGATAGTAATTATGACAGGTAACTGTAACTTCCATACTAATTATGACAGGTAACAGTTACTTCGATACTAATTATGACAGGTAACTGTAACTTCGATACTAATTATGACAAGGAACTGTAATTTCGATACAAATTATGGCAGGTAACTGTAAAGTCGTTACTAATTATGACAAGTAACTGTAATTTCGATACAAATTTTGGAAGGTTACTGTTACTTCGATACTAATTATGACAGGTAACAGTAACTTCGATACTAATTATGACAAGTAACAGTAACTTCGATACTTATTATGACAGGTAACTTTAACTTCGTTACTAATTATGACAAGATACTCTAATTTCGATACAAATTATGGCAGGTAACTGTAACTTCGGTACTAATTATGACAGGTAACAGTAACTTCGATACTAATTATGACAAGTAACTATAAATTCGATAAAAATTATGACTGGTTACTGTAACTTCGATTCTAATTATGACGAGAAACTCAAACTTCGTTACTAATTATGACAAGTAACTGTAATTTTGATAAAAAATTATGGTAGGTAACTGTAACTTTAATACTAATTATGACAGGTAACAGTAACTTCGATACTAATTATGACAGGAAACTGTAACTTCGTTACTAATTATGACAAGTAACTTTAATTTCGATACTAATTATGGCAGGAAACTGTAACTTCGTTACTAATTATGACAAGTCCCTGTAATTTCGATACAAATTATGACAGGTCACTGTAACTTCGATACTAATTATGACAAGTAACTGTAACTTCGATACTAATTATGACAGGTAACTGTAACTTCGTCCCTAATTATAACAAGTAACTGTAATTTCGTTACAAATTATGGCAGGTAACAGTAACTTCGATACTAATTATGACAGGTAACAGTAATTCGATACTAATTATGACAAGTAACTATAACTTCGATACAAATTATGACAGGTAACTGTAACTTCGATACTAATTATGAGAAGAAACTCGAACTTCGTTACTAATTATGACAAGTCCCTGTAATTTCGATACAAATTATGGCAGGTAACTGTAACTTCGTTACTAATTATGACAAGTAACTGTAATTTCGATACAAATTATGACAGGTAACTGTAACTTCGTTACTAATTATGACAGGTTACTGTAACTTCGTTACTAATTATGTCAAGTAACTGTAGCTTCGATGCTAATTATGACAAGTAACTGTAATTTCGATACAAATTATGACAGGTAACATTAACTTCGATACTAATTATGACAAGAAACTCTAACTTCGTTAATAATTATGACAAGAAACAGTAATTTTGATAAAAATTTATGGTAGGTAACTGTAACTTCGTTACTAATTATGACAAGTAACTGTAATTTCGATACAAATTATGGCAGGTAACTGTAACTTCGACACTAATTATGACAGGTAACAGTAACTTCGATACTAATTATGACAAGTAACTATAACTTCGATAAAAATTATGACTGGTTACTGTAACTTCGATTCTAATTATGACAAGAAACTCAAACTTCGTTACTAATTATGACAAGTAACTGAAATTTTGATAGAAAATTATGGTAGGTAACTGTAACTTCATTACTAATTATGACAGGTAACAGTAACTTCGATACTAATTATGACAGGAAACTGTAACTTTCGTTACTAATTATGACAAGTAACCTTAATTTCGATACTAGTTATGGCAGGAAACTGTAACTTCGTTACTAATTATGACAAGTCCCTGTAATTTCGATACAATTTATGGCAGGTAAGTGTAACTTCGATACTAATTATGACAAGTAACTGTAACTTCGATACTAATTATGACAGCTAACTGTAACTTCGTTATTAATTATGACAAGTAACTGTAATTTTCATAAAACATTATTGTAGGTAACTGTAACTTCAATACTAATTATGACAGGTAACAGTAACTTCGATACTAATTATGAAAAGAAACTCAAACTTCGTTACTAATTATGACAAGTAACTGTAATTTTGATAAAAAATTATGGTAGGTAACTGTAACTTCAATACTAATTATGACAGGTAACAGTATCTTCGATACTAATTATGACAGGAAACTGTAACTTCGTTACTAATTATGACAAGTAACTTTAATTTCGATATTAATTAAGGCAGGAAACTGTAACTTCGTTACTAATTATGACAAGTCCCTGTAATTTCGATACAAATTACGGCAGGTAACTGTAACCTCGATACTAATTATGACAAGTAACTGTAACTTCGATACTAATTATGACAGGTAACTGTAACTTCGTTATTAATTATGACAAGTAACTGTAATTTCGATACAAATTTTGGCAGGTAACTGTATCATCGTTACTAATTTTGACAGGTAACAGTAACTTCGATACTAATTATGACAAGTAACTGTAACTTCGATACTAATTATGACAGGTAACAGCAACTTCGATACTAATTATGACAAGTAACTATAACTTCGATACAAATTATGACAGGTAACTGTAACTTCGATACTAATTATGACAAGAAACTCTAACTTCGTTACTAATTATGACAAGTAACTGTAATTTTGATAAAAAATTATTGTAGGTAACTGTAACTTCAATATTAATTATGACAGGTAACAGTAACTTCGATACTAATTATGACAGGTAACAGTAACTACGATACTAATTATGACAAGTAACTGTAACTTCGATACTAATTATGACAAGTAACTGTAACTTCGTAACTAATTACGACAAGTAACTGTAATTTCGATACAAATTATGGCAGGTAACAGTAACTTCGATACTAATTATGACACGTAACTGTAACTTCGATACTAATTATGACAGGAAACTTTAATTTCGATACAAATTATGGCCGGTAACTGTAACTTCGATACTAATTGTGACTGGTAACAGTAACTTCGATACTAATTATGACATGTAACTATAACTTCGAATCAAATTATGACAGGTAACTGTAACTTCGATACTAATTATGACAAGAAACTCTAACTTCGTTACTAATTATGACAAATAACTGTAATTTTGATAAGAAATTATGGTAGGTAACTGTAACTTCAATACTAATTATGACAGGTAACAGTAACTTCGATATTTATTATGACAGGTAACTGTAACTTGGTTACTAATTATCACAAGTAACTTTAATTTCGATACTAATTATGGCAGGTAACTGTAACTTCGTTACTAATTATTACAAGTCCCTGTAATTTCGATACAAATTATGGCGGGTAACGGTAACTTCGATACTAATTATTACAAGTAACTGTAACTTCGATACTAATTATGACAGGTAACTGTAACTTGGTTACTAATTATGACAAGTAACTGTAATTTCGATACGAATTTTGGCAGGTAACTGTAACTTCGATTCTAATTATGACAGGTAACAGTAACTTCGATACTAATTATGACAAGTAACTGTAACTTCGATACTAATTATGACAGGTAACTGTAACTTCGTTACTATTTATGACAAGTAACAGTAATTTCGATACAAAATATGGCAGGTAACAGTAACTTCGATACTAATAATGACAGGTAACAGTAACTTCGATACTAATTATGACAAGTAACATTAACTTCGATAGTAATTATGACAGGTAACTGTAACATCGTTGCTAATGACGACAAGTAACTTTAATTTCGATACAAATTATGGCAGGTAACTGTAACTTCCATACTAATTATGACAGGTAACAGTTACTTCGATACTAATTATGACAGGTAACTGTAACTTCGATACTAATTATGACAAGGAACTGTAATTTCGATACAAATTATGGCAGGTAACTGTAACTTCGTTACTAATTATGACAAGTAACTGTAATTTCGATACAAATTTTGGAAGGTAACTGTTACTTCGATACTAATTATGACAGGTAACAGTAACTTCGATACTAATTATGACAAGTAACAGTAACTTCGATACTTATTATGACAGGTAACTTTAACTTCGTTACTAATTATGACAAGATACTCTAATTTCGATACAAATTATGGCAGTTAACTGTAACTTCGGTACTAATTATGACAGGTAACAGTAACTTCGAGACTAATTATGACAAGTAACTATAAATTCGATAAAAATTATGACTGGTTACTGTAACTTCGATTCTAATTATGACGAGAAACTCAAACTTCGTTACTAATTATGTCAAGTAACTGTAATTTTGATAAAAAATTATGGTAGGTAACTGTAACTTTAATACTAATTATGACAGGTAACAGTAACTTCGATACTAATTATGACAGGAAACTGTAACTTCGTTACTAATTATGACAAGTAACTTTAATATCGATACTAATTATGGCAGGAAACTGTAACTTCGTTACTAATTATGACAAGTCCCTGTAATTTCGATACAAATTATGGCAGGTAACTGTAACTTCGATACTAATTATGACAAGTAACTGTAACTTCGATACTAATTATGACAGGTAACTGTAACTTCGTCCCTAATTATAACAAGTAACTGTAATTTCGTTACAAATTATGGCAGGTAACAGTAACTTCGATACTAATTATGACAGGTAACAGTAATTCGATACTAATTATGACAAGTAACTATAACTTCGATACAAATTATGACAGGTAACTGTAACTTCGATACTAATTATGAGAAGAAACTCGAACTTCTTTACTAATTATGACAAGTCCCTGTTATTTCGATACAAATTATGGCAGGTAACTGTAACTTCGTTACTAATTATGACAAGTAACTGTAATTTCGATACAAATTATGACAGGTAACTGTAACTTCGTTACTAATTATGACAGGTTACTGTAACTTCGTTACTAATTATGTCAAGTAACTGTAGCTTCGATGCTAATTATGACAAGTAACTGTAATTTCGATACAAATTATGACAGGTAACATTAACTTCGATACTAATTATGACAAGAAACTCTACCTTCGTTAATAATTATGACAAGAAACAGTAATTTTGATAAAAATTTATGGTAGGTAACTGTAACTTCGTTACTAATTATGACAAGTAACTGTAATTTCGATACAAATTATGGCAGGTAACAGTAACTTCGATACTAATTATGACAGGTAACTGTAACTTCGATACTAATTATGACAAGGAACTGTAATTTCGATACAAATTATGGCAAGTAACTGTAACTTCCATACTAATTATGACAGGTAACAGTAACTTCGATACTAATTATGACAGGAAACTGTAACTTCGTTACTAATTATGACAAGTAACTGTAATTTCGATACAAATTATGACAGGGAACTGTAACTTCGTTACTAATTATGACAAGTAACAGTACCTTCGATACTAATTACGACAGGTAACTGTAACTTCGATACTAATTATGACAAGGAACTGTAATTTCGATACAAATTATGGCAGGTAACTGTAACTTCGTTACTAATTATGACAAGTAACTGTAATTTCGATACAAATTTTGGCAGGTAACTGTAACTTCGATACTAATTATGACAGGTAACAGTAACTTCGATACTATTTATGACAAGTAACATTAACTTCGATACTAATTATGACAGGTTACTGTAACATCGTTGCTAATGATGACAAGTAACTTTAATTTCGATACAAATTATGGCAGGTAACTGTAACTTCCATACTAATTATGACAGGTAACAGTTACTTCGATACTAATTATGACAGGAAACTGTAACTTCGTTACTAATTATGACAAGTAACTGTAATTTCGATACAAATTATGACAGGTAACTGTAACTTCGTTACTAATTACGACAAGTAACAGTACCTTCGATACTAATTATGACAGGTAACTGTAACATCGATACTAATTATGACAAGGAACTGTAATTTCGATACAAATTATGGCAGGTAACTGTAACTTCGATACTAAAGATGACAGGTAACAGCAACTTCGATATTAATAATGACAAGTAACTATAACTTCGATACAAATTATGACAGGTAACAGTAACTTCTATATTAATTATGACAGGTTACAGTAACTACGATACTAATTATGACAAGTAACTGTAACTTCGATACTAATTATGACAGGTAACTGTTACTTGGTAACTAATTATGACAAGTAACTGTAATTTCGATACAAATTATGGCTGGTAACAGTAACTTCGATGTTAATTATGACAGGTAACTGTAACTTCGATACTAATTATGACAAGGAACTGTAATTTCGATACAAATTATGGCAGGTAACTGTAACTTCGATACTTATTGTGACAGGTAACTGTAACTTCGATACTAATTATGACAAGTAACTATAACTTCGAATCAAATTATGACAGGTAACTGTAACTTCGATACTAATTATGACAAGAAAATCTAACTTCGTTACTAATTATGAGAAGTAACTGTAATTTTGATAAAAAATTATGGTAGATAACTGTAACTTCAATACTAATTATGACAGGTAACAGGAACTTCGATATTAATTATGACAGGTAACTGTAACTTCGTTAATTATTATCACAAGTAACTTTAATTTCGATACTAATTATGGCAGGTAACTGTAACTTCGTTACTAATTATGACAAGTCCCTGTAATTTCGATACAAATTATGGCAGGTAACGGTAACTTCGATACTAATTATTACAAGTAACTGTAACTTCGATACTAATTATGACAGGTAACTGTAACTTCGTTACTAATTATGACATGTAACTGTAATTTCGATAAAAATTTTTGCAGGTAACTGTAACTTCGATTCTAATTATGACAGGTAACAGTAACTTCGATACTAATTATGACAAGTTACTGCAACTTCGATACCAATTATGACAGGTAACTGTAACTTCGTTACTAATTATGACAAGTAACAGTAATTTCGATACAAATTATGGCAGGTAACTGTATCTTCGATACTAATTATGACAGGTAACAGTAACTTCGATACTAATTATGACAAGTAACATTAACTTCGATACTAATTATGGCAGGTTACTGTAACTTCGATACTAATTATGACAAGGGACTGTAATTTCGATACAAATTATGGCAGGTAACTGTAACTTCGACACTAATTATGACAGGTAACAGTAACTTCGATACTAATTATGACAAGTAACTATAACTTCGATAAAAATTATGACTGGTTACTGTAACTTCGATTCTAATTATGACAAGAAACTCAAACTTCGTTACTAATTATGACAAGTAACTGAAATTCTGATTGAAAATTATGGTAGGTAACTGTAACTTCATTACTAATTATGACAGGTAACAGTAACTTCGATACTAATTATGACAGGAAACTGTAACTTCGTTACTAATTATGACAAGTAACTTTAATTTCGATACTAGTTATGGCAGGAAACTGTAACTTCGTTACTAATTATGACAAGTCCCTGTAATTTCGATACAATTTATGGCAGGTAACTGTAACTTCGATACTAATTATGACAAGTAACTGTAACTTCGATACTAATTATGACAGGTAACTGTAACTTCGTTATTAATTATGACAAGTAACTGTAATTTTCATAAAACATTATTGTAAGTAACTGTAACTTCAATACTAATTATGACAGGTAACAGTAACTTCGATACTAATTATGACAAGAAACTCAAACTTCGTTACTAATTATGACAAGTAACTGTAATTTTGATAAAAAATTATGGTAGGTAACTGTAACTTCAATACTAATTATGACAGGTAACAGTATCTTCGATACTTATTATGACAGGAAACTGTAACTTCGTTACTAATTATGACAAGTAACTTTAATTTCGATATTAATTATGGCAGGAAACTGTAACCTCGATACTAATTATGACAAGTAACTGTAACTTCGATACTAATTATGACAGGTAACAGCAACTTCGATACTAATTATGACCAGTAATTATAACTTCGATACAAATTATGACAGGTAACTGTAACTTCGATACTAATTATGACAAGAAACTCTAACTTCGTTACTAATTATGACAAGTAACTGTAATTTTGATAAAAAATTATTGTAGGTAACTGTAACTTCAATACTAATTATGACAGGTAACAGTAACTTCGATACTAATTATGACAGGTAACAGTAACTACGATACTAATTAGGACAAGTAACTGTAACTTCGATACTAATTATGACAAGTAACTGTAACTTCGTAACTAATTATGACAAGTAACAGTAACTTCGATACTAATTATGACAAGTAACTGTAACTTCGATACTAATTATGACAGGGAACTTTAATTTCGATACAAATTATGGCAGGTAACTGTAACTTCGATACTAAATGTGACTGGTAACAGTAACTTCGATACTAATTATGACATGTAACTATAACTTCGAATCAAATTATGACAGGTAACTGTAACTTCGATACTAATTATGACAAGAAACTCTAACTTCGTTACTAATTATGACAAATAACTGTAATTTTGATAAAAAAAATTATGGTAGGTAACTGTAACTTCAATACTAATTATGACAGGTAACAGTAACTTCGATACTTATTATGACAGGTAACTGTAACTTGGTTACTAATTATGACAAGTAACTGTAATTTCGATACAAATATTGGCAGGTAACTGTAACATCGATTCTAATTATGACAGGTAACAGTAACTTCGATACTAATTATGACAAGTAACTGTAACTTCGATACTAATTATGACAGGTAACTGTAACTTCGTTACTATTTATGACAAGTAACAGTAATTTCGATACAAGATATGGCAGGTAACAGTAACTTCGATACTAATTATGACAGGTAACAGTAACTTCGATACTAATTATGACAAGTAACATTAACTTCGATAGTAATTATGACAGGTAACTGTAACTTCCATACTAATTATGACAGGTAACAGTTACTTCGATACTAATTATGACAGGTAACTGTAACTTCGATACTAATTATGACAAGGAACTGTAATTTCGATACAAATTATGGCAGGTAACTGTAAATTCGTTACTAATTATGACAAGTAACTGTAATTTCGATACAAATTTTGGAAGGTAACTGTTACTTCGATACTATTTATGACAGGTAACAGTAACTTCGATACTAATTATGACAAGTAACAGTAACTTCGATACTTATTATGACAGGTAACTTTAACTTCGTTACTAATTATGACAAGATACTCTAATTTCGATACAAATTATGGCAGGTAACTGTAACTTCGGTACTAATTATGACAGGTAACAGTAACTTCGATACTAATTATGACAAGTAACTATAAATTCGATAAAAATTATGACTGGTTACTGTAACTTCGATTCTAATTATGACGAGAAACTCAAACTTCGTTACTAATTATGACAAGTAACTGTAATTTTGATAAAAAATTATGGTAGGTAACTGTAACTTTAATACTAATTATGACAGGTAACAGTAACTTCGATACTAATTATGACAGGAAACTGTAACTTCGTTACTAATTATGACAAGTAACTTTAATTTCGATACTAATTATGGCAGGAAACTGTAACTTCGTTACTAATTATGACAAGTCCCTGTAATTTCGATACAAATTATGACAGGTCACTGTAACTTCGATACTAATTATGACAAGTAACTGTAACTTCGATACTAATTATGACAGGTAACTGTAACTTCGTCCCTAATTATAACAAGTAACTGTAATTTCGTTACAAATTATGGCAGGTAACAGTAACTTCGATACTAATTATGACAGGTAACAGTAATTCGATACTAATTATGACAAGTAACTATAACTTCGATACAAATTATGACAGGTAACTGTAACTTCGATACTAATTATGAGAAGAAACTCGAACTTCGTTACTAATTATGACAAGTCCCTGTAATTTCGATACAAATTATGGCAGGTAACTTTAACTTCCATACTAATTATGACAGGTAACAGTAACTTCGATACTAATTATGACAGGAAACTGTAACTTCGTTACTAATTATGACAATTAACTGTAATTTCGATACAAATTATGACAGGTAACTGTAACTTCGTTACTAATTATGACAGGTTACTGTAACTTCGTTACTAATTATTTCAAGTAACTGTAGCTTCGATGCTAATTATGACAAGTAACTGTAATTTCGATACAAATTATGACAGGTAACATTAACTTCGATACTAATTATGACAAGAAACTCTAACTTCGTTAATAATTATGACAAGTAACAGTAATTTTGATAAAAATTTATGGTAGGTAACTGTAACTTCAATACTAATTATGACTGTAACTGTATCTTCGTTACTAATTATGACAAGTAACTGTAATTTCGATACAAATTATGGCAGGTAACAGTAACTTCGATACTAATTATGACAGGTAACTGTAACTTCGATACTAATTATGACAAGGAACTGTAATTTCGATACAAATTATGGCAGGTAACTGTAACTTCCATACCAATTATGACAGGTAACAGTAACTTCGATACTAATTATGACAAGAAACTGTAACTTCGTTACTAATTATGACAAGTAACTGTAATTTCGATACAAATTATGACAGGGAACTGTAACTTCGTTACTAATTATGACAAGTAACAGTACCTTCGATACTAATTATGACAGGTAACTGTAACTTCGATACTAATTATGACAAGAAACTCAAACTTCGTTACTAATTATGACAAGTAACTGAAATTTTGATAGAAAATTATGGTAGGTAACTGTAACTTCATTACTAATTATGACAGGTAACAGTAACTTCGATACTAATTATGACAGGAAACTGTAACTTCGTTACTAATTATGACAAGTAACTTTAATTTCGATACTAGTTATGGCAGGAAACTGTAACTTCGTTACTAATTATGACAAGTCCCTGTAATTTCGATACAATTTATGGCAGGTAACTGTAACTTCGATACTAATTATGACAAGTAACTGTAACTTCGATACTAATTATGACAGGTAACTGTAACTTCGTTATTAATTATGACAAGTAACTGTAATTTTCATAAAACATTATTGTAGGTAACTGTAACTTCAATACTAATTATGACAGGTAACAGTAACTTCGATACTAATTATGACAAGAAATTATAACTTCGATAAAAATTATGACTGGTTACTGTAACTTCGATTCTAATTATGACAAGAAACTCAAACTTCGTTACTAATTATGACAAGTAACTGTAATTTTGATAAAAAATTATGGTAGGTAACTGTAACTTCAATACTAATTATGACAGGTAACAGTATCTTCTATACTAATTATGACAGGAAACTGTAACTTCGTTACTAATTATGACATGTAACTTTAATTTCGATATTAATTATGGCAGGAAACTGAAACTTCGTTACTAATTATGACCAGTCCCTGTAATTTCGATACAAATTACGGCAGGTAACTGTAACCTCGATACTAATTATGACAAGTAACTGTAACTTCGATACTAATTATGACAGGTAACTGTAACTTCGTTATTAATTATGACAAGTAACTGTAATTTCGATACAAATTTTGGCAGGTAACTGTATCATCGTTACTAATTTTGACAGGTAACAGTAACTTCGATACTAATTATGACAAGTAACTGTAACTTCGATACTAATTATGACAGGTAACTGTAACTTCGATACTAATTATGACAAGTAACTGTAATTTCGATTCAAATTTTGGCAGGTAACTGTAACGTCGATACTTATTATGACAGGTAACAGTAACTTCGATACTAATTATGACAAGTAACTATAACTTCGATACAAATTATGACAGGTAACTGTAACTTCGATACTAATTATGACAAGAATATCTAATCGTTACTAATTATAACAAGCAACTGTAATTTTGATAAAAAATTATTGTAGGTAACTGTAACTTCAATACTAATTATGACAGGTAACAGTAACTTCGATACTAATTATGACAGGTAACTGTAACTTCGTTACTTATTATGACAAGTAACTTTAATTTCGGTACTAATTATGGCAGGTTACTGTAACTTCGTTACTAATTATGACAAGTCCCTGTAATTTCGATACAAATTATGGCAGGTAATTGTAATTTCGATGCTAACTATGACAGGTAACAGTAACTTCGATACTAATTATGACAAGTAACAGTAACTTCGATACTAATTATGACAAGTAACTGTAACTTCGATACTAATTATGACAGGTAACTGTAACTTCGTTACTAATTATGACAAGTAACTGTAATTTCGATTCAAATTTTGGCAGGTAACTGTAACTTCGATACTTATTATGACAGGTAACAATAACTTCGATACTAATTATGACAAGTAACTGTAATTTCGATACTAATTATGTAGGTAAATGTAATTACGTTACTAATTATGACAAGTAACTGTAATTTCGATACAAATTATGGCAGGTAACTGTAACTTCGATACTAATTATGACAAGTAACAGCAACTTCGATACTAATTATGACAAGTAACTATAACTTCGATACAAATTATAACAGGTAACTGTATCTTCGATACTAATTATGACAAGAAACTCTAACTTCGTTACTAATTATGACAAGTAACTGTAACTTCGATACTAATTATGACAGGGAACTGTAATTTCGATACAAATTATGGCAGGTAACTGTAACTTCGATACTAATTATGACAAGAAACTCTAACATCGTTACTAATTATGACAAGTAACTGTAATTTTGATAAAAAATTATGGTAGGTAACTGTAACTTCAATACTAATTATGACAGGTAACAGTAACTTCGATACTTATTATGACAGGTAACTGTAACTTCGTTACTAATTATCACAAGTAACTTTAATTTCGATACTAATTATGGCAGGTAACTGTAACTTCGTTACTAATTATTACAAGTCCCTGTAATTTCGATACAAATTATGGCGGGTAACGGTAACTTCGATACTAATTATTACAAGTAACTGTAACTTCGATACTAATTATGACAGGTAACTGTAACTTGGTTACTAATTATGACAAGTAACTGTAATTTCGATACAAATTTTGGCAGGTAACTGTAACGTGGATTCTAATTATGACAGGTAACAGTAACTTTGATACTAATTATGACAAGTAACTGTAACTTCGATACTAATTATGACAGGTAACTGTAACTTCGTTACTATTTATGACATGTAACAGTAATTTCGATACAAAATATGGCAGGTAACAGTAACTTCGATACTAATTATGACAGGTTACAGTAACTTCGATACTAATTATGACAAGTAACATTAATTTCGATACTAATTATGACAGGTTACTGTAACATCGTTGCTAATGATGACAAGTAACTTAAATTTCGATACAAATTATGGCAGGTAACTGTAACTTCCATACTAATTACGACAGGTAACAGTTACTTCGATACTAATTATGACAGGAAACTGTAACTTCGTTACTAATTATGACAAGTAACTGTAATTTCGATACAAATTATGACAGGTAACTGTAACTTCGTTACTAATTATGACAAGTAACAGTACCTTCGATACTAATTATGACAGGTAACTGTAACTTCGATACTAATTGTGACAAGGAACTGTAATTTCGATACAAATTATGGCAGGTAACTGTATCTTCGTTACTAATTATGACAAGTAACTGTAATTTCGATACAAATTTTGGCAGGTAACTGTTACTTCGATACTAACTATGACAGGTAACAGTAACGTGGATACTAATTATGACAAGTAACAGTAACTTCGATACTTATTATGACAGGTAACTGTAACTTCGTTACTAATTATGACAAGAAACTCTAATTTCGATAAAAATTATGGCCGGTAACTGTAACTTCGGTACTAATTATGACAGGTAACAGTAACTTCGATACTAATTATGACAAGTAACTATAACTTCGATAAAAATTATGACTGGTTACTGTAACATCGATTCTAATTATGACGAGAAACTCAAACTTCGTTACTAATTATGACAAGTAACTGTAATTTTGATAAAAAATTATGGTAGGTAACTGTAACTTCAATACTAATTATGACAGGTAACAGTAACTTCGATACTAATTATGACAGGTAACAGTAACTACGATACTAATTGGGACAAGTAACTTTAATTTCGATATTAATTATGGCAGGAAACTGTAACTTCGTTACTAATTATGACAAGTCCCTGTAATTTCGATACAAATTACGGCAGGTAACTGTAACCTCGATACTAATTATGACAAGTAACTGTAACTTCGATACTAATTATGACAGGTAACTGTAACTTCGTTATTAATTATGACAAGTAACTGTAATTTCGATACAAATTTTGGCAGGTAACTGTATCATCGTTACTAATTTTGACAGGTAACAGTAACTTCGATACTAATTATGACAAGTAACTGTAACTTCGATACTAATTATGACAGGTAACAGCAACTTCGATACTAATTATGACCAGTAACTATAACTTCGATACAAATTATGACAGGTAACTGTAACTTCGATACTAATTATGACAAGAAACTCTAACTTCGTTACTAATTATGACAAGTAACTGTAATTTTGATAAAAAATTATTGTAGGTAACTGTAACTTCAATACTAATTATGACAGGTAACAGTAACTTCGATACTAATTATGACAGGTAACAGTAACTACGATACTAATTGGGACAAGTAACTGTAACTTCGATACTAATTATGACAAGTAACTGTAACTTCGTAACTAATTATGACAAGTAACAGTAACTTCGATACTAATTATGACAAGTAACTGTAACATCGATACTAATTATGACAGGGAACTTTAATTTCGATACAAATTATGGCAGGTAACTGTAACTTCGATACTAAATGTGACTGGTAACAGTAACTTCGATACTAATTATGACATGTAACTATAACTTCGAATCAAATTATGACAGGTAACTGTATCTTCGATACTAATTATGACAAGAACCTCTAACTTCGTTACTAATTATGACAAATAACTGTAATTTTGATAAAAAAAATTATGGTAGGTAACTGTAACTTCAATACTAATTATGACAGGTAACAGTAACTTCGATACTTATTATGACAGGTAACTGTAACTTGGTTACTAATTATCACAAGTAACTTTAATTTCGATACTAATTATGGCTGGTAACTGTAACTTCGTTACTAATTATTACAAGTCCCTGTAATTTCGATACAAATTATGGCGGGTAACGGTAACTTCGATACTAATTATTACAAGTAACTGTAACTTCGATACTAATTATGACAGGTAACTGTAACATGGTTACTAATTATGACAAGTAACTGTAATTTCGATACAAATTTTGGCAGGTAACTGTAACATCGATTCTAATTATGACAGGTAACAGTAACTTCGATACTAATTATGAGAAGTAACTGTAACTTCGATACTAATTATGACAGGTAACTGTAACTTCGTTACTATTTATGACAAGTAACAGTAATTTCGATACAAAATATGGCAGGTAACAGTAACTTCGATACTAATTATGACAGGTAACAGTAACTTCGATACTAATTATGACAAGTAACATTAACTTCGATAGTAATTATGACAGGTAACTGTAACTTCCATACTAATTATGACAGGTAACAGTTACTTCGATACTAATTATGACAGGTAACTGTAACTTCGATACTAATTATGACAAGGAACTGTAATTTCGATACAAATTATGGCAGGTAACTGTAAATTCGTTACTAATTATGACAAGTAACTGTAATTTCGATACAAATTTTGGAAGGTAACTGTTACTTCGATACTAATTATGACAGGTAACAGTAACTTCGATACTAATTATGACAAGTAACAGTAACTTCGATACTTATTATGACAGGTAACTTTAACTTCGTTACTAATTATGACAAGATACTCTAATTTCGATACAAATTATGGCAGGTAACTGTAACTTCGGTACTAATTATGACAGGTAACAGTAACTTCGATACTAATTATGACAAGTAACTATAAATTCGATAAAAATTATGACTGGTTACTGTAACTTCGATTCTAATTATGACGAGAAACTCAAACTTCGTTACTAATTATGACAAGTAACTGTAATTTTGATAAAAAATTATGGTAGGTAACTGTAACTTTAATACTAATTATGACAGGTAACAGTAACTTCGATACTAATTATGACAGGAAACTGTAACTTCGTTACTAATTATGACAAGTAACTTTAATTTCGATACTAATTATGGCAGGAAACTGTAACTTCGTTACTAATTATGACAAGTCCCTGTAATTTCGATACAAATTATGACAGGTCACTGTAACTTCGATACTAATTATGACAAGTAACTGTAACTTCGATACTAATTATGACAGGTAACTGTAACTTCGTCCCTAATTATAACAAGTAACTGTAATTTCGTTACAAATTATGGCAGGTAACAGTAACTTCGATACTAATTATGATAGGTAACAGTAATTCGATACTAATTATGACAAGTAACTATAACTTCGATACAAATTATGACAGGTAACTGTAACTTCGATACTAATTATGAGAAGAAACTCGAACTTCGTTACTAATTATGACAAGTCCCTGTAATTTCGATACAAATTATGGCAGGTAACTGTAACTTCCATACTAATTATGACAGGTAACAGTAACTTCGATACTAATTATGACAGGAAACTGTAACTTCGTTACTAATTATGACAATTAACTGTAATTTCGAAACAAATTATGACAGGTAACTGTAACTTCGTTACAAATTATTACAGGTTACTGTAACTTCGTTACTAATTATGTCAAGTAACTGTAGCTTCGATGCTAATTATGACAAGTAACTGTAATTTCGATACAAATTATGACAGGTAACATTAACTTCGATACTAATTATGACAAGAAACTCTAACTTCGTTAATAATTATGACAAGTAACAGTAATTTTGATAAAAATTTATGGTAGGTAACTGTAACTTCAATACTAATTATGACTGTAACTGTATCTTCGTTACTAATTATGACAAGTAACTGTAATTTCGATACAAATTATGGCAGGTAACAGTAACTTCGATACTAATTATGACAGGTAACTGTAACTTCGATACTAATTATGACAAGGAACTGTAATTTCGATACAAATTATGGCAGGTAACTGTAACTTCCATACTAATTATGACAGGTAACAGTAACTTCGATACTAATTATGACAAGAAACTGTAACTTCGTTACTAATTATGACAAGTAACTGTAATTTCGATACAAATTATGACAGGGAACTGTAACTTCGTTACTAATTATGACAAGTAACAGTACCTTCGATACTAATTATGACAGGTAACTGTAACTTCGATACTAATTATGACAAGAAACTCAAACTTCGTTACTAATTATGACAAGTAACTTAAATTTTGATAGAAAATTATGGTAGGTAACTGTAACTTCATTACTAATTATGACAGGTAACAGTAACTTCGATACTAATTATGACAGGAAACTGTAACTTCGTTACTAATTATGACAAGTAACTTTAATTTCGATACTAGTTATGGCAGGAAACTGTAACTTCGTTACTAATTATGACAAGTCCCTGTAATTTCGATACAATTTATGGCAGGTAACTGTAACTTCGATACTAATTATGACAAGTAACTGTAACTTCGATACTAATTATGACAGGTAACTGTAACTTCGTTATTAATTATGACAAGTAACTGTAATTTTCATAAAACATTATTGTAGGTAACTGTAACTTCAATACTAATTATGACAGGTAACAGTAACTTCGATACTAATTATGACAAGAAACTATAACTACGATAAAAATTATGACTGGTTACTGTAACTTCGATTCTAATTATGACAAGAAACTCAAACTTCGTTACTAATTATGACAAGTAACTGTAATTTTGATAAAAAATTATGGTAGGTAACTGTAACTTCAATAATAATTATGACAGGTAACAGTATCTTCTATACTAATTATGACAGGAAACTGTAACTTCGTTACTAATTATGACATGTAACTTTAATTTCGATATTAATTATGGCAGGAAACTGAAACTTCGTTACTAATTATGACCAGTCCCTGTAATTTCGATACAAATTACGGCAGGTAACTGTAACCTCGATACTAATTATGACAAGTAACTGTAACTTCGATACTAATTATGACAGGTAACTGTAACTTCGTTATTAATTATGACAAGTAACTGTAATTTCGATACAAATTTTGGCAGGTAACTGTATCATCGTTACTAATTTTGACAGGTAACAGAAACTTCGATACTAATTATGACAAGTAACTGTAACTTCGATACTAATTATGACAGGTAACTGTAACTTCGATACTAATTATGACAAGTAACTGTAATTTCGATTCAAATTTTGGCAGGTAACTGTAACGTCGATACTTATTATGACAGGTAACAGTAACTTCGATACTAATTATGACAAGTAACTATAACTTCGATACAAATTATGACAGGTAACTGTAACTTCGATACTAATTATGACAAGAATATCTAACTTCGTTACTAATTATAACAAGTAACTGTAATTTTGATAAAAAATTATTGTAGGTAACTGTAACTTCAATACTAATTATGACAGGTAACAGTAACTTCGATACTAATTATGACAGGTAACTGTAACTTCGTTACTTA
The DNA here is from genome assembly GCA_946902985.2 of Meconema thalassinum. Taxonomy (NCBI): domain Eukaryota; kingdom Metazoa; phylum Arthropoda; class Insecta; order Orthoptera; family Tettigoniidae; genus Meconema; species Meconema thalassinum. The sequence continues at coordinate 1,670,478,346 of OX336388.2, read as the reverse complement.
TTATGACAAGTAACTTTAATTTCGGTACTAATTATGGCAGGTTACTGTAACTTCGTTACTAATTATGACAAGTCCCTGTAATTTCGATACAAATTATGGCAGGTAATTGTAATTTCGATGCTAATTATGACAGGTAACAGTAACTTCGATACTAATTATGACAAGTAACAGTAACTTCGATACTAATTATGACAAGTAACTGTAACTTCGATACTAATTATGACAGGTAACTGTAACTTCGTTACTAATTATGACAAGTAACTGTAATTTCGATTCAAATTTTGGCAGGTAACTGTAACTTCGATACTTATTATGACAGGTAACAATAACTTCGATACTAATTATGACAAGTAACTGTAATTTCGATACTAATTATGTAGGTAACTGTAACTACGTTACTAATTATGACAAGTAACTGTAATTTCGATACAAATTATGGCAGGTAACTGTAACTTCGATACTAATTATGACAAGTAACAGCAACTTCGATACTAATTATGACAAGTAACTATAACTTCGATACAAATTATAACAGGTAACTGTAACTTCGATACTAATTATGACAAGAAACTCTAACTTCGTTACTAATTATGACAAGTAACTGTAACTTCGATACTAATTATGACAGGGAACTGTAATTTCGATACAAATTATGGCAGGTAACTGTAACTTCGATACTAATTATGACAAGAAACTCTAACTTCGTTACTAATTATGACAAGTAACTGTAATTTTGATAAAAAATTATGGTAGGTAACTGTAACTTCAATACTAATTATGACAGGTAACAGTAACTTCGATACTTATTATGACAGGTAACTGTAACTTCGTTACTAATTATCACAAGTAACTTTAATTTCGATACTAATTATGGCAGGTAACTGTAACTTCGTTACTAATTATTACAAGTCCCTGTAATTTCGATACAAATTATGGCGGGTAACGGTAACTTCGATACTAATTATTACAAGTAACTGTAACTTCGATACTAATTATGACAGGTAACTGTAACTTGGTTACTAATTATGACAAGTAACTGTAATTTCGATACAAATTTTGGCAGGTAACTGTAACGTGGATTCTAATTATGACAGGTAACAGTAACTTTGATACTAATTATGACAAGTAACTGTAACTTCGATACTAATTATGACAGGTAACTGTAACTTCGTTACTATTTATGACATGTAACAGTAATTTCGATACAAAATATGGCAGGTAACAGTAACTTCGATACTAATTATGACAGGTTACAGTAACTTCGATACTAATTATGACAAGTAACATTAATTTCGATACTAATTATAACAGGTTACTGTAACATCGTTGCTAATGATGACAAGTAACTTTAATTTCGATACAAATTATGGCAGGTAACTGTAACTTCCATACTAATTACGACAGGTAACAGTTACTTCGATACTAATTATGACAGGAAACTGTAACTTCGTTACTAATTATGACAAGTAACTGTAATTTCGATACAAATTATGACAGGTAACTGTAACTTCGTTACTAATTATGACAAGTAACAGTACCTTCGATACTATTTATGACAGGTAACTGTAACTTCGATACTAATTGTGACAAGGAACTGTAATTTCGATACAAATTATGGCAGGTAACTGTATCTTCGTTACTAATTATGACAAGTAACTGTAATTTCGATACAAATTTTGGCAGGTAACTGTTACTTCGATACTAATTATGACAGGTAACAGTAACTTGGATACTAATTATGACAAGTAACAGTAACTTCGATACTTATTATGACAGGTAACTGTAACTTCGTTACTAATTATGACAAGAAACTCTAATTTCGATAAAAATTATGGCAGGTAACTGTAACTTCGGTACTAATTATGACAGGTAACAGTAACTTCGATATTAATTATGACAAGTAACTATAACTTCGATAAAAATTATGACTGGTTACTGTAACTTCGATTCTAATTATGACGAGAAACTCAAACTTCGTTACTAATTATGACAAGTAACTGTAATTTTGATAAAAAATTATGGTAGGTAACTGTAACTTCAATACTAATTATGACAGGTAACAGTAACTTCGATACTAATTATGACAGGAAACTGTAACTTCGTTATTTATTACGACAAGTAACTTTAATTTCGATACTAATTATGGCAGGAAACTGTAACTTCGTTACTAATTATGACAAGTCCCTGTAATTTCGATACAAATTATGGCAGGTAACTGTAACTTCGATACTAATTATGACAAGTAACTGGAACTTCGATACTAATTATGACAGGTAACTGTAACTTCGTCACTAATTATAACAAGTAACTGTAATTTCGTTACAGATTATGGCAGGTAACAGTAACTTCGATACTAATTATGACAGGTAACAGTAATTCGATACTAATTATGACAAGTAACTATAACTTCGATACAAATTATGACAGGTAACTGTAACTTCGATACTAATTATGACAAGAAACTCGAACTTCGTTACTAATTATGACAAGTCCCTGTAATTTCGATACAAATTATGGAAGGAACCTGTAACTTCCATACTAATTATGACAGGTAACAGTAACTTCGATACTAATTATGACAGGAAAATGTAACTTCGTTACTAATTATGACAAGTAACTGTAATTTCGATACAAATTATGACAGGTAACTGTAACTTCGTTACTAATTATGACAGGTTACTGTAACTTCGTTACTAATTATGTCAAGTAACTGTAGCTTCGATGCTAATTATGACAAGTAACTGTAATTTCGATACAAATTATGACAGGTAACATTAACTTCGATACTAATTATGACAAGAAACTCTAACTTCGTTAATAATTATGACAAGTAACAGTAATTTTGATAAAAATTTATGGTAGGTAACTGTAACTTCAATACTAATTATGACTGTAACTGTAACTTCGTTACTAATTATGACAAGTAACTGTAATTTCGATACAAATTATGGCAGGTAACAGTAACTTCGATACTAATTATGACAGGTAACTGTAACTTCGAAACTAATTATGACAAGGAACTGTAATTTCGATACAAATTATGGCAGGTAACTGTAACTTCCATACTAATTATGACAGGTAACAGTAACTTCGATACTAATTATGACAAGAAACTGTAACTTCGTTACTAATTATGACAAGTAACTGTAATTTCGATACAAATTATGACAAGTAACTGTAACTGCGATACTAATTATGACAGGGAACTTTAATTTCGATACAAATTATGGCAGGTAACTGTAACTTCGATACTAAATGTGACTGGTAACAGTAACTTCGATACTAATTATGACATGTAACTATAACTTCGAATCAAATTATGACAGGTAACTGTAACTTGGATACTAATTATGACAAGAAACTCTAACTTCGTTACTAATTATGACAAATAACTGTAATTTTGATTAAAAAAATTATGGTAGGTAACTGTAACTTCAATACTAATTGTGACAGGTAACAGTAACTTCGATACTTATTATTACAGGTAACTGTAACTTGGTTACTAATTATCACAAGTAACTTTAATTTCGATACTAATTATGGCTGGTAACTGTAACTTCGTTACTAATTATTACAAGTCCCTGTAATTTCGATACAAATTATGGCGGGTAACGGTAACTTCGATACTAATTATTACAAGTAACTGTAACTTCGATACTAATTATGACAGGTAACTGTAACTTGGTTACTAATTATGACAAGTAACTGTAATTTCGATACAAATTTTGGCAGGTAACTGTAACATCGATTCTAATTATGACAGGTAACAGTAACTTCGATACTAATTATGACAAGTAACTGTAACTTCGATACTAATTATGACAGGTAACTGTAACTTCGTTACTATTTATGACAAGTAACAGTAATTTCGATACAAAATATGGCAGGTAACAGTAACTTCGATACTAATTATGACAGGTAACAGTAACTTCGATACTAATTATGACAAGTAACATTAACTTCGATAGTAATTATGACAGGTAACTGTAACTTCCATACTAATTATGACAGGTAACAGTTACTTCGATACTAATTATGACAGGTAACTGTAACTTCGATACTAATTATGACAAGGAACTGTAATTTCGATACAAATTATGGCAGGTAACTGTAAATTCGTTACTAATTATGACAAGTAACTGTAATTTCGATACAAATTTTGGAAGGTAACTGTTACTTCGATACTAATTATGACAGGTAACAGTAACTTCGATACTAATTATGACAAGTAACAGTAACTTCGATACTTATTATGACAGGTAACTTTAACTTCGTTACTAATTATGACAAGATACTCTAATTTCGATACAAATTATGGCAGGTAACTGTAACTTCGGTACTAATTATGACAGGTAACAGTAACTTCGATACTAATTATGACAAGTAACTATAAATTCGATAAAAATTATGACTGGTTACTGTAACTTCGATTCTAATTATGACGAGAAACTCAAACTTCGTTACTAATTATGACAAGTAACTGTAATTTTGATAAAAAATTATGGTAGGTAACTGTAACTTTAATACTAATTATGACAGGTAACAGTAACTTCGATACTAATTATGACAGGAAACTGTAACTTCGTTACTAATTATGACAAGTAACTTTAATTTCGATACTAATTATGGCAGGAAACTGTAACTTCGTTACTAATTATGACAAGTCCCTGTAATTTCGATACAAATTATGACAGGTCACTGTAACTTCGATACTAATTATGACAAGTAACTGTAACTTCGATACTAATTATGACAGGTAACTGTAACTTCGTCCCTAATTAAAACAAGTAACTGTAATTTCGTTACAAATTATGGCAGGTAACAGTAACTTCGATACTAATTATGACAGGTAACAGTAATTCGATACTAATTATGACAAGTAACTATAACTTCGATACAAATTATGACAGGTAACTGTAACTTCGATACTAATTATGAGAAGAAACTCGAACTTCGTTACTAATTATGACAAGTCCCTGTAATTTCGATACAAATTATGGCAGGTAACTGTAACTTCCATACTAATTATGACAGGTAACAGTAACTTCGATACTAATTATGACAGGAAACTGTAACTTCGTTACTAATTATGACAATTAACTGTAATTTCGATACAAATTATGACAGATAACTGTAACTTCGTTACTAATTATGACAGGTTACTGTAACATCGTTACTAATTATGTCAAGTAACTGTAGCTTCGATGCTAATTATGACAAGTAACTGTAATTTCGATACAAATTATGACAGGTAACATTAACTTCGATACTAATTATGACAAGAAACTCTAACTTCGTTAATAATTATGACAAGTAACAGTAATTTTGATAAAAATTTATGGTAGGTAACTGAAACTTCAATACTAATTATGACTGTAACTGTATCTTCGTTACTAATTATGACAAGTAACTGTAATTTCGATACAAATTATGGCAGGTAACAGTAACTTCGATACTAATTATGACAGGTAACTGTAACTTCGATACTAATTATGACAAGGAACTGTAATTTCGATACAAATTATGGCAGGTAACTGTAACTTCCATACTAATTATGACAGGTAACAGTAACTTCGATACTAATTATGACAAGAAACTGTAACTTCGTTACTAATTATGACAAGTAACTGTAATTTCGATACAAATTATGACAGGGAACTGTAACTTCGTTACTAATTATGACAAGTAACAGTACCTTCGATACTAATTATGACAGGTAACTGTAACTTCGATACTAATTATGACAAGAAACTCAAACTTCGTTACTAATTATGACAAGTAACTGAAATTTTGATAGAAAATTATGGTAGGTAACTGTAACTTCATTACTAATTATGACAGGTAACAGTAACTTCGATACTAATTATGACAGGAAACTGTAACTTCGTTACTAATTATGACAAGTAACTTTAATTTCGATACTAGTTATGGCAGGAAACTGTAACTTCGTTACTAATTATGACAAGTCCCTGTAATTTCGATACAATTTATGGCGGGTAACTGTAACTTCGATACAAATTATGACAAGTAACTGTAACTTCGATACTAATTATGACAGGTAACTGTAACTTCGTTATTAATTATGACAAGTAACTGTAATTTTCATAAAACATTATTGTAGGTAACTGTAACTTCAATACTAATTATGACAGGTAACAGTAACTTCGATACTAATTATGACAAGAAACTATAACTTCGATAAAAATTATGACTGGTTACTGTAACTTCGATTCTAATTATGACAAGAAACTCAAACTTCGTTACTAATTATGACAAGTAACTGTAATTTTGATAAAAAATTATGGTAGGTAACTGTAACTTCAATACTAATTATGACAGGTAACAGTATCTTCTATACTAATTATGACAGGAAACTGTAACTTCGTTACTAATTATGACATGTAACTTTAATTTCGATATTAATTATGGCAGGAAACTGAAACTTCGTTACTAATTATGACCAGTCCCTGTAATTTCGATACAAATTACGGCAGGTAACTGTAACCTCGATACTAATTATGACAAGTAACTGTAACTTCGATACTAATTATGACAGGTAACTGTAACTTCGTTATTAATCATGACAAGTAACTGTAATTTCGATACAAATTTTGGCAGATAACTGTATCATCGTTACTAATTTTGACAGGTAACAGTAACTTCGATACTAATTATGACAAGTAACTGTAACTTCGATACTAATTATGACAGGTAACTTTAACTTCGATACTAATTATGACAAGTAACGGTAATTTCGATTCAAATTTTGGCAGGTAACTGTAACGTCGATACTTATTATGACAGGTAACAGTAACTTCGATACTAATTATGACAAGTAACTATAACTTCGATACAAATTATGACAGGTAACTGTAACTTCGATACTAATTATGACAAGAATATCTAACTTCGTTACTAATTATAACAAGTAACTGTAATTTTGATAAAAAATTATTGTAGGTAACTGTAACTTCAATACTAATTATGACAGGTAACAGTAACTTCGATACTAATTATGACAGGTAACTGTAACTTCGTTACTTATTATGACAAGTAACTTTAATTTCGGTACTAATTATGGCAGGTTACTGTAACTTCGTTACTAATTATGACAAGTCCCTGTAATTTCGATACAAATTATGGCAGGTAATTGTAATTTCGATGCTAATTATGACAGGTAACAGTAACTTCGATACTAATTATGACAAGTAACAGTAACTTCGATACTAATTATGACAAGTAACTGTAACTTCGATACTAATTATGACAGGTAACTGTAACTTCGTTACTAATTATGACAAGTAACTGTAATTTCGATTCAAATTTTGGCAGGTAACTGTAACTTCGATACTTATTATGACAGGTAACAATAACTTCGATACTAATTATGACAAGTAACTGTAATTTCGATACTAATTATGTAGGTAACTGTAACTACGTTACTAATTATGACAAGTAACTGTAATTTCGATACAAATTATGGCAGGTAACTGTAACTTCGATACTAATTATGACAAGTAACAGCAACTTCGATACTAATTATGACAAGTAACTATAACTTCGATACAAATTATAACAGGTAACTGTAACTTCGATACTAATTATGACAAGAAACTCTAACTTCGTTACTAATTATGACAAGTAACTGTAACTTCGATACTAATTATGACAGGGAACTGTAATTTCGATACAAATTATGGCAGGTAACTGTAACTTCGATACTAATTATGACAAGAAACTCTAACTTCGTTACTAATTATGACAAGTAACTGTAATTTTGATAAAAATTATGGTAGGTAACTGTAACTTCAATACTAATTATGACAGGTAACAGTAACTTCGATACTTATTATGACAGGTAACTCTAACTTCGTTACTAATTATCACAAGTAACTTTAATTTCGATACTAATTATGGCAGGTAACTGTAACTTCGTTACTAATTATTACAAGTCCCTGTAATTTCGATACAAATTATGGCGGGTAACGGTAACTTCGATACTAATTATTACAAGTAACTGTAACTTCGATACTAATTATGACAGGTAACTGTAACTTGGTTACTAATTATGACAAGTAACTGTAATTTCGATACAAATTTTGGCAGGTAACTGTAACGTGGATTCTAATTATGACAGGTAACAGTAACTTTGATACTAATTATGACAAGTAACTGTAACTTCGATACTAATTATGACAGGTAACTGTAACTTCGTTACTATTTATGACATGTAACAGTAATTTCGATACAAAATATGGCAGGTAACAGTAACTTCGATACTAATTATGACAGGTTACAGATACTTCGATACTAATTATGACAAGTAACATTAATTTCGATACTAATTATGACAGGTTACTGTAACATCGTTGCTAATGATGACAAGTAACTTTAATTTCGATACAAATTATGGCAGGTAACTGTAACTTCCATACTAATTACGACAGGTAACAGTTACTTCGATACTAATTATGACAGGAAACTGTAACTTCGTTACTAATTATGACAAGTAACTGTAATTTCGATACAAATTATGACAGGTAACTGTAACTTCGTTACTAATTATGACAAGTAACAGTACCTTCGATACTAATTATGACAGGTAACTGTAACTTCGATACTAATTGTGACAAGGAACTGTAATTTCGATACAAATTATGGCAGGTAACTGTATCTTCGTTACTAATTATGACAAGTAACTGTAATTTCGATACAAATTTTGGCAGGTAACTGTTACTTCGATACTAATTATGACAGGTAACAGTAACTTGGATACTAATTATGACAAGTAACAGTAACTTCGATACTTATTATGACAGGTAACTGTAACTTCGTTACTAATTATGACAAGAAACTCTAATTTCGATAAAAATTATGGCAGGTAACTGTAACTTCGCTACTAATTATGACAGGTAACAGTAACTTCGATACTAATTATGACAAGTAACTATAACTTCGATAAAAATTATGACTGGTTACTGTAACTTCGATTCTAATTATGACGAGAAACTCAAACTTCGTTACTAATTATGACAAGTAACTGTAATTTTGATAAAAAATTATGGTAGGTAACTGTAACTTCAATACTAATTATGACAGGTAACAGTAACTTCGATACTAATTATGACAGGAAACTGTAACTTCGTTATTTATTACGACAAGTAACTTTAATTTCGATACTAATTATGGCAGGAAACTGTAACTTCGTTACTAATTATGACAAGTCCCTGTAATTTCGATACAAATTATGGCAGGTAACTGTAACTTCGATACTAATTATGACAAGTAACTGTAACTTCGATACTAATTATGACAGGTAACTGTAACTTCGTCACTAATTATAACAAGTAACTGTAATTTCGTTACAGATTATGGCAGGTAACAGTAACTTCGATACTAATTATGACAGGTAACAGTAATTCGATACTAATTGTGACAAGTAACTATAACTTCGATACAAATTATGACAGGTAACTGTAACTTCGATACTAATTATGACAAGAAACTCGAACTTCGTTACTAATTATGACAAGTCCCTGTAATTTCGATACAAATTATGGAATGTAACTGTAACTTCCATACTAATTATGACAGGTAACAGTAACTTCGATACTAATTATGACAGGAAAATGTAACTTCGTTACTAATTATGACAAGTAACTGTAATTTCGATACAAATTATGACAGGTAACTGTAACTTCGTTACTAATTATGACAGGTTACTGTAACTTCGTTACTAATTATGTCAAGTAACTGTAGCTTCGATGCTAATTATGACAAGTAACTGTAATTTCGATACAAATTATGACAGGTTACATTAACTTCGATACTAATTATGACAAGAAACTCTAACTTCGTTAATAATTATGACAAGTAACAGTAATTTTGTTAAAAATTTATGGTAGGTAACTGTAACTTCAATACTAATTATGACTGTAACTGTAACTTCGTTACTAATTATGACAAGTAACTGTAATTTCGATACAAATTATGGCAGGTAACAGTAACTTCGATACTAATTATGACAGGTAACTGTAACTTCGAAACTAATTATGACAAGGAACTATAATTTCGATACAAATTATGGCAGGTAACTGTAACTTCCATACTAATTATGACAGGTAACAGTAACTTCGATACTAATTATGACAAGAAACTGTAACTTCGTTACTAATTATGACAAGTAACTGTAATTTCGATACAAATTATGACAGGGAACTGTAACTTCGTTACTAATTATGACAAGTAACAGTACCTTCGATACAAATTATGACAGGTAACTGTAACTTCGTTACTAATTATGACAGGTTACTGTAACTTCGATACTAATTATGACAAGTAACTGTAACTTCGATACTAATTATGACAGGTAACTGTAACTTCGTTATTAATTATGACAAGTAACTGTAATTTTCATAAAACATTATTGTAGGTAACTGTAACTTCAATACTAATTATGACAGGTAACAGTAACTTCGATACTAATTATGACAAGAAACTATAACTTCGATAAAAATTATGACTGGTTACTGTAACTTCGCTTCTAATTATGACAAGAAACTCAAACTTCGTTACTAATTATGACAAGTAACTGTAATTTTGATAAAAAATTATGGTAGGTAACTGTAACTTCAATACTAATTATGACAGGTAACAGTATCTTCTATACTAATTATGACAGGAAACTGTAACTTCGTTACTAATTATGACATGTAACTTTAATTTCGATATTAATTATGGCAGGAAACTGAAACTTCGTTACTAATTATGACCAGTCCCTGTAATTTCGATACAAATTACGGCAGGTAACTGTAACCTCGATACTAATTATGACAAGTAACTGTAACTTCGATACTAATTATGACAGGTAACTGTAACTTCGTTATTAATTATGACAAGTAACTGTAATTTCGATACAAATTTTGGCAGGTAACTGTATCATCGTTACTAATTTTGACAGGTAACAGTAACTTCGATACTAATTATGACAAGTAACTGTAACTTCGATACTAATTATGACAGGTAACTGTAACTTCGATACTAATTATGACAAGTAACTGTAATTTCGATTCAAATTTTGGCAGGTAACTGTAACGTCGATACTTATTATGACAGGTAACAGTAACTTCGATACTAATTATGACAAGTAACTATAACTTCGATACAAATTATGACAGGTAACTGTAACTTCGATACTAATTATGACAAGAATATCTAACTTCGTTACTAATTATAACAAGTAACTGTAATTTTGATAAAAAATTATTGTAGGTAACTGTAACTTCAATACTAATTATGACAGGTAACAGTAACTTCGATACTAATTATGACAGGTAACTGTAACTTCGTTACTTATTATGACGAGTAACTTTAATTTCGGTACTAATTATGGCAGGTTACTGTAACTTCGTTACTAATTATGACAAGTCCCTGTAATTTCGATACAAATTATGGCAGGTAATTGTAATTTCGATGCTAATTATGACAGGTAACAGTAACTTCGATACTAATTATGACAAGTAACAGTAACTTCGATACTAATTATGACAAGTAACTGTAACTTCGATACTAATTATGACAGGTAACTGTAACTTCGTTACTAATTATGACAAGTAACTGTAATTTCGATTCAAATTTTGGCAGGTAACTGTAACTTCGATACTTATTATGACAGGTAACAATAACTTCGATACTAATTATGACAAGTAACTGTAATTTCGATACTAATTATGTAGGTAACTGTAACTACGTTACTAATTATGACAAGTAACTGTAATTTCGATACAAATTATGGCAGGTAACTGTAACTTCGATACTAATTATGACAAGTAACAGCAACTTCGATACTAATTATGACAAGTAACTATAACTTCGATACAAATTATAACAGGTAACTGTAACTTCGATACTAATTATGACAAGAAACTCTAACTTCGTTACTAATTATGACAAGTAACTGTAACTTCGATACTAATTATGACAGGGAACTGTAATTTCGATACAAATTATGGCAGGTAACTGTAACTTCGATACTAATTATGACAAGAAACTCTAACTTCGTTACTAATTATGACAAGTAACTGTAATTTTGATAAAAAATTATGGCAGGTAACTGTAACTTCGATACTAATTATGACAAGTAACAGCAACTTCGATACTAATTATGACAAGTAACTATAACTTCGATACAAATTATAACAGGTAACAGCAACTTCGATACTAATTATGACAAGTAACTATAACTTCGATACAAATTATAACAGGTAACTGTAACTTCAATACTAATTATGACAGGTAACAGTAACTTCGATACTTATTATGACAGGTAACTGTAACTTCGTTACTAATTATCACAAGTAACTTTAATTTCGATACTAATTATGGCAGGTAACTGTAACTTCGTTACTAATTATTACAAGTCCCTGTAATTTCGATACAAATTATGGCGGGTAACGGTAACTTCGATACTAATTATTACAAGTAACTGTAACTTCGATACTAATTATGACAGGTAACTGTAACTTGGTTACTAATTATGACAAGTAACTGTAATTTCGATACAAATTTTGGCAGGTAACTGTAACGTGGATTCTAATTATGACAGGTAACAGTAACTTTGATACTAATTATGACAAGTAACTGTAACTTCGATACTAATTATGACAGGTAACTGTAACTTCGTTACTATTTATGACATGTAACAGTAATTTCGATACAAAATATGGCAGGTAACAGTAACTTCGATACTAATTATGACAGGTTACAGTAACTTCGATACTAATTATGACAAGTAACATTAATTTCGATACTAATTATGACAGGTTACTGTAACATCGTTGCTAATGATGACAAGTAACTTTAATTTCGATACAAATTATGGCAGGTAACTGTAACTTCCATACTAATTACGACAGGTAACAGTTACTTCGATACTAATTATGACAGGAAACTGTAACTTCGTTACTAATTATGACAAGTAACTGTAATTTCGATACAAATTATGACAGGTAACTGTAACTTCGTTACTAATTATGACAAGTAACAGTACCTTCGATACTAATTATGACAGGTAACTGTAACTTCGATACTAATTGTGACAAGGAACTGTAATTTCGATACAAATTATGGCAGGTAACTGTATCTTCGTTACTAATTATGACAAGTAACTGTAATTTCGATACAAATTTTGGCAGGTAACTGTTACTTCGATACTAATTATGACAGGTAACAGTAACTTGGATACTAATTATGACAAGTAACAGTAACTTCGATACTAATTATGACAGGTAACTGTAACTTCGTTATTAATTATGACAAGTAACTGTAATTTTCATAAAACATTATTGTAGGTAACTGTAATTTCAATACTAATTATGACAGGTAACAGTAACTTCGATACTAATTATGACAAGAAACTATAACTTCGATAAAAATTATGACTGGTTACTGTAACTTCGATTCTAATTATGACAAGAAACTCAAACTTCGTTACTAATTATGACAAGTAACTCTAATTTTGATAAAAAATTATGGTAGGTAACTGTAACTTCAATACTAATTATGACAGGTAACAGTATCTTCTATACTAATTATGACAGGAAACTGTAACTTCGTTACTAATTATGACATGTAACTTTAATTTCGATATTAATTATGGCAGGAAACTGAAACTTCGTTACTAATTATGACCAGTCCCTGTAATTTCGATACAAATTACGGCAGGTAACTGTAACCTCGATACTAATTATGACAAGTAACTGTAACTTCGATACTAATTATGACAGGTAACTGTAACTTCGTTATTAATTATGACAAGTAACTGTAATTTCGATACAAATTTTGGCAGGTAACTGTATCATCGTTACTAATTTTGACAGGTAACAGTAACTTCGATACTAATTAGGACAAGTAACTGTAACTTCGATACTAATTATGACAGGTAACTGTAACTTCGATACTAATTATGACAAGTAACGGTAATTTCGATTCAAATTTTGGCAGGTAACTGTAACGTCGGTACTTATTATGACAGGTAACAGTAACTTCGATACTAATTATGACAAGTAACTATAACTTCGATACAAATTATGACAGGTAACTGTAACTTCGATACTAATTATGACAAGAATATCTAACTTCGTTACTAATTATAACAAGTAACTGTAATTTTGATAAAAAATTATTGTAGGTAACTGTAACTTCAATACTAATTATGACAGGTAACAGTAACTTCGATACTAATTATGACAGGTAACTGTAACTTCGTTACTTATTATGACAAGTAACTTTAATTTCGGTACTAATTATGGCAGGTTACTGTAACTTCGTTACTAATTATGACAAGTCCCTGTAATTTCGATACAAATTATGGCAGGTAATTGTAATTTCGATGCTAATTATGACAGGTAACAGTAACTTCGATACTAATTATGACAAGTAACAGTAACTTCGATACTAATTATGACAAGTAACTGTAACTTCGATACTAATTATGACAGGTAACTGTAACTTCGTTACTAATTATGACAAGTAACTGTAATTTCGATTCAAATTTTGGCAGGTAACTGTAACTTCGATACTTATTATGACAGGTAACAATAACTTCGATACTAATTATGACAAGTAACTGTAATTTCGATACTAATTATGTAGGTAACTGTAACTACGTTACTAATTATGACAAGTAACTGTAATTTCGATACAAATTATGGCAGGTAACTGTAACTTCGATACTAATTATGACAAGTAACAGCAACTTCGATACTAATTATGACAAGTAACTATAACTTCGATACAAATTATAACAGGTAACTGTAACTTCGATACTAATTATGACAAGAAACTCTAACTTCGTTACTAATTATGACAAGTAACTGTAATTTTGATAAAAATTATGGTAGGTAACTGTAACTTCAATACTAATTATGACAGGTAACAGTAACTTCGATACTTATTATGACAGGTAACTCTAACTTCGTTACTAATTATCACAAGTAACTTTAATTTCGATACTAATTATGGCAGGTAACTGTAACTTCGTTACTAATTATTACAAGTCCCTGTAATTTCGATACAAATTATGGCGGGTAACGGTAACTTCGATACTAATTATTACAAGTAACTGTAACTTCGATACTAATTATGACAGGTAACTGTAACTTGGTTACTAATTATGACAAGTAACTGTAATTTCGATACAAATTTTGGCAGGTAACTGTAACGTGGATTCTAATTATGACAGGTAACAGTAACTTTGATACTAATTATGACAAGTAACTGTAACTTCGATACTAATTATGACAGGTAACTGTAACTTCGTTACTATTTATGACATGTAACAGTAATTTCGATACAAAATATGGCAGGTAACAGTAACTTCGATACTAATTATGACAGGTTACAGTAACTTCGATACTAATTATGACAAGTAACATTAATTTCGATACTAATTATGACAGGTTACTGTAACATCGTTGCTAATGATGACAAGTAACTTTAATTTCGATACAAATTATGGCAGGTAACTGTAACTTCCATACTAATTACGACAGGTAACAGTTACTTCGATACTAATTATGACAGGAAACTGTAACTTCGTTACTAATTATGACAAGTAACTGTAATTTCGATACAAATTATGACAGGTAACTGTAACTTCGTTACTAATTATGACAAGTAACAGTACCTTCGATACTAATTATGACAGGTAACTGTAACTTCGATACTAATTGTGACAAGGAACTGTAATTTCGATACAAATTATGGCAGGTAACTGTATCTTCGTTACTAATTATGACAAGTAACTGTAATTTCGATACAAATTTTGGCAGGTAACTGTTACTTCGATACTAATTATGACAGGTAACAGTAACGTGGATACTAATTATGACAAGTAACAGTAACTTCGATACTTATTATGACAGGTAACTGTAACTTCGTTACTAATTATGACAAGAAACTCTAATTTCGATAAAAATTATGGCAGGTAACTGTAACTTCGCTACTAATTATGACAGGTAACAGTAACTTCGATACTAATTATGACAAGTAACTATAACTTCGATAAAAATTATGACTGGTTACTGTAACTTCGATTCTAATTATGACGAGAAACTCAAACTTCGTTACTAATTATGACAAGTAACTGTAATTTTGATAAAAAATTATGGTAGGTAACTGTAACTTCAATACTAATTATGACAGGTAACAGTAACTTCGATACTAATTATGACAGGAAACTGTAACTTCGTTATTTATTACGACAAGTAACTTTAATTTCGATACTAATTATGGCAGGAAACTGTAACTTCGTTACTAATTATGACAAGTCCCTGTAATTTCGATACAAATCATGGCAGGTAACTGTAACTTCGATACTAATTATGACAAGTAACTGTAACTTCGATACTAATTATGACAGGTAACTGTAACTTCGTCACTAATTATAACAAGTAACTGTAATTTCGTTACAGATTATGGCAGGTAACAGTAACTTCGATACTAATTATGACAGGTAACAGTAATTCGATACTAATTATGACAAGTAACTATAACTTCGATACAAATTATGACAGGTAACTGTAATTTCGATACTAATTATGACAAGAAACTCGAACTTCGTTACTAATTATGACAAGTCCCTGTAATTTCGATACAAATTATGGAAGGTAACTGTAACTTCCATACTAATTATGACAGGTAACAGTAACTTCGATACTAATTATGACAGGAAAATGTAACTTCGTTACTAATTATGACAAGTAACTGTAATTTCGATACAAATTATGACAGGTAACTGTAACTTCGTTACTAATTATGACAGGTTACTGTAACTTCGTTACTAATTATGTCAAGTAACTGTAGCTTCGATGCTAATTATGACAAGTAACTGTAATTTCGATACAAATTATGACAGGTAACATTAACTTCGATACTAATTATGACAAGAAACTCTAACTTCGTTAATAATTATGACAAGTAACAGTAATTTTGATAAAAATTTATGGTAGGTAACTGTAACTTCAATACTAATTATGACTGTAACTGTAACTTCGTTACTAATTATGACAAGTAACTGTAATTTCGATACAAATTATGGCAGGTAACAGTAACTTCGATACTAATTATGACAGGTAACTGTAACTTCGAAACTAATTATGACAAGGAACTGTAATTTCGATACAAATTATGGCAGGTAACTGTAACTTCCATACTAATTATGACAGGTAACAGTAACTTCGATACTAATTATGACAAGAAACTGTAACTTCGTTACTAATTATGACAAGTAACTGTAATTTCGATACAAATTATGACAGGGAACTGTAACTTCGTTACTAATTATGACAAGTAACAGTACCTTCGATACAAATTATGACAGGTAACTGTAACTTCGTTACTAATTATGACAGGTTACTGTAACTTCGATACTAATTATGACAAGTAACTGTAACTTCGATACTAATTATGACAGGTAACTGTAACTTCGTTATTAATTATGACAAGTAACTGTAATTTTCATAAAACATTATTGTAGGTAACTGTAACTTCAATACTAATTATGACAGGTAACAGTAACTTCGATACTAATTATGACAAGAAACTATAACTTCGATAAAAATTATGACTGGTTACTGTAACTTCGCTTCTAATTATGACAAGAAACTCAAACTTCGTTACTAATTATGACAAGTAACTGTAATTTTGATAAAAAATTATGGTAGGTAACTGTAACTTCAATACTAATTATGACAGGTAACAGTATCTTCTATACTAATTATGACAGGAAACTGTATCTTCGTTACTAATTATGACATGTAACTTTAATTTCGATATTAATTATGGCAGGAAACTGAAACTTCGTTACTAATTATGACCAGTCCCTGTAATTTCGATACAAATTACGGCAGGTAACTGTAACCTCGATACTAATTATGACAAGTAACTGTAACTTCGATACTAATTATGACAGGTAACTGTAACTTCGTTATTAATTATGACAAGTAACTGTAATTTCGATACAAATTTTGGCAGGTAACTGTATCATCGTTACTAATTTTGACAGGTAACAGTAACTTCGATACTAATTATGACAAGTAACTGTAACTTCGATACTAATTATGACAGGTAACTGTAACTTCGATACTAATTATGACAAGTAACTGTAATTTCGATTCAAATTTTGGCAGGTAACTGTAACGTCGATACTTATTATGACAGGTAACAGTAACTTCGATACTAATTATGACAAGTAACTATAACTTCGATACAAATTATGACAGGTAACTGTAACTTCGATACTAATTATGACAAGAATATCTAACTTCGTTACTAATTATAACAAGTAACTGTAATTTTGATAAAAAATTATTGTATGTAACTGTAACTTCAATACTAATTATGACAGGTAACAGTAACTTCGATACTAATTATGACAGGTAACTGTAACTTCGTTACTTATTATGACAAGTAACTTTAATTTCGGTACTAATTATGGCAGGTTACTGTAACTTCGTTACTAATTATGACAAGTCCCTGTAATTTCGATACAAATTATGGCAGGTAATTGTAATTTCGATGCTAATTATGACAGGTAACAGTAACTTCGATACTAATTATGACAAGTAACAGTAACTTCGATACTAATTATGACAAGTAACTGTAACTTCGATACTAATTATGACAGGTAACTGTAACTTCGTTACTAATTATGACAAGTAACTGTAATTTCGATTCAAATTTTGGCAGGTAACTGTAACTTCGATACTTATTATGACAGGTAACAATAACTTCGATACTAATTATGACAAGTAACTGTAATTTCGATACTAATTATGTAGGTAACTGTAACTACGTTACTAATTATGACAAGTAACTGTAATTTCGATACAAATTATGGCAGGTAACTGTAACTTCGATACTAATTATGACAAGTAACAGCAACTTCGATACTAATTATGACAAGTAACTATAACTTCGATACAAATTATAACAGGTAACTGTAACTTCGATACTAATTATGACAAGAAACTGTAACTTCGTTACTAATTATGACAAGTAACTGTAACTTCGATACTAATTATGACAGGGAACTGTAATTTCGATACAAATTATGGCAGGTAACTGTAACTTCGATACTAATTATGACAAGAAACTCTAACTTCGTTACTAATTATGACAAGTAACTGTAATTTTGATAAAAAATTATGGTAGGTTACTGTAACTTCAATACTAATTATGACAGGTAACAGTAACTTCGATACTTATTATGACAGGTAACTGTAACTTCGTTATTAATTATCACAAGTAACTTTAATTTCGATACTAATTATGGCAGGTAACTGTAACTTCGTTACTAATTATTACAAGTCCCTGTAATTTCGATACAAATTATGGCGGGTAACGGTAACTTCGATACTAATTATTACAAGTAACTGTAACTTCGATACTAATTATGACAGGTAACTGTAACTTGGTTACTAATTATGACAAGTAACTGTAATTTCGATACAAATTTTGGCAGGTAACTGTAACGTGGATTCTAATTATGACAGGTAACAGTAACTTTGATACTAATTATGACAAGTAACTGTAACTTCGATACTAATTATGACAGGTAACTGTAACTTCGTTACTATTTATGACATGTAACAGTAATTTCGATACAAAATATGGCAGGTAACAGTAACTTCGATACTAATTATGACAGGTTACAGTAACTTCGATACTAATTATGACAAGTAACATTAATTTCGATACTAATTATGACAGGTTACTGTAACATCGTTGCTAATGATGACAAGTAACTTTAATTTCGATACAAATTATGGCAGGTAACTGTAACTTCCATACTAATTACGACAGGTAACAGTTACTTCGAAACTAATTATGACAGGAAACTGTAACTTCGTTACTAATTATGACAAGTAACTGTAATTTCGATACAAATTATGACAGGTAACTGTAACTTCGTTACTAATTATGACAAGTAACAGTACCTTCGATACTAATTATGACAGGTAACTGTAACTTCGATACTAATTGTGACAAGGAACTGTAATTTCGATACAAATTATGGCAGGTAACTGTATCTTCGTTACTAATTATGACAAGTAACTGTAATTTCGATACAAATTTTGGCAGGTAACTGTTACTTCGATACTAATTATGACAGGTAACAGTAACTTGGATACTAATTATGACAAGTAACAGTAACTTCGATACTTATTATGACAGGTAACTGTAACTTCGTTACTAATTATGACAAGAAACTCTAATTTCGATAAAAATTATGGCAGGTAACTGTAACTTCGGTACTAATTATGACAGGTAACAGTAACTTCGATACTAATTATGACAAGTAACTATAACTTCGATAAAAATTATGACTGGTTACTGTAACTTCGATTCTAATTATGACGAGAAACTCAAACTTCGTTACTAATTATGACAAGTAACTGTAATTTTGATAAAAAATTATGGTAGGTAACTGTAACTTCAATACTAATTATGACAGGTAACAGTAACTTCGATACTAATTATGACAGGAAACTGTAACTTCGTTATTTATTACGACAAGTAACTTTAATTTCGATACTAATTAAGGCAGGAAACTGTAACTTCGTTACTAATTATGACAAGTCCCTGTAATTTCGATACAAATTATGGCAGGTAACTGTAACTTCGATACTAATTATGACAAGTAACTGTAACTTCGATACAAATTATGACTGGTAACTGTAACTTCGTCACTAATTATAACAAGTAACTGTAATTTCGTTACAGATTATGGCAGGTAACAGTAACTTCGATACTAATTATGACAGGTAACAGTAATTCGATACTAATTATGACAAGTAACTATAACTTCGATACAAATTATGACAGGTAACTGTAACTTCGATACTAATTATGACAAGAAACTCGAACTTCGTTACTAATTATGACAAGTCCCTGTAATTTCGATACAAATTATGGAAGGTAACTGTAACTTCCATACTAATTATGACAGGTAACAGTAACTTCGATACTAATTATGACAGGAAAATGTAACTTCGTTACTAATTATGACAAGTAACTGTAATTTCGATACAAATTATGACAGGTAACTGTAACTTCGTTACTAATTATGACAGGTTACTGTAACTTCGATACTAATTATGTCAAGTAACTGTAGCTTCGATGCTAATTATGACAAGAAACTGTAATTTCGATACAAATTATGACAGGTAACATTAACTTCGATACTAATTATGACAAGAAACTCTAACTTCGTTAATAATTATGACAAGTAACAGTAATTTTGATAAAAATTTATGGTAGGTAACTGTAACTTCAATACTAATTATGACTGTAACTGTAACTTCGTTACTAATTATGACAAGTAACTGTAATTTCGATACAAATTATGGCAGGTAACAGTAACTTCGATACTAATTATGACAGGTAACTGTAACTTCGAAACTAATTATGACAAGGAACTGTAATTTCGATACAAATTATGGCAGGTAACTGTAACTTCCATACTAATTATGACAGGTAACAGTAACTTCGATACTAATTATGACAAGAAACTGTAACTTCGTTACTAATTATGACAAGTAACTGTAATTTCGATACAAATTATGACAGGGAACTGTAACTTCGTTACTAATTATGACAAGTAACAGTACCTTCGATACTAATTATGACAGGTAACTGTAACTTCGATACTAATTATGACAAGGAACTGTAATTTCGATACAAATTATGGCAGGTAACTGTAACTTCGTTACTAATTATGACAAGTAACTGTAATTTCGATACAAATTTTGGCAGGTAACTGTAACTTCGATACTAATTATGACAGGTAACAGTAACTTCGATACTAATTATGACAAGTAACTGTAACTTCGATACTAATTATGACAGGTAACTGTAACTTCGTTACTAATAATGACAAGTAACTCTAATTTCGATACTAATTATGGCAGGTAACTGTAACTTCGACACTAATTATGACAGGTAACAGTAACTTCGATACTAATTATGACAAGTAACTATAACTTCGATACAAATTATGACTGGTTACTGTAACTTCGATTCTAATTATGACAAGAAACTCAAACTTCGTTACTAATTATGACAAGTAACTGAAATTTTGATAGAAAATTATGGTAGGTAGCTGTAACTTCATTACTAATTATGACAGGTAACAGTAACTTCGATACTAATTGTGACAGGAAACTGTAACTTCGTTACTAATTATGACAAGTAACTTTAATTTCGATACTAGTTATGGCAGGAAACTGTAACTTCGTTACTAATTATGACAAGTCCCTGTAATTTCGATACAATTTATGGCAGGTAACTGTAACTTCGATACTAATTATGACAAGTAACTGTAACTTCGATACTAATTATGACAGGTAACTGTCTCTTCGTTATTAATTATGACAAGTAACTGTAATTTTCATAAAACATTATTGTAGGTAACTGTAACTTCAATACTAATTATGACAGGTAACAGTAACTTCGATACTAATTATGACAAGAAACTCAAACTTCGTTACTAATTATGACAAGTAACTGTAATTTTGATAAAAAATTATGGTAGGTAACTGTAACTTCAATACTAATTATGACAGGTAACAGTATCTTCGATACTAATTATGACAGGAAACTGTAACTTCGTTACTAATTATGACAAGTAACTTTAATTTCGATATTAATTATGGCAGGAAACTGTAACTTCGTTACTAATTATGACAAGTCCCTGTAATTTCGATACAAATTACGGCAGGTAACTGTAACCTCGATACTAATTATGACAAGTAACTGTAACTTCGATACTAATTATGACAGGTAACTGTAACTTCGTTATTAATTATGACAAGTAACTGTAATTTCGATACAAATTTTGGCAGGTAACTGTATCATCGTTACTAATTTTGACAGGTAACAGTAACTTCGATACTAATTATGACAAGTAACTGTAACTTCGATACTAATTATGACAGGTAACTGTAACTTCGATACTAATTATGACAAGTAACGGTAATTTCGATTCAAATTTTGGCAGGTAACTGTAACTTCGATACTTATTATGACAGGTAACAGTAACTTCGATACTAATTATGACAAGTAACTGTAACATCGATACTAATTATGACAGGTAACTGTAACTTCGTTACTAATTATGACAAGTAACTGTAATTTCGATACAAATTATGGCATTTTACTGTAACTTCGATACTAATTATGACAGGTAACAGCAACTTCGATACTAATTATGACAAGTAACTATAACTTCGATACAAATTATGACAGGTAACTGTAACTTCGATACTAATATTGACAAGAAAATCTAACTTCGTTACTAATTATGACAAGTAACTGTAAGTTTGATAAAAAATTATTGTAGGTAACTGTAACTTCAATACTAATTATGACAGGTAACAGTAACTTCGATACTAATTATGACAGGTAACTGTAAATTCGTTACTTATTATGACAAGTAACTTTAATTTCGGTACTAATTATGGCAGGTTACTGTAACTTCGTTACTAATTATGACAAGTCCCTGTAATTTCGATACAAATTATGGCAGGTAATTGTAATTTCGATGCTAATTATGACAGGTAACAGTAACTTCGATACTAATTATGACAAGTAACAGTAACTTCGATACTAATTATGACAAGTAACTGTAACTTCGATACTAATTATGACAGGTAACTGTAACTTCGTTACTAATTATGACAAGTAACTGTAATTTCGATTCAAATTTTGGCAGGTAACTGTAACTTCGATACTTATTATGGCAGGTAACAGTAACATCGATACTAATTATGACAAGTAACTGTTCCTTCGATACTAATTATGTAGGTAACTGTAACTACGTTACTAATTATGACAAGTAACTGTAATTTCGATGCAAATTATGGCAGGTAACTGTAACTTCGATACTAATTATGACAGGTAACTGTAACTTGGTTACTAATTATGACAAGTAACGGTAATTTCGATACAAATTTTGGCAGGTAAATGTAACTTCGATTCTAATTATGACAGATAACAGAAACTTCGATACTAATTATGACAAGTAACTGTAACTTCGATACTAATTATGACAGGTAACAGTAACTTCGATACTAATTATGACAAGTAACATTAACTTCGATACTAATTATGACAGGTAACTGTAACATCGTTGCAAATGATGACAAGTAACTTTAATTTCGATACAAATTATGGCAGGTAACTGTAACTTCCATACTAATTATGACAGGTAACAGTTACTTCGATACTAATTATGACAGGAAACTGTAACTTCGTTACTAATTATCAAAAGTAACTTTAATTTCGATACTAATTATGACAGGTAACAGTAACTTCGATACTAATTATGACAAGTAACATTAACTTCGATACTAATTATGACAGGTTACTGTAACATCGTTGCAAATGATGACAAGTAACTTTAATTTCGATACAAATTATGGCAGGTAACTGTAACTTCCATACTAATTATGACAGGTAACAGTTACTTCGATACTTATTATGACAGGTAACTGTAACTTTGTTACTAATTATGACAAGAAACTCTAATTTCGATACAAATTATGGCAGGTAACTGTATCTTCGGTACTAATTATGACAGGTAACAGTAACTTCGATACTAATTATGACAAGTAACTATAACTTCGATAAAAATTATGACTGGTTACTGTAACTTCGATTCTAATTATGACGAGAAACTCAAACTTCGTTACTAATTATGACAAGTAACTGTAATTTTGATAAAAAATTATGGTAGGTAACTGTAACTTCAATACTAATTATGACAGGTAACAGTTACTTCGATACTAATTATGACAGGAAACTGTAACTTCGTTACTAATTATGACAAGTAACTTTAATTTCGATACTAATTATGGCAGGAAACTGTAACTTCGTTACTAATTATGACAAGTCCCTGTAATTTCGATACAAATTATGGCAGGTAACTGTAACTTCGATACTAATTATGACAAGTAACTGTAACTTCGATACTAATTATGACAGGTAACTGTAACTTCGTCACTAATTATAACAAGTAACTGTAATTTCGTTACAGATTATGGCAGGTAACAGTAACTTCGATACTAATTATGACAGGTAACAGTAATTCGATACTAATTAAGACAAGTAACTATAACTTCGATACAAATTATGACAGGTAACTGTAACTTCGATACTAATTATGACAAGAAACTCGAACTTCGTTACTAATTATGACAAGTCCCTGTAATTTCGATACAAATTATGGAAGGTAACTGTAACTTCCATACTAATTATGACAGGTAACAGTAACATCGATACTAATTATGACAGGAAACTGTAACTTCGTTACTAATTATGACAAGTAACTGTAATTTCGATACAAATTATGACAGGTAACTGTAACTTCGTTACTAATTATGACAGGTTACCGTAACTTCGTTACTAATTATGTCAAGTAACTGTAGCTTCGATGCTAATTATGACAAGTAACTGTAATTTCGATACAAATTATGACAGGTAACATTAACTTCGATACTAATTATGACAAGAAACTCTAACTTCGTTAATAATTATGACAAGTAACAGTAATTTTGATAAAAATTTATGGTAGGTAACTGTAACGTCAATACTAATTATGACTGTAACAGTAACTTCGATACTAATTATGACAGGTAACTGTAACTTCGATACTAATTATGACAGGAAACTGTAATTTCGATACAAATTATGGCAGGTAACTGTAACTTCCATACTAATTATGACAGGGAACAGTAACTTCGATACTAATTATGACAAGAAACTGTAACTTCGTTACTAATTATGACAAGTAACTGTAATTTCGATACAAATTATGACAGGGAACTGTAACTTCGTTACTAATTATGACAAGTAACAGTACCTTCGATACTAATTATGACAGGTAACTGTAACTTCGATACTAATTATGACAAGGAACTGTAATTTCGATACAATTTATGGCAGGTAACTGTAACTTCGTTACTAATTATGACAAGTAACTGTAATTTCGATACAAATTTTGGCAGGTAACTGTAACTTCGATACTAATTATGACAGGTAACAGTAACTTCGATACTAATTATGACAAGTAACTGTAACTTCGATACTAATTATGACAGGTAACTGTAACTTCGTTACTATTTATGACAAGTAACAGTAATTTCGATACAAAATATGGCAGGTAACAGTAACGTCGATACTAATTATGACAGGTAACAGTAACTTCGATACTATTTATGACAAGTAACACTAACTTCGATACAAATTATGACAGGTTACTGTAACATCGTTGCTAATGATGACAAGTAACTTTAATTTCGATACAAATTATGGCAGGTAACTGTAACTTCCATACTAATTATGACAGGTAACAGTTACTTCGATACTAATTATGACAGGAAACTGTAACTTCGTTACTAATTATGACAAGTAACTGTAATTTCAATACAAATTATGACAGGTAACTGTAACTTCGTTACTAATTACGGCAAGTAACAGTACCTTCGATACTAATTATGACAGGTAACTGTAACATCGATACTAATTATTACAAGGAACTGTAATTTCGATACAAATTATGGCAGTTAACTGTAACTTCGATACTAATTATGACAGGTAACAGCAACTTCGATACTAATTATGACAAGTAACTATAACTTCGATACAAATTATGACACGTAACTGTAACTTTGATACTAATTATGTCAAGAAACTCTAACTTCGTTACTAATTATGACAAGTAACTGTAATTTTGATAAAAAATTATTGTAGGTAACTGTAACTTCAATACTAATTATGAAAGGTAACAGTAACTTCGATACTAATTATGACAGGTAACTGTAACTTCGTTACTTATTATGACAAGTAACTTTAATTTCGATACTAATTATGGCAGGTTACTGTAACTTCGTTACTAATTATGACAAGTCCCTGTAATTTCGATACAAATTATTGCAGGTAATTGTAATTTCGATGCTAATTAAGACAGATAACAGTAACTTCGATACTAATTATGACAGGTAACAGTAACTTCGATACTAATTATGACAAGTAACTGTAACTTCGATACTAATTATGACAGGTAACAGCAACTTCGATACTAATTATGACAAGTAACTATAACTTCGATACAAATTGTGACAGGTAACAGTAACTTCGATACTAATTATGACAGGTTACAGTAACTACGATACTAATTATGACAAGTAACTGTAACTTCGATACTAATTATGACAGGTAACTGTAACTTGGTAACTAATTATGGCAAGTAACTGTAATTTCGATACAAATTATGGCTGGTAACAGTAACTTCGATGCTAATTATGACAGGTAACTGTAACTTCGATACTAATTATGACAAGGAACTGTAATTTCGATACAAATTATGGCAGGTAACTGTAACTTCGATACTAATTGTGACAGGTAACTGTAACTTCGATACTAATTATGACAAGTAACTATAACTTCGAATCAAATTATGACAGGTAACTGTAACTTCGATACTAATTATGACAAGAAAATCTAACTTCGTTACTAATTATGACAAGTAACTGTAATTTTGATAAAAAATTATGGTAGGTAACTGTAACTTCAATACTAATTATGACAGGTAACAGGAACTTCGATACTAATTATGACAGGTAACTGTCATCAGCATCATCATCATCTTGCACAGTTTCCAGCCACTGGCCGGGTCTGTTTGGAACACAAGCCTCTCCAACGTCTTCTGTCTTCCCACCATTTCTCAGCCTCCACCCTTGTCCAGTCTTCTCCTCTCTTCTTCACGCTTTCTTCCACCCCCTTCAGCCACCTGTCTCTCGGTCTTCCCCTCGGTCTCTTTCCTTCCCACTTCGTCTCATGTACTCTCCTGGGTATCCTCTTCTCCTCCATTCGTTTTACATGTCCATACCATCTAAGTCTAGATTTCTCTATACCATCCTGTAATGGTTCCTCCTTCATTAATTCTCTGGTCCTCTCATTTCTTATTCTGTCCATCTTTGTAGCTCCAATACTGCTTATCAAGAACCTCATCTCACTGGCCTGTATTTTGCTCTTCTCCCTTCCTTTCATAACCCAGGTCTCCGAGGCATACGTCAGGATAGGGACATAGTACGTCCGATATATGATCTTTTTGCTGTTCTGAGGGACATCCTTGCTCCATAACATGCTTCTCACACTCCTGCGAAATGCTTCTGCCTGCCTCCCCCGCTCATTTATTTCTCTATCGTTTCTTCCATTATCTTGTATCAGGCTTCCCAGATACTTAAAACTCTCCACTTTCTTCAGCTGTTCCCCACCAATTGTTATTCCCGTTGTGGTTCTTTCCTTCTTCCTTGTTGTGATCACCATCTCACTCTTATTTATGCTCAATTTCATCCCATATCCTTGTATTATTCCTTCCCACACGTCCAACTGTTCCTGTACCTCCTCCTCCTTGTTTCCCCAAATCATCAAATCATCTGCAAACACCATTGCTTTCATCTTTCCGTCCCCAATTACTTGTGCCACTCGGGTCATTATGTCATCCATCACCACAATGAAAAGTAACGGTGACAGTGCACTTCCTTGTTTCAGGCCGTTTCTTTGTTCCAACCAGTCAGATCTCTCTCCTCCCACTTTCACACAGCTCACGCTTCCCTTGTACATCTCCTTTATCCTCTTTATAGTCCATTTCTCTACTCCTCTATCCTCCAGGGACTTCCATACTTTGTTTCTGCATACACTGTCATATGCTTTCTCAATGTCCAGGAAGGCCATCAGTAGATCTGTTCCATACTCATAGTGCTGTTCTTGTAACTGCCTTACAGCAAAAATAAGTCCAACCCCTCGTCCACGTCGTGGGAGACGGGCAACGGCACAAAGTAGGGGATTGCCTGTAGGGGCGAAGTACAGTGGGGACTTCGTGTGCCCCGGGACCGTTACGGTAGCTGTGAAGGTCCTACAGGAACCCTGAAAAGTGACGGCTAACGGGGCTCTGGTGAAGCTACGATAGGCCCAGCAAGCCAGTAGTGGATAAAACCAAATGCTTTCAAAAATGGAACGAGCCTCGGACAGGATGGATTTAATAGACGACGACACGGCTGTACACACGGACTAAGATTTGGAACTTTAAACCTAAGAACGCTGACGGGGAAGGTGGAGGAGATAGTGGATATGATGGAAAGAAGGAAGTTGGATTTATTGGGATTGGCAGAAACAAAGTGGAAAGGGGAAGGAAGGAGAGTACTGAGAAAAGGCTATAGACTGTACTGGAGTGGGAACGAAGAGGGAAAGAGGAATGGAGTGGGAGTAGTAGTACGAGATGGTTTAAAAGAAGAAGTGAGGAGAATACGTGATAGGATGATGAAAGTGAAAGTAGCACTGAGGGGAGAGACCGTAGAAATAGTGCAAGTGTATGCTCCACAAGTAGGCTGCGCTTCTGAAGAGAAGGAGGAGTTTGAAGAGGAATTGCAGAAGCAGCTGGTAGGAAGAAATATGATTGTTATTGAGGACCTCAATGCCCATGTAGGAAGAAAAAAAAAGGTTATGAGAGTGTTCTAGGACCAGAGGGTTGGGGTGGAAGAAATGAGGAAGGAAAGAGACTGTTGGACTTCTGCCAGAGGAACAGCCTGCTAGTTGGGAACTCCTGGTTTAAGAAAAGAGAGAGCCACACAATCACATGGTACAGTGATGACTTGACCAGGAAGTCGGTGGTCGACTATATACTGTATGAGAAAGAACTAAATAAGAACATCACGGACATCAAGGTTATACCATCGGAGTACCTGGATAGCGACCATCGATTACTGGTAATGAACCTGAGAGGGAGTAAGGAGAAGAAAGGGACTGAGAACCAGGAAAGACGTATAAGGATATGGAAACTGAAAGAAGGGGATAGAAGGTTCGAGTACCTCAAAATGGTAAAGGAAGGAATTCCAACAGATGAAGAAAGAGGGGTGGAAGAGGAATGGGCTAGATTTAAGAAGACACTAGTGGGTGCAGCAGAAGCAGTATGTGGGAGGACAAGTAGTAAGAAGAGGTGGAAGGAAACACCATGGTGGAATGAGAAGACAAAATATATAGTAAGGGAAAAGAATAGAGCCTTTAGGAGGTGGTATCAAAATAGGACGGTAGAGACAAGGGAAGAGTACCAGGAAAGAAAGAAGGAGGCGAAGAGAGTGGTGGCTGAGGAGAGAAGGAAGTGGATGGAAGAGTGGACAAAGATGATGGGAGAGGATAGTGAAGGTACAAAAAAGGTCCTGTATGGGATGGTAAAAAAATAAGAGGCGGAAGGATCCTACGGATTATGTTAGAATGGTGAACAAAAGGGGACAAGAGATAGAAAATAGGGAAGAACTGAAGAAAATGTGGAAAGAATATTTTGAAGAACTTCTGAACCCAAATGGAAAAGATGGTGAGGAGGAAGAAATCGGGGAAGAGGAAGATGAACTGCAAACAGAAAAGGACTTAACATGGAAAGAAGTGGAAGATGCAGTGAACAAGATGAAAGGAGGGAAGGCACCGGGTGTGGATGAGTTGAGTGTGGAGATGGTGAGAGCAGCAGGAGAGGTGGGGATACAGTGGCTGTACCGAGTGATGAGGACAGCATGGAAGGAAAGGAAGACCCCAGAGGACTGGAAAAAAGGAATCATTGTCCGATCTTCAAGAAAGGTAGTAGAACAGATTGCAGAAACTATCGGGGAATAACACTGATGAGTCATTGTGCAAAGATCTTCGAGAAAGTTTTGGAAAAGAGAATTAGGACAAGGATAGAAGGAGGGATGAGGGAAGAAAAACATGGCTTCAGAGCAGGAAGGTCCACAGTGGATTTGATTTTTGCTGTAAGGCAGTGACAGGTACCTGTAACTTCGTTAATTATTATCACAAGTAACTTTAATTTCGATACTAATTATGGCAGATAACTGTAACTTCGTTACTAATTATGACAAGTCCCTGTAATTTCGATACAAATTATGGCTGGTAACGGTAACCTCGATACTAATTATTACAAGTAACTGTAACTTCGATACTAATTATGACAGGTAACTGTAACTTCGTTACTAATTATGACAAGTAACTGTAATTTCGATACAAATTTTGGCAGGTAACTGTAACTTCGATTCTAATTATGACAGATAACAGTAACTTCGATACTAATTATGACAAGTAACTGTAACTTCGATACTAATTATGACAGGTAACTGTAACTTCGTTACTAATTATGACAAGTAACAGTAATTTCGATACAAATTATGGCAGGTAACTGTATCTTCGATACTAATTATGACAGGTAACAGTAACTTCGATACTTATTATGACAAGTAACATTAACTTCCATACTAATTATGGCAGGTTACTGTAACATCGCTACTAATTATGACAAGTAACTTTAATTTCGATACAAATTATGGCAGGTAACTGTAACATCCATACTAATTATGACAGGTAACAGTAACTTTGATACTAATTATGACAGGAAACTGTAACTTCGTTACTAATTATGACAAGTAACTGTAATTTCGATACAAATTATGACAGGTAACTGTAACTTCGTTACTAATTATGACAACTGTAACTTCGTTACTAATTATGACAAGTAAATGTAATTTCGATACAAATTTTGGCAGGTAACTGTAACTTCGATACTAATTATGACAGGTAACAGTAACTTCGATACTAATTATGACAAGTAACTGTAACTTCGATACTAATTATGACAGGTAACTGTAACTTCGTTACTAATAATGACAAGTAACCCTATTTTCGATACTAATTATGGCAGGTAACTGTAACTTCGATACTAATTATGACAGGTAACAGTAACTTCGATACTAATTATGACAAGTAACTATAACTTCGATAAAAATTATGACTGGTTACTGTAACGTCGATTCTAATTATGACAAGAAACTCAAACTTCGTTACTAATTATGACAAGTAACTGAAATTTTGATAGAAAATTATGGTAGGTAACTGTAACATCATTACTAATTATGACAGGTAACAGTAACTTCGGTACTAATTATGACAGGAAACTGTAACTTCGTTACTAATTATGACAAGTAACTTTAATTTCGTTACTAGTTATGGCAGGAAACTGTAACTTCGTTACTAATAATGACTAGTCCCTGTAATTTCGATGCAAATTATGGCAGGTAACTGTAACTTCGATACTAATTATGACAAGTAACTGTAACTTCGATACTAATTATGACAGGTAACTGTAACTTCGTTATTAATTATGACAAGTAACTGTAATTTTGATAAAACATTATTGTAGGTAACTGTAACTTCAATACTAATTATGACAGGTAACAGTAACTTCGATACTAATTATGACAAGAAACTCAAACTTCGTTACTAATTAAGACAAGTAACTGTAATTTTGATAAAAAATTATGGTAGGTAACTGTAACTTCAATACTAATTATGACAGGTAACAGTATCTTCGATACTAATTATGACAGGAAACTGTAACTTCGTTACTAATTATGACAAGTAACTTTAATTTCGATATTAATTATGGCAGGAAACTGTAACTTCGTTACTAATTATGACAAGTCCCTATAATTTCGATACAAATTACGGCAGGTAACTGTAACCTCGATACTAATTATGACAAGTAACTGTAACTTCGATACTAATTATGACAGGTAACTGTAACTTCGTTATTAATTATGACAAGTAACTGTAATTTCGATACAAATTTTGGCAGGTAACTGTATCATCGTTACTAAATTTGACAGGTAACAGTAACTTCGATACTAATTATGACAAGTAACTGTGACTTCGATACTAATTATGACAGGTAACTGTAACTTCGATACTAATTATGACAGGTAACTGTAACTTCGTTACTAATTATGACAAGTAACTGTAATTTCGATTCAAATTTTGGCAGGTAACTGTAACTTCGATACTTATTATGACAGGTAACAGTAACTTCGATACTAATTATGACAAGTAACTGTAACATCGATATTAATTATGACAGGTAACTGTAACTTCGTTACTAATTATGACAAGTAACTGTAATTTCGATACAAATTATGGCAGGTTACTGTAACTTCGATACTAATTATGACAGGTAACAGCAACTTCGATACTAATTATGACAAGTAACTATAACTTCGATACAAATTATGACAGGTAACTGTAACTTCGATTCTAATTATGACAAGAAAATCTAACTTCGTTACAAATTATGACAAGTAACTGTAATTTTGATAAAAAATTATTGTAGGTAACTGTAACTTTAATACTAATTATGACAGGTAACAGTAACTTCGATACTAATTATGACAGGTAACTGTAACTTCGTTACTTATTATGACAAGTAACTTTAATTTCGATACTAATTATGGCAGGTTACTGTAACTTCGTTACTAATTATGACAAGTCCCTGTAATTTCGATACAAATTATGGCAGGTAATTGTAATTTCGATGCTAATTATGACAGGTAACAGTAACTTCGATACTAATTATAACAAGTAACAGTAACTTCGATACTAATTATGACAAGTAACTGTAACTTCGATACTAATTATGACAGGTAACTGTAACTTGGTTACTAATTATGACAAGTAACTGTAATTTCGATTCAAATTTTGGCAGGTAACTGTAACTTCGATACTTATTAGGACAGGTAACAGTAACTTCGATACTAATTATGACAAGTAACTGTAACTTCGATACTAATTATGTAGGTAACTGTAACTACGTTACTAATTATGACAAGTAACTGTAATTTCGATACAAATTATGGCAGGTAACTGTAACTTCGATACTAATTATGACAGGTAACAGCAACTTCGATACTAATTATGACAAGTAACTACAACTTCGATACAAATTATGACAGGTAACTGTAACTTCGATACTAATTATGACAAGAAACTCTAACTTCGTTACTAATTATGACAAGTAACTGTAATTTTGATAAAAAATTATTGTAGGTAACTGTAACTTCAATACTAATTATGACAGGTAACAGTAACTTCGATACTAATTATGACAGGTAACAGTAACTACGATATTAGTTAAGACAAGTAACTGTAACTTCGATACTAATTATGACAGGTAACTGTAACTTCGTAACTAATTATGACAAGTAACTGTAATTTCGATACAAATTATCGCAGGTAACAGTAACTTCGATACTAATTATGACAAGTAACTGTAATTTCGATACTAATTATGACAGGGAACTGTAATTTCGATACAAATTATGGCAGGTAACTGTAACTTCGATACTAATTGTGACTGGTAACAGTAACTTCGATACTAATTATGACAAGTAACTATAACTTCGAATCAAATTATGACAGGTAATTGTAACTTCGATACTAATTATGACAAGAAACTCTAACTTCGTTACTAATTATGACAAGTAACTGTAATTTTGATAAAAAATTATGGTAGGTAACTGTAACTTCAATACTAATTATGACAGGTAACAGTAACTTCGATACTTATTATGACAGGTAACTGTAACTTCGTTACTAATTATCACAAGTAACTTTAATTTCGATACTAATTATGGCAGGTAACTGTAACTTCGTTACTAATTATTACAAGTCCCTGTAATTTCGATACAAATTATGGCGGGTAACGGTAACTTCGATAGTAATTATTACAAGTAACTGTAACTTCGATACTAATTATGACAGGTAACTGTAACTTGGTTACTAATTATGACAAGTAACTGTAATTTCGATACAAAATATGGCAGGTAACAGTAACTTCGATACTAATTATGACAGGTAACAGTAACTTCGATACGAATTACGACAAGTAACATTAACTTCGATACTAATTATGACAGGTTACTGTAACATCGTTGCTAATGATGACAAGTAACTTTAATTTCGATACAAATTATGGCAGGTAACTGTAACTTCCATACTAATTATGACAGGTAACAGTTACTTCGATACTAATTATGACAGGAAACTGTAACTTCGTTACTAATTATGTCAAGTAACTGTAATTTCGATACAAATTATGACAGGTAACTGCAACTTCGTAACTAATTATGACAAGTAAGAGTACCTTCGATACTAATTATGACAGGTAACTGTAACTTCGATACTAATTATGACAAGGAACTGTAATTTCGATACTAATTATGACAGGTAACAGTAACTTCGATACTAATTATGACAAGTAACTGTAACTTCGATACTAATTATGACAGGTAACTGTAACTTCGTTACTATTTATGACAAGTAACAGTAATTTCGATACAAAATATGGCAGGTAACAGTAACGTCGATACTAATTATGACAGGTAACAGTAACTTCGATACTATTTATGACAAGTAACACTAACTTCGATACAAATTATGACAGGTTACTGTAACATCGTTGCTAATGATGACAAGTAACTTTAATTTCGATACAAATTATGGCAGGTAACTGTAACTTCCATACTAATTATGACAGGTAACAGTTACTTCGATACTAATTATGACAGGAAACTGTAACTTCGTTACTAATTATGACAAGTAACTGTAATTTCAATACAAATTATGACAGGTAACTGTAACTTCGTTACTAATTACGGCAAGTAACAGTACCTTCGATACTAATTATGACAGGTAACTGTAACATCGATACTAATTATTACAAGGAACTGTAATTTCGATACAAATTATGGCAGTTAACTGTAACTTCGATACTAATTATGACAGGTAACAGCAACTTCGATACTAATTATGACAAGTAACTATAACTTCGATACAAATTATGACACGTAACTGTAACTTTGATACTAATTATGACAAGAAACTCTAACTTCGTTACTAATTATGACAAGTAACTGTAATTTTGATAAAAAATTATTGTAGGTAACTGTAACTTCAATACTAATTATGACAGGTAACAGTAACTTCGATACTAATTATGACAGGTAACTGTAACTTCGTTACTTATTATGACAAGTAACTTTAATTTCGATACTAATTATGGCAGGTTACTGTAACTTCGTTACTAATTATGACAAGTCCCTGTAATTTCGATACAAATTATTGCAGGTAATTGTAATTTCGATGCTAATTAAGACAGATAACAGTAACTTCGATACTAATTATGACAGGTAACAGTAACTTCGATACTAATTATGACAAGTAACTGTAACTTCGATACTAATTATGACAGGTAACAGCAACTTCGATACTAATTATGACAAGTAACTATAACTTCGATACAAATTGTGACAGGTAACAGTAACTTCGATACTAATTATGACAGGTTACAGTAACTACGATACTAATTATGACAAGTAACTGTAACTTCGATACTAATTATGACAGGTAACTGTAACTTGGTAACTAATTATGACAAGTAACTGTAATTTCGATACAAATTATGGCTGGTAACAGTAACTTCGATGCTAATTATGACAGGTAACTGTAACTTCGATACTAATTATGACAAGGAACTGTAATTTCGATACAAATTATGGCAGGTAACTGTAACTTCGATACTAATTGTGACAGGTAACTGTAACTTCGATACTAATTATGACAAGTAACTATAACTTCGAATCAAATTATGACAGGTAACTGTAACTTCGATACTAATTATGACAAGAAAATCTAACTTCGTTACTAATTATGACAAGTAACTGTAATTTTGATAAAAAATTATGGTAGGTAACTGTAACTTCAATACTAATTATGACAGGTAACAGGAACTTCGATACTAATTATGACAGGTAACTGTCATCATCATCATCATCATCTTGCACAGTTTCCAGCCACTGGCCGGGTCTGTTTGGAACACAAGCCTCTCCAACGTCTTCTGTCTTCCCACCATTTCTCAGCCTCCACCCTTGTCCAGTCTTCTCCTCTCTTCTTCACGCTTTCTTCCACCCCCTTCAGCCACCTGTCTCTCGGTCTTCCCCTCGGTCTCTTTCCTTCCCACTTCGTCTCATGTACTCTCCTGGGTATCCTCTTCTCCTCCATTCGTTTTACATGTCCATACCATCTAAGTCTAGATTTCTCTATACCATCCTGTAATGGTTCCTCCTTCATTAATTCTCTGGTCCTCTCATTTCTTATTCTGTCCATCTTTGTAGCTCCAATACTGCTTATCAAGAACCTCATCTCACTGGCCTGTATTTTGCTCTTCTCCCTTCCTTTCATAACCCAGGTCTCCGAGGCATACGTCAGGATAGGGACATAGTACGTCCGATATATGATCTTTTTGCTGTTCTGAGGGACATCCTTGCTCCATAACATGCTTCTCACACTCCTGCGAAATGCTTCTGCCTGCCTCCCCCGCTCATTTATTTCTCTATCGTTTCTTCCATTATCTTGTATCAGGCTTCCCAGATACTTAAAACTCTCCACTTTCTTCAGCTGTTCCCCACCAATTGTTATTCCCGTTGTGGTTCTTTCCTTCTTCCTTGTTGTGATCACCATCTCACTCTTATTTATGCTCAATTTCATCCCATATCCTTGTATTATTCCTTCCCACACGTCCAACTGTTCCTGTACCTCCTCCTCCTTGTTTCCCCAAATCATCAAATCATCTGCAAACACCATTGCTTTCATCTTTCCGTCCCCAATTACTTGTGCCACTCGGGTCATTATGTCATCCATCACCACAATGAAAAGTAACGGTGACAGTGCACTTCCTTGTTTCAGGCCGTTTCTTTGTTCCAACCAGTCAGATCTCTCTCCTCCCACTTTCACACAGCTCACGCTTCCCTTGTACATCTCCTTTATCCTCTTTATAGTCCATTTCTCTACTCCTCTATCCTCCAGGGACTTCCATACTTTGTTTCTGCATACACTGTCATATGCTTTCTCAATGTCCAGGAAGGCCATCAGTAGATCTGTTCCATACTCATAGTGCTGTTCTTGTAACTGCCTTACAGCAAAAATAAGTCCAACCCCTCGTCCACGTCGTGGGAGACGGGCAACGGCACAAAGTAGGGGATTGCCTGTAGGGGCGAAGTACAGTGGGGACTTCGTGTGCCCCGGGACCGTTACGGTAGCTGTGAAGGTCCTACAGGAACCCTGAAAAGTGACGGCTAACGGGGCTCTGGTGAAGCTACGATAGGCCCAGCAAGCCAGTAGTGGATAAAACCAAATGCTTTCAAAAATGGAACGAGCCTCGGACAGGATGGATTTAATAGACGACGACACGGCTGTACACACGGACTAAGATTTGGAACTTTAAACCTAAGAACGCTGACGGGGAAGGTGGAGGAGATAGTGGATATGATGGAAAGAAGGAAGTTGGATTTATTGGGATTGGCAGAAACAAAGTGGAAAGGGGAAGGAAGGAGAGTACTGAGAAAAGGCTATAGACTGTACTGGAGTGGGAACGAAGAGGGAAAGAGGAATGGAGTGGGAGTAGTAGTACGAGATGGTTTAAAAGAAGAAGTGAGGAGAATACGTGATAGGATGATGAAAGTGAAAGTAGCACTGAGGGGAGAGACCGTAGAAATAGTGCAAGTGTATGCTCCACAAGTAGGCTGCGCTTCTGAAGAGAAGGAGGAGTTTGAAGAGGAATTGCAGAAGCAGCTGGTAGGAAGAAATATGATTGTTATTGAGGACCTCAATGCCCATGTAGGAAGAAAAAAAAAGGTTATGAGAGTGTTCTAGGACCAGAGGGTTGGGGTGGAAGAAATGAGGAAGGAAAGAGACTGTTGGACTTCTGCCAGAGGAACAGCCTGCTAGTTGGGAACTCCTGGTTTAAGAAAAGAGAGAGCCACACAATCACATGGTACAGTGATGACTTGACCAGGAAGTCGGTGGTCGACTATATACTGTATGAGAAAGAACTAAATAAGAACATCACGGACATCAAGGTTATACCATCGGAGTACCTGGATAGCGACCATCGATTACTGGTAATGAACCTGAGAGGGAGTAAGGAGAAGAAAGGGACTGAGAACTAGGAAAGACGTATAAGGATATGGAAACTGAAAGAAGGGGATAGAAGGTTCGAGTACCTCAAAATGGTAAAGGAAGGAATTCCAACAGATGAAGAAAGAGGGGTGGAAGAGGAATGGGCTAGATTTAAGAAGACACTAGTGGGTGCAGCAGAAGCAGTATGTGGGAGGACAAGTAGTAAGAAGAGGTGGAAGGAAACACCATGGTGGAATGAGAAGACAAAATATATAGTAAGGGAAAAGAATAGAGCCTTTAGGAGGTGGTATCAAAATAGGACGGTAGAGACAAGGGAAGAGTACCAGGAAAGAAAGAAGGAGGCGAAGAGAGTGGTGGCTGAGGAGAGAAGGAAGTGGATGGAAGAGTGGACAAAGATGATGGGAGAGGATAGTGAAGGTACAAAAAAGGTCCTGTATGGGATGGTAAAAAAATAAGAGGCGGAAGGATCCTACGGATTATGTTAGAATGGTGAACAAAAGGGGACAAGAGATAGAAAATAGGGAAGAACTGAAGAAAATGTGGAAAGAATATTTTGAAGAACTTCTGAACCCAAATGGAAAAGATGGTGAGGAGGAAGAAATCGGGGAAGAGGAAGATGAACTGCAAACAGAAAAGGACTTAACATGGAAAGAAGTGGAAGATGCAGTGAACAAGATGAAAGGAGGGAAGGCACCGGGTGTGGATGAGTTGAGTGTGGAGATGGTGAGAGCAGCAGGAGAGGTGGGGATACAGTGGCTGTACCGAGTGATGAGGACAGCATGGAAGGAAAGGAAGACCCCAGAGGACTGGAAAAAAGGAATCATTGTCCGATCTTCAAGAAAGGTAGTAGAACAGATTGCAGAAACTATCGGGGAATAACACTGATGAGTCATTGTGCAAAGATCTTCGAGAAAGTTTTGGAAAAGAGAATTAGGACAAGGATAGAAGGAGGGATGAGGGAAGAACAACATGGCTTCAGAGCAGGAAGGTCCACAGTGGATTTGATTTTTGCTGTAAGGCAGTGACAGGTACCTGTAACTTCGTTAATTATTATCACAAGTAACTTTAATTTCGATACTAATTATGGCAGATAACTGTAACTTCGTTACTAATTATGACAAGTCCCTGTAATTTCGATACAAATTATGGCTGGTAACGGTAACTTCGATACTAATTATTACAAGTAACTGTAACTTCGATACTAATTATGACAGGTAACTGTAACTTCGTTACTAATTATGACAAGTAACTGTAATTTCGATACAAATTTTGGCAGGTAACTGTAACTTCGATTCTAATTATGACAGATAACAGTAACTTCGATACTAATTATGACAAGTAACTGTAACTTCGATACTAATTATGACAGGTAACTGTAACTTCGTTACTAATTATGACAAGTAACAGTAATTTCGATACAAATTATGGCAGGTAACTGTATCTTCGATACTAATTATGACAGGTAACAGTAACTTCGATACTTATTATGACAAGTAACATTAACTTCCATACTAATTATGGCAGGTTACTGTAACATCGCTACTAATTATGACAAGTAACTTTAATTTCGATACAAATTATGGCAGGTAACTGTAACATCCATACTAATTATGACAGGTAACAGTAACTTTGATACTAATTATGACAGGAAACTGTAACTTCGTTACTAATTATGACAAGTAACTGTAATTTCGATACAAATTATGACAGGTAACTGTAACTTCGTTACTAATTATGACAAGTAACAGTACCTTCGATACTAATTATGACAGGTAACTGTAACTTCGATACTAATTATGACAAGGAACTGTAATTTCGATACAAATTATGGCAGGTAACTGTAACTTCGTTACTAATTATGACAAGTAAATGTAATTTCGATACAAATTTTGGCAGGTAACTGTAACTTCGATACTAATTATGACAGGTAACAGTAACTTCGATACTAATTATGACAAGTAACTGTAACTTCGATACTAATTATGACAGGTAACTGTAACTTCGTTACTAATAATGACAAGTAACCCTATTTTCGATACTAATTATGGCAGGTAACTGTAACTTCGATACTAATTATGACAGGTAACAGTAACTTCGATACTAATTATGACAAGTAACTATAACTTCGATAAAAATTATGACTGGTTACTGTAACGTCGATTCTAATTATGACAAGAAACTCAAACTTCGTTACTAATTATGACAAGTAACTGAAATTTTGATAGAAAATTATGGTAGGTAACTGTAACATCATTACTAATTATGACAGGTAACAGTAACTTCGGTACTAATTATGACAGGAAACTGTAACTTCGTTACTAATTATGACAAGTAACTTTAATTTCGTTACTAGTTATGGCAGGAAACTGTAACTTCGTTACTAATAATGACTAGTCCCTGTAATTTCGATGCAAATTATGGCAGGTAACTGTAACTTCGATACTAATTATGACAAGTAACTGTAACTTCGATACTAATTATGACAGGTAACTGTAACTTCGTTATTAATTATGACAAGTAACTGTAATTTTGATAAAACATTATTGTAGGTAACTGTAACTTCAATACTAATTATGACAGGTAACAGTAACTTCGATACTAATTATGACAAGAAACTCAAACTTCGTTACTAATTAAGACAAGTAACTGTAATTTTGATAAAAAATTATGGTAGGTAACTGTAACTTCAATACTAATTATGACAGGTAACAGTATCTTCGATACTAATTATGACAGGAAACTGTAACTTCGTTACTAATTATGACAAGTAACTTTAATTTCGATATTAATTATGGCAGGAAACTGTAACTTCGTTACTAATTATGACAAGTCCCTATAATTTCGATACAAATTACGGCAGGTAACTGTAACCTCGATACTAATTATGACAAGTAACTGTAACTTCGATACTAATTATGACAGGTAACTGTAACTTCGTTATTAATTATGACAAATAACTGTAATTTCGATACAAATTTTGGCAGGTAACTGTATCATCGTTACTAAATTTGACAGGTAACAGTAACTTCGATACTAATTATGACAAGTAACTGTGACTTCGATACTAATTATGACAGGTAACTGTAACTTCGATACTAATTATGACAGGTAACTGTAACTTCGTTACTAATTATGACAAGTAACTGTAATTTCGATTCAAATTTTGGCAGGTAACTGTAACTTCGATACTTATTATGACAGGTAACAGTAACTTCGATACTAATTATGACAAGTAACTGTAACATCGATATTAATTATGACAGGTAACTGTAACTTCGTTACTAATTATGACAAGTAACTGTAATTTCGATACAAATTATGGCAGGTTACTGTAACTTCGATACTAATTATGACAGGTAACAGCAACTTCGATACTAATTATGACAAGTAACTATAACTTCGATGCAAATTATGACAGGTAACTGTAACTTCGATTCTAATTATGACAAGAAAATCTAACTTCGTTACAAATTATGACAAGTAACTGTAATTTTGATAAAAAATTATTGTAGGTAACTGTAACTTTAATACTAATTATGACAGGTAACAGTAACTTCGATACTAATTATGACAGGTAACTGTAACTTCGTTACTTATTATGACAAGTAACTTTAATTTCGATACTAATTATGGCAGGTTACTGTAACTTCGTTACTAATTATGACAAGTCCCTGTAATTTCGATACAAATTATGGCAGGTAATTGTAATTTCGATGCTAATTATGACAGGTAACAGTAACTTCGATACTAATTATGACAAGTAACAGTAACTTCGATACTAATTATGACAAGTAACTGTAACTTCGATACTAATTATGACAGGTAACTGTAACTTGGTTACTAATTATGACAAGTAACTGTAATTTCGATTCAAATTTTGGCAGGTAACTGTAACTTCGATACTTATTAGGACAGGTAACAGTAACTTCGATACTAATTATGACAAGTAACTGTAACTTCGATACTAATTATGTAGGTAACTGTAACTACGTTACTAATTATGACAAGTAACTGTAATTTCGATACAAATTATGGCAGGTAACTGTAACTTCGATACTAATTATGACAGGTAACAGCAACTTCGATACTAATTATGACAAGTAACTACAACTTCGATACAAATTATGACAGGTAACTGTAACTTCGATACTAATTATGACAAGAAACTCTAACTTCGTTACTAATTATGACAAGTAACTGTAATTTTGATAAAAAATTATTGTAGGTAACTGTAACTTCAATACTAATTATGACAGGTAACAGTAACTTCGATACTAATTATGACAGGTAACAGTAACTACGATATTAGTTAAGACAAGTAACTGTAACTTCGATACTAATTATGACAGGTAACTGTAACTTCGTAACTAATTATGACAAGTAACTGTAATTTCGATACAAATTATCGCAGGTAACAGTAACTTTGATACTAATTATGACAAGTAACTGTAACTTCGATACTAATTATGACAGGGAACTGTAATTTCGATACAAATTATGGCAGGTAACTGTAACTTCGATACTAATTGTGACTGG
The DNA here is from genome assembly GCA_946902985.2 of Meconema thalassinum. Lineage (NCBI taxonomy): Eukaryota > Metazoa > Arthropoda > Insecta > Orthoptera > Tettigoniidae > Meconema > Meconema thalassinum. The sequence goes on along the minus strand of OX336388.2, from coordinate 1,670,434,906 downwards.
TAACAGTAACTTCGATACTAATTATGACAAGTAACTATAACTTCGAATCAAATTATGACAGGTAATTGTAACTTCGATACTAATTATGACAAGAAACTCTAACTTCGTTACTAATTATGACAAGTAACTGTAATTTTGATAAAAAATTATGGTAGGTAACTGTAACTTCAATACTAATTATGACAGGTAACAGTAACTTCGATACTTATTATGACAGGTAACTGTAACTTCGTTACTAATTATCACAAGTAACTTTAATTTCGATACTAATTATGGCAGGTAACTGTAACTTCGTTACTAATTATTACAAGTCCCTGTAATTTCGATACAAATTATGGCGGGTAACGGTAACTTCGATAGTAATTATTACAAGTAACTGTAACTACGATACTAATTATGACAGGTAACTGTAACTTGGTTACTAATTATGACAAGTAACTGTAATTTCGATACAAAATATGGCAGGTAACACTAACTTCGATACTAATTATGACAGGTAACAGTAACTTCGATACGAATTATGACAAGTAACATTAACTTCGATACTAATTATGACAGGTTACTGTAACATCGTTGCTAATGATGACAAGTAACTTTAATTTCGATACAAATTATGGCAGGTAACTGTAACTTCCATACTAATTATGACAGGTAACAGTTACTTCGATACTAATTATGACAGGAAACTGTAACTTCGTTACTAATTATGTCAAGTAACTGTAATTTCGATACAAATTATGACAGGTAACTGTAACTTCGTAACTAATTATGACAAGTAAGAGTACCTTCGATACTAATTATGACAGGTAACTGTAACTTCGATACTAATTATGACAAGGAACTGTAATTTCGATACAAATTATGGCAGGTAACTGTAACTTCGTTACTATTTATGACATGTAACAGTAATTTCGATACAAAATATGGCAGGTAACAGAAACTTCGATACTAATTATGACAGGTAACAGTAACTTCGATACTAATTATGACAAGTAACATTAACTTCGATACTAATTATGACAGGTTACTGTAACATCGTTGCTAATGATGACAAGTAACTTTAATTTCGATACAAATTATGGCAGGTAACTGTAACTTCCATACTAATTATGACAGGTAACAGTTACTTCGATACTAATTATGACAGGAAACTGTAACTTCGTTACTAATTATGACAAGTAACTGTAATTTCGATACAAATTATGACAGGTAACTGTAACTTCGTTACTAATTATGACAAGTAACAGTACCTTCGATACTAATTATGACAGGTAACTGTAACTTCGATACTAATTATGACAAGGAACTGTAATTTCGATACAAATTATGGCATGTAACTGTAACTTCGTTACTAATTATGACAAGTAACTGTAATTTCGATACAAAATTTGGCAGGTAACTGTTACTTCGATACTAATTATGACAGGTAACAGTAACTTCGATACTAATTATGACAAGTAACAGTAACTTCGATACTTATTATGACAGGTAACTGTAACTTCGTTACTAATTATGACAAGAAACTCTAATTTCGATACAAATTATGGCAGGTAACTGTAACTTCGGTACTAATTATGACAGGTAACAGTAACTTCGATACTAATTATGACAAGTAACTATAACTTCGATAAAAATTATGACTGGTTACTGTAACTTCGATTCTAATTATGACGAGAAACTCAAACCTCGTTACTAATTACGACAAGTAACTGTAATTTTGATAAAAAATTATGGTAGGTAACTGTAACTTCAATACTAATTATGACAGGTAACAGTAAATTCGATACTAATTATGACAGGAAACTGTAACTTCGTTACTAATTATGACAAGTAACTTTAATTTCGATACTAATTATGGCAGGAAACTGTAACTTCGTTACTAATTATGACAAGTCCCTGTAATTTCGATACAAATTATGGCAGGTAACTGTAACTTCGATACTAATTATGACAAGTAACTGTAACTTCGATACTAATTATGACAGGTAACTGTAACTTCGTCACTAATTATAACAAGTAACTGTAATTTCGTTACAGATTATGGCAGGTAACAGTAACTTCGATACTAATTATGACAGGTAACAGTAATTCGATACTAATTATGACAAGTAACTATAACTTCGATACAAATTATGACAGGTAAGTGTAACTTCGATACTAATTATGACAAGTAACTCGAACTTCGTTACTAATTATGACGAGTCCCTGTAATTTCGCTCCAAATTATGGCAGGTAACTGTAACTTCCATACTAATTATGATAGTTAACAGTAACTTCGATAGTAATTATGACAGGAAACTGTAACTTCGTTGCTAATGATGACAAGTAACTTTAATTTCGATACAAATTAAGGCAGGTAACTGTAACTTCCATACTAATTATGACAGGTAACTGTAACTTCGTCACTAATTATAACAAGTAACTGTAATTTCGTTACAGATTATGGCAGGTAACAGTATCTTCGATACTAATTATGACAGGTAACAGTAATTCGATACTAATTACGACAAGTAACTATAACTTCGATACAAATTATGACAGGTAACAGTAACTTCGATACTAATTATGACAGGTTACAGTAACTACGATACTAATTATGACATGTAACTGTAACTTCGATACTAATTATGACAGGTAACTGTAACTTGGTAACTAATTATGACAAGTAACTGTAATTTCGATACAAATTATGGCTGGTAACAGTAACTTCGATGCTAATTATGACAGGTAACTGTAACTTCGAGACTAATTATGACAAGGAACTGTAATTTCGATACAAATTATGGCAGGTAACTGTAACTTCGATACTAATTGTGACAGGTAACAGTAACTTCGATACTAATTATGACAAGTAACTATAACTGCGAATCAAATTATGACAGGTAACTGTTACTTCGATACTAATTATGACAAGAAAATCTAACTTCGTTACTAATTATGACAAGTAACTGTAATTATGATAAAAATTATGGTAGGTAACTGTAACTTCAATACTAATTATGACAGGTAACAGGAACTTCGATACTAATTATGACAGGTAACTGTAACTTCGTTAATAATTATCACAAGTAACTTTAATTTCGATAATAATTATGGCAGGTAACTGTAACTTCGTTACTAATTATGACAAGTCCCTGTAATTTCGATACAAATTATGGCAGGTAACGGTAACTTCGATACTAATTATTACAAGTAACTGTAACTTCGATACTAATTATGACATATAACTTCGTTACTAATTATGACAAGTAACTGTAATTTCGATACAAATTTTGCCAGGTAACTGTAACTTCAATTCTAATTATGACAGGTAACAGTAACTTCGATACTAATTATGACAAGTAACTGTAACTTCGATACTAATTATGATAGGTAACTGTAACTTCGTTACTAATTATGACAAGTAACAGTAATTTCGATACAAATTATGGCAGGTAACTGTATCTTCGATACTAATTATGACAGGTAACAGTAACTTCGAAACTAATTATGACAAGTAACATTAACTTCGATACTAATTATGGCAGGTTACTGTAACATCGCTACTAATTATGAGAAGTAACTGTAACTTCGATACTAATTATGACAAGAAACTCAAACTTCGTTACTAATTATGACGAGTAACTGTAATTTTGATAAAAAAAAATTATGGTAGGTAACTGTAACTTCAATACTAATTATGACAAGTAACTGTAATTTCGATACAAATTATGACAGGTAACTGTAACTTCGTTACTAATTATGACAAGTAACAGTACCTTCGATACTAATTATGACAGGTAACTGTAACATCGATACTAATTATGACAAGGAACTGTAATTACGATACAAATTATGGCAGGTAACTGTAACTTCGATACTAATTATGACAGGTAACAGCAATTTCGATACTAATTATGACAAGTAACTATAACTTCGATAGAAATTATGACAGGTAACTGTAACTTCGATACTAATTATGACAAGAAACTCTAACTTCGTTACTAATTATGACAAGTAACTGTAATTTTGATAAAAAATTATTGTAGGTAACAGTAACTTCAATACTAATTATGACAGGTAACAGTAACTTCGATACTAATTATGACAGGTAACTGTAACTTCGTTACTTATTATGACAAGTAACTTTAATTTCGATACTAATTATGGCAGGTTACTGTAACTTCGTTACTAATTATGACAAGTCCCTGTAATTTCGATACAAATTATTGCAGGTAATTGTAATTTCGATACTAATTATGACAGGTAACAGTAACTTCGATACTAATTATGACAGGTAACAGTAACTTCGATACTAATTATGACATGTAACTGTAACATCGATACTAATTATGACAGGTAACAGCAACTTCGATACTAATTACGACAAGTAACTTTAACTTCGATACAAATTATGACAGGTAACAGTAACTTCGATACTAATTATGACAGGTTACAGTAACTACGATACTAATTATTACAAGTAACTGTAACGTCGATACTAATTATGACAGGTAACTGTAACTTCGATACTAATTATGATAGGTAACTGTAACTTCGTTACTAATTATGACAAGTAACAGTAATTTCGATACAAATTATGGCAGGTAACTGTATCTTCGATACTAATTATGACAGGTAACAGTAACTTCGATACTAATTATGACAAGTAACATTAACTTCGATACTAATTATTGCAGGTTACTGTAACATCGCTACTAATTATGACAAGTAACTTTAATTTCGATACAAATTATGGCAGGTAACTGAAACTTCGATACTAATTGTGACAGGTAACAGTAACTTCGATACTAATTATGACAAGTAACTATAACTGCGAATCAAATTATGACAGGTAACTGTAACTTCGATACTAATTATGACAAGAAAATCTAACTTCGTTACTAATTATGACAAGTAACTGTAATTTTGATAAAAATTATGGTAGGTAACTGTAACTTCAATACTAATTATGACAGGTAACAGGAACTTCGATACTAATTATGACAGGTAACTGTTACTTCGTTAATAATCATCACAAGTAACTTTAATTTCGATACTAATTATGGCAGGTAACTGTAACTTCGTTACTAATTATGACAAGTCCCTGTAATTTCGATACAAATTATGGCAGGTAACGGTAACTTCGATACTAATTATTGCAAGTAACTGTAACTTCGATACTAATTATGACAGGTAACTTCGTTACTAATTATGACAAGTAACTGTAATTTCGATACAAATTTTGGCAGGTAACTGTAACTTCAATTCTAATTATGACAGGTAACAGTAACTTCGATACTAATTATGACAAGTAACTGTAACTTCGATACTAATTATGATAGGTAACTGTAACTTCGTTACTAATTATGACAAGTAACAGTAATTTCGATACAAATTATGGCAGGTAACTGTATCTTCGATACTAATTATGACAGGTAACAGTAACTTCGATACTAATTATGACAAGTAACATTAACTTCGATACTAATTATGGCAGGTTACTGTAACATCGCTACTAATTATGACAAGTAACTTTAATTTCGATACAAATTATTGCAGGTAACTGTAACTTCCATACTAATTATGACAGGTAACAGTAACTTAGATACTAATTATGACAGGAAACTGTAACTTCGTTACTAATTATGACAAGTAACTGTAATTTCGATACAAATTATGACAGGTAACTGTAACTTCATTAATAATTATGACAAGTAACAGTACCTTCGATACTAATTACGACAGGTAACTGTAACTTCGATACTAATTATGACAAGGAACTGTAATTTCGATACAAATTATGGCAGGTAACTGTAACTTCGTTACTAATTATGACAAGTAACTGTAATTTCGATACAAATTATGGCAGGTTACTGTATCTTCGATACTAATTATGACAGGTAACAGTAACTTCGATACTAATTATGACAAGTAACATTAACTTCGATACTAATTATGGCAAGTTACTGAAACATCGCTACTAATTATGACAAGTAACTTTAATTTCGATACAAGATATGGCAGGTAACTGTAACTTCCATACTAATTATGACAGGTAACAGTAACTTCGATACTAATTATGACAGGAAACTGTAACTTCGTTACTAATTATGACAAGTAACTGTAATTTCGATACAAATTTTGGCAGGTAACTGTAACTTCGATACTAATTATGACAGGTAACAGTAACTTCGATACTAATTATGACAAGTAACTGTAACTTCGATACTTATTATGACAGGTAACTGTAACTTCGTTACTAATAATGTCAAGTAACTCTAATTTCGATACTAATTATGGCAGGTAACTGTAACTTCGATACTAATTATGACAGGTAACAGTAACTTCGATACTAATTATGACAAGTAACTATAACTTCGATAAAAATTATGACTGGTTACTGTAACTTCGATTCTAATTATGACAAGAAACTCAACTTCGTTACTAATTATGACAAGTAACTGTAATTTTGATAAAAATTATCGTAGGTAACTGTAACTTCATTACTAATTATGACAGCTAACAGTAACTTCGATACTAATTATGACAGGAAACTGTAACATCGTTACTAATTATGACAAGTAACTTTAATTTCGATACTAGTTAGGGCAGGAAACTGTAACTTCGTTACTAATTATGACAAGTCCCTGTAATTTCGATACAAATTATGGCAGGTAACTGTAACTTCGATACTAATTACGACAAGTAACTATAACTTCGATACAAATTATGACAGGTAACAGTAACTTCGATACTAACTATGACAGGTAACAGTAACTTCGATACTAATTATGACAGGTTACAGTAACTACGATACTAATTATGACAAGTAACTGTAACTTCGATACTAATTATGGCAGGTTACTGTAACTTCGTTACTAATTATGACAAGTCCCTGTAATTTCGATACAAATTATGGCAGGTAACGGTAACTTCGATACTGATTATTACAAGTAACTGTAACTTCGATACAAATTTTGGCAGGTAACTGTAACTTCAATTCTAATTATGACAGGTAACAGTAACTTCGATACTAATTATGACAAGTAACTGTAACTTCAATACTAATTATGATAGGTAACTGTAACTTCGTTACTAATTATGACAAGTAACAGTAATTTCGATACAAATTATGGCAGGTAACTGTATCTTCGATACTAATTATGACAGGTAACAGTAACTTCGATACTAATTATGACAAGTAACATTAACTTCGATACTAATTTTGGCAGGTTACTGTAACATCGCTACTAATTATGACAAGTAACTTTAATTTCGATACAAATTATGGCAGGTAACTGTAACATCCATACTAATTATGACAGGTTACAGTAACTTCGATACTAATTATGACAGGAAACTGTAACTTCGTTACTAATTATGACAAGTAACTGTAATTTCGATACAAATTATGACAGGTAACTGTAACTTCATTAATAATTATGACAAGTAACAGTACCTTCGATACTAATTACGACAGGTAACTGTAACTTCGATACTAATTATGACAAGGAACTGTAATTTCGATACAAATTATGGCAGGTAACTGTAACTTCGTTACTAATTATGACAAGTAACTGTAATTTCGATACAAATTTTGGCAGGTAACTGTAACTTCGATACTAATTATGACAGGTAACAGTAACTTCGATACTAATTATGACAAGTATCTGTAACTTCGATACTTATTATGACAGGTAACTGTAACTTCGTTACTAATAATGTCAAGTAACTCTAATTTCGATACTAATTATGGCAGGTAACTGTAACTTCGATACTAATTATGACAGGTAACAGTAACTTCGATACTAATTATGACAAGTAACTATAACTTCGATAAAAATTATGACTGGTTACTGTAACTTCGATTCTAATTATGACAAGAAACTCAACTTCGTTACTAATTATGACAAGTAACTGTAATTTTGATAAAAAATTATGGTAGGTAACTGTAACTTCATTACTAATTATGACAGCTAACAGTAACTTCGATACTAATTATGACAGGAAACTGTAACTTCGTTACTAATTATGACAAGTAACTTTAATTTCGGTACTAGTTACGGCAGGAAACTGTAACTTCGTTACTAATTATGACAAGTCCCTGTAATTTCGATACAAATTATGGCAGGTAACTGTAACTTCGATACTAATTATGACAAGTAACTGTAACTTCTATACTAATTATGACAAGAAACTCAAACTTCGTTACTAATTATGACAAGTAACTGTAATTTTGATAAAAAAATTATGGTAGGTAACTGTAACTTCAATACTAATTATGACAAGTAACTGTAATTTCGATACAAATTATGACAGGTAACTGTAACTCCGTTACTAAATATGACAAGTAACAGTGCCTTCGATACTAATTATGACAGGTAACTGTAACATCGATACTAATTATGACAAGGAACTGTAATTTCGATACAAATTATGGCAGGTAACTATAACTTCGATACTAATTATGACAGGTAACAGCAACTTCGATACTAATTATGACAAGTAACTATAACTTCGATACAAATTATGACAGGTAACTGTAACTTCGATACTTATTATGACAAGTAACATTAATTTCGATACTAATTATGGCAGGTTACTGTAACTTCGTTACTAATTATGACAAGTCCCTGTAATTTCGATACTAATTATTGCAGGTAATTGTAATTTCGATACTAATTATGACAGGTAACAGTAACTTCGATACTAATTATGACAGGTAACTGTAACTTCGATACTTATTATGACAAGTAACATTAATTTCGATACTAATTATGGCAGGTTACTGTAACTTCGTTACTAATTATGACAAGTCCCTGTAATTTCGATACTAATTATTGCAGGTAATTGTAATTTCGATACTAATTATGACAGGTAACAGTAACTTCGATACTAATTATGACAGGTAACAGTAACTTCGATACTAATTATGACAAGTAACTGTAACTTCGATACTAATTATGACAGGTAACAGCAACATCGATACTAATTACGACAAGTAACTATAACTTCGATACAAATTATGACAGGTAGCAGTAACTTCGATACTAATTATGACAGGTTACAGTACCTACGATACTAATTATGACAAGTAACTGTAACTTCGATACTAATTATGACAGGTAACTGTAACTTGGTAACTAATTATGACAAGTAACTGTAATTTCGATACAAATTATGGCTGGTAACAGTAACATCGATGCTAATTATGACAGGTAACTGTAACTTCGATACTAATTATGACAAAGAACTGTAATTTCGATACAAATTATGGCAGGTAACTGTAACTTCGATACTAATTGTGACAGGTAACAGTAACTTCGATACTAATTATGACAAGTAACTATAACTGCGAATCAAATTATGACAGGTAACTGTAACTTCGATACTAATTATGACAAGAAAATCTAACTTCGTTACTAATTATGACAAGTAACTGTAATTTTGATAAAAATTATGGTAGGTAACTGTAACTTCAATACTAATTATGACAGGTAACAGGAACTTCGATACTAATTATGACAGGTAACTGTAACTTCGTTAATAATTATCACAAGTAACTTTAATTTCGATACTAATTATGGCAGGTAACTGTAACTTCGTTACTAATTATGACAAGTCCCTGTAATTTCGATACAAATTATGGCAGGTAACGGTAACTTCGATACTAATTATTACAAGTAACTGTAACTTCGATACTAATTATGACAGGTAACTTCGTTACTAATTATGACAAGTAACTGTAATTTCGATACAAATTTTGGCAGGTAACTGTAACTTCAATTCTAATTATGACAGGTAACAGTAACTTCGATACTAATTATGACAAGTAACTGTAACTTCAATACTAATTATGATAGGTAACTGTAACTTCGTTACTAATTATGACAAGTAACAGTAATTTCGATACAAATTATGGCAGGTAACTGTATCTTCGATACTAATAATGACAGGTAAGAGTAACTTCGATACTAATTATGACAAGTAACATTAACTTCGATACTAATTATGGCAGGTTACTGTAACATCGCTACTAATTATGACAAGTAACTTTAATTTCGATACAAATTATGGCAGGTAACTGTAACATCCATACTAATTATGACAGGTAACAGTAACTTCGATACTAATTATGACAGGAAACTGTAACTTCGTTACTAATTATGACAAGTAACTGTAATTTCGATACAAATTATGACAGGTAACTGTAACTTCGTTAATAATTATGACAAGTAACAGTACCTTCGATACTAATTACGACAGGTAACTGTAACTTCGATACTAATTATGACAAGGAACTGTAATTTCGATACAAATTATGGCAGGTAACTGTAACTTCGTTACTAATTATGACAAGTAACTGTAATTTCGATACAAATTTTGGTAGGTAACTGTAACATCGATACTAATTATGACAGGTAACAGTAACTTCGATACTAATTATGACAAGTAACTATAACATCGATAAAAATTATGACTGGGTACTGTATCTTCGATTCTAATTATGACAAGAAACTCAAACTTCGTTACTAATTATGACAAGTAACTGTAATTTTGATAAAAAATTTGGTAGGTAACTGTAACTTCATTACTAATTATGACAGCTAACAGTAACTTCGTTACTATTTATGACAGGAAACTGTAACTTCGTTACTAATTATGACAAGTAACTTTAATTTCGATACTAGTTACGGCAGGACACTGTAACTTCGTTACTAATTATGACAAATCCCTGTAATTTCGATACAAATTATGGCAGGTAACTGTAACTTCGATACTAATTATGACAAGTAACTGTAACTTCGATACTAATTATGACAAGAAACTCAAACTTCGTTACTAATTATGACAAGTAACTGTAATTTTGATAAAAAATTATGGTAGGTAACTGTAACTGCAATACTAATTATGACAAGTAACTGTAATTTAGATACAAATTATGACCGGTAACTGTAACTTCGTTACTAATTATGACAAGTAACAGTACCTTCGATACTAATTATGACAGGTAACTCTAACATCGATACTAATTATGACAAGGAACTGTAATTTCGATACAAATTATGGCAGGTAACTGTAACTTCGATACTAATTATGATAGGTAACAGCAACTTCGATACTAATTATGACAAGTAACTATAACTTCGATACAAATTATGACAGGTAACTGTAACTTCGATACTAATTATGACAAGAAACTCTAACTTCGTTACTAATTATGACAAGTAACTGTAATTTTGATAAGAAATTATTGTAGGTAACTGTAACTTCAATACTAATTATGACAGGTAACAGTAACTTCGATACTAATTATGACAGGTAACTGTAACTTCGTTACTTATTATGACAAGTAACTTTAATTTCGAAACTAATTATGGCAGGTTACTGTAACTTCGTTACTAATTATGACAAGTCCCTGTAATTTCGATACAAATTATTGCAGGTAAATGTAATTTCGATACTAATTGTGACAGGTAACAGTAACTTCGATACTAATTATGACAGGTAACAGTAACTTCGATACTAATTATGACAAGTAACTGTAACTTCGATACTAATTATGACAGGTAACAGCAACTTCGATACTAATTACGACAAGTAACTATAATTTCGATACAAATTATGACAGGTAACAGTAACTTCGATACTAATTATGACAGGTTACAGTAACTACGATACTAATTATGACAAGTAACTGTAACTTCGATACTAATTATGACAGGTAACTGTAACTTGGTAACTAATTATGACAAGTAACTGTAATTTCGATACAAATTATGGCTGGTAACAGTAACTTCGATGGTAATTATGACAGGTAACTGTAACTTCGATACTAATTATGACAAGGAACTGTAATTTCGATACAAATTATGGCAGGTAACTGTAACTTCGATACTAATTGTGACAGGTAACAGTAACTTCGATACTAATTATGACAAGTAACTATAACTGCGAATCAAATTATGACAGGTAACTGTAACTTCGATACTAATTATGACAAGAAAATCTAACTTCGTTACTAATTATGTCAAGTAACTGTAATTTTGATAAAAATTATGGTAGGTAACTGTAACTTCAATACTAATTATGACAGGTAACAGGAACTTCGATACTAATTATGACAGGTAACTGTAACCTCGTTAATAATTATCACAAGTAACTTTAATTTCGATACTAATTATGGCAGGTAACTGTAACTTCGTTACTAATTATGACAAGTCCCTGTAATTTCGATACAAATTATGGCAGGTAACGGTAACTTCGATACTAATTATTACAAGTAACTGTAACTTCGATACTAATTATGACAGGTAACTTCGTTACTAATTATGACAAGTAACTGCAATTTCGATACAAATTTTGGCAGGTAACTGTAACTTCGTTACTAATTATGACAAGTAACAGTACCTTCGATACTAATTACGACAGGTAACTGTAACTTCGATACTAATTATGACAAGGAACTCTAAATTCGATACAAATTATGGCAGGTAACTGAAACTTCGTTACTAATTATGACAAGTAACAGTACCTTCGATACTAATTACGACAGGTTACTGTAACATCGCTACTAATTATGACAAGTAACTTTAATTTCGATACATATTATGGCAGGTAACTGTAACTTCCATACTAATTATTACAGGTAACAGTAACTTCGATACTAATTATGACAGGATACTGTAACTTCGTTACTAATTATGACAAGTAACTGTAATTTCGATACAAATTATGACAGGTAACTGTAACTTCGTTACTAATTATGACAAGTAACAGTACCTTCGATACTAATTACGACAGGTAACTGTAACTTCGATACTAATTATGACAACGAACTGTAATTTCGATACAAATTATGGCAGGTAACTGTAACTTCGATAATAATTATGACAAGAAATTCAAACTTCGTTACTAATTATGACAAGTAACTGTAATTTTGATAAAAAAAATATGGTAGGTAACTGTAACTTCATTACTAATTATGACAGGTAACAGTAACTTCGATACTAATTATGACAGGAAACTGTAACTTCGTTACTAATTATGACAAGTAACTTTAATTTCGATACTAGTTACGGCAGGAAACTGTAACTTCGTTACTAATTATGACAAGTCCCTGTAATTTCGATACAAATTATGGCAGGTAACAGTAACTTCGATACTAATTATGACAAGTAACTGTAACTTCGATACTAATTATGACAGGTAACTGTAACTTCGTTATTAACTATGACAAGTAACTGTAACTTCGATACAAATTTTGGCAGGTAACTGTATCATCGTTACTAATTTTGACAGGTAACAATAACTTCGATACTAATTATGACAAGTAACTGTAACTTCGATACTAATTATGACAGGTAACTGTAACTTCGATACTAATTATGACAGGTAACTGTAACTTCGATACAAATTATGACAGGTAACTGTAACTTCGATAATAATTATGACAAGAAACTCTAACTTCGTTACTAATTATGACATGTAACTGTAATTTTGATAAAAAATTATTGTAGGTAACTGTAACTTCAATACCAATTATGACAGGTAACAGTAACTTCGATACTAATTATAACAGGTAACTGTAACTTCGTTACTTATTATGACAAGTAACTTTAATTTCGATACTTATTATGGCAGGTTACTGTAACTTCGTTACTAATTATGACAAGTCCCTGTAATTTCGATACAAATTATGGCAGGTAATTGTAATTTCGATGCTAATTATGACAGGTAACAGTAACTTCGATACTAATTATGACAAGTAACAGTAACTTCGATACTAATTATCACAAGTAACTGTAACTTCGATACTAATTATGACAGGTAACTGTAACTTCGTTACTAATTATGACAAGTAACTGTAATTTCGATTCAAATTTTGTCAGGTAACTGTAACTTCGATACTTATTATGACAGGTAACAGTAACTTCGATACTAATTATGACAAGTAACTGTAACTTCGATACTAATTATAACAGGTAACTGTAACTTCGTTACTAATTACGACAAGTAACTGTAATTTCGATACAAATTATGGCAGGTATGTGTAACTTCGATACTAATTATGACAGGTAACAGCAACTTCGATACTAATTATGACAAGTAACTATAACTTCGATACAAATTATGACAGGTAACTGTAACTTCGATACTAATTATGACAAGAAACTCTAACTTCGTTACTAATTATGACAAGTAACTGTAATTTTGATAAAAAATTATTGTAGGTAACTGCAACTTCAATACTAATTATGACAGGTAACAGTAACTTCGATACTAATTATGACAGGTAACAGTAACTACGATACTAATTATGACAAGTAACTGTAACTTCGATACTAATTATGACAGGTAACTGTAACTTCGTAACTATTTATGACAAGTAACTGTAATTTCGTTACAAATTATGGCAGGTAACAGTAACTTCGATACTAATTTTGACAAGTAACTGTAACATCGATACTAATTATGACAGGGAACTGTAATTTCGATACAAATTATGGCAGGTAACTGTAACTTCGATACTAATTGTGACTGGTAACAGTAACTTCGATACTAATTATGACAAGTTACTATAACTTCGAATCAAATTATGACAGGTAACTGTAACTTCGATACTAATTATGACAAGAAACTCTAACTTCGTTACTAATTATGACAAGTAACTGTAATTTTGATAAAAAATTATGGTAGGTAACTGTAACTTCAATACTAATTATGACAGGTAACAGTAACTTCGATACTAATTATGACAGGTAACTGTAACTTGGTTACTAATTATGACAAGTAACTGTAATTTCGATACAAATTTTGGCAGGTAACTGTAACTTCGATTATAATTATGACAGGTAACAGTAACTTCGATACTAATTATGACAAGTAACTGTAACTTCGATACTAATTATGACAGGTAACTGTAACTTCGTTACTATTTATGACAAGTAACAGTAATTTCGATACAAAATATGGCAGATAACAGTAACTTCGATACTAATTATGACAGGTAACAGTAACTTCGATACTAATTATGACAAGTAACATTAACTTCGATACTAATTATGACAGGTAACTGTAACTTCGACACTAATTATAACAAGTAACTGTAATTTCGTTACAAATTATGGCAGGTAACAGTTTCTTCGATACTAATTATGACAGGCAACAGTAATTCGATACTAATTATGACAAGTAACTATAACTTCGATACAAATTATGACAGGTAACTGTAACTTCGATACTAATTATGACAAGAAACTCGAACTTCGTTACTAATTATGACAAGTCCCTGTAATTTCGATACAAATTATGGCAGGTAACTGTAACTTCCATACTAATTATGACAGGTAACAGTAACTTCGATACTAATTATGACAGGAAACTGTAACTTCGTTACTAATTATGACAAGTAACTGTAATTTCGATACAAATTATGACAGGTATCTGTAACTTCGTTACTAGTTATGACAGGTTACTGTAACTTCGTTACTAATTATGTCAAGTAACTGTAGCTTACATGCTAATTATGACAAGTAACTGTAATTTCTATACAAATTATGACAGGTAACATTAACTTCGATACTAATTATGACAAGAAACTCTAACTTCGTTAATAATTATGACAAGTAACAGTAATTTTGATAAAAATTTATGGTAGGTTACTGTAACTTCAATACTAATTAGGACTGTAACTGTAACTTCGTTACTAATTATGACAAGTAACTGTAATTTTGATACAAATTATGGCAGGTAACAGTAACTTCGATACTAATTATGACAGGTAACTGTAACTTCGATACTAATTATGACAAGGAACTGTAGTTTCGATACAAATTATGGCAGGTAACTGTAACTTCAATACTCATTATGACAGGTAACAGTAACTTCGATACTAATTATGACAAGAAACTGTAACTTCTTTACTAATTATGACAAGTAACTGTAATTTCGATACAAATTATGACAGGTAACTGTAACTTCGTTACTAATTATGACAAGTAACAGTACCTTCGATACTAATTATGACAGGTAACTGTAACTTCGTTACTATTTATGACATGTAACAGTAATTTCGATACAAAATATGGCAGGTAACAGTAACTTCGATACTAATTATGACAGGTAACAGTAACTTCGATACTAATTATGACAAGTAACATTAACTTCGATACTAATTATTACAGGTTACTGTAACATCGTTGCTAATGATGACAAGTAACTTTAATTTTGATACAAATTATGGCAGGTAACTGTAACTTCCATACTAATTATGACAGGTAACAGTTACTTCGATACAAATTATGACAGGTAACTGTAACTTCGTTACTAATTATGACAAGTAACAGTACCTTCGATACTAATTATGACAGGTAACTGTAACTTCGATACTAATTATGACAAGGAACTGTAATTTCGATACAAATTATGGCAGGTAACTATAACTTCGTTACTAATTATGACAAGTAACTGTACTTTCGATACAAATTTTGGCAGGTAACTGTTACTTCGATACTAATTATGACAGGTAACAGTAACTTCGATACTAATTATGGCAAGTAATAGTAACTTCGATACTTATTATGACAGGTAACTGTAACTTCGTTACTAATTATGACAAGAAACTCTAATTTCGATACAAATTATGGCAGGTAACTGTAACCTCGGTAGTAATTATGACAGGTAAGAGTAACTTCGATACTAATTATGACAAGTAACTATAACTTCGATAAAAATTATAACTGGTTACTGTAACTTCGATTCTAATTATGACGAGAAACTCAAACTTCGTTACTAATTATGACAAGTAACTGTAATTTTGATAAAAAATTATGGTAGGTAACTGTAACTTCAATACTAAATATGACAGGTAACTGTAACTTCGTTACTAATTATGACAAATAACTTTAATTTCGATACTAATTATGGCAGGAAACTGTAACTTCGTTACTAATTATGACAAGTCCCTGTAATTTCGATACAAATTATGGCAGGTAACTGTAACTTCGATACTAATTATGAAAAGTAAATGTAACTTCGATACTTATTATGACAGGTAATTGTAACTTCGTCACTAATTATAACAAGTAACTGTAATTTCGTTACAAATTATGGCAGGTAACAGTAACTTCGATACTAATTATGACAGGTAACAGCAACTTCGATACTAATTATGACAAGTAACTATAACTTCGATACAAATTATGACAGGTAACTGTAACTTCGATACTAATTATGACAAGAAACTCTAACTTCGTTACTAATTATGACAAGTAACTGTAATTTTGATAAAAAATTATTGTAGGTAACTGTAACTTCAATACTAATTATGACAGGTAACAGTAACTTCGATACTAATTATGACAGGTAACAGTAACTACGATACTAATTATGACAAGTAACTGTAACTTCGATACTAATTATGACAGGTAACTGTAACTTCGTAACTATTTATGACAAGTAACTGTAATTTCGATACAAATTATGGCAGGTAACAGTAACTTCGATACTAATTATGACAAGTAACTGTAACTTCGATACTAATTATGACAGGGAACTGTAATTTCGATACAAATTATGGCAGGTAACTGTAACTTCGATACTAATTGTGACTGGTACAGTAACTTCGATACTAATTATGACAAGTAACTATAACTTCGAATCAAATTATGACAGGTAACTGTAACTTCGATACTAATTATGACAAGAAACTCTAACTTCGTTACTAATTATGACAAGTAACTGTAATTTTGATAAAAAATTATGGTAGGTAACTGTAACTTCAATACTAATTATCACAGGTAACAGTAACTTCGATACTTATTATGACAGGTAACTGTAACTTCGTTACTAATTATCACAAGTAACTTTAATTTCGATACTAATTATGGCAGGTAACCGTAACTTCGTTACTAATTATTACAAGTCCCTGTAATTTCGATACAAATTATGGCGGGTAACGGACACTTCGATACTAATTATTACAAGTAACTGTAACTTCGATACTAATTATGACAGGTAAATGTAACTTGGTTACTAATTATGACAAGTAACTGTAATTTCGATACAAATGTTGGCAGGTAACTGTAACTTCGATTCTAATTATGACAGGTAACAGTAACTTCGATACTAATTATGACAAGTAACTGTAACTTCGATACTTATTATGACAGGTAACTGTAACTTCGTTACTATTTATGACAAGTAACAGTAATTTTGATACAAAATATGGCAGGTAACAGTAACTTCGATACTAATTATGACAGGTAACAGTAACTTCGATACTAATTATGACAAGTAACATTAACTTCGATACTAATTATGACAGGTAACTGTAACTTCGACACTAATTATAACAAGTAACTGTAATTTCGTTACAAATTATGGCAGGTAACAGTAACTTCGATACTAATTATGACAGGTAACATTAATTCGATACTAATTATGACAAGTAACTATAACTTCGATACAAATTATGACAGGTAACTGTAACTTCGATACTAATTATGACAAGAAACTCGAACTTCGTTACTAATTATGACAAGTCCCTGTAATTTCGATACAAATTAAGGCAGGTAACTGTAACTTCCATACTAATTATGACAGGTAACAGTAACTTCGATACTAATTATGACAGGAAACTGTAACTTCGTTACTTATTATGACAAGTAACTGTAATTTCGATACAAATTATGACAGGTATCTGAAACTTCGTTACTAGTTATGACAGGTTACTGTAACTTCGTTACTAATTATGTCAAGTAACTGTAGCTTAGATGCTAATTATGACAAGTAACTGTAATTTCGATACTAATTATGACAGGTAACTGTAACTTCGTTACTAATTATGACAAGTAACAGTACCTTCGATACTAATTATGACAAGTAACTGTAACTTCGTTACTATTTATGACATGTAACAGTAATTTCGATACAAAATATGGCAGGTAACAGTAACTTCGATACTAATTATGACAGGTAACAGTAACTTCGATACTAATTATGACAAGTAACATTAACTTCGATACTACTTATTACAGGTTACTGTAACATCGTTGCTAATGATGACAAGTAACTTTAATTTCGATACAAATTATGGCAGGTAACTGTAACTTCCATACTAATTATGACAGGTAACAGTTACTTCGATACTAATTATGACAGGAAACTGTAACTTCGTTACTAATTATGACAAGTAACTGTAATTTCGATACAAATTATGACAGGTAACTGTAACTTCGTTACTAATTATGACAAGTAACAGTACCTTCGATACAAATTATGACAGGTAACTGTAACTTCGATACTAATTATGACAAGGAACTGTAATTTCGATACAAATTATGGCAGGTAACTATAACTTCGTTACTAATTATGACAAGTAACTGTAATTTCGATACAAATTTTGGCAGGTAACTGTTACTTCGATACTAATTATGACAGGTAACAGTAACTTCGATACTAATTATGACAAGTAACAGTAACTTCGATACTTATTATGACAGGGAAACTGTAACTTCGTTACTAATTATGACAAGAAACTCTAATTTGGATACAAATTATGGCAGGTAACTGTAACTTCGGTACTAATTATGACAGGTAACAGTAACTTCGATACTAATTATGACAAGTAACTATAACTTCGATAAAATTTATGACTGGTTACTGTAACTTCGATTCTAATTATGACGAGAAACTCAAACTTCGTTACTAATTATGACAAGTAACTGTAATTTTGATAAAAAATTATTGTAGGTAACTGTAACTTCAATACTAATTATGACAGGTAACAGTAACTTCGATACTAATTATGACAGGAAACTGTAACTTCGTTACTAATTATGACAAGTAACTTTATTTTCGATAGTAATTATGGCAGGAAACTGTAACTTCGTTACTAATTATGACAAGTCCCTGTAATTTCGATACAAATTATGGCAGGTAACTGTAACTTCGATACTAATTATGAAAAGTAACTGTAACTTCGATACTTATTATGACAGGTAATTGTAACTTCGTCACTAATTATAACAAGTAACTGTAATTTCGTTACAGATTATGGCAGGTAACAGTAACTTCGATACTAATTATGACAGGTAACAGTAATTCGATACTAATTATGACAAGTAACTATAACTTCGATACAAATTATGATAGGTAACTGCAATTTCGATACTAATTATGACAAGAAACTCGAACTTCGTACTAATTATGACAAGTCCCTGTAATTTCGATACAAATTATGGCAGGTAACTGTAATTTCCATACTAATTATGATAGGTAACAGTAACTTCGATACTAATTATGACAGGAAACTGTAACGTCGTTACTAATTATGACAAGTAACTGTAATTTCGATACAAATTATGACAGGTAACTGTAACTTCGTTACTAATTATGACAGGTTACTGTAACTTCGTTACTAATTATGTCAAGTAACTGTAGCTTCGATGCTAATTGTGACAAGTAACTGTAATTTCGATACAAATTATGACAGGTAACATTAACTTAGATACTAATTATGACAAGAAACTCTAACTTCGTTAATAATTATGACAAGTAACAGTAATTTTGATAAAAATGTATGGTAGGTAACTGTAACTTCAATACTAATTATGACTGTAACTGTAACTTCGTTACTTATTATGACAAGTAACTGTAATTTCGATACAAATTATGGCAGGTAACAGTAACTTCGATACTAATTATGACAGGTAACTGTAACTTCGATACTAATTATGACAAGGAACTGTAATTTCGATACAAATTATGGCAGGTAACTGTAACTTCCATACTAATTATGACAGGTAACAGTAACTTCGATACTAATTATGACAAGAAACTGTAACTTCGTTACTAATTATGACAAGTAACTGTAATTTCGATACAAATTATGACAGGTAACTGTAACTTCTTTACTAATTATGACAAGTAACAGTACCTTCGATACTAATTATGACAGGTAACTGTAACTTCGATACTAATTATGACAAGGAACTGCAATTTCGATACAAATTATGGCAGGTAACTGTAACTTCGTTACTAATTCTGACAAGTAACTGTAATTTCGATACAAATTGTGGCAGGTAACTGTAACTTCGATTCTAATTATGACAGGTAACAGTAACTTCGATACTAATTATGACAAGTAACTGTAACTTCGATACTAATTATGACAGGTAACTGTAACTTCGTTACTATTTATGACAAGTAACAGTAATTTCGATACAAAATATGGCAGGTAACAGTAACTTCGATACTAATTATGACAGGTAACAGTAACTTCGATACTAATTATGACAAGTAACATTAACTTCGATACTAATTATTACAGGTTACTGTAACATCGTTGCTAATGATGACAAGTAACTTTAATTTTGATACAAATTATGGCAGGTAACTGTAACTTCCATACTAATTATGACAGGTAACAGTTACTTCGATACTAATTATGACAGGAAACTGTAACTTCGTTACTAATTATGACAAGTAACTGTAATTTCGATACAAATTATGACAGGTAACTGTAACTTCGTTACTAATTATGACAAGTAACAGTACCTTCGATACTAATTATGACAGCTAACTGTAACTTCGATACTAATTATGACAAGGAACTGTAATTTCGATACAAATTATGGCAGGTAACTATAACTTCGTTACTAATTATGACAAGTAACTGTACTTTCGATACAAATTTTGGCAGGTAACTGTTACTTCGATACTAATTATGACAGGTAACAGTAACTTCGATACTAATTCAGACAAGTCACAGTAACTTCGATACTTATTATGACAGGTAACTGTAACTTCGTTACTAATTATGACATGAAACTCTAATTTCGATACAAATTATGGCAGGTAACTGTAACTTCGGTACTAATTATGACAGGTAAGAGTAACTTCGATACTAATTATGACAAGTAACTATAACTTCGATAAAAATTATGACTGGTTACTGTAACTTCGATTCTAATTATGACGAGAAACTCAAACTTCGTTACTAATTATGACAAGTAACTGTAATTTTGATAAAAAATTATGGTAGGTAACTGTAACTTCAATACTAATTATGACAGGTAACAGTAACTTCGATACTAATTATGACAGGAAACTGTAACTTCGTTACTAATTATGACAAGTAACTTTAATTTCGATACTAATTATGGCAGGAAACTGTAACCTCGTTATTAATTATGACACGTCCCTGTAATTTCGATACAAATTATGGCAGGTAACTGTAACTTCGATACTAATTATGAACAGTAAATGTAACTTCGATACTTATTATGACAGGTAATTGTAACTTCGTCACTAATTATAACAAGTAACTGTAATTTCGTTACAGATTATGGCAGGTAACAGTAACTTCGATACTAATTATGACAGGTAACAGCATCTTCGATACTAATTATGACAAGTAACTATAACTTCGATACAAATTATGACAGGTAACTGTAACTTCGATACTAATTATGACAAGAAACTCTAACTTCGTTACTAATTATGACAAGTAACTGTAATTTTGATAAAAAATTATTGTAGGTAACTGTAACTTCAATACTAATTATGACAGGTAACAGTAACTTCGATACTAATTATGACAGGTAACAGTAACTACGATACTAATTATGACAAGTAACTGTAACTTCGATACTAATTATGACAGGTAACTGTAACTTCGTAACTATTTATGACAAGTAACTGTAATTTCGATACAAATTATGGCAGGTAACAGTAACTTCGATACTAATTATGACAAGTAACTGTAACTTGGATACTAATTATGACAGGGAACTGTAATTTCGATACAAATTATGGCAGGTAACTGTAACTTCGATACTAATTGTGACTGGTAACAGTAACTTCGATACTTATTATGACAAGTAACTATAACTTCGAATCAAATTATGACAGGTAACTGTAACTTCGATACTAATTATGACAAGAAACTCTAACTTCGTTACTAATTATGACAAGTAACTGTAATTTTGATAAAAAATTATGGTAGGTAACTGTAACTTCAATACTAATTATCACAGGTAACAGTAACTTCGATACTTATTATGACAGGTAACTGTAACTTCGTTACTAATTATCACAAGTAACTTTAATTTCGATACTAATTATGGCAGGTAACCGTAACTTCGTTACTAATTATTACAAGTCCCTGTAATTTCGATACAAATTATGGCGGGTAACGGTAACTTCGATACTAATTATTACAAGTAACTGTAACTTCGATACTAATTATGACAGGTAAATGTAACTTGGTTAATATTATGACAAGTAACTGTAATTTCGATACAAATGTTGGCAGGTAACTGTAACTTCGATTCTAATTATGACAGGTAACAGTAACTTCGATACTAATTATGACAAGTAACTGTAACTTCGATACTAATTATGACAGGTAACTGTAACTTCGTTATTATTTATGACAAGTAACAGTAATTTTGATACAAAATATGGCAGGTAACAGTAACTTCGATACTAATTATGACAGGTAACAGTAACTTCGATACTAATTATGACAAGTAACATTAACTTCGATACTAATTATGACAGGTAACTGTAACTTCGGCACTAATTATAACAAGTAACTGTAATTTCGTTACAAATTATGGCAGGTAACAGTAACTTCGATACTAATTATGACAGGTAACATTAATTCGATACTAATTATGACAAGTAACTATAACTTCGATACAAATTATGACAGGTAACTGTAACTTCGATACTAATTATGACAAGAAACTCGAACTTCGTTACTAATTATGACAAGTCCCTGTAATTTCGATACAAATTAAGGCAGGTAACTGTAACTTCCATACTAATTATGACAGGTAACAGTAACTTCGATACTAATTATGACAGGAAACTGTAACTTCGTTACTTATTATGACAAGTAACTGTAATTTCGATACAAATTATGACAGGTATCTGTAACTTCGTTACTAGTTATGACAGGTTACTGTAACTTCGTTACTAATTATGTCAAGTAACTGTAGCTTAGATGCTAATTATGACAAGTAACTGTAATTTCGATACAAATTATGACAGGTAACTGTAACTTCGTTACTAATTATGACAAGTAACAGTACCTTCGATACTAATTATGACAAGTAACTGTAACTTCGTTACTATTTATGACATGTAACAGTAATTTCGATACAAAATATGGCAGGTAACAGTAACTTCGATACTAATTATTACAGGTAACAGTAACTTCGATACTAATTATGACAAGTAACATTAACTTCGATACTACTTATTACAGGTTACTGTAACATCGTTGCTAATGATGACAAGTAACTTTAATTTCGATACAAATTATGGCAGGTAACTGTAACTTCCATACTAATTATGACAGGTAACAATTACTTCGATACTAATTATGACAGGAAACTGTAACTTCGTTACTAATTATGACAAGTAACTGTAATTTCGATACAAATTATGACAGGTAACTGTAACTTCGTTACTAATTATGACAAGTAACAGTACCTTCGATACAAATTATGACAGGTAACTGTAACCTCGATACTAATTATGACAAGGAACTGTAATTTCGATACAAATTATGGCAGGTAACTATAACTTCGTTACTAATTATGACAAGTAACTGTAATTTCGATACAAATTTTGGCAGGTAACTGTTACTTCGATACTAATTATGACAGGTAACAGTAACTTCGATACTAATTATGACAAGTAACAGTAACTTCGATACTTATTATGACAGGGAAACTGTAACTTCGTTAATAATTATGACAAGAAACTCTAATTTGGATACAAATTATGGCAGGTAACTGTAACTTCGGTACTAATTATGACAGGTAACAGTAACTTCGATACTAATTATGACAAGTAACTATAACTTCGATAAAATTTATGACTGGTTACTGTAACTTCGATTCTAATTATGACGAGAAACTCAAACTTCGTTACTAATTATGACAAGTAACTGTAATTTTGATAAAAAATTATTGTAGGTAACTGTAACTTCAATACTAATTATGACAGGTAACAGTAACTTCGATACTAATTATGACAGGAAACTGTAACTTCGTTACTAATTATGACAAGTAACTTTATTTTCGATAGTAATTATGGCAGGAAACTGTAACTTCGTTACTAATTATGACAAGTCCCTGTAATTTCGATACAAATTATGGCAGGTAACTGTAACTTCGATACTAATTATGAAAAGTAACTGTAACTTCGATACTTATTATGACAGGTAATTGTAACTTCGTCACTAATTATAACAAGTAACTGTAATTTCGTTACAGATT
This sequence comes from Meconema thalassinum, assembly GCA_946902985.2. Taxonomy (NCBI): domain Eukaryota; kingdom Metazoa; phylum Arthropoda; class Insecta; order Orthoptera; family Tettigoniidae; genus Meconema; species Meconema thalassinum. The sequence continues at coordinate 1,670,409,626 of OX336388.2, read as the reverse complement.
ATGGCAGGTAACAGTAACTTCGATACTAATTATGACAGGTAACAGTAATTCGATACTAATTATGACAAGTAACTATAACTTCGATACAAATTATGATAGGTAACTGCAATTTCGATACTAATTATGACAAGAAACTCGAACTTCGTACTTATTATGACAAGTCCCTGTAATTTCGATACAAATAATGGCAGGTAACTGTAATTTCCATACTAATTATGATAGGTAACAGTAACTTCGATACTAATTATGACAGGAAACTGTAACGTCGTTACTAATTATGACAAGTAACTGTAATTTCGATACAAATTATGACAGGTAACTGTAACTTCGTTACTAATTATGACAGGTTACTGTAACTTCGTTACTAATTATGTCAAGTAACTGTAGCTTCGATGCTAATTGTGACAAGTAACTGTAATTTCGATACAAATTATGACAGGTAACATTAACTTAGATACTAATTATGACAAGAAACTCTAACTTCGTTAATAATTATGACAAGTAACAGTAATTTTGATAAAAATGTATGGTAGGTAACTGTAACTTCAATACTAATTATGACTGTAACTGTAACTTCGTTACTTATTATGACAAGTAACTGTAATTTCGATACAAATTATGGCAGGTAACAGTAACTTCGATACTAATTATGACAGGTAACTGTAACTTCGATACTAATTATGACAAGGAACTGTAATTTCGATACAAATTATGGCAGGTAACTGTAACTTCCATACTAATTATGACAGGTAACAGTAACTTCGATACTAATTATGACAAGAAACTGTAACTTCGTTACTAATTATGACAAGTAACTGTAATTTCGATACAAATTATGACAGGTAACTGTAACTTCTTTACTAATTATGACAAGTAACAGTACCTTCGATACTAATTATGACAGGTAACTGTAACTTCGATACTAATTATGACAAGGAACTGCAATTTCGATACAAATTATGGCAGGTAACTGTAACTTCGTTACTAATTCTGACAAGTAACTGTAATTTCGATACAAATTGTGGCAGGTAACTGTAACTTCGATTCTAATTATGACAGGTAACAGTAACTTCGATACTAATTATGACAAGTAACTGTAACTTCGATACTAATTATGACAGGTAACTGTAACTTCGTTACTATTTATGACAAGTAACAGTAATTTCGATACAAAATATGGCAGGTAACAGTAACTTCGATACTAATTATGACAGGTAACAGTAACTTCGATACTAATTATGACAAGTAACATTAACTTCGATACTAATTATTACAGGTTACTGCAACATCGTTGCTAATGATGACAAGTAACTTTAATTTTGATACAAATTATGGCAGGTAACTGTAACTTCCATACTAATTATGACAGGTAACAGTTACTTCGATACTAATTATGACAGGAAACTGTAACTTCGTTACTAATTATGACAAGTAACTGTAATTTCGATACAAATTATGACAGGTAACTGTAACTTCGTTACTAATTATGACAAGTAACAGTACCTTCGATACTAATTATGACAGCTAACTGTAACTTCGATACTAATTATGACAAGGAACTGTAATTTCGATACAAATTATGGCAGGTAACTATAACTTCGTTACTAATTATGACAAGTAACTGTACTTTCGATACAAATTTTGGCAGGTAACTGTTACTTCGATACTAATTATGACAGGTAACAGTAACTTCGATACTAATTCAGACAAGTCACAGTAACTTCGATACTTATTATGACAGGTAACTGTAACTTCGTTACTAATTATGACATGAAACTCTAATTTCGATACAAATTATGGCAGGTAACTGTAACTTCGGTACTAATTATGACAGGTAAGAGTAACTTCGATACTAATTATGACAAGTAACTATAACTTCGATAAAAATTATGACTGGTTACTGTAACTTCGATTCTAATTATGACGAGAAACTCAAACTTCGTTACTAATTATGACAAGTAACTGTAATTTTGATAAAAAATTATGGTAGGTAACTGTAACTTCAATACTAATTATGACAGGTAACAGTAACTTCGATACTAATTATGACAGGAAACTGTAACTTCGTTACTAATTATGACAAGTAACTTTAATTTCGATACTAATTATGGCAGGAAACTGTAACCTCGTTATTAATTATGACAAGTCCCTGTAATTTCGATACAAATTATGGCAGGTAACTGTAACTTCGATACTAATTATGAACAGTAAATGTAACTTCGATACTTATTATGACAGGTTATTGTAACTTCGTCACTAATTATAACAAGTAACTGTAATTTCGTTACAGATTATGGCAGGTAACAGTAACTACGATACTAATTATGACAGGTAACAGCATCTTCGATACTAATTATGACAAGTAACTATAACTTCGATACAAATTATGACAGGTAACTGTAACTTCGATACTAATTATGACAAGAAACTCTAACTTCGTTACTAATTATGACAAGTAACTGTAATTTTGATAAAAAATTATTGTAGGTAACTGTAACTTCAATACTAATTATGACAGGTAACAGTAACTTCGATACTAATTATGACAGGTAACAGTAACTACGATACTAATTATGACAAGTAACTGTAACTTCGATACTAATTATGACAGGTAACTGTAACTTCGTAACTATTTATGACAAGTAACTGTAATTTCGATACAAATTATGGCAGGTAACAGTAACTTCGATACTAATTATGACAAGTAACTGTAACTTGGATACTAATTATGACAGGGAACTGTAATTTCGATACAAATTATGGCAGGTAACTGTAACTTCGATACTAATTGTGACTGGTAACAGTAACTTCGATACTTATTATGACAAGTAACTATAACTTCGAATCAAATTATGACAGGTAACTGTAACTTCGATACTAATTATGACAAGAAACTCTAACTTCGTTACTAATTATGACAAGTAACTGTAATTTTGATAAAAAATTATGGTAGGTAACTGTAACTTCAATACTAATTATCACAGGTAACAGTAACTTCGATACTTATTATGATAGGTAACTGTAACTTCGTTACTAATTATCACAAGTAACTTTAATTTCGATACTAATTATGGCAGGTAACCGTAACTTCGTTACTAATTATTACAAGTCCCTGTAATTTCGATACAAATTATGGCGGGTAACGGTAACTTCGATACTAATTATTACAAGTAACTGTAACTTCGATACTAATTATGACAGGTAAATGTAACTTGGTTAATATTATGACAAGTAACTGTAATTTCGATACAAATGTTGGCAGGTAACTGTAACTTCGATTCTAATTATGACAGGTAACAGTAACTTCGATACTAATTATGACAAGTAACTGTAACTTCGATACTAATTATGACAGGTAACTGTAACTTCGTTATTATTTATGACAAGTAACAGTAATTTTGATACAAAATATGGCAGGTAACAGTAACTTCGATACTAATTATGACAGGTAACAGTAACTTCGATACTAATTATGACAAGTAACATTAACTTCGATACTAATTATGACAGGTAACTGTAACTTCGGCACTAATTATAACAAGTAACTGTAATTTCGTTACAAATTATGGCAGGTAACAGTAACTTCGATACTAATTATGACAGGTAACATTAATTCGATACTAATTATGACAAGTAACTATAACTTCGATACAAAATATGACAGGTAACTGTAACTTCGATACTAATTATGACAAGAAACTCGAACTTCGTTACTAATTATGACAAGTCCCTGTAATTTCGATACAAATTAAGGCAGGTAACTGTAACTTCCATACTAATTATGACAGGTAACAGTAACTTCGATACTAATTATGACAGGAAACTGTAACTTCGTTACTTATTATGACAAGTAACTGTAATTTCGATACAAATTATGACAGGTATCTGTAACTTCGTTACTAGTTATGACAGGTTACTGTAACTTCGTTACTAATTATGTCAAGTAACTGTAGCTTAGATGCTAATTATGACAAGTAACTGTAATTTCGATACAAATTATGACAGGTAACTGTAACTTCGTTACTAATTATGACAAGTAACAGTACCTTCGATACTAATTATGACAAGTAACTGTAACTTCGTTACTATTTATGACATGTAACAGTAATTTCGATACAAAATATGGCAGGTAACAGTAACTTCGATACTAATTATTACAGGTAACAGTAACTTCGATACTAATTATGACAAGTAACATTAACTTCGATACTACTTATTACAGGTTACTGTAACATCGTTGCTAATGATGACAAGTAACTTTAATTTCGATACAAATTATGGCAGGTAACTGTAACTTCCATACTAATTATGACAGGTAACAGTTACTTCGATACTAATTATGACAGGAAACTGTAACTTCGTTACTAATTATGACAAGTAACTGTAATTTCGATACAAATTATGACAGGTAACTGTAACTTCGTTACTAATTATGACAAGTAACAGTACCTTCGATACAAATTATGACAGGTAACTGTAACCTCGATACTAATTATGACAAGGAACTGTAATTTCGATACAAATTATGGCAGGTAACTATAACTTCGTTACTAATTATGACAAGTAACTGTAATTTCGATACAAATTTTGGCAGGTAACTGTTACTTCGATACTAATTATGACAGGTAACAGTAACTTCGATACTAATTATGACAAGTAACAGTAACTTCGATACTTATTATGACAGGGAAACTGTAACTTCGTTACTAATTATGACAAGAAACTCTAATTTGGATACAAATTATGGCAGGTAACTGTAACTTCGGTACTAATTATGACAGGTAACAGTAACTTCGATACTAATTATGACAAGTAACTATAACTTCGATAAAATTTATGACTGGTTACTGTAACTTCGATTCTAATTATGACGAGAAACTCAAACTTCGTTACTAATTATGACAAGTAACTGTAATTTTGATAAAAAATTATTGTAGGTAACTGTAACTTCAATACTAATTATGACAGGTAACAGTAACTTCGATACTAATTATGATAGGAAACTGTAACTTCGTTACTAATTATGACAAGTAACTTTATTTTCGATACTAATTATGGCAGGAAACTGTAACTTCGTTACTAATTATGACAAGTCCCTGTAATTTCGATACAAATTATGGCAGGTAACTGTAACTTCGATACTAATTATGAAAAGTCCCTGTAATTTCGATACAAATTATGGCAGGTAACTGTAATTTCCATACTAATTATGATAGGTAACAGTAACTTCGATACTAATTATGACAGGAAACTGTAACGTCGTTACTAATTATGACAAGTAACTGTAATTTCGATACAAATTATGACAGGTAACTGTAACTTCGTTACTAATTATGACAGGTTACTGTAACTTCGTTACTAATTATGTCAAGTAACTGTAGCTTCGATGCTAATTATGACAAGTAACTGTAATTTCGATACAAATTATGACAGGTAACATTAACTTAGATACTAATTATGACAAGAAACTCTAACTTCGTTAATAATTATGACAAGTAACAGTAATTTTGATAAAAATTTATGGTAGGTAACTGTAACTTCAATACTAATTATGACTGTAACTGTAACTTCGTTACTTATTATGACAAGTAACTGTAATTTCGATACAAATTATGGCAGGTAACAGTAACTTCGATACTAATTATGACAGGTAACTGTAACTTCGATACTAATTATGACAAGGAACTGTAATTTCGATACAAATTATGGCAGGTAACTGTAACTTCCATACTAATTATGACAGGTAACAGTAACTTCGATACTAATTATGACAAGAAACTGTAACTTCGTTACTAATTATGACAAGTAACTGTAATTTCGATACAAATTATGACAGGTAACTGTAACTTCGTTACTAATTATGACAAGTAACAGTACCTTCGATACTAATTATGACAGGTAACTGTAACTTCGATACTAATTATGACAAGGAACTGCAATTTCGATACAAATTATGGCAGGTAACTGTAACTTCGTTACTAATTCTGACAAGTAACTGTAATTTCGATACAAATTGTGGCAGGTAACTGTAACTTCGATACTAATTATGAAAAGTAACTGTAACTTCGATACTTATTATGACAGGTAATTGTAACTTCGTCACTAATTATAACAAGTAACTGTAATTTCGTTACAGATTATGGCAGGTAACAGTAACTTCGATACTAATTATGACAGGTAACAGTAATTCGATACTAATTATGACAAGTAACTATAACTTCGATACAAATTATGATAGGTAACTGTAATTTCGATACTAATTATGACAAGAAACTCGAACTTCGTACTAATTATGACAAGTCCCTGTAATTTCGATACAAATTATGGCAGGTAACTGTAATTTCCATACTAATTATGATAGGTAACAGTAACTTCGATACTAATTATGACAGGAAACTGTAACGTCGTTACTAATTATGACAAGTAACTGTAATTTCGATACAAATTATGACAGGTAACTGTAACTTCGTTACTAATTATGACAGGTTACTGTAACTTCGTTACTAATTATGTCAAGTAACTGTAGCTTCGATGCTAATTGTGACAAGTAACTGTAATTTCGATACAAATTATGACAGGTAACATTAACTTAGATACTAATTATGACAAGAAACTCTAACTTCGTTAATAATTATGACAAGTAACAGTAATTTTGATAAAAATGTATGGTAGGTAACTGTTACTTCAATACTAATTATGACTGTAACTGTAACTTCGTTACTTATTATGACAAGTAACTGTAATTTCGATACAAATTATGGCAGGTAACAGTAACTTCGATACTAATTATGACAGGTAACTGTAACTTCGATACTAATTATGACAAGGAACTGTAATTTCGATACAAATTATGGCAGGTAACTGTAACTTCCATACTAATTATGACAGGTAACAGTAACTTCGATACTAATTATGACAAGAAACTGTAACTTCGTTACTAATTATGACAAGTAACTGTAATTTCGATACAAATTATGACAGGTAACTGTAACTTCTTTACTAATTATGACAAGTAACAGTACCTTCGATACTAATTATGACAGGTAACTGTAACTTCGATACTAATTATGACAAGGAACTGCAATTTCGATACAAATTATGGCAGGTAACTGTAACTTCGTTACTAATTCTGACAAGTAACTGTAATTTCGATACAAATTGTGGCAGGTAACTGTAACTTCGTTTCTAATTATGACAGGTAACAGTAACTTCGATACTAATTATGACAAGTAACTGTAACTTCGATACTAATTATGACAGGTAACTGTAACTTCGTTACTATTTATGACAAGTAACAGTAATTTCGATACAAAATATGGCAGGTAACAGTAACTTCGATACTAATTATGACAGGTAACAGTAACTTCGATACTAATTATGACAAGTAACATTAACTTCGATACTAATTATTACATGTTACTGTAACATCGTTGCTAATGATGACAAGTAACTTTAATTTTGATACAAATTATGGCAGGTAACTGTAACTTCCATACTAATTATGACAGGTAACAGTTACTTCGATACTAATTATGACAGGAAACTGTAACTTCGTTACTAATTATGACAAGTAACTGTAATTTCGATACAAATTATGACAGGTAACTGTAACTTCGTTACTAATTATGACAAGTAACAGTACCTTCGATACTAATTATGACAGCTAACTGTAACTTCGATACTAATTATGACAAGGAACTGTAATTTCGATACAAATTATGGCAGGTAACTATAACTTCGTTACTAATTATGACAAGTAACTGTACTTTCGATACAAATTTTGGCAGGTAACTGTTACTTCGATACTAATTATGACAGGTAACAGTAACTTCGATACTAATTCAGACAAGTAACAGTAACTTCGATACTTTTTATGACAGGAAACTGTAACTTCGTTACTAATTATGACAAGTAACTTTAATTTCGATACTAATTATGGCAGGGAACTGTAACCTCGTTACTAATTATGACAAGTCCCTGTAATTTCGATACAAATTATGGCAGGTAACTGTAACTTCGATACTAATTATGAACAGTAAATGTAACTTCGATACTTATTATGACAGGTAATTGTAACTTCGTCACTAATTATAACAAGTAACTGTAATTTCGTTACAGATTATGGCAGGTAATAGTAACTTCGATACTAATTATGACAGGTAACAGCATCTTCGATACTAATTATGACAAGTAACTATAACTTCGATACAAATTATGACAGGTAACTGTAACTTCGATACTAATTATGACAAGAAACTCTAACTTCGTTACTAATTATGACAAGTAACTGTAATTTTGATAAAAAATTATTGTAGGTAACTGTAACTTCAATACTAATTATGACAGGTAACAGTAACTTCGATACTAATTATGACAGGTAACAGTAACTACGATACTAATTATGACAAGTAACTGTAACTTCGATACTAATTATGACAGGTAACTGTAACTTCGTAACTATTTATGACAAGTAACTGTAATTTCGATACAAATTATGGCAGGTAACAGTAACTTCGATACTAATTATGACAAGTAACTGTAACTTGGATACTAATTATGACAGGGAACTGTAATTTCGATACAAATTATAGCAGGTAACTGTAACTTCGATACTAATTGTGACTGGTAACAGTAACTTCGATACTTATTATGACAAGTAACTATAACTTCGAATCAAATTATGACAGGTAACTGTAACTTCGATACTAATTATGACAAGAAACTCTAACTTCGTTACTAATTATGACAAGTAACTGTAATTTTGATAAAAAATTATGGTAGGTAACTGTAACTTCAATACTAATTATCACAGGTAACAGTAACTTCGATACTTATTATGACAGGTAACTGTAACTTCGTTACTAATTATCACAAGTAACTTTAATTTCGATACTAATTATGGCAGGTAACCGTAACTTCGTTACTAATTATTACAAGTCCCTGTAATTTCGATACAAATTATGGCGGGTAACGGTAACTTCGATACTAATCATTACAAGTAACTGTAACTTCGATACTAATTATGACAGGTAAATGTAACTTGGTTACTAATTATGACAAGTAACTGTAATTTCGATACAAATGTTGGCAGGTAACTGTAACTTCGATTCTAATTATGACAGGTAACAGTAACTTCGATACTAATTATGACAAGTAACTGTAACTTCGATACTAATTATGACAGGTAACTGTAACTTCGTTATTATTTATGACAAGTAACAGTAATTTTGATACAAAATATGGCAGGTAACAGTAACTTCGATACTAATTATGACAGGTAACAGTAACTTCGATACTAATTATGACAAGTAACATTAACTTCGATACTAATTATGACAGGTAACTGTAACTTCGGCACTAATTATAACAAGTAACTGTAATTTCGTTACAAATTATGGCAGGTAACAGTAACTTCGATACTAATTATGACAGGTAACATTAATTCGATACTAATTATGACAAGTAACTATAACTTCGATACAAATTATGACAGGTAACTGTAACTTCGATACTAATTATGACAAGAAACTCGAACTTCGTTACTAATTATGACAAGTCCCTGTAATTTCCATACAAATTAAGGCAGGTAACTGTAACTTCCATACTAATTATGATAGGTAACAGTAACTTCGATACTAATTATGACAGGAAACTGTAACGTCGTTACTAATTATGACAAGTAACTGTAATTTCGATACAAATTATGACAGGTAACTGTAACTTCGTTACTAATTATGACAGGTTACTGTAACTTCGTTACTAATTATGTCAAGTAACTGTAGCTTCGATGCTAATTGTGACAAGTAACTGTAATTTCGATACAAATTATGACAGGTAACATTAACTTAGATACTAATTATGACAAGAAACTCTAACTTCGTTAATAATTATGACAAGTAACAGTAATTTTGATAAAAATGTATGGTAGGTAACTGTAACTTGAATACTAATTATGACTGTAACTGTAACTTCGTTACTTATTATGACAAGTAACTGTAATTTCGATACAAATTATGGCAGGTAACAGTAACTTCGATACTAATTATGACAGGTAACTGTAACTTCGATACTAATTATGACAAGGAACTGTAATTTCGATACAAATTATGGCAGGTAACTGTAACTTCCATACTAATTATGACAGGTAACAGTAACTTCGATACTAATTATGACAAGAAACTGTAACTTCGTTACTAATTATGACAAGTAACTGTAATTTCGATACAAATTATGACAGGTAACTGTAACTTCTTTACTAATTATGACAAGTAACAGTACCTTCGATACTAATTATGACAGGTAACTGTAACTTCGATACTAATTATGACAAGGAACTGCAATTTCGATACAAATTATGGCAGGTAACTGTAACTTCGTTACTAATTCTGACAAGTAACTGTAATTTCGATACAAATTGTGGCAGGTAACTGTAACTTCGATTCTAATTATGACAGGTAACAGTAACTTCGATACTAATTATGACAAGTAACTGTAACTTCGATACTAATTATGACAGGTAACTGTAACTTCGTTACTATTTATGACAAGTAACAGTAATTTCGATACAAAATATGGCAGGTAACAGTAACTTCGATACTAATTATGACAGGTAACAGTAACTTCGATACTAATTATGACAAGTAACATTAACTTCGATACTAATTATTACATGTTACTGTAACATCGTTGCTAATGATGACAAGTAACTTTAATTTTGATACAAATTATGGCAGGTAACTGTAACTTCCATACTAATTATGACAGGTAACAGTTACTTCGATACTAATTATGACAGGAAACTGTAACTTCGTTACTAATTATGACAAGTAACTGTAATTTCGATACAAATTATGACAGGTAACTGTAACTTCGTTACTAATTATGACAAGTAACAGTACCTTCGATACTAATTATGACAGCTAACTGTAACTTCGATACTAATTATGACAAGGAACTGTAATTTCGATACAAATTATGGCAGGTAACTATAACTTCGTTACTAATTATGACAAGTAACTGTACTTTCGATACAAATTTTGGCAGGTAACTGTTACTTCGATACTAATTATGACAGGTAACAGTAACTTCGATACTAATTCAGACAAGTAACAGTAACTTCGATACTTTTTATGACAGGAAACTGTAACTTCGTTACTAATTATGACAAGTAACTTTAATTTCGATACTAATTATGGCAGGAAACTGTAACCTCGTTACTAATTATGACAAGTCCCTGTAATTTCGATACAAATTATGGCAGGTAACTGTAACTTCGATACTAATTATGAACAGTAAATGTAACTTCGATACTTATTATGACAGGTAATTGTAACTTCGTCACTAATTATAACAAGTAACTGTAATTTCGTTACAGATTATGGCAGGTAATAGTAACTTCGATACTAATTATGACAGGTAACAGCATCTTCGATACTAATTATGACAAGTAACTATAACTTCGATACAAATTATGACAGGTAACTGTAACTTCGATACTAATTATGACAAGAAACTCTAACTTCGTTACTAATTATGACAAGTAACTGTAATTTTGATAAAAAATTATTGTAGGTAACTGTAACTTCAATACTAATTATGACAGGTAACAGTAACTTCGATACTAATTATGACAGGTAACAGTAACTACGATACTAATTATGACAAGTAACTGTAACTTCGATACTAATTATGACAGGTAACTGTAACTTCGTAACTATTTATGACAAGTAACTGTAATTTCGATACAAATTATGGCAGGTAACAGTAACTTCGATACTAATTATGACAAGTAACTGTAACTTGGATACTAATTATGACAGGGAACTGTAATTTCGATACAAATTATAGCAGGTAACTGTAACTTCGATACTAATTGTGACTGGTAACAGTAACTTCGATACTTATTATGACAAGTAACTATAACTTCGAATCAAATTATGACAGGTAACTGTAACTTCGATACTAATTATGACAAGAAACTCTAACTTCGTTACTAATTATGACAAGTAACTGTAATTTTGATAAAAAATTATGGTAGGTAACTGTAACTTCAATACTAATTATCACAGGTAACAGTAACTTCGATACTTATTATGACAGGTAACTGTAACTTCGTTACTAATTATCACAAGTAACTTTAATTTCGATACTAATTATGGCAGGTAACCGTAACTTCGTTACTAATTATTACAAGTCCCTGTAATTTCGATACAAATTATGGCGGGTAACGGTAACTTCGATACTAATCATTACAAGTAACTGTAACTTCGATACTAATTATGACAGGTAAATGTAACTTGGTTACTAATTATGACAAGTAACTGTAATTTCGATACAAATGTTGGCAGGTAACTGTAACTTCGATTCTAATTATGACAGGTAACAGTAACTTCGATACTAATTATGACAAGTAACTGTAACTTCGATACTAATTATGACAGGTAACTGTAACTTCGTTATTATTTATGACAAGTAACAGTAATTTTGATACAAAATATGGCAGGTAACAGTAACTTCGATACTAATTATGACAGGTAACAGTAACTTCGATACTAATTATGACAAGTAACATTAACTTCGATACTAATTATGACAGGTAACTGTAACTTCGGCACTAATTATAACAAGTAACTGTAATTTCGTTACAAATTATGGCAGGTAACAGTAACTTCGATACTAATTATGACAGGTAACATTAATTCGATACTAATTATGACAAGTAACTATAACTTCGATACAAATTATGACAGGTAACTGTAACTTCGATACTAATTATGACAAGAAACTCGAACTTCGTTACTAATTATGACAAGTCCCTGTAATTTCCATACAAATTAAGGCAGGTAACTGTAACTTCCATACTAATTATGATAGGTAACAGTAACTTCGATACTAATTATGACAGGAAACTGTAACGTCGTTACTAATTATGACAAGTAACTGTAATTTCGATACAAATTATGACAGGTAACTGTAACTTCGTTACTAATTATGACAGGTTACTGTAACTTCGTTACTAATTATGTCAAGTAACTGTAGCTTCGATGCTAATTGTGACAAGTAACTGTAATTTCGATACAAATTATGACAGGTAACATTAACTTAGATACTAATTATGACAAGAAACTCTAACTTCGTTAATAATTATGACAAGTAACAGTAATTTTGATAAAAATGTATGGTAGGTAACTGTAACTTGAATACTAATTATGACTGTAACTGTAACTTCGTTACTTATTATGACAAGTAACTGTAATTTCGATACAAATTATGGCAGGTAACAGTAACTTCGATACTAATTATGACAGGTAACTGTAACTTCGATACTAATTATGACAAGGAACTGTAATTTCGATACAAATTATGGCAGGTAACTGTAACTTCCATACTAATTATGACAGGTAACAGTAACTTCGATACTAATTATGACAAGAAACTGTAACTTCGTTACTAATTATGACAAGTAACTGTAATTTCGATACAAATTATGACAGGTAACTGTAACTTCTTTACTAATTATGACAAGTAACAGTACCTTCGATACTAATTATGACAGGTAACTGTAACTTCGATACTAATTATGACAAGGAACTGCAATTTCGATACAAATTATGGCAGGTAACTGTAACTTCGTTACTAATTCTGACAAGTAACTGTAATTTCGATACAAATTGTGGCAGGTAACTGTAACTTCGATTCTAATTATGACAGGTAACAGTAACTTCGATACTAATTATGACAAGTAACTGTAACTTCGATACTAATTATGACAGGTAACTGTAACTTCGTTACTATTTATGACAAGTAACAGTAATTTCGATACAAAATATGGCAGGTAACAGTAACTTCGATACTAATTATGACAGGTAACAGTAACTTCGATACTAATTATGACAAGTAACATTAACTTCGATACTAATTATTACATGTTACTGTAACATCGTTGCTAATGATGACAAGTAACTTTAATTTTGATACAAATTATGGCAGGTAACTGTAACTTCCATACTAATTATGACAGGTAACAGTTACTTCGATACTAATTATGACAGGAAACTGTAACTTCGTTACTAATTATGACAAGTAACTGTAATTTCGATACAAATTATGACAGGTAACTGTAACTTCGTTACTAATTATGACAAGTAACAGTACCTTCGATACTAATTATGACAGCTAACTGTAACTTCGATACTAATTATGACAAGGAACTGTAATTTCGATACAAATTATGGCAGGTAACTATAACTTCGTTACTAATTATGACAAGTAACTGTACTTTCGATACAAATTTTGGCAGGTAACTGTTACTTCGATACTAATTATGACAGGTAACAGTAACTTCGATACTAATTCAGACAAGTAACAGTAACTTCGATACTTTTTATGACAGGAAACTGTAACTTCGTTACTAATTATGACAAGTAACTTTAATTTCGATACTAATTATGGCAGGAAACTGTAACCTCGTTACTAATTATGACAAGTCCCTGTAATTTCGATACAAATTATGGCAGGTAACTGTAACTTCGATACTAATTATGAACAGTAAATGTAACTTCGATACTTATTATGACAGGTAATTGTAACTTCGTCACTAATTATAACAAGTAACTGTAATTTCGTTACAGATTATGGCAGGTAACAGTAACTTCGATACTAATTATGACAGGTAACAGCATCTTCGATACTAATTATGACAAGTAACTGTAACTTCGATACAAATTATGACAGGTAACTGTAACTTCGATACTAATTATGACAAGAAACTCTAACTTCGTTACTAATTATGACAAGTAACTGTAATTTTGATAAAAAATTATTGTAGGTAACTGTAACTTCAATACTAATTATGACAGGTAACAGTAACTTCGATACTAATTATGACAGGTAACAGTAACTACGATACTAATTATGACAAGTAACTGTAACTTCGATACTAATTATGACAGGTAACTGTAACTTCGTAACTATTTATGACAAGTAACTGTAATTTCGATACAAATTATGGCAGGTAACAGTAACTTCGATACTAATTATGACAAGTAACTGTAACTTGGATACTAATTATGACAGGGAACTGTAATTTCGATACAAATTATAGCAGGTAACTGTAACTTCGATACTAATTGTGACTGGTAACAGTAACTTCGATACTTATTATGACAAGTAACTATAACTTCGAATCAAATTATGACAGGTAACTGTAACTTCGATACTAATTATGACAAGAAACTCTAACTTCGTTACTAATTATGACAAGTAACTGTAATTTTGATAAAAAATTATGGTAGGTAACTGTAACTTCAATACTAATTATCACAGGTAACAGTAACTTCGATACTTATTATGACAGGTAACTGTAACTTCGTTACTAATTATCACAAGTAACTTTAATTTCGATACTAATTATGGCAGGTAACCGTAACTTCGTTACTAATTATTACAAGTCCCTGTAATTTCGATACAAATTATGGCGGGTAACGGTAACTTCGATACTAATCATTACAAGTAACTGTAACTTCGATACTAATTATGACAGGTAAATGTAACTTGGTTACTAAATATGACAAGTAACTGTAATTTCGATACAAATGTTGGCAGGTAACTGTAACTTCGATTCTAATTATGACAGGTAACAGTAACTTCGATACTAATTATGACAAGTAACTGTAACTTCGATACTAATTATGACAGGTAACTGTAACTTCGTTATTATTTATGACAAGTAACAGTAATTTTGATACAAAATATGGCAGGTAACAGTAACTTCGATACTAATTATGACAGGTAACAGTAACTTCGATACTAATTATGACAAGTAACATTAACTTCGATACTAATTATGACAGGTAACTGTAACTTCGGCACTAATTATAACAAGTAACTGTAATTTCGTTACAAATTATGGCAGGTAACAGTAACTTCGATACTAATTATGACAGGTAACATTAATTCGATACTAATTATGACAAGTAACTATAACTTCGATACAAATTATGACAGGTAACTGTAACTTCGATACTAATTATGACAAGAAACTCGAACTTCGTTACTAATTATGACAAGTCCCTGTAATTTCGATACAAATTAAGGCAGGTAACTGTAACTTCCATACTAATTATGACAGGTAACAGTAACTTCGATACTAATTATGACAGGAAACTGTAACTTCGTTACTTATTATGACAAGTAACTGTAATTTCGATACAAATTATGACAGGTATCTGTAACTTCGTTACTAGTAATGACAGGTTACTGTAACTTCGTTACTAATTATGTCAAGTAACTGTAGCTTAAATGCTAATTATGACAAGTTACTGTAATTTCGATACAAATTATGACAGGTAACTGTAACTTCGTTACTAATTATGACAAGTAACAGTACCTTCGATACTAATTATGACAAGTAACTGTAACTTCGTTACTATTTATGACATGTAACAGTAATTTCGATACAAAATATGGCAGGTAACAGTAACTTCGATACTAATTATGACAGGTAACAGTAACTTCGATACTAATTATGACAAGTAATATTAACTTCGATACTACTTATTACAGGTTACTGTAACATCGTTGCTAATGATGACAAGTAACTTTAATTTCGATACAAATTATGGCAGGTAACTGTAACTTCCATACTAATTATGACAGGTAACAGTTACTTCGATACTAATTATGACAGGAAACTGTAACTTCGTTACTAATTATGACAAGTAACTGTAATTTCGATACAAATTATGACAGGTAACTGTAACTTCGTTACTAATTATGACAAGTAACAGTACCTTCGATACAAATTATGACAGGTAACTGTAACCTCGATACTAATTATGACAAGGAACTGTAATTTCGATACAAATTATGGCAGGTCACTATAACTTCGTTACTAATTATGACAAGTAACTGTAATTTCGATACAAATTTTGACAGGTAACTGTTACTTCGATACTAATTATGACAGGTAACAGTAACTTCGATACTAATTATGACAAGTAACAGTAACTTCGATACTTATTATGACAGGGAAACTGTAATTTCGTTACTAATTATGACAAGAAACTCTAATTTGGATACAAATTATGGCAGGTAACTGTAACTTCGGTACTAATTATGACAGGTAACAGTAACTTCGATACTAATTATGACAAGTAACTATAACTTCGATAAAATTTATGACTGGTTACTGTAACTTCGATTCTAATTATGACGAGAAACTCAAACTTCGTTACTAATTATGACAAGTAACTGTAATTTTGATAAAAAATTATTGTAGGTAACTGTAACTTCAATACTAATTATGACAGGTAACAGTAACTTCGATACTAATTATGACAGGAAACTGTAACTTCGTTACTAATTATGACAAGTAACTTTATTTTCGATACTAATTATGGCAGGAAACTGTAACTTCGTTACTAATTATGACAAGTCCCTGTAATTTCGATACAAATTATGGCAGGTAACTGTAACTTCGATACTAATTATGAAAAGTCCCTGTAATTTCGATACAAATTATGGCAGGTAACTGTAATTTCCATACTAATTATGATAGGTAACAGTAACTTCGATACTAATTATGACAGGAAACTGTAACGTCGTTACTAATTATGACAAGTAACTGTAATTTCGATACAAATTATGACAGGTAACTGTAACTTCGTTACTAATTATGACAGGTTACTGTAACTTCGTTACTAATTATGTCAAGTAACTGTAGCTTCGATGCTAATTATGACAAGTAACTGTAATTTCGATACAAATTATGACAGGTAACATTAACTTAGATACTAATTATGACAAGAAACTCTAACTTCGTTAATAATTATGACAAGTAACAGTAATTTTGATAAAAATTTATGGTAGGTAACTGTAACTAAATACTAATTATGACTGTAACTGTAACTTCGTTACTTATTATGACAAGTAACTGTAATTTCGATACAAATTATGGCAGGTAACAGTAACTTCGATACTAATTATGACAGGTAACTGTAACTTCGATACTTATTATGACAAGGAACTGTAATTTCGATACAAATTATGGCAGGTAACTGTAACTTCCATACTAATTATGACAGGTAACAGTAACTTCGATACTAATTATGACAAGAAACTGTAACTTCGTTACTAATTATGACAAGTAACTGTAATTTCGATACAAATTATGACAGGTAACTGTAACTTCGTTACTAATTATGACAAGTAACAGTACCTTCGATACTAATTATGACAGGTAACTGTAACTTCGATACTAATTATGACAAGGAACTGCAATTTCGATACAAATTATGGCAGGTAACTGTAACTTCGTTACTAATTCTTACAAGTAACTGTAATTTCGATACAAATTGTGGCAGGTAACTGTAACTTCGATTCTAATTATGACAGGTAACAGTAACTTCGATACTAATTATGACAAGTAACTGTAACTTCGATACTAATTATGACAGGTAACTGTAACTTCGTTACTATTTATGACGAGTAACAGTAATTTCGATACAAAATATGGCAGGTAACAGTAACTTCGATACTAATTATGACAGGTAACAGTAACTTCGATACTAATTATGACAAGTAACATTAACTTCGATACTAATTATGACAGGTAACTGTAACTTCGACACTAATTATAACAAGTAACTGTAATTTCGTTACAAATTATGGCAGGTAACAGTAACTTCGGTACTAATTATGACAGGTAACAGTAATTCGATACTAATTATGACAAGTAACTATAACTTCGATACAAATTATGACAGGTAACTGTAACTTCGATACTAATTATGACAAGAAACTCGAACTTCGTTACTAATTATGACAAGTCCCTGTAATTTCGATACAAATTATGGCAGGTAACTGTAACTTCCATACTAATTATGACAGGTAACAGTAACTTCGATACTAATTATAACAGGAAACTGTAACTTCGTAACTAATTATGACAAGTAACTGTAATTTCGATACAAATTATGACAGGTATCTGTAACTTCGTTACTAGTTATGACAGGTTACTGTAACTTCGTTACTAATTATGTCAAGTAACTGTAGCTTAGATGCTAATTATGACAAGTAACTGTAATTTCGATACAAATTATGACAGGTAACATTAACTTCGATACTAATTATGACAAGAAACTCTAACTTCGTTAATAATTATGACAAGTAACAGTAATTTTGGTAAAAATTTATGGTAGGTTACTGTAACTTCAATACTAATTATGACTGTAACTGTAACTTCGTTACTAATTATGACAAGTAACTGTAATTTTGATACAAATTATGGCAGGTAACAGTAACTTCGATACTAATTATGACAGGTAACTGTAACTTCGATACTAATTATGACAAGGAACTGTAATTTCGATACAAATTATGGCAGGTAACTGTAACTTCCATACTCATTATGACAGGTAACAGTAACTTCGATACTAATTATGAAAAGAAACTGTAACTTCGTTACTAATTATGACAAGTAACTGTAATTTCGTTACAAATTATGACAGGTAACTGTAACTTCGATACTAATTATGACAGGTAACTGTAACTTCGATACTAATTATGACAAGTAACTGTAATTTCGATTCAAATTTTGGCAGGTAACTGTAACTTCGATACTTATTATGACAGGTAACAGTAACTTCGATACTAATTATGACAAGTAACTGTAACATCGATACTAATTATGACAGGTAACTGTAACTTCGTTATTAATTATGACAAGTAACTGTAATTTCGATACAAATTTTGGCAGGTAACTGTATCATCGTTACTAATTTTGACTGGTAACAGTAACTTCGATACTAATTATGACAAGTAACTGTAACTTCGATACTAATTATGACAGGTAACTGTAACTTCGATACTAATTATGACAAGTAACTGTAATTTCGATACAAATTACGGCAGGTAACTGTAACCTCGATACTAATTATGACAAGTAACTGTAACTTCGATACTAATTATGACAGGTAACTGTAACTTCGTTATTAATTATGACAAGTAACTGTAATTTCGATACAAATTTTGGCAGGTAACTGTATCATCGTTACTAATTTTGACAGGTTACAGTAACTTCGATACTAATTATGACAAGTAACTGTAACTTCGATACTAATTATGACAGGTAACTGTAACTTCGATACTAATTATGACAAGTAACTGTAATTTCGATTCAAATTTTGGCAGGTAACTGTAACTTCGATACTTATTATGACAGGTAACAGTAACTTCGATACTAATTATGACAAGTAACTGTAACATCGATACTAATTATGGCATTTGACTGTAACTTCGATACTAATTATGACAGGTAACAGCAACTTCGATACTAATTATGACAAGTAACTATAACTTCGATACAAATTATGACAGGTAACTGTGACTTCGATACTAATAATGACAAGAAAATCTAACTTCGTTACTAATTATGACAAGTAACTGTAATTTTGATAAAAAATTATTGTAGGTAACTGTAACTTCAATACTAATTATGACAGGTAACAGTAACTTCGATACTAATTATGACAGGTAACTGTAACTTCGTTACTTATTATGACAAGTAACTTTAATTTCGGTACTAATTATGGCAGGTTACTGTAACTTTGTTACTAATTATGACAAGTCCCTGTAATTTCGATACAAATTATGGCAGGTAATTGTAATTTCGATGCTAATTACGACAGGTAACAGTAACTTCGATACTAATTATGACAAGTAACAGTAACTTCGATACTAATTATGACAAGTAACTGTAACTTCGATACTAATTATGACAGGTAACTGTAACTTCGTTACTAATTATGACAAGTAACTGTAATTTCGATTCAAATTATGGCAGGTAACTGTAACTTCGATACTTATTATGGCAGGTAACAGTAACTTCGATACTAATTATGACAAGTAACTGTACCTTCGATACTAATTATGTAGGTAACTGTAACTACGTTACTAATTATGACAAGTAACTGTAATTTCGATACAAATTATGGCAGGTAACTGTAACTTCGATACTAATTATGACAGGTAACTGTAACTTGGTTACTAGTTATGACAAGTAACTGTAATTTCGATACAAATTTTGGCAGGTAACTGTAACTTCGATTCTAATTATGACAGATAACAGTAACTTCGATACTAATTATGACAAGTAACTGTAACTTCGATACTACTTATGACAGGTAACAGTAACTTCGATACTAATTATGACAAGTAACATTAACTTCGATACTAATTATGACAGGTTACTGTAACATCGTTGCAAATGATGACAAGTAACTTTAATTTCGATACAAATTATGGCAGGTAACTGTAACTTCCATACTAATTATGACAGGTAACAGTTACTTCGATACTAATTATGACAGGAAACTGTAACTTCGTTACTAATTATCACAAGTAACTTTAATTTCGATACTAATTATGGCAGGTAACTGTAACTTCGTTACTAATTATTACAAGTCCCTGTAATTTCGATACAAATTATGGCGGGTAACGGTAACTTCGATACTAATTATTACAAGTAACTGTAACTTCGATACTAATTATGACAGGTAACAGTAACTTCGATACTAATTATGACAAGTAACATTAACTTCGATACTAATTATGACAGGTTACTGTAACATCGTTGCAAATGATGACAAGTAACTGTAATTTCGATACAAATTATGGCAGGTAACTGTAACTTCCATACTAATTATGACAGGTAACAGTTACTTCGATACTTATTATGACAGGTAACTGTAACTTCGTTACTAATTATGACAAGAAACTCTAATTTCGATACAAATTATGGCAGGTAACTGTATCTTCGGTACTAATTATGACAGGTAACAGTAACTTCGATACTAATTATGACAAGTAACTATAACTTCGATAAAAATTATGACTGGTTACTGTAACTTCGATTCTAATTATGACGAGAAACTCAAACTTCGTTACTAATTATGACAAGTAACTGTAATTTTGATAAAAAATTATGGTAGGTAACTGTAACTTCAATACTAATTATGACAGGTAACAGTAACTTCGATACTAATTATGACAGGAAACTGTAACTTCGTTACTAATTATGATAAGTAACTTTAATTTCGATACTAATTATGGCAGGAAACTGTAACTTCGTTACTGATTATGACAAGTCCCTGTAATTTCGATACAAATTATGGCAGGTAACTGTAACTTCGATACTAATTATGACAAGTAACTGTAACTTCGATACTAATTATGACAGGTAACTGTAACTTCGTCACTAATTATAACAAGTAACTGTAATTTCGTTACAGATTATGGCAGGTAACAGTAACTTCGATACTAATTATGACAGGTAACAGTAATTCGATACTAATTATGACAAGTAACTATAACTTCGATACAAATTATGACAGGTAACTGTACCTTCGATACTAATTATGACAAGAAACATTAACTTCGTTACTAATTATGACAAGTCCCTGTAATTTCGATACAAATTATGGAAGGTAACTGTAACTTCCATACTAATTATGACAGGTAACAGTAACTTCGATACTAATTATGACAGGAAACTGTAACTTCGTTACTAATTATGACAAGTAACTGTAATTTCGATACAAATTATGACAGGTAACTGTAACTTCGTTACTAATTATGACAGGTTACTGTAACTTCGTTACTAATTATGTCAAGTAACTGTAGCTTCGATGCTAATTATGACAAGTATCTGTAATTTAGATACAAATTATGACAGGTAACATTAACTTCGATACTAATTATGACAAGAAACTCTAACTTCGTTAATAATTATGACAAGTAACATTAATTTTGATAAAAATTTATGGTAGGTAACTGTAACTTCAATACTAATTATGACTGTAACTGTAACTTCGTTACTAATTATGACAAGTAACTGTAATTTCGATACAAATTATGGCAGGTAACAGTAACTTCGATACTAATTATGACAGGTAACTGTAACTTCGATACTAATTATGACAAGGAACTGTAATTTCGATACAAATTATGGCAGGTAACTGTAACTTCCATACTAATTATGACAGGTAACAGTAACTTCGATACTAATTATGACAAGAAACTGTAACTTCGTTACTAATTATGACAAGTAACTGTAATTTCGATACAAATTATGACAGGGAACTGTAACTTCGTTACTAATTATGACAAGTAACAGTACCTTCGATACTAATTATGACAGGTAACTGTAACTTCGATACTAATTATGACAAGGAACTGTAATTTCGATACAAATTATGGCAGGTAACTGTAACTTCGTTACTAATAATGACAAGTAACTGTAATTTCGATACAAATTTTGGCAGGTAACTGTAACTTCGATACTAATTATGACAGGTAACAGTAATGATGATGATGATAATTGTTGTTTTAAGGGGCCTAACATCTAGGTTATTGGCCCAAAGGTAACAGTAACTTCGATACTAATTATGACAAGTAACTGTAACTTCGATACTAATTATGACAGGTAACTGTAACTTCGTTACTATTTATGACAAGTAACAGTAATTTCGATACAAAATATGGCAGGTAACAGTAACGTCGATACTAATTATGACAGGTAACAGTAACTTCGATACTATTTATGACAAGTAACATTAACTTCGATACAAATTATGACAGGTTACTGTAACATCGTTGCTAATGATGACAAGTAACTTTAATTTCGATACAAATTATGGCAGGTAACTGTAACTTCCATACTAATTATGACAGGTAACAGTTACTTCGATACTAATTATGACAGGAAACTGTAACTTCGTTACTAATTATGACAATTAACTGTAATTTCAATACAAATTACGACAGGTAACTGTAACTTCGTTACTAATTACGGCAAGTAACAGTACCTTCGATACTAATTATGACAGGTAACTGTAACATCGATACTAATTATTACAAGGAACTGTAATTTCGATACAAATTATGGCAGTTAACTGTAACTTCGATACTAATTATGACAGATAACAGCAACTTCGATACTAATTATGACAAGTAACTATAACTTCGATACAAATTATGACACGTAACTGTCACTTTAATACTAATTATGACAAGAAACTCTAACTTCGTTACTAATTATGACAAGTAACTGTAATTTTGATAAAAAATTATTGTAGGTAACTGTAACTTCAATACTAATTATGACAGGTAACAGTAACTTCGATACTAATTATGACAGGTAACTGTAACTTCGTTACTTATTATGACAAGTAACTTTAATTTCGATACTAATTATGGCAGGTTACTGTAACTTCGTTACTAATTATGACAAGTCCCTGTAATTTCGATACAAATTATTGCAGGTAATTGTAATTTCGATGATAATTAAGACAGATAACAGTAACTTCGATACTAATTATGACAGGTAACAGTAACTTCGATACTAATTATGACAAGTAACTGTAACTTCGATACTAATTATGACAGGTAACAGCAACTTCGATACTAATTATGACAAGTAACTATAACTTCGATACAAATTGTGACAGGTAACAGTAACTTCGATACTAATTATGACAGGTTACAGTAACTACGATACTAATTATGACAAGTAACTGTAACTTCGATACTAATTATGACAGGTAACTGTAACTTGGTAACTAATTATGACAAGTAACTGTAATTTCGATACAAATTATGGCTGGTAACAGTAACTCCGATGCTAATTATGACAGGTAACTGTAACTTCGATACTAATTATGACAAGAAAATCTAACTTCGTTACTAATTATGACAAGTAACTGTAATTTTTAAAAAAATTATAGTAGGTAACTGTAACTTCAATACTAATTATGACAGGTAACAGGAACTTCGATACTAATTATGACAGGTTACTGTCATCATCATCATCATCATCTTGCACAGTTTCCAGCCACTGGCCGGGTCTGTTTGGAACACAAGCCTCTCCAACGTCTTCTGTCTTCCCACCATTTCTCAGCCTCCACCCTTGTCCAGTCTTGTCCTCTCTTCTTCACGCTTTCTTCCACCCCCTTCAGCCACCTGTCTCTCGGTCTTCCCCTCGGTCTCTTTCCTTCCCACTTCGTCTCATGTACTCTCCTGGGTATCCTCTTCTCCTCCATTCGTTTTACATGTCCATACCATCTAAGTCTAGATTTCTCTATACCATCCTGTAATGGTTCCTCCTTCATTAATTCTCTGGTCCTCTCATTTCTTATTCTGTCCATCTTTGTAGCTCCAATACTGCTTCTCAAGAACCTCATCTCACTGGCCTGTATTTTGCTCTTCTCCCTTCCTTTCATAACCCAGGTCTCCGAGGCATACGTCAGGATAGGGACATAGTACGTCCGATATATGATCTTTTTGCTGTTCTGAGGGACATCCTTGCTCCATAACATGCTTCTCACACTCCTGCGAAATGCTTCTGCCTGCCTCCCCCGCTCATTTATTTCTCTATCGTTTCTTCCATTATCTTGTATCAGGCTTCCCAGATACTTAAAACTCTCCACTTTCTTCAGCTGTTCCCCACCAATTGTTATTCCCGTTGTGGTTCTTTCCTTCTTCCTTGTTGTGATCACCATCTCACTCTTATTTATGCTCAATTTCATCCCATATCCTTGTATTATTCCTTCCCACACGTCCAACTGTTCCTGTACCTCCTCCTCCTTGTTTCCCCAAATCATCAAATCATCTGAAAACACCATTGCTTTCATCTTTCCGTCCCAAATTACTTGTGCCACTCGGGTCATTATGTCATCCATCACCACAATGAAAAGTAACGGTGACAGTGCACTTCCTTGTTTCAGGCCGTTTCTTTGTTCCAACCAGTCAGATCTCTCTCCTCCCACTTTCACACAGCTCACGCTTCTCTTTTACATCTCCTTTATCCTCTTTATAGTCCATTTCTCTACTCCTCTATCCTCCAGGGACTTCCATACTTTGTTTCTGCATACACTGTCATATGCTTTCTCAATGTCCAGGAAGGCCATCAGTAGATCTGTTCCATACTCATAGTGCTGTTCTTGTAACTGCCTTACAGCAAAAATAAGTCCAACCCCTCGTCCACGTCGTGGGAGACGGGCAACGGCACAAAGTAGGGGATTGCCTGTAGGGGCGAAGTACAGTGGGGACTTCGTGTGCCCCGGGACCGTTACGGTAGCTGTGAAGGTCCTACAGGAACCCTGAAAAGTGACGGCTAACGGGGCTCTGATGAAGCTACGATAGGCCCAGCAAGCCAGTAGTGGATAAAACCAAATGCTTTCAAAAATGGAACGAGCCTCGGACAGGATGGATTTAATAGACGACGACACGGCTGTACACACGGACTAAGATTTGGAACTTTAAACCTAAGAACGCTGACGGGGAAGGTGGAGGAGATAGTGGATATGATGGAAAGAAGGAAGTTGGATTTATTGGGATTGGCAGAAACAAAGTGGAAAGGGGAAGGAAGGAGAGTACTGAGAAAAGGCTATAGACTGTACTGGAGTGGGAACGAAGAGGGAAAGAGGAATGGAGTGGGAGTAGTAGTACGAGATGGTTTAAAAGAAGAAGTGAGGAGAATACGTGATAGGATGATGAAAGTGAATGTAGCACTGAGGGGAGAGACCGTAGAAATAGTGCAAGTTTATGCTCCACAAGTAGGCTGCGCTTCTGAAGAGAAGGAGGAGTTTGAAGAGGAATTGCAGAAGCAGCTGGTAGGAAGAAATATGATTGTTATGGAGGACCTCAATACCCATGTAGGAAGAGAAAGACAAGGTTATGAGAGTGTTCTAGGACCAGAGGGTTGGGGTGGAAGAAATGAGGAAGGAAAGAGACTGTTGGACTTCTGCCAGAGGAACAGCCTGCTAGTTGGGAACTCCTGGTTTAAGAAAAGAGAGAGCCACACAATCACATGGTACAGTGATGACTTGACCAGGAAGTCGGTGGTCGACTATATACTGTATGAGAAAGAACTAAATAAGAACATCACGGACATCAAGGTTATACCATCGGAGAACCTGGATAGTGACCATCGATTACTGGTAATGAATCTGAGAGGGAGTAAGGAGAAGAAAGGGACTGAGAACCAGGAAAGACGTATAAGGATATGGAAACTGAAAGAAGGGGATAGAAGGTTCGAGTACCTCAAAATGGTAAAGGAAGGAATTCCAACAGATGAAGAAAGAGGGGTGGAAGAGGAATGGGCTAGATTTAAGAAGACACTAGTGGGTGCAGCAGAAGCAGTATGTGGGAGGACAAGTAGTAAGAAGAGGTGGAAGGAAACACCATGGTGGAATGAGAAGACAAAATATATAGTAAGGGAAAAGAATAGAGCCTTTAGGAGGTGGTATCAAAATAGGACGGTAGAGACAAGGGAAGAGTACCAGGAAAGAAAGAAGGAGGCGAAGAGAGTGGTGGCTGAGGAGAGAAGGAAGTGGATGGAAGAGTGGACAATGATGATGGGAGAGGATAGTGAAGGTACAAAAAAGGTCCTGTATGGGATGGTAAAAAAATAAGAGGCGGAAGGATCCTACGGATTATGTTAGAATGGTGAACAAAAGGGGACAAGAGATAGAAAATAGGGAAGAACTGAAGAAAATGTGGAAAGAATATTTTGAAGAACTTCTGAACCCAAATGGAAAAGATGGTGAGGAGGAAGAAATCGGGGAAGAGGAAGATGAACTGCAAACACAAAAGGACTTAACATGGAAAGAAGTGGAAGATGCAGTGAACAAGATGAAAGGAGGGAAGGCACCGGGTGTGGATGAGTTGAGTGTGGAGATGGTGAGAGCAGCAGGAGAGGTGGGGATACAGTGGCTGTACCGAGTGATGAGGACAGCATGGAAGGAAAGGAAGACCCCAGAGGACTGGAAAAAAGGAATCATTGTCCGATCTTCAAGAAAGGTAGTAGAACAGATTGCAGAAACTATCGGGGAATAACACTGATGAGTCATTGTGCAAAGATCTTCGAGAAAGTTTTGGAAAAGAGAATTAGGACAAGGATAGAAGGAGGGATGAGGGAAGAACAACATGACTTCAGAGCAGGAAGGTCCACAGTGGATTTGATTTTTGCTGTAAGGCAGTGACAGGTAACTGTAACTTCGTTAATTATTATCACAAGTAACTTTAATTTCGATACTAATTATGGCAGATAACTGTAACTTCGTTACTAATTATGACAAGTCCCTGTAATTTCGATACAAATTATGGCTGGTAACGGTAACTTCGATACTAATTATTACAAGTAACTGTAACTTCGATACTAATTATGACAGGTAACTGTAACTTCGTTACTAATTATGACAAGTAACTGTAATTTCGATACAAATTTTGGCAGGTAACTGTAACTTCGATTCTAATTATGACAGATAACAGTAACTTCGATACTAATTATGACAAGTAACTGTAACTTCGATACTAATTATGACAGGTAACTGTAAATTCGTTACTAATTATGACAAGTAACAGTAATTTCGATACAAATTATGGCAGGTAACTGTATCTTCGATACTAATTATGACAGGTAACAGTAACTTCGATACTTATTATGACAAGTAACATTAACTTCGATACTAATTATGGCAGGTTACTGTAACATCGCTACTAATTATGACAAGTAACTTTAATTTCGATACAAATTATGGCAGGTAACTGTAACATCCATACTAATTATGACAGGTAACAGTAACGTTGATACTAATTATGACAGGAAACTGTAACTTCGTTACTAATTATGACAAGTAATTGTAATTTCGATACAAATTATGACAGGTAACTGTAACTTCGTTACTAATTATGACAAGTAACAGTACCTTCGATACTAATTATGACAGGTAACTGTAACTTCGATACTAATTATGACAAGTAACTGTAATTTCGATACAAATTATGGCAGGTAACTGTAACTTCGTTACTAATTATGACAAGTAAATGTAATTTCGATACAAATTTTGGCAGGTAACTGTAACTTCGATACTAATTATGACAGGTAACAGTAACTTCGATACTAATTATGACAAGTAACTGTAACTTCGATACTAATTATGACAGGTAACTGTAACTTCGTTACTAATAATGACAAGTAACCCTATTTTCGATACTAATTATGGCAGGTAACTGTAACTTCGATACTAATTATGACAGGTAACAGTAACTTCGATACTAATTATGACAAGTAACTATAACTTCGATAAAAATTATGACTGGTTACTGTAACGTCGATTCTAATTATGACAAGAAACTCAAACTTCTTTTCTAATTATGACAAGTAACTGAAATTTTGATAGAAAATTATGGTAGGTAACTGTAACATCATTACTAATTATGACAGGTAACAGTAACTTCGGTACTAATTATGACAGGAAACTGTAACTTCGTTACTAATTATGACAAGTAACTTTAATTTCGTTACTAGTTATGGCAGGAAACTGTAACTTCGTTACTAATAATGACTAGTCCCTGTTATTTCGATGCAAATTATGGCAGGTAACTGTAACTTCGATACTAATTATGACAAGTAACTGTAACTTCGATACTAATTATGACAGGTAACTGTAACTTCGTTATTAAATATGACAATTAACTGTAATTTTGATAAAACATTATTGTAGGTAACTGTAACTTCAATACTAATTATGACAGGTAACAGTAACTTCGATACTAATTATGACAAGAAACTCAAACTTCGTTACTAATTAAGACAAGTAACTGTAATTTTGATAAAAAATTATGGTAGGTAACTGTAACTTCAATACTAATTATGACAGGTAACAGTATCTTCGATACTAATTATGACAGGAAACTGTAACTTCGTTACTAATTATGACAAGTAACTTTAATTTCGATATTAATTATGGCAGGAAACTGTAACTTCGTTACTAATTATGACAAGTCCCTATAATTTCGATACAAATTACGGCAGGTAACTGTAACCTCGATACTAATTATGACAAGTAACTGTAACTTCGATACTAATTATGACAGGTAACTGTAACTTCGTTATTAATTATGACAAGTAACTGTAATTTCGATACAAATTTTGGCAGGTAACTGTATCATCGTTACTAATTTTGACAGGTAACAGTAACTTCGATACTAATTATGACAAGTAACTCTAACTTCGATACTAATTATGACAGGTAACTGTAACTTCGATACTAATTATGACAGGTAACTGTAACTTCGTTACTAATTATGACAAGTAACTGTAATTTCGATTCAAATCTTGGCAGGTAACTGTAACTTCGATACTTATTATGACAGGTAACAGTAACTTCGATACTAATTATGACAAGTAACTGTAACATCGATACTAATTATGACAGGTAACTGTAACTTCGTTACTAATTATGACAAGTAACTGTAATTTCGATACAAATTATGGCAGGTTACTGTAACTTCGATACTAATTATGACAGGTAACAGCAACTTCGATACTAATTATGACAAGTAACTATAACTTCGATACAAATTATGACAGGTAACTGTAACTTCGATTCTAATTATGACAAGAAAATATAACTTCGTTACAAATTATGACAAGTAACTGTAATTTTGATTAAAATTATTGTAGGTAACTGTAACTTCAATACTAATTATGACAGGTAACAGTAACTTCGATACTAATTATGACAGGTAACTGTAACTTCGTTACTTATTATGACAAGTAACTTTAATTTCGATACTAATTATGGCAGGTTACTGTAACTTCGTTACTAATTATGACAAGTCCCTGTAATTTCGATACAAATTATGGCAGGAAATTGTAATTTCGATGCTAATTATGACAGGTAACAGTAACTTCGATACTAATTATGACAAGTAACAGTAACTTCGATACTAATTATGACAAGTAACTGTAACTTCGATACTAATTATGACAGGTAACTGTAATTTCGATACAAATTATGGCAGGTAACTGTAACTTCGATACTAATTATGACAGGTAACAGCAACTTCGATACTAATTATGACAAGTAACTGTAACTTCGATACTAATTATGTAGGTAACTGTAACTACGTTACTAATTATGACAAGTAACTGTAATTTCGATACAAATTATGGCAGGTAACTGTAACTTCGATACTAATTATGACAGGTAACAGCAACTTCGATACTAATTATGACAAGTAACTACAACTTCGATAAAAATTATGACAGGTAACTGTAACTTCGATACTAATTATGACAAGAAACTCTATCTTCGTTACTAATTATGACAAGTAACTGTAATTTTGATAAAAATTATTGTAGGTAACTGTAACTTCAATACTAATTATGACAGGTAACAGTAACTTCGATACTAATTATGACAGGTAACAGTAACTACGATATTAGTTAAGACAAGTAATTGTAACTTCGATACTAATTATGACAGGTAACTGTAACTTCGTAACTAATTATGACAAGTAACTGTAATTTCGATACAAATTATCGCAGGTAACAGTAACTTCGATACTAATTATGACAAGTAACTGTAACTTCGATACTAATTATGACAGGGAACTGTAATTTCGATACAAATTATGGCAGGTAACTGTACCTTCGATACTAATTGTGACTGGTAACAGTAACTTCGATACTAATTATGACAAGTAACTATAACTTCGAATCAAATTATGACAGGTAATTGTAACTTCGATACTAATTATGACAAGAAACTCTAACTTCGTTACTAATTATGACAAGTAACTGTAATTTTGATAAAAAATTATGGTAGGTAACTGTAACTTCAATACTAATTATGACAGGTAACAGTAACTTCGATACTTATTAATGACAGGTAACTGTAACTTCGTTACTAATTATCACAAGTAACTTTAATTTCGATACTAATTATGGCAGGTAACTGTAACTTCGTTACTAATTATTACAAGTCCCTGTAATTTCGATACAAATTATGGCGGGTAACGGTAACTTCGATAGTAATTATTACAAGTAACTGTAACTTCGATACTAATTATGACAGGTAACTGTAACTTGGTTACTAATTATGACAAGTAACTGTAATTTCGATACAAAATATGGCCGGTAACAGTAACTTCGATACTAATTATGACAGGTAACAGTAACTTCGATACGAATTATGACAAGTAACATTAACTTCGATACTAATTATGACAGGTTACTGTAACATCGTTGCTAATGATGACAAGTAACTTTAATTTCGATACAAATTATGGCAGGTAACTGTAACTTCCATACTAATTATGACAGGTAACAGTTACTTCGATACTAATTATGACAGGAAACTGTAACTTCGTTACTAATTATGACAACTAACTGTAATTTCGATACAAATTATGACAGGTAACTGTAACTTCGTTACTAATTATGACAAGTAAGAGTACCTTCGATACTAATTATGACAGGTAACTGTAACTTCGATACTAATTATGACAAGGAACTGTAATTTCGATACAAATTATGGCAGGTAACTGTAACTTCGTTACTATTTATCACATGTAACAGTAATTTCGATACAAAATATGGCAGGTAACAGAAACTTCGATACTAATTATGACAGGTAACAGTAACTTCGATACTAATTATGACAAGTAACATTAACTTCGATACTAATTATGACAGGTTACTGTAACATCGTTGCTAATGATGACAAGTAACTTTAATTTCGATACAAATTATGGCAGGTAACTGTAACTTCCATACTAATTATGACAGGTAACAGTTACTTCGATACTAATTATGACAGGAAACTGTAACTTCGTTACTAATTATGACAAGTAACTGTAATTTCGATACAAATTATGACAGGTAACTGTAACTTCGTTACTAATTATGACAAGTAACAGTACCTTCGATACTAATTATGACAGGTAACTGTAACTTCGATACTAATTATGACAAGTAACTGTAATTTCGATACAAATTATGGCAGGTAACTGTAACTTCGTTACTAATTATGACAAGTAAATGTAATTTCGATACAAATTTTGGCAGGTAACTGTAACTTCGATACTAATTATGACAGGTAACAGTAACTTCGATACTAATTATGACAAGTAACTGTAACTTCGATACTAATTATGACAGGTAACTGTAACTTCGTTACTAATAATGACAAGTAACCCTATTTTCGATACTAATTATGGCAGGTAACTGTAACTTCGATACTAATTATGACAGGTAACAGTAACTTCGATACTAATTATGACAAGTAACTATAACTTCGATAAAAATTATGACTGGTTACTGTAACGTCGATTCTAATTATGACAAGAAACTCAAACTTCTTTTCTAATTATGACAAGTAACTGAAATTTTGATAGAAAATTATGGTAGGTAACTGTAACATCATTACTAATTATGACAGGTAACAGTAACTTCGGTACTAATTATGACAGGAAACTGTAACTTCGTTACTAATTATGACAAGTAACTTTAATTTCGTTACTAGTTATGGCAGGAAACTGTAACTTCGTTACTAATAATGACTAGTCCCTGTTATTTCGATGCAAATTATGGCAGGTAACTGTAACTTCGATACTAATTATGACAAGTAACTGTAACTTCGATACTAATTATGACAGGTAACTGTAACTTCGTTATTAATTATGACAAGTAACTGTAATTTTGATAAAACATTATTGTAGGTAACTGTAACTTCAATACTAATTATGACAGGTAACAGTAACTTCGATACTAATTATGACAAGAAACTCAAACTTCGTTACTAATTAAGACAAGTAACTGTAATTTTGATAAAAAATTATGGTAGGTAACTGTAACTTCAATACTAATTATGACAGGTAACAGTATCTTCGATACTAATTATGACAGGAAACTGTAACTTCGTTACTAATTATGACAAGTAACTTTAATTTCGATATTAATTATGGCAGGAAACTGTAACTTCGTTACTAATTATGACAAGTCCCTATAATTTCGATACAAATTACGGCAGGTAACTGTAACCTCGATACTAATTATGACAAGTAACTGTAACTTCGATACTAATTATGACAGGTAACTGTAACTTCGTTATTAATTATGACAAGTAACTGTAATTTCGATACAAATTTTGGCAGGTAACTGTATCATCGTTACTAATTTTGACAGGTAACAGTAACTTCGATACTAATTATGACATGTAACTCTAACTTCGATACTAATTATGACAGGTAACTGTAACTTCGATACTAATTATGACAGGTAACTGTAACTTCGTTACTAATTATGACAAGTAACTGTAATTTCGATTCAAATCTTGGCAGGTAACTGTAACTTCGATACTTATTATGACAGGTAACAGTAACTTCGATACTAATTATGACAAGTAACTGTAACATCGATACTAATTATGACAGGTAACTGTAACTTCGTTACTAATTATGACAAGTAACTGTAATTTCGATACAAATTATGGCAGGTTACTGTAACTTCGATACTAATTATGACAGGTAACAGCAACTTCGATACTAATTATGACAAGTAACTATAACTTCGATACAAATTATGACAGGTAACTGTAACTTCGATTCTAATTATGACAAGAAAATATAACTTCGTTACAAATTATGACAAGTAACTGTAATTTTGATAAAAAATTATTGTAGGTAACTGTAACTTCAATACTAATTATGACAGGTAACAGTAACTTCGATACTAATTATGACAGGTAACTGTAACTTCGTTACTTATTATGACAAGTAACTTTAATTTCGATACTAATTATGGCAGGTTACTGTAACTTCGTTACTAATTATGACAAGTCCCTGTAATTTCGATACAAATTATGGCAGGAAATTGTAATTTCGATGCTATTTATGACAGGTAACAGTAACTTCGATACTAATTATGACAAGTAACAGTAACTTCGATACTAATTATGACAAGTAACTGT
Source organism: Meconema thalassinum (assembly GCA_946902985.2). NCBI lineage: Eukaryota > Metazoa > Arthropoda > Insecta > Orthoptera > Tettigoniidae > Meconema > Meconema thalassinum. Next base: position 1,670,374,809 of record OX336388.2, on the reverse strand, counting down.
AACTTCGATACTAATTATGACAGGTAACTGTAATTTCGATACAAATTATGGCAGGTAACTGTAACTTCGATACTAATTATGACAGGTAACAGCAACTTCGATACTAATTATGACAAGTAACTGTAACTTCGATACTAATTATGTAGGTAACTGTAACTACGTTACTAATTATGACAAGTAACTGTAATTTCGATACAAATTATGGCAGGTAACTGTAACTTCGATACTAATTATGACAGGTAACAGCAACTTCGATACTAATTATGACAAGTAACTACAACTTCGATAAAAATTATGACAGGTAACTGTAACTTCGATACTAATTATGACAAGAAACTCTATCTTCGTTACTAATTATGACAAGTAACTGTAATTTTGATAAAAATTATTGTAGGTAACTGTAACTTCAATACTTATTATGACAGGTAACAGTAACTTCGATACTAATTATGACAGGTAACAGTAACTACGATATTAGTTAAGACAAGTAATTGTAACTTCGATACTAATTATGACAGGTAACTGTAACTTCGTAACTAATTATGACAAGTAACTGTAATTTCGATACAAATTATCGCAGGTAACAGTAACTTCGATACTAATTATGACAAGTAACTGTAACTTCGATACTAATTATGACAGGGAACTGTAATTTCGATACAAATTATGGCAGGTAACTGTACCTTCGATACTAATTGTGACTGGTAACAGTAACTTCGATACTAATTATGACAAGTAACTATAACTTCGAATCAAATTATGACAGGTAATTGTAACTTCGATACTAATTATGACAAGAAACTCTAACTTCGTTACTAATTATGACAAGTAACTGTAATTTCGATACAAAATATGGCAGGTAACAGTAACTTCGATACTAATTATGACAGGTAACAGTAACTTCGATACGAATTATGACAAGTAACATTAACTTCGATACTAATTATGACAGGTTACTGTAACATCGTTGCTAATGATGACAAGTAACTTTAATTTCGATACAAATTATGGCAGGTAACTGTAACTTCCATACTAATTATGACAGGTAACAGTTACTTCGATACTAATTATGACAGGAAACTGTAACTTCGTTACTAATTATGACAACTAACTGTAATTTCGATACAAATTATGACAGGTAACTGTAACTTCGTTACTAATTATGACAAGTAAGAGTACCTTCGATACTAATTATGACAGGTAACTGTAACTTCGATACTAATTATGACAAGGAACTGTAATTTCGATACAAATTATGGCAGGTAACTGTAACTTCGTTACTATTTATGACATGTAACAGTAATTTCGATACAAAATATGGCAGGTAACAGAAACTTCGATACTAATTATGACAGGTAACAGTAACTTCGATACTAATTATGACAAGTAACATTAACTTCGATACTAATTATGACAGGTTACTGTAACATCGTTGCTAATGATGACAAGTAACTTTAATTTCGATACAAATTATGGCAGGTAACTGTAACTTCCATACTAATTATGACAGGTAACAGTTACTTCGATACTAATTATGACAGGAAACTGTAACTTCGTTACTAATTATGACAAGTAACTGTAATTTCGATACAAATTATGACAGGTAACTGTAACTTCGTTACTAATTATGACAAGTAACAGTACCTTCGATACTAATTATGACAGGTAACTGTAACTTCGATACTAATTATGACAAGTAACTGTAATTTCGATACAAATTATGGCAGGTAACTGTAACTTCGTTACTAATTATGACAAGTAAATGTAATTTCGATACAAATTTTGGCAGGTAACTGTAACTTCGATACTAATTATGACAGGTAACAGTAACTTCGATACTAATTATGACAAGTAACTGTAACTTCGATACTAATTATGACAGGTAACTGTAACTTCGTTACTAATAATGACAAGTAACCCTATTTTCGATACTAATTATGGCAGGTAACTGTAACTTCGATACTAATTATGACAGGTAACAGTAACTTCGATACTAATTATGACAAGTAACTATAACTTCGATAAAAATTATGACTGGTTACTGTAACGTCGATTCTAATTATGACAAGAAACTCAAACTTCTTTTCTAATTATGACAAGTAACTGAAATTTTGATAGAAAATTATGGTAGGTAACTGTAACATCATTACTAATTATGACAGGTAACAGTAACTTCGGTACTAATTATGACAGGAAACTGTAACTTCGTTACTAATTATGACAAGTAACTTTAATTTCGTTACTAGTTATGGCAGGAAACTGTAACTTCGTTACTAATAATGACTAGTCCCTGTTATTTCGATGCAAATTATGGCAGGTAACTGTAACTTCGATACTAATTATGACAAGTAACTGTAACTTCGATACTAATTATGACAGGTAACTGTAACTTCGTTATTAATTATGACAAGTAACTGTAATTTTGATAAAACATTATTGTAGGTAACTGTAACTTCAATACTAATTATGACAGGTAACAGTAACTTCGATACTAATTATGACAAGAAACTCAAACTTCGTTACTAATTAAGACAAGTAACTGTAATTTTGATAAAAAATTATGGTAGGTAACTGTAACTTCAATACTAATTATGACAGGTAACAGTATCTTCGATACTAATTATGACAGGAAACTGTAACTTCGTTACTAATTATGACAAGTAACTTTAATTTCGATATTAATTATGGCAGGAAACTGTAACTTCGTTACTAATTATGACAAGTCCCTATAATTTCGATACAAATTACGGCAGGTAACTGTAACCTCGATACTAATTATGACAAGTAACTGTAACTTCGATACTAATTATGACAGGTAACTGTAACTTCGTTATTAATTATGACAAGTAACTGTAATTTCGATACAAATTTTGGCAGGTAACTGTATCATCGTTACTAATTTTGACAGGTAACAGTAACTTCGATACTAATTATGACAAGTAACTCTAACTTCGATACTAATTATGACAGGTAACTGTAACTTCGATACTAATTATGACAGGTAACTGTAACTTCGTTACTAATTATGACAAGTAACTGTAATTTCGATTCAAATCTTGGCAGGTAACTGTAACTTCGATACTTATTATGACAGGTAACAGTAACTTCGATACTAATTATGACAAGTAACTGTAACATCGATACTAATTATGACAGGTAACTGTAACTTCGTTACTAATTATGACAAGTAACTGTAATTTCGATACAAATTATGGCAGGTTACTGTAACTTCGATACTAATTATGACAGGTAACAGCAACTTCGATACTAATTATGACAAGTAACTATAACTTCGATACAAATTATGACAGGTAACTGTAACTTCGATTCTAATTATGACAAGAAAATATAACTTCGTTACAAATTATGACAAGTAACTGTAATTTTGATAAAAAATTATTGTAGGTAACTGTAACTTCAATACTAATTATGACAGGTAACAGTAACTTCGATACTAATTATGACAGGTAACTGTAACTTCGTTACTTATTATGACAAGTAACTTTAATTTCGATACTAATTATGGCAGGTTACTGTAACTTCGTTACTAATTATGACAAGTCCCTGTAATTTCGATACAAATTATGGCAGGAAATTGTAATTTCGATGCTAATTATGACAGGTAACAGTAACTTCGATACTAATTATGACAAGTAACAGTAACTTCGATACTAATTATGACAAGTAACTGTAACTTCGATACTAATTATGACAGGTAACTGTAATTTCGATACAAATTATGGCAGGTAACTGTAACTTCGATACTAATTATGACAGGTAACAGCAACTTCGATACTAATTATGACAAGTAACTACAACTTCGATAAAAATTATGACAGGTAACTGTAACTTCGATACTAATTATGACAAGAAACTCTATCTTCGTTACTAATTATGACAAGTAACTGTAATTTTGATAAAAATTATTGTAGGTAACTGTAACTTCAATACTAATTATGACAGGTAACAGTAACTTCGATACTAATTATGACAGGTAACAGTAACTACGATATTAGTTAAGACAAGTAATTGTAACTTCGATACTAATTATGACAGGTAACTGTAACTTCGTAACTAATTATGACAAGTAACTGTAATTTCGATACAAATTATCGCAGGTAACAGTAACTTCGATACTAATTATGACAAGTAACTGTAACTTCGATACTAATTATGACAGGGAACTGTAATTTCGATACAAATTATGGCAGGTAACTGTACCTTCGATACTAATTGTGACTGGTAACAGTAACTTCGATACTAATTATGACAAGTAACTATAACTTCGAATCAAATTATGACAGGTAATTGTAACTTCGATACTAATTATGACAAGAAACTCTAACTTCGTTACTAATTATGACAAGTAACTGTAATTTTGATAAAAAATTATGGTAGGTAACTGTAACTTCAATACTAATTATGACAGGTAACAGTAACTTCGATACTTATTAATGACAGGTAACTGTAACTTCGTTACTAATTATCACAAGTAACTTTAATTTCGATACTAATTATGGCAGGTAACTGTAACTTCGTTACTAATTATTACAAGTCCCTGTAATTTCGATACAAATTATGGCGGGTAACGGTAACTTCGATAGTAATTATTACAAGTAACTGTAACTTCGATACTAATTATGACAGGTAACTGTAACTTGGTTACTAATTATGACAAGTAACTGTAATTTCGATACAAAATATGGCAGGTAACAGTAACTTCGATACTAATTATGACAGGTAACAGTAACTTCGATACGAATTATGACAAGTAACATTAACTTCGATACTAATTATGACAGGTTACTGTAACATCGTTGCTAATGATGACAAGTAACTTTAATTTCGATACAAATTATGGCAGGTAACTGTAACTTCCATACTAATTATGACAGGTAACAGTTACTTCGATACTAATTATGACAGGAAACTGTAACTTCGTTACTAATTATGACAACTAACTGTAATTTCGATACAAATTATGACAGGTAACTGTAACTTCGTTACTAATTATGACAAGTAAGAGTACCTTCGATACTAATTATGACAGGTAACTGTAACTTCGATACTAATTATGACAAGGAACTGTTATTTCGATACAAATTATGGCAGGTAACTGTAACTTCGTTACTATTTATGACATGTAACAGTAATTTCGATACAAAATATGGCAGGTAACAGAAACTTCTATACTAATTATGACAGGTAACAGTAACTTCGATACTAATTATGACAAGTAACATTAACTTCGATACTAATTATGACAGGTTACTGTAACATCGTTGCTAATGATGACAAGTAACTTTAATTTCGATACAAATTATGGCAGGTAACTGTAACTTCCATACTAATTATGACAGGTAACAGTTACTTCGATACTAATTATGACAGGAAACTGTAACTTCGTTACTAATTATGACAAGTAACTGTAATTTCGATACAAATTATGACAGGTAACTGTAACTTCGTTACTAATTATGACAAGTAACAGTACCTTCGATACTAATTATGACAGGTAACTGTAACTTCGATACTAATTATGACAAGTAACTGTAATTTCGATACAAATTATGGCAGGTAACTGTAACTTCGTTACTAATTATGACAAGTAAATGTAATTTCGATACAAATTTTGGCAGGTAACTGTAACTTCGATACTAATTATGACAGGTAACAGTAACTTCGATACTAATTATGACAAGTAACTGTAACTTCGATACTAATTATGACAGGTAACTGTAACTTCGTTACTAATAATGACAAGTAACCCTATTTTCGATACTAATTATGGCAGGTAACTGTAACTTCGATACTAATTATGACAGGTAACAGTAACTTCGATACTAATTATGACAAGTAACTATAACTTCGATAAAAATTATGACTGGTTACTGTAACGTCGATTCTAATTATGACAAGAAACTCAAACTTCTTTTCTAATTATGACAAGTAACTGAAATTTTGATAGAAAATTATGGTAGGTAACTGTAACATCATTACTAATTATGACAGGTAACAGTAACTTCGGTACTAATTATGACAGGAAACTGTAACTTCGTTACTAATTATGACAAGTAACTTTAATTTCGTTACTAGTTATGGCAGGAAACTGTAACTTCGTTACTAATAATGACTAGTCCCTGTTATTTCGATGCAAATTATGGCAGGTAACTGTAACTTCGATACTAATTATGACAAGTAACTGTAACTTCGATACTAATTATGACAGGTAACTGTAACTTCGTTATTAATTATGACAAGTAACTGTAATTTTGATAAAACATTATTGTAGGTAACTGTAACTTCAATACTAATTATGACAGGTAACAGTAACTTCGATACTAATTATGACAAGAAACTCAAACTTCGTTACTAATTAAGACAAGTAACTGTAATTTTGATAAAAAATTATGGTAGGTAACTGTAACTTCAATACTAATTATGACAGGTAACAGTATCTTCGATACTAATTATGACAGGAAACTGTAACTTCGTTACTAATTATGACAAGTAACTTTAATTTCGATATTAATTATGGCAGGAAACTGTAACTTCGTTACTAATTATGACAAGTCCCTATAATTTCGATACAAATTACGGCAGGTAACTGTAACCTCGATACTAATTATGACAAGTAACTGTAACTTCGATACTAATTATGACAGGTAACTGTAACTTCGTTATTAATTATGACAAGTAACTGTAATTTCGATACAAATTTTGGCAGGTAACTGTATCATCGTTACTAATTTTGACAGGTAACAGTAACTTCGATACTAATTATGACAAGTAACTCTAACTTCGATACTAATTATGACAGGTAACTGTAACTTCGATACTAATTATGACAGGTAACTGTAACTTCGTTACTAATTATGACAAGTAACTGTAATTTCGATTCAAATCTTGGCAGGTAACTGTAACTTCGATACTTATTATGACAGGTAACAGTAACTTCGATACTAATTATGACAAGTAACTGTAACATCGATACTAATTATGACAGGTAACTGTAACTTCGTTACTAATTATGACAAGTAACTGTAATTTCGATACAAATTATGGCAGGTTACTGTAACTTCGATACTAATTATGACAGGTAACAGCAACTTCGATACTAATTATGACAAGTAACTATAACTTCGATACAAATTATGACAGGTAACTGTAACTTCGATTCTAATTATGACAAGAAAATATAACTTCGTTACAAATTATGACAAGTAACTGTGATTTTGATAAAAAATTATTGTAGGTAACTGTAACTTCAATACTAATTATGACAGGTAACAGTAACTTCGATACTAATTATGACAGGTAACTGTAACTTCGTTACTTATTATGACAAGTAACTTTAATTTCGATACTAATTATGGCAGGTTACTGTAACTTCGTTACTAATTATGACAAGTCCCTGTAATTTCGATACAAATTATGGCAGGAAATTGTAATTTCGATGCTAATTATGACAGGTAACAGTAACTTCGATACTAATTATGACAAGTAACAGTAACTTCGATACTAATTATGACAAGTAACTGTAACTTCGATACTAATTATGACAGGTAACTGTAATTTCGATACAAATTATGGCAGGTAACTGTAACTTCGATACTAATTATGACAGGTAACAGCAACTTCGATACTAATTATGACAAGTAACTGTAACTTCGATACTAATTATGTAGGTAACTGTAACTACGTTACTAATTATGACAAGTAACTGTAATTTCGATACAAATTATGGCAGGTAACTGTAACTTCGATACTAATTATGACAGGTAACAGCAACTTCGATACTAATTATGACAAGTAACTACAACTTCGATAAAAATTATGACAGGTAACTGTAACTTCGATACTAATTATGACAAGAAACTCTATCTTCGTTACTAATTATGACAAGTAACTGTAATTTTGATAAAAATTATTGTAGGTAACTGTAACTTCAATACTAATTATGACAGGTAACAGTAACTTCGATACTAATTATGACAGGTAACAGTAACTACGATATTAGTTAAGACAAGTAATTGTAACTTCGATACTAATTATGACAGGTAACTGTAACTTCGTAACTAATTATGACAAGTAACTGTAATTTCGATACAAATTATCGCAGGTAACAGTAACTTCGATACTAATTATGACAAGTAACTGTAACTTCGATACTAATTATGACAGGGAACTGTAATTTCGATACAAATTATGGCAGGTAACTGTACCTTCGATACTAATTGTGACTGGTAACAGTAACTTCGATACTAATTATGACAAGTAACTATAACTTCGAATCAAATTATGACAGGTAATTGTAACTTCGATACTAATTATGACAAGAAACTCTAACTTCGTTACTAATTATGACAAGTAACTGTAATTTTGATAAAAAATTATGGTAGGTAACTGTAACTTCAATACTAATTATGACAGGTAACAGTAACTTCGATACTTATTAATGACAGGTAACTGTAACTTCGTTACTAATTATCACAAGTAACTTTAATTTCGATACTAATTATGGCAGGTAACTGTAACTTCGTTACTAATTATTACAAGTCCCTGTAATTTCGATACAAATTATGGCGGGTAACGGTAACTTCGATAGTAATTATTACAAGTAACTGTAACTTCGATACTAATTATGACAGGTAACTGTAACTTGGTTACTAATTATGACAAGTAACTGTAATTTCGATACAAAATATGGCAGGTAACAGTAACTTCGATACTAATTATGACAGGTAACAGTAACTTCGATACGAATTATGACAAGTAACATTAACTTCGATACTAATTATGACAGGTTACTGTAACATCGTTGCTAATGATGACAAGTAACTTTAATTTCGATACAAATTATGGCAGGTAACTGTAACTTCCATACTAATTATGACAGGTAACAGTTACTTCGATACTAATTATGACAGGAAACTGTAACTTCGTTACTAATTATGACAACTAACTGTAATTTCGATACAAATTATGACAGGTAACTGTAACTTCGTTACTAATTATGACAAGTAAGAGTACCTTCGATACTAATTATGACAGGTAACTGTAACTTCGATACTAATTATGACAAGGAACTGTAATTTCGATACAAATTATGGCAGGTAACTGTAACTTCGTTACTATTTATGACATGTAACAGTAATTTCGATACAAAATATGGCAGGTAACAGAAACTTCGATACTAATTATGACAGGTAACAGTAACTTCGATACTAATTATGACAAGTAACATTAACTTCGATACTAATTATGACAGGTTACTGTAACATCGTTGCTAATGATGACAAGTAACTTTAATTTCGATACAAATTATGGCAGGTAACTGTAACTTCCATACTAATTATGACAGGTAACAGTTACTTCGATACTAATTATGACAGGAAACTGTAACTTCGTTACTAATTATGACAAGTATCTGTAATTTCGATACAAATTATGACAGGTAACTGTAACTTCGTTACTAATTATGACAAGTAACAGTACCTTCGATACTAATTATGACAGGTAACTGTAACTTCGATACTAATTATGACAAGGAAATGTAATTTCGATACAAATTATGGCATGTAACTGTAACTTCGTTACTAATTATGACAAGTAACTGTAATTTCGATACAAAATTTGGCAGGTAACTGTTACTTCGATACTAATTATGACAGGTAACAGTAACTTCGATACTAATTATGACAAGTAACAGTAACTTCGATACTTATTATGACAGGTAACTGTAACTTCGTTACTAATTATGACAAGAAACTCTAATTTCGATACAAATTATGGCAGGTAACTGTAACTTCGGTACTAATTATGACAGGTAACAGTAACTTCGATACTAATTATGACAAGTAACTATAACTTCGATAAAAATTAAGACTGGTTACTGTAACTTCGATTCTAATTATGACGAGAAACTCAAACTTCGTTACTAATTATGACAAGTAACTGTTATTTTGATAAAAAATTATGGTAGGTAACTGTAACTTCAATACTAATTATGACAGGTAACAGTAACTTCGATACTAATTATGACAGGAAACTGTAACTTCGTTACTAATTATGACAAGTAACTTTAATTTCGATACTAATTATGGCAGGAAACTGTAACTTCGTTACTAATTATGACAAGTCCCTGTAATTTCGATACAAATTATGGCAGGTAACTGTAACTTCGATACTAATTATGACAAGTAACTGTAACTTCGATACTAATTATGACAGGTAACTGTAACTTCGTCACTAATTATAACAAGTAACTGTAATTTCGTTACAGATTATGGCAGGTAACAGTAACTTCGATACTAATTATGACAGGTAACAGTAATTCGATACTAATTATGACAAGTAACTATAACTTCGAAACAAATTATGACAGGTAACTGTAACTTCGATACTAATTATGACAAGTAACTCGAACTTCGTTACTAATTATGACGAGTCCCTGTAATTTCGCTACAAATTATGGCAGGTAACTGTAACTTCCATACTAATTATGATAGTTAACAGTAACTTCGATTCTAATTATGACAGGAAACTGTAACTTCGTTACTAATTAGGACAAGTAACTGTAATTTCGATACAAATTATGACAGGTAACTGTAACTTCGTTACTAATTATGACAGGTTACTGTAACTTCGTTACTAATTATGTCAAGTAACTGTAGCTTCGATGCTAATTATGACAAGTAACTGTAATTTCGATACAAACTATGACAGGTAACATTAACTTAGATACTAATTATGACAAGAAACTCTAACTTCGTTAATAATTATGACAAGTAACAGTAATTTTGATAAAAATTTATGGTAGGTAACTGTAACTGCAATACTTATTATGACTCTAACTGTAACTTCGTTACTAATTATGACAAGTAACTGTAATTTCGATACAAATTATGGCAGGTAACAGTAACTTCGATACTAATTATGACAGGTAACTGTAACTTCGATACTAATTATGACAAGGAACTGTAATTTCGATACAAATTATGGCAGGTAACTGTAACTTCCATACTAATTATGACAGGTAACAGTAACTTCGATACTAATTATGACAAGAAACTGTAACTTCGTTACTAATTATGACAAGTAACTGTAATTTCGATACAAATTATGACAGGTAACTGTAACTTCGTTACTAATTATGACAAGTAACAGTAACTTCGATACTAATTACGACAGGTAACTGTAACTTCGATACTAATTATGACAAGGAACTGCAATTTCGATACAAATTATGGCAGGTAACTGTAACTTCGTTACTAATTATGTCAAGTAACTGTAATTTCGATACAAATTATGACAAGAAACTGTAACTTCGTTACTAATTATGACAAGTAACTGTAATTTCGATACAAATTATGACAGATAACTGTAACTTCGATACTAATTATGACAAGGAACTGTAATTTTGATACAAATTATGGCAGGTAACTGTAACTTCCATACTAATTATGACAGGTAACAGTAACTTCGATACTAATTATGACAAGAAACTGTAACTTCGTTACTAATTATGACAAGTAACTGTAATTTCGATACAAATTATGACAGGTAACTGTAACTTCGTTACTAAATATGACAAGTAACAGTACCTTCGATACTAATTACGACAGGTAACTGTAACTTCGATACTAATTATGACAAGGAACTGTAATTTCGATACAAATTATGGCAGGTAACTGTAACTTCCATACTAATTATGACAGGTAACAGTAACTTCGATACTAATTATGACAAGAAACTGTAACATCGTTACTAATTATGACAAGTAACTGTAATTTCGATACAAATTATGACAGGTAACTGTAACTTCCATACTAATTAGGACAGGTAACAGTAACTTCGATACTAATTATGACAAGAAACTGTAACTTCGATACTAATTATGACAGGTAACAGTAACTTCGATACTAATTATGACAAGTAACTGTAACTTCGATACTAATTATGACAGGTAACTGCAACTTCGTTACTATTTATGACAAGTAACAGTCATTTAGATACAAATTAAGGCAGGTAACTGTAACTTCCATACTAATTATGACAGGTAACAGTTACTTCAATACTAATTATGACAGGAAACTGTATTTTCGATACAAATTATGACAGGTTACTGTAACTTCGTTACTAATTATGACAAGTTACAGTACCTTCGATACTAATTATGACAGGTAACTGTAACATCGATACTAATTATGACAAGGAACTGCAATTTCGATACAAATTATGGCAGGTAACTGTAACTTCGTTACTAATTATGTCAAGTAACTGTAATTTCGATACAAATTATGACAAGAAACTGTAACTTCGTTACTAATTATGACAAGTAACGGTATTTTCGATACAAATTATGACAGGTTACTGTAACTTCGTTACTAATTATGACAAGTTACAGTACCTTCGATACTAATTATGACAGGTAACTGTAACATCGATACTAATTATGACAAGGAACTGTAATTTCGATACAAATTATGGCAGGTAACTGTAACTTCCATACTAATTATGACAGGTAACAGCAACTTCGATACTAATTATGATAAGTAACTATAACTTCAATACAAATTATGACAGGTAACTGTAACTTCGATACTAATTATGACAAGAAACCCTAACTTCGTTACTAATTATGACAAGTAACTGTAATTTTGATAAAAAATTATTGTAGGTAACTGTAACTTCAATACTAATTATGACAGGTAACAGTAACTTCGATACTAATTATGACAGGTAACTGTAACTTCGTTACTTATTATGACAAGTAACTTTAATTTCGATACTAATTATGGCAGGTTACTGTAACTTCGTTGCTAATTATGACAAGTCCCTGTAATTTCGATACAAATTATTGCAGGTAATTGTAATTTCGATACTAATTATGACAGGTAACAGTAACTTCGATACTAATTATGACAGGTAACAGTAACTTCGATACTAATTACGACAAGTAACTATAACTTCGATACAAATTATGACAGGTAACAGTAACTTCGATACTAATTATGACAGGTTACAGTAACTACGATACTAATTATGACATGTAACTGTAACTTCGATACTAATTATGACAGGTAACTGTATCTTGGTAACTAATTATGACAAGTAACTGTAATTTCGATACAAATTATGGCTGGTAACAGTAACTTCGATGCTAATTATGACAGGTAACTGTAACTTCGATACTAATTATGACAAGGAACTGTAATTTCGATACAAATTATGGCAGGTAACTGTAACTTCGATACTAATTGTGACAGGTAACAGTAACTTCGATACTAATTATGACAAGTAACTATAACTGCGAATCAAATTATGACAGGTAACTGTTACTTCGATACTAATTATGACAAGAAAATCTAACTTCGTTACTAATTATGACAAGTAACTGTAATTTTGATAAAAATTATGGTAGGTAACTGTAACTTCAATACTAATTATGACAGGTAACAGGAACTTCAATTCTAATTATGACAGGTAACAGTAATTTCGATACAAATTATGGCAGGTAACGGTAACTTCGATACTAATTATTACAAGTAACTGTAACTTCGATACTAATTATGACATATAACTTCGTTACTAATTATGACAAGTAACTGTAATTTCGATACAAATTTTGCCAGGTAACTGTAACTTCAATTCTAATTATGACAGGTAACAGTAACTTCGATACTAATTATGACAAGTAACTGTAACTTCGATACTAATTATGATAGGTAACTGTAACTTCGTTACTAATTATGACAAGTAACAGTAATTTCGATACAAATTATGGCAGGTAACTGTATCTTCGATACTAATTATGACAGGTAACAGTAACTTCGAAACTAATTATGACAAGTAACATTAACTTCGATACTAATTATGGCAGGTTACTGTAACATCGCTACTAATTATGAGAAGTAACTTTAATTTCGATACAAATTATGGCAGGTAACTGTAACTTCCATACTAATTATGACAGGTAACAGTAACTTCGATACTAATTATGACAGGAAACTGTAACTTCGATACTAATTATGACAAGTAACTGTAATTTCGATACAAATTATGACAGGTAACTGTAACTACGTTACTAATTATGACACGTAACAGTACCTTCGATACTAATTACGACAGGTAACTGTAACTTCGATACTAATTATGACAAGGAACTGTAATTTCGATACAAATTATGGCAGGTAACTGTAACTTCGTTACTAATTATGACAAGTAACTGTAATTTCGATACAAATTTTGGCAGGTATTTGTAACTTCCATACTAATTATGACAGGTAACAGTAACTTCGATACTTATTATGACAGGTAACTGTAACTTCGTTACTAATTATGACAAGTAACTTTAATTTCGATACTAGTTACGGCAGGAAACTGTAACTTCGTTACTATTTATGACAAGTCCCTGTAATTTCGATACAAATTATGGCAGGTAACTGTAACTTCGATACTAATTATGACAAGTAACTGTAACTTCGATACTAAATATGACAAGAAACTCAAACTTCGTTACTAATTATGACAAGTAACTGTAATTTTGATAAAAAAATTATGGTAGGTAACTGTAACTTCAATACTAATTATGACAAGTAACTGTAATTTCGATACAAATTATGACAGGTAACTGTAACTTCGTTACTAATTATGACAAGTAACAGTACTTTCGATACTAATTATGACAGGTAACTGAAACATCGATACTAATTATGACAAGGAACTGTAATTACGATACAAATTATGGCAGGTAACTGTAACTTCGATACTAATTATGACAGGTAACAGCAACTTCGATACTAATTATGACAAGTAACTATAACTTCGATAGAAATTATGACAGGTAACTGTAACTTCGATACTAATTATGACAAGAAACTCTAACTTCGTTACTAATTATGACAAGTAACTGTAATTTTGATAAAAAATTATTGTAGGTAACAGTAACTTCAATACTAATTATGACAGGTAACAGTAACTTCGATACTTATTATGACAGGTAACTGTAACTTCGTTACTTATTATGACAAGTAACTTTAATTTCGATACTAATTATGGCAGGTTACTGTAACTTCGTTACTAATTATGACAAGTCCCTGTAATTTCGATACAAATTATTGCAGGTAATTGTAATTTCGATACTAATTATGACAGGTAACAGTAACTTCGATACTAATTATGACTGGTAACAGTAACTTCGATACTAATTATGACATGTAACTGTAACTTCGATACTAATTATGACAGGTAACAGCAACTTCGATACTAATTACGACAAGTAACTATAACTTCGATACAAATTATGACAGGTAACAGTAACTTCGATACTAATTATGACAGGTTACAGTAACTACGATACTAATTATTACAAGTAACTGTAACTTCGATACTAATTATGACAGGTAACTGTAACTTCGATACTAATTATGATAGGTAACTGTAACTTCGTTACTAATTATGACAAGTAACAGTAATTTCGATACAAATTATGGCAGGTAACTGTATCTTCGATACTAATTATGACAGGTAACAGTAACTTCGATACTAATTATGACAAGTAACATTAACTTCGATACTAATTATTGCAGGTTACTGTAACATCGCTACTAATTATGACAAGTAACTTTAATTTCGATACAAATTATGGCAGGTAACTGTAACTTCGATACTAATTGTGACAGGTAACAGTAACTTCGATACTAATTATGACAAGTAACTATAACTGCGAATCAAATTATGACAGGTAACTGTAACTTCGATACTAATTATGACAAGAAAATCTAACTTCGTTACTAATTATGACAAGTAACTGTAATTTTGATAAAAATTATGGTAGGTAACTGTAACTTCAATACTAATTATGACAGGTAACAGGAACTTCGATACTAATTATGACAGGTAACTGTAACTTCGTTAATAATCATCACAAGTAACTTTAATTTCGATACTAATTATGGCAGGTAACTGTAACTTCGTTACTAATTATGACAAGTCCCTGTAATTTCGATACAAATTATGGCAGGTAACGGTAACTTCGATACTAATTATTGCATGTAACTGTAACTTCGATACTAATTATGACAGGTAACTTCGTTACTAATTATGACAAGTAACTGTAATTTCGATACAAATTTTGGCAGGTAACTGTAACTTCAATTCTAATTATGACAGGTAACAGTAACTTCGATACTAATTATGACAAGTAACTGTAACTTCGATACTAATTATGATAGGTAACTGTAACTTCGTTACTAATTATGACAAGTAACAGTAATTTCGATACAAATTATGGCAGGTAACTGTATCTTCGATACTAATTATGACAGGTAACAGTAACTTCGATACTAATTATGACAAGTAACATTATCTTCGATACTAATTATGGCAGGTTACTGTAACATCGCTACTAATTATGACAAGTAACTTTACTTTCGATACAAATTATGGCAGGTAACTGTAACTTCCATACTAATTATGACAGGTAACAGTAACTTCGATACTAATTATGACAGGTAACTGTAACTTCGTTACTTATTATGACAAGTAACTTTAATTTCGATACTAATTATGGCAGGTTACTGTAACTTCGTTACTAATTATGACAAGTCCCTGTAATTTCGATACAAATTATGGCGGGAAATTGTAATTTCGATGCTAATTATGACAGGTAACAGTAACTTCGATACTAATTATGACAAGTAACAGTAACTTCGATACTAATTATGACAAGTAACTGTAACTTCGATACTAATTATGACAGGTAACTGTAATTTCGATACAAATTATGGCAGGTAACTGTAACTTCGATACTAATTATGACAGGTAACAGCAACTTCGATACTAATTATGACAAGTAACTGTAACTTCGATACTAATTATGTAGGTAACTGTAACTACGTTACTAATTATGACAAGTAACTGTAATTTCGATACAAATTATGGCAGGTAACTGTAACTTCGATACTAATTATGACAGGTAACAGCAACTTCGATACTAATTATGACAAGTAACTACAACTTCGATAAAAATTATGACAGGTAACTGTAACTTCGATACTAATTATGACAAGAAACTCTATCTTCGTTACTAATTATGACAAGTAACTGTAATTTTGATAAAAATTATTGTAGGTAACTGTAACTTCAATACTAATTATGACAGGTAACAGTAACTTCGATACTAATTATGACAGGTAACAGTAACTACGATATTAGTTAAGACAAGTAATTGTAACTTCGATACTAATTATGACAGGTAACTGTAACTTCGTAACTAATTATGACAAGTAACTGTAATTTCGATACAAATTATCGCAGGTAACAGTAACTTCGATACTAATTATGACAAGTAACTGTAACTTCGATACTAATTATGACAGGGAACTGTAATTTCGATACAAATTATGGCAGGTAACTGTACCTTCGATACTAATTGTGACTGGTAACAGTAACTTCGATACTAATTATGACAAGTAACTATAACTTCGAATCAAATTATGACAGGTAATTGTAACTTCGATACTAATTATGACAAGAAACTCTAACTTCGTTACTAATTATGACAAGTAACTGTAATTTTGATAAAAAATTATGGTAGGTAACTGTAACTTCAATACTAATTATGACAGGTAACAGTAACTTCGATACTTATTAATGACAGGTAACTGTAACTTCGTTACTAATTATCACAAGTAACTTTAATTTCGATACTAATTATGGCAGGTAACTGTAACTTCGTTACTAATTATTACAAGTCCCTGTAATTTCGATACAAATTATGGCGGGTAACGGTAACTTCGATAGTAATTATTACAAGTAACTGTAACTTCGATACTAATTATGACAGGTAACTGTAACTTGGTTACTAATTATGACAAGTAACTGTAATTTCGATACAAAATATGGCAGGTAACAGTAACTTCGATACTAATTATGACAGGTAACAGTAACTTCGATACGAATTATGACAAGTAACATTAACTTCGATACTAATTATGACAGGTTACTGTAACATCGTTGCTAATGATGACAAGTAACTTTAATTTCGATACAAATTATGGCAGGTAACTGTAACTTCCATACTAATTATGACAGGTAACAGTTACTTCGATACTAATTATGACAGGAAACTGTAACTTCGTTACTAATTATGACAACTAACTGTAATTTCGATACAAATTATGACAGGTAACTGTAACTTCGTTACTAATTATGACAAGTAAGAGTACCTTCGATACTAATTATGACAGGTAACTGTAACTTCGATACTAATTATGACAAGGAACTGTAATTTCGATACAAATTATGGCAGGTAACTGTAACTTCGTTACTATTTATGACATGTAACAGTAATTTCGATACAAAATATGGCAGGTAACAGAAACTTCGATACTAATTATGACAGGTAACAGTAACTTCGATACTAATTATGACAAGTAACATTAACTTCGATACTAATTATGACAGGTTACTGTAACATCGTTGCTAATGATGACAAGTAACTTTAATTTCGATACAAATTATGGCAGGTAACTGTAACTTCCATACTAATTATGACAGGTAACAGTTACTTCGATACTAATTATGACAGGAAACTGTAACTTCGTTACTAATTATGACAAGTATCTGTAATTTCGATACAAATTATGACAGGTAACTGTAACTTCGTTACTAATTATGACAAGTAACAGTACCTTCGATACTAATTATGACAGGTAACTGTAACTTCGATACTAATTATGACAAGGAAATGTAATTTCGATACAAATTATGGCATGTAACTGTAACTTCGTTACTAATTATGACAAGTAACTGTAATTTCGATACAAAATTTGGCAGGTAACTGTTACTTCGATACTAATTATGACAGGTAACAGTAACTTCGATACTAATTATGACAAGTAACAGTAACTTCGATACTTATTATGACAGGTAACTGTAACTTCGTTACTAATTATGACAAGAAACTCTAATTTCGATACAAATTATGGCAGGTAACTGTAACTTCGGTACTAATTATGACAGGTAACAGTAACTTCGATACTAATTATGACAAGTAACTATAACTTCGATAAAAATTAAGACTGGTTACTGTAACTTCGATTCTAATTATGACGAGAAACTCAAACTTCGTTACTAATTATGACAAGTAACTGTAATTTTGATAAAAAATTATGGTAGGTAACTGTAACTTCAATACTAATTATGACAGGTAACAGTAACTTCGATACTAATTATGACAGGAAACTGTAACTTCGTTACTAATTATGACAAGTAACTTTAATTTCGATACTAATTATGGCAGGAAACTGTAACTTCGTTACTAATTATGACAAGTCCCTGTAATTTCGATACAAATTATGGCAGGTAACTGTAACTTCGATACTAATTATGACAAGTAACTGTAACTTCGATACTAATTATGACAGGTAACTGTAACTTCGTCACTAATTATAACAAGTAACTGTAATTTCGTTACAGATTATGGCAGGTAACAGTAACTTCGATACTAATTATGACAGGTAACAGTAATTCGATACTAATTATGACAAGTAACTATAACTTCGAAACAAATTATGACAGGTAACTGTAACTTCGATACTAATTATGACAAGTAACTCGAACTTCGTTACTAATTATGACGAGTCCCTGTAATTTCGCTACAAATTATGGCAGGTAACTGTAACTTCCATACTAATTATGATAGTTAACAGTAACTTCGATACTAATTATGACAGGAAACTGTAACTTCGTTACTAATTAGGACAAGTAACTGTAATTTCGATACAAATTATGACAGGTAACTGTAACTTCGTTACTAATTATGACAGGTTACTGTAACTTCGTTACTAATTATGTCAAGTAACTGTAGCTTCGATGCTAATTATGACAAGTAACTGTAATTTCGATACAAACTATGACAGGTAACATTAACTTAGATACTAATTATGACAAGAAACTCTAACTTCGTTAATAATTATGACAAGTAACAGTAATTTTGATAAAAATTTATGGTAGGTAACTGTAACTGCAATACTTATTATGACTCTAACTGTAACTTCGTTACTAATTATGACAAGTAACTGTAATTTCGATACAAATTATGGCAGGTAACAGTAACTTCGATACTAATTATGACAGGTAACTGTAACTTCGATACTAATTATGACAAGGAACTGTAATTTCGATACAAATTATGGCAGGTAACTGTAACTTCCATACTAATTATGACAGGTAACAGTAACTTCGATACTAATTATGACAAGAAACTGTAACTTCGTTACTAATTATGACAAGTAACTGTAATTTCGATACAAATTATGACAGGTAACTGTAACTTCGTTACTAATTATGACAAGTAACAGTAACTTCGATACTAATTACGACAGGTAACTGTAACTTCGATACTAATTATGACAAGGAACTGCAATTTCGATACAAATTATGGCAGGTAACTGTAACTTCGTTACTAATTATGTCAAGTAACTGTAATTTCGATACAAATTATGACAAGAAACTGTAACTTCGTTACTAATTATGACAAGTAACTGTAATTTCGATACAAATTATGACAGATAACTGTAACTTCGATACTAATTATGACAAGGAACTGTAATTTTGATACAAATTATGGCAGGTAACTGTAACTTCCATACTAATTATGACAGGTAACAGTAACTTCGATACTAATTATGACAAGAAACTGTAACTTCGTTACTAATTATGACAAGTAACTGTAATTTCGATACAAATTATGACAGGTAACTGTAACTTCGTTACTAATTATGACAAGTAACAGTACCTTCGATACTAATTACGACAGGTAACTGTAACTTCGATACTAATTATGACAAGGAACTGTAATTTCGATACAAATTATGGCAGGTAACTGTAACTTCCATACTAATTATGACAGGTAACAGTAACTTCGATACTAATTATGACAAGAAACTGTAACATCGTTACTAATTATGACAAGTAACTGTAATTTCGATACAAATTATGACAGGTAACTGTAACTTCCATACTAATTAGGACAGGTAACAGTAACTTCGATACTAATTATGACAAGAAACTGTAACTTCGATACTAATTATGACAGGTAACAGTAACTTCGATACTAATTATGACAAGTAACTGTAACTTCGATACTAATTATGACAGGTAACTGCAACTTCGTTACTATTTATGACAAGTAACAGTCATTTAGATACAAATTAAGGCAGGTAACTGTAACTTCCATACTAATTATGACAGGTAACAGTTACTTCAATACTAATTATGACAGGAAACTGTATTTTCGATACAAATTATGACAGGTTACTGTAACTTCGTTACTAATTATGACAAGTTACAGTACCTTCGATACTAATTATGACAGGTAACTGTAACATCGATACTAATTATGACAAGGAACTGCAATTTCGATACAAATTATGGCAGGTAACTGTAACTTCGTTACTAATTATGTCAAGTAACTGTAATTTCGATACAAATTATGACAAGAAACTGTAACTTCGTTACTAATTATGACAAGTAACGGTATTTTCGATACAAATTATGACAGGTTACTGTAACTTCGTTACTAATTATGACAAGTTACAGTACCTTCGATACTAATTATGACAGGTAACTGTAACATCGATACTAATTATGACAAGGAACTGTAATTTCGATACAAATTATGGCAGGTAACTGTAACTTCCATACTAATTATGACAGGTAACAGCAACTTCGATACTAATTATGATAAGTAACTATAACTTCAATACAAATTATGACAGGTAACTGTAACTTCGATACTAATTATGACAAGAAACCCTAACTTCGTTACTAATTATGACAAGTAACTGTAATTTTGATAAAAAATTATTGTAGGTAACTGTAACTTCAATACTAATTATGACAGGTAACAGTAACTTCGATACTAATTATGACAGGTAACTGTAACTTCGTTACTTATTATGACAAGTAACTTTAATTTCGATACTAATTATGGCAGGTTACTGTAACTTCGTTGCTAATTATGACAAGTCCCTGTAATTTCGATACAAATTATTGCAGGTAATTGTAATTTCGATACTAATTATGACAGGTAACAGTAACTTCGATACTAATTATGACAGGTAACAGTAACTTCGATACTAATTACGACAAGTAACTATAACTTCGATACAAATTATGACAGGTAACAGTAACTTCGATACTAATTATGACAGGTTACAGTAACTACGATACTAATTATGACATGTAACTGTAACTTCGATACTAATTATGACAGGTAACTGTATCTTGGTAACTAATTATGACAAGTAACTGTAATTTCGATACAAATTATGGCTGGTAACAGTAACTTCGATGCTAATTATGACAGGTAACTGTAACTTCGATACTAATTATGACAAGGAACTGTAATTTCGATACAAATTATGGCAGGTAACTGTAACTTCGATACTAATTGTGACAGGTAACAGTAACTTCGATACTAATTATGACAAGTAACTATAACTGCGAATCAAATTATGACAGGTAACTGTTACTTCGATACTAATTATGACAAGAAAATCTAACTTCGTTACTAATTATGACAAGTAACTGTAATTTTGATAAAAATTATGGTAGGTAACTGTAACTTCAATACTAATTATGACAGGTAACAGGAACTTCAATTCTAATTATGACAGGTAACAGTAATTTCGATACAAATTATGGCAGGTAACGGTAACTTCGATACTAATTATTACAAGTAACTGTAACTTCGATACTAATTATGACATATAACTTCGTTACTAATTATGACAAGTAACTGTAATTTCGATACAAATTTTGCCAGGTAACTGTAACTTCAATTCTAATTATGACAGGTAACAGTAACTTCGATACTAATTATGACAAGTAACTGTAACTTCGATACTAATTATGATAGGTAACTGTAACTTCGTTACTAATTATGACAAGTAACAGTAATTTCGATACAAATTATGGCAGGTAACTGTATCTTCGATACTAATTATGACAGGTAACAGTAACTTCGAAACTAATTATGACAAGTAACATTAACTTCGATACTAATTATGGCAGGTTACTGTAACATCGCTACTAATTATGAGAAGTAACTTTAATTTCGATACAAATTATGGCAGGTAACTGTAACTTCCATACTAATTATGACAGGTAACAGTAACTTCGATACTAATTATGACAGGAAACTGTAACTTCGATACTAATTATGACAAGTAACTGTAATTTCGATACAAATTATGACAGGTAACTGTAACTACGTTACTAATTATGACAAGTAACAGTACCTTCGATACTAATTACGACAGGTAACTGTAACTTCGATACTAATTATGACAAGGAACTGTAATTTCGATACAAATTATGGCAGGTAACTGTAACTTCGTTACTAATTATGACAAGTAACTGTAATTTCGATACAAATTTTGGCAGGTATTTGTAACTTCCATACTAATTATGACAGGTAACAGTAACTTCGATACTTATTATGACAGGTAACTGTAACTTCGTTACTAATTATGACAAGTAACTTTAATTTCGATACTAGTTACGGCAGGAAACTGTAACTTCGTTACTATTTATGACAAGTCCCTGTAATTTCGATACAAATTATGGCAGGTAACTGTAACTTCGATACTAATTATGACAAGTAACTGTAACTTCGATACTAAATATGACAAGAAACTCAAACTTCGTTACTAATTATGACAAGTAACTGTAATTTTGATAAAAAAATTATGGTAGGTAACTGTAACTTCAATACTAATTATGACAAGTAACTGTAATTTCGATACAAATTATGACAGGTAACTGTAACTTCGTTACTAATTATGACAAGTAACAGTACTTTCGATACTAATTATGACAGGTAACTGAAACATCGATACTAATTATGACAAGGAACTGTAATTACGATACAAATTATGGCAGGTAACTGTAACTTCGATACTAATTATGACAGGTAACAGCAACTTCGATACTAATTATGACAAGTAACTATAACTTCGATAGAAATTATGACAGGTAACTGTAACTTCGATACTAATTATGACAAGAAACTCTAACTTCGTTACTAATTATGACAAGTAACTGTAATTTTGATAAAAAATTATTGTAGGTAACAGTAACTTCAATACTAATTATGACAGGTAACAGTAACTTCGATACTTATTATGACAGGTAACTGTAACTTCGTTACTTATTATGACAAGTAACTTTAATTTCGATACTAATTATGGCAGGTTACTGTAACTTCGTTACTAATTATGACAAGTCCCTGTAATTTCGATACAAATTATTGCAGGTAATTGTAATTTCGATACTAATTATGACAGGTAACAGTAACTTCGATACTAATTATGACTGGTAACAGTAACTTCGATACTAATTATGACATGTAACTGTAACTTCGATACTAATTATGACAGGTAACAGCAACTTCGATACTAATTACGACAAGTAACTATAACTTCGATACAAATTATGACAGGTAACAGTAACTTCGATACTAATTATGACAGGTTACAGTAACTACGATACTAATTATTACAAGTAACTGTAACTTCGATACTAATTATGACAGGTAACTGTAACTTCGATACTAATTATGATAGGTAACTGTAACTTCGTTACTAATTATGACAAGTAACAGTAATTTCGATACAAATTATGGCAGGTAACTGTATCTTCGATACTAATTATGACAGGTAACAGTAACTTCGATACTAATTATGACAAGTAACATTAACTTCGATACTAATTATTGCAGGTTACTGTAACATCGCTACTAATTATGACAAGTAACTTTAATTTCGATACAAATTATGGCAGGTAACTGTAACTTCGATACTAATTGTGACAGGTAACAGTAACTTCGATACTAATTATGACAAGTAACTATAACTGCGAATCAAATTATGACAGGTAACTGTAACTTCGATACTAATTATGACAAGAAAATCTAACTTCGTTACTAATTATGACAAGTAACTGTAATTTTGATAAAAATTATGGTAGGTAACTGTAACTTCAATACTAATTATGACAGGTAACAGGAACTTCGATACTAATTATGACAGGTAACTGTAACTTCGTTAATAATCATCACAAGTAACTTTAATTTCGATACTAATTATGGCAGGTAACTGTAACTTCGTTACTAATTATGACAAGTCCCTGTAATTTCGATACAAATTATGGCAGGTAACGGTAACTTCGATACTAATTATTGCATGTAACTGTAACTTCGATACTAATTATGACAGGTAACTTCGTTACTAATTATGACAAGTAACTGTAATTTCGATACAAATTTTGGCAGGTAACTGTAACTTCAATTCTAATTATGACAGGTAACAGTAACTTCGATACTAATTATGACAAGTAACTGTAACTTCGATACTAATTATGATAGGTAACTGTAACTTCGTTACTAATTATGACAAGTAACAGTAATTTCGATACAAATTATGGCAGGTAACTGTATCTTCGATACTAATTATGACAGGTAACAGTAACTTCGATACTAATTATGACAAGTAACATTATCTTCGATACTAATTATGGCAGGTTACTGTAACATCGCTACTAATTATGACAAGTAACTTTACTTTCGATACAAATTATGGCAGGTAACTGTAACTTCCATACTAATTATGACAGGTAACAGTAACTTCGATACTAATTATGACAGGAAACTGTAACTTCGTTACTAATTATGACAAGTAACTGTAATTTCGATACAAATTATGACAGGTAACTGTAACTTCGTTAATAATTATGACAAGTAACAGTACCTTCGATACTAATTACGACAGGTAACTGTAACTTCGATACTAATTATGACAAGGAACTGTAATTTCGATACAAATTATGGCAGGTAACTGTAACTTCGTTACTAATTATGACAAGTAACTGTAATTACGATACAATTTATGGCAGGTAACTGTATCTTCGTTACTAATTATGACAGGTAACAGTAACTTCGATACTAATTATGACATGTAACATTAACTTCGATTCTAATTATGGCAAGTTACTGAAACATCGCTACTAATTATGACAAGTAACTTTAATTTCAATACAAGTTATGGCAGGTAACTGTAACTTCCATACTAATTATGACAGGTAACAGTAACTTCGATACTAATTATGACAGGAAACTGTAACTTCGTTACTAATTATGACAAGTAACTGTAATTTCGATACAAATTATGACAGGTAACTGTAACTACGTTACTAATTATGACAAGTAACAGTACCTTCGATACTAATTACGACAGGTAACTGTAACTTCGATACTAATTATGACAAGGAACTGTAATTTCGATACAAATTATGGCAGGTAACTGTAACTTCGTTACTAATTATGACAAGTAACTGTAATTTCGATACAAATTTTGGCAGGTAACTGTAACTTCGATACTAATTATGACAGGTAACAGTAACTTCGATACTAATTATGACAAGTAACTGTAACTTTGATACTTATTATGACAGGTAACTGTAACTTCGTTACTAATAATGTCAAGTAACTCTAATTTCGATACTAATTATGGCAGGTAACTGTAACTTCGATACTAATTATGACAGGTAACAGTAACTTCGATACTAATTATGACAAGTAACTATAACTTCGATAAAAATTATGACTGGTTACTGTAACTTCGATTCTAATTATGACAAGAAACTCAACTTCGTTACTAATTATGACAAGTAACTGTAATTTTGATAAAAAATTATCGTAGGTAACTGTAACTTCATTACTAATTATGACAGCTAACAGTAACTTCGATACTAATTATGACAGGAAACTGTAACATCGTTACTAATTATGACAAGTAACTTTAATTTCGATACTAGTTACGGCAGGAAACTGTAACTTCGTTACTAATTATGACAAGTCCCTGTAATTTCGATACAAATTATGGCAGGTAACTGTAACTTCGATACTAATTATGACAAGTAACTGTAACTTCGATACTAATTATGACAAGAAACTCAAACTTCGTCACTAATTATGACAAGTAACTGTAATGTTGATAAAAAATTATGGTAGGTAACTATAACTTCAATACTAATTATGACAAGTAACTGTAATTTCGATACAAATTATGACAGGTAACTGTAACTTCGTTACTAATTATGACAAGTAACAGTACCTTCGATACTAATTATGACAGGTAACTGTAGCATCGATACTAATTATGACAAGGAACTGTAATTTCGATACAAATTATGGCAGGTAACTGTAACTTCGATACTAATTATGACAGGTAACAGCAACTTCGATACTAATTATGACAAGTAACTATAACTTCGATACAAATTATGACAGGTAACTGTAACTTCGATACTAATTATGACAAGAAACTCAAACTTCGTTACTAATTATGACAAGTAACTGTAATTTTGATAAAAAATTATTGTAGGTAATTGTAACTTCAATACTAATTATGACAGGTAACAGTAACTTCGATACTAATTATGACAGGTAACTGTAACTTCGTTACTTATTATGACAAGTAACTTTAATTTCGGTACTAATTATGGCAGGTTAATGTAACTTCGTTACTAATTATGACAAGTCCCTGTAATTTCGATACTAATTATTGCAGGTAATTGTAATTTCGATACTAATTATGACAGGTAACAGTAACTTCGATACTAATTATGACAGGTAACAGTAACTTCGATACTAATTATGACAAGTAACTGTAACTTCGATACTAATTATGACAGGTAACAGCAACTTCGATACTAATTACGACAAGTAACTATAACTTCGATACAAATTATGACAGGTAACAGTAACTTCGATACTAATTATGACAGGTTACAGTAACTACGATACTAATTATGACAAGTAACTGTAACTTCGATACTAATTATGACAGGTAACTGTAACTTGGTAACTAATTATGACAAGTCCCTGTAATTTCGATACAAATTATGGCAGGTAACTGTAACTTCGATACTAATTATGACGAGTAACTGTAACTTCGATACTAATTATGACAAGAAACTCAAACTTCGTTACTAATTATGACAAGTAACTGTAATTTTGATAAAAAAATTATGGTAGGTAACTGTAACTTCAATACTAATTATGACAAGTAACTGTAATTTCGATACAAATTATGACAGGTAACTGTAACTTCGTTACTAATTATGACAAGTAACAGTACCTTCGATACTAATTATGACAGGTAACTGTAACATCGATACTAATTATGACAAGGAACTGTAATTTCGATACAAATTATGGCAGGTAACTGTAACTTCGATACTAATTATGACAGGTAACAGCAACTTCGATACTAATTATGACAATTAACTATAACTTCGATACAAATTATGACAGGTAAGTGTAACTTCGATACTAATTATGACAAGTAACTTTAATTTCGATACTAATTATGGCAGGTTACTGTAACTTCGTTACTAATTATGACAAGTCCCTGTAATTTCGATACTAATTATTGCAGGTAATTGTAATTTCGATACTAATTATGACAGGTAACAGTAACTTCGATACTAATTATGACAGGTAACTGTAACTTCGATACTTATTATGACAAGTAACTTTAATTTCGATACTAATTATGGCAGGTTACTGTAACTTCGTTACTAATTATGACAAGTCCCTGTAATTTCGATACTAATTATTGCAGGTAATTGTAATTTCGATACTAATTATGACAGGTAACAGTAACTTCGATACTAATTATGACAGGTAACAGTAACTTCAATACTAATTATGACAAGTAACTGTAACTTCGATACTAATTATGACAGGTAACAGCAACTTCGATACTAATTACGACAAGTAACTATAACTTCGATACAAATTATGACAGGTAACAGTAACTTCGATACTAATTATGACAGGTTACAGTAACTACGATACTAATTATGACAAGTAACTGTAACTTCGATACTAATTATGACAGGTAACTGTAACTTGGTAACTAATTATGACAAGTAACTGTAATTTCGATACAAATTATGGCTGGTAACAGTAACTTCGATGCTAATTATGACAGGTAACTGTAACTTCGATACTAATTATGACAAGGAACTGTAATTTCGATACAAATTATGGCAGGTAACTGTAACTTCGATACTAATTGTGACAGGTAACAGTAACTTCGATACTAATTATGACAAGTAACTATAACTGCGAATCAAATTATGACAGGTAACTGTAACTTCGATACTAATTATGACAAGAAAATCTAACTTCGTTACTAATTATGACAAGTAACTGTAATTTTGATAAAAATTATGGTAGGTAACTGTAACTTCAATACTAATTATGACAGGTAACAGGAACTTCGATACTAATTATGACAGGTAACTGTAACTTCGTTAATAATTATCACAAGTAACTTTAATTTCGATACTAATTATGGCAGGTAACTGTAACTTCGTTACTAATTATGACAAGTCCCTGTAATTTCGATACAAATTATGGCAGGTAACGGTAACTTAGATACTAATTATTACAAGTAACTGTAACTTCGATACTAATTATGACAGGTAACTTCGTTACTAATTATGACAAGTAACTGTAATTTCGATACAAATTTTGGCAGGTAACTGTAACTTCAATTCTAATTATGACAGGTAACAGTAACTTCGATACTAATTATGACAAGTAACTGTAACTTCAATACTAATTATGATAGGTAACTGTAACTTCGTTACTAATTATGACAAGTAACAGTAATTTCGATACAAATTATGGCAGGTAACTGTATCTTCGATACTAATAATGACAGGTAAGAGTAACTTCGATACTAATTATGACAAGTAACATTAACTTCGATACTAATTATGGCAGGTTACTGTAACATCGCTACTAATTATGACAAGTAACTTTAATTTCGATACAAATTATGGCAGGTAACTGTAACATCCATACTAATTATGACAGGTAACAGTAACTTCGATACTAATTATGACAGGAAACTGTAACTTCGTTACTAATTATGACAAGTAACTGTAATTTCGATACAAATTATGACAGGTAACTGTAACTTCGTTAATAATTATGACAAGTAACAGTACCTTCGATTCTAATTACGACAGGTAACTGTAACTTAGATACTAATTATGACAAGGAACTGTAATTTCGATACAAATTATGGCAGGTAACTGTAACTTCGTTACTAATTATGACAAGTAACTGTAATTTCGATACAAATTTTGGCAGGTAACTGTAACTTCGATACTAATTATGACAGGTAACAGTAACTTCGATACTAATTATGACAAGTAACTATAACATCGATAAAAATTATGACTGGGTACTGTAACTTCGATTCTAATTATGACAAGTAACTGTAATTTTGATAAAAAATTTTGGTAGGTAACTGTAACTTCATTACTAATTATGACAGCTAACAGTAACTTCGTTACTAATTATGACAGGAAACTGTAACTTCGTTACTAATTATGACAAGTAACTTTAATTTCGATACTAGTTACGGCAGGAAACTGTAACTTCGTTACTAATTATGACAAGTCCCTGTAATTTCGATACAAATTATAGCAGGTAACTGTAACTTCGATACTAATTATGAAGGTAACTGTAACTTCGATACTAATTATGACAAGAAACTCAAACTTCGTTACTAATTATGACAAGTAACTGTAATTTTGATAAAAAATTATGGTAGGTAACTGTAACTTCAATACTAATTATGACAAGTAACTGTAATTTAGATACAAATTATGACAGGTAACTGTAACTTCGTTACTAATTATGACAAGTAACAGTACCTTCGATACTAATTATGACAGGTAACTCTAACATCGATACTAATTATGACAAGGAACTGTAATTTCGATACAAATTATGGCAGGTAACTGTAACTTCGATACTAATTATGACAGGTAACAGCAACTTCGATACTAATTATGACAAGTAACTATAACTTCGATACAAATTATGACAGGTAACTGTAACTTCGATACTAATTATGACAAGAAACTCTAACTTCGTTACTAATTATGACAAGTAACTGTAATTTTGATAAAAAATTATTGTAGGTAACTGTAACTTCAATACTAATTATGACAGGTAACAGTAACTTCGATACTAATTATGACAGGTAACTGTAACTTCGTTACTTATTATGACAAGTAACTTTAATTTCGAAACTAATTATGGCAGGTTACTGTAACTTTGTTACAAATTATGACAAGTCCCTGTAATTTCGATACAAATTATTGCAGGTAATTGTAATTTCGATACTAATTGTGACAGGTAACAGTAACTTCGATACTAATTATGACAGGTAACAGTAACTTCGATACTAATTATGACAAGTAACTGTAACTTCGATAAAAATTATGACAGGTAACAGCAACTTCGATACTAATTACGACAAGTAACTATAATTTCGATACAAATTATGACAGGTAACAGTAACTTCGATACTAATAATGACAGGTTACAGTAACTACGATACTAATTATGACAAGTAACTGTAACTTCGATACTAATTATGACAGGTAACTGTAACTTGGTAACTAATTATGACAAGTAACTGTAATTTCGATACAAATTATGGCTGGTAACAGTAACTTCGATGGTAATTATGACAGGTAACTGTAACTTCGATACTAATTATGACAAGGAACTGTAATTTCGATACAAATTATGGCAGGTAACTGTAACTTCGATACTAATTGTGACAGGTAACTGTAACTTCGATACTAATTATGACAAGTAACTATAACTGCGAATCAAATTATGACAGGTAACTGTAACTTCGATACTAATTATGACAAGAAAATCTAACTTCGTTTCTAATTATGACAAGTAACTGTAATTTTGATAAAAATTATGGTAGGTAACTGTAACTTCAATACTAATTATGACAGGTAACAGGAACTTCGATACTAATTATGACAGGTAACTGTAACCTCGTTAATAATTATCACAAGTAACTTTAATTTCGATACTAATTCTGGCAGGTAACTGTAACTTCGTTACTAATTATGACAAGTCCCTGTAATTTCGATACAAATTATGACAGGTAACTGTAACTTCGTTAATAATTATCACAAGTAACTTTAATTTCGATACTAATTATGGCAGGTAACTGTAACTTCGTTACTAATTATGACAAGTCCCTGTAATTTCGATACAAATTATGGCAGGTAACGGTAACTTAGATACTAATTATTACAAGTAACTGTAACTTCGATACTAATTATGACAGGTAACTTCGTTACTAATTATGACAAGTAACTGTAATTTCGATACAAATTTTGGCAGGTAACTGTAACTTCAATTCTAATTATGACAGGTAACAGTAACTTCGATACTAATTATGACAAGTAACTGTAACTTCAATACTAATTATGATAGGTAACTGTAACTTCGTTACTAATTATGACAAGTAACAGTAATTTCGATACAAATTATGGCAGGTAACTGTATCTTCGATACTAATAATGACAGGTAAGAGTAACTTCGATACTAATTATGACAAGTAACATTAACTTCGATACTAATTATGGCAGGTTACTGTAACATCGCTACTAATTATGACAAGTAACTTTAATTTCGATACAAATTATGGCAGGTAACTGTAACATCCATACTAATTATGACAGGTAACAGTAACTTCGATACTAATTATGACAGGAAACTGTAACTTCGTTACTAATTATGACAAGTAACTGTAATTTCGATACAAATTATGACAGGTAACTGTAACTTCGTTAATAATTATGACAAGTAACAGTACCTTCGATTCTAATTACGACAGGTAACTGTAACTTAGATACTAATTATGACAAGGAACTGTAATTTCGATACAAATTATGGCAGGTAACTGTAACTTCGTTACTAATTATGACAAGTAACTGTAATTTCGATACAAATTTTGGCAGGTAACTGTAACTTCGATACTAATTATGACAGGTAACAGTAACTTCGATACTAATTATGACAAGTAACTATAACATCGATAAAAATTATGACTGGGTACTGTAACTTCGATTCTAATTATGACAAGTAACTGTAATTTTGATAAAAAATTTTGGTAGGTAACTGTAACTTCATTACTAATTATGACAGCTAACAGTAACTTCGTTACTAATTATGACAGGAAACTGTAACTTCGTTACTAATTATGACAAGTAACTTTAATTTCGATACTAGTTACGGCAGGAAACTGTAACTTCGTTACTAATTATGACAAGTCCCTGTAATTTCGATACAAATTATAGCAGGTAACTGTAACTTCGATACTAATTATGAAGGTAACTGTAACTTCGATACTAATTATGACAAGAAACTCAAACTTCGTTACTAATTATGACAAGTAACTGTAATTTTGATAAAAAATTATGGTAGGTAACTGTAACTTCAATACTAATTATGACAAGTAACTGTAATTTAGATACAAATTATGACAGGTAACTGTAACTTCGTTACTAATTATGACAAGTAACAGTACCTTCGATACTAATTATGACAGGTAACTCTAACATCGATACTAATTATGACAAGGAACTGTAATTTCGATACAAATTATGGCAGGTAACTGTAACTTCGATACTAATTATGACAGGTAACAGCAACTTCGATACTAATTATGACAAGTAACTATAACTTCGATACAAATTATGACAGGTAACTGTAACTTCGATACTAATTATGACAAGAAACTCTAACTTCGTTACTAATTATGACAAGTAACTGTAATTTTGATAAAAAATTATTGTAGGTAACTGTAACTTCAATACTAATTATGACAGGTAACAGTAACTTCGATACTAATTATGACAGGTAACTGTAACTTCGTTACTTATTATGACAAGTAACTTTAATTTCGAAACTAATTATGGCAGGTTACTGTAACTTTGTTACAAATTATGACAAGTCCCTGTAATTTCGATACAAATTATTGCAGGTAATTGTAATTTCGATACTAATTGTGACAGGTAACAGTAACTTCGATACTAATTATGACAGGTAACAGTAACTTCGATACTAATTATGACAAGTAACTGTAACTTCGATAAAAATTATGACAGGTAACAGCAACTTCGATACTAATTACGACAAGTAACTATAATTTCGATACAAATTATGACAGGTAACAGTAACTTCGATACTAATAATGACAGGTTACAGTAACTACGATACTAATTATGACAAGTAACTGTAACTTCGATACTAATTATGACAGGTAACTGTAACTTGGTAACTAATTATGACAAGTAACTGTAATTTCGATACAAATTATGGCTGGTAACAGTAACTTCGATGGTAATTATGACAGGTAACTGTAACTTCGATACTAATTATGACAAGGAACTGTAATTTCGATACAAATTATGGCAGGTAACTGTAACTTCGATACTAATTGTGACAGGTAACTGTAACTTCGATACTAATTATGACAAGTAACTATAACTGCGAATCAAATTATGACAGGTAACTGTAACTTCGATACTAATTATGACAAGAAAATCTAACTTCGTTTCTAATTATGACAAGTAACTGTAATTTTGATAAAAATTATGGTAGGTAACTGTAACTTCAATACTAATTATGACAGGTAACAGGAACTTCGATACTAATTATGACAGGTAACTGTAACCTCGTTAATAATTATCACAAGTAACTTTAATTTCGATACTAATTCTGGCAGGTAACTGTAACTTCGTTACTAATTATGACAAGTCCCTGTAATTTCGATACAAATTATGACAGGTAACTGTAACTTCGTTACTAATTATGACAAGTAACAGTACCTTCGATACTAATTACGACAGGTAACTGTAACTTCGATACTAATTATGACAAGGAACTGTAACTTCGATACTAATTATGACAGGTAACTTCGTTACTAATTATGACAAGTAACTGCAATTTCGATACAAATTTTGGCAGGTAACTGTAACTTCGTTACTAATTATGACAAGGAACTCTAAATTCGATACAAATTATGGCAGGTAACTGTAACTTCGTTACTAATTATGACAAGTAACAGTACCTTCGATACTAATTATGACAGGTAACTCTAACATCGATACTAATTATGACAAGGAACTGTAATTTCGATACAAATTATGGCAGGTAACTGTAACTTCGATACTAATTATGACAGGTAACAGCAACTTCGATACTAATTATGACAAGTAACTATAACTTCGATACAAATTATGACAGGTAACTGTAACTTCGATACTAATTATGACAAGAAACTCTAACTTCGTTACTAATTATGACAAGTAACTGTAATTTTGATAAAAAATTATTGTAGGTAACTGTAACTTCAATACTAATTATGACAGGTAACAGTAACTTCGATACTAATTATGACAGGTAACTGTAACTTCGTTACTTATTATGGCAAGTAACTTTAATTTCGAAACTAATTATGGCAGGTTACTGTAACTTTGTTACAAATTATGACAAGTCCCTGTAATTTCGATACAAATTATTGCAGGTAATTGTAATTTCGATACTAATTGTGACAGGTAACAGTAACTTCGATACTAATTATGACAGGTAACAGTAACTTCGATACTAATTATGACAAGTAACTGTAACTTCGATAAAAATTATGACAGGTAACAGCAACTTCGATACTAATTACGACAAGTAACTATAATTTCGATACAAATTATGACAGGTAACAGTAACTTCGATACTAATAATGACAGGTTACAGTAACTACGATACTAATTATGACAAGTAACTGTAACTTCGATACTAATTATGACAGGTAACTGTAACTTGGTAACTAATTATGACAAGTAACTGTAATTTCGATACAAATTATGGCTGGTAACAGTAACTTCGATGGTAATTATGACAGGTAACTGTAACTTCGATACTAATTATGACAAGGAACTGTAATTTCGATACAAATTATGGCAGGTAACTGTAACTTCGATACTAATTGTGACAGGTAACTGTAACTTCGATACTAATTATGACAAGTAACTATAACTGCGAATCAAATTATGACAGGTAACTGTAACTTCGATACTAATTATGACAAGAAAATCTAACTTCGTTTCTAATTATGACAAGTAACTGTAATTTTGATAAAAATTATGGTAGGTAACTGTAACTTCAATACTAATTATGACAGGTAACAGGAACTTCGATACTAATTATGACAGGTAACTGTAACCTCGTTAATAATTATCACAAGTAACTTTAATTTCGATACTAATTCTGGCAGGTAACTGTAACTTCGTTACTAATTATGACAAGTCCCTGTAATTTCGATACAAATTATGACAGGTAACTGTAACTTCGTTACTAATTATGACAAGTAACAGTACCTTCGATACTAATTACGACAGGTAACTGTAACTTCGATACTAATTATGACAAGGAACTGTAACTTCGATACTAATTATGACAGGTAACTTCGTTACTAATTATGACAAGTAACTGCAATTTCGATACAAATTTTGGCAGGTAACTGTAACTTCGTTACTAATTATGACAAGGAACTCTAAATTCGATACAAATTATGGCAGGTAACAGTAACTTCGTTACTAATTATGACAAGTAACAGTACCTTCGATACTAATTACGACAGGTTACTGTAACATCGCTACTAATTATGACAAGTAACTTTAATTTCGATACAAATTATGGCAGGTAACTGTAACTTCCATACTAATTATTACAGGTAACAGTAACTTCGATACTAATTATGACAGGATACTGTAACTTCGTTACTAATTATGACAAGTAACTGTAATTTCGATACAAATTATGACAGGTAACTGTAACTTCGTTACTAATTATGACAAGTAACAGTACCTTCGATACTAATTACGACAGGTAACTGTAACTTCGATACTAATTATGACAAGGAACTGTAATTTCGATACAAATTATGGCAGGTAACTGTAACTTCGTTACTAATTATGATATGTACCTGTAATTTCGATACAAATTTTGGCAGGTAACTGTAACTTCGATACTAATTATGACAGGTAACAGTAACTTCGATACTAATTTTGACAAGTAACTGTAACTTCGATACTAATTATGACAGGTAACTGTAACTTCGTTACTAATAATGAAAAGTAACTCTAATTTCGATACTAATTATGGCAGGTAACTGTAACTTCGATACTAATTATGACAGGTAACAGTAACTTCGATACTAATTATGACAAGTAACTATAACTTCGATAAAAATTATGACTGGTTACTGTAACTTCGATTCTAATTATGACAAGAAATTCAAACTTCGTTACTAATTATGACAAGTAACTGTAATTTTGATAAAAAATTATGGTAGGTAACTGTAACTTCATTACTAATTATGACAGGTAACAGTAACATCGATACTAATTATGACAGGTAACTGTAACTTCGTTATTAATTATGACAAGTAACTGTAATTTTGATAAAAAATTATTGTAGGTAACTGTAACTTCAATACTAATTATGACAGGTAACAGTAACTTCGATACTAATTATGACAAGTAACTGTAACTTCGATACTAATTATGACAGGTAACTGTAACTTCGTTATATACTATGACAAGTAACTGTAACTTCGATACAAATTTTGGCAGGTAACTGTATCATCGTTACTAATTTTGACAGGTAACAATAACATCGATACTAATTATGACAAGTAACTGTAACTTCGATACTAATTATGACAGGTAACTGTAACTTCGATACTAATTATGACAGGTAACTGTAACTTCGATACTAATTATGACAAGTAACTGTAATTTCGATTCAAATTTTGGCAGGTTACTGTAACTTTGATACTAATTATGACAGGTAACAGCAACTTCGATACTAATTATGACAAGTAACTATAACTTCGATACAAATTATGACAGGTAACTGTAACTTCGATAATAATTATGACAAGAAACTCTAACTTCGTTACTAATTATGACATGTAACTGTAATTTTGATAAAAAATTATTGTAGGTAACTGTAACTTCAATACCAATTATGACAGGTAACAGTAACTTCGATACTAATTATAACAGGTAACTGTAACTTCGTTACTTATTATGACAAGTAACTTTAATTTCGATACTTATTATGGCAGGTTACTGTAACTTCGTTACTAATTATGACAAGTCCCTGTAATTTCGATACAAATTATGGCAGGTAATTGTAATTTCGATGCTAATTATGACAGGTAACAGTAACTTCGATACTAATTATGACAAGTAACAGTAACTTCGATACTAATTATCACAAGTAACTGTAACTCCGATACTAATTACGACAGGTAACTGTAACTTCGTTACTAATTATGACAAGTAACTGTAATTTCGATTCAAATTTTGGCAGGTAAATGTAACTTCGATACTTATTATGACAGGTAACAGTAACTTCGATACTAATTATGACAAGTAACTGTAACTTCGATACTAATTATGACAGGTAACTGTAACTTCGTTACTAATTACGACAAGTAACTGTAATTTCGATACAAATTATGGCAGGTAACTGTAACTTCGATACTAATTGTGACTGGTAATAGTAACTTCGATACTAATTATGACAAGTTACTATAACTTCGATACAAATTATGACAGGTAACATTATCTTCGATACTAATTATGACAAGAAACTCTAACTTCGTTAATAAATATGACAAGTAACTGTAATTTTGATAAAAATTTATGGTAGGTTACTGTAACTTCAATACTAATTATGACTGTAACTGTAACTTCGTTACTAATTATGACAAGTAACTGTAATTTTGATACAAATTATGGCAGGTAACAGTAACTTCGATACTAATTATGACAGGTAACTGTAACTTCGATACTAATTATGACAAGGAACTGTAATTTCGATACAAATTATGGCAGGTAACTGTAACTTCCATACTCATTATGACAGGTAACAGTAACTTCGATACTAATTATGACAAGAAACTGTAACTTCGTTACTAATTATGACAAGTAACTGTAATTTCGATACAAATTATGACAGGTAACTGTAACATCGTTACTAATTATGACAAGTAACAGTAACTTCGATACTAATTATGACAGGTAACTGTAACTTCGTTACAATTTATGACATGTAACAGTAATTTCGTTACAAAATATGGCAGGTAACAGTAACTTCGATACTAATTATGACAGGTAACAGTAACTTCGATACTAATTATGACAAGTAACATTAACTTCGATACTAATTATTACAGGTTACTGTAACATCGTTGCTAATGATGACAAGTAACTTTAATTTTGATACAAATTATGGCAGGTAACTGTAACTTCCATACTAATTATGACAGGTAACAGTTACTTCGATACTAATTATGACAGGAAACTGTAACTTCGTTACTAATTATGACAAGTAACTGTAATTTCGATACAAATTATGACAGGTAACTGTAACTTCGTTACTAACTATGACAAGTAACAGTACCTTCGATACTAATTATGACAGGTAACTGTAACTTCGATACTAATTATGACAAGGAACTGTAATTTCGATACAAATTATGGCAGGTAACTATAACTTCGTGACTAATTATGACAAGTAACTGTAATTTCGATACAAATTTTGGCAGGTAACTGTTACTTCGATACTAATTATGACAGGTAACAGTAACTTCGATACTAATTACGACAAGTAACAGTAACTTCGATACTTATTATGACAGGTAACTGTAACTTCGTTACTAATTATGACAAGAAACTCTAATTTCGATACAAATTATGGCAGGTAACTGTAACTTCGGTACTAATTATGATAGGTAACAGTAACTTCGATACTAATTATGACAAGTAACTATAACTTGGATAAAAATTATGACTGGTTACTGTAACTTCGATTCTAATTATGACGAGAAACTCAAACTTCGTTACTAATTATGACAAGTAACTGTAATTTTGATAAAAAATTATGGTAGGTAACTGTAACTTCAATACTAATTATGACAGGTAACAGTAACTTCGATACTAATTATGACAGGAAACTGTAACTTCGTTACTAATTATAACAACTAACTTTAATTTCGATACTAATTATGGCAGGAAACTGTAACTTCGTTACTAATTATGACAAGTCCCTGTAATTTCGATACAAATTATGGCAGGTAACTGTAACTTCGATACTAATTATGAAAAGTAACTGTAACTTCGATACTTATTATGACAGGTAATTGTAACTTCGTCACTAATTATAACAAGTAACTGTAATTTCGTTACAGATTATGGCAGGTAACAGTAACTTCGATACTAATTATGACAGGTAACAGCAACTTCGATACTAATTATGACAAGTAACTATAACTTCGATACAAATTATGACAGGTAACTGTAACTTCGATACTAATTATGACAAGAAACTCTAACTTCGTTACTAATTATGACAATTAACTGTAATTTTGATAAAAAATTATTGTAGGTAACTGTAACTTCAATACTAATTATGACAGGTAACAGTAACTTCGATACTAATTATGACAGGTAACAGTAACTACGATACTAATTATGACAAGTAACTGTAACTTCGATACTAATTATGACAGGTAACTGTAACTTCGTAACTATTTATGACAAGTAACTGTAATTTCGATACAAATTATGGCAGGTAACAGTAACTTCGATACTAATTATGACAAGTAACTGTAACTTCGATACTAATTATGACAGGGAACTGTAATTTCGATACAAATTATGGCAGGTAACTGTAACTTCGATACTAATTGTGACTGGTAACAGTAACTTCGATACTAATTATGACAAGTAACTATAACTTCGAATCAAATTATGACAGGTAACTGTAACTTCGATACTAATTATGACAAGAAACTCTAACTTCGTTACTAATTATGACAAGTAACTGTAATTTTGATAAAAAATTATGGTAGGTAACTGTAACTTCAATACTAATTATCACAGGTAACAGTAACTTCGATACTTATTATGACAGGTAACTGTAACTTCGTTACTAATTATCACAAGTGACTTTAATTTCGATACTAATTATGGCAGGTAACCGTAACTTCATTACTAATTATTACAAGTCCCGGTAATTTCGATACAAATTATGGCGGGTAACGGTAACTTCGATACTAATTATTACAAGTAACTGTAACTTCGATACTAATTATGACAGGTAAATGTAACTTGGTTACTAATTATGACAAGTAACTGTAATTTCGATACAAATGTTGGCAGGTAACTGTAACTTCGATTCTAATTATGACAGGTAACAGTAACTTCGATACTAATTATGACAAGTAACTGTATCTTCGATACTAATTATGACAGGTAACTGTAACTTCGTTACTATTTATGACAAGTAACAGTAATTTTGATACAAAATATGGCAGGTAACAGTAACTTCGATACTAATTATGACAGGTAACAGTAACTTCGATACTAATTATGACAAGTAACATTAACTTCGATACTAATTATGACAGGTAACTGTAACTTCGACACTAATTATAACAAGTAACTGTAATTTCGTTACAAATTATGGCAGGTAACAGTAACTTCGATACTAATTATGACAGGTAACAGTAATTCGATACTAATTATGACAAGTAACTATAACTTCGATACAAATTATGACAGGTAACTGTAACTTCGATACTAATTATGACAAGAAACTCGAACTTCGTTACTAATTATGACAAGTCCCTGTAATTTCGATACAAATTAAGGCAGGTAACTGTTACTTCCATACTAATTATGACAGGTAACAGTAACTTCGATACTAATTATGACAGGAAACTGTAACTTCGTTACTTATTATGACAAGTAACTGTAATTTCGATACAAATTATGACAGGTATCTGTAACTTCGGTACTAGTTATGACAGGTTACTGTAACTTCGTTACTAATTATGTCAAGTAACTGTAGCTTAGATGCTAATTATGACAAGTAACTGTAATTTCGATACAAATGATGACAGGTAACTGTAACTTCGTTACTAATTATGACAAGTAACAGTACCTTCGATACAAATTATGACAGGTAACTGTAACTTCGTTACTATTTATGACATGTAACAGTAATTTCGATACAAAATATGGCAGGTAACAGTAACTTCGATACTAATTATGACAGGTAACAGTAACTTCGATACTAATTATGACAAGTAACATTAACTTCGATACTACTTATTACAGGTTACTGTAACATCGTTGCTAATGATGACAAGTAACTTTAATTTCGATACAAATTATGGCAGGTAACTGTAACTTCCATACTAATTATGACAGGTAACAGTTACTTCGATACTAATTATGACAGGAAACTGTAACTTCGTTACTAATTATGACAAGTAACTGTAATTTCGATACAAATTATGACAGGTAACTGTAACTTCGTTACTAATTATGACAAGTAACAGTACCTTCGATACAAATTATGACAGGTAACTGTAACTTCGATACTAATTATGACAAGGAACTGTAATTTCGATACAAATTATGGCAGGTAACTATAACTTCGTTACTAATTATGACAAGTAACTGTAATTTCGATACAAATTTTGGCAGGTAACTGTTACTTCGATACTAATTATGACAGGTAACAGTAACTTTGATACTAATTATGACAAGTAACAGTAACTTCGATACTTATTATGACAGGGAAACTGTAACTTCGTTACT
This sequence comes from Meconema thalassinum, assembly GCA_946902985.2. Classification (NCBI taxonomy): domain Eukaryota; kingdom Metazoa; phylum Arthropoda; class Insecta; order Orthoptera; family Tettigoniidae; genus Meconema; species Meconema thalassinum. The sequence goes on along the minus strand of OX336388.2, from coordinate 1,670,332,155 downwards.
AATTATGACAAGAAACTCTAATTTGGATACAAATTATGGCAGGTAACTGTAACTTCGGTACTAATTATGACAGGTAACAGTAACTTCGATACTAATTATGACAAGTAACTATAACTTCGATAAAATTTATGACTGGTTACTGTAACTTCGATTCTAATTATGACGAGAAACTCAAACTTCGTTACTAATTATGACAAGTAACTGTAATTTTGATAAAAAATTATTGTAGGTAACTGTAACTTCAATACTAATTATGACAGGCAACAGTAACTTCGATACTAATTATGACAGGAAACTGTAACTTCGTTACTAATTATGACAAGTCCCTGTAATTTCGATACAAATTATGGCAGGTAACTGTAACTTCGATACTAATTATGAAAAGTAACTGTAACTTCGATACTTATTATGACAGGTTATTGTAACTTCGTCACTAATTATAACAAGTTACTGTAATTTCGTTACAGATTATGGCAGGTAAGAGTAACTTCGATACTAATATGACAGGTAACAGTAATTCGATACTAATTATGACAAGTAACTATAACTTCGATACAAATTATGACAGGTAACTGTAACTTCGATACTAATTATGACAAGAAACTCGAACTTCGTTACTAATTATGACAAGTCCCTGTAATTTCGATACAAATTATGGCAGGTAACTGTAATTTCCATACTAATTATGATAGGTAACAGTAACTTCGATACTAATTATGACAGGAAACTGTAACTTCGTTACTAATTATGACAAGTAACTGTAATTTCGATACAAATTATGACAGGTAACTGTAACATCGTTACTAATTATGACAGGTTACTGTAACTTCGTTACTAATTATGTCAAGTAACTGTAGCTTCGATGCTAATTATGACAAGTAACTGTAATTTCGATACAAATTATGACAGGTAACATTAACTTAGATACTAATTATGACAAGAAACTCTAACTTCGTTAATAATTATGACAAGTAACAGTAATTTTGATAAAAATTTATGGTAGGTAACTGTAACTTCAATATTAATTATGACTGTAACTGTAACTTCGTTACTTATTATGACAAGTAATTGTAATTTCGATACAAATTATGGCAGGTAACAGTAACTTCGAAACTAATTATGACAGGTAACTGTAACTTCGATACTAGTTATGACAAGGAACTGTAATTTCGATACAAATTATGGCAGGTAACTGTAACTTCCATACTAATTATGACAGGTAACAGTAACTTCGATACTAATTATGACAAGAAACTGTAACTTCGTTACTAATTATGACAAGTAACTGTAATTTCGATACAAATTATGACAGGTAACTGTAACTTCGTTACTAATTATGACAAGTAACAGTACCTTCGATACTAATTATGACAGGTAACTGTAACTTCGATACTAATTATGACAAGGAACTGCAATTTCGATACAAATTATGGCAGGTAACTGTAACTTCGTTACTAATTCTGACAAGTAACTGTAATTTCGATACAAATTGTGGCAGGTAACTGTAACTTCGATTCTAATTATGACAGGTAACAGTAACTTCGATACTAATTATGACAAGTAACTGTAACTTCGATACTAATTATGACAGGTAACTGTAACTTCGTTACTATTTATGACAAGTAACAGTAATTTCGATACAAAATATGGCAGGTAACAGTAACTTCGATACTAATTATGACAGGTAACAGTAACTTCGATACTAATTATGACAAGTAACATTAACTTCGATACTAATTATGACAAGTAACTGTAACTTCGACACTAATTATAACAAGTAACTGTAATTTCGTTACAAATTATGGCAGGTAACAGTAACTTCGATACTAATTATGACAGGTAACAGTAATTCGATACTAATTATGACAAGTTACTATAACTTCGATACAAATTATGACAGGTAACTGTAACTTCGATACTAATTATGACAAGAAACTCGAACTTCGTTACTAATTATGACAAGTCCCTGTAATTTCGATACAAATTATGGCAGGTAACTGTAACTTCCATACTAATTATGACAGGTAACAGTAACTTCGATACTAATTATGACAGGAAACTGTAACTTCGTTACTAATTATGACAAGTAACTGTAATTTCGATACAAATTATGACAGGTATCTGTAACTTCGTTACTAGTTATGACAGGTAACATTAACTTCGATACTAATTATGACAAGAAACTCTAACTTCGTTAATAATTATGAAAAGTAACAGTAATTTTGATAAAAATTTATGGTAGGTTACTGTAACTTCAATACTAATTATGACTGTAACTGTAACTTCGTTACTAATTATGACAAGTAACTGTAATTTTGATACAAATTATGGCAGGTAACAGTAACTTCGATACTAATTATGACAGGTAACTGTAACTTCTATACTAATTATGACAAGGAACTGTAATTTCGATACAAATTATGGCAGGTAACTGTAACTTCCATACTCATTATGACAGGTAACAGTAACTTCGATACTAATTATGACAAGAAACTGTAACTTCGTTACTAATTATGACAAGTAACTGTAATTTCGATACAAATTATGACAGGTAACTGTAACTTCGTTACAAATTATGACAAGTAACAGTACCTTCGATACTAATTATGACAGGTAACAGTAACTTCGTTACTATTTATGACATATAACAGTAATTTCGATACAAAATATGGCAGGTAACAGTAACATCGATACTAATTATGACAGGTAACAGTAACATCGATACTAATTGTGACAAGTAACATTAACTTCGATACTTATTATTACAGGTTACTGTAACATCGTTGCTAATGATGACAAGTAACTTTAATTTCGATACAAATTATGGCAGGTAACTGTAACTTCCATACTAATTATGACAGGTAACAGTTACTTCGATACTAATTATGACAGGAAACTGTAACTTCGTTACTAATTATGACAAGTAACTGTAATTTCGATACAAATTATGACAGGTAACTGTAACTTCGTTACTAATTATGACAAGTAACAGTACCTTCGATACCAATTATGACAGGTAACTGTAACTTCGATACTAATTATGACAAGGAACTGTAATTTCGATACAAATTATGGCAGGTAACTATAACTTCGTTACTAATTATGACAAGTAACTGTAATTTCGATACAAATTTTGGCAGGTAACTGTTACTTCGATACTAATTATGACAGGTAACAGTAACTTCGATACTAATTATGACAAGTAACAGTAACTTCGATACTTATTATGACAGGTAACTGTAACTTCGTTACTAATTATGACAAGAAACTCTAATTTCGATACAAATTATGGCAGGTAACTGTAACTTCGGTACTAATTATGACAGGTAACAGTAACTTCGATACTAATTATGACAAGTAACTATAACTTCGATAAAAATTATGACTGGTTACTGTAACTTCGATTCTAATTATGACGAGAAACTCAAACTTCGTTACTAATTATGACAAGTAACTGTAATTTTGATAAAAAATTATGGTAGGTAACTGTAACTTCAATACTAATTATGACAGGTAACAGTAACTTCGATACTAATTATGACAGGAAACTGTAACTTCGTTAATAATTATGACAAGTAACTTTAATTTCGATACTAATTATGGCAGGAAACTGTAACTTCGTTACTAATTATGACAAGTCCCTGTAATTTCGATACAAATTATGGCAGGTAACTGTAACTTCGATACTAATTATGAAAAGTAACTGTAACTTCGATACTTATTATGACAGGTAATTGTAATTTCGTCACTAATTATAACAAGTAACTGTAATTTCGTTACAGATTATGGCAGGTAACAGTAACTTCGATACTAATTATGACAGGTAACAGTAATTCGATACTAATTATGACAAGTAACTATACCTTCGATACAAATTATGACAGGTCACTGTAACTTCGATACTAATTATGACAAGAAACTCGAACTTCGTTACTAATTATGACAAGTCCCTGTAATTTCGATACAAATTATGGCAGGTAACTGTAATTTCCATACTAATTATGATAGGTTACAGTAACTTCGATACTAATTATGACAGGAAACTTTAACTTCGTTACTAATTATGACAAGTAACTGTAATTTCGATACAAATTATGACAGGTAACTGTAACTTCTTTACTAATTATGACAGGTTACTGTAACTTCGTTACTAATTATGTCAAGTAACTGTAGCTTCGATGCTAATTATGACAAGTAACTGTAATTTCGATACAAATTATGACAGGTAACATTAACTTAGATACTAATTATGACAAGAAAATCAAACTTCGTTAATAATTATGACAAGTAACAGTAATTTTGATAAAAATTTATGGTAGGTAACTGTAACTTCAATACTAATTATGACTGTAACTGTAACTTCGTTACTAATTATGACAAGTAACTGAAATTTCGATACAAATTATGGCAGGTAACAATAACTTCGATACTAATTATGACAGGTAACTGTAACTTCGATACTAATTATGACAAGGAACTGTAATTTCGATACAAATTATGGCAGGTAACTGTAACTTCCATACTAATTATGACAGGTATCAGTAACTTCGATACTTATTATGACAAGAAACTGCAACTTCGTTACTAATTATGACAAGTAACTGTAATTTCGATACAAATTATGACAGGTAACTGTAACTTCGTTACTAATTATGACAAGTAACAGTACCTTCGATACTAATTATGACAGGTAACTGTAACTTCGATACTAATTATGACAATGAACTGCAATTTCGATACAAATTATGGCAGGTAACTGTAACTTCGTTACTAATTATGACAAGTAACTGTATTTTCGATACAAATTTTGGCAGGTAACTGTAACTTCGATACTAATTATGACAGGTTACAGTAACTTCGATACTAATTATGACAAGTAAATGTAACTTCGATACTAATTATGACAGGTAACTGCAACTTCGTTACTATTTATGACAAGTAACAGTAAATTAGATACAAAATATGGCAGGTAACAGTAACTCGATACTAATTATGACAGGTAACAGTAACTTCCATACTATTTATGACAAGTAACATTAACTTCGATACTTATTATGACAGGTTACTGTAACATCGTTGCTAATGATGACAAGTAACTTTAATTTCGATACAAATTATGGCAGGTAACTGTAACTTCCATACTAATTATGACAGGTAACAGTTACTTCAATACTAATTATGACAGGAAACTGTAACTTCGTTACTAATTATGACAAGTAAATGTATTTTCGATACAAATTATGACAGGTAACTGTAACTTCGATACTAATTATGACAAGTTACTGTACCTTCGATACTAATTATGACAGGTAACTGTAACATCGATACTAATTATGACAAGGAACTGTAATTTCGATACAAATTATGGTAGGTTACTGTCACTTCGATACTAATTATGACAGGTAACAGCAACTTCGATACTAAATATGACAAGTAAATATAACTTCGATACAAATTATGACAGGTAACTGTAACTTCGATACTAATTATGACAAGAAACTCTAACTTCGTTACTAATTATGACAAGTAACTGTAATTTTGATAAAAAATTATTGTAGGTAACTGTAACTTCAATACTAATTATGACAGGTAACAGTCACTTCGATACCAATTATGACAGGTAACTGTAACTTCGTTACTTATTATGACAAGTAACTTGAATTTCGATACTAATTATGGCAGGTTACTGTAACTTCGTTGCTAATTATGACAAGTCCCTGTAATTTCGATACAAATTATTGCAGGTAATTGTAATTTCGATACTAATTATGACAGGTAACAGTAACTTCGATACTAATTATGACAGGTAACAGTAACTTCGATACTAATTATGACAAGTAACTGTAACTTCGATACTAATTATGATAGGTAACTGTAACTTCGTTACTAATTATGACAAGTAACAGTAATTTCGATACAAATTATGGCAGGTAACTGTATCTTCGATACTAATTATGACAGGTAACAGTAACTTCGATACTAATTATGACAAGTAACATTAACTTCGATACTAATTATGGCAGGTTACTGTAACATCGCTACTAATTATGACAAGTAACTTTAATTTCGATACAAATTATGGCAGGTAACTGTAACTTCTATACTAATTATGACAGGTAACAGTAACTTCGATACTAATTATGACAGGAAACTGTAACTTCGTAACTTATTATGACAAGTAACTGTAATTTCGATACAAATTATGACAGGTAACTGTAACATCGTTACTAATTATGACAAGTAACAGTACCTTCGATACTAATTACGACAGGTAACTGTAACTTCGATACTAATTATGACAAGGAACTGTAATTTCGATACAAATTATGGCAGGTAACTGTAACTTCGTTACTAATTATGACAAGTAACTGTAATTTCGATACAAATTTTGGCATGTAACTGTAACTTCGATACTAATTATGACAGGTAACAGTAACTTCGATACTAATTATGACAAATAACTGTAACTTCGATACTTATTATGACAGATAACTGTAACTTCGTTACTAATTATGACAAGAAACTCTAATTTCGATACAAATTATGGCAGGTAACTGTAACTTCGGTACTAATTATGACAGGTAACAGTAACTTCGATACTAATTATGACAAGTAACTATAACTTCGATAAAAATTATGACTGGTTACTGTAACTTCGATTCTAATTATGACGAGAAACTCAAACTTCGTTAATAATTATGACAAGTAACTGTAATTTTGATAAAAAATTATGGTAGGTAACTGTAACTTCAATACTAATTATGACAGGTAACAGTAACTTCGATACTAATTATGACAGGAAACTGTAACTTCGTTACTAATTATGACAAGTAACTTTAATTTCGATACTAATTATGGCAGGAAACTGTAACTTCGTTACTAATTATGACATGTCCCTGTAATTTCGATACAAATTATGGCAGGTAACTGTAACTTCGATACTAATTATGAAAAGTAACTGTAACTTCGATACTTATTATGACAGGTAATTGTAATTTCGTCACTAATTATAACAAGTAACTGTAATTTCGTTACAGATTATGGCAGGTAACAGTAACTTCGATACTAATTATGACAGGTAACAGTAATTCGATACTAATTATGACAAGTAACTATAACTTCGATACAAATTATGACAGGTAACTGTAACTTCGATACTAATTATGACAAGAAACTCGAACTTCGTTACTAATTATGACAAGTCCCTGTAATTTCGATACAAATTATGGCAGGTAACTGTAATTTCCATACTAATTATGATAGGTAACAGTAACTTCGATACTAATTATGACAGGAAACTTTAACTTCGTTACTAATTATGACAAGTAACTGTAATTTCGATACAAATTATGACAGGTAACTGTAACTTCTTTACTAATTATGACAGGTTACTGTAACTTCGTTACTAATTATGTCAAGTAACTGTAGCTTCGATGCTAATTATGACAAGTAACTGTAATTTCGATACAAATTATGACAGGTAAAATTAACTTAGATACTAATTATGACAAGAAACTCTAACTTCGTTAATAATTACGACAAGTAACAGTAATTTTGATAAAAATTTATGGTAGGTAACTGTAACTTCAATACTAATTATGACTGTAACTGTAACTTCGTTACTAATTATGACAAGTAACTGTAATTTCGATACAAATTATGGCAGGTAACAATAACTTCGATACTAATTATGACAGGTAACTGTAACTTCGATACTAATTATGACAAGGAACTGTAATTTCGATACAAATTATGGCAGGTAACTGTAACTTCCATACTAATTATGACAGGTATCAGTAACTTCGATACTTATTATGACAAGAAACTGTAACTTCGTTACTAATTATGACAAGTAACTGTAATTTCGATACAAATTATGACAGGTAACTGTAACTTCGTTACTAATTATGACAAGTAACAGTACCTTCGATACTAATTATGACAGGTAACTGTAACTTCGATACTAATTATGACAAGGAACTGAAATTTCGATACAAATTATGGCAGGTAACTGTAACTTCGTTACTAATTATGACGAGTAACTGTAATTTCGATACAAATTTTGGCAGGTAACTGTAACTTCGATACTAATTATGACAGGTAACAGTAACTTCGATACTAATTATGACAAGTAACTGTAACTTCGATACTAATTATGACAGGTAACTGTAACTTCGTTACTAATAATGACAAGTAACTCTAATTTCGATACTAATTATGGCAGGTAACTGTAACTTCGATACTAATTATGACAGGTAACAGTAACTTCGATACTAATTATGACAAGTAACTATAACTTCGATAAAAATTATGACTGGTTACTGTAACTTCGATTCTAATTATGACAAGAAACTCAAACTTCGTTACTAATTATGACAAGTAACTGTAATTTTGATAAAAAATTTTGGTAGGTAACTGTAACTTCATTACTAATTATGACAGGTAACAGTAACTTCGATACTAATTATGACAGGAAACTGTAACTTCGTTACTAATTATGACAAGTAACTTTAATTTCGATACTAGTTATGGCAGGAAACTGTAACTTCGTTACTAATTATGACAAGTCCCTGTAATTTCGATACAAATTATGGCAGGTAACTGTCACTTCGATACTAATTATGACAAGTAACTGTAACTTCGATACTAATTATGACTGGTAACTGTAACTTCGTTATTAATTATGACAAGTAACTGTAATTTTGAAAAAAAATTATTGTAGGTAACTGTAATTTCAATACTAATTATGACAGGTAACAGTAACTTCGATACTAATTATGACAAGAAACTCAAACTTCGTTGCTAATTATGACAAGTAAATGTAATTTTGATAAAAAATTATGGTAGGTAACTGTAACTTCAATACTAATTATGACAGGTAACAGTATCTTCGATACTAATTATGACAGGAAACTGTAACTTCGTTACTAATTATGACAAGTAACTTTAATTTCGATATTAATTATGGCAGGAAACTGTAACTTCGTTACTAATTATGACAAGTAACTGTAATTTTGATAAAAAATTATTGTAGGTAACTGTAACTTCAATACTAATTATGACAGGTAACAGTAACTTCGATACTAATTATGACAGGTAACTGTAACTTCGTTACTTATTATGACAAGTAACTTTAATTTCGATACTAATTATGGCAGGTAACTGTAACTTCCATACTAATTATGACAGGTAACAGTTACTTCGATACTAATTATGACAGGAAACTGTTACTTCGTTACTAATCATGACAAGTAACTGTAATTTCGATACAAATTATGACAGGTAACTATAACTTCGTTACTAATTATGACAAGTAACAGTACTTTCGATACTAATTATGACAGGTAACTGTAACATCGATACTAATTATGACAAGGAACTGTAATTTCGATACAAATTATGGCAGGTAACTGTAACTTCGATACTAATTATGACAGGTAACAGCAACTTCGATACTAATTATGACAAGTAACTATAACTTCGATACAAATTATGACAGGTAACTGTAACTTCGATACTAATTATGACAAGAAACTCTAACTTCGTTACTAATTATGACAAGTAACTGTAATTTTGATAAAAAATTATTGTAGGTAACTGTAACTTCAATACTAATTATGACAGGTAACAGTAACTTCGATACTAATTATGACAGGTAACAGTAACTTCGATACTATTTATGACAAGTAACTGTAACTTCGATACTAATTATGACAGGTAACAGCAACTTCGATACTAATTATGACAAGTAACTATAACTTCGATACAAATTATGACAGGTAACAGTAACTTCGATACTAATTATGACAGGTTACAGTAACTACGATACTAATTATGACAAGTAACTGTAACTTCGATACTAATTATGACAAGTAACTGTAACTTGGTAACTAGACAAGTAATTGTAATTTCGATACAAATTATGGCTGGTAACAGTAACGTCGATGCTAATTATGACAGGTAACTGTAACTTCGATACTAATTATGACAAGGAACTGTAATTTCGATACAAATTATGGCAGGTAACTGTAACTTCGATACTAATTGTGACAGGTAACAGTAACTTCGATACTAATTATGACAAGTAACTATAACTTCGAATCAAATTATGACTGGTAACTGTAACTTCGATACTAATTATGACAAGAAAATCTAACTTCGTTACTAATTATGAAAAGTAACTGTAATTTTGATAAAAAATTATGGTAGGTAACTGTAACTTCAATACTAATTATGACAGGTAACTGTAACTTCGTTAATAATTATCACAAGTAACTTTAATTTCGATACTAATTATGGCAGGTAACTGTAACTTCGTTACTAATTATGACAAGTCCCTGTAATTTCGATACAAATTATGGCAGGTAACGGTAACTTCGATACTAATTATTACAAGTAACTGTAACTTCGATACTAATTATGACAGGTAACTGTAACTTCGTTACTAATTATGACAAGTAACTGTAATTTCGATACAAATTTTGGCAGGTAACTGTAACTTCGATTCTAACTATGACAGGTAACAGTAACTCCGATACTAATTATGACAATTAACTGTAACTTCGATACTAATTATGACAGGTAACTGTAACTTCGTTACTAATTATGACAAGTAACAGTAATTTCGATACAAATTATGGCAGGTAACTGTATCTTCGATACTAATTATGACAGGTTACAGTAACTTCGATACTAATTATGACAAGTAACATTAACTTCGATACTAATTATGGCAGGTTACTGTAACATCGCTACTAATTATGACAAGTAACTTTAATTTCGATACAAATTATGGCAGGTAACTGTAACTTCCATACTAATTATGACAGGTAACAGTAACTTCGATACTAATTATGACAAGTAACTGTAATTTCGATACAAATTATGACAGGTAACTGTAACTTCGTTACTAATTATGACAAGTAGCAGTACCTTCGATACTAATTATGACAGGTAACTGTAACTTCGATACTAATTATGACAAGGAACTGAAATTTCGATACAAATTATGGCAGGTAACTGTAACTTCGTTACTAATTATGACGAGTAACTGTAATTTCGATACAAATTTTGGCAGGTAACTGTAACTTCGATACTAATTATGACAGGTAACAGTAACTTCGATACTAATTATGACAAGTAACTGTAACTTCGATACTAATTATGACAGGTAACTGTAACTTCGTTACTAATAATGACAAGTAACTCTAATTTCGATACTAATTATGGCAGGTAACTGTAACTTCGATACTAATTATGACAGGTAACAGTAACTTCGATACTAATTATGACAAGTAACTATAACGTCGATAAAAATTATGACTGGTTACTGTAACTTTGATTCTAATTATGACAAGAAACTCAAACTTCGTTACTAATTATGACAAGTAACTGTAATTTTGATAAAAAATTATGGTAGGTAACTGTACCTTCATTACTAATTATGACAGGTAACAGTAACTTCGATACTAATTATGACAGGAAACTGTAACTTCGTTACTAATTATGACAAGTAACTTTAATTTCGATACTAGTTATGGCAGGAAACTGTAACTTCGTTACTAATTATGACAAGTCCCTGTAATTTCGATACAAATTATGGCAGGTAACTGTAACTTCGATACTAATTATGACAAGTAACTGTAACTTCGATACTAATTATGACAGGTAACTGTAACTTCGTTATTAATTATGACAAGTAACTGTAATTTTGATAAAAAATTATTGTAGGTAACTGTAATTTCAATACTAATTATGACAGGAAAAAGTAACTTCGATACTAATTATGACAAGAAACTCAAACTTCGTTGCTAATTATGACAAGTAACTGTAATTTTGATAAAAAATTATGGTAGGTAACTGTAACTTCAATACTAATTATGACAGGTAACAGTATCTTCGATACTAATTATGACAGGAAACTGTAACTTCGTTACTAATTATGACAAGTAACTTTAATTTCGATATTAATTATGGCAGGAAACTGTAACTTCGTTACTAATTATGACAAGTCCCTGTAATTTCGATACAAATTATGGCAGGTAACTGTAACCTCGATACTAATTATGACAAGTAACTGTAACTTCGATACTAATTATGACAGGTCACTGTAACTTCGTTATTAATTATGACAAGTAACTGTAATTTCGATACAAGTTTTGGCAGGTAACTGTATCATCGTTACTAATTTTGATAGGTAACAGTAACTTCGATACTAATTATGACAAGTAACTGTAACTTCGATACTAATTATGACAGGTAACTGTAACTTCGATACTAATTATGACAGGTAACTGTAACTTCGTTACTAATTATGACAAGTAACTGTAATTTCGATTCAAATTTTGGCAGGTAACTGTAACTTCGATACTTATTATGACAGGTAACAGTAACTTCGATACTAATTATGACAAGTAACTGTAACATCGATACTAATAATGACAGGTAACTGTAACTTCGTTACTTATTATGACAAGTAACTGTAATTTCGATACAAATTATGGCAGGTATGTGTAACTTCGATACTAATTATGACAGGTAACAGCAACTTCGATACTAATTATGACAAGAAACTCTAACTTCGTTACTAATTTTGACAAGTAACTGTAATTTTGATAAAAAGTTATTGTAGGTAACTGTAACTTCAATACTAATTATGACAGGTAACAGTAACTTCGATACTAATTATGACAGGTAACTGTAACTTCGTTACTTATTATGACAAGTAACTTTAATTTCGATACTAATTATGGCAGGTTACTGTAACTTCGTTACTAATTATGACAAGTCCCTGTAATTTCGATACAAATTATTGCAGGTAATTGTAATTTCGAAACTAATTATGACAGGTAACAGTAACTTCGATACTAATTGTGACAGGTAACAGTAACTTCGATACAATTTATGACAATAACTGTAACTTCGATACTAATTATGACAGGTAACAGCAACTTCGATACTATTTATGACAAGTAACTATAACTACGATACAAATTATGACAGGTAACAGTAACTTCGATACTAAATATGACAGGTTACAGTTACTACGATACTAATTATGACAAGTAACTGTAACTTCGATACTAATTATGACAAGTAACTGTAACTTGGTAACTAATTATGACAAGTAATTGTAATTTCGATACAAATTATGGCAGGTAACAGTAACTTCGATGCTAATTATTACAGGTAACTGTAACATCGATAATAATTATGACAAGGAACTGTAATTTCGATACAAATTATGGCAGGTAACTGTAACTTCGATACTAATTGTGACAGGTAACAGTAACTTCGATACTAATTATGACAAGTAACTATAACTTCGAATCAAATTATGACTGGTAACTGTAACTTCGATACTAATTATGACAAGAAAATCTAACTTCGTTACTAATTATGACAAGTAACAGTAATTTTGATAAAAAATTATGGTAGGTAACTGTAACTTCAATACTAATTATGACAGGTAACAGGAACTTCGATACTAATTATGACAAGTAACTGTATCTTCGTTAATAATTATCACAAGTAACATTAATTTCGATACTAATTATGGCAGGTAACTGTAACTTCGTTACTAATTATGACAAGTCCCTGTAATTTCGATAAAAAATTATGGCAGGTAACGGTAACTTCGATACTAATTATTACAAGTAACTTTAACCTCGATACTAACTATGACAGGTAACTGTAACTTCGTTACTAAATATGACAAGTAACTGTAATTTCGATACAAATTTTGGCAGGTAACTGTAACTTCCGTTCTAATTATGACAGGTAACAGTAACTTCGATACTAATTATGACAAGTAACTGTAACTTCGATACTAATTATGACAGGTAACTGTAACTTCGTTACTAATTATGACAAGTAACAGTAATTTCGATACAAATTATGGCAGGTAACTGTATCTTCGATACTAATTATGACAGGTAACAGTAACTTCGATACTAATTATGACAAGTAACATTAACTTCGATACTAATTATGGCAGGTTATTGTAACATCGCTACTAATTATGACAAGTAACTTTAATTTCGATACAAATTATGGCAGGTAACTGTAACTTCGTTACTAATTATGACGAGTAACTGTAATTTCGATACAAATTATGACAGGTAACTGTAACTTCGTTACTAATTATGACAAGTAACAGTACCTTCGATACTAATTATGACAGGTAACTGTAACTTCGATACTAATTATGACAAGGAACTGTAATTTCGATACAAAATATGGCAGGTAACTGTAACTTCGTTACTAATTATGACGAGTAACTGTAATTTCGATACAAATTTTGGCAGGTAACTGTAACTTCGATACTAATTATGACAGGTAACTGTAACTTCGTTATTAATTATGACAAGTAACTGTAATTTCGATACAAATTATGGCAAGTAATTGTAATTTCGATGCTAATTATGACAGGTAACAGTAACTTCGATACTAATTATGACAAGTAACAGTAACTTCGATACTAATTATGTCAAGTAACTGTAACTTCGATACTAATTATGACAGGTAACTGTAACTTCGTTACTAATTATGACAAGTAACTGTAATTTCGATTCAAATTTTGGCAGGTAACTGTAACTTCGATACTTATTATGACAGGTAAGAGTAACTTCGATACTAATTATGACAAGTAACAGTAATTTCGATACAACTTATGGCAGGTAACTGTAATTTCGATACTAATTATGACAGGTAACAGCAACTTCGATACTAATTATGACAAGTAACTATAACTTCGATACAAATTATGACAGGTAACTGTAACTTCGATACTAATTATGACAAGAAACTCTAACTTCGTTACTAATTATGACAAGTAACTGTAATTTTGATAAAAAATTATTGTAGGTAACTGTAACTTCAATACTAATTATGACAGGTAACAGTAACTTCGATACTAATTATGACAGGTAACAGTAACTACGATACTAATTATGACAAGTAACTGTAACTTCGATACTAATTATGACAAGTAACTGTAACTTCGTAACTAATTATGACAAGTAACTGTAATTTCGATACAAATTATGGCAGGTAACAGTAACTTCGATACTAATTATGACAAGTAACTGTAACTTCGATACTAATTATGACAGGGAACTTTAATTTCGATACAAATTATGGCAGGTAACTGTAACTTCGATACTAATTGTGACTGGTAACACTAACTTCGATACTAATTATGACATGTAACTATAACTTCGAATCAAATTATGACAGGTAACTGTAACTTCGATACTAATTATGACAAGAAACTCTAACTTCGTTACTAATTATGACAAATAACTGTAATTTTGATAAAAAATTATGGTAGGTAACTGTAACTTCAATACTAATTATGACAGGTAACAGTAACTTCGATACTAATTATGACAGGTAACTGTAACTTCGTTAATTATTATGACAAGTAACTTTAATTTCGATACTAATTATGGCAGGTTACTGTAACTTCGTTACTAATTATGACAAGTCCCTGTAATTTCGATACAAATTATTGCAGGTAATTGTAATTTCGAAACTAATTATGACAGGTAACAGTAACTTCGATACTAATTATGACAGGTAACAGTAACTTCGATACTATTTATGACAAGTAACTGTAACTTCGATACTAATTATGACAGGTAACAGCAACTTCGATACTAATTATGACAAGTAACTATAACTTCGATACAAATTATGACAGGTAACAGTAACTTCGATACTAATTATGACAGGTTACAGTAACTACGATACTAATTATGACAAGTAACTGTAACTTCGATACTAATTATGACAAGTAACTGTAACTTGGTAACTAATTATGACAAGTAATTGTAATTTCGATACAAATTATGGCTGGTAACAGTAACTTCGATGCTAATTATGACAGGTAACTGTAACTTCGATACTAATTATGACAAGGAACTGTAATTTCGATACAAATTATGGCAGGTAACTGTAACTTCGATACTAATTGTGACAGGTAACAGTAACTTCGATACTAATTATGACAAGTAACTATAACTTCGAATCAAATTATGACTGGTAACTGTAACTTCGATACTAATTATGACAAGAAAATCTAACTTCGTTACTAATTATGAAAAGTAACTGTAATTTTGATAAAAAATTATGGTAGGTAACTGTAACTTCAATACTAATTATGACAGGTAACTGTAACTTCGTTAATAATTATCACAAGTAACTTTAATTTCGATACTAATTATGACAGGTAACTGTAACTTCGTTACTAATTATGACAAGTCCCTGTAATTTCGATACAAATTATGGCAGGTAACGGTAACTTCGATACTAATTATTACAAGTAACTGTAACTTCGATACTAATTATGACAGGTAACTGTAACTTCGTTACTAATTATGACAAGTAACTGTAATTTCGATACAAATTATGACAGGTAACTGTAACTTCGTTACTAATTATGACAATAACAGTACTTTCGATACTAATTATGACAGGTAACTGTAACATCGATACTAATTATGACAAGGAACTTTAATTTCGATACAAATTATGGCAGGTAACTGTAACTTCGATACTAATTATGACAGGTAACAGCAACTTCGATACTAATTATGACATGTAACTATAACTTCGATACAAATTATGACAGGTAACTGTAACTTCGATACTAATTATGACAAGAAACTCTAACTTCGTTACTAATTATGACAAGTAACTGTAATTTTGATAAAAAATTATTGTAGGTAACTGTAACTTCAATACTAATTATGACAGGTAACAGTAACTTCGATACTAATTATGACAGGTAACTGTAACTTCGTTACTTATTATGACAAGTAACTTTAATTTCGATACTAATTATGGCAGGTTACTGTAACTTCGTTACTAATTATGACAAGTCCCTGTAATTTCGATACAAATTATTGCAGGTAATTGTAATTTCGAAACTAATTATGACAGGTAACAGTAACTTCGATACTAATTATGACAGGTAACAGTAACTTCGATACTATTTATGACAAGTAAATGTAACTTCGATACTAATTATGACAGGTAACAGCAACTTCGATACTAATTATGACAAGTTACTATAACTTCGATACAAATTATGACAGGTAACAGTAACTTCGATACTAATTATGACAGGTTACAGTAACTACGATACTAATTATGACAAGTAACTGTAACTTCGATACAAATTATGACAGGTAACTGTAACTTCGATACTAATTATGACAAGAAACTCTAACTTCGTTACTAATTATGACAAGTAACTGTAATTTTGATAAAAAATTTTGGCAGGTAACTGTAACTTCGATACTTATTATGACAGGTAACAGTAACTTCGATACTAATTATGACAAGTAACAGTAATTTCGATACAACTTATGGCAGGTAACTGTAATTTCGATACTAATTATGACAGGTAACAGCAACTTCGATACTAATTATGACAAGTAACTATAACTTCGATACAAATTATGACAGGTAACTGTAACTTCGATACTAATTATGACAAGAAACTCTAACTTCGTTACTAATTATGACAAGTAACTGTAATTTTGATAAAAAATTATTGTAGGTAACTGTAACTTCAATACTAATTATGACAGGTAACAGTAACTTCGATACTAATTATGACAGGTAACAGTAACTACGATACTAATTATGACAAGTAACTGTAACTTCGATACTAATTATGACAAGTAACTGTAACTTCGTAACTAATTATGACAAGTAACTGTAATTTCGATACAAATTATGGCAGGTAACAGTAACTTCGATACTAATTATGACAAGTAACTGTAACTTCGATACTAATTATGACAGGGAACTTTAATTTCGATACAAATTATGGCAGGTAACTGTAACTTCGATACTAATTGTGACTGGTAACACTAACTTCGATACTAATTATGACATGTAACTATAACTTCGAATCAAATTATGACAGGTAACTGTAACTTCGATACTAATTATGACAAGAAACTCTAACTTCGTTACTAATTATGACAAATAACTGTAATTTTGATAAAAAATTATGGTAGGTAACTGTAACTTCAATACTAATTATGACAGGTAACAGTAACTTCGATACTAATTATGACAGGTAACTGTAACTTCGTTAATTATTATGACAAGTAACTTTAATTTCGATACTAATTATGGCAGGTTACTGTAACTTCGTTACTAATTATGACAAGTCCCTGTAATTTCGATACAAATTATTGCAGGTAATTGTAATTTCGAAACTAATTATGACAGGTAACAGTAACTTCGATACTAATTATGACAGGTAACAGTAACTTCGATACTATTTATGACAAGTAACTGTAACTTCGATACTAATTATGACAGGTAACAGCAACTTCGATACTAATTATGACAAGTAACTATAACTTCGATACAAATTATGACAGGTAACAGTAACTTCGATACTAATTATGACAGGTTACAGTAACTACGATACTAATTATGACAAGTAACTGTAACTTCGATACTAATTATGACAAGTAACTGTAACTTGGTAACTAATTATGACAAGTAATTGTAATTTCGATACAAATTATGGCTGGTAACAGTAACTTCGATGCTAATTATGACAGGTAACTGTAACTTCGATACTAATTATGACAAGGAACTGTAATTTCGATACAAATTATGGCAGGTAACTGTAACTTCGATACTAATTGTGACAGGTAACAGTAACTTCGATACTAATTATGACAAGTAACTATAACTTCGAATCAAATTATGACTGGTAACTGTAACTTCGATACTAATTATGACAAGAAAATCTAACTTCGTTACTAATTATGAAAAGTAACTGTAATTTTGATAAAAAATTATGGTAGGTAACTGTAACTTCAATACTAATTATGACAGGTAACTGTAACTTCGTTAATAATTATCACAAGTAACTTTAATTTCGATACTAATTATGGCAGGTAACTGTAACTTCGTTACTAATTATGACAAGTCCCTGTAATTTCGATACAAATTATGGCAGGTAACGGTAACTTCGATACTAATTATTACAAGTAACTGTAACTTCGATACTAATTATGACAGGTAACTGTAACTTCGTTACTAATTATGACAAGTAACTGTAATTTCGATACAAATTATGACAGGTAACTGTAACTTCGTTACTAATTATGACAATAACAGTACTTTCGATACTAATTATGACAGGTAACTGTAACATCGATACTAATTATGACAAGGAACTTTAATTTCGATACAAATTATGGCAGGTAACTGTAACTTCGATACTAATTATGACAGGTAACAGCAACTTCGATACTAATTATGACAAGTAACTATAACTTCGATACAAATTATGACAGGTAACTGTAACTTCGATACTAATTATGACAAGAAACTCTAACTTCGTTACTAATTATGACAAGTAACTGTAATTTTGATAAAAAATTATTGTAGGTAACTGTAACTTCAATACTAATTATGACAGGTAACAGTAACTTCGATACTAATTATGACAGGTAACTGTAACTTCGTTACTTATTATGACAAGTAACTTTAATTTCGATACTAATTATGGCAGGTTACTGTAACTTCGTTACTAATTATGACAAGTCCCTGTAATTTCGATACAAATTATTGCAGGTAATTGTAATTTCGAAACTAATTATGACAGGTAACAG
This sequence comes from Meconema thalassinum, assembly GCA_946902985.2. Classification (NCBI taxonomy): domain Eukaryota; kingdom Metazoa; phylum Arthropoda; class Insecta; order Orthoptera; family Tettigoniidae; genus Meconema; species Meconema thalassinum. The sequence goes on along the minus strand of OX336388.2, from coordinate 1,670,312,503 downwards.
TAACTTCGATACTAATTATGACAGGTAACAGTAACTTCGATACTATTTATGACAAGTAAATGTAACTTCGATACTAATTATGACAGGTAACAGCAACTTCGATACTAATTATGACAAGTTACTATAACTTCGATACAAATTATGACAGGTAACAGTAACTTCGATACTAATTATGACAGGTTACAGTAACTACGATACTAATTATGACAAGTAACTGTAACTTCGATACTAATTATGACAAGTAACTGTAACTTGGTAACTAATTATGACAAGTAATTGTAATTTCGATACAAATTATGGCTGGTAACAGTAACTTCGATGCTAATTATGACAGGTAACTGTAACTTCGATACTAATTATGACAAGGAATTGTAATTTCGATGCAACTTATGGCAGATAACTGTAACTTCGATACTAATTGTGACAGGTAACAGTAACTTCGATACTAATTATGACAAGTAACTATAACTTCGAATCAAATTATGACTGGTAACTGTAACTTCGATACTAATTATGACAAGAAACTCAAACTTCGTTACTAATTATGACAAGTAACTGTAATTTTGATAAAAAATTATGGTAGGTAACTGTAACTTCAATACTAATTATGACAGGTAACTGTAACTTCGTTAATAATTATCACAAGTAACTTTAATTTCGATACTAATTATGGCAGGTAACTGTAACTTCGTTACTAATTATGACAAGTCCCTGTAATTTCGATACAAATTATGGCAGGTAACGGTAACTTCGATACTAATTATTACAAGTAACTGTAACTTCGATACTAATTATGACAGGTAACTGTAACTTCGTTACTAATTATGACAAGTAACTGTAATTTCGATACAAATTTTGGCTGGTAACTGTAACTTCGATTCTAACTATGACAGGTAACAGTAACTTCGATAATAATTATGACAAGTAACTGTAACTTCGATACTAATTATGACAGGTAACTGTAACTTCGTTACTAATTATGACAAGTAACAGTAATTTCGATACAAATTATGGCAGGTAACTGTATCTTCGATACTAATTATGACAGGTAACAGTAACTTCGATACTAATTATGACAAGTAACATTAACTTCGATACTAATTATGGCAGGTTACTGTAACATCGCTACTAATTATGACAAGTAACTTTAATTTCGATACAAATTATGGCTGGTAACTGTAACTTCCATACTAATTATGACAGGTAAAAGTAACTTCGATACTAATTATGACAAGTAAATGTAATTTCGATACAAATTATGACAGGTAACTGTAACTTCGTTACTAATTATGACAAGTAACAGTACCTTCGATACTAATTATGACAGGTAACTGTAACTTCGATACTAATTATGACAAGGAACTGAAATTTCGATACAAATTATGGCAGGTAACTGTAACTTCTTTACTAATTATGACGAGTAACTGTAATTTCGATACAAATTTTGGCAGGTAACTGTAACTTCGATACTAATTATGACAGGTAACAGTAACTTCGATACTAATTATGACAAGTAACTGTAACTTCGATACTAATTATGACAGGTAACTGTAACTTCGTTACTAATAATGACAAGTAACTCTAATTTCGATACTAATTATGGCAGGTAACTGTAACTTCGATACTAATTATGACAGGTAACAGTAACTTCGATACTAATTATGACAAGTAACTATAACTTCGATAAAAATTATGACTGGTTACTGTAACTTCGATTCTAATTATGACAAGAAACTCAAACTTCGTTACTAATTATGACAAGTAACTGTAATTTTGATAAAAAATTATGGTAGGTAACTGTAACTTCATTACTAATTATGACAGGTAACAGTAACTTCGATACTAATTATGACAGGAAACTGTAACTTCGTTACTAATTATGACAAGTAACTTTAATTTCGATACTAGTTATGGCAGGAAACTGTAACTTCGTTACTAATTATGACAAGTCCCTGTAATTTCGATACAAATTATGGCAGGTAACTGTCACTTCGATACTAATTATGACAAGTAACTGTAACTTCGATACTAATTATGACTGGTAACTGTAACTTCGTTATTAATTATGACAAGTAACTGTAATTTTGATAAAAAATTATTGTAGGTAACTGTAATTTCAATACTAATTATGACAGGTAACAGTAACTTCGATACTAATTATGACAAGAAACTCAAACTTCGTTGCTAATTATGACAAGTAAATGTAATTTTGATAAAAAATTATGGTAGGTAACTGTAACTTCAATACTAATTATGACAGGTAACAGTATCTTCGATACTAATTATGACAGGAAACTGTAACTTCGTTACTAATTATGACAAGTAACTTTAATTTCGATATTAATTATGGCAGGAAACTGTAACTTCGTTACTAATTATGACAAGTCCCTGTAATTTCGATACAAATTATGGCAGGTAACTGTAACCTCGATACTAATTATGACAAGTAACTGTAACTTCGATACTAATTATGACAGGTCACTGTAACTTCGTTATTAATTATGACAAGTAACTGTAATTTCGATACAAGTTTTGGCAGGTAACTGTATCATCGTTACTAATTTTGACAGGTAACAGTAACTTCGATACTAATTATGACAAGTAACTGTAACTTCGATACTAATTATGACAGGTAACTGTAACTTCGATACTAATTATGACAGGTAACTGTAACTTCGTTACTAATTATGACAAGTAACTGTAATTTCGATTCAAATTTTGGCAGGTAACTGTAACTTCGATACTTATTATGACAGGTAACAGTAACTTCGATACTAATTATGACAAGTAACTGTAACATCGATACTAATAATGACAGGTAACTGTAACTTCGTTACTTATTATGACAAGTAACTGTAATTTGGATACAAATTATGGCAGGTATGTGTAACTTGGATACTAATTATGACAGGTAACAGCAACTTCGATACTAATTATGACAAGAAACTCTAACTTCGTTACTAATTTTGACAAGTAACTGTAATTTTGATAAAAAGTTATTGTAGGTAACTGTAACTTCAATACTAATTATGACAGGTAACCGTAACTTCGATACTAATTATGACAGGTAACTGTAACTTCGTTACTTATTATGACAAGTAACTTTAATTTCGATACTAATTATGGCAGGTTACTGTAACTTCGTTACTAATTATGACAAGTCCCTGTAATTTCGATACAAATTATTGCAGGTAATTGTAATTTCGAAACTAATTATGACAGGTAACAGTAACTTCGATACTAATTGTGACAGGTAACAGTAACTTCGATACTATTTATGACAATAACTGTAACTTCGATACTAATTATGACAGGTAACAGCAACTTCGATACTATTTATGACAAGTAACTATAACTTCGATACAAATTATGACAGGTAACAGTAACTTCGATACTAAATATGACAGGTTACAGTTACTACGATACTAATTATGACAAGTAACTGTAACTTCGATACTAATTATGACAAGTAACTGTAACTTGGTAACTAATTATGACAAGTAATTGTAATTTCGATACAAATTATGGCAGGTAACATTAACTTCGATGCTAATTATTACAGGTAACTGTAACTTCGATAATAATTATGACAAGGAACTGTAATTTCGATACAAATTATGGCAGGTAACTGTAACTTCGATACTAATTGTGACAGGTAACAGTAACTTCGATACTAATTATGACAAGTAACTATAACTTCGAATCAAATTATGACTGGTAACTGTAACTTCGATACTAATTATGACAAGAAAATCTAACTTCGTTACTAATTATGACAAGTAACAGTAATTTTGATAAAAAATTATGGTAGGTAACTGTAACTTCAATACTAATTATGACAGGTAACAGGAACTTCGATACTAATTATGACAAGTAACTGTAACTTCGTTAATAATTATCACAAGTAACATTAATTTCGATACTAATTATGGCAGGTAACTGTAACTTCGTTACTAATTATGACAAGTCCCTGTAATTTCGATAAAAATTATGGCAGGTAACGGTAACTTCGATACTAATTATTACAAGTAACTTTAACTTCGATACTAACTATGACAGGTAACTGTAACTTCGTTACTAAATATGACAAGTAACTGTAATTTCGATACAAATTTTGGCAGGTAACTGTAACTTCGATTCTAATTATGACAGGTAACAGTAACTTCGATACTAATTATGACATGTAACTGTAACTTCGATACTAATTATGACAGGTAACTGTAACTTCGTTACTAATTATGACAAGTAACAGTAATTTCGATACAAATTATGGCAGGTAACTGTATCTTCGATACTAATTATGACAGGTAACAGTAACTTCGATACTAATTATGACAAGTAACATTAACTTCGATACTATTTATGGCAGGTTACTGTAACATCGCTACTAATTATGACAAGTAACTTTAATTTCGATACAAATTATGGCAGGTAACTGTAACTTCGTTACTAATTATGACGAGTAACTGTAATTTCGATACAAATTATGACAGGTAACTGTAACTTCGTTACTAATTATGACAAGTAACAGTACCTTCGATACTAATTATGACAGGTAACTGTAACTTCGATACTAATTATGACAAGGAACTGTAATTTCGATACAAATTATGGCAGGTAACTGTAACTTCGTTACTAATTATGACGAGTAACTGTAATTTCGATACAAATTTTGGCAGGTAACTGTAACTTCGATACTAATTATGACAGGTAACAGTAACTTCGTTATTAATTATGACAAGTAACTGTAATTTCGATACAAATTTTGGCAGGTAACACTATCATCGTTACTAATTTTGACAGGTAACAGTAACTTCGATACTAATTATGACAAGTAACTGTAACTTCGATACTAATTATGACAGGTAACTGTAACTTCGATACTAATTATGACAGGTAACTGTAACTTCGTTATTAATTATGACAAGTAACTGTAATTTCGATACAAATTTTGGCAGGTAACACTATCATCGTTACTAATTTTGACAGGTAACAGTAACTTCGATACTAATTATGACAAGTAACTGTAACTTCGATACTAATTATGACAGGTAACTGTAACTTCGATACTAATTATGACAGGTAACTGTAACTTCGTTACTAATTATGACAAGTAACTGTAATTTCGATTCAAATTTTGGCAGGTAACTGTAACTTCGATACTTATTATGACAGGTAACAGTAACTTCGATACTAATTATGACAAGTAACTGTAACATCGATACTAATTATGACAGGTAACTGTAACTTCGTTACTAATTATGACAAGTAACTGTAATTTCGATACAAATTATGGCAGGTTACTGTAACTTCGATACTAATTATGACAGGTAACAGCAACTTCGATACTAATTATGACAAGTAACTATAACTTCGATATAAATTATGACAGGTAACTGTAACTTCGATACTAATTATGACAAGAAACTCTAACTTCGTTACTAATTATGACAAGTAACTGTAATTTTGATAAAAAATTATTGCAGGTAACTGTAACTTCAATACTAATTATGACAGGTAACAGTAACTTCGATACTAATTATGACAGGTAACTGTAACTTCGTTACTTATTATGACAAGTAACTTTAATTTCGATACCAATTACGTAAGGTTACTGTAATTTCGTTACTAATTATGAAAAGTCCCTGTAATTTCGATACAAATTATGGCAAGTAATTGTAATTTCGATGCTAATTATGACAGGTAACAGTAACTTCGATACTAATTATGACAAGTAACAGTAACTTCGATACTAATTATGTCAAGTAACTGTAACTTCGATACTAATTATGACAGGTAACTGTAACTTCGTTACTAATTATGACAAGTAACTGTAATTTCGATTCAAATTTTGGCAGGTAACTGTAACTTCGATACTTATTATGACAGGTAACAGTAACTTCGATACTAATTATGACAAGTAACAGTAATTTCGATACAACTTATGGCAGGTAACTGTAATTTCGATACTAATTATGACAGGTAACAGCAACTTCGATACTAATTATGACAAGTAACTATAACTTCGATACAAATTATGACAGGTAACTGTAACTTCGATACTAATTATGACAAGAAACTCTAACTTCGTTATTAATTATGACAAGTAACTGTAATTTTGATAAAAAATTATTGTAGGTAACTGTAACTTCAATACTAATTATGACAGGTAACAGTAACTTCGATACTAATTATGACAGGTAACAGTAACTACGATACTAATTATGACAAGTAACTGTAACTTCGATACTAATTATGACAAGTAACTGTAACTTCGTAACTAATTAAGACAAGTAACTGTAATTTCGATACAAATTATGGCAGGTAACAGTAACTTCGATACTAATTATGACAAGTAACTGTAACTTCGATACTAATTATGACAGGGAACTTTAATTTCGATACAAATTATGGCAGGTAACTGTAACTTCGATACTAATTGTGACTGGTAACACTAACTTCGATACTAATTATGACATGTAACTATAACTTCGAATCAAATTATGACAGGTAACTGTAACTTCGATACTATTTATGACAAGAAACTCTAACTTCGTTACTAATTATGACAAATAACTGTAATTTTGATAAAAAATTATGGTAGGTAACTGTAACTTCAATACTAATTATGACAGGAAACAGTAACATCGATACTTATTATGACAGGTAACTGTAACTTGGTTACAAATTATGACAAGTAACTGTAATTTCGATACAAATTTTGGCAGGTAACTGTAACTTCGATACTAATTATGACAGGTAACAGTAACTTCGTTACTAATTATTACAAGTCCCTGTAATTTCGATACAAATTATGGCGGGTAACGGTAACTTCGATACTAATTATAACAAGTAACTGTAACTTCGATACTAATTATGACAGGTAACTGTAACTTGGTTACAAATTATGACAAGTAACTGTAATTTCGATACAAATTTTGGCAGGTAACTGTAACTTCGATTCTAATTATGACAGGTAACAGTAACTTCGATACGAATTATGACAAGTAACTGTAACTTTGATACTAATTATGACAGGTAACTGTAACTTCGTTGCTATTTATGACAAGTAACAGTAATTTCGATACAAAATATGGCAGGTAACAGTAACTTCGATACTAATTATGACAGGTAACAGTAACTTCGATACTAATTATGACAAGTAACATTAACTTCGATAGTAATTATGACAGGTTACTGTAACATCGTTGCTAATGATGACAAGTAACTTTAATTTCGATACAAATTATGGCAGGTAACTGTAACTTCCATACTAATTATCACAGGTAACAGTTACTTCGATACTAATTATGACAGGTAACTGTAACTTCGATACTAATTATGACAAGAAACTGTAATTTCGATACAAATTATGGCAGGTAACTGTAACTTCGTTACTAATTATGACAAGTAACTGTAATTTCGATACAAATTTTGGAAGGTAACTGTTACTTCGATACTAATTATGACAGGTAACAGTAACTTCGATACTAATTATGACAAGTAACAGTAACTTCGATACTTATTATGACAGGTAACTTTAACTTCGTTACTAATTATGACAAGATACTCTAATTTCGATAAAAATTATGGCAGGTAACTGTAACTTCGGTACTATTTATGACAGGTAACAGTAACTTCGATACTAATTATGACAAGTAACTATAAATTCGATAAAAATTATGACTGGTTACTGTAACTTCGATTCTAATTATGACGAGAAACTCAAACTTAGTTACTAATTATGACAAGTAACTGTAATTTTGATAAAAATTATGGTAGGTAACTGTAACTTCAATACTAATTATGACAGGTAACAGGAACTTCGATACTAATTATGACAAGTAACTGTAACTTCGTTAATAATTTTCACAAGTAACATTAATTTCGATACTAATTATGGCAGGTAACTGTAACTTCGTTACTAATTATGACAAGTCCCTGTAATTTCGATAAAAAATTATGGCAGGTAACGGTATCTTCGATACTAATTATTACAAGTAACTTTAACTTCGATACTAACTATGACAGGTAACTGTAACTTCGTTACTAAATATGACAAGTAACTGTAATTTCGATACAAATTTTGGCAGGTAACTGTAACTTCGATTCTAATTATGACAGGTAACAGTAACTTCGATACTAATTATGACAAGTAACTGTAACTTCGATACTAATTATGACAGGTAACTGTAACTTCGTTACTAATTATGACAAGTAACAGTAATTTCGATACAAATTATGGCAGGTAACTGTATCTTCGATACTAATTATGACAGGTAACAGTAACTTCGATACTAATTATGACAAGTAACATTAACTTCGATACTAATTATGGCAGGTTACTGTAACATCGCTACTAATTATGACAAGTAACTTTAATTTCGATACAAATTATGGCAGGTAACTGTAACTTCGTTACTAATTATGACGAGTAACTGTAATTTCGATACAAATTATGACAGGTAACTGTAACGTCGTTACTAATTATGACAAGTAACAGTACCTTCGATACTAATTATGACAGGTAACTGTAACTTCGATACTAATTATGACAAGGAACTGTAATTTCGATACAAATTATGGCAGGTAACTGTAACTTCGTTACTAATTATGACGAGTAACTGTAATTTCGATACAAATTTTGGCAGGTAACTGTAACTTCGATACTAATTATGACAGGTAACAGTAACTTCGATACTAATTATGACAAGTAACTGTAACTTCGATACTAATTATGACAGGTAACTGTAACTTCGTTATTAATTATGACAAGTAACTGTAATTTCGATACAAATTTTGGCAGGTAACACTATCATCGTTACTAATTTTGACAGGTAACAGTAACTTCGATACTAATTATGACAAGTAACTGTAACTTCGATACTAATTATGACAGGTAACTGTAACTTCGATACTAATTATGACAGGTAACTGTAACTTCGTTACTAATTATGACAAGTAACTGTAATTTCGATTCAAATTTTGGCAGGTAACTGTAACTTCGATACTTATTATGACAGGTAACAGTAACTTCGATACTAATTATGACAAGTAACTGTAACATCGATACTAATTATGACAGGTAACTGTAACTTCGTTACTAATTATGACAAGTAACTGTAATTTCGATACAAATTATGGCAGGTTACTGTAACTTCGATACTAATTATGACAGGTAACAGCAACTTCGATACTAATTATGACAAGTAACTATAACTTCGATATAAATTATGACAGGTAACTGTAACTTCGATACTAATTATGACAAGAAACTCTAACTTCGTTACTAATTATGACAAGTAACTGTAATTTTGATAAAAAATTATTGTAGGTAACTGTAACTTCAATACTAATTATGACAGGTAACAGTAACTTCGATACTAATTATGACAGGTAACTGTAACTTCGTTACTTATTATGACAAGTAACTTTAATTTCGATACCAATTATGGCAGGTTACTGTAACATCGTTACTAATTATGACAAGTCCCTGTAATTTCGATACAAATTATGGCAAGTAATTGTAATTTCGATGCTAATTATGACAGGTAACAGTAACTTCGATACTAATTATGACAAGTAACAGTAACTTCGATACTAATTATGTCAAGTAACTGTAACTTCGATACTAATTATGACAGGTAACTGTAACTTCGTTACTAATTATGACAAGTAACTGTAATTTCGATTCAAATTTTGGCAGGTAACTGTAACTTCGATACTTATTATGACAGGTAACAGTAACTTCGATACTAATTATGACAAGTAACAGTAATTTCGATACAAATTATGGCAGGTAACTGTAATTTCGATACTAATTATGACAGGTAACAGCAACTTCGATACTAATTATGACAAGTAACTATAACTTCGATACAAATTATGACAGGTAACTGTAACTTCGATACTAATTATGACAAGAAACTCTAACTTCGTTACTAATTATGACAAGTAACTGTAATTTTGATAAAAAATTATTGTAGGTAACTGTAACTTCAATACTAATTATGACAGGTAACAGTAACTTCGATACTAATTATGACAGGTAACAGTAACTACGATACTAATTATGACAAGTAACTGTAACTTCGATACTAATTACGACAAGTAACTGTAACTTCGTAACTAATTATGACAAGTAACTGTAATTTCGATACAAATTTTGGCAGGTAACAGTAACTTCGATACAAATTATGACAAGTAACTGTAACTTCGATACTAATTATGACAGGGAACTTTAATTTCGATACAAATTATGGCAGGTAACTGTAACTTCGTTATTAATTATGACAAGTAACTGTAATTTCGATACAAATTTTGGCAGGTAACACTATCATCGTTACTAATTTTGACAGGTAACAGTAACTTCGATACTAATTATGACAAGTAACTGTAACTTCGATACTAATTATGACAGGTAACTGTAACTTCGATACTAATTATGACAGGTAACTGTAACTTCGTTACTAATTATGACAAGTAACTGTAATTTCGATTCAAATTTTGGCAGGTAACTGTAACTTCGATACTTATTAAGACAGGTAACAGTAACTTCGATACTAATTATGACAAGTAACTGTAACATCGATACTAATTATGACAGGTAACTGTAACTTCGTTACTAATTATGACAAGTAACTGTAATTTCGATACAAATTATGGCAGGTTACTGTAACTTCGATACTAATTATGACAGGTAACAGCAACTTCGATACTAATTATGACAAGTAACTATAACTTCGATATAAATTATGACAGGTAACTGTAACTTCGATACTAATTATGACAAGAAACTCTAACTTCGTTACTAATTATGACAAGTAACTGTAATTTTGATAAAAAATTATTGTAGGTAACTGTAACTTCAATACTAATTATGACAGGTAACAGTAACTTCGATACTAATTATGACAGGTAACTGTAACTTCGTTACTTATTATGACAAGTAACTTTAATTTCGATACCAATTACGGAAGGTTACTGTAATTTCGTTACTAATTATGACAAGTCCCTGTAATTTCGATACAAATTATGGCAAGTAATTGTAATTTCGATGCTAATTATGACAGGTAACAGTAACTTCGATACTAATTATGACAAGTAACAGTAACTTCGATACTCATTATGTCAAGTAACTGTAACTTCGATACTAATTATGACAGGTAACTGTAACTTCGTTACTAATTATGACAAGTAACTGTAATTTCGATTCAAATTTTGGCAGGTAACTGTAACTTCGATACTTATTATGACAGGTAACAGTAACTTCGATACTAATTATGACAAGTAACAGTAATTTCGATACAACTTATGGCAGGTAACTGTAATTTCGATACTAATTATGACAGGTAACAGCAACTTCGATACTAATTATGACAAGTAACTATAACTTCGATACAAATTATGACAGGTAACTGTAACTTCGATACTAATTATGACAAGAAACTCTAACTTCGTTACTAATTATGACAAGTAACTGTAATTTTGATAAAAAATTATTGTAGGTAACTGTAACTTCAATACTAATTATGACAGGTAACAGTAACTTCGATACTAATTATGACAGGTAACAGTAACTACGATACTAATTATGACAAGTAACTGTAACTTCGATACTAATTATGACAAGTAACTGTAACTTCGTAACTAATTATGACAAGTAACTGTAATTTCGATACAAATTATGGCAGGTAACAGTAACTTCGATACTAATTATGACAAGTAACTGTAACTTCGATACTAATTATGACAGGGAACTTTAATTTCGATACAAATTATGGCAGGTAAGTGTAACTTCGATACTAATTGTGACTGGTAACACTAACTTCGATACTAATTATGACATGTAACTATAACTTCGAATCAAATTATGACAGGTAACTGTAACTTCGATACTAATTATGACAAGAAACTCTTACTTCGTTACTAATTATGACAAATAACTGTAATTTTGATAAAAAATTATGGTAGGTAACTGTAACTTCAATACTATTTATGACAGGAAACAGTAACATCGATACTTATTATGACAGGTAACTGTAACTTGGTTACTAATTATCACAAGTAACTTTAATTTCGGTACTAATTATGGCAGGTAACTGTAACTTCGTTACTAATTAATACAAGTCCCTGTAATTTCGATACAAATTATGGCGGGTAACGGTAACTTCGATACTAATTATAACAAGTAACTGTAACTTCGATACTAATTATGACAGGTAACTGTAACTTGGTTACTAATTATGACAAGTAACTGTAATTTCGATACAAATTTTGGCAGGTAACTGTAACTTCGATTCTAATTATGACAGGTAACAGTAACTTCGATACTAATTATGACAAGTAACTGTTACTTCGATACTAATTATGACAGGTAACTGTAAATTCGTTACTATTTATGACAAGTAACAGTAATTTCGATACAAAATATGGCAGGTAACAGTAACTTCGATACTAATTATGACAGGTAACAGTAACTTCGATACTAATTATGACAAGTAACATTAACTTCGATAGTAATTATGACAGGTTACTGTAACATCGTTGCTAATGATGACAAGTAACTTTAATTTCGATACAAATTATGGCAGGTAACTGTAACTTCCATACTAATTATGACAGGTAACAGTTACTTCGATACTAATTATGACAGGTAACTGTAACTTCGATACTAATTATGACAAGAAACTGTAATTTCGATACAAATTATGGCAGGTAACTGTAACTTCGTTACTAATTATGACAAGTAACTGTAATTTCGATACAAATTTTGGAAGGTAACTGTTACTTCGATACTAATTATGACAGGTAACAGTAACTTCGATACTAATTATGACAAGTAACAGTAACTTCGATACTTATTATGACAGGTAACTTTAACTTCGTTACTAATTATGACAAGATACTCCAATTTCGATAAAAATTATGGCAGGTAACTGTAACTTCGGTACTATTTATGACAGGTAACAGTAACTTCGATACTAATTATGACAAGTAACTATAAATTCGATAAAAATTATGACTGGTTACTGTAACTTCGATTCTAATTATGACGAGAAACTCAAACTTAGTTACTAATTATGACAAGTAACTGTAATTTTGATAAAAATTATGGTAGGTAACTGTAACTTCAATACTAATTATGACAGGTAACAGGAACTTCGATACTAATTATGACAAGTAACTGTAACTTCGTTAATAATTATCACAAGTAACATTAATTTCGATACTAATTATGGCAGGTAACTGTAACTTCGTTACTGATTATGACAAGTCCCTGTAATTTCGATAAAAAATTATGGCAGGTAACGGTAACTTCGATACTAATTATTACAAGTAACTTTAACTTCGATACTAACTATGACAGGTAACTGTAACTTCGTTACTAAATATGACAAGTAACTGTAATTTCGATACAAATTTTGGCAGGTAACTGTAACTTCGATTCTAATTATGACAGGTAACAGTAACTTCGATACTAATTATGACAAGTAACTGTAACTTCGATACTAATTATGACAGGTAACTGTAACTTCGTTACTAATTATGACAAGTAACAGTAATTTCGATACAAATTATGGCAGGTAACTGTATCTTCGATACTAATTATGACAGGTAACAGTAACTTCGATACTAATTATGACAAGTAACATTAACTTCGATACTAATTATGGCAGGTTACTGTAACATCGCTACTAATTATGACAAGTAACTTTAATTTCGATACAAATTATGGCAGGTAACTGTAACTTCGTTACTAATTATGACGAGTAACTGTAATTTCGATACAAATTATGACAGGTAACTGTAACTTCGTTACTAATTATGACAAGTAACAGTACCTTCGATACTAATTATGACAGGTAACTGTAACTTCGATACTAATTATGACAAGGAACTGTAATTTCGATACAAATTATGGCAGGTAACTGTAACTTCGTTACTAATTATGACGAGTAACAGTAATTTCGATACAAATTTTGGCAGGTAACTGTAACTTCGATACTAATTATGACAGGTAACAGTAACTTCGATACTAATTATGACAAGTAACTGTAACTTCGATACTAATTATGACAGGTAACTGTAACTTCGTTATTAATTATGACAAGTAACTGTAATTTCGATACAAATTTTGGCAGGTAACACTATCATCGTTACTAATTTTGACAGGTAACAGTAACTTCGATACTAATTATGACAAGTAACTGTAACTTCGATACTAATTATGACAGGTAACTGTAACTTCGATACTAATTATGACAGGTAACTGTAACTTCGTTACTAATTATGACAAGTAACTGTAATTTCGATTCAAATTTTGGCAGGTAACTGTAACTTCGATACTTATTATGACAGGTAACAGTAACTTCGATACTAATTATGACAAGTAACTGTAACATCGATACTAATTATGACAGGTAACTGTAACTTCGTTACTAATTATGACAAGTAACTGTAATTTCGATACAAATTATGGCAGGTTACTGTAACTTCGATACTAATTATGACAGGTAACAGCAACTTCGATACTAATTATGACAAGTAACTATAACTTCGATATAAATTATGACAGGTAACTGTAACTTCGATACTAATTATGACAAGAAACTCTAACTTCGTTACTAATTATGACAAGTAACTGTAATTTTGATAAAAAATTATTGTAGGTAACTGTAACTTCAATACTAATTATGACAGGTAACAGTAACTTCGATACTAATTATGACAGGTAACTGTAACTTCGTTACTTATTATGACAAGTAACTTTAATTTCGATACCAATTATGGCAGGTTACTGTAACTTCGTTACTAATTATGACAAGTCCCTGTAATTTCGATACAAATTATGGCAAGTAATTGTAATTTCGATGCTAATTATGACAGGTAACAGTAACTTCGATACTAATTATGACAAGTAACAGTAACTTCGATACTAATTATGTCAAGTAACTGTAACTTCGATACTAATTATGACAGGTAACTGTAACTTCGTTACTAATTATGACAAGTAACTGTAATTTCGATTCAAATTTTGGCAGGTAACTGTAACTTCGATACTTATTATGACAGGTAACAGTAACTTCGATACTAATTATGACAAGTGACAGTAATTTCGATACAAATTATGGCAGGTAACTGTAATTTCGATACTAATTATGACAGGTAACAGCAACTTCGATACTAATTATGACAAGTAACTATAACTTCGATACAAATTATGACAGGTAACTGTAACTTCGATACTAATTATGACAAGAAACTCTAACTTCGTTACTAATTATGACAAGTAACTGTAATTTTGATAAAAAATTATTGTAGGTAACTGTAACTTCAATACTAATTATGACAGGTAACAGTAACTTCGATACTAATTATGACAGGTAACAGTAACTACGATACTAATTATGACAAGTAACTGTAACTTCGATACTAATTATGACAAGTAACTGTAACTTCGTAACTAATTATGACAAGTAACTGTAATTTCGATACAAATTATGGCAGGTAACAGTAACTTCGATACTAATTATGACAAGTAACTGTAACTTCGATACTAATTATGACAGGGAACTTTAATTTCGATACAAATTATGGCAGGTAACTGTAACTTCGATACTAATTGTGACTGGTAACAGTAACTTCGATACTAATTATGACATGTAACTATAACTTCGAATCAAATTATGACAGGTAACTGTAACTTCGATACTAATTATGACAAGAAACTCTAACTTCGTTACTAATTATGACAAATAACTGTAATGTTGATAAAAAATTATTGTAGGTAACTGTAACTTCAATACTAATTATGACAGGAAACAGTAACATCGATACTTATTATGACAGGTAACTGTAACTTGGTTACTAATTATCACAAGTAACTTTAATTTCGGTACTAATTATGGCAGGTAACTGTAACTTCGTTACTAATTATTACAAGTCCCTGTAATTTCGATACAAATTATGGCGGGTAACGGTAACTTCGATTCTAATTATAACAAGTAACTGTAACTTCGATACTAATTATGACAGGTAACTGTAACTTGGTTACTAATTATGACAAGTAACTGTAATTTCGATACAAATTTTGGCAGGTAACTGTAACTTCGATTCTAATTATGACAGGTAACAGTAACTTCGATACTAATTATGACAAGTAACTGTAACTTCGATACTAATTATGACAGGTAACTGTAACTTCGTTACTATTTATGACAAGTAACAGTAATTTCGATACAAAATATGGCAGGTAACAGTAACTTCGATACTAATTATGACAGGTAACAGTAACTTCGATACTAATTATGACAAGTACCATTAACTTCGATAGTAATTATGACAGGTTACTGTAACATCGTTGCTAATGATGACAAGTAACTTTAATTTCGATACAAATTATGGCAGGTAACTGTAACTTCCATACTAATTATGACAGGTAACAGTTACTTCGATACTAATTATGACAGGTAACTGTAACTTCGATACTAATTATGACAAGAAACTGTAATTTCGATACAAATTATGGCAGGTAACTGTAACTTCGTTACTAATTATGACAAGTAACTGTAATTTCGATACAAATTTTGGAAGGTAACTGTTACTTCGATACTAATTATGACAGGTAAGAGTAACTTCGATACTAATTATGACAAGTAACAGTAACTTCGATACTTATTATGACAGGTAAATTTAACTTCGTTACTAATTATGACAAGATACTCTAATTTCGATAAAAATTATGGCAGGTAACTGTAACTTCGGTACTATTTATGACAGGTAACAGTAACTTCGATACTAATTATGACAAGTAACTATAAATTCGATAAAAATTATGACTGGTTACTGTAACTTCGATTCTAATTATGACGAGAAACTCAAACTTAGTTACTAATTATGACAAGTAACTGTAATTTTGATAAAAATTATGGTAGGTAACTGTAACTTTAATACTAATTATGACAGGTAACAGTAACTTCGATACTAATTATGACAGGAAACTGTAACTTCGTTACTAATTATGACAAGTAACTTTAATTTCGATACTAATTATGGCAGGAAACTGTAACTTCGTTACTAATTATGACAAGTCCCTGTAATTTCGATACAAATTATGGCAGGTAACTGTAACTTCGATACTAATTATGACAAGTAACTGTAACTTCGATACTAATTATGACAGGTAATTGTAACTTCGTCCCTAATTATAACAAGTAACTGTAATTTCGTTACAAATTATGACAGGTAACAGTAACTTCGATACTAATTATGACAGGTAACAGTAATTCGATACTTATTATGACAAGTAACTATAACTTCGATACAAATTATGACAGGTAACTGTAACATCGATACTAATTATGAGAAGAAACTCGAACTTCGTTACTAATTATGACAAGTCCCTGTAATTTCGATACAAATTATGGCAGGTAACTGTAACTTCCATACTAATTATGACAGGTAACAGTAACTTCGATACTAATTATGACAGGAAACTGTAACATCGTTACTAATTATGACAAGTAACTGTAATTTCGATACAAATTATGACAGGTAACTGTAACTTCGTTACTAATTATGACAAGTAACTGTAATTTCAATACAAATTTTGGCAGGTAACTGTAACTCGATACGAATTATGACAGGTAACAGTAACTTCGATACTAATTATGACAAGTAACTGTAACTTCGATACTAATTATGACAGGTAACTGTAACTTCGTTACTATTTATGACAAGTAACAGTAATTTCGATACAAAATATGGCAGGTAACAGTAACGTCGATACTAATTATGACAGGTAACAGTAACTTCCATACTATTTATGACAAGTAACATTAACTTCGATAC